>JAULUF010000050.1:6535000-8935000 GCA_031834385.1 Semotilus atromaculatus | reverse complement strand
AGCATTATTGTAAAAATGAACGCTTTGGTCGAAACTGACAGAAAAGCAGTTTCTTTCAGTTTTTTTCCCCCTCTGTTTGGCCTAAAACACTGTTAGTTGTCATCCAGTTTCAAAAGTTGACTGCAAACAGATGTTTTTCAGATTTTCCCTTGCTGAGTTTGTTCCCTTCATATTTACATGTGGATTCAACGCGTCCCAGATGTGGGCTGGAACAAAGTTTCTGTCTGGGTTAGCCCCTGCCTTCACTGGAAACCGATAGTAACTCACCCCCACTAATGTTTACTCTTTGAATTATTGCATTCAGGAACAATACAGGTCGACACCGCTATGACTAAAAGTTTGCTAAGCAGTATTTCCTACTAAAGCGAGGCGATATTTGATTCTGGTCAAGAGTATCCATAACAGACTGGTGGGAGTGGCCTTGGACGGCAACATGCCTAGTGCATTATGGGAGTTTAAGTTTTCCTATACAGTATTTGGCACAGATCAGATTTATTAGATTATTTTTGGAAGCCAAATTTATTGAAAGCCCATTTTACCAGCGGTGAATTACCCCTTTAATGCATTTTACTGGTCTTATTGTAAACTCCTTATTGGTGCATATATTTTCTATTTTTTAGTTATTTGAGAAACAGCATCCTTCAGAAATACCACATCACAAAATGGTAGGAATGTTGAAGGCAACCAACTTTACGTTTCGTGCCGATTTTAAGGCAAAGTGTTTTAAATCAGCAATAAATCATCAATAACTCTGATGGTTCTGTCAGGACCAATATCGTCAAATACGATTGATAATTAGCATACAGTTTGGATTGGCGGTATGGTTCCGTTCTGGGCGAGAACTCCTGCGCATCCATGCAGCCTAGCATGGATAAGAGCAGGGAGAGCAGCAATAACCCCCCTTGGGGTAAACCGAACAGAACCAACATGAATGTATGCAAATATATTTAATAATACAACATAATTCGAGAATTTATTCTGATTCAGAATGCCAAATCATGACTGGGCGAGAGGAGGAGCTGGTGATGGAGGAGGGTAATTCGCTCCTGAGAAACACGATAGCTGCTGATAATACTGAAGAGCTTATATATGTATGACGGGATAGATGTCGTATTCCTATTGTGGATCAGCTGAGAGTCAGCTGATGCGAGCTTGACTAACGTGACCTGCCGGAACTGACGCTACGCTTGATATTTGTGAAACTGGATATTCTACAAGAAAAAGTCGTTCACTTTATATCAGTATATTTGTTTGTAAAGGTGATGTAAACTAAATGTATTACTTTATAATAAATTCTGATTTCTGACATTATATGCATTCTTTCTCTCCACTTAAGTCCTTTAATGTCTTTTTCTGCACTTTCTCTTTATCCCAACGGTAGCATCTGGCTTGCCCCTGGACATTTCGATCTGCCTGAGTGAGCCCTAATAGCAGCCTGTGAAATACTTTAGACCCTTCACCCCTCATTATCAAAGAAAATAAAGATTACCTCATTTTCTTCTTTGACCAACACATGGTTCATACCTCAGGGGAATTAGACTGATAAGAAATTAAGGGAACAAACATTCAAAAATAGCTGCCCTTATAAATAAAAGTGATGTCTAGAGATAAGAATCGAGTGTGGCGAAGGATGTCTCTTGCATGTATTCTCCCACGTAGGTTCCCTTCACTCCAGTCCGGCCAGACGAGAGCACTTCATACCTGAGACAGCAATCAGAGGAAATAGGACATACCTTCCAGGATCTGATTACGACCCTATCGTCTCATTATCAAGAACACTTGCAAACAAAAGGCCGGCAACACTGCACCGACATTCCCCCCGCAGTGGCACTAAAACGCCCTCATAAATCCAAAGCCGCAAACGCTTTGCTATATAATGATCGTCATTTTTTATTTACGCTCTCACCGCAGCTTATGACGGTGGCGTTAATCTGCTCTGGGAAAAGGCTGAACCTCAGCACTGGCAAAATGAGCTGGATGAAAGCGCTGTCCGGTATCGGCGCTGTTCTCGCCACGCTCCGCGGCTCACGGCTTCAACTCTGCGTGATGCCAGCTCAATTCCTAATAGAATTAGCTTGGATTAATTGGCTGTTTATATTCAGGAGTCTTGTTCCTTTCCCTGATATGGAGTGCATTGCTCCATTTATCCCAGTAATGAACGTGGAGAATGCAGTGGCAGCAGTCATTACCGCTCCCCGACCAGAACAATGTGTTCTGACTCCAGCCTGTGAAAGACATTAACTAGGCCGTCTGAGAGCGCTGATGACTAAATATCTCAGTCTCTTTTTCTTCGGAGCTGACCGTAGGGACTGCACCAGGGTCAACGGCACCACAAGAAGCCCAAGGAGTTCTAAAATAGCTCGATGCCCCTGAGGGTCGGAAGTGAGGACTGAAGATGGGAATCAGATGTGTTGTGGAGATCTCTGGTGTCTGTGTTCCCCTAAGACACGTACATCACCCTGGCTGGATCCTGCCAAGTCATACCTGAGAGGACAGACCCACACATCAGATTTCAACATACTTCTACGTCACTCGCACATGTTTGTGCAACAAAAAGGTAGATCACTGTTGATGCTTTTTTATCATTCAGAACATCCATTAAGAGTGTTAAGTAAAGCATCTCCTAACATCTCCGGAGTCCTTCGGTTTCTTTGATAAAATTCCGTATGTCATAAAAAGCAACACTTTCTCTAAGAAGATTTCATGGAAATGTGTTAAAGTGCAGACTTTTTTGTGCTTTTACTCAATTTCTTTAGGCTATAAATAAGCGAGTGTAGGGGAGATTCAGGATGGTTGTAAATTTTGTACATGCATTTATTTAGTGAATCAAACTTCTTCAGAATTGTTTTACTCTCATAAAAACCCTTCTTAGACAGCATCATAGTGTCGGCCCAGATCCGGGCCACATCTGGTACATGTGGATTCAACACGTACCAGATGTGGGCCAGATCTGGGCCGACACTATGTTGCTGTCTGGGTTTTCCTTAACCTACCTCGTTCAATTGTAAGCATTTTAATTCAAGCTTTAAAAAAGAACAGAATAGAATTGAAATAGTTGATATGTAGGTGCATCTTTACTTCCAGTCAACAGAATGTCTAAAGGGGACCATCAAAATAAAGTGTAACCAGTTTTTCTAACATTTCGGTCAAAGTTTTGGGCAAACATTATATATACCAAACTAAACGAGAATTCAGATGATTCCTGTCATTAAACTTCCATTATCATGAACATAAACAAATTCAAACCCAGATGGTGTTACAATTTACCCAAGTCACCCCTACTCCTAAAAGGTAATACACTTCATTTTTTCTTAAAAAAGTCTTCCTCTTCTGGGAAAACGTGCCGAAAATCATGCACTCACAGGTTTATGCAAAGGTTTTGAATGAAACAACATTGGGTGACAGGTGCTTCTTTCATGACTAGTGAGCTCAGGCTGTTAATATAGTAATGACCACAACAGTCGTGAGGAGTGTTATCTGATCTGTGATGGCGCCACACAGGGTATTAGTTTATTCTAGTGTGTCCATGTTAAACATTATGCTCTAGGGGGACTTTCCACTTCAGAAACAGTGTCAAGGTTACCTGGGTTAACTATGTTACGTCAACCTTTGAAGCCACACACAGTCACAAAGAGAGAGAGAGAGAGAGAGAGAGAGAGAGAGAGAGAGAGAGAGAGATACCACACCTGTGAGATAAGACAGACAGAAAGGAATTTCAAGGGAAACAACATGCTTGTCGGTCTATAACTTAGTCACTTAAGGCAAAATGAATCCAACACTTTATCTGTGAGACAGACAAGGACATGTACTGAAAAAGATAGCAAGTTATGTGTTTTTTATTGCGCCTGAGAGCTAAGACGCAATCCGCTTGAAAATATGACTATTTGCCATTACAGCAAAATGGAGATCAAATGGTGTGCGGTAAAGTCAAAGTCTCTGTAGGGTTGCTTATAAGACAGAGACAGTGAGAGAAAACAGAAAATAGCAGCACTGTTTCTGTCCACACTGAAAGTGAAAACCCATATGAAGTGATGCACTGAAATGGAACTGAAAATTCTGGATGCTCAAATTAGCTTCTGGTTGGAATAAGTATATTTCAATAACCGAAAATTAAAGGGCCCCTATCATGGATTTTTTTAAAGTTTCCTAAAATTGTTAAAATTGTTTTGGAGTCTCCAACAAACTGTTTAATTTTCTCATAATATACATTTGCACATCACCAGATTTTCAATGATTCTCAAACAACTCACCAAATGAATCAATCTCTCTAAATCCCTCCTTTCCGCGAGCTACTCTGCTCTGATTGGCCAGAGAGCTCAGTCTGTTGTGATTGGTTTATTGCCTAATTCCTATTGCCATAACACCGACAGCTCTGTGTGTCCTGAGGCTTCCTACACCGTAAACTAAACACAGTAACAAACAATGACGTTAATTTAACATATCAATCCGAGCGCGAGTTCAATGATGAAACACTAGAAGGAGAACCATTCATTCAACCCCAACCTCCATCGCAAGGACGACTCGAGCAGGACGTTTCAGTGATTCACTACTCAGTTTGAGGTAACTAATAGCCGAGCTCTAGCGTGAATGACTGATGTAACAAATGGTAACACAAATCCTTGGGCAGTGGAAAAAAAAAGTCTTTACCGTCACATTGTGTCACACAGCGTCTCCTCGACATGATCTCTCCAGTGTCCACAGGATCAGCTGCCGGTTTGAAGTTTAAGTTTCCCTGGTCCGCGCGCAATAAGTGGGCGGGCTAATGTTTCGTTTTGACGTCACAACGAAACGGCTTATGACTCATTTGAAAAACAATTCATTTCATTGACTCAGAGTCGACTCTTACTTTTGAAAGACAAGAACATTATATACGGTGCACTTTCAGTTTTAAAACTTTGCAGGATGTTTTGATTCACTTAGAGCTATATTACACAGTACATGATCATTTTAAAAAATCCATGATAGGGGCTCTTTAAGGCTTACTGTCCATTACTGAATGGAAGATGGCTGTTTTTAGTTACAGAAAGGGGCACATTGAGATGTTTGTATCCCCGACCACTATCTACTCTGGACCCCTTTTTTTTTTATTATTGGAGCTAAAACTAATAAATGTCACAGCTGTTTTATCCAATATTTTATCTCTGAGATTTATATGTTATGTTGTCAAAATATATGAATACTTTATCCATGGCTTGCAATGCACATTGTAAACTGTTCAGAGAGAGAGAGAGAAAAACTAAGAGTCTAAACTTTGCTGGCATTGTGTCCTAATAAAAAAAACTGAGAATGGCCAGACTTGTGTCTTACAGTAAAGCTAGCCAACAAATGCCTCAAGCACAACGGTATATTCTGCTTTGTTTTCAGATGTGTGTGTCTGAAATATGTTTATTACTTCTGGATGGAGGGAAACTCTGACCAAAGTCAACACACTGTTTCCCCTTCAGTGTTGTCTACAGAAGAGAATGGAGAGAATTTAAATGAGCTTCCACTTTGTTGCAGAATAAGCTACAATTCCTGCCAGGCTTTATGCCAGCGGTCAAAAGTCTGGCTTGCGAGATGATGCCTGAAGTGTAGCGCATAATTTGCATGATTTTCTTATATGGATGGATGGATAGATAGATAGATAGATAGATAGATAGATAGATAGATAGATAGATAGATAGATAGATAGATAGATAGATAGATAGATAGATAGATAGATAGATAGATAGATAGATAGATAGATAGATGGCTTGCGAGATTAAGCCTGAAGTGTAGATCAGATTTGCATGATTTTCTTATTTGGACGGAGGGAGAAAGGAAGGGAAGGATGGATGGATGGAGGGAGGGAGGGATGTATAGATAGATGGAGTGATAATAATAATAATAAGTATGTATGTATGTATGTATGTATGGATAGATAGATGGAGGGATCTATGTATGTATGGATGGATAGATGGAGGGATGTATGTATGTATGTTAGGGATGTTAACCGAAAGTAAAGATTTTGACCGATTAACTCTCAGTTAAACTTTTTATTTTAATTTTTTTTTTAAGGTTTTTTTATATATATTTTTGCTTCATGGTTAAATAAAAAACATACTATATAATAGCCAATATTTGTTAACTCACTGGGCGCGTTGATATGCGCAACCACACGCGCCAACAGACATAGGCTATTCTCCCTGAGCAAGCAAAATGAAGCCAGCGAAAAGTAGTAGCTACTACGTGGGACCATTTCGACAGAAAGGGCGGCGAAGTTACTTGCAAAATATGCGAAGCGGTATTAAAATAAACCAATAGTGCAAGTAGCCTACAATGCAATATCACTTGCGAAGCAAACACCCACAAGTAAATGAAAGGCGCTTCCTGAAGCTGGCCACTCCCCACTACCCATAAAATAAGGAGATCCCCACCAGTCCTAAACATGGAGTAAAATCTCTCATACTGAATTTAAATTTTTTTTTTTTATAAAAAATTTACTTTTATTTTTTTAATTTTTTTAAAATGACTTTTACTTAAATTTAACACTGATGTAGATGTGAGAATGCTGTGCTGCTGTTATTGTCAGGTTACAGTGATGTAGATGATGTGCTGCACTATGACACGAGGCTGAAAGATTGCAGCCTTTCTCCACAAACAGCTGGAGCGACTTCAAGGACTGGCCCAACTCCACATGGGTGTGGACACAGTCATTACAGCTGTTATCATCAGCCCTGGGCTGTTTATGTGTGTGTGTGTGTGTGTGTGCGTGTGTGTGTGTGTGTGTACGCACTACTGGAGACAGCTCAAATGATAGCAACTCTGTAAAATGGTTTGTGTTATATGTCACTAAACGAGTAAAGAAAAGGTTGTAAAGTTTATACGAGCACTTACAGGCTCCAGAACGCTATTAGAGGCTGCTGTAAATGGTCGTCTTAGAAAGGTTTTACACTGCTGTTCAGCTGGCCCTATCTGAAGGGAAACACATTGATTTTACATCGGCCTATTGATTTGTCTTACAGAGCCAGACGTTTAACTATTGGCAAAAAAGTCTGGCCTAGATTATTCTAGCCAAGAACTGACCAATAACACAAGAAAAGGCCGCCATATGCCACAGTTCACTTCTTTCAGTGATGAATCTGAAACCATTCATACATATACCAGCATGCAATAAAATGATACCTTCAAATAATAGCACAGCAGTCTACACGAAAAGTTGTACAGACAACACTTAGTAGAACATGTGACTGTAGTATAAGTAGTAGTCCAACTGTTTCAACTGTTCACAATGAGGAACTTCTGTATTTTAACAGACATAAATTATGAAAACAAAACTGAATGATCCCTTGTTCATACAAGAGGCCTCGGTTATAAAACGTGCACATGGACATATATTTGATCTAGTGTACGCTAAAATACATAATTTACTGTTATTAGTACATGAGGTAACGTGTAACTACATCACCTTGAAATAAAGTTTAAAGGTGCCCTAGAATGTGAAATAGAAATTATTTTGGCATAGTTAAATAACAAGAGTTCAGTACATGGACATGACATACAGTGAGTCTCAAACATCATTGTTTTCTCCTTCTTACTTAAATCTCGTTTTTGAAAAACACCCCTGAAAAACAGGCGAATCTCAACATAATACCGACTATGACGCAATAGTTGGGATCATTAATGTACGACTCCAAAAATGTGCATATGCCAGCCCATGTTCAATGACAGGCGGAACTGCGAAGCCGAAGCATGGCAGTGGATCAGTGTTTGGATGTACAAATGAACACAAAGGTATTTAGTTCCTTCATCCGAGCCTCTGAAGAAACAATGGGTTAATCTAATTTTCTCTGGAAATTTCCAAACATTTCACCGACGAGACTGTTTCCTCAACTTGGGCCAATACAGAGCTGGCCTCGATCGATCGAGCTACCAAGCAACACTTTCTGAATGTGTAATTGTTCAAGTTCAGACAGGTAATCTTTCTCTCAAAATCGTTCAATACTGTATTTACATCATCGTGTTTGCATTGGTGAAAGCATTAGAGAGAGTGCAGAAACTGCGTTGCAATGATAAGATCTTTATTCTCGCGATCAACACACTGTCATCTGTTTGCTCAATGCTCATCACGGCAACATTTTATGTGATGGGAATAGATCTAAATACTTTAAAAACATCTCAGGATTCGTTCATCTCGATAGCTGTAATAGTAAAAACTTATAATATCTGTAGTAAAAGTGTTCGAGAGAGTTTCACATGTAATACTAGCTATTTCATATGCAAGCATGTCAGCCAATCACAGCAGAGGCCGGTTACACACAGCAGACACGCCCCTTGAAACAGAGCGTTTGGGTTCAGGGCTAAAATCAGGCTAGGAAAAATGCCTTTTATTTCTAAATTATGACTATTTTTGATCTAAAAAACATACTAACATTATAAGGGCAACCCAGAAAACATTATACAATAAAAATAAAAACCATTCTAGGGCACCTTTAATTTATTTTATAAATGAGGTCTTACACTATAAAAAGTGATCAGGTGACTTAAAGGTATAGCGGAGGATTTTCTTTTTCCTGGTGGATCATCAATTCTATTGGTCCTCCTAGTTGTCAATCATTCTGGTGATATGTTTACGCAAGGCCGTCGTACGTGCTCGTTCCAGTTTTCGCTTTCTGCGCATGCGCACTTTCAGGTGTATTATGTGCTATGATTATGTGTGATGAGTTACGGTTTCAGCCATTCCTTTGAAAATGGCTGAGGGTCGAAAGAGAAAAAATGTATACGAAGTGTATGATAAGAAGAGAAAGGCCGCAGAGTGATTTTGGGTGAATATTTCACACGCTGGCGTGCACTAAAAGCACAGGTTGGGCTTCCCACTGATGCCGCAGTCGCGAAGATTCTACTAGACAGGTAAAGTTTGTTATGCTATTTGGAGAAATCCATTTAAAATCACTGCTAGTAAAAGTTAATGTAAGCTATGATTAGCGATGCTAGCCCTGGAGAGGGCGGGAGAGGGCGGGTCTTCTCTAAAATTCGGAAAGATCCTCCGCTATACCTTTAACTTAAAAAAAGTGAGGAAACCCGTTGCCTTTTTCAAAATTTATTTTTGATAAAATTATATATTTTTAAAAAATATATTGATGTTATGTTTTTTATATTATATATCTTGAGTTATGTATTTATGGTTTTGCTCTGAAATTACATAAACCATTTTCACATTATATAATTTGGAAAAGTATAAAAACATTTTTTTGAAAGAAGTCTCTTATGCTCAACAAAGCTGCATTTATTCAATCAAAAATACAGTAAAAACAGTAATATTGCGAAATAATAATTTAAAATAACTGTTTTCTATTTTAATATATTATAAAATGTAATTTATTCCTGTGATCAAAGCTGAATTTTCAGCATCATTACTCATTGTGTCTTCAGTGTCACATGATCCTTCAGAAATCATTCTGCTCATTTGATGCTCTAGAAACATAAAAATGTCTCTTTACTAGTTTTACAACTAGAAATATTCAACCACATTAAAATCCCATGCATGAGATATCCACAGTTTTGCTTAATTTTAAGTATGAAGTAGGGAGGTGAAGTAGACTCATATTTTAAAACCAATGCAACCTGACTCAGAAAAATCGATCAGATTAGGGCTTGTAATTTTGGAAGCTCTTGCCATTTTTTTCATCCATCCGTCCATGAGTGTGACAGACAAATGCAGTGGGACAATACTGCCATCTGACAGTGCGGCCTATAATTATATATTCTGTGGTTCACCAGGAAGGCAGAGGGATCATGTGAAATGCCAGGCTTGTTGCCAGGGGGACAGGCCTGCCCGGACACGGCTGGAGATCGCGCTCACCTGCATACTTCCTGAAAAAAAAAGGATTACCTGAGAATTCCTCCCAGCCACAGCTATGAGAGGGATATGAGAGCGGTTAGCTAAACAAAAGCTCTGTTTATACAGTGACAGGCAGTGATCCAGTGCAGATCAGCTGGGGAAAAGCAAACTCCAGATAAACAAGGGGGCGTTGAAAGGGAGGGAGAGCTGTCAATCCTGGGGAGAAGGGGATGGTGTGATAAATCATTCCACTCGTTCACTCGTCCCACTTTCTCTCTCGTTCTTACTGGATAGAATTTCAACATTACTTACAAGACTTACACTGTCACTGTCAACAAGTCAAAGTGAGTTTTCACACACTGTTTTACAACAACATTGCCAGGATTTTAAAACATTTAACTGTAATTTATTACCAACAGTTAACAAAACATTCAGATTTTTTTGGTTGCACTTCATTTTAAGATGTCCTTGCTACAATGCTTCAAGTACTAAGTAATATTAATTTACAACATGTATTTACTATAGGGTTAGAGTTTGGTTTAAGGTTGTAATTATGCATAATACACTGTTATTACTACAGTAATGTAACATGTAACAAGTACACTGTAAAATAAAGTGTTATTGTGTTATTAAGTGTAATTTACTGTATAATTGAAAGTATTTTTTCTGACAAATCACTGAAAAAATAGTCATTTTGTGCATTGTGGGATAATAATGTTAATAAGTGTTGTGTTTTGATGTGGTTCATTATGGTGATTAATGTTCCCATTGGCAGAAATTGGACCTTATTAAGTTTTAATCCTTAAATGCATGAATCTTTCACCAATCATTATTACATATTCGGGTCTTTACAACGCTATCTCACATCCAATTCGTACGAATTCGTAAGAGTGAGTAAAAGGTGGCTAATTCGTACAAATTCGTACAATCTCAATCGTTCGAATTCGTACGATTTGTCTAAACCCCAATGACGGTTAGGTTTAGGGGAGGGGTCAGGGGTAGGTCATTAGTACGAATTCATACGAATTGGGCAACTCGTAAAAAATATGTACGATTTGGCAAAAATTTGTCATATGAATTTGTACGAATTAGCCACCTCGTAAATTTCGTACGAACTGCCGTGAGATCTGGTTGGTCTTTAGCATCCCGAATCTATATCTAACACGGATGGATTGCTAACTGTCGCGATAATATTAAACTCTCCTGATATTAACAATTACAGAAGAATAAAATAAAGCATATTTTGTTGACTTAGCTGGGAAGGGTTCAGTTTGAGCAGATGTTTAATACCATCATCACTGTCCTCATCAGAGCTCATTTCCCAGTACATTCAGCATCTGGATCATATTCACCATCTCAAACATATTCTCAAAACTATCATTTTCAACATCTTCAAAATCAATATTTTGATCGCTGACAGCTTCTTCATCAGATCAAGTGACAGAGACAGTAATATTTGATGGCGTTCAGTTCTTGCTCTGCAGTGAATCTCTGATCCATTTCAAGTTTTGCTGATGATACTTCCTATTCTTTTGTTTTCTGCCTGCGTTGACTATGAGTGGAACGTCAATTTATCATTGTGTTTCAGACATTGATAGATTGAAACCTAACCTTACTCGTATCCCACCTCAATAGCAGCAAAAGTGTTTAATACAAACATGAACACAATAAGTATTTTGTTTACTATAACTATTATTTTTTTTAAGTACATAGTACTTAAAGGCACCTAATATAAAGTGTGACCAAAAGATCAAATCAGTTTTGCTTTATAACAGTTTAAAAAATATAACTTCACTACTTTTATTTGAGTGGATTGCCATTTTACCAGGAAGACACCAGCAATTTATTAAGAAATATAGCATTGTTTCTTATTATTTTCCTTTCTTCAAGCCAAATGTTTCAAACAAAATATATTTTATTGGGAAAAATCAAAAAAGTGTCCCACATGTAAGACAACTGTCAATCCTCTTTGAGCATTGCCAAACTTATAAACTTCTTAAATAATGTGTACAACATGTTGTTATGCATGTAAGTTGTAGCACACAGACTGTTTTTTTTTTATTATTGGCTGTCACAAAAGCTGACAAAGCTCTGTCTCAGAGGAACCGCAGAAATAAGACACGCTTCCTTTGAGTTCTGGGAGGACTGGATGTACTTCACATCACCATTAAATAAAACACACACACACACACACACAGTCATTTACATTTTTTTTAAAACATAGCTTTTTATGTTTTTTTAAGCTATTTGAAATATGAGGACTCATGCAATGTCCTCATAAGTCACGTGTAAGTTGGAATACCAGTGTAATATGCATGTCATTATACACATTTGTGTCCTCATATATCACAAAAACAAGCACACACACACACACACACACACACACACACACACACACACACACACACACACACACACACACACAACACACACATACACACAGTCACACACACACACACACACACACAGTCATTTACATTTTTTTTTAAACATAGCTTTTTATGTTTTTTTAAGCTATTTGAAATATGAGGACTCATGCAATGTCCTCATAAGTCACGTGTAAGTTGGAATACCAGTGTAATATGCATGTCATTATACACATTTGTGTCCTCATATATCACAAAAACAAGCACACACACACACACACACACACACACACACACACACACACACACACACACACACACACACACACACACACACACAACACACACATACACACAGTCACACACACACACAGTCATTTACATTTTTTTTAAAACATAGCTTTTTATGTTTTTTTAAGCTATTTGAAATATGAGGACTCATGCAATGTCCTCATAAGTCACGTGTAAGTTGGAATACCAGTGTAATATGCATGTCATTATACACATTTGTGTCCTCATATATCACAAAAACAAGCACACACACACACACACACACACACACACACACGCACACACACACACAAACACACACTTACACACAGTCACACACACACACACACACACACACACACACACACACACACACACACACAGTCATTTACATTTTTTTAAAAAACATTGTTTTTTATGTTTTTTAAGCTATTTGAAATATGAGGACTCATGCAATGTCCTCATAAGTCACGTGTAAGTTGTAATACCAGTGTAATATGCATATATGCATGTCATTATACACATTTGTGTCCTCATATATCACAAAAACAAGCACACACACACGCACACACACACACACACACACACACACACACACACACACAACACACACACACACACTCACACACACACACACACACACAGTTGGAGCTGAATTTGTTGTGTTCCTACATGTGCATTAACTCGGGAATGACACGTATAAACAACTTGAGTATGAATCATTTGTGCACAAAAAGAGGGAATGAGCTGTTCTAACTTCCGTGCGGGAAACACATCCATGTTTATCTTCTCTCATTTCCCCCCTTACAAACATCTTATCGGTTTATCAACATCTTCAGGGAAGCTGCTAAGTCATTCTCTTGAGTTATTGGAGAATATCAAAGCTATGCTAAAATCACATGTTTCCTTCCATCAAAATGGCAATTTCCAGCCACGCAGACAGTATCATGTCTGCTCTTTCTTATAAAGCTGACAGGCCCTTTGGGACGGAGGCCTAGAAAGTATTAGGTTTAGAAACAGGAGAGATTGTGTTTAATCTAATTCTTTATTACAGAGTTTCACAGAGATATCAGGTTGCTGTATGTGAGAGCCAGTGTGGGAGGCCTGATGGTTAAATAGACACACTTCAAACTAAATCGAGAAACGAACTGATGTGACGTCATATTGAACAAAATCAGAAAAAAAACTAAGTTTGTTTGATTTCTAAAACTGCTTGCCAAAAGGATCTTATATAATAAAAAAGGGGAACTAAGGGCCCATTTACACAAATATTTTCAATTAAAAACTGAAACCGTTTTGAGCATTTTGGTCTTTAATTTACATGCATTTTGGGGGCCTGAAAACTTGAAACGTTTCAAAGTGCATGATTTTAAAAACGATATTGTTATTATCTCCATGTAAACTACAAAAATGTGAATGTGCATGTGTTTACGGTTTCCAGTCTACAGGCGCTCAGTGTTTCTGTACAAAGTGATGTCACCACCTACTAACCTGGAATGAATAATACATTTTCAGTCGTTTTCGCAGATCCACGTAAACGGGGAGCATTTGGACACCGGTGTTGTATGTACGTATGTGGAAAATGCAATATATATACACTACCGGTCAAAAGTTTTAGATCAGTAAGATTTTTTATGTTTTTAAATGAAGTCTCTTCTGCTCACCTGCAATTATTTGATAAAAAAAAAAAAAAAAAAAAAATATTGTGAAATATTATTACAATTTAAAACAGCGGTTTTCAGCGGTGTAATTTATTCCTGTGATCAAAGCTGAATTTACAGCATCATTACTCCAGTCTTCAGTGTCACATGATCCTACAGAAATTATTATAATATGATGCTCAAGAAACATTTATGATTATTATCCATGTTGAAAACAGTTTTTTACATTTTTATTTCAGGATTCTTTGATGAATAGAAAGTTCAAAAGAACAGAATTGATCTGAAATGGAAAGCTTTTGTAACATTAATCACTACCATTCAAAAGTTTGGGGTCAGTAAGAATTTATTTTTTATTTTTGGGGGAAAGAAATTACAAAATACTTTTATTCATCAAGGATGAGTTAAATTGATCAAAAGTTACAGTAAAGACATTTATGATGTTAGAAAAGATTATATTTTAAATAAATGCTGTTCTTTTTTGAACTTTCTATTCATCATAGAATTTTGGGGGAAAAAGTGGTTTCAACATTGAAAATTATAATTTATGTTTTTTGAGCATAAAATCAGCATATTAGAATGATTTCTTAAGGATCATGTGACACTGAAAACTGGAGTAATGATGTTGAAAATTCAGCTTTCAAATTACATTTTAAAAATATATTAAAATAGAAAACAGTCATTTTAAATTGTCATAATATTTCACAATATTACTGTTTGTCATTTTTTTTTTCCATCAAATAAAGCAGCCTTGGTGAGCAGAAGAGACTTCATTTAAAAACATAAAAAATCTTACTGATGTAAAACTTTTGACCGGTAGTGTATATATATATATTTTAGTACATTGTTGTCACGTACTGTAAGTGTACCCTAAAATGACTAAAGGGTGAATAAGTAGTGAAATTTTGATAATTATTCCTCTAAAGAAAGTTTTGCAGCCCATAATGTGCTTTTTTAATAAAGCTACAATCATTTCAATGTGTGACAGGATTCACTGTGTCATTCAAGTGCACGCTATGGTGTGTGTTTCTGAGACTGGCGTTCTTGTGTTGTTATTGGACTTTTGTTCTCGAGTCTGGTTAGTGCTGAAGTTCGCGTGTGGGTATCGTCTTTCACATGTTCCACCCCTACCCTAGAGACAAGGACGCTCTTCTACCAGAAGCCTTTTCCAACCACAGGCCGGGAAACAGAGAATAAAAGGAATTATGTTTCTCCGTCCTTAAAAGCTGGGAGTCCTCTTTGATTCTGCTCAGTTATTAGCCATTAGACTTCAGTTACACTTTGTACTACAATTCAGTTTGCATCAGAATCTCAAAAAAGCAAAGAACAAACTGGTATCCATCAGTCTCCCTGGAGTGGACAGCTGTGTGTGTGTGAAACGTTACCCTTCTGAAAAGGCCAGCATATGTTGGGTTTTGGATGCTGATCCCCACTGTGAGATGGTGGGGGTCCCATTTAAAGGAATGGGAATCAAAACCTGCTGTCATTTACTTCAAATTTGAATGATTCACAAAAGGAGAAATTCTGAAAAAGTTCACACTGCCTTTTCTGTAGAATGAAACTGTATAATGATAGGACACTGACAAGCTCTGAAAAGGACAAAAAACAACAACAATAAAATTCTATACAATGCATGACATTCCAAGTCTTCTGAAGTCAACTGTTTGGTTACAGACATTCTTCAAAATAGCTTTTTTTTTTTTGTTCAGCAGAAGAAATAAATGCATGCAGGTTTGAAACTAATTGAGGGTGAGTAAATGATGACAGAAATGTTAATTTTGAAGTGATCTATTCCTTTAAAACAAGAAAAAAGGCCAATAGTGTGAGGAAAATGTACTTCATTCAGTATTCTCTAAAACAAGTCTTATAACATTATGCAATTCATCTTTTCAAGTACATTTATCCTGTTTAAAGAAATAATAAGAAAATAATTTCTGTATAAATTGCACATAAGGACAAAATGAACTGTCATTGGTTGGTTTACCTGTGGGACAGACAGGCTCTTCCTGTTTAAGTGGGCAGTTAGAAAGTACTGCAAAGAGGACCAGACTTTATGCTGACAGTCAGACTTTATTCTGTGCCAGCCTCAACACTGCTAGACGGAGACATCTGCTCTCTATTCTAGCAGCGTCAGTCGGAATCCCGCGTCCCGCAGTCATCCATCTTACACAGCAGCATTACTTTGTTCGTTGTTCACAATGGTACATTTTTGGAGGTCTCAAACTATTGCACATTCATTTTTATTCCTGTAAATTATTAATACATTTAATAAATTATGCACTGTAAGCTAATGAGTCCCACCGAGCAACAGTAGAAAAGAAAAGCACTGCCCCATATGGAAGTAAAGTGAGGGATATATGTAGTTCAGCCATGAAACTCTAGATGGCACAGGCTGATAAGTCCTTTACATGTAATTTTCAACAATCCCACCATTATCACAGATGCTGATTAGCTAATTCTGCAGCCAATGAGATTGTTTGCTCAACATTTCAACAGCCTGGTTTATTGTTTGCTGTAAGCTAGTCCAGATGGACAAAAAAGCACAATGGAAATAAGCCCTAGCCTAGGGCTTTATTGTGTTATCCTGACTTTGTTTTTAATATATGGTGCAAAGATGTATCGTATTTTAAACAAAAGGGTCAAATAAAATCAATCAATCAATCAATCAGTTCCTCTGAACCCCTCCACCTCCCCCAGCTCCACCTGTCTATAGATCTGCTACAGGATTTATGTATGTCTATTCATGCAGCAGCAGCATAACTTACATGCTCACAGCAGCGTGCATGTGTATCTATTAGCAATAGCAAGTCCATACTTAACTTCAGTGACAGCTTCAGTGTCTTCTCTGTCATGCAGCTCTTTGTGTCTTTTCATTTAAAGAAATTAAATAATTAAAGGGTATTTAAAGCTGCAGTCCGAAGCTTTTCCACTTTGTCGCCATCTCTGTTCGAAATCTGCAATTGCAGTTATTCGTGGAATTATCAACTTTACGTGGGTTCTGCCTCGGCAAGGCACAGCGCGGATGAACACAATGTTTTGAGGAGAATATGCTGTCAGTCACCTGCACTGGTGTGGATACTGGCATTCGGAATAACAGATTCTACTTTTTGAAAGTATGACCAACATAAGAATTTACACTGGAAAATGTCTCTGAACAAGTAAGAGACATCCACTTTTGTTCTGACCAACTAAGGGGGAAAAAGCATTGCAGTAAATTGCGCTGATTAAATCTAACGATCGCTTATCATATCATGTCAAACCGTGCAAATTATACTTTGTTCTCAAATTGTTAATGTTAACAACATCAGCATTGCGTGACTACATGTAATGTGTATTAGGGCTACCTGTAGTTCAGTACTCCGTAACTGTGTGAATAAAGCGAACAAAGTGAGCTGTTAACGTTACATAATTGACTACGTTTACATGCAGCCAATAACCCGTTCAAAACCGGAATATTAGCAGTAAACCGGTCGCGCACGGCCATGTAAACACCGGCAAAAACCCGAATATGCTCATAAATCGTTTTTTAAAAACCCGAATATTATACCTGGGGTACCCCTTTTCTAACCCAAATATTTGGTCATGTAAACGCGTATCGGCATATCCCCATCAAAAGGAACATTGATTTGTGTTCTGCGCATTTTCTATTCGCAAGAAATCTTGGTCTTTTGAGTACAGGAACTTCCGTCTGGCGCATACAAAAACCCGCGTGCAGTATACCGGAAGTAAACAAGAAGTAGAGGTAAACATGGCGAGACGCCGCACAGCACCGTACTTTTGGAGCGAGGAGGAAATTAATTTCGATCTATTTCAAAGGCGATCGCTATCTGCCCCGAACTATCCATTATCCGCGTGCTGCTGCTGTTGTTGTTGTCTTTGGATACAGGAAGAAGAATCGGAACTGACGCATATTGCGTCTTAAGGTTGTCCGTACGTCCAGACGCTAACCGTGCGTCGCTGTTTACATCGGGATATTGCCAATCGATTACAAATTCCATGTATACAGGAGTAACTCTTTCTGCTCACGCATGTAAACGGGTTATTCCGAACGTTTCAGAAACCCGAATAGTGTCCTTAACCCGACCATAACACGAATATTGACAGCTTGTAAACGTAGTCAATGAACCATTGAAATGTCTTACCTGTCCATCAGAAACAAATAGCCGTCTCTTACCTGTCCAGCAGAAACAAACAGCCGTCTCTGCCTATTCATCCCCTTCATCCCCTTCAAAACACGAAGTTCACGCCACCTTTCAAAAGCCCTTTCGATATCCTAGTTTCTGCATGGGCCGGCACCCGTTGCAGCCTCTTTTTTACTGTAGCCACTTCGAAGTCTTGCATTTTACAACGGGTGAGTCTCCAGTTGTCTCTGGTGATTGTCGTTTGAACCTTTCTGGATCCGCCATCAAATTGAAAAGTTAAATTATATCAAGTGCTGTGAGAAAAGGCTACAAATCTCCACTTCCAACATCCTCACACGCAATATAGCCTACTAGCCGAGGCTCCTTCTTTATGTGTACAGATGTGACGTAATAACGCATAGACATAATCGAATTTCCTGCGGAAATCCACCAGTACCACTGGAATTAAAAATATTATTACAAACCGTTTTGAATCGACCTTCGGCAAGCAGATAGTTTTGAACACTGGCTAGTTATGTACTTGCTCCAAAATATATTTTGGACCCAAAAAAGTTACGGACTGCAGCTGGATAGACTGCAGGAATAAAGAAAATAATTAAGAATGATAAAATAAATTCTAGGTCTTATTGTATCTTAGTTGTGAAGTGCACACATTCATTCTTATTTGTATGTCTAATCTGCCAAAATGTTTCTTGTCTCGCCACATTTAGTTATGAATGACATGGATCATGTAAACGATAGCATTTCAATACAAAAGGGACAACAAAACAAGTTGAGTAGTTTGAATCACTGTATGTTAGTGTAAGTCGTTGAATATTGAAAACAGTTATCAAATATTAAATGTTCAGCAACTTACATCTTATGCACTCCTAAATATTACACTGTAAAATCTAAAGCGCTGCATTGGAATTCGTCTTCAGTGAATAGTAAGCCCCGCCTTCTTTGATATGATTGGCCATCATTTTGACATTGGTGATCTGTTAGACCACTTAGGGCCCTTTAGGGTGGATATGGCCCTGCTTTAAAGAAAAGAGAGACTGTACGAGAGACCTGAACATAGGACTGGTATGCCACCATGGACAATGTCTCGGTTACGGATGTAACCCTCGTTCCCCGAGTAGGGAAAAGAGACGTTACGTCGAATGACGACGAAATGGGGTTTCGCTTAAAAATCCTATCAACTTCGAGCCAATGGCAAAGAAATGCCATGGGTCTGCATAATTTGCATAGCGTAACTCCGCCTCACCTGGTGGGTATATAAGGAAGTACGCTGGCAACACGCAGTTATGTTACTTGCTGAGGAGCCGAGACTTAACTCAGGCTGTTCCAGCGGTACAGTGGAAGTCGCAGGGAGACGTAGCGTCTCCGTTCCCTACTCAGGGAACGAGGGTTACATTCGTAACCGTGACGTTCCCTTTCGTAGTCACTTCGAGTTATGTAAAATGGTGACGGAATGGGGTTCCCAGCTTAATCACGCCACCTCGGCTGTCTTCCAGTGGCCTGCGTAAGTCCAAGCTCCCTGTCGTGAGACTAGCACGGGCAAAGGATTCCTACTTAACACAGGAATACCAAGGTACACTGGGAAGCATATCTCAGTGGAAATATGCAATCAGTGCCAGCCCGAAGGGAGTGGACTTAAGAATACACATATGAGGGATGGATATGGAAAAACACTGGGGTGTCCAGCCCGCAGGGTGGAAAATTTAAACCCCCGGGGTGGCAAGGTGGCTTACCAAGGGAAAGACACATGCTCAGAGAGGCTTACAGTGGAAATACACATGTGGGGGTCACCAGAGGGGGACCATGCACACAGAGGCACCTGATCGACGCGAAAGCTGCCGCAGGCATAGACTCTGGCGTTGACGTCAACAGTGCTGGAGGAACTCAGGGCTTGCGGGGAAGCTCACCTGAGGAGAATCTCTCACATATCCAGTCCGTGAAGTGGAATGGCCAGCAAGCGAAGACACCTGAGCGGGTCCAGTTACCGGCTAGTTGAAGCGAGTACACGAGAGGACACTGGCTCTACTCTGAGATTACAGAATCTCGCAAATGTGTGGGTGTCTGCAGATGTCTGTTAGCAAGGTGCCATGCGCTAGAGCCCAAGAGGAAGCCACACTCCGGGTGGAGTGTGCCTTCACACCAAGGGGGCACGGTCGACCTTGCTGCTGGTATGCCAAAGCAATGGTGTCCACTATCCAGTGAGACCTTTGCTTGGAGAGAGCCTTTCCCTTCAGCTTTCCACGATAACAAACAAAGATCTGGTCTGAGGTCCTTAAACACTGCGTTCTGTCTACGTAAGCACGGAGGGCGCGTACTGGACAGAGCAGTGCCAAGGCTGGGTCTGCCTCCATCAGGGGCAGCGCTTGCAGGTTCATTACCTGATCTCGAAAGGGAGTGGTGGGAACCTTGGGCACATATCCAGGCCGGGGTCTCAGGATCACGTGAGAATAGACCGGCCCGAATTCCGGGCACGCTTCGTCAACGGAGAATGCGTGCAGGTCCCCTATCCTCTAAATGGAGGCCAATGCAACCAGGAGCACTGTCTTAACTGACAGAAACTTAAGCTCCACTGATTGCAGAGGCTCAAAGGAAGCACTCTGCAGGGCAGTTAAAACCACTGAGAGGTCCCAAGAGGGAACGAGAGAAGGGCAAGGAGGATTCAGTCTCCTCGCTCCTCTCAGGAACCTGGCGATCAGGTTGTGCTTTCCCACGGACTTACCTTCAACTGCGTCATGATGTGCTATGATAGACATGATTTCATCTGCCGGGGTGCCGGATGAGCTGCTGGGCCAGCCGGAGTCTTTTTTGAAAGCGACTGGTCAGCGAACTCACCCGGAAACCACACGGGTTGCAATGTGTGAGTGGGGGTTGTGGACCGAGGATAAATCGTCGGTTTGTTCCACACCAGCTGCCTCAGGTCACCCTGGTCACCAGCCAAAGTATTCCCTATCGTGGAGAGAATAGATCGGGGTGTGGATGAGGGGACTAGGGATGGGAATTGATAAGAATTTAACGATTCCGATTCCATTATCGATATTGCTTATCGATACGATTCCTTATCGATTCTCTTATCGTAGGGTGAGAGAATAAGTAAAAATTTGTTTGTTTGTATTAACTCGCTTTAATGCACACTTTTAGCTGTGCATTTACTGAATGAGCACTGTGCCACTGTTCGTCTGACTGTTTGTACTGTATTTTATTTATTTTTTGATCCTAAACTGTTTTAATTATTCTTATTTCTTTGAGTATTTTAATTTCTTTATTCTAAACTGTTTTAATTATTCTTATTTCTTTGATTATTTTAATTTCTTTATTCTAAACTGTTTTAATTATTCTTATTTCTTTTGATTATTTTTATTTCTTCTATGTAAAGCACTTTGAATCACCATTGTGTATGAAATGTGCTTTATAAATAAACTTGCCTTGCCTTAATATCTCATCAGAAGACACAGCACAGAGTATTAGGGGTGTGAACCTACACTGGTCTCACGGTTCGGTTACGATTATCATGTCATCGATTCAGTTCGATATCTCGATGCATTACGATGCACTGCATCCTCAATTTTCAGTGATGTGTGCGTGCGCACGCGCGTGTGTGCGTGTTCACCTGTTTGTGAAGTCGCAGTGACAGAAATGGTGACATTCCAGTTTAAGTTTCAAGGGAGTCAAGCCTGTTTATGCCATTAAGAAAATGAAATTCTGTTAAATCAGTTTTGTTTTAAAGAAATGTTCATTTAAAAGCAGAGCTCATTCATCAATGTATGATGTTACCCTAGAGATGCGCGCATCAACCGTCGCGAGTCTGCTATTGAAGGTGACGATCATCCATTTATAATCACCCGTAACAAGAAACATTGTAATTTGACCATCGGGTGCGGATACTTAAATCAGAGAAAATTGTTGGGTCGGGTGGATGATTTTTTTGGCTGCGGATCCGGGTGACGCTGGAGCTCATCAGGTTACTCTAAAGCAGTCAAAGGAACAGCTCGGGTAAAAATGGCTAACGTGATTTCTTCTTAGGGTTACTAAACGCACTAGCACTTTGTCTGATTAGTTTTATGACTATTTATTAGCAGTAATCTAAGTATTTGTTCTCTGTTTAGATTTTATGTTTTTATTGTATGTTATGTTGCATTGTCTTGTGTGAGCCAATTCACCAAAATGAATTCCAGGTGATGTGAGTCGTTCTGGTAAAATGAAGACTTGAACTTGAACACACAGCGCGTGTCTTCTCCAGGTCGTGCTTACAATGTTGTTCATAAAAGCCGAAATGTGCCCAGATGTAGGCTTTTAAAGTAGTTGGAGCATTTTTAATTACTCACACTCGCCTCAAATTAATTGCATGCTGTGTGTTTCTGCATATTGGAGGTAGTTCCGCCCTTTGACGAAATGGAAATTTTACAAGTGTTGCAAGTGACCGTATTGTCGTCTTTTCGCGTGAAATATAACCAAACTTTAGAGCGCTTCTGCCTCGATGCCATGTTTGCTGCGTTCTGAACCAAAACAATGCAGCATGTGTGTGACGTCATGACACATTTTCAACGAGCGGAACCGATAAGCGGAATCGTTAAGCAGGCATACTAATGGTTCCAAGGAATTGGTTCACTGGGCACCGGTTCTGAAGAAGAACCGGTTCTCGATTCCCATCCCTAGAGGGGACTCTCACTCTATTGAGCTCATTGAGTCTCGACCATAACACTGCGATGGTCATGTTCTGAGCGCAGCCCAAACACAACAAACAGCGTTCGTGACCATCAGCTGAATCTATCCGACTATCGCAATCAGAAATACACGGGCAGAGCGTCTTTAAAAAGACGCGATGCGTGCAATCTCTTTTTGTGAGAGAAAACATTGCAGCAGTGCTGAAGCACCCAGAAAGAAACACACACGCTGTTGCAGACCACTGCACAGATCAGCAGGCAGGAATGTGAAACTCGCTGGAACACGCCATCACACCAACACCGACTGGAAGCTGCTCGTCTAGAAGATTCTCGAAGATAATCAGAGAATAGGCTGCAAGAGTGAAGAGGACCTCTTGGCTCCGAAGCAAAAACATAACTGTGTGTTGCCAGCGTACTTCCTTATACACTCACCTAAAGGATTATTGGGAAGACCTGTTCAATTTCTCATTAATGCAATTATCTAATCAACCAATCACATGGCAGTTGCTTCAATGCATTTAGGGGTGTGGTCCTGGGGTGCGCTTCCCGAAAGCATCGTTAGCCAACTATGGTCGCAAGTTGGTCGCAATTTCCATTGAACTCTATTGGTAACGACGGAACTTGCGACCATAGTTGGCTAACGATGCTTTCGGGAAACGCACCCCTGGTCAAGACAATCTCCTGAACTCCAAACTGAATGTCAGAATGGGAAAGAAAGGTGATTTAAGCAATTTTGAGCGTGGCATGGTTATTGGTGCCAGACGGTATTTCACATTATTGTGTTTTTCACAATCTGCTCAGTTACTGGGATTTTCACGCACAACCATTTCTAGGGTTTACAAAGAATGGTGTGAAAAGGGAAAAACATCCAGTATGCGGCAGTCCTGTAGGCGAAAATGCCTTGTTGATGCTAGAGGTCAGAGGAGAATGGGCCGACTGATTCAAGCTGATAGACGAGCAACTTTGACTGAAATAACCACTCGTTACAACCAAGGTATGCAGCAAAGCAATTGTGAAGCCACAACATGCACAACCTTGAGGCGGGTGGGCTACAACAGCAGAAGACCCCACCGGGTACCACTCATCTCCACTACAAATAGGAAAAAGAGGCTACAATTTGCAAGAGCTCACCAAAATTGGACAGTTGAAGACTGGAAAAATGTTGCCTGGTCTGATGAGTCTCGATTTCTGTTGAGACATTCAGATGGTAGAGTCAGAATTTGGCGTAAACAGAATGAGAACATGGATCCATCATGCCTTGTTACCACTGTGCAGGCTGGTGGTGGTGGTGTAATGGTGTGGTGGATGTTTTCTTGGCACACTTTAGGCCCCTTAGTGCCAATTGGGCATCGTTTAAATGCCACGGCCTACCTGAGCATTGTTTCTGACCATGTCCATCCCTTTATGGCCACCATGTACCTATCCTCTGATGGCTACTTCCAGCAGGATAATGCACCATGTCACAAAGCTCGAATCATTTCAAATTGGTTTCTTAAACATGACAATGAGTTCACTGTACTAAAATGGCCCCCACAGTCACCAGATCCCAATAGAGCATCTTTGGGATGTGGTGGAACGGGAGCTTCGTGTCCTGGATGTGCATCCCACAAATCTCCATCAACTGCAAGATGCTATCCTATCAATATGGGCCAACATTTCTAGAGAATGCTTTCAGCACCTTGTTGAATCAATGCCACATAGAATTATGGCAGTTCTGAAGGCGAAAGGGGGTCAAACACAGTATTAGTATGGTGTTCCTAATAATCCTTTAGGTGAGTGTATACCCAAGAGGTGGGGCGGTGTTACGCTATGCAAATTCCGCAGACCCATGGCATTTCTTTGCCATTGGCTCGTTTTGTAACACTCGAAGGTGATTGGCTTTCTAAGCGAAACCCCATTCCGTCGTAATATACGTAACTCGAAGTGACTACGAAAGGGAACAGTAAAATATAAAGTTATCATTATTATACTTACAAATAAATTAAAAACAGCACAATGCTGCAACTGACCAATCAGAATCAAGTATTCCAGAGAGCCATTAATAAAGATATATTGTTTTGAGGGTTATTATGTACATCATGTTGCTTCTCATGTAAATGTATGTATAAGGATGTTTACATATCTTTACTGGAAATGATAAAAATACTGATGCAGGTGCAGTGGAGGCTGGTTTACACAGACCACAAACATGGGTAGATCTGTTTACTAACCTATGTTTTGATGAACATCAGGATGGGGTGTGTGTTTACATTACAGCCTGCGTCACTGCAGTACTGTTATGGCGTCTCTCTCATAGTGTCTTTTTTATCTCTGTCTGGCTCAAGGACAGGAAGTGCACACTGTCCAGTCATTCAATATCTATGGAAAATATATCTTATGGTCACATGCAACTCACACTTCTTGTTCACTCCATCTCACTACCATCTGAATATTCACTCGCTCCTTCATCTCTAATAATACCGTAAGCATTGTTACTCTTTCAACACCTTTAAATTGCTTGCAGACACCTGTATCCTGTGTGACAGATGCTGTAATGCAATGTACATCCCTCAACATCCGGAGCCTTCAGGCCTTTTTACCATTGGGCTGTTGCTTTCCCATGGGAACAGTCTTTCTCTATGGGGCACATGAGGACATATTCATTCCGTTGTTTCACAAATAAAAAAGAACACTGTAACAAAAGCTCTCAGAAATTCTGAGTTTACAATTTGGAATTACGAGTTCTACAAGGACATCTTTGACATGATGTGAACGGACCTTTATTTCAACACACTGTGATTTGTTTGCGGCAATAGCCTCGCGGGCAGCACGCCGACAAGTAGTGCCGTCCCCCTCTCTCTCTCCCACCTCGCTTCCTGTCCACTCTATACTATCCTATCATAATAATAATGAAAAAATCTTTAAAAAAAAGAAAAAAAGAACATCATACTGTGATTTGAGACAAACAAATTCTAATTTCTGATAATATTTTGGATGGATACATGCGAATTGGGACGCAGCAACAGAGAGTGTGTGAGAGAATGAGAGTGAGTAGCCCAGATAGTGACAAACTTGTGTCTGTGTTTTCTCGCTGGACCAGAGAAGATGCAGTGAATCTGTAAATGAAGCATGTTGCTCTTGGCGCCCCCTGATCTTTGAGCATGCGCATGTGTGTGTGTGTGTGTGTGTGTGTGTGTGTGTGTGAGTCAGTGAGAGAGAGAAAGACACAGGCTCCTTTCAGCAGAGGCTTCCGTTCCTGCTACCGATCAGAGGAACTTCATCTGATGGGCTGACAGAGATGCTCCCTCACTCCACGCATCAGGTCCCAAAAACAACAATGTGCTATCAGCCCTCATATACACTCCAACATAAACACACCAACACACACACGGTGTCCATATGTGCCATACACAAACACTCAGCTCAGCTCATTTGATAGAAGCCTAGACAAGCAGAAATAGCTCTGTGTGATTTCACATCCCTCCTTATCACTGTCGTTCAGCATGTGGGCACTGTGTCTAGCAATGTGTGCTTTGACGCCATCATTCATCAATTACTCACACACAATATCCATCCAAACGCTGCGCTGTGACGTTCTGATTACACAGCGAGATCTGTTAGCATAAGTGCTAATAGATAAGTGAGCAGCTGGCGTGAAGTGTTTGATTGGCGAGTGGCACCTGTCACATCTTTCCCCGAGGCCTCGGCTGCTGTGCTGCAGTTAAAAGCATCAGACGTGGCCGAGAAGTTTTCTTTCGTACACAACTTACTCTGTGATCATGGTTCATGGTTCATTTAAGGTGCTTTAAGTGATGTTATCAATGTTCAGTTAGCATACCAGCTAACAGAGAATGTTCTCAGAACTTCTCACAAGGTTCTGTCAAAGTTACTTACTAGTAACATTACTAGAATGTTCATTGAAATTGATCAGGTCCTTAATAATGTTCACAAAACGTTAGGACATAAACATTGTTTATACATCATTCACAAAAGGTTTTTAGTTCATCTAACATTTTTTATACTATGCAAGTTGTTTCAGAATTTTCCGAGAACATTCAAAAGTATATTTCCCATAATGTTTGCAAAGTGAATAAATTTAACGTTTCCTTAACTTAAGGAATAGTTCACTCACTAATGTAAATTTTGCCATTTCTCCCATTCAAAGGCAGTAATATATGGGGTCAGTAATATATATATTTTTTTCATTTCAGCATTATTCAGCAAAGATGCATTAAATAGATTGAAATTGAAAATTCATATGTAAGGATTTCTATTTCAAATACATTTAATTATATATATATATATATATATATATATATATATATATATATATATATGGTATGTAAAATAACTTTTTAATAATACCTGGCAAACAAGGTATGGGAAAAATTAACTTAAAAAATCGTAATGACCAAGTCTTCTGATTCCATATGATTGCACTAAAAGTGTGCACAAGGTTTGATTTAGCTACAGTAAGAACACGATTGTGTTAGATTCCAATCTATAGTTTTTGTTTTTTTTGTAACTAGGCTCTGTCGTTTAGATTTAGAAGCATGGCTTTTCCTATCACTGCTATCTTAATGACACATTTCTTCATTCCAGACAGATGATCTGACGGTTGCTGCTTGCATCTCGGCCTAGCTGATAGAAAATTCTTGCTGGATGAATGACCTTCAACTCAACCTTGCCAAGACAGAAATGCTTATGGTTTCAGCCAAACCATAATTGCTGTGATCCTGCTGATTTGCCTTATACATCATTAGGAGGATCAGGCCCTTCCTATCGGAGCTCCACAACTCCTGGTCTAAGCTCTTGCTCTATCCAGACTGGATATTGTAATGCTCTCTGGGCAGGCCTTCCAGCATCAGTCAAACCTCTGCAAGTGATCCAGATGCTGCAGCAAGAGTGGTCTTTAAAGGTAGCCCTATACATAAACACACTGCTTAAGATCTATGTCCTCCAGAAGCCTGTGTTCTGCAAGTGAACGGCGCCTTGTGGTGCCATCATCCCAAAGAGACACAAAACCACTTTAACTGACCTTTACCTGGACTGTGTCCTGCTGGTGGAATGACCGGCGCAACTCAACACATTTTCATGAAACTGCTAAAGATCCATCTTTTTCGTAAACAATTGACCCAATAATACTAAATCTTTGTTTTAAAAAAAGCTTGCTATGTGTACTGTGCTAGACTAACTGGGACTTGACACTGCAGTTGTTGCTTCTATTGTTATCTTAATTGGTAAGTCACTTTGGATAAAATGTAAATGTTTGAAAGTTATAGTAGAGAATAAAGGTATACAGCAATTGACTTTTAATGTGGATATTTTTACATGTTCTAAATTATATACTAAGCTTCTATTTCCTGTCAATCACTTATCTAGATGTTCATACATTTAGTTCATTTAACAGAAATTGATTGTAAATTTGCTATTATTAAGTACTTAATTAGAGATTGGTCAAAGTTGGATCTGTACAAATAAAATTTAAACTGTAATTTTACGTACTTATTGAATTTTTATACATAATTTCGTTGTTATTTTACACAGAAAAACTATATATTAAAAGAAAATTACTGTAGATAGACAGCATTATTATTTAAAATAACTTTATAAAACCCTAAATTTACAGTTTAACCTGAAAGTTAAATGTCTTTTTAATGTAATTTGACATAATTTATCAGTTTTTCCACGGTTTAATAAGCCATTATCAACAGTAATATACTGTAGTTTAATCAATTTTGACTGTAAAGTAAATTCTGTGAAATGGTTATTTGCTGTAATTTAACGGAATCCGTCTGGAAACATTGCTGCCAGAGATTTACCGTTTTTTTTTTTGTTTGTTTTTTGTTGTTGTTGTTTTACAGTGCACTGAGAAAATCTTACAAGCCGCAAAACTTTCGAATAGTTTACTTTCCCTCATGTCTTGCCAAACCTGAATGACTTTCTTCTGTGGAATACAACAGAATTTTTTTAAAGGTCCTGGCAGCACTTTTCCATAATAATGAAAGCAAAGGGTTACTACAGTTCCTTAAGGACTGAATAAAATGAACAAGATCTGAGTCCTATTATAATATTGTGTAGGCCTATAGTGAAGTGATAATGAAGTGGTAAACTTTTGAAATCGTGTGATCATCTGCGTGTAAACAAAAAGGACTCTTAATTTAATATTTTTACAAAATAACTTAAGAGATAAGTGAATTATAAAGCGCTTTGCCCCTCTCAAATAAATATCAATGTTAATATTGTGGTCAATAAAACAAAATGCATTTGATTATAATTAACATGACAATGTGGGTAACACTTTATAACAACTGCACGCTGTTAATCATTAGTTAAGAGTGAGTGAACAGTTGATTCATCATTTATAAAGCATTAATAGACATTAATAAGCAGTTTATAAATACAGCTATAAATGTTTTTTTCCTTGATTTATAAGCATATCTATAATGTGTTTAATAATTGTAATTCCACGTTGTTAATGATCAATTAAACATTTCTAAATGAAGTATAACATTATTTACAAACCAGTTATTTAAGAGTTGTCAGTGGTTCATAAGATCACTTAGAAAGTGTAAGTAAATTATTAATAAACTAAATGCAAATGTTCCCCTCAAGGTTGTTTTTATGAATCACAACTTATGCGTCGGAAGTGGCGTACGCCTACGCTTCTTTCAGGACCTGTTTTGTGCGTACGCAACGGTTATAAATGAGGCCCCAGGGGATTTGTAAAAACAAACTTGACGGGAAAATTTGCCCACCTGCACGCAAACTCTGACCATGCGTACGAACGTTTTGGAGACGGAGCAGTTGGCGACACCGATGGTGAGCTGGAGTTAAATGTCTTTTTGGCCACTTTAAGACACACTCAAAAAAATGATATGTTGGCTTTACTTAACTTTCTTTTGTAAACAGGTTCCACCGGTTCCACATAACTATGTTTCGTTAAACAAACATAATATGTTCATGTAACTTCAACATCATGGAATTTGGTCATTTTAAGCAACCCAATTAAACTCTGAGCTAATGAGTTAATTAAGTGAATAATTGAGTGATGATTGAGCATTATTGAAGACACCTGATGTTAACAAGCAGAATCACTGAAGGAGAAAACCGGAATGTTTAAGTCACCACTATGGAGATAAGTGTGTGTTTTAGTTGGGCTCTTGACCATTAACTCATTAACTTTAGAGTTTGTTTGGTTGCTGTACGTGAGTTATGGCAGCCGGATGAACAATGAACAAAGGTGATCTGATGGTGTTGGTTGTGTTTTAACATAATCATTATTTCACAATCATTTGACCTGAATCACTGAACTTATATTAAACCCAATTTCTAAGTTTACCTTATGGATTATAGCAGCACTGTCATTGTAGAGCATACTATTTTTAGCCTTTTCAATGAAACTTAAATGATCAAATCAATAAATAAAAAAGAAACTTCTTAAAAAATATTTTGTGTAGGCACACACAGACATCAAGAATCAGCCTGTGAATCTCAGCAATGGTGACAAACAGATCATAAGCTCATTATTTATTCATGCAGCAATGCATGATGGGAGCCATAATTGAGTTTTGATTGGTGGCACCCAGAATGCACTGCAACATGCTTTATAATTGTCACCATTGTTGAGATTCACAGGCTGATTCTTGATGTCTGTGTGTGCCTACTCAAGATATTTCTTAAGAAGTTTCTTTTTTATGTATTGATTTGATCATTTGAATTTCATTAAAAAGGCTCAAAATAGTATGCTCTACAATGACAGTGCTGCTATAATCCGTAAGGTAAACTTAACTCAGAAATTGGGTTTAATATAAGTTCAGTGACTCAGGTCAAATGATTGTGAAACAATGATTATGTTAAAACACAACCAACACCATCAGATCACCTTTGTTCATTGTTCATCCGGCTGTTATAACTCACGTACAGCAGCCAAACAAACTCTAAAGTTAATGAGTTAATGGTCAAGAGCCCAACTAAAACACACACTGATCTCCATAATGGTGACTTAAACATTCCGGTTTTCTCCTTCAGTGATTCTGCTTGTTAACATCAGGTGTCTTCAATAATGCGCAATCATCACTCAATAAATCACTTAATTAACTCATTAGCTCAGAGTTTAATTGGGTCGCTTAAAATGACCAAATTCCATGTTGTTGAAGTTACATGAACATATTATGTTTGTTTAACGAAACATAGTTATGTGGAACCGGTGGAACCTGTTTACAAAGAAAAGTTAAGTAAAGCCAACATATCATTTTTTTGAGTGCAGAAAATCTAAAGAAAGTTATACATATACAGAAAGATAATACAAATATAATTTCACTCACCAAGTCTATTACTTATATACAAATATATACAAATACAAATATATATATATATATATATATATATATACAAATATCCATCTCTTCTTAACTGTCCGCGCCAGCGAGTGCCTAACGGCATGAAGTAAAACCGTAAATCTTCATTATGAGTCCTAATCATAAATACAGTGCATGTTCACAATAACAGTTTAAATAAATAAAAGAATGATTTAAACTATGTTTCACTTCTGATAGCCTATAAATATTTAGATTAAATAGCCTACGCCATCGTTAATGGAGTTAAACACTTAATCTAGCCTACATGAAATCATTACTGAGAAGTTACAACATTTATACATTTATAAATATTATATATTTATAAGAAATGCAATGCTTTTGATCTCGTTTCCTCTGGCATGCTGTTTTAATGTTTTAACTACTGAGATAATTGCTTATCATGATAATAGCAGATTGTCTGAGAAAATATAATTGCAAATAATGCACACAAGGTCTATCTGTTTCCATTAAAAATATAAAAATATAAAAAAAACTTTCTCTGAAATGTATTTTACACTATTTGATTTATTTATTCAAAAACAAGTCAAGGATAGCCATAGGCTACTAAATGATTTGTATTAATGTAATGTGACGGCACATCCATATTTGATATTTTCCTGATGTCTTGTAGGCTACCGTTAAACATATCACGTGGATGAATAATCATATGCAAATGATATGAGGATATGCATAAAACTAGGCGTTGTAAGCTCCATATATGGTTATTTCGGGGAGGAGACGCTTGTGCGCACAATCCTCCGCTGACTGGGATTTATAAAGTGAATTCAGCGCAGGTTCTAGCGTAAGCACGGTTTTATAAGTCTGAATATTTTTTTTTGCGTACGCCATTTTTCAGTTGCGCACGTAGCCTACACTTTTAGTAAGGATCCTACGCACAGTTTTATAAATGAGACCCCTGGAGCCGGTAGATGTAGCCTACGGCCCAGCCAGTTTTACACCCCTGTTGTTCCTGATGCGTCCAGAAGGGGGAGAATATACGTCGAAATAACATAATTAAATCGGACGCTCGATACTTTCACATTACTAACCGTCCCGACCCCGTCCATAGACTTAGACTAATTTAGTGTTTTTTTGTTCATCTGAATATAAATGTTACAGTGTAGACAGTGTAACGGGACACTGGAATGATCTGCACTACGGATTAAAATATCTGTAGATATTCAGTTGGGCTTCACTCTCTTCACTCAGCCTACAGAAGAATTGAAAAATTAAAAACACAGTTGGATCAAATGGACAAAGGAATGATAAATGACCTACTGTAGAATAGTTATATTCACCGTAGGTTTCTATACAGGAGACTGAGTGATATATGGATGGTGTTGTGAATTCATATAAAGTTACATTTAGATATTAACCATTATTTAGCCCATTAGATATACAGTGTAATCATATGGATCCCCGATTCAATATCTGCTGTACTATTCCCTATTGGTCACCATTGGCACTACAGCTACAGAACATGGCATTTTATGTACATAAGTCATAATTCATAAAACATAATTCATACCTTATCTAAAATTCCAAAGGACATTTAGAAGAAAAAGACAATATTGTTGTTCACAAACAAGTTTTTATTTATTAACACCATTTATGAATTAGGATGAATTCTGTAGATGGCTTGCCACTCTTCTTTAACTGTTTTTCTATCCTCCTGTCAAAAATGCTCCCGCTGACTGCAAAAGTTGATAGTGGTAGAAAAAATTGTTATTTGTAAACAATGGCATGATGTCATGTTTGACCATTTTTTCCTTTATAGGATCCTTACAGTACCTTGTGTCAATGACAGGTCCTCACAGAAATTTCTCCTCAGCCTCCAAGACTTTGGAAAGCCAGGGCACAGATGATGGACCACCAGAGAAAGAATTGAGATTCCCCAAACAAGCCAAGCATCATTTTGCATGTTTAGTTTTTTCACAACAAAATCAAAAGTACCCTTTCTATATTAACCACAAAAACTATTATTTTTAGAGCAATGGTCTCATATTATGGATAAACTATTTAACATTTAAAACGTAACATGTGAATCTGACACAATGCAGAGCACAGCTAACACACGAGACCTACCTCTGGAAAAAGGACATCCATAGTGAACTTGATCTTGTCACTGTGGGTGTGTGTGGGTATACTGTCCAGAATTGATGTCAGGTGAGTGTGGAATGCATCAATTTGCTTCTGATCTTGAATGTACAATGGCACAGGCAGTGTCTTGGTTGAACACTTGGAAAAAGTGTCAAGCCACTTTGATTTATTTTGGCCACTGAAGATGGACTGTGCAGAGAAAATTTTAAATTACATTAAAAACATATCCATGTATGTCTCTGTAAGTCGTTTATTGACAAGCTATTTGTTTGGAATGCAGTTAAAAAAAAGAGATGGATTGTGAGAAATAAGTGTGGCCAGCCTAAGGCACACCTGTGCAATAATCATGCTGTCTAATCAGCATCTTGATATGCCACACCTGTGAGGTAGATGGATTTTCTCGGCAAAGGAGAAGTGCTCACTAGATTGCACTGATTTAGACAATATTTGACTTTTGTTTACTTAGAAAAAGTGCACACTAATGTATACTGCCTATTGTTTTAGTATGTGAAACAATATTAGGCCTATGCAACATATTGTTGTCATTTGACCTCATTCCATGTGTAATAGTTGAGTCATGTCCAGTTAGCATCTTATTTTGATTTTTTGAATTCAAGTGTGCACTAAGCAGTACACTAGTAGGCCTATTCCATTCTGAACATAGTCATCATCTCCTTTCACATTAGAGGTTGTTTTCACCTCCTCCCTTCTTACCCTCAATTTCACCTTTGTAGATTTCCAGATGGTCCCCTGTGGCCCTCTAGTGGCCCTCATATCAACTGCACATCCTGTCATAATCATTCACTCACTTTCTCACACACAATAAGTTCTAAGTACCTGACAGTGCCCTTCGAAGTGGACTCTACAGGGTTTTTGACCACCGTGAGTGACTGTGAGAGTCCATATTGTAAGGAAAGAAGAGGCTCGGTTTGAAGGACACAGCATAGGAAACATCAATAGTGTACATAAATATATTACTTCACAGGAGGAAGATAGGGATTACCCATTACTCATTGCACAGCACCTCAGTCAGTACAACAAAGTATAGCTGAACTAAACGCAACTGAATTCAGATTCATGCAGTTTGTGAATAGTCTGTTGGCAAGACAAATGCATACTGTAAATTATCGAATATATTTCGTACACTGAAGGGTGTTGCAAATGTACTGAGCCGTTAAAGGAACATACTGATGGAAAAAAAGTATGATATGGGAGGAAAAATGTATATTTCAATGCTCTCGCGTTCTCTCGTAAACTTTTTGTGTTCCCTCACAAAACGTTTGCGTTCCTCCGATAATCTTTGCGAGCGAACTCAAAGTTTCTCGGGGGAACACAACACATTTGCAAGAGAAAGCACAAGTAGTGACATTATTTTTCATACAAGTAATATTGTCAACGTCTACACATAAGTGGTGTTCAAAATCACCTTCTATACCCTCATTCACTACTCCCTACATTAATCCATTAATATAGTCCATAGTGATTGAAAACGAGTGAGTGAATTCAGACACTGAGGCCTGATATTAAGATGTGATTTAGTCGATCGGATCACAAGTGGCTGACACTAAATACAGGTATCTAAAGGTCTCAAATGTTTTTAGCTTGTCCACTTTCAACCTCTTCCAAAGTTTGTGGAAAACTAATTTGACCCGATTGCTTTTGTAGTGTAGACGCTCATGTGTTCGAATGCGTTCGAACAGCCTCAAAAGACCGTCTACTCTCTGTCTACTGACCTAATGCTAAACATTATGGGAAGCGCTCTAGCCCGATGGAATTTATACTTTGTCGGCTGAAGACCCAAGTTTGGTTTGAAGGAAAAAAACGTACCAAGCACAATGTTCTCTCACCATTCCTGATTTCTAACACAAACTTGCTGTCAGAGAGGTCTTGCTGCTGTCAGAGCAGAAATGAAAGCTGATGCTCTCCGCATTTTTTTTTTTCATTGTCTCCGGTTGCATTCATATGTAAATTGTGCGAGTTTATTTGGTCTATTAGATCAAAAGATCTGAAAAAAAACCCAACTTACATTTACCTGCCCATAGAAGAAATCAGGACAGAAATGGTGGAAAGTGGACAAAAGAGAAGGATCAAAACACCAGGCGTAAACAGGTATGTCTCACTTGTCTACTTGTGATCCGATCGACCAAAACGCATCTTAATACCAGCTGTAAACAGGGCCTGAGTACGCCTGAAGGGCTGCCGCATTTGCATAGTTTGTGCTTGCTTTTTAATAATTATTTGAATCTTATCCAGACAGCACATAGTGTCGGCTCTGATCAGGCCCATGTCTGGTATGCATTGAATCCACATGTACCAGATGTGGCCCGGATCTGGGCCGACACTATGTTGCTGTCTGGGCAGCAAACTAGCAGCTCCAGTGGTAATGAAAAGATTTATCCTGAACTTTGTAAGGGAAACTATAGCATGAATAAACCTTAATTAAGCAATTCAATAATCAATCAAAAACGAATTTATACCTGTATGATGTTACGCTGTACCCACATTGGACCATCGTTTTGGAAAATGGATGAATGAATGATTCAGCTTAGGGTGCCATCTTCAGATCAGATGCAGGAATTCGGCGCGACCGTCACAGTGCATTATGGGTATTCTCTAACCATTGAGCGTACATCGGTTGTACACTTGTACATCGGTATATACACTCGTGGGGTGCATTATGGGATTGAATGAATGCACTCGATAACATTTACCATGGTTTCGGACACCACTACAAATGGCTGCTCCCTCAAATAGTGCACAATTTAGCCTATAGAGGGTATAGTGGACGATTTTGGACGCAGCCATAGTGTAAGGAGCAGTATATGAAGGGAGTCAGTGGATCAGAGTGCTTCAGGCTCTCCACGGTCATTACTCACTGTGTCTCTTTGATTTGTTTCCCACTGAGACTCAAGGTTTGTTTCACCGCTCTTGAGTATTATTTGTGTAATATATAGTATTATTCTTAAAGTAAATGGCGCACAACATGTCGGGATTAAAAACGCAGCTACACTCATTCAGAATGAACAGACGTGGTGAAGGTGCGAGCGCAACATTAGCACACGGAGCTTCCCGAGCACAAAGACTCACTCAATATCACACAACATTAGAAGCAACACGCTGGGATTTTAATGTCCCCTGGAGAAAGTCTATGAACAGGACTGGTGTCAATGTGATCAAGCAGAAAACATTAAAGGACACCAACATATTTGCAAAAGAAACTCGTCCTGCACCTAAAAAAGCATTATAAAATTATATAAACATTATATAAATAAGCTTTCTCCTCCCTCCTAATTGAGTGACTAATATCAGTGAAATAGGTTTATATAACAGGCCCACATATTGTGAAAATGCAGTTAACCTCCTCGCTCCAGCTCTGGCACAGATCAGTTTTACATATTTCTCTATCCCATTAGTCTATCTCAGTCTACAGCTTGACTCGTGCTGGACCACCAACAGCTAGGCGTGGATTTGCCTGGTATAACAGATATCAAGAAACGGAGCCATGCATTAATATTTTCTCATCATTTCGAACATCTTGTCTTAGTTTTACATGCACCATGGAAAAAAGGAAAACCTGCCATTCAAATTGAGCATGAGCTTGTACTTAAAGTATCACTTAATTAGTACTTAAAATGCTCTTTTCAAGTAGAAAACTTGCTCCCCCCAAAATATTTGTTTTCTACATTTGATTGAACTGCTTAATTGAAACATGTTCCTTCAAAATGAAAAAAAAATATAACTTTGTGTTAATACTCGAAGTCAGTTTGTACTCGCATTTGGTGCTTTATTAAATTTTCTTTCATGTGTTGACATATTTCCTATTTAAAGGATTGGTTCACTTAGAATTCAGAATTAAAATTCCCTGATAATTTACTCACCCCCATGTCATCCAAGATGTTCATGTCTTTCTTTCTTCAGTCGAAAAGAAATTAAGGATTTTGTTGAAAACATTCCAGGATTTTTCTCTGTACAGTGGACTTCAATGGGGTCCAACGGTTTGAAGGTCCAAATTGGTGTTTCAATGCAGCTTCAAAGGGCTCTACACGATCCCAGCCGAGGAATAAGGGTCTTATCTAGAGAACCGACCGGTCATTTTCTAAATAAAAAAATAAAATATATATATACTTTTTGACCACAAATGCTTGTCTTGCACTAGCTGTGATGCGCCACGTATTACGTAATCACGTTGGACTACTCCTTTAATTGGGATTGTTGTTATTTTTTAATAGACAAATGGGATTGTTATTTTTTTAAGAGACAATAGCAGTTAACATTAACAATATATTGTTAATAAACACTATATAGTGGGTCAAGCGGAATTTGGGGGTGGGACATTCTCAGTCAAGATGGCATTTGATTGGACAAAGATTTGTACACACCCCTGAGTGCAGGATGAGTCATCATTTTCTTTCCTTTGTTTTTTTTCCAGAAGAGAAAAACTGTACATTTAAAAAAGTTTAGGAGTACAATAGCATAAATAGCATTAACGCTTAAACTCACTGACTAAAAGCCACACAACTGTAATTTTGATTTCATAGGGTCTTTGATTTTGAGGTCTGCGTTTGTTCTGTTGAGTTGTGGTGTGTTGCAGTGACAGATGTGAACACATGTGGGCAGTGTGGTGCAAGACGCAGGGCTCTTGATCCTCCGTCGTGTTCAGCACAAAGGCTTGTCCGTACAGCATTCATTCACTGAAGTCTGCTGGATGAGACATTGTCTGCCAGGAACCACTGCGTCAACACTGAAGCTCAGATCAAACGGACAGCAAGTGGGCATGTGTGCTGGGACGAATTAGTAATGAGTGTGAGTTTAGTACAAATAGTAACAGTTATTCGCTGGGTAAGTGTATTTATGTTTGTGTTGACAGAAGTAGTAGTGGTCGTGATAGTACTACTTAATGGATGAAGAACATGTACAGGTCATATTTCATTGCAAAATTGAAACAGAAAAACTTTTGCTTTTGCTATTAAGTGTTTGTTTCGTTTTCTTTGTGTGGCAAAAAAACATGTCTAAAAATATATACAGAATCCCAAATGTGAAGTTCCCACAAGGATATCAGATAATGTGTTTGTGTGTTGCAGTAACAGGAGAGAAGTGTGGGGTGAACGGCTGGTCAGAGCTGAACACTCATCTCTCAGTGGGAGTACCATGATCAGGACAGCGAGGAGGAGAAACGAGACTGAACACAGACACGTGTTCTGTACAAGTAAAAGCCCTTTAGAGCTATCTGTAACTTGATAGAAAAAAAGGAGACCAGGATTAGTTCCCTCAATAACTGTAAGGCTCAAAAGTCACATTTCATAGATGCTTCACTCTTAAAAAATGCTGTTGTTTCAACCCATGTTTGGGTCAAATGGAGCAATTTTGAGTAATTCAAATAAATGTTTTATCCCACTTTAGATTAGGGTCCAATTCTCTCCATTAACTAACTATTAACTACGACTTTTGCATCAATAAACCCCTAATTACTGCTTATTAATAGTTAGTAAGGTAGTTGCTAAATTTATGTAATGGGTTGGATTAAGGGGTGTAGAATATAGTCATGCAGAACAAGGCAATAAACAGCCAATATCCTAGTAATATGCATGCTAATAAGCAACTAGTGAGAATTGGACCCTAAACTAAAGTGTTATCAAATTTTTAAACCCAACGATTGGGTTTGTCCATATTTGACCCAAACATGGGTTGAAACAACCTAGCATTTTTTTGGTTGCTGTATGTATCGTGGCAGTTTGAAAATAAAATTCAGTGATTGGCGCTAAAAGGTTAAAGCTCTATCCTAATAAAGTTTACCCTAAACCTAAATGATAGTGTTGACAAAAAAAAAAAACACATTTTTCATTTAGCTTCTACAAGTCTTTGAGCTCTTTTATCTGACTCGTGTTTCATGGGACTCATGCCTGACCGATTGCAAGTGCAATAAGGTGAGTTACTGAGCAAGTTTACCATGTCAGAAAAGCATGTTTTACCATATTTCTCCAAGTTTATGTGATGTAATTTTACATGATTTATCTATTGTCCAAAACAATGGTTTGATAGCTTTTCCATTTTTGCCTCTTCATGAATCTTACATTTGTCAACCAACCTCAAAGCCACTAATAACCTATATCAGTGCCCTGTATAAAGAAAAAAAAAAAAGTTGCTGACTTAATTTTTAAGTACAATCACCTTGGATGTTTAAGTCATTTCTACTTTAATTACATTAAACGGACTTAAATATGTGTAACTTGTAAAAAAAAGTTGTGAATTGCTTAACTTATTTTGATGAGTTAAAGCAAAGTAAAAACAGATGTTGTCATAACATATTGATCATATCATTTTTTACAGTGTGTCCTCATCAACACCAAACCTGCAAAAAAATAAAAATCAAAGCCAGTATTTTAATTCATTTTATTTTTATTTATAGTAAAGAGTTGATTCCTCCACCCGGTGGTATTATGGACCATTTCTCTCAGCAAAACTGCTCAAATCAATTTTGGAGGTTGTCTTGACTGAACTGCTGAGTTTGGGTCATGACACATCATTCAGTCAGGTCAAGGGTGGGTGTATCCAGTTGGCTGGATATTTACCGCTGTGTTCGGGGTGATGTTATTTTGAATGACTTACATTCTGCATATATTCTCCTGTGATGCTCTCAGGTGTAATCCAGATTTCACTGTCCCCCTCAGTGGTTGCGAGACGTTCTTGTGCAGATGATCTTTCTTTTCAACAGTGAACGGCTGAAAGCAGTGATTTTGCAGTGTCCTCTTTTACTTTTCATCTTGCATGCTTTTCTCATAGTGGATTTGTGAGATTCTGTGCCTGCAAACTGTTACAGCGGGTCTGAAAGTAACCTCTTGACACTTTTGCAGGAATTGTCAGGGCTATAGAGATAATTGTATGTAAATGTATACCGGTGTTGGGGAAGATACTTTACAACTGCAGTTTGTGAAGCTATAAGCTACAATCAATCAACTCTCTACTACAAGATACTACCATACAATAGTCAATTACTTTGAAGCTATTTAAGGGTGTGATATATAACTATATTATAATGCTAATCAGGGACTTCTGGGAAAACTATGTGATGACTCATAACCAGTGAATCTTTTTATAACCGGTTCAAGTGAATTGCCTGCAACTGATGAATAATAACAGTACAATGTGACACAAAACAGGGCTGTAACATTTTGTTAAAGGTAATTTACTTGTACAATCTTACGGAAAGTTGTGGGTGCACTTGTGAAAAATAAGTGCTCTTGTTTGTATTAAATGTTCAATTCATGTCTTAAAATAGCTTGAATGTAACTCTACACCCTTGCCTCATTTAGTATATGTGGTTCTATGAATATGCAAATGAGCCCCGCCTCCACTCACTCACACCAGTTCAGAGATCCACTGGTTGACGATCACACGTTGACCTGATTGGTTACAAGGTAGTGTGTGACGTCAGAAACACCAGCGATTTCAAAGCGCGTCTTTGGTTCACTGCAGTTATAAAGAAAAAATACTCAGTAATGTTGTTGACTTATGAAATTACACATGGTTTGTCATAAAGCATAGACATATAAATAACATTAAAAACTTGATTTTCAACAAAGGGGGGTTTTAAGTGTACTGAAAAAGAAAACACTTTCTTGACAATGTCACAAAAAACACAATTAAATGTACTTTGTAATGTCGAATTTAAAGCACATTTTAAAGTATTATTTTTTAAATATCTTTTTGCATAATTTAATAAAGTGCACTTTAATTGGTGTGTTGACTAACATATTAAATCACATGTAAAGTACTTGATTACAATTTTAACTGTATGTGTTATTGATTACTATTTCAATATATATATAAAAAATTGTATCATACATTCTTGTCAGTACATTCAGAAAGTGCAGATATGAAATAGATAAGTACATCATTATATGTACTTATCTATTCTATATCTTCACTAAGTCCTACTTAAGTGGGTCAAAAGCTCTCCTAAGTTAATATGCAAGTGTCTGAAAACATCACATTCAGTTTGCACTAAAGTATTTAATTTCCATAAAAATTAGGCCTACTCTTTTTTAAAAAAAAAAAAAATACAATCAACTTGGATGTTTAAGTAATTTCATCTTAAATTACATTATACTGACTAAAAATCTTGAATCTTAAATTAGTTGAAAAAGTTGCTAAACCTATTTTGATGAGTTTGTAAAACTAGACTTTGATGAGCAATGACATCAAAAACATATGTTGTCATAATTTATTGATCATTACATTTTTTTACAAGAGGGATAACTGTGCTACAAGTGCAAATACATTGAACACAACCTTATTTTAAAAAAGACATGGTGTGTGGTAAATGTTGTCAGTGCTGTCATCTGACCTTACCAAGAATTTAAACGTATAAAATGTATAAAAGCCTGTATTTAAATCATTTTGAAATGTCAAAGCCATTGCACCATGGGCATATACAAAAAATATTTCTAGCCATCATTGTGGTTCAACATTAATGCACAAACCAAAAATAATCTAGTATTACATGAATGTGTGTGTCAGTGGCACAGCAGAACTATTATCTGCTCTCCAAATCTCTATTTTGCTAAAATAGCAGTACGATGCACCACGAGAATCAGATTAATACCTGCCATTCAGTCGCATTAATTTGCACACGCAGTTACCGCTTCTGAAATTACTTTCATGCCTGCAAAATCACTTTGTGGGCACAATTTAATCCATTTGCATTGACGCTGCCCTGTATCTTGCACGTGCATAGAGGTACGGCCCACATTACATGCCAATATGCACATATTTTACACATCATATTACATTAATAAATCCAAACCTTCAGTACATCAAGCCATCATTTGTAAAACAGAATGAAAAACCTCTCAAGCCTCTTTCTGCTCAATGAAACGGAGACGACACAATGACCAGACTCAGCAGAGAGACTGGCCTCAGGGGAGAACCATGCAAATATCCCACAACCCAAAATACTCAAAAACACATCCTCAGATAAACTCTGACATACACAATGTGGAAGAACTCTAAAATCACTTCATCCGCTGACAGCGTCTTTCACAGGCCTCTTAAATGGACATCCCTGTGTGCTGCTTTTTATCTGCAAATCGAGCCTCGCAGACAAAAGACAGCAGTGCCAAAGTGAAACCCATTAGTTTCATTAATTTACTGCGCTCTACTCACCTCGTGCCTCTTCATATCGTGCTATATAACAGGATCTGCAATTGCACAGCGAAGAGGAACGTCCTCCATTCACTGGTTTTAAAAATATCTCTTATTTATTCTCCATCAATACACAAAACACGTCAATGCTTTCATGCACAACACCTTTAAACCCTCACAAATGTTGGATCCTTCGTCCAGACAAGCCGAGCTACATGAAACTGACCGATTTGGTGCGTTTCCAAGGTGGGTAGATGTGGTGGCTTCTTATAATGTACCCTGAGTGGGCGCTGGATGCATACAAAAGCACTTTTTTTTTGTGCTGTTTGCACGATTTTAGGGCAGAAAAGGGCTGTTTTCAGGAAAAGCACAAAAGAATTGCGATGCCTCATCTCCACAGTTCAGAGGAGCATGTAAGAGTGAATAGAGGCTGCTTGGCTGGTTCATTCTCGTCTTCTGTAGGTACGCCAAGGAGGTTAAATGTAGCGATTCTGTGAAATAGGATGACCTGCTGGCATCCGTGTGAACAAATCAACTACAGGCTTTAACGCTTCAAGAGTTATATTCCTTCCCAGAGTTACAATGAGGAGTACATTTGGATGCAAGTAAACACCTTCCCGCTGTGTCAGACAATAAAAGTTGTTTGTTAGTTTAAAATGTTATACATAGAGGAAAAAGTAAAAGAAACGGATGATAGCAATAACGTAAGGTCTTTCTCTGAGGTATTTATTCTGATGTAATAAAGTGGAGAGGATGTCCTCTTCAGGTCACATCTCAAATTCCCTTCCACAACTAACCGCTGATGAAAGAGTTCAGGAAAACCTGATATAGCAAACAATTGTTGTTCTGCTGCTGGCGTGCTGTAATGACCTCAAATAAAACTGATTATCAGTTATGCTTACAGGAGAATTTCTGCACCAGTTGCATCAACAAACATGTCCCTTTTAGACCCTGCTGGCAGATCCCATAACTGGTGGTAAAAACTGTATTTGTCCCATTGACTACTATTTAAAAGTGTATTCTTACAAAATAGTAATAACTACAGCAACCAAAAGTACTAAATTGATCATAACTCCTCGACCGTTTCACTAAGAAACAAGTTAAAAACACACCACTGTGTTCCTTGGCTCAAGACGGACAAGATGTATATCTCAGATTTTGAAAATTAAAAAATTTGTATGGCCAATTTTGTCCAAAACCTACTTTTGCAAACTAGTCCCTGGTTTTTTGCCTGATCGGAACCAAACCAGTGCACAAATGTTCTCTGGAGTCTGAGAATCAATAATTATCGAGAAAAAGTTGAAATTTTGCATTTGGTTGGCCATAACAGGGTCATTTAGGAAATGGTACGTGGCAAAATGCAGTCAAAAGCCTATAAATCCTAAAGGAAAACTCTGATGAGCACATGTGTCGTAACATGGTGAAGAAGCATGCAAAGTTTCATGAAGATTGGACAAAAGGTGGCGCTATAACCGTCAAAAAGGTCCCTTATTATTAGGGGTTCAAGCACGAAGTGCTGAAACCCTATTGTTATTGACTCTTATTTTGATATTCTTTTGTCTTGGTTTGCTTTTGTTTTAGTTCCTGCTTCCTCTGTTTCCATTGATGCTTTGTTAGTTGCCATAGTTATTCATTGTTTCATTGATTAGTATCTACTCATTATCTTATGCATTTTAAACCTCAGCTGTCTTCTGTTCTTTGTCACATGGTAACGTTTCGTTCTGGTGTTTCTTCGTTCCTGATGTTTATTAAATGTGTGTTCATCGTTCTTCTGCGTCAAGCCTGTTAGTTTGGATTATCAAGTCAATCCAGCGCCTGACAAATATATGTCATACAGAAAAAAAATCACTTACAATTTCACATTATTAATTTAAATATAAAACAATTAATTTTTTTTGCATACAGACAACAATGTTGTCAAAATCCCAGTTTATACAGATCTGTGAAAACGATCAAAAACGAGTGTTTTTCATGCCGGGCCAGTAGGTGGAGATGTCACTTTGTAAAGAAACACTATGCACCTTTATATAAAAGTAATACAAACACATCATATACATGTGCATGACATCACCGTTTTCACAAATAAGTGTTTTTGTAGTTTAAATGGAGACTATAACGGTGTCATTTTCAAAAACTTGCCCTTTGAAACACGTTTAGAAAATGTTGGCCCCAAACCGCTGTTGACATTGTAAATTAATCAATTGTTATTAAATCATATATTTAAAACACTACCTTTAGGTTGTTTCTACAGTAATTTGAAGATTCAACGTGAAAATATATGCATGACTAGAAATTTAGATCTTGATTGACAGACCTATACAATAAACTGAAACAGTATTCACTGTGAATTACACATTGAATTAATCATGAAATCTTGAAAAAGTCATTTTGGTCACTCTTTTGATGGTTTTACAGTGTAATTATATACATTTAAGTATGGAGTAATACTAATTAGCTAGGATTATGATAATTAACTAGGGTTAGTATTTGGTGTTAACTGCATATAATTAAGCACAATGTAGTAATTACTGTAACGACTGAGACAAATCAGACACAATTATTTGTTATATTTAACAAATAATCTTTCAAACGTACTCTGGGATCTATGGTCCCATCCCCCCAACAAGGGCAAGAAGGGTCTTGGTTACCATGACTATGATCAGATAAGTTGGTTTTATTGCTGTTATAAACGTGGTCACGTGGAAAAAGCAAAGGCCGTTTTCTTATTGGTCGAGCCAACCCTAAGGGGTGGGACCTTTCTCAGACTTTAAATGGCCTCTACACAAGCTCTCAGGCCTCTCTTGGCCTTCTCGGTACATTCGCATAAGCTGTCCACACTAGGCCCCAGGGCTGCAGGCCTTAGCCATGTGCTCATTCATGAGAGAGAGGACTCTCTAAACCAGAACAGAATCAAAGGACAACATCAGGAGTGTGGCACAATCACGAAATGACAATCAGAAACTTCACAAAATGTTTCACTGCAAAGGCCATGCAAGTATACATTTAATGAGGCGCTCTGAAAATGCTAAGCTGGTGGTTCTTTTCATAGTTAAATGGATCTTTTCCATAGTTCCATTTCCTGCTTCCAGTTTCATTCTGTCACTCACCATTCCACCTATGGATGTATGTGTGTTTAGTTTAGTTATGTTTGTGATTTAGGTAATACAACTTGTGGACAATACGTATTTGGTTCTGATTCTCTGCTTGCAACAAAGTTTATTTTACGATTTAGATTTTGACTACAGGCTCTTAGTAGTACTGTACAGTAAGAAAGACATTTCCTTTCCCCGGAAATAAACATTTCTTAGAATTAATAAAAAATGAACACAAGTGAAACAAGTGTTCACGGGACGAGCAGGTGGACTGATTGTAATATTAATTTGACTACATTAAGTAAACTCTATTAACTGATCCAAATATTCATAATCAATTATAACAAGTTATGATTGATTATTAATATTTCTTTAGAGCTAATCACTCTAGTAACTACATGTAACGTGTAACAAGATCCCTGCAAAATAAGCATTACTATCATTTATTGTAAACGTACTCCAATCTTTGTTTTATTTACAAGTTCGAAAAATCATCTTGTTTTAACACAATGTGAAACGGAAGTCCGTTTCCGTTTGAACCGTTGCATTGAACAGGGTTATTTTCATTTCTGCTATTTTTGAGCCCACAGCTCAAGATAATATCCAGTGAAAGGTTTAATACTGTGTGTTTTTGTGGAGCCATCAGCCAATCAGTTTTGTCCTAATTATGCGGCTCTTCGGGTACTTGACTCAAACCTGCATGGCTACTTGCATCATCTTTAACCAAGCAGTCGCATTATGGAAAACACAATTTCCATTTTATTTTACAATGAAAGGATCCAGTATAATAGGCATCCTCTAAATTTAGACATCTCTTAACGGGTGTATCACAGCTAGTGAGTCACAAGCGCACTAACACACGACCCCATTTTAACACCTATTCGCTAGTCATGGTGAAGTAATGAGGAAGTAAGACACTATTATTATTCCTAAACACCAGGGGCCATATTACAGAAACATCCTGACACCATGCTGATTTCAGTTAGAAACCTGTCAGATCTTTACTTGAGATATGAGGCTTCAATAATTTAGCACCAGATGAAGAAGATACTACTATTCATATTAAAATCGAGAAATCCAGTGAATGTGAATGTGCTGTTCCTGGTTATGGTGAAGCCACTTTGTCTCTGCATAGCTTTCTGAAGGATCTCAACTTTACACTGTAAAACCCCCCCCCCCAAAAAAAACCTGTAAAAATGCTACAGTAAAAACCTATAAAAATTTACTGTACCATACCGTATATGGTGAAAAATTGTAAATAGTTTAACAACACATTATATTTTACTGTAAAATAGTGTCAAATTGATGTTTTGTGCACATAAAACGGTGAAAAACAGATTCCCAGAAGTCCCTACGTGACCAAGCGTCGAAACTGCCTGTGTAATTCTAAAGGTCACAGAAGTTGGAAAAAAGTCATCTAAAATGTAATTACATTTATTTTTTGTGTGCAAGAAGACCTTGCCTGACATTATAAGTAGATCTCAGTACAAAACAAAAGGAAAAGAAAAGAAAAGAAAAAAAAGTTTAGAATATGGTCTTTTTAATTTGCACAACCATTTAGGTCGGTTGAGAAAGATTACACACCTGAATGTTAATTTGTCCAGTGATTCCGTGCTTTTTTGATTGACCACAGATATGAAATGACCAATGTTCAGTTTTAGTAATTTTTTATTAATATGTGCTGATACAGGGTCGTACTGACCTGCAATGACGCAAACGCTTACATAAAACCATCCCCTTTGGCCCAAACAGCTGTCAAAGCAATGACGGTGAGAAATAAAACACATATCATTCTTCAGTAAAAACAGTAAATCACATTAACCCTCCTGTTACACGGGACCCAAGCATCATAATTTAATCAAAGAGTTGTTCAAATAAAACAATGAGTTCAGAACAAAAAAAAAAAAAAGAAGAATCAAATGACAGGATCATTACCCTGGAGACTTTGATGACTCGTTCCCTCCCATGCTTGTTTTATACAATGTCTAATACTGCCCGGTCACACAACAATGTACTAATATGATAGTCCAACTCAAGAAGGCCTAATACATTCTAGGGTGATTCTGTCCCCTGCCCTCTTTCTCAAACCCACCCAACCCTGACGGGAAATGAACACAATGCTGAACAAAAACACTGGGTGTTTCTTAAAGAAACTTGCTGTATGATAAGGCGGTGATTCTCCTAGAAGACCATTTTACACCCATCCAACTCCTGAGTGCTGGCCCAAGTTAATATGCAAACATACAGTCAAATGCATGCCTAAAAGAAGCTATAAAAAGCTTCAGTAGACCAACTTAAAGTATGTAAAAATGCCCTTGGTTTAAGATTACTATATCCTCTTAGAGTACAAACAACACAGCTCATGTGTTAGTGTTTTGTGAAAACTGTTTTGGGAGTCAGTATTACCCAGAGCTGTGTGTTGTGGTGTCACCCTGCTTGACCGAGCCGTTGTTAAAGACTGACAGACAGCTGGTTAACAGTTAACGGCATGAACCTCCCCAATGAGCTCTTGTCACAGTCTCAAAACTACAGTACAGGTGCTGTTTCTAACACAGACACATTTCAAGAGATCAATGTCAGAATAATACTACATGATTAGTGTGTAGACATCGGTTTAAAACTAGTGCTTGCCTGTTCACTCCATGTTTGTGACAGTTACCCATTATCCATCAACACAGTGCTGGTGCCAAAGCCCAGACTTGCCCGATCCACACATAAAAAGGTAGTTCTGGGCTCCGCAATGCCCCCTTAAATTGCAAACCAAAAACCGCTGATGTCATTTTTGTCGCACCTACAGTCTATCTAATAATTGTAATTTCCCCGTCAATCTGAAGTAAAATGATTTTCAATAACGGATAGTTTGAACTTTGTTGTAAAATGCTGATACTCCTGCAATATATATTCTATATTATAGCAGTAGTTTGACTTATTTTAGCAAATTAAATATTTATTCTGATTATTATCTATATCTTTAAACTTATTGCTGTCACCATCATTTTCAACAATAAGCACTCAAACCTGTGCGTTACACTGATTTTACCACGGTTAATGGCCTCATGTGATGCACGGTTTCTAGTGGCTTATTGCTCTAATCAAAAATATTGTACCTGTAAAATGATGAATGAAATTTGTTGTCTATAAATGTAATATTACTAATCGCTGTTTAAAATATTTTTTTCGTTACATCAAACATTCATTCAAAGTTATATGGTCTTTAATAATGCTCTCAAAAAGTTAACACAAAAACATTTATACATGTACATTGTTCAAGGAATGTTTTAGCTGAAACGTTTAGTTGGATGTTTGTCTAACGTTTTTTTAAATGTTGCTACTGTACCTGTTTCAGAATATGTTCAGAGAATATTCAAAAGTAACGTTCCCATAATGTTTGCTGAATGATAAAATTGAATTTTACCTTCAGGTTCGTATTACCATGAGAGAAAAAAAAAACATTACATAAGATTCCGAAATAATGTTTTTAAAATGGGAACATTAGCGAAACATTCTTAGAACATATTTTTGTTAGCTATGTGGCCGTGTGCAATTAGTCAATAGTGTCAAACCAAGCAGTGGCGAATTTGTGTGAAATTTGCAAGGGGAAATGTTTCACCCTTGCGATTCCTATTGAAATGAGTGAATTTCGCAAAGGTAATTGTGACTGCACCTTAAAAGACAGAAAAGCATTGTTTGTTCGTAGACAGGCTGCGTAGCAACATAGTCAGTTACGTAAAGTCATTGGAAATGTGGGCCAGTTGTGAGAACGCCTTATGCATTCCTCTAACACAATAACCATTTGGTTGGAAAAAAGGGGATGGGTGAGATCTGTTAGAGTGGTCTCTCCATTGGTTGAAATGCGGCCACGATACAGGAAATTGTTGATCGCTCAGTAACAGGGATCCCAATAAAACATGTCAGATAACTCCAGGGGTTCTCTTTGCCTGTCAGGCGTGGTGCGGTCGAGCAGGTGGGGTGCTTTGCCCAGGGCTGATACTTCATGTTGTTTTGACAGCAGGGAATGACTTGATCATCACTCTCTCTCTCTCGGTCTCTCTTTTATTATCTATCCAACTATCTGGACATCAAGTCAACATGTGTCTCTAAAAGCGAAGGGGATGGCTTGTGATCAGAGATCATGACTCTGGCTCTCTGGTGCCAGGCCTCAGCTGAGGATTGGGATGACAGCAGGGTGAGAGACGAGGTCTGGAAAGAGGAACTTTATATTTCCTCTCTGTCTCACAGGCCCACGTGAAATCTGCGCTCAAGGTTTTTCAGCAGAAAATGCAAAGTTGGACACACACTTAAATTCATTATTAAAAGACCATTAAGACTTTATGTTTAAGTAGTTTTTCTACTCCTAAACACTGACCAAATCCACTTTGAAGATATACGCTAGTAAAATGTACTTTCTCTACTGGGAAAACAGGTCAAAATATTTTGATGACTCATCTTGCACTCATGGGCATGTACATTTATTTTCCAATCAACTGCTCTAGAATCAGAATATTCCTGTCAGTAAATCATGGATCATGAGTGACGTAAACTGGTTATATGAAAAATGGACACACCCTTTGATATGTCCAGCCCAAACTTCCAGTTTCAAAAAGAAAATGAATCAAAATAGGAAAGAAAACCATATTTGACAAGCTATTTGGCAAATTTCATTATGGTTTCAGCCAATCATTTGATAGTTTTTTAACTCATTCTGCATAAAAATGGGGGGAAAAGCAGCAGATTCCATCTTGGCCTACTCATCCAGTATCTACTCATGCACTCTTTGCCTCCCCGTGTGAATGTGAAGACATGAAAATGAGGCTGATATGGAGAGTGGATCAGGGTGATTCCTTTCATATCTAAAGAACAGCGAACACAAGTGCTCTCAAAGAGCGAGAGGGGGGAAAGACAAAGGGAGAAACCCAAAGCGCGGGAACATGGTGGGTTGACTTCGCTAGATTATAGCTTTTAGTATTATTATGATAATCAGGGGTTGTATGGGGATTTTGGAGGTGGTAGCAGTCCCTCGGAGCAGGCTTTAGTCTAGCAGTTTACTACAGCGCATAATCACTGTCATTATCACCATATTCAACACTGTACTATATTATCCCCTCAGTCCCATGTAAACAAAGCCTTTGACTAACATAACAAATCTTCCCACATTAATGCTCAGCTAGGAAAGCCATGTAAAAATAATTTGGTGAGCTAAGCGGGAAGGGAGAGAACGGCGTAGGCAGGGGGAATGCGAAAAAAGGGTTGATGGGAAATTAAAGCAAGCAAGGGCAGAAATCGGAGAGATGCAGAAAACGTGATGCACATCGGATGTCTCCAGGGATGGAGGGGGAGAGGTAAACAGCCTCTCCCACGGGCCGGTGCAACAGGGTAAGAGGGTAAAACAGCAGCGGTGTGGTGCCAGGTGGGAAGAGGGCCATGAGTCAGGAGCAGATCTCCTTAGAGAGCATCCTAAGCTCTAACAGAGCCAGTTCACAATGGTGTATGACGATACATTCAAATGGTCAAACCTGCTGACCAGTTGAAGCTGGTCCTACTTATCAACTTGGAACATTTTTGCAAGAAAAGCATGAAAAAAAAAAAAACTGTTCAGGTCATTGCTTTAAATAAAAGCTGATCATACATGCCTTGGGCTAAATATAGGACCGGGTGTACTAACCACCTTCTGGCCAGCACACCGGTGAACAAACTGACCCTGTGTCAATCAGTACAAGTTACCATGCAATGGATTGCACACACGTCCCCTTAGAAGACTTACAGTAGTAAGAGATAGAGAAAGAGAGAGTGCAGATAGGACATACATTCAGGATGCACAATGTTCTCCACCTCTGACAGCGGGTGTAGCAGACCTTATTTAAACCAGCCGCACACTTATGTAGGTTTGACATCACCTCTTTCATTACACATGGATACTCATCCCTGCTCTCTCTCTTTCTCTGCATGGCTATGATTGTAATGGCATACTAGCTTACTACATACTGCATAGTATACACTGTGTTTTAAAACAATAGCAAGTGAAACAGAAGACAAATGTTCCACAATATACATTTCAAACATGCACACTGTTGTCACATGACCTCACCATGTTGCATGTTGAATTCAGTGAGTGATGTCTAAATAGCATTGGGAATAAAATAAGTGATTTGGCAAATAAATGTCTTTAGTTTTGGCAGTCCAATCAAATAATTATAAAAATTTGCAGACATCACATAGGAAATGAAAGGTCAAGTAAATCTGCATAATTTGCACAGGATACACAGTATATACTCCAGCAGTAGTAAGAGTAGTATATTAGTATGCTCTTCAAAATATAGCACACTCTTGTTACCTTCACATATGCTCTGTACACAGAATGAAAACCACACTGAATAAATTAATATGTGCATAAACAACCAAAACAGACAAATAAATATTAATAAATAAAACATCAGACATGAAAGAGTTGAAGATTGAGCAGACTTCAGAGGGGTGGAGCACTCATGAATACCTCTCTTTTGTTCAATAGGCTATGCAGCTCATTTGCATATGGGGATTCTAAACCACAGAGGCCATCTCATTGGTCAGATCTTCCTTTCGCCCAATGAATGCCATTATGTTTTTTTTTTTTAAAATCTCAGTGTACCTGACTGGCAAAATAACATTTAAAATACCTTTAACAAAGTCTTTTAGATGGAAGCTTATACTGAGCTTTTATATAGATATAGATTTACTCTGCTTCCTGTCCATCTAATGCGGGTCCATGTTACCTAGTAAAAATAGCATCTGAGACACACGCACACACTCTAGTTCACAGGCATCCAAATGTTCACGTTCAGACATACACATACAAACTGTAAATCAACTGTCACACCAGGTTCAGAAACAACTGCTGATATTGGTATGTAAAAACAGTCAAATACAATCTAGGGTTTGCGACTGAAAATTTTCCGAATATGCCCCCCAATTTGTTTTTCTTCAGCTAAATATCTTATATTCTATTCATCTAGTCATCTGATATCTATTACATCCTCCCGATAAAATATAACCAGCAATACATTATGGCAGCTGTCAATCAACCCACAATGCACCAGTGCACCCCTGAGGCACAGCATATTCCCCTTTCATTCATGTCAAGCACTTCCTGTCTGGGAATGTTGAAGGTCAAACATTACCAACAATGTAATGGGTTATATTACACAAAAATTGTGCCAGGATTTATCTCGTTTGCATGTAAAATCCTTAACTTTCTGTCTCTCTGTCTCTCTCTCGCTGTCTCTTGGCAGACAATTAGATTTCCTGGCACCACGGTGCTCCAGGGCAAGACCGAACGAGGGCCGTAGAGAAAGAGAGCGAAAGAAAGAGAGAGGGAGAGATCGGTGTAGTCTCCAGGTCACAAACTTCAAAACATCTTTATTTTTCGACTCTTTTCAATTTCTGTTTCAGTACAATAACTGTTTTTCATAGTATTTGATCATTTTTTGTTGCTTTTGTTCATCTATGTACAGGAGACGAGTAGAATAAGACTTGCTGTCGCTTTCGTGTGATTCATATGTACAGAGGTCGGACTTGAAGAATGGCTGGAGCAGTAGCAAAAAAATTCTTCTAGCCACAATAACACAGGTGATACAGCACGTCCACCTACAACATCCATCTGTGATTCGGAGAGCAGCTTCAGTCCTTAATCCGCCCCCATCTGTGGATCTGAGACGAAACCCTACAGAGTTTCATTCATGAGAGGTCCCATGGTTGAGAGGCTTCAAACGACCCAGCTGACGATGGGTTGTGTCCTAAGACCCCCCACCCCCAAGTTCCCAGTCTCTGTGGTTATTCTGTACAGAAGAGTCAGTTCAGAGAAAGAAATAAAGGCAACTCCACTGAGGCAGCTTCCTGCTACCTGTGTCTGAACAATAGTCCTTGTTTTCCTTTTTTCATGAGCATATGTTCACACTCTTTATGTTCAGTAACAAGCACTTCTGTGAGTGTGTGTGTGTGTGTGTATAGATTCCAGTTTGTGTCCTGGCTCAAAAACAGTTATTTTTGGCAACACCAAAGAGCTTTCAGAGAGATTTTTGTCACTTTCAGTGTAATGGCATACCCCCATTTCCTCATGTAACAGCTCTCATCAAATAATGATGGAGAAAGACAGAGAAAGGAAAGTGAAGGTAAGGAGTTACGCAAAAGTAACATTTTTAAGATGTGACATGAAATAAAAGACAGAAATAGAAGGCCGGTGTGATTCTTGATGGTATTCTTGGAACAGAGAGAGCTGAAAGCAGTGACGTCCATTGAGAGAAGGCAGATAGTAGGACTTGCTGTTTCTGTATGTGTGTGTGAGGAGGGAGGAGAAAATGACGCTGATGAGAGAGCAGAGTGGTTACACAGCACTTCAGAGAGCCTGCTGCCATGGAGACAAACCTCTCTGTCGCTCTCCCTGTTTAGGCTTTCCTTACCTCTTACTCTAAAACAAATGAAAGAGCTAAAAGGCAACCAGACATAAGGAGGGAGTCAGAGACAGGAGAGGAGTCCATCATCGGCATCTGCACTTTGCATCAGACCCTGTGGTGCTCTTACTCCTCCAGCTCTTCCTTGTAGTCACAGGCTTGTGACCAGCTGCATCTGTCCATCTCCCTCGCTGTGGGGGGGCTCAGGGGCGGGGTGGGCTTCAGTGCTCGGTCTCCTTGGTGGAGCCTGGTAGAAGGTCTGCATGGGGGCTCCGCGGGAGCCTATGGCAGGCCGACCCGAGCTGTAGTAGAGCTCCTCCGGAGGCTGGGCTGAGCGTGGAACCACTTCTAGTGGCTCTGGGCTGCTGTCAGGGTAGGGTGAATCTCGTAGGTTGGTGATGCTGGTGTAGAGGGAGTCCCGTGCAGGCGAATCGGGAGCTCCATTGTGGCCGTGGTGTGCTGCACTTTGGCCGCTCTGACCGCTGTGGCCCAAACTCTCTGTCAGGTCGGCCGTGTAGCTTTCGGACTCTTCTGGGTCACTCTGGTAGAGCACGGACTGGGCGCGCTGAAGCAGCAAGGGCTCCTCCAGAGCCTTGTACAGCAGTTCCACGTCCTGCGGTGTGCGCTGACGTGCTTCTCTCGAACAAAAGTCTTCGTCATTCTCTATGCCTATCACTGGGTCAGGCCCGCCTCCACCCCGTCCAATGCCCATGTGCCCATGTCCTCTGACCAGGCTGCCACATGTTCTGTCACCTCCCCCAACCCCTCCACCGCCTCGTAGATTATTATGCACGAGTTCAGATATGATCATCTTCTCGAATGCTGCAGCATCCGAGAGGTTTCTCCGTATGCCGCCGAGAGTTTCTGAACCGCGGGGGTTGAAAAGGGGAGGGGGGCTATCTCCACCTCCGCCTCCCAGGAAGTCACAACTTCCCCCGGGAGCACCTGGACCCCCGACGCTCCGCAAAGAATAGCTGTTGTTGAAGTTCCCGTTCAGAGGTAGAGTCTCCATGCCTCCATGATCCCGGTTCTTAGACAGTGTGCTCTCTGTTGAGGGAGCAAATGAGAGGAGATAAGCAAATGAAAAAGAAGAGGGAGAAGTGAGCACTTCATTACCTATTTTAATCAAGACGGGGATTCAAAGCAACAGAATCCGGGATTAAATCAATAATGGGGAAAGCAACTTCCATCATAAGATTAATAGTCTTATGAACAGAGGCAAGTTATTACCAGGGACGTAAATTGTGTACATAGAAGCACGGGCTTCACTGCACATGCAGAGAGGTTATCATTCTGCAAAAATAGCCTATAAAACACTGAAAATAGCCATAAGCATGAAAGTGAAAAGAGTCTTACTTGGGTCACGGAAAGTTCCTGTGGATCCACGGTGAGGCCATGTGAGGGTAAAGTTAGACAAAAGAAAGACAACAAAAGTGATCAATGATATATGTCTACATTGAGTTTCACATGGAACTGCATCATTTTTCTTGAAATCCCCACAACATTAACAAATGTCACACACCAGAACTCTATTGTTGAATTACTGTAACAGCCATGAGACACCAATGGACATTTATAGAAAAACAAATCCCAAACAGCAGAGCCTCATTTACAGTGTTGTTCCAAAATTTAGTTAGCAACAATATCAGCTACAAAAAAAGTAGCTAACTATAATTAAATTATTTGAAGGGGTAGTACACAAAATGACAATTTTGTCATTATATAATGTTTCAAACCTGTTACTTCCGCTTTATTTTTTAGTGGCACAACAACAACAACAAATATTTTTAGAAGAATGTTTTTTTTTGTCAATACAGTGAAAGTTATAAGCAAAAAGTGACTTTGATTGTATGAACAAGAACAGAATTCTGTAAAATTTGTAGAAAACGAAGGCTTATTGTTTGGTTTTGGCATGATGATTATTCAGCGAGACGTCATTCACTCTTCAACCTCATAAAGTCAAGACGATGTTTATTTCACGCACCCTTTCACACTCCAGAGATGTTGTGATATTCTTTTAACTCGTCGGTGAGTATTGAACGCAGGAGATGCGTGTGGCGGCACAGACCAAGGCGTGCGGTGGTTTAAATATTAATGCCCGGTATGATTTTAATCAACGCTCCTCTGTGCAGAGAGAGAGTAATTAGACATTCTAATGAGGCCCTCCTCCTACTTCCTCTCCATAAGCATTCTAAAAATGTCCTCTTCAGCCAAGCCGAGCTGAGCGCCGCACCGTCAGCCTGACACATTACACAGAGAGGGAACGTTTAAAATATTCAACAGAGACGGCGTCTTAAATTTCATCCCACTGACATGGGAACCGCAGCTATCTTTCTCTCTCGCTGCCTCTCTATCGGCACATGGAGGCGAACGGTATGGCAAGAGAATCCCGGGCATATGTGTGTGCGACACACGGGCAGAGCCATGCCGATACTCTGTGGCGAATCTCCAGGGATCACTTTCCTCTCTCGCTCCGTTGTCAGTCACTCAACTTCAGCCCTAGCTTTAATCGATGCTCTGGTCTGTCATTCCAGCAGGAGGGAATGAAACGCTGGCCAGATGGTCAGCCCCTGTCCACCCCTCTGAATCACACTGACAGACCGACAGGGTGTAAACTCACACGCACAGGGAGACACACAGACGCATACACACACAGCATATGTGCACATGAATACCATCAGTGACACTCACACACACTGTGGCAGAAACTGCATATACAATAATAATAATAAAACATCCCAGAGGATTTTTTTTTATTGTTCAGAGTTAAGTTAAGTTTCTTTTGCGTAATCAACTGATGTTTCTCTTGATATTTTCTAACAGAAATTAAAAAATGAACACAAAATACTCTCTATTAAGTCAAATTGCTGTCTTGGGGGAACAATTGTGATTTTAAAGAGATCTCTTTGTGATTAAGCTTTCTAAAAGAGCTGAACTAAAATATTTCCCATTCAATTATATATACAGACCGTTCAAACGTTTAGGGTCAGTAAGCTTTAAAAATAAATAAATTAATACTTTGATTGAGAAAGTATGCATTCAATTGATCAAGTGACAACAATAAATACTGTACATTTATGTTACAAAAGATAAATATTTCAAACAAATCCGGTTCTTTTGATCTTTCTATTCATCAAAGAAACCTGGGAAAAAATATAATGGATATAATGTATAATGGATTCCACAAAAAATATTAAGCAGTTTTCTGCAGTAACTGTTTTCAGCATTGATAATAATAAGAAATATTTCTTTGCATATTAGATTGATTTCTGAAGGATCATCTAATGATCACCATTAAGTCTCTAAAGTTATAAAATAGCAACCTTCATAAATACAATCTGGGTGGCATTTTCGCACAGTTTGAGACAACTCTTCTGAAACAACTTATATATTAAAGGGATCTTTTCTTTTAAGCAGGCACATACTGAAATCTACACACACTTACCGGTAGAGTTGAAGACTCCAGGCGAGGGCGGGGTAAACGTCTCAGCCAGCAGCGTGTTGTAGGGAGAGCTTCCTGTTCGGGTTTGCAGCACAGGGTTGGTCAAAAGATGGTTCCCCATTGTGCCTTAAAAAAAAAAAAAAAAACATAAATATCATCTTTTTTTTTTTACTCTGCCTGTCAAAATCACACTTTATAGTCATTATTTAAAGACACCATGAAATCAAAATTGACAATTATTTTTTTTATGTAATATTGCAGTATTTATTATAACTAATTTATCCAATCACCCAATTAATTCCCCATGGACAAAATCCACCTGTATTAAGTCAGTTTTACTAATAGGAATTTGAGCTTTCAATTCGATTCGATTCCGATTCCGATTCAATATTGATTTTTTTGGATATCAGTTACAATAAATGGCAAATTTTCTCAAGGAAATCAAATCTCTTAACTAATGCTGTAAACTATGGAAGTCTAGTTGTAGCCTACTAGGCTTCATTAGCCTAATATGAAGGTAATAATTAACTGTTTTGTAGCTATACAGACACTTAAATTACACTTTTATTTATTTTTATAAGAAGATGATTATATGAAATATAAACATTTAAATGGTGGCTGTCATAAAAACTTGCCAGATTTATTAAAATATGCATTAAATATTGAAGAACATTAAGATTACAATGCATATGTAGGCTAATATGGTGCATATATTTAGCAAAATGCTCCTCTCTAGAGTTAATTTTTCTAGCTGACTAACAAGTTTATGGTCACATGTGGTTTTTCTGAGGGAAATATGACGATACATGACATTGATTACAAGCTGTTTAACTGACGTCTTTCCACGGTTGAAACACTGATTGAGCAAATCAATGTGACATGATATGGATTTCGATAAGTTGTACTCGATCTTTTAACACTTTCAGATGCTCATTCATGTTTATTTCACGCTGTAACTGGTATTATTAAGCCGGAAGAGAGATCAAAGCGCTCCGCGCTGCTGCTTCTCTTGAGCTGCGCCAGAGCGATCTCACGCCACAGCGCCAAAACGGTATTTATGTTTTTGAATTTCGAAAGAAAATGGGCGTAATTTGAAAATTGAGACTTTGTTTCATATCAATAGTAACAAAGGACAAAGATTATTGCGATTTTTTGGATGCGCGCTACGCTACAATGTTCCATTCATTCAAATGAAACAGGATGACTAATCGCTTCTTGAGATTTAACAATCGATATCGGTTCGTAAAAATGAGAATCGATTAATAGAGAAATCGATATTTATTACCCAGCCCTAGATAACATGTTATTTTTGTTTAGAAAACACATGAAGTGGTATACTTCTGCTTAAGAATATACAGTCGTGGACACATAAGTTAAGACTAACAGTTAGCCTTTGCTTTGTAAAGATATAATCGCATCAAGGCGAGACACGGCAGGCAAAAACATTTTTTTTTTTTTTTTTGTCAATTTTGAGATTTTGGGCAATTTGTCTTCAATAACATGTTTTCTTTCAGACTTGTGGTGAAAAAAATTCCAAAATACACATTTAGGTCTTTATTTTACTACACTTTGTCTATTTGCGTCTGTAGATTTCTCCTAAATTCAACAAAAGTTGTCGTTCTAAATCATCCCGCTGCTCCGCGATCGCTGTCTGCACCCTGTCATCACACACACGGTTGGAAAGCGCTCTCTCTCCTGTACATTGTTGTCGGATCCAAATATGGTAATTTCCTTTTAATCAGCAACCAATCGTGAAAGTACAATGGGCATTTAACTCTAAAACCGAAAACTCATTGGCTGATGTCAATTTCTGACAACGTGATTCGTTCAGATGCATCACGTGACGTGCTCTGACATTTAGATGTGTGTTTTTGACTGTTTTTCTGTTCAGTTGAAGGTCATAAATGCTGTGTTATAAGTTTGAATGTGATTTAGGTGGTTTGTATTGTTGTTGCTAATGATTTGATAAGATATTGTGTCTGTAAATAGTTGTTTCCACTAAAAAAAGTATGAATTTTTACATTACAAATCTTTAAATGCTGTTTTCTCAAAATGTTTTTTTTTGTCATTCTCCAGTAAACATCTCAGCCTGTGTAGCACCTATGTACACCAAACTTTATTCTGTATTCAGTAACAGTATTCTGAAGATATTTTCAGAGGGATTTGTTAATAAATCATTCCTGGCCTGATTTATGTGACATTTTAATTAAAAAAAATATGGTGAAAATTTATTTTTTAAGGCTATGGACAGTATATTTTGATTTCCTAGGTAATGAAAGCATATATCCTGAAATCCCTCTGAAATTATTTTATCATCTTGTGTGTAAACAAAATGAAAAAACAATTTTGCACCTGGCTTTATCATATGTTTAGATCTATCTACCGAAAATATATGCAAAATTGTGCATAATTAATGAGATAATGCCTAATTTGCATAATTAAACATACAAATTTCACAAACTTGTAATAATTTTTTTTAATATACTTGTGTAAGTTATCAACTGAGAAAGTTTGATAGTGATATCTATTATTTAAAATTTTTACCCAATTCACCTGTAGTGTCTCGCATTAAACCTGTTATATATATTGTGCTGAAAAGCTGTATTTGTGAGCATCCAGGAGGCAAGAACTATCAGTTTTAAGAGGGGTAATACGCAATATGAACATTATGGAATAGCTGTTTGAACTTTACATTAAGGTTAAGCAGAAGCCACTCAACAGTATGATTATTCGGTTTGACATTTCATCAAAAAAACAACAACCTTAATGTCGGTGTGTGATGTTGTAATGGTTGATTTGATGAAGTGTTTATTTGTAGTCAAGTCGAAATGTATTTGAAGAGTAGTTGTGGATTCTATGCCTCACTGTCAGATGGAGTCATTGAGAGGGAAATGGTAATATTTGCCATTATGTAGTTTCACAGAGCAGTCACTGAAATGTGGGTTCATTTCCCAGTGAAATGTGAACGCTTGCAGTAGACAAATGTGACTCAGAGAAATGGAACATTCAGTATGGCCCATAATGCAGGCGCAGAGCACCAGCCTGGGGCTTTCAGACAGAAATGCCATGAAATTAAAAAGAGGCCAGTATGACATCGAGTGGACTGAGGCAAAGTGCAACCCTGCACTCTCGCACTATCATCTATCAGAGACGACCGCCTCAAGAATTAATTTTAGACGTGCGCTCGCTCACGCTCGCCTTTCTCACACACATACAGTACTACGCGCATTTCTTACCTCTTGCAGGAATGTTCCAAGTTTAATAAAAGTAAAGCTGTGCCACCAGCATTTGTGGCATAAAATTGATTATCGCAGATAATAATTTAGACTTATTCCTCAGAATAAAAATACAACAAAACAAACAAAAAAAAACAGACAGAAACATACATGTAGTAAACACACTGTTAATCATAGCCACAAGACTTAAGACTTTAGACTAGTGTGACCTATTCAATCTGCTAAGACAATGTAATTCTCACAAAACCCGTTTAAGCTGTGCAAATGATTCACTAAACATGATTTGATTTGAAAACTGGTTAACTTCGTATAGTAGGCGATACCATAAGGAGACAATCTGTCAAGCATTGTTTACATGGCACAAACTTCACTCCACCCACCAAAATGATGTTGGTAACACATAACCAGATGTTCATCCACCTACAAAGTATAGCCCAACCTGAAAGAGTTTGATTTCCCTGCTGTTAAAACCTTTAGTCTACTTGCCACAGATCCTGTAAATAAGCTTCACGTGAATTAAACCCGGAACATTCCTTTAATTCCTGTAAACATCTCACAGGAGTGTCTTGTGTAAAACGTGAGGAGGGAATCTAGGCCAGCGGGAGGGAGGTGGAGGTACGGCGGCGGCTCTTGGAAGCACAGAATAGACTTCACACAGCGGTGAAGTGGGAAATGAGAGCGATAGGAGATGAATCTGATAAAAACAGCGGCGTACACATGCACGTGCTCTTTCATTACCCTCCATCTCTACTTCTGACTGCCATTCACTCTTGGAACATCTAAAAACTTTTCTCCCGCGGCACAAAACCCTGCCGTTTCCTCTCCCCAGAATCTATTCTTCTCTTCTATTTTTTGCCGCTATATGGTTTAGATCTGCCTTTCTGTCTCGTAAATTCTCTCTCTCTCTCGGCTTGATTAAAGTCCCCGGAAAGCAACAATCGGCACACTGCAGTGAGGACGCTACTGTCATTCTCCTCAATTAGAGTAATTACCCCCCGTTCATTCGGCGGCTAATCACTTCATTAAAAACAAAATGGATAGAATTAGCATAAAGAGTGGCGGTTGATTTAGCTGCAGCTTCTCTGTCTTCACCCCCCTGTCCTCCCACAAACACTGATCCCTGGGATGATCAGAATGGTGGTGACGCCACAATCCAGATCTGGTCCTGGAAATAGTCTGCTTTTCACATTCTCTCTCCTCTCTGTTCAATATCGTTTAAAGCCCCGATATACTCACAGTTCCACGCTAGGGAGCCAATCGTCTTCGATTACTATTGAACTAGCCAATGGAATTGCCGTGCGTGACTCGCATCACACACTCCGCCCCCGCAGCGCGGGTATAAATACGGAAGTGGATGCACGCACTAGTTTCCTTTCGCTTCGGAACCGATCGGCCCCCAGAGTCAGCGGTGGTCCAGCAGTAGTGGTGAGGGGACTACGTCCTCTGTTCCCTCTTTTTTAGGTGGGTTGCATACGCAAACAGGACGTTCCTTTCAGTAGTCAGACGTAGTCGACATCGACTGAATGGGGATCTATTTGAAAACGCCACTAGTGCTGCCACCTTCCAGTGCCTAGATAGAGCCACCTGATCCCCCTGATTTAAGGAGACGTGACAGAGACACTGCTGTTCCTGCAGGATCACTGGGAAAGCGTTCCCTGTACATGGAAGGAAGGGACACTGCGGAAGCCACATCCTGCCACAGGAGGTAACATGTGGAAATACACATATGAACTGGGTGGAAGACCAGGCAGTACAACATATGGAATGTCACTGTGGTGGCTCCAGCCTATTACAGGGGGGAGACCCAACCAGACAGTGACGGCAGAGCGTAAGACACGGGCTCGCCGCAGGGAGCCGTACCATGGAAGAATACACATTTGGGATCGCCGTAGGGATCACAACATATGGACCCAGCCTAACACAGGTTCCACCAGTGCATACGAGTGATAGGCCTGGCTTCGGACGTTCCGCCACGTCCGTAGCCGAAGGGTATGGAGGAACTCGACAGGGTTCAGCTAATAAGGAGAACTCTACTGGAACAAGAATTGCGCACGTATCCAATTCTTTTCCGCTGATATCCTTAACAGACAAGAGCTGGTCTGAGGTCCTAAGCTTAAGCTCTGTGCACTTACAACCGCAGCAACGAACGGACAGAGAAGCCAGGGCTGGGTCTGCCTCCTCCGGGGAAGCACTTGCAGGTTCACTACCTATGTTTTATTCATGCCGCGTAAGTTTAATGGCGCTGCAAATGTGTGTATTTATTATTTGCTTTTGCAGAGTTGATTTTTGTAGCCAATCACAGCCATTTCTGTTGAAAATAATGACCAATCAGAGGCGTTTAAGTTACCTGTATGTTTAACACTGTATGTTTATGTTAAGCGCAAGTTTAGAGATTAATTGTAAAGTTTAGGCAGATAGATTGATTCAAACAGGCGTTTTGCGCTGAACTGACTGACAGCTTCAGTGATATATAATGGAAGCACACTTTACTCGCTGTCTGTGTAATTTGACTAGTTTTTCACAAGAATTTGTGACCTTGCCTACAACTTTATCATTTTAAGTGATAAAAAAATAGAAGAAAATGACAAAAATAGATTATTAATATTATAATAGATATTTGATAATCTTTAAAAATTAATTCAAAAGCAAAACAAGTGAAAAAATATCTATTAAGAAGTAGAAATGGCTAATAAGCCAATAAGTAGTCCTCTGCAGTCATCTACTGGATATAGTGGTAAATTCATGTCTTTTTAAAATTTTAAAACAAGTGTTGTTTTTCACCCAATGCTTTTCATATCGTAAAACTTTTGACGTTTTCAGTGACTGCTCTGTGAGTTGTGACATGCGGCGGGAGCGTAGACCACCTTGATGGTTGATGTACGCAACGGTCGCAGTGCTGTCCGTACGGACCAGAACATGCTTGCCTAGTAGCAGCGTTTTGAAGCGGCCCAGCACAAGATGAACTGCTAACAACTCGAGGCAGCTGATGTGCCAATGCAGTTGAGGCCCCATCCACAGACCTGAAGCTGCATGCCCGTTGTACGTGGCCCCCCAGCCAGTGGCAGAGGCATCCGTGGTGACCACAGAACGCCTGGACACTTGTTCTAGGGGAACACCTGCCCGCAGGAACGAAGGGTCCGACCACAAGCTGAGAGTTTGGCGACAGTCACTTGGACCCGGCACAAGCCGCTCTGCCACGCCCATCTCGGGACTCAATCGTGGAGCCAGTGTTGGAGCGGTCTCATATGAAGCAATCCGAGCGGCGTAACTGCGGCTGCAGATGCCATATGCCCCAGGAGCCTCTGAAAAAGTTTCAGTGGTGTCGCTGTTCTGCGTGAGAGAGTGCTTACGCAGTTCAACACTGACTGGATGCGGGCCTCCGTGAGGCGCGCTGTCATGTTGATCGAGTCCAGCTCCATACCGAGAAAAGAGATCCTCTGCCCGGGGGTGAGTTTGCTCTTTTCCCAGTTGACCCGAAGCCCTAGGTGGCTGAGGTGACTGAGCACCATGTCCCTGTGTTTGCACAACTGCTCTCTCGACTGGGCGAGAATAAGCCAGTCGTCGAGGTAGTTAAGAATGCGAACGCCACGCTCGCATATGGGAGCAATGGCCGCCTCCGCGACTTCGTAAGAAACGGGGCGACAGAGCCAGCCCGAAGGGTAAGACTTTGTACTGACATGTCCGACCCTTGAACGCAAAGCGAAGAAACGGTCTGTGTCGAGGGAGCATCGAGACATGAAAGTACGTGTCCTTCAGGTCGATCGCTGCAAACCAATCTTGGGGACGGATCCATTTGAAAATGCGTTTCTGCGTAAGCATCTTGAACGGCAGCCTGTGAAGGGACCAATTCAGGACACGCAGGTCCAAGATAGGTCGTAACCCACCTCTTTTATTGGGTACAATGAAGTACGGGCTGTAGAAGCCGGTCTTCATGTCGGCTGGAGGGGCTGGCTCGATTGCGTCCTTCGCCAGTAGGACTGCAATCACTACCCGGTGAAGGCCGGGGTACGCAGAGCGAACTGAATCGCATAGCCGCGTCTGACGTTACGGATGAGCCAGCGAGATGGGCTGGGAAGCACTTACCAGGCTCCCAGACACCGTGTAAGCGGGACCAACGGTACCAACGGTAGTGAGAGAGGAAAAACTTTCTGCAGCTTTTGGCACTTTTGACACGCCATATTGGCACCAAATGCTTCCATACTGCAAAAAGGTTTTTCACACACATCCGGGAAGGAATGAGGTGGGGCAAGGCGATTATGCGTTGCTCTGCGCCCTCAGCGTAAGCCGGGAAAGCATGGCTGTCAAGTCTGAATCTGATTCAGTATGGGCATGCACACCATTATAATGGGAGCTCAGCATCATCATTTCCAGAGCGTAACAGCACTCTCTCTGATACAGCGATCGACATCTAATCCTCCCCTGGAGCCCTGACTGAAATGCTAGGTCCATCATGAGAATGACCAGCATCCCACCCAAAGCTGCCAGGCATGTGAAACAGTGGATGTGGCCCTCAACTTGATGGCACACAGCACGCCGATCGCTCAACATGCTGACGTGATTATGTTCTCACAAGAGAATATAACCACCCACAAACAGAGTCTCACATGTCTGCGATGCGATAGAGGAGTGAGGGGCCCACGCGGATTGGTTATCGGGCGGGGAAGCCCTCAGTATAACCCTCTGGTCACCCTGGCTATACGCAGAAGTAGCCTTTTTCTGGTGCACCAGAAAAAAAACTAGATCGGGGCATCGGCGAGGGGACTCCACCTCGTCTGAGGCACTCGAGTCTCGACCGCGCATCTAGAGCTCCGAACGACGCGCGCTGGGTTGCCGTGACAACCCGCGCTGTCAGCTGGCAGCTCGACGGCACACGGCACGCTGATCACTTAAACCTTAATGAGAAAGGCAAGACGAACAACGTGCCGACGTGGTCATGCTCTCAAAAGAGAACATAAACCACCCACGAGCACAGTTTCAACACACTTAAGCCCAGGCATGTGAAACAGAGATCGTGGCTGTCAATGAGGATAGGAAACGACCGCATCCAGAAACACACGGTTGAATGACGTCTTGAAAAAGACGCAGTGTCAAACCGTGTATGCTCTTTTAGGAAAAAACTGCTCTCTCTGGTGCTGAAGCACCCAGGGATGACCGCGGCTACACAAACAGGACGATAGTGCAAGCCTGATGTGAGCACTCACATTCTCATTGAAGGCGCAACATTCTGAGCTGTGAAAACAGCTGTTTTGCCGGCTCACTGTGAGATCGCGGCCAGTGCTGTCTGCGCTGTCACACCAACACCAACTTGAAGAGGCGTTCTCCTGAAAAGCAGACTTGTTTTCTTCTTTAGAAGTTCAACACTGTCAGAAGATTGTAGAGCAGGAACAGTAGAAACGCTCGGCTCCGAAGTGAAAGACAATGTGTGCGTGTGCCCACTTCCTTTTATGCCCGCGCTGCGGGCCGGGGCGCGTGACGCTTTCACGCATGCCAACGTTCATTGGCTTGTTCTATAGATACTCGAAGTTGATAGGGCTCCCTGAAGTGATCCCAATTACATTGTCACGTCGACGTCACGTCGAACGTGAGCGACTGAAAGGGAACAGTGTTGTTATCGTTAACAAAATCAAAAATTATTAAAAGTAGTTTTTCCTTCACTGAAATTATGCTGAAATAAAATAGACTTAACAAAAATTAACAACTTAACAACTCTGAAATGTTGCCTAAGTTGAAATACTAAAATTAAACTAAAATTAGAATGAAAACTGAAAATATGAAAATGCAAGATAATTCAAATAATTTATAAATACTATAATAGTATATAAATAAATCTACTATAACGCTTGTCTATAAGCACATTCAGGTGATGAGAAAGTAAATATACCATTATTAATAAACACCATAACTAACTAATTAAAATATGGGAAAATCATCCAAATATTAGATGCCAATATTAGAAAAGAGTTGCTGAAGTAACTAAACATTCCAGTCTTTAATGTTTTGCATAGCATATTTCAGCATAGATTAAAAAACCCACAGATTAGAAACCCACAGCCTGTGTTTAAGCAATGTAAAAGCACAGTTTCTCATTTCATATGCAAAAATGGCCCATTTCATTCTTAGAGCCAAATAGAGGGATGAAAATGGTCATGAAAAACTAAATTCTGGGAGCTTTTCAGAATTTAAAACTTTACTAATATTATATGTGCATCTAGAGACTGTACACTCACCTAAAGGATTATTATGAACACCATACTAATACTGTGTTTGACCCCCTTTCACCTTCAGAACTGTCTTAATTCTACGTGGCATTGATTCATCAAGGTGCTGAAAGCATTCTTTAGAAATGTTGGCCCATATTGATAGGACAGCATCTTGCAGTTGATGGAGATTTGTGGGATGCACATCCAGGGCACGAAGCTCCCGTTCCACCACATCCCAAAGATGCTCTATTGGGTTGAGATCTGGTGACTGTGGCGGCCATTTTAGTACAGTGAACTCATTGTCATGTTCAAGAAACCAATTTGAAATGATTCGAGCTTTGTGACATGGTGCATTATCCTGCTGGAAGTAGCCATCAGAGGATGGGTACATGGTGGCCATAAAGGGATGGACATGGTCAGAAACAATGCTCAGGTAGGCCGTGGCATTTAAACAATGCCCAATTGGCACTAAGGGGCCTAAAGTGTGCCAAGAAAACATCCCCCACACCATTACACCACCACCACCAGCCTGCACAGTGGTAACAAGGCATGATGGATCCAAGTTCTTATTCTGTTTACACCAAATTCTGACTCTATCATCTGAATGTCTCAACAGAAATCGAGACTCATCAGACCAGGCAACATTTTTGTTGTCAACTGTCCAATTTTGGTGAGCTCTTGCAAATTGTAATCTCTTTTTCCTATTTGTAGTGGAGATGAGTGGTACCCGGTGGGGTCTTCTGCTGTTGTAGCCCATCCACCTCAAAGTTGTGCGTGTTGTGGCTTCACAAATGCTTTGCTGCATACCTCGGTTGTAACGAGTGGTTATTTCAGTCAAAGTTGCTCTTCTATCAGCTTGAATCAGTCGGCCCATTCTCCTCTGACCTCTAGCAGGCATTTTCGCCCACAGGACTGCCGCACACTGGATGTTTTTCCCTTTTCACACCATTCTTTGTAAACCCTAGAAATGGTTGTGCGTGAAAATCCCAGAAACTGAGCAGATTGTGAAATACTCAGACCGGCCCATCTGGCACCAACAACCATGCCACGCTCAAAATTGCTGAAATCACCTTTCTTTCCCATTCTGACATTCAGTTTGGAGTTCAGGAGATTGTCTTGACCAGGACCACACCCCTAAATGCATTGAAGCAACTGCCATGTGATTGGTTGATTAGATAACTGCATTAATGAGAAATTGAACAGGTATTCCTAATAATCCTTTAGTGGAGTGTATATATACAAAGACGGTTCCCTCGTATTCCTATGAATGGGAACAAGTCCAACATGCAATATGAGCCCTGCTAAATAAAAGAGCCAATCACAAACTGATGAAGTCATAAAAGCTCCACCTCCCATAGACACACAGACACGTGTAGTTTGTATATCTCAGCAACGTTAAATATATGCTTTTTAACACAATTTGAGTATAGAATATAGAATTTAAATATAGAATTTAAATGTGAGTTTGGCCAGTACTTTCTTTATATTTCAGTATTTCCCCATTCAGGTAGACAATATTTGGTCTTGCATGCCTGAAATAGAGGCATTGCAAATATGGCTGCTGATTGGACTGACTTTTCTCAGAAAAAATATGACCCCTTTAAGCACAGACACATATGTAGAGAGGAACTCTGAAAGAGTGTCTCACCACGATTGAGGGTAGGAGTGCTGTTGATGTCTCCGGCCATGAAGGATGACTCTGTCTGCTTTCGCACCGTATCGTTCCACATACGTCGAATTCGGCTCTAAAACCATGGAAAGGGGTGATGGAATTGTTAAATGGAAGAGAACAGCAGTCTATAAATAGTAATGCTGTAAGTGTGCATGTGTGTCACCTGTCGGTGTATGGCTGCATGACGTGCCTGGCTGCCGGTGTAGTAGCGGTTGTTGGCACGCAGGGCAGAATTCTTCAGCGACCCGTGAGAGCTCGTAGTAGAGGTGCGACTGCAGCAGTACGAATGACGCAGGCACTTGCTGTACTCCTTATGAACCTGAAACACAGAGCATTGGCACTTACACACACTACACATGTTGACTGATGCAGTAACGCATAGAAATTATAGTATAGACATGTATTGTCTATTAAGGTGCGAACTGAAATTAATGTTTTCAGGCACTAAATTGCATGTTAACGTCAATAAAAAATAAAATAATTATTATAGTTAAAATGTATTGATTAGTTGAACTGTACTCTTACAGAAAAAAACATGAATTTCCCATGTTTTTTATCACAAGGATTTCACATGAGAGTTGTTCAAACACATATTTACTATGTGCAAAGTATGTGTTGCACATGTGTTCCACATGTGTTTTCGCAGATGAAATTCATGTGGAGTTCTTTTTTGAGTAGGAAATCTTTATGCCATTTCATAATTACTTCTGTTGTCTTTGAAATATAATTAAAGTGTGCCCAATACTGCCCAATACTGACAAACATTTGGGTGAACTAAAATAAACGTTAATGCAATTTCTATTGAAACCAAATATGTCATCAATCATGTATTTAACTTTTTGTAATTCCACATTTGTAATGATAAAGATTAAATTTATTACATTTAAAATATATTAATTATAAAATACTATATTAAATAACACAAATAATCAAATACTTTTCCGTTTTATTACGTTAGTCAACACAACAAAATAAGTGAACTTTAAACCATGAAAAAAGATTATTCAAACTGTAAAATTTACTTTAAGCTAAACTTTTAATTTGACATTATTGCAAAGAGCACTTTTAAAAAATGTTAAAATAGTCATGAAAGTCCTCAAGTACACTAAAAGCAGTCTTTTTTTATTAATATTATATTACCTGCAGTTTTTTTTTAAATACACCTTTAAGATTTGAAATACACTACAAGTCCACATTTGCTACAATTAAGTGCACTGTTTTTTTTTTTGTTTTTTTTTTACAAGGGTTGTAATTTAGTAGTTCAAACATTTTTTTTGTATATTGCGGTAATGCGACAGCATCGTTTTACAGTAACAATCTGACAAAAGTCTTGCCCTCCATTTTTTTTTCTCATTCGATTAGCTGTTTTACTTGGATATATGTCAAACGGCACGGGAAGAAAAGTTGGTTGCAATTTCTGGTTCATGCCGACTTAAAAAGATGATTCAATGATTCAACTGAAACCTGAATTCACTGTCATCACTGCTAGACACCACTATTTTTGACACTTTTAATTTGAAATTAAGGCATTTCCAGTATTATTAATTGTATATTATATACATTTATTTGTTTAATGCTGTCAGCCTAAACAATGTCCTTACTGTGTCATATAAAAATATATTTTATTAATTTCCAGAGTAGTTCGCTACTTTTTGTTAATAGCTCAGATAGTCAAATGGGTAGCGTGACTGATGTTTAACTACTTTAGATTATACAGTAATTAGCTTGGGAAACAAGAATTTCAAAAATACCTCTCCCCAGGGCTCAACAAATGGTGCAAGTTTGGGCTACATTTGGCTGTACAATGGCAGATGGAGTGCTTGAAAACCTGTTTGAAAACAATAATCTAGCAAAAATTACCTTTAAATAAATCTTATGATAATTATCTTTATAATAATGATAATGATCATGATACAGATAAATTCTAATCCAAAGCTTTCTCCTATTCCTATTATTATTTTTTCATATTTAGCTAACTTTTTAGGAAATTTTGCAGCAAATGTGTCCCCAAAGTACTATCTAGGTATGAAATATTAATGAGACTGACCTTTTTCTGTAGAGCACAGTGGAAGATGAAGATGAACATGCCCTGGAAGGCATTGAAGGTGGTGAAAAGGTATGCCATGATAACAGTGTTCTCATTGATGAAAAGGAGGCCGAAGGCCCAGGTCAGGCCCAAGAGGAAGAGCAGTGCGATAGCCCCCAGAGCCCAGGACCTGAGTGAGAACATGCAGACATTCACAAATACATAAAGCAAAAAAGGTGATTATGATATGTATTTTTGTAGTGGAAGACACTCACTTGATGTTGTCCAGGCGGCTGGAGTCGGGTTTGAGAGCGGACGAGTTACGGATCATCTTGTGAAGTGTTATCATGAGGAACACCAGGTTTAACTAAAGGCCAAGGATGAGACAAAGGAAAAGGTGTTAGGAATGTAACTTAATGATTTCATAAAGAAAAAGATTTACAAGTTTTTGTGACAAATTAAAACCTATTGGTTATTCAAAATAGGACAAACCCTTTAGAAAACGTGTAAACAGGAAATACAGTTTAACCCCCTAGTTTCTTCCAAACAATAGAGCTCATTCATAAAACACAAGCAAACTTTCTGTATAAACTGCTTGTGAAACCATTCTAGCTTAAATTGCTGCAATTAAATGCACGATTTACATGAGAATGGTGATACGAACATTGACACAGAAATTCGCTCCGTTCGTGTTAGATTAGAGACCCAATGCAAGAAAGAAAAAAACCTTTTTTTTTACCCACAAACTAATAACAACAAAAACAGCGCTAGCGCATTAGTAAAATATATTGTAATTACGAAAATGTCAGCAAGTTCCCGTATCTAAACCTAATCTAAACTCCACACTCATATAAAGCATATTACAGCCAAAACATAGTCGTCAGCAGCAACAGATCCATAGGTGAACAAAAGTGCTTTGTTTGATATGACTAGCGCAGCACTTTTCAGAAAAGAACAAACTCTGTGAGCAAAGCAGAGAGTGCGGTGAATGTTTGGAGAGAACAATACCATGATAATGAAGGACACAGGGCCAATAAAACTCCAGATGAAGTAGTTATCCACCCTCAACCAGCACCTACACACAAAACACACACAATAACTTTATTGGTAATATTTCACTGTTCAAAGAACGATCACTTAATTACAGGCAAAATCACATGCACTTTTATAATTTAGCTAATTATTGATCATTGAATCCACTGAAACAATGACAAACTATCTTAAAATATTATTACTATAAACATCATGATACATTTTTGGCATTTAAAAAAGCTAATAAAACAGCAATAAAAGTCTAGTTGAAGGTTAAGCTCAGTTTTTAATCATTAGCACACTGAGTCAGCGTCTCATTTTCTGCACTGTAGTCAACATTCAAAAGTCTGCAGCTGTGCTATTTTTCCTCACTCGCACACACATAAACACAGACCAACACACACTCGCATGCACACAAACACGCAGAGCGACACACACTCGCACATGCGGTAATCAGCTCAGTTAAAGGTGCTGTAAGCCGGTCTCCGTCGGTTCGAATCCCGCTCTGAACGAGTCGAGTATGACTAGTTGCATTTGGTGCCGTGACCCGGGTGGGTTTAGGTGGGTGAGTGTAATGGAGGTAAGAGCTGTGTGTGTAAAACCTCAGAGGCGTTCTAGAGATCTTTAGTATCCTTGTTAGTGTGCCCACCTCCCCTGACACATATACATAAGCATATAGCATAAGCAAAAACACACACACAAGTACACATACATTAAAGCTAAAAAAACACTTAAGAAATGTAACTTTTTAATGTTTTAATTATTTCAAAAGTTTTCCAGGCCTGGGAATTACAATTTTAAAACCCCCTACTATTTCCAGGTTTTCCAGACTGTTTTCAAATGGGCTAGTTTTCAGATTGCTTAAAAAGAATAGAAGTGTAGAACTCCCTTAAGAAGTGTTTTTGTAAAAGTAATTCATCAGAATAAGATCAGATTTATGTGTTCTATTTCAAAACAAAAAAAGTGCTTGCAACACCTTTAACTGACTTCATTTATAATTCACATGATGACCTTGGTTAAGCCAGGATCACATGACAGCAACCAATCTACTGAACTCCAAACTACATAATACCAGTATACGTTTCCTAGTGAAAGACGATTCTGCAATTGGAATTTAAACTCCCAGAGAGCCATTTTGCTGGAATCCATTTAAATGAAACAAATGGTTTTTAAAGAGGGGTTGTGCCCCCTGCTTAAAAACCCAACGGCCCTTGTATGGCCGAGTGCAAATAGACTGCTTCACACTTACGCTTTTTTAGTTCCGTAGCTGCGATAGTCAATGGCTGCCGAGATGCCCACCACCAGGGCGGGAAAGCAATAGCCGCACAGGTAGTAGTATTTCTTACGAGAGTACTCGCTCTCGAAGACCTCCACCAGCATCAGATACAGCTGGATTCCCTCCAGACACATCCAGGAGAACGCAGCCAGGAAGAAGAAATGCAGCAGGCCCGCAAAAATGGGGCATGCAATCTGCGTTCAGACAAAGAGAAGGAAGAGGGGGTTAGCGAGAAACATATCAGAAGTACATTTGATGATACTCACTTAGTGACTATGAAAGGGACAGTTCACCCAAAAAAATAAAAAAAAATAAAAAAATAAAAAATCACACTCTTCATGTTGTTCCAAACATTTCCTTCTTTCATTTCAGGAACACAAAAGAAGATATTTTGCATAATTATAACCAAACAGTTTGCAGGTCCTAAAAACACAATGGAAGCAACCACATTCGGTAACACTTTATAATAACTGCACGCTATTAACCATTAGTTAAGCATTAGTAAACAGTTAATTCATAATTTATAAAGCATTAATAGACATTAATCTTGATTTATAAGCATATCTATAATGTGTTTAATAATTGTATTTTCATACTTTATTAATGATCAATTTATCATTTCTAAATGAAGTATTGCATTATTTACAGTTGTCAGTGGTTCATAAGATCACTTAGAAAGTGTAAGCAAATGATAAATAAACGATTATTGACTGAACATGTGATAAACATGCGCATGATGTCACAGTTTTCACAAATTTGCGCTTTTGTAGTTTACACTGAGACGATAACTGTATAGTCGTCAAAAAAAAATGCACTCATTTTTAAAAGTTTGCTTTAAATGTCATTGACGTGTAAATGAACAGCCAAAATGCATAAAAGGTTGTGTGTTTTTAGTTGAAAATGGTGTCATGTAAATGGACCCTTACACAGGAGGAGACCCTCTCTGACTGACATGGAAATTGCAGTTTACTTTACATGACATTTTGGAAAGAACTCTGCCCCCTTAAACTTCAAAAACATAAATTCATCCCTCTCCTTTTCTGGATGATAATCGCATTTGTAAATGTTTTATTGTGCTGGGCTGCAGAGGGGAAGGAAAATAAAATGTAGCCGTTGCATTAAAAGGACTCCAAGCAGAAGCATCTGCCAAATGACTGGCTGAACGAAATGTGCAGACGGTAAACAGTGATCCCACTATTGCAAGCGCACTCACCTGAAAACATACACCTTTCAGCAAATCACTCATAACTCTCATTACTATATTAATATTCATGACTCAAATTGTGCTTGGCAAAGATTGTGCACTGAGCCTGTCAAGAAGTACATTTCTGAGGAGAGAGGACGTGAACAACAGAAGATAAATAATCTTCGACCAAAAATAAATAAATATATTGTATAATTTATATTGTAATAATATATAAATAACAATGTTTTAGCCCTGATATTTAAACTTATATGACTTGTATGTATTGTAGAGTGACTGATGTTGCCTATCTGGAAAGTTTGGTTATTAAACTTTCAAATAATCTTAGTGTATCCATGGAAACTAGGTATTTAAACAACCATACTTGCAAAGAGAGGCTGATGAGATTCATAATGCACCCCACACACTTTATGTATTGTTCGTACGGCCCTGCAAAGCAGAAGATACAGATTTGCTCATGGATTTATCATTTACATTTACAAACAAGACTCTTATCTTCCATAACATAAAATAAAAAGCAATGCCTTAAAGCCTGCAAACATTATCCAGTTCTTCTTCTGAACAGCTCATTGAAGCAACCTTGGTATCTTGTCAATGATTTTGATTCCCATCATACTGATGCAACCTGAACTCTGGAAGACGTATTACACCACCACTGCTTTCAACAGGAAACTTTTGGTGTCAATACACTGATGTCAAGGGCATCACAATTAAAACGAATGTCACAATATCCTCATTATTCTGCAGGCTGAAATGTGTCCATGCTAATTTTCATTTCTGAAGAGAGCTATATTGATTATGCAATTAATCAGCTGCTCTTGAATCTGAAAACACAGAAGGGCTGATACTTAGAAGCCGATACTTGCAAGCAACTATAATTTTCGATCTGAACTCAGTCACATTAATTTGTTCACAGTGGTTAATGTTTTAATCGGTTGTTCTGCTCTGCTGAAGTGTTTTTTCACTAGGGTTTTGATTTTTGGTTGGCTGACTAAAACATAAGCCTCATCAACATCAACTATCATTAGATAAACTTCCAGTGGTCAATCTTAAACTCTGTTCCATGCTCAAAGAATCACAATTGGTACTGTTTTAATTGGCCAACCAAAAAAAAGAAGACATGACACTTCGATAGAGCAGGAGTACAGAATACACCAGAAAACAGTAACCTTAAAACCAACCTAATTGGCCCCAAAAAATCAAATACAGGGGCAGCTGGGTAAAGGGACAGAAAATGCATAATCAACATAATACAGGAGCATGTAAGCAGTGGAAGCAGTGTTGCATAATATTGCCTGGAGCAATATTTTTTTTTTATATATATATATATATATATATTTTTTTTTAAGTGTTTTCTCTAGCTCCAAGACTGCTCCATCATGTGCGTAACAAAAGGTAACAGGCTAACATTTGTGTTTCTAAAATGTATTGTTAAATTTAGACTACAGTTCAAAAGTTTGGGTCAGTCATTTTTTTTGTGTCTTTGAAAGGAGTCTCTAGAATGCAGACCATTAAGGCTGCATTTAATTGATAAAAAATCCAGAAAAAACAACAATATTTTCAATCTTAATTTATAGTGGTATATAATATATCTATTATGCTTTTGTTGGGATTTTACCTTTCATGTAGTGTGTATTATAGCTGTGAATGTAAGGTCTTCAAAGATCGTAGTTTACGACACAATTAATTATTGTCTCCCAATACAAATAATTGATTCTGAACTGCCTGAAACAAATCTTCAGTAACTCCCGTCTTACTTCCTGCAAATCCACATTGCATGCCCTTCCAAAGGATCTACCAATCACAACAGACTGGGCTGTCTGACCAATTATAGCAGAGTAGACCAATCATAACAGACTGGGCTGTCTGCCCAATCAGAGCAGGGTAGGCTCTCAGAAGAAGGGGTTTAGAGAGATGTTGTATTTATTGAAGGATTTCAGACATTGTGAGAAAAGAGCTGTTTTTCAGAGTTTTCAAAAGTAGTGTATTGGTAAATACGGGAGTGAGCAAGAACATGAGGAATGGAAAACCAGTCCCAGTAAAGTACATCAGATTGTGATAGTCTGCTACATCCGTAACAACCGAGCACTCAGAGCAAGCACTCATCTGCAAGATGGGGAATGCAAATGAATGCAAATTACCTTCACTTAATGCAGTTCGCATAGAAGGGCTTTAGTTAATCAAATGCTAAAACAACGCAGACAGCACGTCCTATCAGTGGGTGCACATAAATGTCACAATCAAAGTGTGAAATTCATTCTCAGTGCGCTCTCCCCTTTATATAGATCATTAAGACTGCTCACGTGATACTGCGTCTTGTCGATGCCGATGAGGAAGAGGAGCTCAGCGATGAAGAGGTTGATGCAGAGGTTCTTGTGGATGGTGTTGCGGTCGGTCTGCAGGCCTCGCAGGAAGCAGAAGGTGGAGATGCAGATGGCGAGACACACCAGCGAAATGACGATACCCACCCATGTGATCACAAAGAGAATCAACTCGTGCATCCTTCCTGGATACTGAGAGAGCGAGAGATGGATAAGGGAAATCGTATAAACGGATAGGCTGCTGGGGGAGAGTGACTTATGAAAATGAAGTAAATGTCAAGTTGAAACTGCGATGTGTGTATTTGTGTAATTTGCTTTTCTGTATATAGATGTGTGTGTGTGTGTGTCTTACAGACTGCATGGAAGTGAAAAAGTTGTTTATGTGTATGAGAGCTTTATTCAGATTTGTTTATCAGCCAGTGATAAATGTAAGGGAATATATGTGTGTGTGTGTGAGCTTACGTCAGGTTCGTGGTGTACCATCAGCACAGCGAAGTTGGTTAGATGACTACAAGAGCAGGTTGTGTGTGTGCTGTTGCTGTCCATCAGCCTGCAGCCCTGAGATGACCATTGGCCCGTCATCGAACGCTCCGAGTAGTTCCAGAACGAACAGTTTGGAGTTAAATGATTCTCCAGCTGCAAAGATGTGGGGACACGAGAAAACAAAAGAGACGGGAAAATACTCAATATCAGTGGCTTTCACAAATAATGTTTTCTTGCCATGATATGGGCTTGTAGGAATGGGCCCTACATGGGTTTGTCCATGAGGTTCCATGTCAGACCTTTCTGAAATGGCTAAAGTATGGCCGACATGGAATGCATGGACAATCCTATTTACGGCCCATACTGGGCAAATTCGTCATGGAACCCATAGACAGGCCCTTACTGGGGTTAATTCAGATAGAGCCGACATGGAACGCAGGGACAATCCTATTTAGGGCCCATACTGGGACTAATTCAAAAGAGCCAACAAGAAACCCATAAAAACCCATGAAACCCATGGACAAACACATATAGGGCCCTTACTGGGGCTAATTAGATAAAGCTGACATGAAACCCATAGACAAATCCATTTGGGGCCCAGACTTAATTCAGATAAGGCCAACATGGAACCTATGTACAAATCAATTTAGGTCCCTTACTGGGGACAATTCATATAGGGCTAACATGAAACTGATGGACAAACCCAATTAGGGCCCTTACTAGGGCTAATTCAGATAGAGCTAACATGAAAGCCATGGATAAAACCCTTCAGGGCCCTTACTGGGACTCATTCAGATGAGATGAACAAACCCATTTAGAGGACATACCTCAAGCCCATATCGTGGCTACATTGGGGGTCATGCAATGTTGGCTGGCGTAGAAGTCATGTGCAAAACCCATCATGGTCAGGAACCATATTTCTAGCTCTTAAAAACTACCTCTTTTCACTGTATTGTCTGAAATAGCCGTTTCTGCACTGCAAAGGCAGCACAGTTAGACTGAATTATAAACAATAAATCTCTCATTGATTCTCGAGTAGTGAAACACGTTGCAGAACTGACCAAAGGAATTATGTTTGTATTCATCTATTCAGAAGAATTCATGTTTAAGGGGCACGAACAATTTACTGCTGCGTTCATTTTCTCACAAATGTGTGTTGCTCTGTCACAGCAAATAATCATTAGACACATGTACCAGTCACAATGTTGAATGAATTGAGGCTACAGGATGGTGGTATTAGCTTACAAGTGTTGACAAAATGCCCGTACATTATTATGCAAATCACACATGTGTTAAATGAATGAGCTATTTTGTTGTGTTGTTAGTAACTTAAAATAAGTTTCTTTATAATTTGAGAAAAGTAGTTCACATATCATGTTTTTTTTTATTTTTTATAATCCTCTTATGCTCACCAAGGCTGCAAATATTTGATAAGAAATACTGTACAAAAACTGATGCCAAACTTCAGAATGGTAGTGTACATTAAGTACTATGTTACAGTTTGAGGACTTGTGGTTTTAGGGGGTAGTGATAATCAAATAATAATCATTGAGTTGAATGCACTTTATTTGTATTTTTTTTTACAATAAACTCATTTTTCTCGATTTACACAGAAACTCGTTCTGCTGATGTTTAATGTAAGAGACCCCATGTGTGAGAGTAGCTAATGCAAGATGGCTTGATAGTTTATTGAGAGTTTAATGTACCTGTAAATGTCTAAGTGTGAACACCACAGGCTCGGTCAGAAACACTCGACTGGACTCCTTATTGATTGACGCGGCGATGACGTGTGAATTCACCGCCAGGCCCCGCCCACCAGGCCCCGCCTCCATTTCCATCTTCACAGTGGCGTTTTCAGTGGACAGGAACGGGCCCAGGTTCTTATACAGCACGAAAACCACTTTTACCTGGCCTGTATAGAGAAACACAGCACAAGAAAGAGAGTGGCAGGAGGATATGAATAACAACTAAGAGGAAAAAGGGAGCGGTGGAGCGAGATGAGTGAAGGTTAAAATGATTTTGACTGGGAGGGGGTGAGTGAGTGATCAGGGGATAAAGGAATTTTAATATGGAGGGCAACGTAACATTCATCTCTTCAGCGCTCACTCACTCCGTTTCTTCTGTATGAATATTTCATGTGCGTTTGTTTCAATCATACTAATCTCGCCTCCCCCGCCCGCCCGCCCTGCCTCCGCAGAGAAGCAGTGAACGAAGGCGTACCTTCAAAAAGAGTCAAAACGCAGGAGTGGCGGAAAAAGCGTAGAGTAGGAGAGATGATGGTGGGATAAGATGGTTAAGAGATGGAGAGGACAGGAAGGAGAGAAGCAGGAGAAAAGAGAGCTGAGATTGCTCCGTCAGCCTGAAAATGATAGTAATCTAGTCGCCTCTCGGGCTGTTCGATTAAGAGTGCCGTTAAGAAACCATCAGGGAAGAAATAGTCTCAGCGCTTTTGTTAATCTGATTAGGTTTATTATTATCAACTAATAACGGCGTAAAACAAAGTGGAAATTTGGCTAAGCTTCAGTGAAACTGCACGGGGAAGAGTGATGGAAGGGGGACAGAAGGAGAGAGATGCAGCTGTGACTGACCGTTACGGCTGTACTGTTTGAAGGTGGAAGCCGAGAGCTGGATGCTGCTGTCACTGGGACCGTTCTGAGGGAACGACAAATCCTGAGAATCCGTCTCAGTGTTCAACACACGCACCTCTAAATCTAAAGACACACAAAAACACACACTTTGAGTGTTTGAACTGTAACAAAAAAAACTCTAAAGGTTACAAGAAAGCTACTCATTTGGAAAAGTTAAAGCATGTTAAAAGAGTAGCTAACTACACTGAAGCTATTTACACTACTTTGCAAAAGTTTGGGGGCAGTACGTTTTTTTTTTATTAAAGAAAGTAATAGTTTTGTTGGTAACAATATTTCGATAGTACGAAATAATGTAAGTAAATAAAAGTAAGTATGCAACTAGGCCTAAATCTGTAACCAGTCCTTCTCAAGCAGGATTCAAACCGGGTCTCCGGCGTGGGAGGCGGGCATGCTAACAAATACTTTACACGTCAACTACATTCTTTAGAGTATTAGTAGACTGTCTGCTTAATATCTGCTAACCCTTTAATTTTGACGGTCTTCCAACAGACATTCAGATGAAAAGTCCTACTGATCGGATATGATTTGTTAAAATGGTTCCATTTACACTTGTCTGCATAAATGTGTCAATTCCTGCACTATATGCAAATCCAACGGAGTTCACGTCAACGGAAGTAACAGATATGAGCTGCATTTTTTTTATCATCAGCTAATTTTAAGATAAAAGACCGTAACAGGAGAGAGAGTGGCATCAGCACCGGTAAGATCATTTAGTCTCACTACTTTTAATGAAGATGATTGTGTTTTGAGCGTCTGCGATTTACACTCAGTTTCATTGGTGGCAGTTTGCACACTGTCTTGCTGAAGAGATACTCATCTACTCATCTGTGGCGATGCGTTGCAGTAGCACTGTCATATCTGGCAATAATAACATGTCATATAGTCTATAACACGCTCTCACACATTTATTTTTTATAATTTTGGGAGGAATAAAATGTACGTATTTACTGAAATGTTGAAATGTGGTTTCAACAAGGGCTGCACGATATTGAAGAAAAATGCGATATGCGATAACTCATTAAATAATGCGATATTCGATATGCGATACGATAATGCTCAAAGTGTGTAAAATAAACTATGATGTAATCTACATATGTGTTTCACATTCTTTTTGTGACAAGAAAACATCCCTACAACTTCTGAAAGTGAACATCAGTGTTTTACTGTAGCAGTGTAAACAGGGTTTAGGTTATCCTACATTAGGTTTATTTAACAACAGAAAATGAATAATCAATTGTAAAAAATAAAACACTGCTTAGTATTCACTGTATGAATTAAATATATACAGATTCTTATTTAAGCTAGAAAAGTTATTCAGCCAAGAGCAGCGAGTGATTTTCTCTGTCTTTTGTTTATGACCCCAGTTATTGCAAGCCGTTGCGATATGCATATCACAATATATACATTCGCGATATTTCGATATATTGTGCAGCCCTAGTTTCAACAACATTATGCTGAAAATTCAGCTTTGATCAATTATATCTTAAAATATCTTATCATAGAATATATTTATTTAACTTATAATAATATTTCACAATATGACTGTTTTAAAGTATTTTTGATCAAATAAATGTGGCCTTGGTAAAAAGTCATACCAACCCCAAACTTTTTAACTGTGGTGTATATTTAAAAAAAAAACTAAATACATACTAAATACAAAATCAAAACTAAACAGCAGTGAAAAAGTTAATAAATGGCAGTATTTAATAAAAAAAAATTAAAACAAAATGTGTGCAGGGAACTGAGTAATGACTGCTGAATTGATATTTTAAACATATCAATTAAATGAACTATTATAATGAATAATTCCCTATAGCGAATCAGACTTCTCAAAGATACCTGAGGGTGAGACAACATTCTAGGACAGTGTGTTTGCTTGACTGAACAGCTGCAAACAGAGATGCAACATTAAGTTGCGTTACACTGCTACTAATCACTCGGGAACGAATAGCTTGTTACCAGAAAAAACACAATCTCGAAACACAAAACTGTCATGTTTTTGAAAGAGCCATCAATACTTTAATTTAGTTACACCGCAACAGAAACTCACCGACATTGGCAGCATGGTCTGAGAAGTGATTATTGTACATGTTATTGGCCAGCAGGAAGGCGCCTTTCTCCATGACGTCCAGTAGCATGGTGGCGGTGTGCGCCTGCTCCGTACTGTTCATGTCCTGCCATGACTCTAAAGCCTCGGCACGCAGGAGATTATCCACAGTCTGCACAACCGCCTGCGCACACGTACACAAACAAACGTACAGTTACACTTCATTGTGATTACATTTGACATCAAAGATCACAAAATATGACTCTCTGGGAATCTTATGTAACTGCTGCAATTTATTTCTACTAAGGAGCAACATCTTATAGGCCATTATAAATGACATGAGTGCTAAAAGAAAGCCTTGGGCAAGACATACAGTAGTATCATTGCTAGAAGTCTCTCTCTCTCTCTCTCTCTCTCTCTCACACACACACGTGCGTGCTCGCACACACACACACACACACACACACACACACACACACACACACACACACACACACACACACACACACACACACACACACACACACACACACACACACACACACACACACACACACACACACAGCAGACAAAATTAATCTGAGGTAGGCATATGCAATAAAAAAATATGGATGGTACTTTCTATGAAGCCCGTATATGTTATGCATTATGAATGCAGTCATAATGCCACATTGTAATGCATTATATCTTTTCATTAAAAGTAACCGCCAATATAGTATATTATAAAAATTCCTGGTACCATGTTAAAAGACCCCATGAAATCAAAACAAGCATTTTGCTCTGTATGTGACTTCACTTTTAAACATTGACAAATTTACTTTTAGAAGATACACTGCCATTCAAAAGTTGGAGATTGATTTTTTTTATTTTTATGTTTTTGATCCGATTATAATACATTTTCTTATTATTATTAATGTTGAAAACATTTTAGTGAAAAGGGTAAAAAACATTTCAGGATTCTTTGATGGATAAAAAGTTCAAAAGAACAGCATTTATGTGACTTCACTTTTAAACATTGACAAATTACTTTTAGAAGATACACTGCCATTCAAAAGTTGGAGATTGATTTTTTTTTTTTTTTTAAAGGTTTTGATGCTATTATAATACATTTTCTTATTATTATTAATGTTGAAAACATTTTAGTGAAAAGGGTAAAAAAAACATTTCAGGATTCTTAAATGGATAAAGTTATATAGAAATAGAAAGCTTTTAAACATAAATCTTTACTTTCACATTTGATCAATGTAATACATCCTTGCTGAATTAAACAAATTCCTTGATAACTAAAATCTTACTGATCCCAAACTTTTGAACAGAGATGTATTTTCATTTCCAATGTACATCATATAAAAGAAAACTGAGCTGAAAATAAATAAATAAATGTTGCACCACATATTTTTGTCCAATCAAAATCTCCCGAGAATGACAAATAATCCCACCTGGAACTAATTGTTTCTTTAGAGTATTTTAGTACAGGGGCCCTTCAGGACCACAGCTGAACTGCCCAAATGTGTAATGAAAGCCCAGGTAACAAAATAAGCCATTTTTTATGAATGTACTGTATATTACTATCTTTGAAAAGCATTTTATATACAGGCTTCCTAGAAGGTGTTGTAATAAAATGCTCACAGTCAAAGGTGGGATAGGAGGTCATGCATCAGTATATGTGTGCAGTGTAACGGAGGATAAGACGAGATACGAGAGGTGACGTGTCTCATTCAGATAACACTGCACAATACCTGAACATAAGCCCGACAGGTCCTCTCTCGCTTCTGCCACTGCAAGACACAACAACACAGCTTCAGTTACACACACATTCATGTAGAAGAGTTATGTCCATCATCTGATTTTGAGTCAATTTATATTGCAACAAACAAACAAAATTATTCATTTGTAGTTTTAAAAAAAAAAGTGTTAAACATATAGATGCACTTTTATGGACTTAAAACAGAAACAGCAATTCACTCCCATTATAAAGTTTTTTATATAACTCCGATTGTATTCGTCTGAAAGAAGAATGTCATACACATAGGATGACTTGAGGGTGAGTAAATCATTTTTGGGTGAACTATCCCTTTAACAATAGTGAATAACACATTCCTATGGACAGAACAAATATGAAAAACAGTGGAGGACACAGAGTGAGCTGCTCCGGGAAAGGTATATGATCCAAGTTGTCTGAAACTAGAGAATGCTTTATATTTATAAGCGCTTCAAACAAAAGCATAAGAGTTTACCATGTCTTGCTCTGTTGCTGTTGCGTGTGTGGTTTAAAGCCTCTGACACGTGTTTTACACAGCACATAGCTTACATTTTATGGTTATGTCCTTATCTGTAAATGTCAGAAAGTCCTGCGAGTATTTCCATTTAGCACATTCTGACAAAAAGTATTGTTAAACTTCACTGAAAGGGCGCATGCGCGTCCAGCGGAGAGCGTAATAATTCTGACTAAAATAAAATACAGGTTAAAAATTCTGGTTTAAAAATATGCAAGTAAGACAAGTAATCATATTTATGACGGTAGTAACAGTAAAGGCTGTAGACTGTCAGCTTAATATCTGATAACACTTTATTTTGTTGGTCCCCCAAACAGACATTCAACTGACTATAACTTGGCGACTACAAGTCAACTTATTCTCCTAACCCGAACCCTAACACCTAACCATAACCTAACAGTCTACTGACAGTCTACTATAATATACTAATACTCTAATGAGAGTTAGTTGACATAGTTGAAAAGTTACTTATAATTAGTAGAACGTCTAAAGTGACTATCGAAATAAAGTGTAACCAAAATGAGCTACTAAAGCAATAAAAAGGGGGAAAGAAGTGAGGCAGAAATAGGTGTATGCCGAGTCTGTATTCATGTCAAGACAATGAGTTGGGAGGGTACACCGATGTGGCAGAAAACAGAACATGAAGGGTTTGTTTAAAGGGCAAATGTGTGTGTGAGAGCGTGCGTGTGTGCATTTGTCACCTTATTATAGTTCCTGGCTGCCGATTCCTTATTCCCGGGTCTGAGTGCTTGCAGCTGTGCGTCTAATATATCCAATAGCTGCTCGATGAGTCTGACAGAGGAACTGACATCACCGGCGTGAATGCGGCCCTGCGTGTGGTTCACCAGCTCAGCAGCGATGTTTGCAGCATTCTCTCCGCTTTTTATCTACACATTGAACACACACACACACACACACACACACACAGTCTGGTCTCTAAAGCTCAAACCCTTGCTGTGCGCTGTGGGGGTGTGAGCTGAGGGTTTCTGGGTTTATTCTGCTGAACGCACAGACAAAAGACAGCAAATCTTTAATGACTCTCTAAATCAAGCCATTACAAAAAAACAAAAAGGGAAAAAAACGAAAGCGTGAAACGTGATGAAATTACTCACTCGATTTGAAAGCAGAAACATATGTCTGCAATTGCCCTGAAGCAAATGCGTCAATTAACATTTAGTAAAAGAAAAATAACATATACCATTGTGTTTTTTTTAAGGTGCTTGAAGGTACATTAAAGTACACTGCTGTATTACCATTAAAAAACACACATGTTGTTAGATAATAATAATAGAACTGAAATCGCTAACATTACTTTGGTCAATTAAAAGAATAACGCAAAAAAAGGGGTTAAATTGTTGCCATCCATGCTTATAGTCTGATATGTCAGAATTTTGCTGTGTTTGTCTCCATGCCAATCATCACTGTATTCTGTACACACAAAAATATACATTTAAAAAAAAATATATATATATATATATATTTTAGTGTTTTAGTATTATCTTTATACTATTACATTTTTAAAAAGCTTTTTATTTAATATCTTCATTATATTTCGCATTTTAGTTTAAATTTCAGGCACTTTTGTGCTTTTGTCGATGTTATTAGTTTTTTAAATATTAATACTTACATTTTACTAATTTGTACAATTTAATTTTTAGTTTTTATTTATTTCCAGTTAGTCAACTCCAATTAATTTCATTTAGCTACAATGGCAACATTTCTACAACATACAATGGCAACATTTTAGTTTTAGTTAACAAAATCTGTTATTGGACCGTGTTGTGAATCTGTCACAGTGTTATTGGGTCTGTTATTGAAGTATAAGGTAGTGCAAACTATATTAGACCTGAGAACAAACCTGCGGCGGACCTAAAGAGCAAACCATCAGTTAAATAGCTGGACTAATTTCATATGCAGTCTTAAAGTAACAGAAGTCCATGTAATTTGACGGATTATACAAAATTGTAACTTCAGTGCAGCAATTTTTGACTAATATACAGAAAGTAGACAACAGGGAAAAAATGCCCCCAAAAAATGTTATACGATGCCTTTAAAATAAAATTGCAAGTTTTGTAATATGTGAAAAGCAGAACAAACAGTCCTTGATGTGTAAGTGCAGTGTGACTTTCACCTGAGATGATTTTAAACTCTCTTTTAGAACTAGATAGAATAGAGAGATTTTGTTCCAAATCATGTCAAAAGAATGACCCTGTGTGTGGTAATGTGAGCTGAGGCCGGAATGATAATAGCTGAGGTAGCGGACAGAGCAGAACAGGGAATGGGGGGGTCGGGGCAAGCTTTAACTTTTTAGTGGTCTCACCTTCTGGGCCACCTGGTTGACCCACGGCGAGGTGCAGTTACTTAGATCAGGGCCGCGAGGGTTCCACAGCACAGGAGAGGATAGACACTGGAAGGAGGCAATGCCTGAAAATACAAAACCAGATGTTAGGAGGGAGAGAGATGTTACGACGGGAAAAATGGTCGGAGCACCCGGCGCCTCAAAATAGCAACGTGTCAACAATGCGCCTGAACACACCTCATTTTTAGACATTTTAGGGGTGGGCGCAAATGCATTTGCTATTTAACCCTCTGGGGACCAAAAACGCACCCGTGCGTTTTGCTCGTTTTTTTTCACATAGCAGCAAAATAGACTTTACATACTCCGTCATTTTTTGTCATACACACTTAAGAAATATGAAAAAATTAACTGTTGAGGTCCACTTCCAATCGAAATAAAACATTGTACTTTTGTAAAATAAAGAAAATAAACAGGGTGTGCTTTCTGCCTCTCCGTCTCCGTGAACTTTTTTTCTAGAGCACGTCTCTAAACGTAAACAAAACTCAGCGAATACTAGTCACACAGGCATGATCAATATATCTTTATAATCATTTAAGTGTGTACTTTTAAATGATCTAATTCAAAACTAAAACAAATATTCTCTGTTTATGTAATCTATATTAAAAAGAGAGAGATGTCAGTCGTTCTCATTTCAGCTAATTATCTTTTTATGTGACCACGCCCACAGAGAGCGCGCGCTATTCAAACGCAAATGATCTGAGGCAAGTCATGCAAACTGTTAACGCCCACATATCAGCTGGATAAAACACATCAAGTTGAACAAGAATCGTGGACTTTACCTCGTCTTGCTGCGCTCTGAGGAATAATACTATCGTCCTAATCCTGGAACAATTTACCTCAGAAGTGCTGGTAGTTTAAATCCGAGGAGCAACGAATCAAGCTGATGTAGTAAGGTATTTATTCTTAAAAGCTTTGTTCTAATCGTGATATTTGTGTGTCTGTGTGTGAATGATGAATGAAAGGCACAGACGCGCGCGGAGGGTGAAACAACGTGGCTCAGGACAGAAAAAAGATAACTGCGTCGGGCTGAAACTAGCAAAAAACACTTGCGTCGTGCCTGGCACCGCATTGAGCCGGTTGTATGATAGGGCATATTCAATATATATAATATCAATCTTGAGTTGCCGAGGAAAGTAAGAAAGAGCGAGAGTGCTACTCAGAGCTTCACTGTGAAACCTTGCACGAAAAACACTTTTTTTTCTGTGGAAATGAGCTTGCTGACACATGAACGCCATCGCAAACTCTTGCACACACTTGTGTAAGATCACACACCAGGCACGGCCATCCCATCAGCACCTCTGAATGCTGAGAAAACAGCTCGAAGGAGACACCTTCTGCCACTCCTCATTTTGAGTTAAGTTGGGATGTTTAGTTAGCCGAGTTCACAGAGAGGACAACATGCTGGGATCAAACAAACGGCAGGCCTTTCCAGCAACCACAACACAAAAAAGCTCAAAAGAAGAGAGGGAGGAAGAGAAAAAAGAGAGAGGAAAAGCTACGGAGGAGTGAAGCAGCACTACAGCAGCTACAGCAAGATCAGAAACACCGGGAGGTGTCCTTCCCTCGCTTTCTCTCTCTCACTCACAGCTGTTGTCTGCTTTTCTCTCCTCTCCACTCCTTTATCCACTATAGATTGGCTTTGAAGGATCTGCCAGGATTCACCAATTAAAGCCGCTGCTAATTTAACTTGTCTGTCATTTCAGTGATGGGAAAAAAAGGTGACAAGAAAGACAGCATTCTGTCGGTGGCTAGGAGAGAGAGAGATGCTAACAGAAGGAGGAGGCGCTTTTCTCCCACGACAAGAAAGAGGCATTTGATGCAGCGGTTGTATGGAGAAGGAGGGGGGACGGGGGGGGTTGTCGTCTGTACTCTGTCTAGCGACTCATTTTTTAATTCGGCAGTTTCTCAGGGATAACCCTTGCTGAGTTTGAAAATCACTCTTTCATTTGCAAGGGACTGCATTTTATCTATGATTCCCAATAGGACCTGCCAGCTGGAGAGAATATTGAGATGAGGAGGAAAAGGAAGCAGGTTCTCCATACAAAGAAATGGGCGTATACACATACTAGATGTGTACATAGTACATAACAAAATAAACACTTCTCTGAAAAGCTGTCTCCACAAACATTGCGTGACCTTTATGTCATAAACCTCATGCGCCCTTCCTTCCTGTACAGCTGTGGTTCTTTCTGACATTACATCATGTTGTAATCAAGTGCAACAAGCTAAAAAATCAAACAGCACTGAGACATTCTGCTGTAATGTTTTTACCCTGGTAGATATCCGTGCAACTATCAGTGGGTGGAACCATTTTTTTTTATAGAATTTCCAGCAAAAATAACTATATATATATATTTATACGTTATACGTTTATAATGATGTGAAATAACTCATACCTTGAGGATTTTGGTCGAAACCCACGCCTCGTGTCAAGCAATAAATCCTATTTCTTCTTTGGCAATTTGAGTCTGTGTTATTACCAGTTGTGACCTTGTCACTTTAAATGAAGTGACGAGGTCACAACTGGCAAGATCAAGGACTCAGATTGCCATAGAAGAGATTGTCACATTGGATTGTCCCACCCACAGCAACAAGTATTTGGTAAAAAAACCAGCTCCACATAGCTGTTTATCTATAGCTGTATATTAGATATGTTCTGATGGGCTGTGATTTTGGATTACACTTTATTTTGATGGTCAGCTTTAGACATTATACTAACTGTAAGTAACCTGCCAACTACAAGTCAACTAACTCTCATTAGTGTATTAGAAGATTGTAGTTGACTGTTTGGTTAGGGTTAGGTTAAAGGTAAGTAGAATAAGTTGACGTAGTTGTAAAGTTACTTATAGTTCGTATAATGTCTGTTGAGGAGCATCAAAATAAAGTGTTAGCAGATATTAAGCAGACAGTCTACTAATACTCCAATGAGAGTTTAGTGACATGTAGTTGCAGAGTTACTTGTAGATAGTAGAATGTGTAAAGTGGACCATCGAAATAGTGTTACCTGATTTTGTGGTTACATCCAGCATTTTCGCAGACAATTTTCAATCATGCAAAACTAGTCACATGACACCTGGTTAGGAGGACACCACATTCCACTACAAGACACTTTCACACATGAAGCCTGGTAAACTTCATCATCACATCATCATCAAAATGCAATTTAACTTGATGTAATTTGCCCAGATAGAACATAATTAGAGAAATGTAATTTTGATGTGCTGTTTCTGTCCGGTATAGACAGGATGTTTAACAATCGGAGCATCATAACCTTGTACATGCTCAAATTATTCACTTTATGGCTTTGTTCACACTCACCATTGAAACAGAACTCCATCACTTATGTTAATACTTCTCATCCTTAGAAATTCCTAGACCTGTATTTCCCAAAATGTCATGTTCACATATGACCTCTAACTGAAAAAGCCATTAATTTGATGGAAAGGGCTGTATTTGTTAAAGAATCTACACTTATAATCTCTCAATAAACAGTCCCTATCATCTATTACTCACCCAGTGATCCTTTAGGGCACGGTCTGTCTACGGTCTCCCCCCTCTGGGTGGCAGGCCACTGCACCCCTCGGGATACTCTGGCTTCGCACACTTGGAGCTCAGGCCCCTGGGGTGGGACTCGCAAGGGTCTGCGCGTCACCGGTACGGTGGCGGTGATAGGCCGCAGATCTGGCGCCTTGTTGATGGCCCCTATCGGGTGAGCGGTGGGGGGAAGAGGTCGTATGGTTGAGGGGATGGAGCTGGAAGTGACGGGTCTTGCTGCGGTGGTTGTGCTGCTGCTCATCTGGGTGGTGACGAGAGGACCTGAGAGCAAGAGAGAACGACAGACAGGAATGCAAAGAAAATTTAAACTGAGGCAACAAGAAAGTAAGAGCCAGAGAAGCAGATTCCGAACACCTACGGAGTCAGCGAGATGTTGTCAGATGTTTGATGAAGATGGAAAAAAGACGACAAAATAGAAGATAAGAAAACCTAAACGTTTGATGTGTCTTGCAGAAGGAATATGAGAAAGTTGGTAAGAATATAACTAAAGCAGCAGGAGCATTTGCTAGTCTTTAATGCATGACTATATGTTCACACAGTCCCACTGAGAACTGGATAGCATGAAATACAGGAGAAGAACGAGAGATAGAGGGAGAGAGATAGAGAAAGAAAGAAAGACAGACAGACAGAGAATGTTCATGGCAAGAAGATGAGAATGAATAATTGATTAGAAATCTTTTTCTGATCTGACAAAACGTTAATGACCACAGCTAATTAAACCATAAAGACAATGTATTGAAGACACAGTGGGGAACACTAACAGAACGTTGACACTTAACAGATCAAACTGTCTGTTAGCCTCTGCCTCCCGCTGATCTCACTCTTTCTCTGTCACTTACCAGCAGTGGGATCCGGTGGCCCAAACTCTAGGGGGTAGCGCACAACATTGTAGTTATTCCAGACGTAAAGTTGATTGTCTCTTGGGTTGTAGTCCACAGAGGACACATACTGGTAGGGGTTGGGGAAGGGAATGTGGACGGACTCTTCCCGGGCTCGATTGGTGTTGTACGCGTACAGCACCAGATCTCCACCCGCTTCACTGTCATCATCCTGATAAACAGAGCGCACGGCATACAAAACACCACACGCCATGAAGGCGTTGGATGCCAGTCGCTTATCGAAGCTGGTTTCCCAGGTTCCTTCGAAGCGTAGGGTGTAAGGGTTAACCTGAAAGACAGTGAAAAGGAAATTATTCAGATTTTAATTGTGTTCGTTGAATGAAAAAAACTATTTGATTACTCCACACTTCTGGGAAATGGAAGATAGCTACAATGTTACCGAAATTCTGATCTCAGCTGAAATCCAATATCTTAAATTGGACTGTTCAGTGACACTGACCTGACTGACCACCAATCTTCCATTGTTGGCCTCGGTAGCGTAGATGACCCATAGACCGTTTTCATCCACTGCTAGATCAATATCAGACTTGCCCCCCCAGCGGTATGGTGAGGTGTCATGGTAGTTGGCATTATTGACTATGGCTTCTCCACTCTTGATACGTGTGCGCAAGTCGTATTTCACAATATTGCGTGTACGTTCCTTGTTGTAAAAAACAGCACCATCATACACGACAAAGCCTGTTCCATCCACACGATTTGGCAGCCTGTGGGAGAAGAGTGTGTTATTTGAGATGACTTGCCATACATGAAAAACTCTGTAATTTCTGACATGTTTTATAAACATGATCTGAAATCAGGAGTCTACATTCTTATATTCTTGTCAGGGAATGATATGGAAAAACAATATGCTAAACTGAAATGTAATCATAATGTAAAATCAAGAAGAAACTCAAGAACCCTTCTTAAGAACCCAAGAATTCTAAACAACAAATGCACTTTGCTGAACGTAAGGTAAAAAAAAAAATATCTTTCAATATTAAATCATTATTTTGTAGACTGTACACAGGGATGTTTATTGGTTGTAGACCCAAGCTGTTGTCCACACTCACTTGTAGGTGGTTGTGGCTCGATTCTGCTTGAAGTCTTCCCATGAAGCATACTCATACAACATGTCTGTGCGGTACGGAGTCCAGGGCATGACGTAAAGACGGTCACCAGACTGCAGGGGATCCTTACACCATGCCCCCGACTGATGCTCCGCCTCCTGCAGCAAACTTGCTGCCTGCACCCTTAATAGAGTCCCAGGACATACAAAGACTGGAGATGTGGAAGAGAGACAGAGAGAGAGAGAGAGAGAGAGAGAGAGAAAGAGAGAGCAGAAGTGAGAGAGAAAGGGAGAGAAAGAGAGGGAGAGATGAAATAACAAGGAGGGGACAGCAAGAATTCACAGAATGATGGTATGACAGGATTAAAAAGAGGAGAAATTTGATGGGAAGACAAATGGAGAAATGGAGGATAAAGGAAGAAGGGGAGTTGGTGTGAGGCCATGAGGGACGATAATATGAAAGAGAATGAGGCAGCAAGAAAGAGGAAGAGAGAAATGGGAGAGAGGACATGAGATAAATGACCATTCTTCTAATGAAAGAGTGTTAATGTTCATTAGTCAAGTATCTGCACACTGGACTAAAGGCTGGTGAGGGGAGATGACACAATCCTGGCTGCTTGTGCTCATATATTGCTGGGAATCCTTTTTTAAACCCTGCCCCACTTCATCTTCACTGCTGGAAAATCACCAGCTTCTGATGGTAACTGATTTTACATTGTTTCAAGATTGACCAATCATTTGTGGTCATAACCGGTCTAAATTCTGACTGGTGTACCTGGTTTCAAGCTGCTAGACCATCTTTGTCAAGCTGGTAAACCACATTGGAATTGCAGCAAGTCTGTTGGCCTGTTCCACCAGGAGGGAAACCAGGTTCTGATACTAATTGATTTCAAATTGTTCAAGCCGGACCAAGTTGATCATTTATAGTCATTAGTTGGTCTAGATTGTTTAGTGCAGTGTTATCCAACCATAGTCCTGGATTATCCAGAACAGTACACATTTTGGATGTCACCTTTATCTAACACCATTTCAGGTCTTGGAGTCCCTCCCAAGAACTGAGCACTTTCTACTTCCCTTCATGCAAATGGCGGGCAAAACAGCCAATCAGGAGTTTTGGACAAGAGAGTCAAAATGTGCAGCGTTTAGTGGTAGCCCATGACCAGAGTTGGAAAACAGTGATTCAGCAGATGCACCATCACCGAATTTACCTGGATTAAACTCGGTAGACCATCTTGAACAAGGAAGTTAGGACTAGTAGATCACTTAATCCAGCAACAAATCAGCCTGTCCACCTTCCACTGGTATGTCACTGAATTTTCAGCAGGGTTTTCTTACATCCTTAGCCCAATTGGTACCCGCAGTCTCCCTTTAAATCTATATGTGAACACATGGGCTGTTGGGTAATATTGAACTGGGAAGTCCACACCAGTGCAGGGAGGCTCCACAAAAGTAAGCACTGAATACCTAGCAGTCTTAAAGGGACCACGCATTGTGACCCTTTTGAAACCTAAAATGACCAATGGAATACTCTATTATCTATAGAAAACTAATGTAAGCCACATTAAGAATGACTTTTGAGACTGGGCCTCTGTATAAAGTCGGTATTTGCTCTGACACTGACTGCTGTAATGTCAATTTTTTTTTTTTTTTTGTGTGTGTGTTTAATGTTGAATAAGGACGAATGTTGGGATGCCGGTCATGTACAAAAACAACTGCAGTGCTCAACTTTTATATGCTAGGAGTACTTGATCAAGACACACACGCATACACACACCAATCTGTATCTATATATCTCTGTACTCTGAACAAGGTCGTTCACCTGGGATTGGTGTGAATTAGCTGGCTGACGCAGTTTCTCACTCTCAGACTGAGAGGGCATTGGACCTGAGACAATATATCTACTGCTTGGGGGTGTGGGGAGCTGGGGGTGTCTATGGAAAAAGAAAGCAGACATCATCAGTACAGTGATGTCACAAGGGACAGCTGTAAGCATGTGTGGATGGTGAGGACATCTCAAGGGGTGGAAAATAAGCTAGTGGGGTTTTCCTGCCATAGGCTATGTGTGTCCCAGACAGCCAGTACTTACTGTTGCTACACAATCACACACATATACACCAAAAATGAGAAACTGAAAGACAAACTGAAAGGATTTTTGCAATTAGTAAATTATATACATGAACACAGAGACACACATCCATGCACACCACATTACAGATAATTGTTATAATTTGGTCAATAGCTATATAAATACATTCAGGTTAAGATAAATTCGTTTTTAACAAATCAAGTGCAGTCTTCCTCCTGAAGGAGCAGTAAAAAGTCCCATAATCATAATGTAGAAGAAATAAGCACTAACTCTTCTAAGAAATGCTCTGGTAAGAAAACGAGTATAGCTTCACCATTTTGGTGCTAATCTCACCAAGCTTCATAACTAATTTGACCAGCATTACTCGCTCAGTCAGATTAACCAGAAAGATTATGTTCTACGAAAAGTTTCACCAACTGGTAAACTGCATGGCTATGGTCCAAGCTAGTCAAGCTAGTTTAGATTGGGTTTCTCAACCTTGTTCCTGAAATCACATAAACAGTACACATTTTGTCACATTAGCCTAAGTCTAATCTGAACCATCCATTTCCGGTCTTGGAGTTTATAAGTAGCTGATGAGTTGAATCAGGTGTGGTTAATTAGGAAGAGTTCGAAAACATGTACTGTTGGTGTGCCTCCAGGAACAGGGTTGGGAAACAGTGGTTTAGATAATCAGAGAACCTGATTTTGCCCTCGTAGACCATCTTGGTCAATATGATAAACAGCCTTCAACCTTAAGGTGCTGAAGTTGGTTTTTGTAGCATGACAGTTGGTTTAATTTTCTAAAAAAAAAACAAAAAAAAACAGACTGATCACATTTTTTTCCAGCAGGGTTTTCCCAGGTTAATGTCTGAAGATGGCATTTACTTGAACACAAAGTTCTGTCAAACTGGGCAAATATTAGAATGCAAGTCGTGTACAAAGGACACTTGCAACTTTCACACATGTGCTGGTGATCACAACAGGCTAGCTTACACAATCTTGGTCAATCAACTTTACCAGAAAGATCATAATCCATGCAACACCAACATAGCGTGAGGATAAGCATAGCCATATTGTTTAACAGCAAAACTATGCCAGAACTAACCAGCATAAATCACCTTGTGTTAAGCAGCAAGGTGGTTTAAATTTCCCTTTTTCTCTACAGGTCCAATACAGTAGAACTTAAACCACCTCTGTCTGACAATTTCTCATCAAAACACAAAGACAATCCCATTACATACACCAGTATTTAGACTACTAATACTATTTGTCACTGAAAAATGCCAATTTAAAAGAAGAATTATGAAGAGGAGCAAACAAATCAGAATCTCTGAACTAAAGCATATTAATAGACTCATCTAAGAGCAGGGAGGCAGAGCCTTCCTGAGAGGAGCGGCAACACACTATATTGACCTGTTCTATATGGGTGACCCATAAAACAAAGAACGAGTACCCTCAGTTTCAAAGGAAATTGGGACAAATGCAACATCAGACACACACAAGCACACGCTTTCCCCAAACAGTCATTGAACAGAACAGGCTAAGAAGGGTCGTTCCTATATAGACAGTGAGTCAGAGTCAATGGAGGAAGTAATATTTGAGCCTAGCACATCAGATTGAAAACTCCATACCGTGTCACAGGGTTAAAGCTTTCTTTATGCAGTATTAATGCCAGGGGCTGTAATCTAGGTTACACAGAGAAAAGCTCCCGGAGGCCTGTCCAAGTGTCTGCTCAACTACATGGAGGGTGATACAAGCAACTCACCCACACACCCCCACACACATACACACATACACACACGCCCTGCATCGACTCCAGCTGCTGTGCTCTCAACGTTCAAGCGATTGCTATCCACAAACAGCTCAGCATCTCTAATTTAAGATAAAGGCTTTGGCTCTCTCTTTCTTGATGTCTTTTCTAGAATAGAGCTTCTTTATTTCCTTTATTAGGGATGTAACAAAGGGCTTATTATGGTGAATATGATAATTACAGAGGCTTGAGATAGGAATGAGTGTATGTGTGGAACTTTTCAGTCCACAGAAACACACACTCCCACACACACAGTGTGACCTGAGAGAATTCATTAAACCCGACCTGTGCTCTCTGGCAGCTCAGTTCCCTACTGTATACAGAGCTCTGGTTCGCTCTCTTTCTTAAACAAGAATTTTAACACAATCCTATACCAAACTATTGGAAAAATGACCAACATACAGTGTGCAATTATCCTTGTCAATCTACACCAGGCTGAGGTCACTATACTGCTCTCACCTCGATATCTTGTGGTGTTCACTGCAAAAACAATGTCCTGGTAAGTCACTTACCTAGGACTGAAACCAACTCCATAAAAGCTTTAGCATAAGTTCTGCCAGGAAGACTTAATTACTACGTCACTTATTACTGTCACATCTATCCAATCATGTCCTTGTACTCACTGTATAAAAGATAGCTACTTACACATGTTTGAGTTTGTAGATGCTGACGCAACAATTACCTCCACCCTCCCCACCACCACCAGGATGGTCCTGTCCATACCTTTGTCCATACCTTTGTCTTCAGGCAGGAAATGCAGATCCGCTACCCTCGGATTATGAACTATGGGCGGGGCCTACACCAAATCACTGGTATCGGTATCAGTGCATCCCTAGTCTACACTATCATACTGAACTACAATTGAGTGTGTTGAAAGTTATGTTATTCTATGTGTTAGTTAGTTGGCTGTATGAGACTAGCAGTAAGCTAGATCAACATTAGAATAACATACTGATCATATTCTAACATTTCATCATGTTGAGCTTTATAACATTGATTCGTTTTATGCACATTTGCTCACCTCTCTAATAAAGTACATGCAAGAACGAGAGTACATGAGTACATCTAAGAGTACATGCTTGACTCAGATGTGGAGCTCTCGACATCTCGAAAATGCCACGCCAATATTGATCTTAGTTTTATTTCTCCTTTTGTCCCAAAGTCTGCTTGCCATGTTACTATGGCAGTACAAGCGGAAACCAGGGATAAAACGAATATTGACAGTTATCATTGACAGGCAACACGTGACAAGGGACTATTTGAAAAAATTTCTCTGAATTTACTAATTCTTGGAAACATGTAAGATAATGTAAGTACACAACTGAAAGAAATATATAACACTGTGTATGTGTTTTTGGGATATTTTGATAAAAAATTCTTACATATTGTACCTTTAATAATTGGTACATTTGGTAATTTCATGACTTTCTAATTGACAACGTAACTATGTTGTTGCATAATTGTATTTTCTTTTGCTCTTTATACATATATGTGGTGAAGTAATATACAGCAAGCGCAGTTGAAGAGTGCACTTAAAGCACAGTTTAACATCTGACTAGACAGGAAAGTTTATTTTTAGTAACTTTTTATTTAGTAACAAGTTACGAAAATTACATTTGAATAATGACACTGACAAATACACTGAAAACATCTAATCTGACGGCAGATGCTGAGTCAGGCCAAAATATTTTTCTTAGGCACTCTTTACTTAAAATGCATCTGACAGAAGAGTCAACAGCTTTCACGTATGTCTTTCAAAATAAAAGCCTCGATTCAGAACACACATTTAGAATTACGTTTTGTTGCTGTTGTTGTTTCTTTGACTGCACACTTTCCACGACCCACTCACAACGTCTTGCGACCCACCAGTTTAGAAACACTGTCCTAGAAAGTAATTAGATGAACTGGAGACATCTGTTTGGGGATTTGACCTTTCACTTGAACAGAATACCTCAGAGATCTCATGTGTCCATAGCTTAGACAGGTCAGACATCTCAATAATGTCTCAAACTGTGCTCAGATACCAAAGTAAAATAAATATGAATTCAAACATTTCTGATCCAATATCTGAAAGTTATCCACATAAATGTTTAGCTTTATACTGATACCGTTTATGAACAATTGTCTCATTTATGTCTGTTATTCTAGAAGAAACCTTGGAAAAGAAATTTTGAAAAATACCAAACAGTTTTAGCGACCATTGATTTTCAATTTATGTTACACAGAAGAACGTTGTCCAGTTTTGGAATTACATGAGGGTGCGTTTTATTTTATGGTGAACTATCCCTAACACGTCCCTCAGAAACATGACAACATCTCAGAAATAAAACTTTCTTATGTCAGCAATATACCGTCTTATATAGCAATCAGATATGGGGCCCTATTTTAACGATCTGAAACGCAAGCATCAAACGCGAAACGCAAGTAACTTTGTTGCCAAATCTAAAATGGGTTGGTCTGAAGTAGCTATATTACTCATAGGTGTGGTTTGGGCGTAAAGCAGGCGTGCTTGTTTCATGGCGGATATGCGCCAGGAGTGGTTCACAGTCGAGGAGACCGACGTTCTCGTCAGGGCCGTAAAAGACAGAGAAGTGACATTGTAGCATCTGAATAACGTGCCACTGACTTTAGACTAGGTTTTTCTGGTCTGTGGCGAAATTGTTTTCTGAAACTGCAAAATAGCACCAGGGAACGTTTGCGCCGGAAGACGCTTCCTCTTTTCGCTGAACCGCAACCGGGAGCGCAAGTTCAATCCCTCATTTGCCGACGCGCGCCTGTAGAGGGAAAAGTCCGCTCGGGTGCAAAATAGGACTGATACATGCGTCGTATACAAAGTCAATTGCGCTGGGTGCAAGATAGGGCCCATGAACTCAATATCAACTCATCAAATATTTCTCAATACCTCCACTTAGACATATTAATACAAATCAGAGAACACAATTAAGTCTCCTGAGGCATGAAAGATTTGAGCAGTAAAATTGTCCTCCGGTAAGACAGCAAAGTCTGCGATCAAGACTCAGATATGTGATCTTAATATTCTTCTAAGACTAAAATATCTGAGCTAAGCTTTCCACATTAGATCTAAATAGATCTGAACTCTTACTGTGTGTCAATAATTGCCTCAAATGTTCTTTCTTAATTTAGGAGAAACACCTGAGGCAAAGTTGATACTTTATTGACACATTACTTAAAAGTCACCTCAGCCCTCTGGGCAGGATGGCCAGCCTCTGAAACATGAATTATTTAACTTATAAATAATTAAGCCTATTCATAATATTTATAGATAATATTTGAATGAAAATCAGCTTTGGCTAAGGCACAATTTACAAAGGAAGGAGGAAGAAATGTACAGTGCTACATCCACTACTGCATGTAGTCAGGTGTGTGTGTGTGTGTGTGTGTGTGTGAGAGAGTCAGGGCTCCTCCAGGCCTTCCCGCAGTGGCGTCTAACTGTCTGGCCTCACTGCTGAGAACATGCTGCTTAATTGAATCCTACACCTGTTACTGGCAGGTACAGAAGTGCTGCCAACAGGGGGCAGAGCTCTGTGTGGCACTGGGCATCCCCTTTAGATCTGAATGGGTCGTTGTGTGCTTATTTTCTACATCAGCAGTGATGCGTCAAAAATATGGATGAGCATCAGTGTGTTTTTAAGAGAGATAGAAAGATGTAAACAGAGAGGTAGGTGTAAAACTGCTGTTTTGTGCATCTGAATGTGAGCGAGAAAGAGAGAAAGACAGTTAAAGGTTGTAAGAAGTGTTGCTGTGTGCTTGGAAGCAGAGAGAGGGATGGAAAAAGGCGAAGGGTCAACGGTTATTCCTGTGAAATGAGAATTAGGATTGAGTTAATTTGATAAAGGCTAGAAGGGCTCCCAGATTGTGTCCTGGACAGCAAGAGGTTAGCAGCAAGACAGAAAACATGTGCTACGTTTATTCCACGTACATGTACACGCAAACACAGATTCACGCTAAAACATACACACACCTCAATAAAATCCACATCCTTCAAAAACACACACACACACACACACACACACACACACACACACATAGGCTTACTGTATAAAGCCCATCTATATGTCAGTTTTAATTAAATTTGAATGCCTGTACAATCGTCAACACAATGCCAGGACACAAATGTTGGTACACTTATCATTACAAAGATTTTTTTATAGGCGTAATGGTTTTTATACTAAGCTAATTTTATTTTCTATCGGCTAACCCTCTATAAATCTCTAAACAGAACCGAACCCTCACAGAAAACGGATTTTTTTTTTTTTTAATAAGATTACGGGGACAGTTGAGATGTCCTTATTATGTAGGGTTTGTGTTCTGTCCCCTGAGTCTGTTCTCACAGCAGCGCTGTCAGTCCAGAACAGTCTATCTGTATCTGAATTACATCACATTACACACTCATTGAAATTCGTGACCACCTGCGTATGCTTTGGCTCTTTAGCTTTAACAATGCACATGCACAAGTGCGCAGACAATCTCCTATCTCCCTAACTGCCCAGCCGAGCGGCTGCCCAGGTTGTGAGACAATGTGTGTGCGTGGATTATACTTGATATGTTGGCAGGAATTAAAGGGATAGTTCACCCAAAAATCTAAATTCTGTGATAATTGAATCACCACGTTGAATCCAGTGGTTATCCTAAACTAAAAGTAAAAGTATTAAAACTCATTTTAAACTAATTACATTTTTCAAACTATCCCTTTAAACTAGCCAAGAGGAGAGCAAAAAGCGTGTGTGTGTGTGTGTGTGTGTGTATGTGTGTGTCTCAAACAAAGACAAACCCTGAGCACAACAGCATCGAGGCACTTCCCATGACTCCATAATCAGACAATTAATCGATCCTTAAACCAACGAGTGTTAATAAACAAAGACTGGGCGGGTGGGTGTTCAAGACAATGTTGTTAATGAAAATAATTGTTAACTGTTAATGAAATAGATAGAGGATAGAGAAAATAATTAGCAGCAGTGCGAGAGGACAGATAAAGCGGCGGAAGAAGGGAAAGGAGGGGGGGCTGGCTGTCCGCTGTGGCATGATTGCAGGTAAGGACACTCTGAAATGTAGGGCAGAACTCACAACACTCGCCAACAGCACCATGGGGAGGAAACAAAATGGAGGGCCGACATCGAAGATATGTAAACTGATGTCAGCGGAGTGGAAGATTCACACTGAGGTGCAGGTATCAGAACAAGTTTTACTCATTCCCACAAAAACAGAGACAGAACAGGGTGCACAAACACACACATGTGTGTTTCTGAATGGTGGAGTCAGGAAAATACACATGTAAAGGGCCAAAAATAATATGGGCAGGTTTTGACAGATTTGCTCCAAACCCTAGGTGAGCTATCAATCTAGATGACATTTGTAGGCATAATTTTTATGACACTTCTATCATTTTATCATTTTGTAAATTGCACATGTAAATACCAGAAACCATTGCAATGAGTTTTAGGAGAATTCAAAAGAAATTTCAATTGTGTCAGGGTCCTCCTGATAACCCTGTCAGGGTTTATTTTGTGATAACGACTGGCTAACCGTGTATTATTCAGCGTATTACACTTAACAAATACATCAATAAATGGACTTGAAGTATTGACTGCAAAGTGCTACCAGAGACAAAACAAGTCAATTATTCAGATTAGCATAATTGCATAAAAAAAGTTGACCACGGAATTTCACAATTCACAAAACAGAGTCGAGTAACCCAAAGACCTGTGTAATGAATACAGTTATAAAAACTGACAAGCATTAAATAGATGTGTATTTTTTGTTCACTGGAGTATTGAGTCATTAGCTTAGCAAAAATGCTAACGTTAAACTTTGCAGGACTGTGAAAGTGATATTTGCATAGTATGTGTGAGTGAGTGTTAATGTACAACCACACTGGACTTCATGTTAATTTCCATTCATATCCATGCATGTGTGGGTGAGTGAGAATGCAAACTAAAGTTCAAGTTTAGTGAACTGTGATCAGCTAATTCGTATAACAAAAACGCATTTAACCAACAGAGGTTCCAAAGTCATAAATTGACCTCTTGGTTCAAAACACAGAATACAAACTTTTTATGGTAATGTGAACGTGGAGAAGATTTTTAACATTTTGAATTTAATATTGTTTGCAATTTATAAACTGGAGCATGGCATTACACCCTGTTGGCCGCATTCATTGAGGAGTCCAAAATAATTTAGTATATTAAAAATGTACTTTTGTAGCTTTTAGTCTCTGTTTGTTAGCTAACTCAAATGCTGACAACAAACTCATGGTCCTCCGACATTTCTCCATAAAAATTCCCATTTTCGACTTCTAATTTGTGATCTGTGTTTTGTTTTGCTTTTTCCTCTGCGCTTCTGCATTCATCAATGCGTCATGCGTTGGATCAGAGGTCACTCTTCCACCAGTGAGTATGGTTTATAAAGTTATAAATATGAATATTATGTCGTACAAAAAATGCATCGCTTCACTTAAGAAGGCCTTTATTAACCCCCTGGAGCCGCATTGATTACTTTTATGATGGATGGATGCACTTTTATTTTTGGGTGAACAATCCCTTTAAGGCAGTGGTCACCAATCCTGGTCCTGGAGGGCCGCTGTCCTGCAGAGTTTAGCTCCAACCCCAATTAAACACACCTGAACCAGCTAATCAAGGTCTCACTAGGCATACTAGAAACTTCCAGGCAGAGGTGTTATACCTGGTTGGAGCTAAACTCTGCAGGACAGCGGCCCTCCAGGACCAGGATGGGTGATCCCTGCTTTAAGGTACCTATGACATCCTGTTTAGAATGGAAATATACCAGGAGTGGGCAATGCCTGTCTTGGAGTGCCGCTGTCCTGCAGAGTTTAGCTCCAACTCACCTGCCTTTAGCCTTAGCAGAGATGGTCTTATTATTGGGAGATACAAGGGTCTGTGGCTTTATCATTGGAGAAAGTGTAATGGTGGCTAACTTGGATCACATGTGCCTTGATAACCAATCACATTACAGCTTTGACGTCATTGAAATCTCGTTCAGAGTTGTGCAACAGTCAATCACTGTTTGCGGATACCATAGAAATTAATGAGAAGTGCCGTAAACTGAATCATACCTGTCGCGCAATTGTCCGTGACTTCTCTTATAAAACAGCATTTATTTAAGACCAAACATGTTGAAGATTAGCTGACGATTCTAAATGAAATAAGCCATTTTCCCACAAAAGCAGTTTATTCAGCATAGTTAAGGCTCTCCTCCATTGACATTCATAAAAAAAAAAAAAGGGCTCTTGTCTCATTCCTTCCTGCAGCATTAGCAGGGGTTCTGCTTTTTTTTTCGGCTAAGGTTGCAGGCTTGCCTTCATTTGGCTTTGGCCTTCATAATCCTAAAGATATTGATTAGCTTGTTTAGGTGTTTTTAATTAGGGTTGGAGCAAAACTCTGCAGGACAGCAGCACTTACATACGAAGGACCGACGTATCCCATCCCTGATACATACCCTCCTAATACCACCTGTAATTGACTCACAATAGCAAGCAGCAAATCACGCTCAATACTGTGATGTACTACTACAGTTGTTGCCTATGTGGAGACCTTAGCAGATACAAGACAGCTCACTAGGGTTTGGAACAGATAGTTCAAATCGTATAGCCAGCTGTAGATGATATGGGGCTGAATTATGCCTGGTTCAAGCTCGGTTCAAGTCTTGTAAAAGTTTGAAACTGAGTCCTCAGGAGACTGGCAAGAGGATCAAGTACAGCTGCCCTGAATCTCCGTGATTGGCTGGCTAAACTGAATCAGGCTGCGAGGTGATTGGCACCACAGAGAGAGGCCGTGTGAGTGGAACTGGCTCTGCCTAACAAAGCAGCCATCTTACAGAGATGCCAACTGTCGCCGTACCCTCCCCTTTGGACACGTGCGGACAGACCACAGGGAGGGAGCGACTGCTACAGACGCCACTGAGCAGCGTCCAAGAGCAGAACAACAAAACAGAAGGGATTAAAAAGAAGAATGACGCCACTGGCAGACAACAAATTAGAGAGGAGGGAGTGTCTGAGGAAGGCTCAGAAAACCTGTGGCTGCTTGTGATGAACACATGAGAAATTGGAAGGATATCAACCGAGAGGAGAGGAACCAGAATACAGATGAAAAAAAAGAGAGAACGTGACATGGCGAAAAAGAGAAAGCTTGTAAAGAGAGACATTGAAGCACCTGGAAATGGGAGAGAGCATTTGGCAGGGGGTCGGGCAGTTACCAGCTCTACAAATCGTTACTCTAATCCAAAATAACATACAGACAAAACAAAGGGGTTATCCTGAAGGAAGGAAGGAAGACATAAACAAAAAAACAAAAAAAGGGTCTGGAAGAAAAAAAAACAAAAAGGTCTCAAACTGTATGGAGGAGTCGCTTTGGATCTGGAAGAACAGATACAAAATTAATCGCAAACAATAGAGGAATGAATAAATGATGGTGCATGAGAGAGGGTGGAATTGCACAGATGGGTGCACGTGTCGGCTGAGGATATGGGTTTAGTGGGAGAAATGACTTCCTGTCCAACAGAAAAGTAGAACGGAGAAACGCTCGACGTAAAGTGGCTTGTGCGAGTGCGCGCGAGAGAAAGAATAGAGCGCGTGCATGCGTACATGTGCCGCATTTAGTCGGAGAGCGTGTTTCCCTTGGGGTAGAAGTGATCAGATTAAAGGATGGTTATTAATTTCTCAAATAGACTTAATTGGAACTTTTAGCAGGACAGCTGGTGGAGTTCTGCTGTTTTTCCTCAAGTGAGAGTTGCGTGCGTGTGCGTTCGATATGCATGCATGAGGTCTTCTGTGCACAGGGATTAGTGCGTGTATGCAGGACCGTACATATGATGGCGCGTGTCTGTGTTATCTGAAACAAGAACCAAATCTGGAAGGAGGTTCGGTTATAAGCCAGAGAAAAGAAAGAGAGAAAACAATAGAGAGAGAGAAAGAGAGAAGGAGGGATATAAACATCAAACATGAGCACTACACAAGGTGCTGGGTTAGGAGAAGGGGATGAGGAAAGGAAAGGAAACGGAAGAGGAAGGGGAGGAGGAGGGAGGGCGGGCGGAGCGAGCTGTGGTTTTTATGTTCATTGTGGTCTTTACCTTTTTGGTCCACTTCTATTCAAGCATCGGAAAAAAGAGAGAGAAGACAGGGAGAGCAAAAGAAAGAGCGAAAGAGAGAGAGAGAGAGTGAAGATAATGAAAGAAAAACAGGTGCAGGAAAAAAGAGAAAATTGAGATTAAATAAAAGGCTATCCTTTCTCAAATCATGGCAATCTGTCAGTGTGATGTAGGCTCTTTACAGAGAGGATGACTCGAGTGAGTAATGAGAGGGGAGAATGGCCTCAACTGCTTTCACAAAGTTTTGTGAAACCCCTTACATTCTTCCTGTCATATGACACACGTACACTTCCCCCAGTCACACGGACCCCGCCCCCCTTAGCTTCCCCTCCATTGCCCCCTCTCCCCTCCATCCGTATGTCTTTCCTTTATCCGCACTTCTGCATCTTTGGGCTGCTGTGAGAGAGAACATGAGGTTTGTTCGAAATGGCATAGTACTCATACTAGCGTTGCAGTATGCAGTATGTACACTGTGCGCAGTATGCACATTTACGCTTGAAGTTCCTGGATGTCCTGGTTCATTTGCCAAAGTGTGTGCAACAGACCACATTGTTTGCGTTATAACGAGCATTTTTAGGTCAAATGTGTATAATTAACTAGTATGTGAATGCAAATGCTTCTAGTACGCAAGTTCTATTTCATTTATCATGCACTGGGAAATGTCTCAAGCTATAATTCATAACGCAACGCAAGTTCTTAGCACTGCTACAAAGTTGTGTTATAGCGAAATTTGTTTAGGCCCAAAATGGTGCGATAGGGATTGACAATTGACTTTAGTAGATGCGGTCTTCAGCATCCTTGTTAGTGCGCCCAACTCCAACGCTGGAGACCCGGTTCAAATCCCACTCAAAGCGGGTCGAGTAGGACTGGATATATTTGGTACTGTGACCTGGATGGGAGTGATGTTTAGGTGAGGGGAGTGTAACGGACGTAGGCCAGTAAGAGCTGTGCATGTAAACCTCACTCCCCTGGCCTCAAAAGGCGTGCGAGCGACTGACGCTAGAGGCTACGCAGTTTGCTTGCCCACCACCAACGCTGACCCCGTTTCGAATCCCACTCAGAGCGGGTCAAGTAGGATCGGTTACACAAACTCTTCTAGTGCATAAAATCAATTTAATTTGTAATGCATTGCGAAATGTGTCAGGCTGCAATTCATAAAGCATAAAGTTGGTGTTAGTGAACATTAGCGTAAACTTAGTATTCACAAGTCTCATAAAAAAACAAAAAAAACAATCATCTCATTTTTGATCAGACTGTCAAAAATTGTTTTATTGTATTAATTAATTATTTTCAAGCTGATCATTGTATCATAACTCATAACATAATCGTGACAATGATTTAGTGTCCTAAGGTTTGAAATGATCATCGTTGCATACTACAAGCTGTGTGCATACTATATTTGTATAGGCCTATGTAGTATATACTGTGCAATAGGATGTATGCTAGTATGCCATTTTGAACATATTCCAAAGTGCACTGGAGTCTTCTGCAACTGTAGGAGGGGAAAAAAAAGAGTTAAAAAAGACACAGATTGATGCAGTGATGAAGAAGAGAGAAAGAGAGAGAAGGAAAATGGTGGAAAAGGAATGGGTGATTTCTCTCTGAACCTAAAGGGGCTAGTCCTGGCTCAGCTGGGATCTGGTGAGCGAGCTATTCTTTCTCTCTCATAGAGCTTGACCACTTATCGCTTCTACTCACTGAATCCATCAAGATCCAGCTGCCAATCACTGATTACGGTCCGTGGGACCATGCGGCTTGGCAGAGCTACATTTCTGAGAACCAGAGACAGGCTGGGAGGAGGAGAGAGGCCATTATAGTACGGAAGTTGGCGAGAGAAAAAAATAGATGGAGAAAGACAGAGGGAAGCAGAACAGAGGAACATTTTGTTTCCACTGCGTGCTGGTAAAACATAATTTTGAGGTGGTGAGTCTGGTTTTTGGAAAATGGTAGATGGTTTGTTGCTGGTAAGAGGTCATCTAAGCTAAGGTTGAGCTTAGCCAAGTCTCACAAAGCAGGACTTTTGACTTTCAGTGTAAATGCTGATACATTTGGCAGCTTATTATGACCTGCTTAAGGTACAGTCACTGAAAGTTTACAAGCAAAAACGTTTTCAAGCAAATCTGTGAGACTAATTTGAACCCTCTGCGAAGTCTGTGTGGAGAAATATTTCACCCTCACGCGAAATACCGAATACATGGATTCCTATTGAATTGACTGGATTTCGCACATGGAAATTTGCCGAGTAACAGTAAATGTGATTGCATCTCTATTAAGGAAGACATTTTTTGAACGGCACATAAAGTGACCATTTTACATGCCAAATAGGGTGAGGTTTATCTACAATAGTTGGCAGTATTAAGTTCAAAAGTATTAATCCTACACTCGTGTAGCCAGACTTTTGACAAACAATTTGAGCCTAACCTTAGCCCTGTTAGCTTGTATCTAATCAACCATCTACTCCAGTTTAGATCACCTATTGACCATCAATGACCAATTACAAAGCACATTAAACCATCTGATGCTGGCTTTAGCTGAAATCTCCAGCAGTACTTCTCCTCACTTGTGTTTGCACAGAATACAGAATTACTACACGTTCGGCTATTGCATTGTTTTTCTCTCTTTCTGGGCGGAGTGTGTTTGTATGTGTGAAGCGAACAGCATTGGTATGTATGACAGAGAGATAGCCAGCGTGTGACTGTGAGTGACAGCTTGTCTGTCTCGCTGATCTGGATGTGCTAGGAGTGTTAGCCTGTACCCGTGGCTGACACACATAAGCGCTAAGGCAACCGCTGACGTGTAGCCGGCAACACGCAAGCAGCGTGTGAAGCTCAGCGTCTTCCCCCCCCAGAGACCCATTGTGTCTCCTAAAAGACAAACTGGAGTATCTGAAGAGGGGGATCTCAGGGGACAGAGGGATGGAGCGATCAGTGAAGAAAAGAAATGGGAAGAGACTCTCTTTTCTGAGCCTGTGAGGGTTTAAGGTTCTGAAGTTGAGGTCTTTGAAGTGATCTCACACATACAGACACAGTTACAGTCTGTATAAAAGGCATCGGCCAGTCGTCACTGTCTAACTCACTCACACCATTTGAGAAATGAAGAGAAGGGGGACTAAGAATGGGAATCAAAAGGAATTAAAGTTACTTAGAGATTCCATTTAACAATTCTTGTTCCATAATGATTCTATTAGCAGCTCTTTTAGTGCTTTTGGAACAAAAAAACAACCCTGCTGAGAATAAAAAGCTTAAGCTGGTTTAAGAGGTGATCTCTTTATTTATTTTTTAGCTGTCAGACTGGGAGACATGCTGACCGTCCTACTAAATACCAGTTTGGCCAGGCTAGTAGACTTTAAACCAGCTAAGACCATCAAACTACTTTTCAAAAGATTGGGGTTACTAAGATTTTTTTTCTTTTTAAGAAATTAATAGTTTTATTCAGAAATTATACATTTAATAGATCAAAAGTGAAAGTAAAGAAATGAATAATGTTACAATAAAATATACTATGCTGTTAAGAATCCTGAAAAAAATGATCACATTTTCCACAAAAAAAATGAAGCATCACAATGTTTTCAACATTGATAATAATAATGTTTCTAGAGCATCAAATCAACTTATTATAATTATTTCTGAAGAATCATGTGACACTGAAGACTAGAGTAATGATGCTGAACATTCAGCTTTGAGTAAAAAAAAAAAGTTTTGAACGGTAGGAAAATCTGGTTTTAAATGGAAACTTTTATCTACATGCTGTAATATGATATGAGCAACCACTCAATAACAACACTACATAGTAGTAGTACACATAATACAGAGTCAGTTCTCAGTTCGTTTTGAATGAGTCATTTTGACCGATTTATTAAATTTATAGGCCACAAAACCAGAATTGTATAATTTATTATATTGTGACACTTCAGTCACGAAAAATATACTGACAGTGTATTTTATAGTAGCATAGTGTTGAGTCTGCTTCAGCAGAACAAAACAGATTAAACCAAATGTCATGAAATGGCCTCATCATTTGTTGCTAGTATTTTTTATGTAAAATTGAAACAGAAATTTCCTCACCCTAAAGGTGACATATCATCACTAATGCAAAGCGCTTCATTTTATATAAAAAAAAAAAAGCCGACAGAGACGTCCCTCTCGGCGTGTGATTTCATCTCTTGTTTAACAGGGTGATACAATCGGACAAGAACATTATGCACTGGTCTTTGCATGAAGGAATAAGTGCTCTCTCTTCTCTGTACAGATACCTCAACAATGGTGATTCATATGAGACTTCATTGAGAGGCTGTGGCATATTTGAGTCATACTAAAATAGTTTTTCCCCTTGATCCAGAGAGAAAGAGAGTGAGAAAGACATAAGCACAAAGACAGAACGATAGATAGATAGATCGATAGAACGATATATATAGATAGATAGATAGATAGATAGATAGATAGATAGAGTGAAGAAAACGAGTATTTGAACACCCTGCTATTTTGCAAGTTCTCCAACTTAGAAATCATGGAGGGGTCTGAAATTGTCATCGTAGGTGCATGTCCACTGTGAGAGAAAAAAAAAATCCAGAAATCACAATGTATGATTTTTTAACTATTTATTTGTAAGATACAGCTGCAAATAAGTATTTGAACACCTGTCTATCAGCTAGAATTCTGACCCTCAAAGACCTGTTAGTCTGCCTTTAAAATGTCCACCTCCACTCCATTTATTATCCTAAATTAGATGCGCCTGTTTGAGGTCGTTAGCTGCATAAAGACACCTGTCCACCCCATACAATCAGTAAGTATCCAACTACTAACATGGCCAAGACCAAAGAGCTGTCCAAAGACACTAGAGACAAAATTGTACACCTCCACGAGGCTGGAAAGGGCTACGGGGAAATTGCCAAGCAGCTTGGTGAAAAACATGACTGTCAATCTCCCTCGGACTGGGGCTCCATGCAAGATCTCACCTCGTGGGGTCTCAATGATCCTAAGAAAGGAGAGGAGAGGATGACCGGGGCCATGTATTGCGAGATTTTGGGGAACAACCTCCTTCCCTCAGTTAGAGCATTGAAGATGGGTCGAGGCTGGGTCTTCCAACATGACAATGACCCGAAGCACACAGCCAGGATAACCAAGGAGTGGCTCTGTAAGAAGCATATCAAGGTTCTGGCGTGGCCTAGCCAGTCTCCAGACCTAAACCCAATAGAGAATCTTTGGAGGGAGCTCAAACTCCGTGTTTCTCAGCGACAGCCCAGAAACCTGACTGATCTAGAGAAGATCTGTGTGGAGGAGTGGGCCAAAATCCCTCCTGCAGTGTGTGCAAACCTGGTGAAAAACTACAGGAAACGTTTGACCTCTGTAATTGCAAACAAAGGCTACTGTACCAAATATTAACATTGATTTTCAATGACGTTCATTGACGTTCAAATACTTATTTGCAGCAGTATCTTACAAATAAATAGTTAAAAAAATCATACATTGTGATTTCTGGATTTTTTTTTTTAGATTATGTCTCTCATAGTGGACATGCACCTACGATGACAATTTCAGACCCCTCCATGATTTCTAAGTGGGAGAACTTGCAAAATAGCAGGGTGTTCAAATACTTATTTTCCTCACTGTAGATCGATAGATAGATAGATAGATAGATAGATAGATAGATAGATAGATAGATAGATAGATAGATAGATAGATAGATAGATAGAACGATATATATATATATATATATATATATATATATAGATAGATAGATAGATAGATAGAACAATATATAAATGGATAGATAGATAGAACAATAGATAGAATGATAGATCGAATGAATAGAACAGATAGATAGAAAGAATGAATAGAACGGATAGATAGATAGATAGAACGATAGATAGAACGATAGAACGATAGATAGATAGATAGATAGATAGATAGATAGATAGATAGATAGATAGATAGATAGAATGAATAGAACAGATAGATAGAAAGAATGAATAGAACGGATAGATAGATACCGCAGAAACATTTCCTCAGAGGGCTATGATGAAAATGTGGGAAGAAGGAGAAAAGGAAAGTATTACTTGACTAATTCATGTCTCCTCTTCCACCTGTAAAGAAAAAGCCACGCACATCCACACGATCACACAAACACTCGCGCATTAGAAACATGTCAACCGCTCATGCATGCGGGATTCATTGTGATAGTTTCAGTGGCTTCCTGCTTCTGGCTGTCATTGTGAACAAGTACGGTGGCCCTTGAGCCCCCTCAGCCCAGCGGTCTCCGCAATGGTATCAATTACTCATGTGATAATGAGGGGAGCTAATGAACACACACCTGATGAGCACAGCTAGAAGATGATGCGTGCTTCACATAGCCACCAGAGTGTGTCTCCGTGCCAACATTTTTTCTTTGGCATCAAGAGGGGGAGTTGGAGACACCCGACAGCAAATTGTTTGCGCATGTCACTCCACGAACATTCATCAGATTCACAAATAATGTAGGCCTAATACATATTAATAACTCTCAGCTGCAGTGGTTTCAAAGCTCTCCGTCTCTCTCTCACAAAGACCAAATTACACCAAAACACCTAGTGCTCATATATATACTCTCACACTTTCTGAAGAGTTGGGGCTGAAATACCACTAAAATATTTTCTCTCACATTTACATCCTTAAAAAAAAAACTCTTCTAAGGATTTATGAGGCCAAAATAAAGCAAATGCAGTCAAGATGTGCACTGAATATAAACAACTGCATTTTCTTTGCTTAGGTTCTGGTGAAGGAATGCAATCATATAGCGGCATGGCGTGATCCTGGCTATGTGTATAACATTATGTGCAGTACAATGTGTGAAAGTATTTGGATACTTCAGCCACGGTCATAATGTATGAATGCCATTGTATTACATATAAAATCAAATGGCATGCATTTCCTAGTCAGAATATATATATTTCCTTGTGGTTATCAAACATTAGTTGATTATGTTTATAGTTAAAGTCTCCCTGTGGTGAAAATCAAGTTTTTAATGTTTTTTTATATGTCTATGTATTGTTTTTAATATGCTTTAAGACAAACCATGTACAAATTCATAAGTGAACACCATTGAGTATTTTCTCCTTAAAACTGCAGTGAACCAAAGACAAGGGTCAGTTTTGGGCCCCATTTAGTTTTTACTGTACATTTTGCCACTTGGTCATATTATAGGTAGTTTTAAGGATGTATCGTATCATCTCTATGCCGATGATGTCCAGTTGTATTGTTCTTCCAATGATGCTGAGTTCCATCGATTGTTACTGTTCTTAGAGTGTGTGTCCTCTCTCAAAGACTGGCTGGCCACTAACTTTATGCAGTTAAATGCAAGTAAGACTGAAACATTGATCTTTGCTCCAGACCACAAGATCCCGGTGATCAAGTGATCACCTTGGCTTTCTTGGCTCTTCTGTCAAATCCAGCCTCAGAAACCTGGGGGTCGTGTTTGACCAGGCCATGTCTTTGGAGATGCACTCAAAACAACTTGTCCGAAACTGCTTTTATCACCTCAGGAATATCTCTAAAATACGCAAAATGTTGTCAAAGAAAGATCTGGAAATTATTATTCATGCTTTCATATCAACTAGACTTGATTATTGCAACTCTGTGTTTACCTTCTTGAATAAGTCTGCTCTGAACAAACTGCAAATGGTCCAAAATTCTGCTGCTAGACTTCTAACTGGAGCCCCCAGAAGGTCTCATATCACTCCCGTTTTGTTGAATCTCCACTGGCTACCTGTAAAATGTAGGATTGATTTTAAGATTTTAGTGCTGACTTATAGGGCCTTAAATAGTCAGGCCCCACAGTACATCACGGACCTTTTGAGTCCGCACTCCCTAGCCGCACTCTTCGGTCCTCTGGCCAGAACCTACTTGTGGTCCCCAGGACTCGTTATAAGACCCGAGGGGACCTGTCTTTTCAGTCTGTTGCCCCCAGACTGTGGAACGCCCTGTCTCTGCGCCTGGCTGGCTCTGTTGATTCTTTTAAAAAGGATCTGAAGACTTGTTTATTTAAGAAAGCTTTTGGTTGATGGGTTTTAACTAGTGTCACTTTGATTTTACATATGTACTGTAAACATTTTTATATTGTTTATATAAGGTTTTGTTTTTACCTTTCTCGTGTACAGCACTTTGTGATTTTTTCTGTGAAAAGCGCTTTAGAAATAAACTTTACTTACTTACTTACAAGATAATCATATAAAAATATGGTTTACTTTCTTAGCATAATAAAAAAAGTCAATAACAAGCCACCCACTCCACTTTTTTTGGCATGAAGAGCAACACCAAAATAAATGATTAATGTCTGTTTGCAAGGATGTGAACAGCCGAGAGTAATTGTCATGTAATTCTGGCATGACGTGACCACAACGTTACTCTTAAAGTACCGATCGATGAACTGGACAGAGTGATAAGCTGAGCGTGTGCTGCCTATTGTGAAGACTAACTTAAGACGCCGTCCCTTTAAATGCATCTAATTGCTTTTTCTTGACCTGGTTAAGTTTATCAGATAAGCTAGCGCGAGTATCAAGTGCGTGCAGTCTTGTTATATAATGCAAAACGACACCGGACACCGAGGAAAAGATGCCACTGAGGATCGACTCGACTAAACAGATTTCTGCCGCAAGAGCGAATGAGGACGTATTACAGAGGTCGTCGATGCATTAATGCTTCTTGGCCGACATGGCCTCAGGCTGTGTGGAGTTCGAGCGAGTCTCCGCTGACTGAGTCAGGCCCTGATGTTTGTCTTTATGGGGCGCTGCCCGTTTGTCATTTCCTCCGAGACATTGAGCTCTGTGGATATGAGGGCCAGAAAGTTTGACTCCTGCTGGCACTCAGCAGCCAACTTTGACATGCTGGCTACAGTTGCGGTCGTGTGTGAGCATTTGTGCGTGTGTTTGTTGGCGGGCGTACTGACTCTGTCCTTAAGTGTATGTGTGTGTGCGAGAGTGTAAGACAGTTTGGCTGAATCTGTCGCCGTTCTGTCTCGGGTGGCTGTTATCATGGGAGTTGTGTCACTTGCACACAAACAGTAGTCTGTCAGATGCGCCGCAAGCCAAGCTACGTCCTTAAACGCAGTAGCCCTTCTTCCTTACATATTAAATAAACAAACAAATGGACACGTGTCAGTGATAAACACGCCAATAACGGCGCGGAACATGTTCTCCAGCAGCCGTGAAAGATGGGGCATTATCAGAGCAATTAGCCGCAGTAAATTCAATTAATCTCGACAAATCTCCACAGAGGCCCGTGCGATGCCACCATCCCCCGGTAATTAAAAATGGCCGAATTGGTTCGGCTTTCGAGGGGCGTGAAGTCTGGGTATAATTGAGGCGCGTTTCTATTTATTCCATCACGCTAGCCAACAACATGTGGAGCCCGGAGAGGAGCGGAGGAAAGGAGCAGAGCGCGTCCCTTCCGTGCCCACAGTCTCTCGGGGGAGACGAGGCTGACGGAGGATTCCGATAATTGGCTGTTCTTTGTCACTTCAGACAGCAAGAACTTTTCATCATGGTGGAATCAGGTCCCAATTTTCCTCACCTTTCTATTCCTCAAACGCCATAAACAAAGTTTTTTTTTTTTTAAAATAGGAGATAAAATGCAAGTCAGCAGCTAGTTAATCACGCATCCTCTCACCTCTGCGCACGCCGCTATTTCAAACCAACATCCTAGAGATGGCAACTAAGGAGGAAGCAACAAAAAAAGAAAAAAAGAGGAAAATAACTGTGACAGGCTAAATGAAGCAGTGAGCAGAGTGGTGAGGCATGCTAGTGTTTCAGCTGTGACTCAACTGCATGCGGCTTGCCAACATATGTCATGCTAACGCCCCGACTAGCCTGCCTTACACACTTACTCCATCATAAACAATGAACTACGTATTGGTAAGAATCTAACCTACTATAAAGAGAAAACAGACCACGGCCGTCGCCAGAACATATAGAATGGGTGGGCATTTAATTTTTTTAATGGGGTGGAGAACTTTTTGTTATGATCTATAAAACCGTATTTAGACTAATATAAATTAAGCGTAGCGTCAGTTCCGGCAGGTCACGTTAGTCAAGCTCGCATCAGCTGACTCTCAGCTGATCCACATTAGGAATACGACGTCTATCCCCGTCATACATATATAAGCTCTTCAGTATTATCAGCAGCTATCGTGTTTCTCAGGAGCGAATTACCCTCCTCCATCACCAGCTCCTCCTCTCGCCCAGTCAGGATTTGGCATTCTGATTCCCTCTGAATCAGACTCAAATTCTCTAATTATGTTATACTTTAAAATTAATTCATGATACCTGCAACACACTCATGTTGGTTCGGTTTTGATTATCCTAAGGGGGGTTATTGCTGCTCTCCCTGCTCTTACACATGCTAGGAACCATATCGCCAATCCTAACTGTATGTTAATTGTCAATCGTATTTGATGATAGTGGTCCTCCTGACAGAACTGAAATAGACCAATTTCTATATTAAAACAACACCAAAACATATGTGTCCCCTTTAAAATTGTTTAAAAACATTTACTAAATGCAGGATTTGGCATTGTTGAAAACGCGCAAAGAGCGCTCATTTTATTAACATTAAAAAGCGGTTATACGACTTCATTGCGATCTCACGCTCTGTTATAATCAGTGAAGCTGATGCACTATGAATGTCTAATTTATATAACGCTTGTTATAACGAGAGGATTTGCACGTGGGTAGAGCTCACCGCTCAAAACACTGGAGTTTCACCAATATTATTTTATTACGGAGAAAACTGATCAGCATTTATGGACAGCCTTTCCCTCTAAAAGCAATCAGAAGCACATGGAAGCTTGTTTCCACCATGAAAAAACAAATCTGACATTTCTCACAATTGCGAGTTTATCTCACGTAATATAACACGTAATTGCGACTATATATCACGCAATTCTGACTTTATAACTTGCTGAGTTTATATATTGGCTCACTTTTTTTTGTGAGCTAAATGCTGCTCAAGACGTTTCAAAATGGAATAGGTGAATGGCCAAAAATCCACACAATTAAGTTTTTTTGCACTCAATAGTAAGTTTGCTGAATGACCATATGATAAGGGGGGCACAAAGTCAGGAAATTCATATATTAATTTTTTCTCCTTTTCCTTTCATGCTCTTATGCATAATTTAATGATATTGCTATAGCAAGTCACCTTAAAACAAAAGTGTTAATACTGTTAAAATATGAAATAACAAAAAAAAGACATTGAGTTTTTGAGAGAGAGGGAGAGACTAGCCACTGCCTCAAAGGAAAACCTGAGTCTTGCTAAGCACCCGAAAGAGGAAAGCAAGGAAGAGTATTTGCACTCTGTGTTTTGATGTGTTTGTGTAGAAGCGGATTGAGGATTACTGTCGCTGGGCAAAGGTGGTCAAAGAGTGTGGGCTGAAGAGTCTTGTTCATTCTGTACAAGTGTGTGTGTGTGTGTGAGAGCGAGAGAGAGAGAGAGAGAGAGAGAGAGAGAGAGAGTTTGAGAGCTTTAAAAGATAAATGCTCAACTCTTCTGGGCGCCTCCCAAAACCTGCAAAAGAAAGAGAAAGAGACAGAAAAAGGGGAAATGATGGTGGAGATCGAATAAAAGCATGTCAAAGAAAAAAAACAAAGAGATGAAGGCTAAAGAGCGTGTGTGTGTGTGTGTGAGATAAAAAAAGAGAAGGCAGCAGGTGAATCCAAAGAGAAACGAAGAACAAAAGCAACAAAATAAGCGAGTGAAACAAAGGACTGGACGAGAAAATAAAAATGTCAGAAGAGTGATTACGAATGAGAGGAGCACACGAAGAAAGCATAACACTGAAAGAGAGAAAAAAGAGAAAGGAGGATTAGTGAGCAGAGTGAACTGGCGGGTTGTAGTCCATCCTCTTTATTTCCTGTGGGAAGAGCAGAGAAACTGACCCTGGGATTATAGATTAGAGTTAATAACCCCCTTCCCGCTCACAGTAAAACCCATTAACTTCCACCCCCCTAAACCAAACTACACACCTAAAGCCCCACAGACCCACCCTCCGCTGAATCACGGCCCCGTCTGGACCACCTGCACACGTAAAGTCAGCGCTCATGAGGGGGAGGAGGGGGGTATCGTCTGACGGGAGATTTTCACATGAGTCCAGCTCCGGAAACAAGTTCGAGTCGGCGTTCGCTCGCTCGAAATTTCACACCTGCCTCTCATTCGCGAGTGAAGCAGCGCCACAGAAAGCCGAACGTTGCCATGGGAATATTAGCATGTGTGCGACTTTGGGTCGTGCTGTCTGAAATAAATTTGAGGCTTGTGTTAACATTCGCATTGTGCTACGCACACACACCTCTCTCTCGCAGCCTCACTGCGGCCCAATTTTCATTTTGATTGTCTGTCAGAGGGGAGGTAAAGGTGTTTAATGCTAGATAAAGCACCCTCTGGGTCATTTTGTTGCTGTGTGAGGCTGTGCACGAGTGTGTTTGTGTGCTTATGATCGCCAATAAAGGCTGAGTCTGCACAGCGATGTGGATATCGAATGCTTATCTGCCTCGGTTTGTGTGTTTGTTTGTGTACGAAGCACCTCCCCAATGTGAAAATCTCCCTCAGCCTCTGGAACGTCGCACTCCCGATGGACAAAAAAAAAGCGGTTTAAAGTGTGAGAGAGAGAGAGAGTGTGTGCGTGCGAGTGTAAGAAAGAGAGAGAGAGAACGGAGAGGATGTGTGTGTGCGTGAAGGAGAGAACGCACTCGTGAGTGTGTGTGTGCGTGACTGAGCATGAGTGAGTGAGTGTGTGTGTGGATGACAGGGGTTTAGGTGGGGTGGGGTTGGGGAGGTGAAGGGGCGGGACAGGAGAGGCGAGGGGGTGGGGCTGTTGGGATGGAGTGTCTGCATGGTTACTCACTGTATGGCACACATTCATATTGGATCTCCAGGTACTTGTAGGTTCCTGGACAGGGGTCAGGAAAAACATCAGACCCAGCCACCACCACACACTGAGTCCGATTATTACACCTGAGAAGACCAGAGAGAAAGAAAGAAGCAAAGTCAAGGATCATTCCTTCAGTCAGAACTATACACACAAACACACACAATGTATTGAACTGGTTTGACTTTTTACAAATTTGTTTATATGTAAAGTCTCTTCTGCTCACTCATCAGGATCATGTGACACTGAAGAATGGAGTAATGATACTGGAAAATAAAATATATTCAAATTGAAAACAGGTTTTTTAAATTGTAATAATATTTAACAATATTACTGTTGTTGTTGTTTTTTTTTTATTATAATCAAATAAATGCAGCTTTGGTGAGCATAAGAGACGTCTTTTAAAACAATATTACCGATCCGATCCCAAACTTTTGAACGGCAGTGTATGTATAAGAAATTACAATGAGTTTGTTTGTGATGATCAGAATGTGTGTAGGTATGTGTGTGAGTGATTTCTTTTTATTTTCTACTTTCAATTATTTGCTAGAGAGAAACTAAAACCACCTAAATTAAATGTTAATCTACTGTATTTGAATAATTTGTCTATAGCAGTGGTCTTCAAACTGTATAATGTAATGCAATATAATAGTCATGATTTCATCATTTCTGAAGGATCATGTGACACTGAAGACTGGAGTAATGATGCTGAAAATTCAGCTTTGCATCACAGGAATAAATTACATTTTAATATAAAATTAAAAACAGTCAATTTAAATTGTAATTATTTTTCACAATATTAACGTTTTTACTGCATTTTCATTGATCAAACAAATGCGGTCTTCGTGAGCATTAGAGACTTTAAAATATCATACCTTAAAAAACTAACCATAACGACCCCATACATTGTTAACAGTAGTGCACAAATAATGATAATAAATAAATAACACAACATTGCTAAAGAACATTTAATTATATATATCAAATAAATCTGTAAAAAAAAAAAAACTTTATTCTAGGATAATATATCGATGTATATATGTCCGAAGTCTCTTTTGCAAGTCTGATGGTAAAGTGATATCACACATCTCCTCAACAAGATGCATGATTTAAGGCGTCATTCATGTTAGTAGGTGAGACATAGGCTAATTGTTAAAATGTAATACTTAAGGTTAGGGGTTTGCTCAAACGTCTAGTTCTAAGTATGAGGTAATAATTTCTCACTATAGGTGTGATCATGTGACAGACAGCGCCAGTCGAAGCCGTGCGTAGGCAACAGACTATTCCTCCCGCTCAAACCTAGTTAGAGCTATATTGCCTCGAACTAAAGCAGATAAATGTATGAATGCAGGGTTGTTATCGGTATGAAATGCAAACACAGATCTAGCATGGTAAAGATTTATTCTCCCTCAAACAGATGGAGAGACACTTCTCTTTTCAAATCCCTCTCTATATCCCCTCATCATCTCTCTACTAGTGCAGCATCATTCCCAGTCCAACCCTCTCTCAATCTACTCATCCCTCCCACATGCCTCCTCTGTTCCTTCTCTTTCTCTCTCTCTCTCTCTCTCTCTCTCTCTCTCTCTCTCTCTCTCTCCATTACAAGGCTGATGGATAGCTAGAATAGGGAATCATTGATCTCGCCTCCGAAGAAGCAAATGCTGAGCACAGACAGGGACTGGAACGGCAGGTGACACACACACACACACACACACACACACGGTCATGCTCACATTATTCAAACACACATGCTAAACAGTCACTTAACCACTCAACCATATCAATACACTCTGGAATACACAGTGCATGCAAACAAAACAGTGACATGAACAGTCAGAGTAATTTGTAACATTTATACCACCCTCTCTCTCCTATGCAGTGTTAATCTCGTCAACAGTTACCGGCTAAAATGCCATAACTAAGACGAGACCAAAAAGACGCATCATGATGATAATGAAATAATTTTAATTACAACATACTTTAATATACAGTACTACCGACTGGGATCGGTAGGATTTTTTTTAATGTGTCTTATGTTCAAGGCTGCATTTATTTTATCTAAAATAGAGGATTACAGTAATATTGTGAAATATTACAATTTAAATTATTATTACACTTCTATTATAATATATTTTAAAATGCAATCTACTCCTGTGATCAACGCTTAATTTTCAGAATACAGGTGAAACTCGAAAAATTAGAATATCATGCAAAAGTTCATGTATTTCAGTAATTCAAATTAAAAGGTGAAACTAATATATACACATGCATGATTATACTTTTCAGAGGGCCAACATTTCTGTATTTAAAATCCTTTTTTTTTTATTGATTTCATGTAATATTCAAATTTTCTGAGATTTTGAATTTGGGGTTTTCATAAGCTGTAAAATTATAACTTTTGCACGATATTCTAATTTTTTCACCTGTAATTACTCCAGTCTTCAGTGTCAGATCCTTCAGAAATCATTCTAATATGATGATTTGATGCTCAAAAAACATTAATGTTGAAAACAGTTGTGCTGCTTAATTTTTATTTTGGTGAAAATTGTGATACATTTATTTCAGGTTTCTTTCATGAACAGAAATTTCAAAAGAAGAGTGTTTATTTGAAACATAAACCTTTTGCAACATTATGAATGACTTTCACTTTTGATTAATTATCCTTGCTGAATAAACTGTATTCACAGGCAGATGCAAAATGTGTGCGGAAAGCCATGTTTATCAGTTTAATGCATCCTTGCTGAATAAATGTTTATACATTTTTCAAAATGTTTGATTTTTTTTTCCAGTTTTACACATTTTTGTCATTTTGTACATTATAATAAGCTGATATATGATCTTTGTCAGCTGTCATTTATTCAGAGGTAAAGTATAAAAATGAATTATGACTTTTCATCAAAAGACAAAAACTATGACAAAAAATGAACCCCGCTCCAATGTACCTTTGTGACATGATCTTGAAGGCGTCTGGCAGGTAACACTGTACATTCTCCATCTGAAAGGGGTCGGCGTCACAGATCTTGTCGTCCGTGCGACCGTAGTTGGCTGTCTCGATCATGATGACATCACTGCCGGGGCAGCGGAGCTCGATGGGGTAACCCTCGCATGCCAACTCCCTCCGCATCAGACCAAATGGCATTGCAGAGCGACTTAACGCTACATGAAGAGAGAGAAAAGCACATTTAGTATGAACTGATAAGTCGACACTTATCACTGTCCACAACCCATTTTAATTCTGTAATTTGGCACATTTCAGAGTGAAATTTCAGAGTGGGACATGATGATGTTATACGTACATTTGAATTGATTGAATCGTGAAAAGTGGATGTTAAGGATGGGTTTACAAAGTAAGAGGAAATTCTATTTTAGAGGCAGAGCAAGACATTTTTACAAAATATTAACAATAACATGATCCTTGTCATACAGACCAGAAACACGTTTCAAAAATAAACAGTGTCAACTATGACTTCATGTTGATTTTAAAATGAGCCTAACACTTGCATGGATTATTGATGTAATTAGCAGGTCATGAAGTTACCTGTTAATTAGGAATCATAAATCTTGGCATTACAGCATATGGAACTGTTTAATACAGCAAACCTTTATTACCCACACACACACAAAAATAATCTAAAAAAAGAAAATAGATAATACAAAATGGGAAGAGAAGTAATCAGAGGAATGGACAAGGTTTTTTTTTTTTTTTTTCAGCCATTGATCATATTTCCAGCCTTCGTAGTCCTAAGGAGCAAACTATTTACCCTCTCACTCAAACAAACTGTGAGAGTTACGTACACACTCTGTTAACATCCTCCCACTCCTTCACACAGCTCTCCGCTGGGTGCCATCCGCCATCCTAATGCAAGGCTCGAGAATAGAAAAGCAGCTCGCATGTGTCCTAATCGCGTTGGGAGCCAATAACCAAACACCTGAGCAGAACCAAGAGGAGAGAAGCGACCCCAGACGCACCACCGACCCTTTCTTCCCACACATGGCATCTGCCATTTACACTCAATTTAAGAGAGCGAGAGAGAGACGTTAAGAGGGCTGTAGGTGCTGTAGGGTTAATCATTGTGCCTGGCTGAGAGGGGCCGAGAGTGGCCCAGAGTGGCATACTTTATCTGAACAAGAGCTTTCAAAGAGTTTGAAGATCCAGCCATGTAAAATGGCCGCCAGCCGCCTCCACTCACAGACGGACAAAATCCAGGCAACGGAGCTCTCCATGGTGCTGACAAATAGAGAGGAGGGACCTGTGGAGCTGTCCATTGTGCTGAAAGATGAGGGGGTGGATCTGACCCACAGAGTGCCATGCACAGGAAAAAACTGATCAATGAAGCACTCAGTACTCCTGAAATTCATTCCTTCAGCTCTTGCAGCTTCAAAGACTTTGCAATCAAATAGTGGCAACATTTTCACGAAAAAGAGGACAACTCGAAATCCTGCTTAGTCGATGCATGCTCTTTGTAAGTTACAGTAATCTGCAGGCTCTGTTGTATGGACAAACGGAACATGCACATCCATTCAGCTTCGGACATAAAATTGCCTTTTCTTTGCGCAAGAGACGGAGGACCAAAACGTAAAGTTCTCTTGGTTTTGAGCCACCCCTTTTCACCCCAAGGTCAATGTGAAAGTCAGATGTTACGTAGAGCTGCACAGGTTCCAAAGAGTGCTCTGTTTTCTGAAAATGTCAACCATTCATTCCAGATGCTTGTGACTCTCTAAGCTGTTTTCCCACTTAACTTCCTGTAATCCTTGTCCTGTTCTCTTGTACTCCCTGAGCACTTACGTACGTGGACATGCGTAACTGCATCATAGATCACACAGCCATGTAGGCGTCAGACAGGCTCACCACAGCAAGTCAGCACTGGGATGGATGGCATAATCTTGCTGTAAAATGTGTAGGTTTGAGGGTTCAGACCAGTTCAGACGATTGGGAGATTTGCTGTAGGTAAACATACTTCATACAAGGCTGTTCTGGTGTACATTCACTCCCTTGTGCCCACATGACACACACACATATATAAAGAAGCAAAGTGGGATTAGAGTATGTCAGCATGCAGTCTAGTTTCCGCAGCTTTCCCATGGAGCAAACACATAGCTCCATACTGCTGGTCACTGATTAAACCATTACTCTGGGCTCGGCACTGCCTCGCCACAGGAGGCCAATCACACAGCCAACCAATCACCCACCCACCCACATGTTCATTTAGTTTCAGCAGGCCGGTCCGTCTCACACTGCACGTTGCCATCCCTCAAGCAAGGCCAAATGCGTCAGCCCAATAATTTCTCCTTTCTATCTGCCCGTATCTCCAACTCTAACCACCCAGTTATCTCCAAAACTCGACTACGGCCACTGGATTAATAGGCTCATTCCCTCATTTATGAGTTTATTCTGCTCCCACAGACATTATCTCTGATCGGAAGGGGAAATTGGACTGAGGGGAATAATCTTCATAATCCGAATTAAAACGAAAGTCTAGAGCTAAAGGATGGAACCCATTTAAAAGATGGGATATTTTCATTTTGTCTTTTTGATATAAGCAGGTCTAAAAACGATTAGGGAAATGACCTTGGGTAAGTAAATATCTGAAAGAGAATTATCTAGGAAATCTTAGTTCAGGTTCAGTTTTTGGGATGTGTAATTGGAATGTGTTTGGGTCGGAGATGTGGCCTGCCAGGTAGTGCACATGCTCTAGCATGCTGATTATGTATGGGTAACTGAATGGGTAACTTACAAATGCTACCCCAAGTTAGGGTAGGGTCCTACCCCAAGTAGGGGTATTTGAGATGCGTAGTTTATCTAGTGTGAGGGTTGGTATTGTCAAACCAGTATTAGGGCTTGCACAATTACATAATTTTAGTAGTCGACCAGTGATCCAGAAACAGTTGACTAGTCAATGACTCAACGTTTACCTAAATAAACGTCACATCTGGCGGGGTGAGGGTGTCCCGCACAACTGAAATTATGTGGGGGAGAAATAAATGGTTGTGTAACCCCTCAGGTCCTACTTGCCCCGCTCTATGTGGGCATCAAACCCGGGTCTCTGGCTTGGGAGGCAGGGACTCTAACAAGGAGGCTAAACACCGCAGCCTCTAGCATCAGTCGCTAGAGCGCCTCTTGAGATCAGGGGAGTGAGGTTTACTTGCACAGCTCTCAGTAGCTGGCCTCCGTTACACTTGCAATGTCTTGATAAATGGCATATGAAAGTTGCAAAAACAATCAAGTGCATTGGTCCTCAACTCTGGTCCTCGAGGTCCACTTTTCACTTTTGGAGTTTACCTCCAACCTAGATTAAACCCACCTACCTGCAAATGTCTAGTAATCCTGAAGACCTTGAAGATCTAGTTCAGGTGTGTTTGATTAGGTTTGGAGCAAACTCTGCAGGAAACTGGACCTTGAGGGCCAGAGTTGAGAAACCCTGATCTAGTGCATCATCAATGAGGATCTCAATTAGGGCGACAGTTATTTTCTCCCAATACTAATCACAGTTCATCTTATAAGTTCGCCTTGCAGTTTGCTTGCAGCATGCTTTGTGAATGCAAATTGCTCACTGTATTTTCACATTCTCATAATTCCGGATATATTTGGTCGTAACCGAATGGAATTCAAAACAAATGAGAAGCAAATAAATCGTGACACAGTTTGTGGACAGAGGAATTTTCCTCCTGCTGTCATCAGTGCCACTGAACAAGCACATGTGATGTGCGACTGGTCTACACAAACATCGGCTAGTCCTAGAACTAACTGACTGCTCAGTACAATCCATGAAATAGAGCAGATAGTCATAGTCTGATATGTGGTTCTATCAATGAGTGTACAATATATGTAGCTGTAACAGATGAATCACTGGTCCTTTCCCTCTAAAGCCCTGCAACTATCTTAACCGACTGTAACAGTCTCTGCACAAACTGGACTGTCATTCAGTCTCTTTCTTTGGGAATGTTTGTAATTACAGAAATATAATTATTTTATTGAACCACTAAACTTGTAGACTGGTAATGAATGGTCAAACCGGGTGGGGAAGAGAAAAGGGAATGAGGCTAGCAGGAATCGAACGGGCATTGCCTCCATGAGCACCATTCCTCATCAATAATGAAGAGTAACTACAAGTAGCAATACTTACTTAACCACATTTTTCAGTAGTGTGACAGGATCTTTGCAGTTTCCAAAATACTGTCGCTTTAGCAAGTAGCCATTAACAGGCTATTTCCAGAATAGCGGCGCAGCATGGCACAACGCTACATCACAGGTTTTTAAAGTAATGTCATTTTGCGTGGGCAGCTTTATAACTCAGCGAACTAAAGTAAATCAAACACACTCTTCTTAACAGACCTCTCTACCTCTCCCTCTCTCATATTTAGCACTAACAAGTCTGGATAATTTTAGTGGATCAGTTCATTCTTTCACAATTTCAATAAAATGGTTAAGTAACTGGGCATTGCTGTTTTGACCAGGGTGTATTTTCTTTTTCTGTATGTAAATGTAATGTTTTTGTGAAAGATTTTTTTCAAATTTGCCTTAAAACCTCCCTTGTGAAAAGTAGTATTTGTAAGTATTTAAGCATACTTTGTCATTTGCAGAAATAATGTACTGTAAATATACATACCTAAATGTGAAATAAATGTAATGTTTGCAGATACTTAACTGCATGTTATTTACAATTAAATAAAAATGTATAATAGTTTTAAATTATATTTATAACAATTAGCTGAACTTAAAAGTGCTTTTGTGACCCACTTATGTAGGACTTACATATTTTTAAGTAAGTTCATAATTATTTAAATTGTCTTTGAAATGTGGTTAAAGTGTATTGTCAAATGTATTGACAAAAATTTCCTTTCATGTAATTTCTATTGAAACTTTTGAATATATTTGTAATTACACATTAATGATGAATTTGTAATTTAGTATATTTAAATTAATTTTTAATATCAAATAACACATTATAGTACAAATTATTATGAAGAACTTTTCAATTTAAAGCGCAATACATCAACATTTAATTAGACACATACGTTTTTAAATACACTTAAGTGGCCTTTTATTAATATTATATTATTTGCAAGTTTTACTTTAAATAATTACTTTTAAGATACACACTACAAGCACACATTCAATTAAATTAAGTGCACTACATAAAATATTTCTATTTTTTTCATTGTAACTGGTCATATAGCCAACTATTTTTTATAAACTGTAGCTTCGTGTAGTCTGCAGACTTTAAGACACATAGCTTTTATGACAGGCTACAGTTAAAGCACCTTCCTCAACATTGCCTGTAAGCCACTGCCTCTGACTTTACAAATATTATACACTGCATGAAATGGAAACATCATTTCAATATCACCATCTTTCATTCAAAAAGCATCTATGAATGGACACCGCATGTAACCTCCTTTTCCCCTATCAACAGGTCTTTCCGCTCCATATTCATATATTTCCCCCATGAATGATTTTTCCAACACATTTCTTTTCCTCTTGTTCCCTCCCACTGTCCTAAGTGAAGTGAAAGAAAGAGTGTCGAGAAATGAAGACGTGTCACTGCGGGGCAGCTGGTGTGAAGAAACTAGGGCTGGTGCTGCCATAATAGGAGCTGTATACTAATTCAGAACAGTGGAGACGAGTGATTGGATTTGACTCATTATCCAAATGCAGTAATTAAAGCCTCGGGGAGGTTTAGAGAGCAGAGAAGAGAGGCCGTGCCCTCAGTCTTGAACACACAAACACACACACACACACACTGACCGACACAGACAGACAAGGACAAGGACACGGACAGAGTTAGACAGGCCAGGCAAGACGTAAATGGAGTGAGACAGTTGAAAAGAAGGGTGCAATGAACTCAGCAGGGAAAAAGAAATGGAGACATCCGTATCTAGTGTTGTAGATGGTCAAATATCCCATTGATTGGCTCATTAAAGGTCCACAGGGTTCCAACACTATTCCAAGAGCTTCACAATTACTCAAGAGTCAATAGAAATGAGGAGAAAAAGAGAACAATATTGGATCACATCTGTATCTAGAGAATGGTTGCAAACCACATAACAGTGAGTACGTTTACATGCACACCACTACACTGATAACTACCAAAAATCAGTTCATTGAAATAACCTGATTTACATGCAAATCAATAACCAAGTAAAACGTGTTTACAAGACAGTATTTAAAAACAAACAAACAGGTTATTCTCTGGTGGTGACGTCAAAACGCAAGCATCCACGTATTTCACTCAGAGAATTCTATATTGATTATGTGAGTTTTGATGTAAAAAAAAAAAAAACTTTAAAAACCCCAGAGTATTTCAAAATGTCATAAGGAAACTTGCACAGACTCAATCTCCTCTCATATTTGAAATTTCTACAACTGTACAACTTGTCCTTGGGCTGCAAGAGATGAGAAAACATTTTTTATATTTCTTGGGTCAAGAAAAAGTCTGAGCTTGAGATATATTTCTCTCCTACCGCAAAACACTCGCTGTGGCTGGATGTGCTTAAATCTGCCGTATAAGGACACTTTCCTATCACGCATGCGCACGTTAAGGTGTTTAAATGCGGGGCGAAATTGGGGTATCTAGCTCCCTCGATCGATTTATTACACATTCACGACCTCTCTCCCATGGCCTCATGGGATAGTAAATTGTCCATACTGTATATTATGCATATTCAGATCCTAAAAAGTCTGCAAGGGTCCGCTCTACAATATAATTTTTGTATTGTTTTTTTATTATCATTATAAAAGCTAATAAAAAACATAATATATTTAAATGAATAAATATATTAATATGTAACACAAAAAAAAATAGAAAAAACATTTACATTAATAAAAAAAAAATCATACAAGAATGAGAAAGAGATCCAATACAATTGTCTTCTAATGATGTGTGATACATTAGCACTCAGATCATTCATTTGTCACGTGTCACGTGAGTCCTCTATGCTTTGCTCTATGACAAGGAACGATTGCCACTAAATAATTCATCTGCCGGTGAACTCCAAAAGCTGTAAATCAATCAAGTCAATCAATTGAATTGAGCTTAAAATACCTGATTATCAGAGCTGCCTATCAATTAATGAAGCAATGATTGATTAAGCAATTAGGAGCTCTAACAGTGAACCAGGTTGTGAGGGATAAAGATACTGCAGGGTTGAGTGTGGATGCCATCAGCTTCTTCTTCTTCCTCTATCAGTGCATCTCCAGGCGCCACTTAATCACTCAGATGCTCATTAGCACAGAGCTCAAGCTTTGGAAACGGCACCATTAGAGCCGGCATGGCTGCCACGCCAGCACTACAGTGATGTGAAGAGTTCAGAGAGTGGACCAGTGCCCACATGTCAGCAAGTTTGGCCTCTCTAAAATTAGTTGTATATGACCAAACAATTCTAATTAGTGCAGTTCTTGCAAGTCTGTTTAAATGGCCAAATATATATATATTTTGTATACAACATTACTTCCAGTTGAGCATTCGATAACGATCTATTACAAGGCTGTAGAGATTACTGTAACTAAAGCAACTATATGTTAGTAAAACATTAATATTAGGGCAAATTGCTTATATGATATGCTGATTAATAATTCAAAATATGCAATTAATCATACATCAATATACCGGTAATTGCTCCATATGAATATAATTGAAGACTTTTATATTATTGAGCAATTGAATATCACTGAACATAAGCCTATCAGTAATCTACAGCAATACATTTAATCGAGTTTGTCAATCTAAATTGAGTTTGACTCATTTAATTAAGTTTGATCCTCGTACTCAATGCATAATCACACATGTCTTTATCATTTATTAAGTAATATCTTTTCTTAACATGTATTGGATTTGATAGCATTTCTGCACAGTTATTTTGACAGGTGTTTACACAACAATTTAACCCTTTCACATGTAAGTTTGAATTTTTTTTAAGGCAACTGTTATTTTAGAATGTATCACCTTAATATTTCAATGGTGACAGATCAAGCTTGTCAAATGACACTTCACAGCCACAATAGCGTTGGTTCCGGAAGTATTTTTTCCCATTCATTTCTCCCATAGGGATTTAAAATAGTCTTCTTAAAGCGTTATAAGCCACAAACCAAGCCAATCAGCAGTGACATGAATAACAACACTACAAACTTTGATTTGAAGCAAAAAATAAAAATGTTTTTGAAAATCTGACAAAAACACAAGGCACAAGATGAATGGAAATTCTACTATCATTTACTTACCCTCAAGTTGTTTCAAACCTGTATGAATTTCTTTCTTCTGCTGAACACAAAAGAGGATATTTGAAAGAACATGGGTAACCAAACAGTTGATGGATTTTTAAGTGAACTATTCCTTTAGTGAGGGAAAGAACTACAATCCCATCACCAATCATCAACATATTTATTCATCCTGGAACAACATTCACAATTAACCAGTCAGATTTGTGGGACAAGTTTACAACCAGGGTTAGGTGCTTCTACATCAGTGTTATTCACCTATCATTTCCCTCTGATTTTAGGGAGAAGTTATGAGTACGGTTAGGTTTACAGGTAGGGATAGGGTTAGGACAACATTTTCGGACATGAATGTCGTTCAGAGAATCAATAAAATATATTGATCCAGGACCATGTCTTTCGCAAAATCACTGTGATCTTCGTGGTAAATACCGAGCGCTAAGCAGGTTCGTCTCTGCCTCAGTGCCAGTCAAAGCAGATTTTAATTTAGCAGTTAATCACGTGACAGACTAAAGGGTGAAAATATTTTTGAGAAGAGACGGAGCTAGAAAGCAACCATCTTAGCAAGTCCCTGGCTACCAGGCTGAAGGTCACTTTGTGTCTCTCCTCCCCAATCGACGCCTGTTTCTCTCTCTACAGTCCGTCCCCAGCTCTCTGGCTATCACAACCACCCGCGCCGAACCCAATTACAGCCCAGCACTGCATCCCACGTCTCACTCACACACCCATGTGTCCACATCACACCACACGCCTCTCCCGGCGCGACACATCACACCCCACACTCAGCGTCTCTGCACCCTCCATCAGCCTCATGGCCAGGCCGAGCGAGAACGACGACTGGGACAGCTAGCATTAAGATTAGGACTCGGTCAGAGCGAGAGACTAATGAGAAGGTGGACGACCACACAGGGCGCCATGCGTTTCCCGTTGAGGACAGGACGTGACTCGCACAACATGACTGACGCAACACACTTTGCTGAACTAACCTTGTGTTAAAATACATTTACCCCAAACAATGTCTCACCTTGAGCTTAAAGACTTCCTAAGACCAGTGCCTCAGTGGTTTTTTTCCACCCCCATATTGTGAAATATAGCCAGTGAGAGAGAGAAAGAGTAATTCAGGGCACGCTACAGTCTCTGAGTCCTGTGATTTCATTTGCGTAGAGGTAATAAAACTACTTCATAGGGCAAAGGATAAAACCAGCGGCGTAATGCCACCAGAGACTTTGGTTAGTCCGGCCTGTCATAAGCTAATGGCAGCCGCATTATAAACGGATATAAATGGAAACTCAATACTGCCTTCCCTAATCAAAAAGAGGAGAGGGAGGGAGCAAGTAGGCCAAGAGGGGAGAGTGGAGGAGTGCGTAAGTCAAGGAGAAATAAAGTTGGATTCATCAAATCCCAGTCTTTAAATAGAGTTGTTTCTCAACTCTCTAACCCTGAAAGTAGAAGTAGCTATAACAATGCCACGATGCCTATTTGACACTTACATTTTCATCTGTAGATGCTATTGATGTTGAATGAAATCTCTAAGTCATTTGTAAAACATTCTCTGTCTGTTGTCTGAATGACGTTCAGCAGTTTTTATAACATTCATGATATAAATCTGCTCTTTTAAAGGGTAAAGGGAGTCTATATAAGATTAATTTTGAGCAATGGCTTTTATAAATGTCTATGTTCTTTCTCCCATTTTAGGGGGAATAATCAAAATATTCACTTTGCTTAGAAAAAAATTTGTAAAACCAATCTGAGGCCTTTGGAAAACGTTTGCGTCAACCGAATAAATGGAGAATCAGTAAGCAGTAATTTGAATGTGGCTAGCACCCAGATGTGATAACTACTAGATGAAAGTTATGTTACTTTTACAAATCTCTGTAAATTGTGAAGCACCATTCCCATTTGAAAACATTGGATTTGCAGGGTTCTTTGATGCTGTGTCTGATATTTTCATCAGATATTTGTACACAAATATGACATTTAACATAGCACAATATTTTTGTACAAAGTATAATGGTGGTCTTAGGTTTTATACTGAATCGCTGTGGAGTTTTTCTAGTACCAATGCCATTGGAAAGATATCCTATGCACTTGTTACTCATAACTAATTTATTCCAAAACCAAAAATGTCTGATAATAGAGGGTTACAAAAATAAATTCAGTAGAATCTGCCAGCCATGCGATCGACTTTGCCTTATATAAAAAATATTTTCTAGGCCACTGATATGACTAGTCTTCATCTTATGAGAGTGTACATAATTTGAAATGTCTCTATCAAAAGTATTATTTCTTTCTTTAGGTATAAAACCTTTTACTTACTGCACCTATCAAGTCTAAAAAAGAAAATGCATCAGAAGATGCACTCTTGCACAAACAATCTAGGCGATGCATGTGTTCACAAAACATCTCTTGTTTACTCCTGTCCCAAATAGCTTTTATGTCCCCTCATTTGGTCACATTTATGTATTTTCTAGTTTTTCTCTTTTTATATGCTTTCTGCCCCATCAGTCTCTCTGTCTGCCTTTGGCTACTGCTGATAATTATTAGATGGTGGTAGGGAATAGGCGCGCGCGCACACACACACACACACACACACACAATGACAAGCACACATCTGAATGCAACATCAGTACATACCAGAACAAAGTGATGACACAATCACACACCGGTGTGAAAACCAGACGTCTCCATCATGCCCATTCCACAGCACACACACACAAAATGAATAAAAGAAAATGTGCCAGACCAGACCAGACAGCAGATAATGCAGGGCTTCAGACACAGCCTCTGTCTCTCATCAGTGGAGACACACACACACACACACACACACACACAGAGACACACAGACAGAAGAGAGAAGCATCTTCAAAGGCCCATTTGAAAGAACACACCGCCGCCACTCTCGCCTCCTCCCACACTCCCAATATATATTCAAAGGCCATCCATTAACCTTTCACTCGCACAGACCTGTCTGTGATCTACTGCTCTCAGCTCACACTTTGAAGAACACGGCAACACAAACAGCCATGGGAGAGGAGAGGAGAGGAGAGGAGAGGAGAAAGAAGAGGAGAGGAGAAAGAAGAGTAGAAGAGAGGAGAAAGAAGAGGAGAAATAAGAGGAGAGGAGAAAGAAGAGGAGAGGAGAGGAGAAAGAAGCGTAGAAGAGAGGAGAAAGAAGAGGAGAGGAGAAAGAAGAGGAGAGGAGAGGAGAGGAGAAAGCAGAGGAGAGGAGAGAAGAGGAGAAAGAAGAGGAGAGGAGAAAGAAGAGGAGAGGAGAAAGAAGAGGAGAAAGAAGAGGAGAGGAGAGAGAAGAGGAGAGGAGAGAGAAGAGGAGAGGAGAAAGAAGAGGATAGGAGAAAGAAGAGGAGAGGAGAGGAGAGGAGAAAGAAGAGGAGAGGAGAGGAGAAAGAAGAGGAGAGGAGAAAGAAGAGGAGAGGAGAGGAGATGAGAAAGAAGAGGAGAGGAGAAAGAAGAGGAGAAAGAAGAGGAGAGGAGAGGAGAGGAGAGAGAAGAGGAGAGAAAGAAGAGGAGAGGAGAGGAGAAAGAAGAGGAGAGGAGAGGAGAAAGAAGAGGAGAGGAGAAAGGAGAGGAGAGGAGAGGAGAAAGAAGAGGAGAGGAGAGGAGAGGAAATGAGAAAGAAGAGGAGAGGAGAAAGAAGAGGAGAAAGAAGAGGAGAGGAGAGGAGAGGAGAGGAGAGGAGAGAGAAGAGGAGAGGAGAAAGAAGAGGATAGGAGAAAGAAGAGGATAGGAGAGGAGAAAGAAGAGGATAGGAGAGGAGAAAGAAGAGGAGAGGAGAAAGAAGAGGATAGGAGAGGAGAAAGAAGAGGAGAGGAGAAAGAAGAGGAGAAAGAAGAGGAGAGGAGAGGAGAGGAGAGAGGAGAGGAGAAAGAAGAGGAGAGGAGAAAGAAGAGGAGAAAGAAGAGGAGAGGAGAAAGAAGAGGAGAGGAGAAAGAAGAGGAGAGGATAGGAGAGGAGAAAGAAGAGGAGAGGAGAGGAGAGGAGAAAGAAGAGGAGAGGAGAGGAGAGAGAAGAGGAGAGGAGAAAGAAGAGGAGAGGAGAAAGAAGAGGAGAGGAGAGGAGAGGAGAAAGAAGAGGAGAGGAGAGGAGAGGAGAAAGAAGAGGAGAGGAGAGAGAAGAGGAGAGGAGAAAGAAGAGGAGAGGAGAAAGAAGAGGAGAGGAGAAAGAAGAGGAGAGGAGAGGAGAGGAGAGGAGAAAGAAGAGGAGAGGAGAGGAGAGGAGAAAGAAGAGTAGAGGAGAGGAAAAAGAAGAGGAGAGGAGAGGAGAGGAGAAAGAATAGGAGAGGAGAAGAGAAAGAAGAGGAGAGGAGAGGAGAAAGAAGAGGAGAGGAGAGGAGAAAAAAGAGGAGATGATAGGAGAGGAGGAAAAAAGAGGAGAGGAGAAAGAAGATGAGAGGAGAGGAGAAAGAAGAGGAGAGGAGAGGAGAGGAGAAAGAAGAGGAGGTGATAGGAGAGGAGTAAAAAAGAGGACAGGAGAGGAGAAAGAAGAGAGGAGAGGAAAAAGAAGAGGAGAGGAGAGGAGAGGAGATGAGAAAGAAGAGGAGAGGAGAAAGAAGAGGAGAAAGAAGAGGAGAGGAGAGGAGAGGAGAGAGAAGAGGAGAGGAGAAAGAAGAGGAGAGGAGAAAGAAGAGGATAGGAGAGGAGAAAGAAGAGGAGAGGAGAAAGAAGAGGAGAAAGAAGAGGAGAGGAGAGGAGAGGAGAGGAGAGAGAATAGGAGAGGAGAAAGAAGAGGAGAGGAGAAAGAAGAGGAGAGGAGAAAGAAGAGGAGAGGAGAGAGAAGAGGAGAGGAGAAAGAAGAGGAGAGGAGAAAGAAGAGGAGAGGAGAAAGAAGAGGAGAGGATAGGAGAGGAGAAAGAAGAGGAGAGGAGAGGAGAAAGAAGAGGAGAGGAGAGGAGAGAGAAGAGGAGAGGAGAAAGAAGAGGAGAGGAGAGGAGAAAGAAGAGGAGAGGAGAGGAGAGGAGAAAGAAGAGGAGAGGAGAGGAGAGAGAAGAGGAGAGGAGAAAGAAGAGGAGAGGAGAAAGAAGAGGAGAGGAGAGGAGAGGAGAGGAGAAAGAAGAGGAGAGGAGAGGAGAGGAGAGGAGAAAGAAGAGTAGAGGAGAGGAAAAAGAAGAGGAGAGGAGAGGAGAGGAGAGGAGAAAGAATAGGAGAGGAGAAGAGAAAGAAGAGGAGAGGAGAAAGAAGAGGAGAGGAGAAAGAAGAGGAGAGGAGAGGAGAAAAAAGAGGAGATGATAGGAGAGGAGGAAAAAAGAGGAGAGGAGAAAGAAGAGGAGAGGAGAGGAGAAAGAAGAGGAGAGGAGAGGAGAAAGAAGAGGAGAGGAGAGGAGAAAGAAGAGGAGGTGATAGGAGAGGAGTAAAAAAGAGGACAGGAGAGGAGAAAGAAGAAGAGAGGAGAGGAAAAAGAAGAGGAGAGGAGAGGAGAAAGAAGAGGAGAGGAGAGGAGAAAGAAGAGAAGAGGAGAGGAGAAAAGAGGAGAGGAGAGGAGAAAGAAGAGGAGAGGAGAAAGAAGAGGAGAGGAGAGGAGAAAGAAGAGGAGATGATAGGAGAGGAGGAAAAAAGAGGAGAGGAGAAAGAAGAGGAGAGGAGAGGAGAAAGAAGAGGAGAGGAGAGGAGAAAGAAGAGGAGGTGATAGGAGAGGAGGAAAAAAGAGGAGAGGAGAAAGAAGAGGAGAGGAGAGGAGAAAGAAGAGGAGAGGAGAGGAGAAAGAAGAGGAGAGGAGAGGAGAAAGAAGAGGAGGTGATAGGAGAGGAGGAAAAAAGAGGACAGGAGAGGAGAAAGAAGAGGAGAGGAGAGGAGAAAAAAAAGGAGAGGAGAGGAGAAACGAGAGGAGAAATGAGAGGAGAAAGAAGAGTAGAGGAGAGGAGAAAGAAGAGGAGAGGAGAGGAGAAAAAAAGGAGAGGAGAAAAAAAGGAGAGGAGAGGGGAAACGAGAGGAGAAATGAGAGGAGATTACAGGAGAAAAGAAATGGGAGGAGAGGAGAATAGAGAAGAGAGAGAATACAAAAAGACACAAAACGAGGAGAGGAAAGACAAGACATTAGATGAGGTGAGATGATGTACAAAAGGAATGAGGAAACAAGACAAGAAGAGGACAGACAACACTAGGCGGGATGAGGGAAAAAACTCAAAATACAACAAAATGTAAATGTGATGAGATGGAAGGCATTAGAAAACAGGAGGAAAAGAAAGAAAGAGTGGTGCATATACTGTAGCTATATTGTAAAGACGAGAGTGGTGTGGATCAACAGCAGCACACTAAAAGTTAAAATCACAGATTTAAAAATAAAGAAATAAATAAATAATATAACACTTTGAGCAAACAGTAAGACTCCCCCTTTAAACTGCATCTCGGCTCTGATTAAGTGCCAGAGTTCTGGCTTTATTTATGCATTAAAATCAGCCAATACATGCATGAATTCAACCCTGACTGCTTCAAAAGCCCATGAATGCTGAATCCATGCAGCCCAAACAAATTCCTCTCTCATTAAACATTCAGGCTGGAAAGAGCTCGGAGAAAAATAAGGCAAAACAGCTGGTCCTCTAGAGCTGAATGAGAACTCAAGATGAGGAGGAAAAGGAGAAAGAGAAGAAAAAAAAAAAGTGTGCATGTGCGCGCTACAGGACCGCAGGTCTTTCCACAGGAGCAACCATGAAGAGAGGATTTAAGTGTGTGTAAGATGAGGACAGATTGTAGCAGTCAGAGCAGTCACACACACACACACACACACACACACACACACACACACACACACACACACACACACACACACTAAATGAAACAGCTATGTCAAGACTTCATCATGCACCCATGAGTGGTCAATACACCAGCCCATTAAAGAGCACTAATGCTATTTCACAGCCTATCTGCACATTTACAAGCAGCACAGGAAGGGGCTACTTTGGCTGTGTGTTTACAAGAGGTGTGTGTCTGTGTGTCTTTGAAAGTCCGCAGGCTGAATCTAAGACATGTTCCAGACGAGACGTTAATGCAACTCTCGAGTACAAAGTGCTGTGCTGCAGTGTGATGGTGTTGAAGCATTATCTGAGCTGAGAGGTTATTTAATGTTGGAGTGTGTATAGTCATCAAATGGAACTGCAGAAATAATGGTTATTTCCAAAAAGTTGTCCATGTCTTCCAGTGTTCAGATGAGGTGTATTATACCCGAATAAAGCTATCCATTAGCATTCCCATTCATCTTAACAGCAGTTGTTCGGGTGCCAGAGGACCATATGATTTGAAATCTGCCATGTTTGCTCATGGGTGTTCAGTTCTGCAGATAGGCTTTTTTTTCAGTCAATTACCTAAGCCATAAAAGCAATGTGACTAACGCTGTGTTCCAGACAAAGGTGGGAATACTTGAAATTTCCCTCATCTGAAGTCAAAGTCATGCTACGTTCCAAAAATCTAGGAGTTCTTGTGGCATTTCGTAACTTTTTTACATGTAAAAAATATTGAGTAATACTATAATACTACTGGTAAAACATCGAATATAATTATAATTCAATATTTGTGATAGATATATTTAAAAATATATATTTTAGAATACCCTACACCATTTTAAATGGTCATCAATTGAGAAATACATGTCTTTGATGCTAGTTAAACCTTGACAGTCTGGTTTTGAGAGGCAGATCAATCCTAAACTCTATTGGTTGAACCAGAAGTTGATTTGTCGTCTCTCTCAAGGGTGATCTTTAAAAATGCTACAGTGTTTCAGAAAGTAAAGCTGTTTTTTTTGTTTTTTTTTATAGTTGTCTCTGCACAATAAACTGCAGTTTTTGCATTTCAGCATCACACATGACAAAGCAGCTTTAAAAAGTACAAATCTGAGAAATAACTCTATTGGACTGTGGTTTTAGAGAACCAAGTCTAATTTATGTTTCTTGAGTGGATGGTGGAAAACCCACAGGGGGGTGATACTTGAACACAACTGCCAAATCAATAAATCCATTGTGACATCTAATATAGGCAGCTAGGCAAAAGACACAAGGCAAATGTTTCTGTCAGGACTTTAGTGGTTACAGGCCCGTCACCATTTCTGTGGATTTGGCTATTCACGTATTCCATAACAAAACGTCTTCAGCAGCATTTAGCTCACAGGAACACTAATCTCAACAACAGTAACTTTAAATAACACATTATCTTCAGAAATATGAATCAGGAATCAAGCGGAGTGTGTTTAACGCTGAGTAATTCTTACCTTCCCCTGGCCACGGACTCGAGACTATTGTGAAATGCTCTCACTCAAACCACTGCCTGATGCTGCTTCTGATTGCTTTTAGAGAGAAAATCTGCCCAGAACTACTGGTCAATGATCACTTTTCACCGTAATAACAGCATATTTGGCAAACGATTCAGTGTGTGTCTGAGTTTGCGCTCTGAAAAACAAATTGTTTTAGCAGAGTTGAGCAATAAAGCCAATCACCTACATATCAGTTGGTTTCTTGAACGCAGTGACCAATCAGAGGCGTTAAAGTTAGCACTGAACCAAAACTCTGGTGTTTTGAGCGATGAGTGGATTCTGAGTTCTGCACGCTAGCAAATCCTCATTATAACAAACAAATACTGTATGTAAATAAGAGATTCAATGCGCAGTCAGCTTCGTTTATTTGAACAGAACTTCTTAAGATCGTGATGAACTAAGATGAGTGAGCTTTTTAGTGATTGTAAAGGATGCGCTCCTTTCATGCTTTCTGCCATGCCACATCCAGAGTACAGTATGCAAGCTGTTCAAATTAAAAGTCGATTGTGAATGTTGATGCTTTATTAACAAATAATTGATGTGTGTGGAGTTGGCGCGGTGACAAGTAACTTGAAACTATTTCAAGGAAATCTATTTAAATGTGTTTTTAAATGGGAAGTGCATCTTCTCAGACTTACCCTGGAGTTGGTTCAACCTCCACCTATGATCAGAGAATTAATATTTAACGCATTTTTATACAAAACGGAACTTGAAACATAATTAGACAATATTTATAGGCTAAATCACACAGAGACACGTGATTCGTGACACGTGAGTCTCAAAGTCTTTGTCGCAAATCAATATGCTACAGATGTACATATTTTTATTGCTATTTGGGATGTACTGTTTTTATTATTGTGTTGTTTGAAAATTGAATTGAAAGCTTTTGTGCCTCGCGTTTACTAAGTATATGGGCATAATGCAAAAGGGTTTTTGGTGTAGTTTGTAGGATGGACAATCTTGTGTTTTGGTGTTCATTTAGAACTAGGTCCATTTTAGTAATAATAAATACGGGATGTTCTTGTTTTGGTTAATCATAAAAATGCGTGCACCCTATGAAAACACAATACTCCCCCATTCTATATGTTCTGGCGACGGCTAGCATGGTTAGCACGCACATATTCTCTGACACACTGAGGCACACGAGTAATACAGTCCCGATGTTTCACCATCAAATCAATAACTGAAGGATTTGAAGTTTAACGCTACATTTTTTGTTGTTGAACATCCGGTTTCACTCAGAAACAGATCAGATTTCACAAGTAAAATGGGCTGTAAACAGCACTTTGTGTTGACTTCAAACTGATTACCCTGTTCGAAAGTGCAATGAGAATCCGTCCTCTCAGCGAACCAATCAAAAGGTGTGACAATCACCGGCTGCTTATCCTACGACATTTCAGAGCGGCATGAAACCATCCAAGAAACGGTGAGCGATGTTCAACATTAATTCGTGTCACTCAACATCTCAAGGTCTCACTCAATCGAAGAGCCATAAATTAAGTCTTCGAGGGAGAATATTTGACAAATGAGTGAGCATTAGAGTGAAGAGTGACAATACTAGGCTACAGAGTGGGACAATTCCACTGTGATTCAAGAGTGTGAGATCAAGGGGTGAGCGTCAAACTGAGAAGTGATTTTATGCGAGATGTGAGAGTGTCATTTGGAGGCGTCGGAGTATTAGATTGAGTAAAAAATATGAGACACGCTGGATAATGTTTGAGTGAGCTGTTAGTATACCAGACGGTGTTAGACCAAAGGAAGATATTAGACTGTGAAAATGTGGACTAAAGGAAGTATTAAGGGGATCAGAATGTGGAATATTTTTCTGAGGAAATGTGTCTGTCCATATATAAATCCAAACACACACACACACACACACGTAGTCCCACAAGCGTGTCTATGAGCAATTTATGATTATTAGTTTTGACATTTAAACACTGGAAGCTGGAAGGGAAAAAAAAATCAAAACATAAAAATCATGTAACTGTATTGCATGCATTTGAGGCTAAACTCAGAAAAATATATAATCATATTTTGCTTAGCATTTCAAATCTAATATGTCACATTTCACTATTGGCTAAACCCTGAAACTGTCATACAAAGTGACAGATCATATATTCTGTAAAAATTCTGGGAAAAAACAAACAAACAAAACAAAAACTAGAACAATAATCTAATAAGAAAACACTAATTTGCAGTCTACTAACTCCAGTCTACTAGTTTTGATTATGTGGATAAATTAGAGTGTGTGTTGATTTTTTTTTTTATAAGGGACATGCTCTTATTAACACACATTTTAATTACCCATTTTAACCAAATAAATACGATTATTTAAGTAAACAGTACTTGTGTATTTATCAACTACATATACAGTAGGGTCAGAAAGTCTGAGTCTTGTTTTTTTTTATCACAATTAAATTATATTGTCATTATAACAATTTGACAAATTAACACGAAATTCATAATATATTGGGTTTTTTTCGTGTTTTTTTTCTATCTTGCTTTACTGTAAGCAGCACTTGAGCTGTATGAACTCCACAAGTAACTTGACGCCCCCCAAAAAAAGTGTGTTTAGTGGAAGATGCGTTTAACATACAGAAAATGTTGACTGTAAATCTCAGGAGGTCAAATACCATTCAAAACTTTGGGACTGTAAGATTTTGCAAGACACAGTTCGTATTATTATCAATGTTGCAAATAGTTCCTTAATAGTGCTGCTTAATATTTTTGTATTTCAGATTCTTTGAGGAATAGAAAGTTCAATTTCACCATTTATTTGAAATGGGAACCTGTTGTAACATTATAAATGTATAATTATAGTTTCTCTCTCTCTCTCTCTCTCTGTGTGTGTGTGTGGGGAGTATAAAATCGTTACAACTATAGCCTCAGTCTCCCTTATAAATGCAGTATATGCATCCATCCACACACACACACACACACACACAAAGGTGGCGAGAACAGCAGAAATGAGAAACAGAATTATGTGCTCTGTGTGAGTATGTGTTATTTGTGGCACGCTTTAATGGCAACACAAGGCGATCAATGAGCCCATAGAGGAACGAAGGCTTCCTTATTTCTCCAAATTGCCTGCACTAGCAGCACAACCTTGATAACACTCAATTGATTATTAATGCATTATTAATCCAGAGCCAGGTCACAGAGACAGCTGGAGGCACTCATGCACACACACACACACACACACACACACACACACGTACAACACATTGATGAAGCGGCTCCGTGCTCGGGGCCAAAACGTGTCCAATGGAACACTGAGTACATCACATCAATTCACAGCAGCAGAACCAGGCAAATTAAACACAGCAAATACAGCGGCCACTAAATACACCTGGACAAGCAAACGCTGCACGCTTCCCTGCTCTCTAGGCCTGGCACGGGCCCCGCAGAGCGGCAGATGGTGCGGTGGTGTCGGAGTGGAAGGGCACTAGCTGGACAGACCCCTGCTACATCCCCCTGTCCAGACCTCAGGCCCATCGTATCCACACCAGCTTTACTGCCACATGGGTCCTTTTATCCACCATACACACGGTCAACTCACATGCATCCACACTGGCCCATTTATAGAGGCAGGGGAGACCAGTATATGCCAGAATAACTTCAAATGGCACTTCTAACTTAAAGGTGTCCATCTGTAGTCAATAAATGTATTGTTTTAATACATGGTTAATTGGTAAAAGAAAATTTATAAAAGATAGGTTTTTTTGTGTTTTTATAAGTGCGAAAGTTGAGGTCCGCACCAAACAAAAATCCTCAAGATGGGTATTTACACAGATTCACAAGCTCTTGGTTTGATTTGATTCAGATTTTGATTCAATATAAATTCGTCTGGATATACAGTGCATGTAATTTTTTCCCAATCTCTCAATGCTGTAAACATACCTGTGAGTTGGTTAATTCAGCATGACATTAAAGGTTAAATAATTTAACAACGAAGTCCAAATTCAATTTCTATAAAATAATCAAAACTGAGCGGCAAAATTTGAAAGCTCAGACTTAGTAAATGTAACAAAGCACACAGCTTTATTAAAGGGATTATTAAAAGGTAGGCTACAAATAATGTTAACTGAAGTGCTTGTTTTGCATCAGCAGAAAATAGCAAAGACTAAAAGGTTTATTTTGGAATTTGAGATTCAATATCAGTTTATCAAATGCACTTCAAAATGGAGGCAGGGATTCCTCTGAGGGGAAGTGCTTCGGAAAATTAGATTTTTTAAAGAATCGTCACCTCAATAGTAACATATCTGTCTTAATGGCAAAGACAATAGTAGGCTTCTCGATCGCCCCCTTGAGTACAGAGTTTACCTCAATAGTAAAAGAAAATGTGTGCATTGTACTTGTGTACTTGTCTGGTTTTATGTAAATCCACCCTGTCTGAAACTACATTTGAAATTCCAGCAAAAACAACAACAAATTCAGCGGCTCGTTATGCAATGAACTGAAGAGAAATAGGTAGAGTACCAACCCTGTGCAGAGGGGCTGATGTTGCTCAGGGCGATGGTGCACGTGAAGAGGATCCAGAGAGAGAGAGCCATGCTGTGGACGGAGCGAAGGGTGGTGGGGGGAGTGCGGTCAGCGGGCACTTGTATGTGGGGCACTCCTTCCCTCACGCCCTCTCGCTGATGGAGAACCTGGTGAGAAGAGAACCAGAGAGACAAATGAGAAAGAGAGATCAATACTAATAGCAGGACCTAAATTCATACTGTCGGCCTTTCCCTTCTGTGGCTCGATAAAAGTAAAAAAAAAAAAACAGTAGTGGCCTGTAATTCTGTTCATTCTGTCAAAGTGAGATGCCTACTGTTGCTCCGACTGGATCCACGTTTTCGGCCTCTGCACGGCCCATTTCATGTCGCACTTATTCAACATAATTGAGTGGCTCCTGTCGCACACTTGGCGGCGGTCAGGTGGAGTTAGACGTGCTAGAGCTGAATGGCGGCCATTTTGTTCTGTGCTAAAATGTGTTTCCTTGTGTCGTTGTTTGGCAATAATTCAGTAGTAAACAGGTAGGAAAAAGCAAAACATGCTGTTTGAATATAAATTTGTAAGAATTCTCCGGACTGAGGCCAGAAAAATGCAAACAATACTATACTAGCTCGATTTCATTTGTTGTTATATTCTAAAATGTATCCAAATGCAACTCATTTACGTCTATGGTCAATTTACTTTTTTAGGTCGACGTTTGTCATGGTGGAGCAGTCGTTTGAAAAGAATCAAAATCAAAATAAGGTAAAATAGAAAAACAGTAGGTTTTTCTGTAATTCTGTCCATTCTGTCAAGACGAGATGCCCACTATTGCTCCAACACACATACATGTTTTCTGGTTCTGTTTTCTGTTTTTATATCACTCTTAGTCAAAATAACTGAGAGGAGCTCTAGGTACAAACTTGGCGGCAGTCAGGTGGAGTTAGATGACTAGAGCTGAATGGCGGCCATTTTGTTCTTGAACTAACATGGCAACAGCTGTTCCCTGTCCAATACAACTATCCTGTGTTGCTGTTCGCCAATAATTTAGAAGTAACAAACAAACCAAAACATATGCTGCTATATTAACTCAAATTATTTTTTCAAACTGAAGCCAGAAACATGCACAAGACAACCAATCATGATTTTTCACACAAGTCATTACATTCCAAATTGTGTCCAAATGTAATCCATTACCGGCTATTAGTGTAATTTGTCCCCGCCTATGGTCAATTTACTCTTTTAGGTTGACTATTGTAAAGATGGTGAAATCATTTGAAGATAATCTGAGTTAAATAGATACGATTAAATAGCGGTCAGGTGGAGTTAGATGGCTAGAGCTGAAGGGTGTCCATTTTGTTCTGTGCTAATATGTCAACATCTCTTCCCTGGTGTTGTTGTTTACAAATAATTCAGTAGTAACAAAATAAACAAAAGCGAAACATATGATGTTCCATGAATGCGAATGAATTGTTTGGACTGATACTCTATGCGATTCCGTGAAAACAAACTCTTCTAACTAGGAAAGATCAATTTTACATGTTGCTACATTCAAAAATGTGTCAAAACCTAGTTTTCTCATCCAGGTAAACTGTAAATATAGTTATTCTGTTGAAGTCAGATGCCCACTGTTGCTCCGACCTGATCCACACAGCCTATTTCACATCACACTTAGTCAAAATAATTGAGAGGAGCTCTCAGCACACACTTGACATCGGTCAGGTACAGTTAGACGGCTAGAGCTGAATGGCGGCCATTTTGTTCTGAACTAACACGGCAACAGCTGTTCCCTGGCAAACACTTCAGTTCCAGTCATTCCAGAGCTTGATTGGACGTGACGTGCTACATATGCATGGATGTGAACGTACGGCCCTCCGCAGGACATGCACCATGCAAACACCAAGAGTGGCCATTCTGTGCACGTTTAGACGAGAGAGAAATGCAAAGGTATAAAGAGGCTCAGGAAGTAAGAGAGAGACAGAGATAGAGAGAGAGAGAGAGAGAGAGAGAGAGAGAGGACAGTTTTCGAGTCAGTACTGCCAGAGGGCTCACACATCTCATTTGCCTAATGAAATAAATCACAGTCTGGAAGTTTCTTTCATTTGTTCTTGGAGGCCGCTCTTCCTTCAGGGCTGAAAGGAAAAAACGACAGAAATGCATTGAATTATTAGAGCTAATGCTGCCCCTGCTGTGCGTTCAGAAAGAACAGACAGACCGTACTGCGTGTTTATTGGGAGGAGAACCATGTGTGTGTGTGCCTGTGTGTCTCTTCAAGGGGATTTGCTTTGATCCTCATAACCCTCTGCCCACTCATTTCATTGATCTTCCCTAGTCATAGATGTGAAAAATAGATTGCCAATAATAAATAAAAAAATGACGTTTAAAATAAAAACAGGGATGTACACACACACACACACACACACACACACACACACACACACACACACACACACACACACACACACACACACAGACACGTATAGGTACTCCAAATTATTTTAATACTTTGCTAATGCTGTTTACTATCCCATAACCCTACATAACCCTTAAATATGACCCTCACAGAAAACCTTCTGAGCTTCCCTCTTAACGTGGGAAAGTGTTTGGCCAATTTTGGTCCCATAATGTAGGCCAAACCACTACACACAGACACTAATGTAACAGATTGTTCAGAAACAATCAGTGTGTATGGCAAACTGAGGTTGAGCCAAGTTTGCAACCTATTTAACTTTCATAATTGGACAAACTTCCAAGTTAAACAGAATAGTGGGAAATAATGTAATGCAGCACTTGATTTTGGATAATTGAAAATAGATCAATAGTATATTTTTGTTAATTACTTTCCTGCACGGCCTTGGTTCCATCAGAAAAGAAAATCAATTTAGAGGCAGAACAAGCTGTTTGAAAAAAAAAAGAAGAAGTTTTTGTTCTGATGAATCATGCATAATTAGACCAGGGACATTTGATTTTCAATGCCTTTGAGAAAAGTATCTTCTGCTCACCAAGGCTGCATTTATTTGATTAAAAATACAGTAAAAACAGTAATATTGTGAAATATTATTACAATTTACAGGGGACATATCATGAAATTTTTTTTCCGTGTTTAAGTGCTATAATCGGGTCCCCGGTTCAACTCAGAAAACATGAAAAGTGACAACCCAGTAACTATGTTTTGGTAAGCCTTTCTCTGCAAGCATGTCAAAAAAAATAAACTGATCAAATTTCGCTCCCCTTCTGACGTAGGAAGGGGATCTTATTATAACATTACCGCCCCTTAATCTGCACGTTGCCACCCACGGCGCCGCCATTTGGTTTTTGCAAGCGACAACAGTCTAACCAGTTCTAACGCAAGGGCAAAAGTTTGAGCAAAGCATGCAAACTGTTCTGTCGTCGCTGCACAGGCGAGCACTGAAAACTATTTAGAGTCCCAGCCTCAGATGAGACAAGAGAGCAGTGGATTCGTTTTATTTTCAACAGAAATCCCCCAGAAACAGATGAGTCAATGTCACTCCACAACAACTACATAAATATATCCACTAACCATTTAGAAACGTCCAGGTGCCTCTAAAAGTTACGACCTCTTCCTGAGTGTCTCTGTAAGGGCACACTCCGCTACTGGTTAAGCTGTTGGTTAACTGGTTAAGCTGTCTCTGTTAAGCTGATTTGACAAGATCTACATTGTTAAAAGCGCTATATAAATGAAGATGACTTGACTTGGTTATTTCTGAGATTTTGTATGAGTGAGATTATTTGCATGTTTTGTTATTGTATCCGAAGTGTGGTGTAAAAGGATCGGCTGTCTTCTGAACGGGGGCGGGGAGCAGCAGCTCATTTGCATTTAAAGGGGCACACAAAAAAGGAGGGAAACTTGAAAAGCTATAATAAATGATCTGAGAGGTATTTTGAGCTGAAATTTCACAGACACATTCTGGGGACACCATATATTTATATTACATCTTGTGAATAGGGGCATAATATGTCACCTTTAAAATAAGTTTTCTGTATTAATATATGTTCAAATGTAGTTTATTCCTGTGATTCCAGATTTCTTCACTGTCACATGATCCTTCAGAAATCATTCTAATATGATGATTTGATGCTCAAGAACCATTTCTGATTATTATCGATGTTGAAAACAGTTGTGCTGCTTAATATTTTTGTAGGAACCGTGCTACGTATATTTCAGGATTCTTTGATGAATATAAAGTTCAAAAGAAGAACACTTATTTAAAACAGATTTTGTAACATTGTAAGTGTCATGTCGTACATAAAAAAATCGTACTGATCCCAAACTTTTGAACAACAATGTAGATATATGTGAACCTTGATTTGCTGATTGCTAAAGCTATTCAAGCAGGTAATATGAGGGGGAGGGACATTCTCATTCTAGAGCTTTTAATTGGACAATTTTTTGTTTTTATACAAATGCCCCTGAGTACAAGACGAATCATCAAAATTACTTCAAGGGTTCTTTAAAGATCATCAATTTTGATTTCACTTTCTTGCTGTCCCCGTCGAAAGTCAAGTTTGGCAGCCCTTCGCACATCCTTTGATCCCTCCCAGCTCCCATCTATTTCGTTCTCTCTTCCTACTCTCTCCTTCGTTTATTCCAGTCATCACTCCATCCTCCCTCTCTCCTCCCCATGACCTTCTCTGATATTTACCCTCCTCTCCTGTGGCACAGCAAAAACCCACAGCCACTGGCACGAGAGAAGAGAGTGACCAATAAAATCGGCCATTACAGAAAAAACAGTCTGCTTGCGTGCGGGCAGGTCAAAGCATCAAAGTCCGGGAGGTAAAAAAGGGGAAAACAAACATGGAAGTAAGTATGCACAGAGCCCTTCCTCCTGCTGTCTGCATGTTACCAATGGTCAAAAAATGCTCCCTCCTGGGAAGCTCCACCGTCTCTATTTTTTCCCCTCGCTTTTGTAGCTGTTAATAATAAAAAATTGTCTTTCAACCTCTCTCTTTTGATCTCGCCTCTGTCTGCACTCGGTACAATGGCTCTCCCGCGGTCCGAGCTGATAAAGGACGGATGGGAGGGAGAGAGAGAGAGAGGTAGAGAGCAAAAGAAAGAGGTACAGCAGGCGGTCTTGGGAGGCTGTGCTGGTTGAGAGGGGAGCAGTGCAGCGTGGGTATTCACTATGAGCTTGCCTTAGGGCAGTGACTGACCTTTTTCTCTGATCTGATCCACCATTATCATCAGTGTAGCTGTTCCAGTGAAGAGGATGGCAATATTTCTCCCAGTGCAGAGATATAGGAGGATAGGCTCTTGCTCAAATCCAGAGGATCCCATAGGAAAGAAAAATCACTTATGTAATCTCTTTAAAGCTCAATGGTTTCTCCTAGACGTTAAAAGGAGAGAAAATTAAGGTTTCTTCTTAAAGTTGCGATAAAACGGAAGTAGCGACAGATCTTTTCTTGCGTATTGACATACATCCAAGCAAAACGAATTATTGCAAAAATGTAGGGCGTAGGGCGAATTATTGAAAAAATTCACCGGGTGATGATTGGACGGAGGCAGATTTGAATGTGAGCTTGGAGTTGATTGAAAGAAAGGGGCGGGGTTTAAATAGAACAAATGATTGGAGAAGTCCGGTAAATGTGAAGTTTTAATGGAAGAATTTGTTTTTTTATAGTCAGTCCATTTTTTTCCTTAAAACTCATCTTTGATCACCAAAATTACATAATTGAAAGATTTTTTTTTCATGCCTTAAAATAGCTTGAATGTAACTCTACACCCTTGCCTCATTTAGTATAAGAGGTTCTATGAATTTGCAAATTAGCCCCGCCTCCACTCACTCACACAGCTCAGAGATCTACTGGTTGACGATCACACGTTGACCTGATTGGTTACAAGGTAGTTTGTGACGTCAGAAACACCAGCGATTTCAAACTGTGTTTTCGAGACTGTCTTTGGACATTTAAACAACATTAAAAACTTGATTTGCACCATACGGTGACTTTAAATGAAATGTGCTTGATGACTTCAGAATATATCAATAACATGCATGTAGAAAATAGATGATTTTACAATTCATGCCGGCTTCACAGATTCACCTCCTCTGAAGACTCAAAATGTTTATTTTAGTGATCTTAACATCTATTTACAATGAAAGTCACCAGAGCTTTCATTTTCTTGTCCTTATTTTGTATAGATTTATTGCAAAAAAATACATTACAATGCAATTTACACATACAATGACTTGTATTAAGTAATAATAAATAAAATAATAATAAAAACCTTTTTTAAAATAATGATCAAGTTCATAAGTTCATAACTCCTCTTATGTTCTTCAAGATTCCTGAGCTACAAAAGAACGACCTCTTCACAATAAAATGGATGAAGGAAAAAAGAAACTAAGAGAGGAAGATGTATGAATGATGTGCATTTGAACATCTATTTATCTGGAGACAGCCTTGATCCAAGGCAAATAATAACCTAATCATCCAGTTACATTAGATCATTACTATAATCACCACGATCATTATTATCTATTTGCTTAGCAGACTCACTCATCTAGCACGACGTGCCATACATCTATTTTACACATGCCGCAGGTTGCTCAAAACGACTCACTGCTTTGTTCGATAATGTATATTCATTTATTTTGAGGCACGAAGCAATTGCCCACTACACAGCAAGCTCGTGTCTGACAAAAATAAAGCAGGAAATGATGCTGGATAAGATCAGTGCAAAAACCTGCCTATGCCTATTTTTATCGCAAAACCATATGGTGAAATACAAAATGGAAAATACTATATTAACAATTAAGGGAATTGTATGGCTTAATGATGTTTTTACATTAGTCTAAAGGAACATATGAGACAAATTTACTAAGCACTTGCATCATTGAAGCTATATATCTATACTGTCCATCTTATTTTTCAATGCAAAAGAAAGAGATCCTGTGAATGCGCGACTTTAGCAGCTATAGGTAAGTGACTAGAATAATAACAAAGTGTAATCAACGGTAAAACTATTTAAATAACATGCTAACAAATACCACTTTCCAACATAGCATAACGAACTGTTTTTGTACAGCTAAAATAAGTGGAATTGGAAGCCACGCGTAAAATAAGCTCTTATGTAAAAAAAAAAGCTGGATATTTCAGCGCAAAAACTTGTGACAGGCATTTGTAAATTAGGTAATTGATATTATTTTCAGCGTAAACATTCATTCTCAGTAACCTCACACTCAGAGTGGACCTTGAAAACGTTACACCATTAGCATAACTCATGTAGCGCAGTGCTAACGTAAACAGTGTGCGTAAATAAACATCGCTATCAGCTTCAGCAATTAACTCTTAGTGAATTTCCTTCATCTGTCTTTTTTTGTTTGCTTTTGAGCAACGTCGTGGTTCCCTGTTTGCGGTTATCAGTGGTTACATTAACGCTACGTAAACTTTACTGCTTATCTCATAAATGGCGGTCTGGCATTTTGTGGTTATTTGGCTTTCAGACAAGCACAATGCAAGGAATAATGACAGCAGCTTCATCTCTGAGAAAGTAGAGAGAGCCGGATCGTTCACTCGAACCAGTCAGGAACGCTAGATTAAATTCCTACAATTAGTCGTCCGAGCCGTTATTGCATGACTGGGAACCGAGCTTCCAGAGATGTAATTCATTTATTAGCCTCTTGACCCCTATAAAGTAATCACCCCTCAAATGGAGATAATCGTCAGATTCTTCCTTTTTAAAATCCGGAGACATGCCGTGAAATACCATTGTCTCCAGTACACCTCCGTCACCGCAAGTCTCCATATCGTTCTATGCCCTTTACCATCAAACTCCTGTTTTACCAGACCAAATTATGACAGTCACCGGTAAATTCAATATAATGAGATGCAAATTTGGTAAAAGGACAATTTGGGCCGCTCAGGTTGATGTCGTTATGCATGTCAGAAATCCCTCATTAGCAGACGCCTATGAATCGGATTACTGAATAATGAGGGTGTGTTAGCCTCAATCTTTCCACCGAATTTGACAGAGGGCTTTATCTGTGTCCAATGTATTCATCCTGTCTAATGCGCAAGGTGATTCAGTTAAAGCTCAGCAGACTGGTATTGGTGGACTGGTGCGCAGCCCCGAATTAGCTCCTGATCTCCATAATTGATCTATAAATCTACTCTGACACCGTGGTTCGTCGTACTGCCATTTACATCAAGAGTAATAAAGCGTGGTGCATCTTACAGACGCCGCCTATGAATGTGTCCAAACACGGCAGGCTCACATGCTCCCTTAATAGTAATAACACTGCCTGTTTCTTACACTGAGTCTGACACAAAGCTTCTGGAGACGTACAGTATTACTCTAATTCTCCCATAAGCGAGCATCGTGGTCCCATGCTCTGTTTTGAAGGTGCAATTTACATTGGCACTCCAGCCGACAGTGTCTCATTTGTCACTAAGCTTTCCTTTATGGAGAGGGGCTCAATAATTCCTCTGCATAATCCACAATAAATTGCACTTCTAAAAGCCTCAGACCTTTCCCTGGGGAACAGCAAAGGTTTAACGCAGGGGTCGGCAACCTTTGGTGCACGTGCCAATGGAGGATAATGGTGGACGGTGGGATAATAATTGGTACGTGAGCTGAAAGAGAGCGAGAGAGATTAATATTACATGTTGTTATTGTGCATTTTGTTGTGCGAGTCAATCGCCTCTACCTTTTAACTGTTGAACACTGCCTGTTTATTTAGTTATGAGGCGTATGGCAAGAGAAACACTCAAAAGAGCGGTGAAACTGGTTTTCCACTGCAGTGTTACTCATGCAACCAATGGCAAAGTAGATCAGAACAATAACACCACATTTTGGACGAAAGGATAATCGATAAGTCTTTATATCTGTAAGATAATATATAAGATATATTGGCCAATAAATCTAAGCCTTGATATATGATTTGTGAGCCTTATTACAAAAACTTCAGATTAAATCCAACATATGAAGCGAATACAGAGGAAACAAAGAAACAGCAAAGAAAACATGATTTCTTTTCCCAAAAATAATTTATGGCCTGCTTTGAACCCTTAACTTTTAATATTATCTTACATTTCTAAAGCCAACTTACTTTGTAAATATTTAAAACATCTATTGAGAATAAATGCATTAACAATGCAAACAATGCATCTTTACAACATTACTTATTTGTGCCACATGGCTATACTATAATTTGAACAACCTGCGTATAGAAAAAAATTGCGATTGCCAAGAAAAAAATTGCACTTCCATTCAAAAATATTTTCCTCAAGTAACATTTGAGATCACATATGATTAACTATGTGGAAATATTGAATATTCACAATACATTTATGATGATTTTGTGGTGACTCAATGTTATAATGGTATGTGATTGTTATTCCACTTGTCCTTACCAGCCTCATTATTCTTAACAGGACTTTTTCGAAATTTGCTGTCATAAATTATATGAATAATAAGAGATGCAACCAACAGCTTAATGTAAGTCACCGTATTCCCATTCACTAGAATAACTGAATTAACTTTATTTTCCACAACATGAGACAATAAATGCACATACATGCATACGTCCTGTTGCATCATCATCTAAAATGTTACTGTTTGCATTTAACCTGATAGTCACCACAATCCATGTTTATATTTTTCAAGAAAAATGGAAAATGAACATATAATATATAAAGAGTTACTCAAAAACACTGTTATTTCTTGAAGACTACATTGTCAGAATTAAAAGAAACACTAGTTTGCCAGAAGCCAATCCACAAATTAATAAAAATTCCAACATTTACATTATTTACCATAGCTAAAGTCTATTTCATTTTCCCTTATGAGGTAATTAATGTGCAATACAATGTGCTGAAAAAGAACTGCTCAGTTTTGCCAGATCTAATTAAACAAGGAAAATTGTATTTGAAATGCAGTTCCCAGATAACACTTTTCATGGATATTTAACATTTAATACTTCGAATCTGTTTAAATTATAAACACAGAGTCTGAATCAACATTTATTTATTAAGGTCTGAAATCTATATCTTAAATCTAAATTGAAATGTTAAAACATTATACATTTGTATTATTTATTAATTCCTCTTGCATTTTTTATGCCAGTGTCTTTGTGCCAAAAGCAGTCATAATTAAATTTTTGTGAGCATTTTCCACTTAGAATTCATCCTGTCAGCTCAAGTTTTGAAACAGAATAAGAGCTGCTGACAAGTAAATGTGGGCGATTCACTGTTTAGTTTCTTACATCAGGAATCCACTGATTTCAGAACGAGTCACTTCTGCAGTTTGGCATTAATAAATGAAACTAATAGACTGGGGAGAGAGTTTTGAGTTTTGAAAGTTACAACAATCTTTTACAAGATCAAGGAAAATGTTGAAAAACGTACGTCTTATGATAAGACTGCTTTAAAAATCTTTCATGCATGCACGGAGGACACACAAAGCATTGTGTGAAGTTACAGTGTTACAAACTTTTTTACAAAAATACACTGGTTTGGTGAACATGTTTCAAAGCGTCCCGCATGCAGATCTGTCAGAGAAATAAACCAGCCAGAAGGTTTATTCTTAGACGGCTCTTGCTGCCCTGTCATGTGCATTTAAGATGAATCGCTGAAGATTTTCACTCTTTGCCTCCATTTAACAAGTGAATCTGACCGCTGCAACAGTTACAGCTAAGAGCTAGCTTTAAAGTTAAGTTTAAAAACTTAAAATTTGGCATCTTTAAGATCTATAAAATATTTTTATTTTGCTGACTTTTAGTTCATTTTAGTAAGCGTTGAGTTCATGTAGTTCTAAAAACAAACTAGCTTAGCAAATACATGCGTTTGAATACTCGAATACTGATGACTCGAATTGCAATGACAGGATTATCCCGATGTTTGGCTAATAAAATACTCTCTAGAAAGAGTATATCTACTCCAAACTACTAACAACTGCCTCTAGCTAGCATTAGCAAGTAGCTATAGCAGAGCCCTTCAATATGCTGTTTCACTAGGAAATACATCAACACAGGGACGAAATCTGCACTCAGTCTGGAAACAACAATAGCATGCTTCATTTTACATTCAGCCCTTGTTTTCTTTTTCTTTGATACTCATATCATCTCAGATGAGTGAACGTTCAAATCCACAACACTAACACAACATCACACATCGAGCTCGAGCAAACTGCACATCAGACATTCTTCCACACAGCTAAGTTAACAAACAAAATTACAAATCATTTGTGCCTAACAAACATTTTCTAATGTCTCACTCGCCATGCTAACTACGCTAACTGTGTAGCTCGTACTGACACAAGCGTATGCTGGCCAGCTAAGATGAGCACTGCTTTATTCTCAGTGCCAATAATTCTACCGCATGCTTCATTCTGGTGGGCTGACTGTGTTAAGCACTGTGTGCGGCTACAGTAGCGCCGCTAGTTTTTTGCCATCATAATGACACCATTGTGCGAGCGGTGGGCAAATGGAACATGAGAGTGGCTGTAATGGGGCATGTATCAGGCAGAATGCGTTTGATTACTGGCTCTGAGAGAGAGGTGCAGCCGAGAGCGAACACGAGCTCATCTCAAACCGTGCAGAAGAGAAAGAAGCAGAAGAAAGACATTAGAAAGAGCAGGGAGAAGGAACAAGGATACAAAAAAAAGAACAGAGAGCGGTCGCACTTCAGATCATAGTTCATATTCACTATTAACTATGTGTTTTTCCTCAATAAACTCCTAATTAGCTTCTTATTGAGACTAGTAAGTAACCGTAGTAGTTGTTGTATAGGTTATGTGTTGTTAGGTATGGTTATGAGATATGGTCATGCAGAAGAGAAATTAATATGTGTTGTATAAGTATTAATAAACAGCCAATATGATTGGAAAAATCTACTTTAATAGTGAATATGTGCACCTAATCTAAACTAATCTAATCTAGAATCTAATCCAATCTAATGTGCACCAACTCAGAGAACGCAAATGAGAGTCTGAAGAGAATCAAGACGAATGAGTGAATCTCACAAAACGAAGTTATTGCCACTGTTCTTTCAGATACACTGCAGTACCATGGATATACCATAGTATGTTATCATGGTAAAAATCATAATTGTACCGTGGTACCACCCTGATCATTTGTGTAACGAACAAACATCCTGTAGAAAAGAGATCAGTAAAAAAGGTATAATATATAATGTATAGGGTTCTATTGGGTGAATTTCACAAAATCTGTCATGGACTTGTTCAGAATATATTGCCCCAAATTCAGGAGGCAGAAATAAGAAATTACATGATACAAGTCATTTTCATGACAAATAAGCATATTTCCTCACGGCAACTCTCACGGTACTGCAAAATCTAATTTTCATTAATGTAATGTGAAGAATAAACTGATATGAACTGTAATAATAATAATAATAATAGTAAATCTGTAGAAAAAAAAACTGGTCATTTAAACAGTTAAAATTACAGACATTTCCTTTAATGTTAAAACACAGTACAATGCAATGCATAAATAAAGGTAAAACACCTGTGAAATATCAATAGAGAAAATTCCTTCCTATTAACATTGAAGATTGAGATTTCTTAGACTTTATTATTATTTAAATTGTGCATAATTTATGCAGTATGGAAATAAATAGTCCTAATTTTAAAATTTAAATTTGAATACTATATTTTATTTTTAAACCAATATTATTGTATTTAAAAAAAAAAAAAAAAGTTTACTTTCTGTAATGTAACCGTACATTACTCGGTTAACTCTTTTCCAGCCACTGATATAATTTTCCAGCTATCCATATTTGCACTGTTAAATGGTAAGGGGAGCTATTATACACCTTCTGAAAGAGAACAGAATCTCCGGATCAAAACACAGGTGAAGAAGAAGCAGAATCGGTGATCGAAGCATTGCTTATTATGTACATGTAAAATAATGCGATCATGAACATTAAACAGCATATAAATCAAAACTGCCTATTGTGACCGAATGAAATGTCGACCCTGAAAGAGGAAAGAGGTACAGGACTGTACCTAATTAAGATGTATTGCATGTTCAGATATTCATACAACAAAATATTATGGGGGGCCATAAAAGGTTTGTGAAAATGATCAAAAATGCTGGCGAACACAGCAACTTTACAAAAAAAATTGATTTAATTATTTTCATGATAATTAAACATTTATCTGCACAGTTCTCATTGAACAGTGAAAATCTCTCTTTCTCTCCTTCTCCCTGCGTCTCAATGTCCATACTATCCATCCTAAACAGTATGTGAGATTAAAATAAGTCCCAAAGCATAGTATGTTAAAAAAGAGTATGCCAGAAGTCCCTGGATGGTCAACTATTTCCGGTGGATTTTCCGAGTGTGGATCCGTGCACACTCTAAAGGGTAATATTCCCCACAACCCTTTGCGCTTTGGAGGAGGAACTACAAAAAAAAAAAACTACAAAACATGGCGGATATGTGCGGCCGACGGGGAGAGGTTCAGATAAAAGTTTGAGTGACTAATCGAAGTTTAACCAGATAAAAACATATTTATTTAATGTTATCCGTGCTATATTTCATATGCAATAACAATGTGGACTTTTATAAAGATCCGTTTGGCCATTAACTTTTAAATACATCGTTTCGCATTAATATGAGGAGAGATTCCCCATGAAAGACATGAAATCATGACAAGATAATTGACAGGCCAGTTTACTGTGACATGATGCGACAGAGAGCAACCGTTAAAGACGCAATTGTATGACGTGATAGTATGTCCCAAAGCTTGTCTACACACTCAAAAGTATCTTATTCTTTAAAGACTACATACTTTTAGGGCGTAGTATAAGTAGGCGATTGAGACGCAGCATATCTTTTCATTTTGGTTCCAAATGTGACCTGGTAATGTTTTCACTTGTTTATGAAGGTCAGTCGCGGTCTCCTATATCCTCTGCGGTCACCACTGTCTATCTCTCTCTCTGAAGCTCATAAACACACTCATCCACCTGTGCTCGCGTTGAGGGAGCAGGTCTGACATCCAGCATCATTGCGTTAATTATGAAGCCATTCCAATGAGCGCGTTCCCTAGTGTCCTTCACTCACTACTGCATCTCAATTTTCTCACCAGGCTCAACCATATAAGGAGTCACACGGGGAGTGTACATGCCATCAGGAAATTGCATGTGATTTGATGCGAGCCCAATTTATGGGGAGGTATGTGTGATAATTCATCGTATGAGGGAAGCGAGCTTGTCACTGCTTATTTCAGTGATGCAACAGGCCACGGCACCAGACGTCACTGCCGGCCCAAAGAGCAAGAGCGCTAGTCACCTTACCTCACCCTGCTGTCTCGTCTCGCTAACATGTGGATCTGTTTGCTTTCTGTCACCTCCCTCACTCTCGAAATTCATATTAGATTCCACATTATTAGAACATAACTGCATAGTATGCATAGCACGATATTACAACAGCACATACCTCTTTAATCGGAGAACACATTCTAGGAAAAGGTTATGAGCATATTAAAATGAGAAAAAAACCCACTAATTACTATAATGGCGGTTATGAACATACAGCGTGATGGCATCAGTTATTAACCAATACGTTTGTGAAACAATATGACAGAACAAAGGTAACTCTATGAGGAATAAAAAGAGCAATTACACCCGAAAAGAAGAAATGTCTCGGTGTGTTCTCCTAGAAAGAAATGGAGAGCAAAATGATAATGAGCAATCATAGCAATATAGGAGAGAAAAATCATGATGGATATGTCTTTAACAAAGCAACTGTTTCTCCTAGACAACATGGCGAGCAAGCAAATGGAGATGAGCAATCATTAATGTACAATGAGATCTCTTTAATATCTCAATTACTTCTTCTAGACAGCAATGAGAGCACACAAAGACATATCACAGTTGAGATCTCTTTAAAATCTCAATTTCTTCTCCAAGATAGCAATGAGGCAACATTGAGAGTGATTGAAGATGTTCTTTCCTCAGTTTTAAATTCTTTAAATCTATACAATTATATCATGATGGGAACCTCTAAAAGGCTCTTTATGCTTTCGCACCAGAGGAACGTTTCCATAGTTCCCATAACTATTGGTGGAAGTACCCGTTTTTTATGGTGTTTTCGCACCGCAGGAACTGGGAATGATTTTATGTCTTTTGTAAGAACTAAATTAGCTCCTACTTCAGAGTAGGGTTTAACCCAGCACAATAGACACTACCATTGACGTAGGTGTCCGTTGATTGGACGAACGCATGCCATACAAAACACAGGCACCCGCCATCTTAAAAAAAGCTGTGTAAATACACAGTTTTACTTACACCACTAAAGCTGCAATAGATGGGTTGACACCAAAATCCAGGCACTTCTCAACCTTCTCAAGCCACAGAGGAAATTCAATGTGACTTTCAAGGGACCAAGCATATTTCTGCACAGCAAGGGGCGAAGCAAGTTAAGCAGGACTACAAAAGAATAAAAGAACACAAGAACCAGAGCGGCAGGATGTTAGTGACGGCTTACGTCACTTCAGAGTTGGTGGTGCAAATGCAACCAGGAAAATGGTCATACGGGAACATTTAGTTCTCGAGGGGCCGCCCTAGTGGCTAGTTCCTATAACTGAGTTCCAATAACTACTCGGTGCAAAAGCTCCTTATATGAAGCGCCTGACAAAACCCATTAAGGTTCTATACAGAGCCTTTTAAGAGTGCACAAGTTATACCTCATATATGTCTCCTCTAGAGCTTTCAAAGAGATCTCACAGATGTCTCAAAACTGTGCTTAGATTTGTCAACATTGTCTGCGATCCAAAGTCAGAGATCACAATATGACCTCAAACATTACACTGTAAAAAATTATCGTGATTTTAACGGTAAAAGACTACGTGTGAAAAATGCTACAGTGAAAAACTGTTAATTGGTTAACAGAAAGTTTCCGTACTATATACGGTACATAACTGTGATAGATCTAATGGTACATTTAATGAAATTTTACTGTAAAATACCGTTAAATTGACAGTTTTTGAAAGTGAAAAAGAACAACTCATTGTACAATTTACAGTAAAAAAACGTAAATTGACATTCCCACAATTCCCTGCGTGACACTTCACATTTGATGTTGAAATAACTGTTTCTTCATAGTTTTCTTAGTTGTTTTCTTATCAGTTATGTACATTAGGGTTTTATGTTACATTTAATGTTGTTAAAGGTGCTCTATGGAACTTTTCTTCTACAATGAATCCTTTTTTTATTGCCTGTGTGTGAAGAGGTTGTAATCACACATTACAATTATCCACTTTTCGGGTTTTGCTATTACATCTGAAGGCCAGTATTCATATTTATATGTGAAGTCTCCGGGTCGGATTTACAGCGAAATCCACCGGAAGTGACGTGCATGCGCGCTCCCGAGCCTCTCTCCTTATACAGTCTATGCGACCGACGGCACTTCAGCTAGGGAACGACATGGAGTCTGATAACACCCCAAAACGACCTGCCTTCAGCACAACACAAACTCCCAAAAATAAAAATAAAAAAAAAATAAAAAAGTTTTATCTGCTGAATCTCGTCAAGCCAAACGTGATTCTGATCGCCTCCGGACGAAAACACGGATACACATCGGCAGAGCTTTTGAATTGTGGAGAGACCTCCGCTTTGTTTTAGGTATAAAAACAGATCCTGAGTTGGCTTTCCTCCTTTTGGACAGGTAAGCTAACATTACTTCAAAGCATGTGAAATATATTGTGATTTTGTGCTTTAGTTGGCTCAAGTTAGATAGCATTAGTTCGCCGTCAATGCAGTTAACGTTATTATGGTACGAGCATGGAGCATTAGTTCAACGTCAAGATGATAAAAGTAGCCTATTATTGTAAAGTGGCAGTGGGAGCTTACATGAGTTTCCAGCATGTTGTGTGATGCTTTCGCCGTTGCGTTGAAAGTCTCCGTGTGGCCGGTAGTGAATGCTCGCTCTTGAGATCGCGCACGCACACGAGCACGAGCGCTCTTGTTGCAATCTGAAACATCACCGCTAGAGGCCGCTAAAATCTCCATATAGCACCTTTAAATTAATGTCTATTGCATTTTTAAAATTTCATGTGTGTTACCATGATGGTGTTTAATGTTTGTGCGATTGACACTGTGCAGCTTCTATATATTAGTATTAAATTTCTCGTGGAAGAGCTTCTTGTGATGAGCTTCGATTGATCTTTGATTGATCATGTGACTTTCATCACTGCTGTGATTGGTGGTTGTCAGTGTAATACAATAGTACAAAACAGATATTAATACTGCAATAGGTCAGTAAATTAACTTTATCAGATAATGAAATACGGTTTATTACTGTAAATCCAATAACGTTGCTACCGTATTTTTGACGGTAAAGTACTGGCAACCACAGCTGCCGGTTTTTTACCGTAAAAATTACGGGTTTATTTTTTACAGTGTACTCCTCAACCTCTTCCAAACTGAATTTTATAGCTATATACTCTTATCCACGGCCGTAGCCACAATAGGCACTGAGGTGAACAAGTTCAATAATTTGAGTGCTAAATCATGTAACCCATACTGTAGCACCATGCTTATATAACAGCTTTTAACTTTTTTTTTTCTGAGCTAGATCCTGTTCTTGTATTGTCTCTTTGTGAATATCTTATCTGTCATCTGGTTAATCTGGGCTTCCTAGAATTATCCTTTAGAAAATGTCTCCATTTGCAGGAATTTATTCACATCTGAAAAGAAAGTTCACTTCTCAACTGTCACAGTCTCAACCTTACCTGTCATACAGCGACCACAAACTTTTTTTTATCTCGATAACCTGGTCTGTTTGTGTCTGCCCTTTTCAGTGACTAGCCTGTGGTCACTGACCCTGCGCTCGGATCTGTCTCTATTCTGCAGCTCTGACATCCCGAGTTGTCTATTAGCTCTAGGTCTTTTCTCTTTAGACTCTTATAACATACTAATTTATTTGCATTTCAGTTATTAGCTCAGTACTCCACACAATGACTTTCATTGCAATTGTATTAGTTTGAATTGCTTCTACTTTGCCTTTTTATTCTCAGCACCACTGAATGATGAGATGATTTTTTACATTTCTTTGCATTTTTTTTTTTTTATAATATGAATTGCAATATGTCAATTTGCATGTCAGTGTAGTACAGTACCCTTCAGGCAATTTTTATTGCGAAAGATTTAATTTAAAGGGGTCAAAGGTTTAATTTAAAGGGGTCATGACATTAGAAATCAATTTTGCCTTGATCTTTTGACATATAAGAGGTCTTTGTACCATTAAATCATCCTGCACGTTTCATAGCTTAAAACGTCCTCCTCATTATAAACAAAGCATTTGTATTAAGCTCCAAAAACACCCGGTTGGGATATTATGGAATTTGTGATATCAGACTAGCACATACATTTGCACATGAACGACTCCAGTGCAAGACATCGACACATAGTTACACATCATCACACCACTGGCGTTCAGTCGCTTAACAGCTGACACTTGACTAAACTGGATGTGAGCGTCACGTCAAAAGCAAATAAAACCCATTATAATCACTGACGCTGTCTACACTGGATACAGTATACAGATGTTCGTTCAATTTCTGACATACACCACACGCTTGAGTCTGTCGACAACAAGACAAATGGAAGAATTAAAGTATGTTTGCTTTGACGTCCAGTTTAAATGGCTTGTTTGTGTCTTCAGAAGGATCCCAGCGTCAGGAACAAGTGGATGGTTTATTTTAATGGCGTTCTGGATCGTGTCTGAGAATTATATGTTTGTTCGGAGCATTTTGTTTTGTAAACGAGGCACAGTGTAATAAAGAGTTTGCAAAGAAACTTTTATTGAGAGATGAAGCAGCCGACTGTATTGGATCTAGAAGCAGCAGCATCACAAACCGTAAGTGAATTATTTCATAATGCATTGTCTGCAAATTGGGGTTTTATATGGATAATGTTTTCAAATTACTTGCAATAGCGCGTGGGCGTTGATATTGTTTTCTATGCAATGATGTTTAGCCAATCATAACAGATTAAAAACGGATCATTTCAGATAGTCAGAAGGAAGTTTGAAAATAATATCTTTTTTTCCACATATATGTTTTTTTTTTTCTTTTGTGTGCAAGGAACTTTATTAACATTATGTGAAACCTCAAGGAACATTTAAAAATCCATGTATGTTGTGACCTCTTTAAAATCCACACAAACTGCTTGCAACCCATTTTGCATTTGTAATGTGATGTATTTACATGTGAAACTGAAGGTGGGTTAAAAAGTAAGAGGTATTTGTGATTCATTATCCAGAAAGAACAAAGCAAAGTGTATTAAAAGTAGGAGCAAGTTACTAAATTGTAATAAAAGATACAGAGACTACTGTTTAAATTTGGAATAACCTGTATTTTGCATCATGCTCACTAAGACCAGGAACAGGTATTAAGAGAGTAAATAAGAACAACTTTGTCTCAGACATTTCTCTTTAAATTTCTTAGGAAAAATAAAAATAGAATAGACAATTAATATAATGTGGGAGTATAGAGCTATAAAATGAACGTGGCAAATGTAGCAAAGAAAAAAAATACTCAAAAAAATGAGATCTCTCAGGTTTGACTGCAGACGTTGGTATCTTGGCACATCTGAGTACAGTTTTGAGATATGAGTCCGATATTTTCTAAGCTGTGTTGTTATTATTTAATAAACTAAAAATATTAAAGGGGTAGTTTACCCAAAAATGTCAATTCTGTCAATTATGTCAACCTCATATCATTCCAAACCTGTTTGACTTTCTTTCGATCTTGCTTTTTCTCTGGAAAACTAAAGAAGATATTTTGAAGAATGTTTGGTAATCAAAGAGTTCAGGTTCCCATTGACCTTCATTGTATTTTTGTCTATATAATGGAAGTAAATGGGAACAAGCACTGATTAGTAACAACATTCTTCAAAATATCTTCATTTGTTTTCAATTTTCAATTTAATTTAGTTCATCAACTATCCTTTTTTTTTTTTTTAAATTTAAATAAAGCTTAAAATAAAATTTTAATATTATACAATTTTTTTTAAATGTTTACTTGGCAACTAACTTAAATAAAAATTGAGTTGATGTACTAAAATGAATAAAACTGAAATAAAAATGAAGATAAATTGGAAAAAAAAATTACAAAAATGAAAATATTCAAAATAACAAATACTATAATACTATATAAATGTTACTATATAATACAATGAACTGCTTCTAAGGGAAAATGTGACACATTCAGCAACTTTTTTTTTCTTCCAAAAACACATCTGAGAAGAAAGAAATTTAAGGAAATGTCTTCATTTCATCCCTCCTGCCTTTAGTGATTTTTCTTTCCTGGATCCGTTGTCCTGGGCCCCGAGATGAGGGCCTCGCTAAGGTCCTGTATGGTATATAGCCTGCTCATTGGTCCATGGGAAAAAAGAGGCCCACCTATAAACTTTTTGTCTCAGCCCGAATGAATTGTAGTGACTGGCCCTGCTGGTGTCTCCACTGGAGGCCCGTGAGTAAATTTACTGCTCATTGAGTCGGTAAACTGTCTCTCTCTCCCGCTTTGTCACTGTCATCCTCTCTCTGTCTCACTTCCTTTGCCTGACACTCACTTAATTCAAATTAGAGATGTGTTTGTAAACATCTATGCTAGAGCACATCGCGGCAGCATCTTAATTTACCAGGTATAAGTAAGCTGTGCAATAGTCACACTGACATTAATCTTATGCACCAGTAACAATGGATGGTGAGGACATAATAATGAAATGAATCGCGGGGTCTCTGTTCGTGTGGTACCTGCACTTTAACGCGAGACACGGGATGGCACAGACTGGCAGACTGCCACATCGCGTGCCCTGACCGAGCCAGACCTTGACAGATTCATCTTCATTACACGCACATCAAGACAGCGTTCGCTTGTGTACAATTACCTGCTCGTGAACGCATATGTTGGTTTGTGTGTGTAGTGAAGATGTAACGCATTTGAGACTAATGGGCATTTTGATATGCAGGTTATTGATGCCGTATAAACATAAATCACATGCAGGTACTTCAAAGACAACATACAATCTAAGTGATCCATATGTAATTTTTTAACAAATCTCCCTCGTCTGATTATGCACAACGCATCAGCGCATAATATTCTAAAGGACAAAGAGTTTTTATAACCTTTCACTGAATGACTGAACATAACTTTTCTTAAAGGTAGGTTAGGCAATTTCAGAGAGCAAGCAAGCAGAACGTCTCCAAAGACAAGCCTCCTTCAAATTACATGAACGCACACAGCCAGAGCAGAGTCTGCAAAGCGTCACGAGAGACGGCGTTAAAGTACCTCATGTCTCAAAGCACATAACAATACAATAATAAGTAAGGGATAATGCACATCCAGCCGGTGGTTCTGTCAAAATAACCCCCGACAGGATGATGAGGACTTGATCAGCCGGGGTTATATTATATATTATATTATCCCGCTTGCCACGTAAGTAAATAATTAGACACAAAATATTTATCTGAGTTGAAATATTTTATTAGGTCTTTAAAAACAAAGCTTCCGCGGAGAGAGCAGTTGCAGCGCGGCAAGTTCAAACTAAACGGACATTTAAGACATACTGTATAGTCATTCATATCACTTATTAAACAGCATTTCACCACATAAATCATTATGGGGATAAGATATATTGATTTCAGATTAAACTGTTTTATCTCATAATCCAACAGTGTACAAAACAATAGTCACAAAATGGCAGCAGCTGCGTTTGTATGAAACAAGAGAGAGCGAGTTCACGATACCGGATGGCATCATTTAATAACCGTACACAAAATATTGATTCGACTGAGTTTTAATATTTGATTCGCTCACCAAACGCAAAACCTCCACAAAGAAAAAACGCTCCTAGCAGGCGTATAGCAGTTCAGTATCCCGGATGGGCCTGCGTTGTCTGTTTTGAGCGGTTGTAATCTGGGAATAACTTACCGCTGGATTGTCCAATCAAATGCAATGATTGGACGAAATGTTTTTGGTCCTGAGACTTCCACAGAGAATATATGCACATTTTATTTAATATTTAAACCACTTACATTATTGATTGCAATCAGGATGTGGAGAGAGTTTCAACGAGAATAACAAAAAGTGTTTAAAGCAAAATAAATGTTTGAGCAAGTACATAACCAGCCAGTGTTCAAAACTATCTGCTTGCCGTAGCTTGATTCAAAATGCTAAGGTTGTAATAATATTTTTAATTCCAGTGGTACTGGTGGATTTTCACGGGAAATTCGAGCCTGTCTTTGCGTCATTACGTCACATCTGTACACATAAAGAAAGTGTCTCGGCTAGTAGGCGTGTGAGGATGTTGGAAGTGGAGATTTGTAGCCTTTTCTCACAGCACTTGATATAATTAACTTTTCAATTTGATGGCGGATCCATGAAGGTTCAAACGACAATCACCAGAGACAACTGGAGACTCACCCGTTGTAAAATGCAGAGACTGCAACCGGGCTCATGCAAAAACAAGGATAAATATCAGAAGGGCATTAAATGCGCAATGCTGATGTTGTTAACATTAACAATTCAAGAACAAAGTATAATTTGCAAGGTTTGACGTGATATGATAAGCGATCGATAGATTTAATCAGCGCGATTTACTGCAATGCCTTTTTTCCCTTCGTTGGTCAGAACAAAAGTGGATGTTCCTTACTTGTTCAAATGACATTTTGCAGTGAAAATTCTTATGTTGGTCATACATCCAAAAAGTAGAATCTGTGATTCCGAATGACAGCATCCACACATTCTCCTCAAAACATTGGATTCAATCTAGCCTGGGAAAACCCAGACAACTTCCGGCAAATTTAGATTTGCTCTGAAAGTTAGTCTGGCAAAGAGCTCATTCAAGCCCATTTCCAGTCCGTCGAAATCGAGGCACCAATCAGAAACGTTGGGGCGGGCTTTACACGATGACGATTTTGAAGCAGATTTTGTAGCCTACATTACAAAGATGGATGCCGCCGTCGAACATCACTCGTTCGAATCAGCTATCGCGTCTGTTTTAAGCGATTTGAACGTTTCCTTTTTGTTAAAAACCGAGCAAAGAACAACACTCGGAGATGTTTCTCCGTCGCTCGGCATACGTCATCTCCTTCATCGCTCTGATTGGTTTTAGGTCTATTTTAGGTCCCCTCTGGAAATGATTTGTCTATGACGCTTTGGCAGACCCTAACTCAATTACAACTGAGAACCAGGCTAGATTCATTCAATAATGTTAACCAAAATCTCGTAGCATTCCAATAAGTTCTGGCCTTATTTCTTTTTACCTTCTGAATATTTGGCTCCACATGGAAATGATAATTTTACACTTAAATTCCATTGTGTTTTCAATTTCAAGTCTTTTTTTTTTAACCCTGTCACATGTTTTAATTACCCTGAATGTTGTTATTGTGTGCGATACAAACTGTTTTAAAGAAGGCATAATCTGTTAAATTAATAACAGAGCTAAATGGAACTGTCAGAGCATTATCAACATTAATAGGCTATACATTTTTCATACAGTATTTTAATGTGATGCCTGGATTAATTTTAAATAATTAACTTTAGTTTGTGTACACAAACTACCTTTCACATGTTTGTGTTCAGTAAGATTAATTTGAAATTAACACTAATATTAAATTGATCAAAGACAATTGAAGTAAATGCTGTTCTTTTTAACTTTTTCATCAAAAATGGTTTCCACAAAAATATTTTGTTTTCAACATCGATAATAAGAGATGTTTCTTAAGCAGAAAGTCATCATATCAGAATGATTTCTGAAGGATCATGTGACAATGGAGTAATGATGCTGAAAATACAGCTTTGATCACAGGAATAAATTACATTTTAAAATATATTCAAATTATACAGCCATTTTAAATTGATATATAATACTTCACACTATTAAGTATTACTGTATTTTTTTGTAATCAAATAAATGCAGCCTTGATGAGCATAAGAGACTCTTTCAAAAACATTATCTTCTTTTAAACTTTTCAATCTTATGGTAATTCTGTGATCATGTGGATGTCAGTGACATAAAATGAATCTATCATGTGTTTGAATATGAATGACAGCCATTCATGCATCTCTTCGTCTCAATCGATCTGTATATAGCAGCTTGAATGAGAGTGATGATGTAACTGGATAGATATTCACTGTCATAAACAAAAGCAGTTAAGGAATAGTTCACTTCAATATGACAACTGTGTCATTAGTGCAATCAATTTAACAAACTTTCAAACACAACTTTTTCAGTTGTACCACCAGACTATCACATCTTCAGCTGGGATTAGATCTTATCCCACCGAAGGCACCAGTAACTGGTGCCCCCTTAAAAACAAATAGATGCATGACTTCTCCACTAAATTGGTCTGCCAAGCTGCGACCCGCATCTGATTTGTTCCACAAAGCGAAAGCCAAGACGACCGAACACAACATTATAGACCTATGCGCACACGTCAAGCTACGAGCATGTGCGCGAATGTGATGTATCGAGTTTGATGGCGGTGACCCCATTCTGCCGTCTGCGGTTACCCAGCGACGAGATAGGCCAAGTCTCGAAGGGTCTCCAAATCTCCAGGCTTGAACTCCCACACGCCTGTTACTCACCCAGCCTCTCACACACACACACAGAAAACATCCCCGAGCTCATCGGCCAATGATCAGTCGAGCTTACACGGAAGAAGAAGGGCAGTGATGTCACAACAGGCATAATCTCCATTCAGCATCTCCCTTCCAACTGCAAGCGGACAGTTTCACAGACACGCTGACTCGCTTTTTTTACCTCTGAAAGAAGATGAAAGATTAGAATATTACAGAGCGGAGCATCATTATGTCAATGACAATATGCACCATATTGTTACAGAGATAAAAATCCATATCCCTGATCCAAGGCACATAAGATGGATTAAAACAAAGCCGGTCGGAAATGGACAGCGTGAGATCCATCTCTTTATGTGCATGCGACCTGCCGGTTTAAAGGGATAGTTCCCACAAAAATGTAAAATTCTGTCATTGTTTACTCAACTTCATGTTGTTTCAAACCCGTGAGACTTTGGTTAAGTCTTGTGAAGAGACATGTGATGACTAGTTTTAAATTAGGCTTTTATTTACATGTAAACAATGATCAACACACATACATAGAGCACATTAAATATGGTAAACACGTGTGAACCAGTGATATTTGTCATATGTGCTGTGCTCTGTGTTTATATCTGTATAAAAGCCTAAATTAAATCTGTTCATCAAATCGATTGTATCTCTTCAGACTCACTCGATTAAAATTAATTCATTTTAATATGCCTTCCTGACTTTTTTAGATCTTGTAAGTTTTGTTTACCTTTAAATGGAGGGACAGAAACCTCTAAGGATTCATTGAAAATATCTTAATTTGTGTTGCGAAGATGAACCAAAGTCATACATGTTTGGAACAACATATAGGGCCTTATCTTGCACCTGGCGCAAATGACTTTGTACACCGACGCATGTATCATTCCTATTTTGCACCCGCGCAAAGCGGACTTTTCCCTCCACAGACACACGTCGGTTAACTAAGAAATTCACTTAGTTCAGCGCAAAGAGGAGGCGTGTTCCGGCGCAAACTTTCCCTCATGCTATTTTGCAGTTCCAGAAAACAATTGCGCCACTGACCAGAAAAAACCTAGTCTAAAGTCAGTGGCGCGTTGCGCGTACATTCAGATGCTATTTTAAGCGCGCGTGCTTGGTCATCATACAGAGTGTGAACAACGCGCATACACTGTAGATGATTCTCTCATCTACACAGATGCATTTTCCTTTTTGCAAATGATACATTATTATAAGGAAAAATATTAAAACACAAGGGAAATCATTGTTGTCAAGTCAAGTATATTTATATAGCGCTTTTCACAATACAGATTGTATCAAAGCAGCTTCACAGTATCAATATGTTGTGTCCATGACGATGGGAAAAATAGGCATAAAGCTTAGGCCTACATATTTACCCAAATTATTAGCCAAAATATTATTATCAATGTCACTTCTCTTTCTTTTACGGCCCTGACGAGAACATCGATCTCCTCGGCTGTGAACCGATTCTGAAGCGCGTCTGGTAAATGCGCGTTATAATAGTATTGCGCCATGGAACAAGCGCATCTCGTTCATCATGCTCTTAAAGGGAATGTGATATGACGCTCTAATTGGTTTATTTCACGTTACGCCCAAATCACACCTATGAATAATGAAGCTACTTCAGACCAACCCCTTTTAGATTTGCGCCAGGCGTAAGAGGCATTTATTCCGCCGGCAAAATAGCAACAGCGCCGGGATCCGCCCACAAAGTTACTTGCGCTTTGCGCTTTGACACTTGTGTTTCAGATCGTTAAAATAGGGCCCATAGTCTCCTGTAGACAGACCTTCAGATCGACGGCAGCTTTCATTGGCCAAGGACCGCCCAGAGACCGTCTGACTGACATGTTAAGCAACCAATCACAGTTAGTTTTGTTCCGTGTCATGTTTAGGGGTGTGAAAATGTAACGTCAATGTCCCGACAATAACAGACCGGTGTGTAAAACTCTTGGACGTATTTTAAAGAGTCTATGCCGCAAACTTTACATACTTCACCTACTTCTGAAAATCCAGCGTTTAGTTAATCCTGATAAGCGCTCATTGTCACAGTTGTAAACACAATTTCTTGCTTCTTCCATAAAGGGGTTTGGCGTAGAGGTCTTCACGGCTCCAAAAATTTGTATTCGAACCCAAAGAGACACATATATGTACTAGGGGTGCGCCGATCCGATATTCAGTATCGGTATTAGTCCGATACTGGCCAAAATCACTGGATCGGTTATTGTATGAATCGCGGGAGTATAATCCGATCTGATCACAGACCTTAGTCCTAAACTGTCATAAAAATGCTTAACAACTGAGAGACATACCGTAAAGAGAGATGAGCAACATGTGTCAGGTAGGGTTGCCAGATTTTCACAACAAAACCCGCCCAATTCGAGAGCGTTCAGATGTTGCCTTTAATGTGTCAGAACCGTGACATGAAAAACAGTGTATGTGCTTGAGACACAAGAGCTCAGCCTCACAGAAATAAAGGTTTTGGTACAGTGTGCCCTTATACCATTGCCAACAACGACAAGAAGTTCATTCATAATATTAAAAATGGGAGAAAGAAAGAGCAATGTGTGGTGTCAATGTGCCATCTAAGTAAAAGTCATTAGGAGCTTTCGCACCTGAGGAACCTTTTCATAGTTCCTAGAACTATTGGCTGAAGTACCCGGATTTTGCCGCCACAGGAACTACGAACAATTTTAGTTCTAGGAACTCCTTTTGGGGGGGACTAAAATAGCGTCTACTTCAGAGTAGGGTCAAACCAGCACTATAGGAACAACCAGTGACGTAAGTGTACGCTGATTCGCAGAACGCACGCGAAACACCAGCAGGGGTCCGAAGGTGTGACGTCTGAGGCTGAGACTAACATGAGGATGATTAAATAATGACAGACTTCTCATTTTAAGCAAACTACTGCTTTAAGCTCGAACCTGAAGGATGAACATTAGCTGCCTCATAAAACTACAGCAGCGCACAACTCACGGACACACGCAATTACTTTACAACCATACCGCCCCAGAGCACAGACAGGATATTTTTCCACACCACACATTACTCTTTCTGAGCTAACACACTCTCCCACAAACACTTGCTCCCCGGAGGAGGATGTCATAATGATGCGGGTCCTTATAAAGTAGCCGTCGCACATGTGTGTGTGTGTGTGCACAAGCCTGTGAAAAAGCCCCTGGCTCAAACCTGCAGTCATACCTTAGCAGGTGCTTCTTTCCACTCGCTGCATCTGTTAATTAGGAACAGTCTGCTAGAAGACTCGGGCTTAGCGTGGCCGCTGCCTTGTGACTGGTCATTAGAGCATAGAGTGAATCCAGAGGGTCTGTTAGGCTACTTACAATAGGACAACACACACACAAAGTTACACTCTGCTCGCTCTGTCTATTTCTCATTTTCTTTCTATCTTCCCCCGTCTCCCACCCCCCGGGGGAATGAGTGCATCGCTTCATCCACGCGATCTTTTTTGGCCAGCAGTCTTCCTGTTTCAGGTGACCTTTTTCTTGTGGTCTTTCAGAGCGGGCAGTCTGACGAGACTGCTCTGTCGCCTTTGTCACCATATAACTGAAAGAACAGGAAAAGGATGGTAGCAGATAAAGAAAGAATCTGCGCTTATTCCTCCTGAGGGCCTGTCGGTGAGCATTGTGTGCGGCTATACCACATGCTTCCTATGGCTGCTGGTATTTTAGCACTTTGAGAGACTAAAAATGAATTAACAGGTAGAGGCTAGAACATTTATATTGGATATACATCCACTGGGCGAGAACAAACGAGTACAGCTAGTGTGATATTGCTTTTACACAACAAGACGTTAATATCGAGTAACTTGCATTTTAGACATAATGTTGCCTGTCACTTTATCTGTTTTTGCTCTGCCTATAAAAACTGAACTGAAATGAACTGTTGGATATTTGAGTGACACACAGAAGTGGCGATTTGTTCCTGAATGAATCAGTGTTTTGAACAATTCGGTTGAGTGAATGAATAAACTCTCACTCATAAAGACAGTAATTTGTCACGTCCTATCAGCACTCCTGGAACACTGCTCGACCAATCAGATTTGAAGTAAATGCTGTACATGCATTGCATTCAAAAGTCTTTAAAGAAATGAATACTTGTATTCAGCAAGAGCACAGTAAATTGATTATTTATAGCACATTTATGAAATAAAAAGTCATTTATAATGTCTTTTTCAAAGAAAATTATGTTATTTCTATTTTTGATGTAGCACCGATTTCGAACATGAAGCAGCACAGCGGTTTTCAACATTGATAATAATTAAAAAAAAAATCTTGAGCATCAAATCATGGAATGATTTCTGAAGGATCATGTGACACTAAAGACTGGAGTAATGATGCTGACAATTCAGCTTTACATGAATACATAACATTTTTACATACGGTATATTCAAACAGAAAACAGTTTTTAAATTGTAATAATATTTTACAATATTACAATATTGTATTTTTGATCAAATGCAGCCTCGATGAACAAAATAGACTGACCCCAAAAATTTAAGAGTAGTATTTTGACTTTAAGCAACTGAATTTGTATTGAAGTCATACTAGTAATTAATTTGATATAACAAGTCAAAACAAATTAGATGAAGCACTTTAAATAATTTTTAAGTACTGTATCTCTTAAGTTTCCAATAAAGTGGGTGGTTATTCAACTCTCATCTAAACAGTCTTTGTTATGTTTTGTCATAAACTTGCTAAATTAAATGATGTTTCCATTGCAAATGTGAAACACTTAATTTGTCTGTACCAAACTATACAGTATGTTTAAAGATACAGTAAATGCGTCACAATTTATTAAACAACAACTTAATTTATGTATTAATCAGTATTAATGAAATGCTATGGACAACAGTTTTATTAGTTGACATTTATCAGCATTCATTCAATAACCAAATATAGTTAGTTTTTCATATGTCATATGTCCCTGTTTCGTATGTGCTTCTTCCCCCCTTCAAAATAAAGCAACAAGAAGGTTTGTATGGCAGATGACACAGTGACATTTATTCCTGTGATCCAAAGCTGAATTGTCTGCATCATTACTGATATGCAATATGCTGAAAAAACATTTCTTATTATGTTGAAAGCATTTGCTGCTTCATATTTGAGCATATCTGTGATACACCTTTTTTCAGAATTCTTTGATGACTAGAATGTTCAATTGTACAGCATTTGTTTGAAATAGAAATATTTTGTAACATAATAAGTGTTCACTGTCACTTTTAATCAATTGAATGTCCTTGCTGAATAAAAGCATTAATTTATTTTGAATGATAGTGTATATACATCACACATAAGCATGAGATAAAATGATTCCTACTGTGATACAAGACATAACGCCCACTGCATCCTGGTATCCTTCCTCCTCCTATCCTCACTTAACCTCTTCACTCCTTCGTTTATATAAATAATGAAGGCTGTGTGGACAAAGATGGAAGAAATATATCGCAAGCAACCATGAGTGGAGCTCACATGTGGGTGTGAGTGCGGCAAAGCCAATCAGGGCGGAGCAAGGGACAACTGCGATGATCAAAAGACCGGCCCGCTCTGATCTCTGTTAAAAGTGGGATGAATAATTTAGACAACATGCTTTGAAAGCTAAAATGTGCCCTGGCCATGCCTCCTTTTGGCTGCGGGTTGAACTGAGGAAGTCTTTTTGGGAAGAACATTTTTAAAAAACAAGGGCAGCGTGGCAAAGACGCAGCTTTGTAACGCATGTTGTGAGTAAACAAATGCAAATCAATATGTTAAATGGACGAATTTGACTGCAAATTATTTATGGGGTTGTGTTTATGTACTAATTAACACAACGGTCATTCATTCCATGCTAATGTATGTGATTCATCGACTTTAAAGTTTAAAGGGATTTGCTCCAGGCTTGATGCTGCGTTAAAAAAAATCTGCAACTGCAGAAAGTTGCAGCTGGTTGTCTGGGAGAGGATTCGACTGACGCCGAGAGCTGGGACTAATGCAATATTCTCCTTTATTTAATATTGTTGCCTCATACACAGCAGCCAGACTCTGTCAAAAGCTGGAGGGGTTAAACCTAGAATACATTTCTATTGCGTCTCTTTAAACTCTCTTTTTCGCCTGTCTCAAGATGCTCTCGCTGTTTCCTGCTCTCTTTAGCGCTCCCCTCTCTGACCTGGTATTCCTTACTTTTCCACAAACAGAGGATGGATCGATTGATCCGCCTTCTCCCTGACATTGAAGCTATCCCGTGAAACCTGTTCTGCATGCATGTATGCGCGCATGTAGGTGAAGAGCTTGCAAGCATACGCGTCAGCCTCGAGTGTGTGCAGAAAGGGGAAGTCTTTGCTTTTGGGGCTGTATTTGGCAGCGCTCCGTCCTAGTGTCTGCCAGCTCTAGTCTATCACCTCGGGGCCCAGGAGTCACAGCAGTGAGAAAACAGATTGATTTCTCCCCTCCTACGTACAAACAATTAACTACAAGTCGCTCAATTAGAAACACGCTGTAGACGCCTTCAGACACGTCTTTTCCTTTGACCTGCGCTCTTTACCTCTCTCTATGAATTCTTCTATCGTTCCCGATCTGACTCGGCCTCCTTGGTAGTCTTTAAGAGATTCCAGACAACTTGGTTTGTCTGCAAACAGCACACCTCATCTCAGAAGTCATCAAATGTGCATTACTCCAGTATTGAGGCAATATGGGTCAATGGACATTTAATGGTGGTGCAGATTCTACTGTGAAAACACTGTCTTTAAAGCAATGTGTGAAAAGATCTCTACAAAGATCAATGGTAGGGTTGTGCGCCATTCAGAAGTCAATTGAGAATGGCTTTAAATTCATGAATTTGAAGAAAACAGGGTGCAGAACTGCAATTCAAAATCAATTGTAAGGAAGCAGAATTAAACTGGCCATCTGTCCAGGGTCTTTTGCACCTGTGGGCTGCTGGGAAAAGCTCCAGCACTGTGATCCTAAAGAAGACAAGGCGTTGGATGGATGGATGGATGAGTGGATGGATGGATGGATGGATGCATGATGGATGGATGGATTAGTGGATGGATGGATTAGTGGGTGGATGGATGGATGGATGGATGGATTAGTGGATGGATAAGTGGATGGGTGGATGGATGGATGGATGGATGGATAAGTGGGTGGATGAATGGATGGATGCATGATGGATGGATGGATTAGTGGATGGATGGATTAGTGGGTGGATGGATGGATGGATGGATGGATTAGTGGATGGATAAGTGGATGGGTGGATGGATGGATGGATGGATGGATAAGTGGGTGGATGAATGGATGGATGCATGATGGATGGATTAGTGGATGGATAAGTGGGTGGGTGGATGAATGGATGGATGGATGATGGATGGATGGATGGATGGATGGATAAATGGATGCATGATGGATGGATGGATTAGGGGATGGATAGATGGATAAGTGGATGAATAAGTAGGTGGATGGATGGATGGATCGATGTATAAGTGGGTGGGTGGGTGGGTGGATGGATGGATGGATGAGTGGATGGATTAATAAGTGGATGGATGCATGGTTGGATGGATGGACGGATGGATGGATGAATGATAGATGGATAATGGATGGATGAATGGATAATTGTGTGGATGGATGGATTCAAATGAATTGAAATTAGAATTAGAAAAACAAAAGCAACTCATCTGGCCGTCGATACATGCATATCACAACATAAAACCGGTCAATGAACAATTGACAGAGGGGCAGTTTTTACCTGGGTAAACATCTTTAAAGCAATGTTGGCTTGGATCTTTGCTAAAGATCAACCGTACAATCGCTGGGACTCAATGAGCCACTAAAGTGATAAGAATTCTATTAAAGAAGGGCCAGAATCCATAAAAACAAATATAAGCTATATTTGTTTGTGGAAAGATTCAATAGCACCTACTTCCACATTGAGTTTTTCCCCCAACTGTAGCTTATCTACATTACCCAGTCACACCAAACACGCTTTTCAGCGGTGGCAGTCAGAAGCACGTACCTGAGGGATAAATATTATGGTGTGACATTAATCATAAGGATTTGGTGCCCTCTCTCAGACATACTCTTGGTGGGTAGGCCGCTGCAACCAATCCGATTCCACTCCACTCAAAGCTCAAATGAGATTTGCTTTCTTCTCTCCAGACATCAGCGCATAAGCTATGACGAGTAGAATCGAAACGTCTGAAATCCCAGACATAACCGCCGTAAGCACATCCATAAAGCTACACTAGAATACAACAGTGCAACAAATACAACTCACAAATCCCAAATCGAATAGCTTTTGTTTGCTCTTAACACCCATGTTGTTTTTAGGCGATTTACGGAAAGACCAATTCAGGACTCAAGGCAGGTTCTCCAGAAAGACGTGCGCTGTGATGCATGAAGGGCACACATCTCTACTCTTCCACCTTGGGGACCCAGAGCTGTGTAAAAACACATGCTGATCAGCCGGCGAGACAAAAAACAATGTTCCTGTCCCTCTGTCAAGTCTCTGACACACTCTATCTGAGCTTAGGTCGGAGACATGGTACTTCCCTCCGCCTGGATTTCAACAAGCACGGAAAAAGCATTCACATTCAATATGTCACCATCTGGCAATGCTCGGGTTTGTGTTGTTTTGCCAGTCATAAAAATGAACATATTCAGGTCACTCAACAAAACAGGTGCCATTTGTGTCCTTCATATACATATGTGTAAAAAAGGGCTTTAGAACAAAAAGCAGATGTCAACTTCCACTCTATGATTTTTTTACCTTTTGTGTTTTTAACGTCTCCTGGCTGAATGCACACTTACATGTGGCAAATATGCATATTTTGATGAAAACAAAAATTAATGCAAATAAAAGATTAGATATGTCTATATAATATATAAACCTATACACTATTTTTAAATAAATTGACACTTTTATTCAGCAAGCAATTGAATGTACATACCTATATGGTTAAAGTTATTTATTGTTCATAATGCATTATTTAAAATTGAATATTTAATTAAAGGGGTGGTTGATTATGATTTCACTTAGTAATGTTGCTGTTTGAGCATTAACAACATCTGCAAAGTTACGACGCTCAAAGTTCAAAGCAAAAAAATATATTTTCTTTAACAGAAATCGCTTTTTAAGGACTACATCAAATGGCTGGTAGTAAAGCTTCTTCACGAGTTAGTGACATAACAAACCCTTACATTTACATAACCCCCCCCCCCGGGAACGCGATTTATAGATTATCATGACAGAATATGCAAATCAATGACTTGAAGATGGTTAACTCCACATCAGCTACATAAATTCATCAACTAACCATTCAGAAATGTTGTCACTTCTTCTTGAGTCTCTCCATCTTTGTCCGACTCCGGTTTCATCATAAAAAGATAAATGTTTGTGAAATTTTCAGTGCGTATCTGTGTGAGCAGCAGCTCATTTGCATTTAAAGGGACACACAAAAACGGTGCGTTTTTAATCACCCTCAAAAAGGGTTTAACATGCTATAAAACAATATCTGTCAGTTATTTTGAGCTAAAACTTCACATACACACTCTGGGGACATCAGAGAATTATTTTACATCTTGTGAAAAGGGCATAGGATCATTTTAAAAAAAACTTTCATAAAGACATGATCATCCATTTTCCTATGCTTGTCAGTAGAGGGTGATCTTAAAATTTAAACCGTCCGTTACCATCATTTTCTTTAGTAAACAGACGAAAACTGAAACGTGTAATATAAACTAACCTTATGAATCGGAAAAGACACCCATCTTATAGAAGAACCCGGTAGGCCTATGTAGTAATGGTTTAAAACACAAACAATCCAAAAATAAAAATCCTCTTGCTCTCATTCAGTAGTCTTGAAATGCCACAATCGAGGATCATATTTGAACAGTGACTCTCGTGCACACATTTACAGCTCTACACAATTCCAGATTTACAATACGCATTGTTTTCAGGATTGAATGAAGAATAAATTAGACTAATGAACAGATGGGTGGGTAAAATGGTGGGTGGGATTTGAACAATGCCTTTTGCAGAATGCTGGGAGGGAGACATTTGAATCTCAGTCTTTACTGCAGTGAGCAGGCCTTGACCTTTTGTGTTGGAAATGTGTCCTATTCATACTGTTGTGCAGCGCGTTTGGTTTGTTCAACAAGAGTCCCACTGCTCTCCGACTGCCACTGAAGCTCTTCAGGGACACAAAAACACATAGACGAGGTAACTTCCTTTATTACTGCTATGTCATGCACAGAAGATGAACCACAGGATCACAGACACCCACTGGGTGCACAGAGGCACAAACACATGTGTGTTGCCAGGGAGGCAAGGTCACGGCACAAGGCTGTTTCTCTGGCGCTGTGGGCAGAATGCCGGTCACGCGCAGCACCAGTCACAGGAAAGACTAATCACTGATGAGTTCTTCCATTGATCAGTTGCTTCTCTGAGCAAAATGGTGAGAAAATGGAGACGTAAAGCTAAATCACAGTGAAAAGGACAACTTACACCAGTGTGGAAATTTCCACACTAATGCTGGTTTGTTTTCTCCTCGAAAAAGTCAATCTCACATACATGAGCTTTACACAACATCTCAATATTTGTCTCAAACTGTGCTCAGATTTGCCAAAATACAGAAGTTTGCAATCCAAAGTCAGAAATGTATATATTTATACATTTCACTATATACATATATATATTATTAATTACTTCTCCCAAAAATTCTTTCATAATTTCTCCTCATGTCATTCCAAACCCATAAGACAAATCTTCAAAACACAAATTAGAATGAATTCTAAGAGGTTTGAAACCAAAATGTATAAGATCCAAAAAGGAAATAATGGCATCGTAAAAGTAATCCATATGAATCGAGAGATCTAATCCAGGTCTTGTGAAGAGCTACAGGTATGAATGCTTTATATGATGAACAGATTTAATTAGGCTTTTCTTCACATATAAAAAAGTATTGATTTTTGATAACCTCTCAGGTTTCATTATTAAGATCGAAGAGTAAGCAAAGTCTTTTCGAACGTGCATGTAGGTTTGGAACATGTATCACCCAGAGTCTTTTTTTTTTTTTTAAGAAATCTTACAAGAAACACTGAGACCAGGTTGATACTTAAATGAAACAATAAAACCCAATCAAATGTTCATGTGAGTGGAAAACAGGAAATCTAACCTGGCCAACTTCTCACAGTCTGCTCTGCGTTTTGCATTGTGCAAGCACGCATGCATAAAAGTACAGCTGGAGGGTGAACACAGCTGCAGAATATCTTCACCGTCGAACATGCAGGTTGTGCGTTTTTTTCTCTCCTCCGGCCTAGTCAGACTCGCCTCTCTCCAATGCACACGTTCAACCGCCTGCCACAGCACTAGATGATTCAGCCAGGCGATGAAAATCCAGTCTATCCTCATAGTGGCGAAGGACCGGCTTAAAACTTTTCTATTCTTCTTCATTCTCCAGACAAAAAATGAGCCAGCCTCCTGTGCTGTATCTGAACGGGCCACAAACCGCAGGTGGTGTAGGAGTTTGGTGGATTTTCATTACCGCCTGCCTCCCAGCAGGCCTGAGCGCTGTGACTCAGCCAGATCAGAAGGGTTACGGGGCAGCAGTTTGGAGACTCTGAGAGTCTGCCTAAGACTGTTTTAGATTACAGTGGCATTTGCTGGAGAGAACTCGCTGAAATATTAATCAGGTCAGAGTTAACAGAGCTGTCAATCTCTGCGCTGCACTGAATTTTAATTCTATTACTGGTTTTTGTTGACCTTTGTTGCGTTTTGCATGTGTTGCAAGTTAACGACACTGTCTGCACGCACATGGAAGGATGCCAAGATTGAATTATACAGCTGTCACTGTGGTGTGTACAGAAATGTGATTCAAAACAGCCAATTTTACTGAGCCACTAGCAAGCTATGGCAAATTATGCTGGCGGACTGGCATACTGAATTGGCATTGAGATTCTAGCCATTGCAAGGTCTACGTGAGTCAGAACATTTGGCCCTTCCCAACAGCCTTTGCCCAAGGAACCCTTGGACGCTTTGACATCACAGTAAGGGCTCTGATTGGTCACCAGATGGCTGTCCCGATTGGAGTCCATCCCAGACACTGATGGTGAATCACGGTGTCACTGACATTCTGAATGCAGGATCCAAACCCACCACCCCGTCACTTTAACACACATAAACATTTGTATCACACACAGCTGCACTGCTACATTTTATTTCGTTACCATACACGTCCAGGACACATTTCACCCTAAAAATGCAAACCTAAGAAATTATATCGTGCATAAATAAAATGAAGGCAATTTTTTGGACCATAAAGATTTTGGTTACAATAAGGCTTCACTACATTAGTTACCATGAATTTACACTAAATCTACAGAATTTAGTTTAGTGTAGTTTACTAATAATTTTTTTTAAATTAAAGTAGTATTTGTTAACATTGCACTGTGAAGTTAAACAATCAAAGTTTATTAATTTTACTAACAAAGTTTACTAACCCTAACCCTAACTAACATTTGATAAAATGTAAAAAAAAAAAATATTGTTCATGTTAGTTAATGCATTAACTAATGTTAACTAATGAGACATTATCGAAAAGTGTTACCAAGAATTTGATTTGTAGTATTACATTAATGCATAGTTCTCCTTATTATTATATCACATTACTACTAATAATATGTATGTGTGTATATATATATATATATATACTGTATATATATACACACACACAAACTGCACTAGACCCACGGCAGACTCTAGGACCTACAAATATAATATTAATTCCTAACCAGATTCCACTAAGAGACTTAATCTTTTCCTGTCCAGCTTTCAGCAGCTCCATGCTAAGCTCTGTTAGGTGTCTTCTCCCTCCATAATCAGACTAAATGCTGCAGTCTTCCTGTAAGGCAGCCAAGAGGGGCTTAGCAGTCTGGATGATACGCCAAGCCCAGGCTGGAAAAGGGGGAGAGAGGGGAAGGAAAGGAGCCAGAGGGAGCAGGAGGGCTCTTCAGACTGTCTAAATGATTGCATGTGTTTCAGTTGTGTATCTCTTTTCACTTTTGATGCGTTTTTTTGCTGTTGCCATAGCACAGGAGCCAATGAGGAGTTCTTAAGTGCCCACATTCTTTTTAAATAAACCCCAAATGGAGCTTTGGCCGTACTTGAACCTGAAGAGGCACTTTCCCTCTTATTCCTGAGAGGGACATGAAAGAAGAGCACACCTTTACAGCTGACCACACTCCCTTTCTCTTTCTGCCAATGTTTGTACTGTCTATACTTTCTACAAATCTGCCTCGTTCCCCATGGGCTGGAAGTAGTATGGATGGTTCTTGTTCCTCTATGGTTGCCGGTCCGAATTTTACCTGGATCAATACTTAATCTCACTTCTCAACTCTTTTATGCCATTCTCAATATGTTTTCTTCTGAAACCCTATTCTGACTGTATACCTTCTCCTAGCTCTTTAAAGCTGCATCCACAAAACTCGGCACAGATCTTCAGGCTGTTCTGACAGTGTCCTTTCAATCTGATCTGGCCTACACTCCACAATCTGACCTAAGCAGACAATCAAAAACTCGATCCACTTCCAAAATCTCCTAGATTGCAATGCCTCCAAGAGAATTCCCACTATACCCACTAAACTTGAGACTAACTGTTCTTTACTTTTTTTAACAGCCTGAACTATACTTTTTACTGAAGTAGACAATCCCCAAAATCACATACTTTCTGACTTGCATTGGCTGAATGTTCTCAGTTGCCACTTTCACATAGCAATCCCAGTAAATTACCATAAAATTACCAGAATGACTTTATCAGTAAATACATTGATCATTCACACATCAGCTCCAAAATATCTGTAATTTCCGTGATGTCAGTCTTCGGAAATTATTTTAAAATGTAAAATATGCCATTGTCTTCATCCGCCCGCATGAGGAGGAGCGCTTCATTTTCACTATCTGTTCAATTTGAAACCACTTTTTTAAACTTCTGAGTGAAGGTGATGATCACACAGAACGCGTTTAAAAGCTCTTAAAAACACGAGATGCACATAATAGTATCCAACTGCAGAGCCGCAGTGCTGATGAATGAAAAAGAAAGCAAGGTCTCAAGCGTGACACACTGAAAAAGCTGTCCACACAAAGATGTCAATCTTGAAATCGCAGAAAACCGAGTAAAAATCTGCGGTGCTTACTGTAAACAAAATGGAGTAATTGCGATATCTCCATAACTTTATGATTGGCCCAAAGCAGACTTACATCAGCAAGCTCAAAACTTCATATGTGCTCATACAAGTAATCTTCATGTTCACTCACAGCATCATACCAGTAATTTACTGGAAATGTTACAACCTCTCATACTGGTAAATTGCTAGACCCGTTTTTTTTTTTTTTTTTTTTACGGTCCTGTTAACACATGATCACTTAATGGTAATTTACCAGTGAAGACTTTATGTGTGAAAGGGGCTAGTTTGTCGAAATGTTTGTGATTTCTAACTTCAACTGTCAAACAGATGGCTTTTGATCTGCTTCAAAACACATTAAGAACACTAAAGTAAATCTCAGAGCACCCTAATAAATGCCTACCTTCGATCTCAACTCAGACTTTTTAAAGACATTTAAAGCTCATCATTATGAACATTTCCATTTTATTGTATATCATCTGTGGTGTTCACAAAGCAAAGTTGGTCCTGTATGATGTCATGATGACCAGACCCTCTCTTTCCTTTGGAGGAGTGACTCAGACTCTGTTGTGGGCAACAAGCGGGCGGACAGAATTGGCAACATGCAGACCTCGCGCACCTGTGCGCCTCTGACCAGATCACTATTTAGCCAGGCCAGAATAAAGCCCTGCAGGTGAAGAGGGAGGGTTTTTGGAGTGCAGGTTTTGGAATCTTTCCCTCATCTGCCCCGTGCCAGTGTTGGAGGTCGAACGATGCTTGTGTCCTCTCGTTGGCACTGATTTGCCAAGGGGCCCGAACCCAGCAGAGCTCTCTCGCTCGCTTCCCTGTGTGAAGTGCGGTAGACAGGATCAAAGATGGCCAGACAGACACAGTCTCTCTCTCTGATGGAGCGGTCATTTCTCAGCACCTGCTCCTGCCCAGCATCCTCTGCCACCATGACAACCAGCCGCACAATCGGCACAATCTGCTCGGCGCCTGTGACGCCACGTCTCCATAGCAACGGCACTCCGCTCTTCCCGATGACTCTCCTGAAAAAAAAAACAACGAAGCTCCAAATGTGGTTCAAACATCCCGACAGATCTTCGCAATTTTCGATAAGAGACCAAAGAGACTGGCACTTGATGTTCAATCAAGTCAAAGCCATTCAGAAGGCACTCCAGACAGATGGAGGTTACAGCCTTCCCAGAGCCCTGTCTGGAACATTCTGGATCTGCGGATAGGCTCCTCTGCCTTGCTATTGTTTGCAGTGAGATAACGTTTCAAATGTGGGCCAGAAGAAGCGACGCTCGATACTCGCATTTCGAGCTTGTTATACATCAATGCGGATTTAATTCATTAATCCATCCTCTCATTGACTGTGGGGTGTGTTTCGCTAATTATGCACAAAAGACACATCTATCAGAGTCTCCTTTGTTTGTCAGAGCACTTCTTCCCGCAGGGAGGCCAATAACAGAAATCTCAGACATGCATGTCTCCCGGGGGAGCAGCGTGTCCCGCTGAGGCGACTCCTTGGTGACGGACTAGCCTGTTAATCAATAAAAGAGGGTCTCGATCGCTAACAGATGAATCAATTAATCACCCCGGCCGTATCTCGACTGCAACGGGTGAGTGAAGTTAATCATTTTAAGAACACATGACCCGAGGCTAACGAATACAAAAAAGAACATACAGTAGTAGGCTTTTAAGTACCGGAGTACTGGCCAGATAAACACACAATAGGCCGGTTTGTGTGCGTCTGGGTTTGTAAAGAGAGCTCTCGCCCGCCGCATGGGGTGTATGTGGGTGAGGGATACACACTGAGATGAGAGATAGAGGGAGGGCAGCAAGATGAGCTCAGCTCCCCGAGGCGCTCCTCCACCGCTGGAGAGGCAGGCCGTCCACTCTGGCTTTGAGGAGGCAGATCTACAAAGCCCCGACGCTCAGAGGGATGCTCACAGAGCCAGGGCTGGTCAGAATCCCGGGGCGCCGGCTCCATGCGGAGAAGCCCTTCCCGCAGAGGAAAAGAAACAGGTGCCGGGGGATGAAGAAGAGGGAAAGTGGGGGGAGTGACAGTTGAAGAAGGGAGTCAGAACGGGTGAGACGGAAGGAAACTATTAGATAGGAGAAAAACAGTCTCAGATGGCTCAGATGTTGCTCTTTCATTGCTAAAGAGAATGAATGCAGATCTTGGTTGTGTCTCATTTAAAGGGATAGTTCACCCAAAAATTAAAACGGTGTCATTTACTCACCGTCATGTTGTGCAAAACCTGTATGAAGTTCTTTCTTGTATGGAAAATAAAGGAACCTATTTTGAGGAATGTCTGTATCCAAAGAGTTTTGAGCCCCTTTGACTTCCATAGTATTTTCCATAGTATCCATAGTAATTATGTTTCATTGTAGTACAATGTCTCAGATGCTTTTCCACAAATTCCTTAGGCCAAATAAAAATAGACTCAAATGAGGCAATTGCTGGCAAACAATTGTAGAAATCAATACAATTATCATAGCCCAGGTAATAGGTCTTAAAATAACATGTTTAGAATTGTTTGAGTTTATACTGAGATCTCTCTTTGGTATCTTGGAAAATCTGAGAAATCAGAGACTTAAAAGTTTCTATTGGCTCTAATCTCCTGGCTGTCTACGAGAAACAACTGAGATTTTAAAGTGATCACGTTTCTTATTGTTCATATCCATGGGAATGTGACTGTTGAAAGAGGAAGGATGGAACAGAAAGGATGTGAGAAGGAGAGGTTAGAGTAAGGGAGGGGAGAGCACAGGTTGGTCTTTAATTAAAATGTTTTTCAATTAATTTTACAATTAAGAGCTGCTCGTTCGCTTTGGCACACTAAAGAGATGACATTGTTTACGCGGTCATTAAAACAATGATGACAGATTGTCAGTCCTATGGGACTCTCACAGAGAGGCGACATCACCTGACCTTACACATCACATCTCACATGCTTAGAGCTGGCCCACATAGCTGCAAGAATTATGTCTGGATACTTTTCAGCTTTTTGATATTTTGATTTTATAAAGCTTGGAAATGGCTTCAAATCAGTCCACCAGACAGCTTATGTAGCAAAATAGATTCACTGAATGCAAAGACGAATAAAAGAGTAAAAGTAAAAGACAATATTCAAGGCATGCAATTCACTATAGTCACTAAACAATGAAAATAATGCTATGTAATATTATGCCTTACAACACTATACGCAATATTATATTATATTCAACACATATTTGTGCTAAATCGTTTTAAAACATGAAAAATGTCACAATTCAGCTATGAATGAGAGTTGAGAGTTGTTATAAACTAAAACTAAAACAATTAAAAATAGTTTTGTTAATTGAAATAAGCTGAAATGAAAAGAAATGATATTAGAAAATTTAAATGTTGCCTAGGCAAATAACTGACAAAAAAAAATAAAGTTTATGTGAAGAACTAACATTTCTAAACTTCTAAAATTAAAATGGGAAAAATTAAAGTACATAACAAAAAAAAAATTCAAAATAAAAGCTAGTTAAAACTATTAAAACATATATAAATCGCTTTGCACAGCGCACAAGACATACAGATCTTTCATTCACACTAATATTGATGGTGATGTCCGCTGTCTCTTGTAGGAGAACATGCACACCCATTTACACAAGAAATTGCACTTTTACATGTACAGGACACACTTACCGAACAGCACATACAATCCATTGGTGCATGACTGATACACTGTTGTCATGGCAACCCCATTGAGTAAGGACCCTGCAACAACATTGAAATCAGACCCCCCCCACATAACCTTCCTTTTAGTGCGAACATTTGAAACCTTTTCTTTTTTCCTCTTGATTATCCTCTCCCCCTCTTTTCACACTGTCACTTTGCAACAAGTGAACTCTACTCTTCCATTAACACTCTATATGATCATTCATTCACCACCCCCTCCGTACACACTGTACGTCTGAAACCGCATCGTTTATCTTCCCATCTTAGCCGTCCGCTGACCTTGACTGTAACGGTTTTTGTCGTTCCCCACCCACGTGTCCCACGATTGCTCCATGTTTCCACCCATTCCGTGTGGAGCATGTTGCCCCTCTCTAATTAAAGAGGAGATTTGCAGGGTGAGCGAATGTGAGGGCAGACGAAGAGGAGAGCTTTAATAGGCCCCATGGAGAAACTCTGGGGGACGAGCCGCCAGTCACCGCCCACCCCAGAGTGCACACGCGAATAAACACACAAACTCCCGCGAGACTGACACACCTGTGCTCTTCAGCAACCCCATTATAGCAGTTTTCCAATACACCGAACACACGGACAAATAGACAAGTTCGTCAATGACAGAGGTCTCACACAGACGTCACACCAAGCTTGAAGGAATATTAAAGGCCCTATTTTAACGATCTAAGCGCATGGTCTAAAGCGCACGACGCAAGCGCACTTAGGGCATGTCCGAATCCACTTTTGCTAGTTTAACGACGGGAAAAATGGTCTGTTAAAATGGTCTAAAAGGGTTGTCCCTATTCTCTACCCTTTCATAAACCATGCCCCCACCTATTTGCTTTCTTAGCTTCTTTGGGAGAGCCATTCACTATACCCAATTGATTCTGGACCCCTAACTGTATTATTGTAATGTTTGAAGGTGTATTGTGAATAAACTCAAACTCAACTCTTAATGAGTAATGGGTGAGTTTTTGGGCGTAAGGCAATCAAAGTCTCATCTCCCATTCCCGTAACAAAAGCCAGTTACGCTCGTGTCATGACGGACTCGCTATTTACATGGTGGAGAGACGGAACGCTTCTCTAGCGAGGAAACAGATCTGCTCATGTGTTTGTGTGCTGCTGCGTGTGTGTAATAAGCTGAGTGTACGTGCGTTGTGCACCTGCCTATAGGCGCATATTACTAATCTGCCCTTTAAAGGTCCCGTTCTTCGTGATCCCATGTTTCAAACTTAAGTTAGTGTGTAATGTTGTTGTTGGAGTATAAATAATATCTGTAAAATTATAAAGCTCAAAGTTCAATGCCAAGCGAGATATTTTATTTAACAGAAGTCGCCTACAGTGAACGGCTCGTTTGGACTACATCGCTCTACTTCCGTTTTTAATGACGTCAGTAGAACAGCTCTCTGACTAACCTCCGCCCACGGGAATGCTCCCTCAACTCCCTCAACTCGCGCACTTCTTATAACTTACTGTGTTTACTCAGGTCTTACGGTGATTTTCTGAAGTAAAACTGACGCTTCATCTTTTGTGTGATGTACAATAAACTTTATTAAACTCATCAGTATATGTTTGATCATCATTTGGACCTGGTCTGACACAGCAGACTTGTAGGCTATTAATAAATAATGGATACATACAAGCAGATGACAAATACGTTATAATAACCGTAATTAAACTACTAAACTATACCTGTTCCATCTCTATACAGCCCTCTGACTCTGTAGGCATTATTGTCCGACTCGAAATGAACACCGTTACTGAGAGTTGCTGATGTTATCATTATTCCATGAGATGAAATTGTCCTAAGAGTCTGAGTGCGAGCTCTTGAAGCTCCGCCCCCTGTGTCGTGCAGCAGCAGCTTATTTGCATTTAAAGGGCACACACTAAAACAGCGCGTTTTTCTGAGTCCTCAAAAAAGACAATTTAAACATGCTGTAAAAAATGATCTGTTGGGTATTTTGAGCTGAAACTTCACAGACACACTCTGGGGACATCAGAGACTCATTTTACATCATGTGAAAAGGGGCATAGAACGGGACCTTTAAATAACAAAATAAATATTGCACTATTGACTTTAGACCAGGTTTCAGTTGGTTAATGGCGCAGTCTATTTCAGTTGCCTCAAAATAGCAATGCGGCAACAATGCGTCTGAACACACCTCATTTTTAGACCAGCAGCCCATGGGTACACAAATAGGCGCAAATGCATTTGCTATTTAAACAACGTGGCGCAGGACGTGAAAATGATAACTGCGTCGGGCTGAAACTAGCAAAATACACTTGCGTCGCGCCTGGTGATGCATTGCACCGGGTGTATTATAGGGGCCTAAATGTTTAGCTCAATTGACAGTATGTGCGATAAAAACACAGTTTCTGTAGATAGTAGAACATGGCGCTAGCAACGGCAAGGTCATGGGTTCGATTCCCAGATAAATCAAGAAGTAATGAGGTAATACTTGTGGTAGAAATTCCAATACGCACCTGACTTAAGTTAAACCAAGTGTCCCCGACACCTGCAATATTATCCTCAGGTGACTCACACTCGCATCGCCTAAATATAGATGCTATGACCGCATTAGATGCCTAAGAATTATAGCCACCTGACCGCATCGCTAACCACGTATACCTAAGAGCCTCACTCTGAGTAACCAGACAGAATCCAGACAATGCCAATATGCTTTAATCACGGCCAGAGGATATCGGACTAATCACAGAGAGAATCTCACCAGCAAAAACAATACAACAGTTTTTATAGAATAGCAGTATGGCTGAGGTTACATGATTCATTACATAATTTTTCTTCAACATGGTTCTTCATATGTATAATTCAGCAAACCCTTCTGTTACTAGGTAAAAGCAAATCTGGATTTCTTTATTACTTCCCTTTGTCACTCAAAGTCATGAGTTTATATATTTAGACAACTGTCTAGTTTCATTTCCCCATTTTTGTTATATTCAGACATGATTCTCAGACACACTTTGACCCAAGTGCTGGGGACATTTAGTTTGCAAAAGCATATCAATGTTAATCCTGCAAGAAAAATAAATGTTAGTTATGGTTAATTTCCATTACTACACATTTTCCCCTACACACTTTACAGTTTCAGTAGTTAACAATAATTCTACAGCATTTATTTAGTCTTAGTTAATGTTATTTTAACATTTACTAATACATTTTTAACTCTTTCCCCAGCATTGACAGAGTTTCCGTCCTGACCTGACACTTCCCCACCATTGGCAAAATGGTAAAAATTTTCCAGCTATCAATCTTTTCACTGTTATAAGGTAGAGAACGCTAATACGCATCTTCTGAGAGAATCCAGAATCTCCTGATCCAAACACAAGAAAACTAGAAGCAGAAACAAGCGATAGAAGCATTGTGTACGCACATGTAAGCTATCGCGATCATCAAACATTAATGATAATTAACAAAATTAACTATGTTTTGATCATCGGTCTGAATCCGATCTGGATGTAGTCTTTGACAAAAACACGATTCTCTCAGTTTTTTGTTCAAAATGTTTTTTTTTTTAATGAAACTTACCCATATTCAAGTGACCATAAAATAAAATAATGCATAAAGCTAGCTATTTGTATTTATGTTTGTTTGTTTGTTCATCCATTTGTTTAAAAGCAGAGGCTATGTTCTTTCTTTTGATGCATTTAATGTTCAGATATTCATCCAACAAATTATTCTCGGGTTATGAAAGTTCTATGAAAAAAAGAATAAAAAAAACTGGCAGGCAATTTTTTTTTACTCTGCTGGGGAAAGAGATAAAATTAAAAGTATTTGTTAACATTAGGTAATGCACTTTGAACAAACAAAATCTAACTTTTATTAACTAACATTGACAAATATTATTAAATGTTGTATAAAACACATTGCTCACTGTTAATATAATAACAATGTTAATAAATGAAACCTTATAGTAAAATGTTAACAGTGATGAAATTATGTAACTTAATGTATACATACATTTCATACATACATTCATATTTGGTTGATTACCACAAATATTAATGGAACAATTTTTAACAATGGAAGTGAATAGAGTGCATTTTTAAAGAATTTACAGTAAAATAATAAATCTGAGGCTTAGTTTTTCATAAAAGCACTTACAAAGATTTTTCTGTTTACATTTGTACATTATTTGAGCTTGTCGTATTAATTTGAGCTATTGCCATGAAGTTAGTGGATATGACTACACAGTAAAGGTTTGTAAGCATTTAGGCTACTTTTGAAACAGTGAGTATTTATTTATTATGAATATTGGGCCCATACACTTCCACTCTAAGTGCTTCACTGTAACCCATATTTTTGCTTTGTCAAAAGAAAATGAAGAACGAATCAAAACAAAATTTTGTGGCAATCAACATTATGCCGCAAGTCCTGTCACTAGAGCTTAACTTGCACTGTGCCTGGAATATTTTTTGTAAAATGTTGTTGTCCAATATGGCCATTTATTTTAGATTCACACCATGTCTAAGCTAAATCACCCCCATTATAATGAGGAAACCCACAGGCTTCAGTTGATTTCACCGGTTTACATTTTTTGACATGCTACACAGCTACTTTATTTTACTACTGTATTTCCAACATATGTCTGACTAGTATTATTGTCAAATATTATATGTATGAATTGATCGCTTTTCTGATGCATTGAAAAAGCTTTGTTGTTACATCAAAGCAAGCTTCTCTCTGATGTTTCTAGCGTTTGACCTAATGTAAATCAGCATTATGTGTGAATTTATCTTCCTCTAAAATAGCCCACGCAAACATTAATGGATTATCATTGAAAATAAAGTAGAATGCAACGTTTCCCCCACATTGTACTGAAGTAAATTGCAACTGAATGGTAGTGTAGGTAGAGTTTGAGGGTTTCATTGCAGATCAACATCTACTGTACAATATATAGATCAGCTAATGACCAACATGAACCACCTAGAAAATATTGTAAAACCAGCTACCATTATAATCTGGATTTAGCTAGATCTTCCAGCAGGGTTTAAGAAACCGTCAGTTGTGAAAGCAGTAGTTCTGCTGTAGAGCAACAACAGCGTGTGCGTTCATGACACAGAGTGTTGTGGTGGTCCTGTGGGGACTTGGGTTTGAATCTTGTTTCCTGTCAACCTTCACTTTGAAACAAAGGTGTTAAAAGACTCAAAATAAGTTAAGGGGAATTTCTGTACCACTAGAGTCACCTATACGCAATTGTCAAAAAAAATAAAATAAATACACTGTCAAACAGTTTTTCCCAACTCTCTTCCAGTCTTCCATTAATCCAGCAAATCATAAAGTCCCGCCCAAAATGCCACTGGTTAATGACATCACGTCTCTGTTCCCAAAGAGTCTTATTTTGATATTCATTTTGTTATGTTTCATTGATTGCCTTGGTTTCTTTATGTCCTGATTTATTTCAATGGTTTCTGAATGAGTTCATCTGTCTTATTTAGTGGTATTATTATCTTAGAGAGCACGGTAAATATGGTAAAACTACAGCTGTATTTCTCTCCTTTACCATTTAAAGTTGACAGGCGGTTCACAACCAATTTCCGAGTAGAAAACTAATTTCTACTATAATTCTGATAGCATGTGAGAGCAGCATTAGACAATGTTGCTGTGTCGGTCTAGTTGGAGACTAAAATAGCACAGTAATCTTTTATACTTCGGGAATATCAGCAAATGGCTCACTCATCCACATTATTTTTCAGTGCCAAAGTAAGCTAAGTCCTGAATGTGCCTAGCTTCAGATTCATTAGCTGCTATAAGTACCTAGAAGAATTTAACGAAGTAAACGGTAAAACCATTTGTGAAACAAACCAGTTTATGATTGCAATAATACATTAATATGATAGCAAATACCACTTTTCAATCTGTGTTGGGGGTAACGCATTACAAGTAAGATAAGTTACGTAATCAGATTGCCTTTTTCAAGTAATGAGTAGTAACAGATTACTTGTACATTTACAACAAAATATCTGAGTTACTTTTTCAAATATGTAATGCAAATTACTTTCTTTCCCCATGTATTGAATGACAGCTCTCCTGTCCCCATTTTGAGAGAAATCAGAGGTGTTGTGTGTGACGTTTGAAACATAAAGGTTACTGTAGTTCTGGAGTAAATGAGAACATGCATTTAATCATCTCACTTGCACAAAAACAGATTCAGTATTTCTCAAAATGAATAAAAACAGCGAAATGAAAACTCAGGATATTATGGAAACCTCCAATAATTGAATATGTTAAATTACACAAATATACTTTATGTATTTAATCTCACTTTATTAACCAATGCCTTTGCAGAGAGAGAGAGAGAGAGAGAGAGAGAGAGAGAGAGAGAGTGCTGGGACACACTCACACTCACATAGACTCCTATGGCTAATTTTACATATCCAATCCACCTAACCTGCATGTCTTTGGACAGTGTGGGGGAAACCAGAGCATCCTAAGGAAACCCACACTGACACGGAAAGCACTCCTGGCTCAGCCGGGGCTCAAACCTATCCGATACTAAGCAAAAAAATGAATTTAGATACAAATCACATGTGTTTAATTTGTTTGTTATTATTGCTGAAGTAAAAATGTTTAACTTTCTTCTCCTGCATTCTATTCTTTTGCAATCCTGAATGGCAGCACAACTGAAAGGTTTATTTGAGCAACGCCCTCTAATGTACAGGAGTGAATTCTCATTTCCATCAGCCTGAGGCTTATTTATTTCACTTTTGGTGTGAAATGGCCTTTACATTTGGCAAAAGAAGAACTTTAAAGGGGTGGTAAAATGCCATTTTCACAAAATGTTAAATAAATCTCTGATGTCCCCAGACAGTGTGTGAAGTTTTAGCACAAAATACCCCACAGATATTGTTATATAGCATGTTAAAGTTGTCTCTTATTGAGGGTTTGCAGAAAAACACACCGTTTTGTGCCTGGCCCTTTAAATGCAAATGAGATGCTGCGATTACCTCACGCAGACACACTAAAATGACAGAAACTGTTCTGCCTTTAAAGCAACACTAAGGAACTTTTTCAACCTTCACAATATATTTCCAAGACCCTTGTGATGGTACATCGACTTACAATAGATTAAATGACACGTCTGCCATAGCCTGACGGTGTCTGTATCACTTTTACTGGCACTATGTAACTTCGGGTTTCGGGCAGTAACCCGAGCACAAAAAGAACTACAAAATTCGACTGCTTTACGTCAAGCGTTACAATAGTAATTATTTTGTTATTCTTCGTTTCTGATGTCGCAATACATCATACTTTCATGAAATCATGCATCATACTCTACCTTGTCTGTGGACATCGTTCATTCCAAAGCCGGTGCTGGATAAACAACGAGCGTGCGTGCGACAGTAGGCTGCGGTAGGCTCAATGATTTACGACAGCGGTAATGGACAATTCCGCTTCCAACCAGTAGGGCGACCGCAGAGGAAAAGTTACTTGGTGTTGTTTTAATGTTAAAACGGAGTCAGACAAAGATAGGGCTGTCACTTTACGTTCGAAAATCGATTGCACAATCGATCGGACCAACCAACACAAGTTTCTAAACCAAAAATAGGGAATCGATTTAAACGTCCTTTTTTCTTTTATTTTACCAAAAATGTGTTTTAGGTGGACAGATCAATACAGTAGGATGTTGGAAAATAACAATGTCTTTTTTTGTTAAATGCTTTTTAATATTCGCTATTACTTCAATGCAAGTGAACAAGCGCACCGTTATTTGTTGCTTAGTGACGTGTGTGTTCAAGCAAGCCAGAAATGCGCAGATTCTGCGCAACACGCTGTATTTAATATATCAAGAGGACTCACAAGTATTTGCGCTAAATCCGCGCAGCTTTGGCCACACGAACTTCCCCAGCAAAGTGAGTAAACCTAGAAACACACCAAATTGGCTCGTGATTTGACAGCGTTACCCGCCAAAGTTCATTTTTACCCGCATTATTTTGGCGGGTGTTAATTTCAATCCCTGAATGTTGCACTCCTGTTTGTCATTGTGCACGAAACTTCACGCCAATAAATCATCAGAAATATTGCTGACTTATGCGCGTCTCAAGCGCCCTCTTTACGCTCGTCCTAATGCCTGTTAGTTGTCCGTGGATTTGCCTATATTTGGTGTTGAAAATGGAAACGTCTTTAGACATGGAAAATCGATTTTACAATCGATTCAATGAACACTTATGTCTCAAAAATCGAACAGGATTTTTTCACAAAAGTGACAAACCTAGACAAAGATGGAGAGACTCAAGAAGAGACAACATGTAGAATGCAACAGGACGTCTCTGAATGGTTAGTTGATGAATTTATGTTGCTGATGTGGAGTTAACTATCTTCAATTAGGATATTCTGTCATGGTAATCTATAAATAGCTTGTATAGATGCACACAGAGTGACTTTCTATTGCATGTGAAAAGATGGATGCTAAAGTTTGAGCTGACTCAAAAATGTACTCTTATACAACAACTTTTCCAACATGGACTGCGTGTCCCGGAGGGGCTGGGTTTATGTACATTTTAGGGTTGCTGACGTCACTAACCCCGGAGGAATGTCGTGTAGTCCATACCAGCTGTTTGTTATAGTCCTTTTCTTTAAAAGCAAATATCTTCCTTTGCTTTGAACTTTGAGCGTTGTAACTTTGCAGATGTTGTTTATGCTCAAACAGCAACATTACACACTAACTACTTTACCATGAAATCATACTTTACCACCCTTTTAAACAAGCATACCCAGCCCAGGTGAGAAAAAGTAATGCAAAAGTAACATACTGCATTAATTTTCACCAAAAATAACAAAGTGACGCCTAGAGGAAATAACGCAATACTGTAATGCTTTACTTTTAAAAGTAACTTCCCCCAACACTGTTTCCAATATCAGCAAATAACAGCAAAAACGTATTGTTTTACAAAGCTAAAATAACTATAGAATTGGCTGACAAAGGAATGTCTCTGCATATTATTGCACTGAAAAAAATTATTCTGACCCCTTGTAAATGTTACACGTTTTTATCTGGTTAATTTCACTGATTTTAATGTGTTATTTAATCCTACTCATTTTTTTTTTATTATTAATTTTCAAATTCACTGCCCTTGTTTAAAACAAGTTAATTTCATTCAATTAAAAGTAATTAGAAAAAAATAAGTTTAATTTAATTTCCATATACACTGTAAAATGAATACGCTATATCTACTCAATAAAATTGTGCAGATTACATGCAATATTATTAATTACATTTAACACATTAGAATTTGACTACACTTTGTCTGTTTGCGTCTGTAGATTTCTCATAAATTCATCAAAAGTTGCCATTTTAAATCCTCGCGCTGCTCCTCGATCGCTGTCTGCTCCCTGTCATCACAAACACACCATTAGAAAGCTCTTTCTCTCCTGTACAATGCTGTCGGATCCAAATATGGTAATTTCCTTTTTATCAGCAATCGACCGCAAAAGTAAAAGGGGCGATTTAACTTTGCATATTTAAACATTAAATTACAGAAAACTTGTAATACATTTTTTTCTCATCTTAATCTAGTTAATCAACTGGGACAGTTTCATGGTGATATCTGCTAGATAAAAAATTTACCCTATTCACCTGGGGTGTCACCATCTAGGGTGGGGACAGTCCCGAAATTTGAAGCTTTGTCCCGCGTCCCGCACGTTATAAGCAGTGTCCCGCATTTAAATTTTTATAAATCATTTTATTTCATCGTCCTTTAAATTACTATTCTACAATAAAAAATGTTACGAAAACAGACAAATTTGTCCCACACAAAAAAAAAAAAAAAAAAAACTGCAACAGAAAATTGGATCTATCCTGAGAATCAGATCAGACAAAAAATATAACATTCAAGATGCACTGAATCCGGTAAGAACGCATTTAATATTTCTATTCTTTCCTAATGGAATTGATGTGCTTATTTCGAAATATGCTTTTTAGCGATTGGATTTTCACTTAATTATTTAGATTAAATAGACCCGTGCTGTTAAAATGAGTTTTATATTAGTGACGTTCACAGCGCCGGTCAGCGCCGTCATTAATATTTTTATAAAGCCTATTAGCAATTTAAAGCATGTTGACATCACTGCAAAAAGACATCTATAAAATCAATATTTATTCACCTAGTATAATAATAGTAAGTTCTCTCCCTCGTGTCCCGCAAAATCAGGTCTGCTGTCCTGCAAGAGAGCAATAGCCAGGTGGTCACCCTATCACCATCATGGAGATCAGTGTGTGTTTTAGTTGGGCTCTTGACCCTTAAACTATCATTATTATCATTTGTTTGGCTGCTGAACTACAACAGCTCGATAAACAAATTGAAAAGGTGATCTGATGGTGTTGGTTGTGTTTTAACTTAATCATTATTTCACAATCATTTGACCTGAATCATTGAATTGTGACAAATGGATCACTTCTGATCATGAGCTCATTATTTATTCGTGCAGCTATGCATGATGGGAGCAATGAATGAGTTTGATTGGTGGAACCCAGAATGCACTGCAACATGCTTTATTTGTCACCATTGTTGAGATGCAAAGGCTGATTCTTGAAAAATTGTAGTAAATTCAACTCAAAATAGTAAAATTATGAATATAATTAATCTGAAATTACTTATAAAATATAAGTACACTCATCTTAAAAAAATATATCTGGATTTAGATAAATTTATTTCATGCAACCCCTTGACATAATAAAATTAAAGTCCCCGTGAACCGGATGTTGCAAACGACTTTTCTCCAGTGTTGTGACGTATTTCCGAGAGAAACGGAATACTAAATGAGGCAAAATAGTGGGCATGGTTTTTTTCCAACTAGCACCTGATTGGATCTAGAAAAGTAGGTGTTTCTAATAGCCTGTCTACTGTCAGTTGGAGGGGTGTGGTTACGGATGTTAAGCAGACACCCAAACCGTCAAACCTACGTCATCAGGGAAGGTCCTCCAAGGCAGAGGGGAGGGGCATTTTCAGATTTTGATTAAAGATTACAAAGCCAAAAAAAAATTTTGTGTGGATTAACTTGCATGGATGAATTGTTCACCACAAAACGATCAATTTAGGCAAACAAAGTAAGTATGGTCAATTTTGAATTCATGGGGACTTTAAGTAAAGTCAACATGACGTTTTTTTCAGTGTGGAAATATATAATTAAGTACAAAAATACACATCACCTTTGAACAAAGCAACAAATAGTTAGCATGCTGTCAGAACAGTGGGCAAAACGCTGTTTGAAGACAAAGTAATTTACTCAAGCTGTTTATTTTGATGAGACCCGAACACCACTGTAGCACCTGGCTTTCTCTCACTGCTAACTCCTGCTCGGGCCTGCATGCTAACGGTAAGCCTGGCCCTCTGAGATAACGCACTGAAGAGGGAAGGGTGGGGAGCGGGACGTGGGAGAGAAATTGAGGCCCTGGGCAAATATACGGCCTACATGTGGAGAAAGGAGTGACAGAAAGAGAACCAAGGGAGAGGTAGAGAGAAAATAGATTTGGGGGATAGACAGAGGAAGTGGGGGTAAAAACAGAGGGGAGGAAGAGGAGGAGAGGGCATTGGAGAGAGACCCTGGCATCTGCTCTCTTTCCGTTATGGATGTGAATACAGCCGGTGGCATGCAGACACAGAGATGCATATTAGAGCTGCTTTGCCTTCGAGCCAATTCTCATTTCCCACTCAGGGCTTTGGTGCATTATTTGTGTGTGTGTGTGTGTGTGTGTGTGCATTTCTGTGTTTACACTCACATGAAAGAGGGTATTTTTTGCCTGCCAGAGGTTCCGTGAGCACCACAACGTCAAGCAGGTTAGCATGTGTACAAGCTAGCACACTCTCATTTCCTGTCTCTGATTTCAGTGTGCATCAGCGTGTCCCTATTAGAGCAAGGAAAGAACAAGACTCAATGAGACAACAGAGAGAGGGGACTGAGAGTTTATATTTAGCCGTGTGAGGGACCGTCTGGAGGCTTTTCTCAGCTTCGGTGAGAAATTGAGCAACTCACATGTACAGACAGGGTGCATTGTGGACATTTTAGACTGTGCAAGTACTTGATAAATTAACCTGCTGCTCATTTTTAATGGTTTTTAACAAGGTTACAAGCTTTTCCCACCGGTTTGCAAGAGTTTGCAGTATATTTTACTTTGTTTTTTTTTTAAATGCATCCCATGTCCTAACCAAACACGGCACCGCAACGTGTGATAAAATAATTAGTTTTCACATTAATGTTTTTGTCCTAACTAACAGCAACAGCGATATGTGATATACTTATTGTGTTTTGTATAGTATTAAAATGGTTTCATTTTGGTTTGAATATCATCATGCTTTTTACTAGCCAAAATGAAAGTGACAATGGTAATTTACCACAGATCTTGAGAATAAACTGATGGAAACAAGCACATTCGAAATGGGAACAAACAAGTGTATTCCATGACAAAGAATTACATCCTCCGACACGGAGTATGTACTTTGAATAGTATTCAATTGGTTTATTTTTTTTATATTAAATTGCGGACGTTCGTTGCTGGAATGTTGTGCGTTAGTGTACTAAGTATGTAATACATGTGATGAGGAACGAGCTTTTGCAACCCTTAAAAATATGTTTTTTGGTCTTGTCTCAGTCTCTCGAGCGTATTTGTAAACATACACTGGTCTTGGTCTTCTTGACTTGGTCCCATTTTAGACTAGGTCTTGACTACAACACTACTATATACCATGAATGTGTGTTTTGTCAACATTTGTCAAGTTGCTTTTGATATGTGACCTACAGCATCAGTTGTGTCACTTCAGTGCCATTCACAGCTCTCCCGTGGCCTCATGGGATAGTAAAGTGTCCATCAAATGCTCACTTTAAAATCTCACCAGAAGAAGCAAGTCATCCGGATACTTTTCACCTACTGTTTTATAAATACATAATTACTACGAATAGGAAAATACAACTCATTTCATGTACTGCTTTCCTTTACTACACTGTAAAAAAATATATATGATCAATAAGTTATGACAACATATGTTTTTACATTGCTTTAACTCATCAAAATGAAACCAATTCTCTCAGCCAGCAACCTGGAAAAAGTTGTCCACGCTTATATTTTTTCCCGTCTAGATTATTATAGTGCACTTTATGTTGGTACCTGTCAAACACACGTTGCCCAGCTAGTACAAAATGCTGCAGCAAGGTTGTTAATGAATGCTGGGAAAACGGATCATGTTACTCCCTTGTTATCTTTTATAGGTTGGCTACCAATACATTTTAGGATACAGAATAACATTCTGATATATGTTTTTAAAGCACTTCACGGAATGGCGCCAGAATACTTAGCTGGGCTTATTAAGGTCTACAGTTCAGGCACAAAACTAAGATCATCAAACACATTTCTTCTAACTATTCCTCATGTGCATCTCAAATTGAAGGGTGATCGTGCTTTCTCTGTCGCTGGTCCAAGATTTGGGAATAATGTGCCATTGGATGTTAGATCTTCCTTGATTCTTAATGTTTTTAAGGACAGCTTAAAATCTTATCTGTACTTTTTGGTATTTTAGTACATTAGTACATGGATGTTTTTATGTTTTGTCTTGTTGTTCTGTTAATTGTTAATTGCAATGCACAGCACTTTGGAACTAATGTGGTAGCCTGTAAGGTGCTATACAAATAAATAAACGAAGGAACGGACGATCAAAATAAGTTAAGCAATTTTCAACTTGTTTTTATAAGTTAGACAAGATTAAAAACATTTTTAGTCAGTTTAATGTCATTTAAGTTGGAATGACTTAAACATCCAAGTTGATTGTACTTAAAAAAATGTAAAGCAGCGACTTTATTTTTACAGTTGTGTCTAGTCATATTCAGGTTACATTCGATCAGTTGAGATCAATCTAGATGGTTTGCAATGCAAGGGCACATACAATACTGTGTGAATCCTCTAATTATTTTAATGATTGGCTTATGAACATAACCGTTACACAACCATATTTGCTGGTGTTTTTTCAGTGTCACATGCAATGGGTGTTAACACTTTAAATTGAAAATAGCTCCTCACTAACTCCCTCTAAATCTTAATTGTTGGTTTATGTGCATCACATGTGCTGTTTTTCCAGGGTCACACGCATTGAGTGTAATATGAGTTTAAAATATGTTGCTGCCCTGAACAAAATGGAGGAAAGCCAGAGAAAAAAGGGCCTATCTGTTTGGAGATATGAATATTTGAGAGAGGCATGTGGTGGGCGGTGGCAGGATGTGATGAAACACAAGCGAGTGAGATGGAGGGGTGGCGGATCGTCCCGAGGCAGGATGAAGGGTGGGCGGGGTCACGTGTGGGTGGAGAGGCGGGACTCTCCTGCAGCGGAGACAGATGCCACGCTGGTTAGACTTCATTTCCCACCGCCAAACACCACAGAGCATGCCAACCTCGGGAGCGTGAGCCTGTGAACATCACAACCTGTCAGCCTCCATCAGACAAGATGTGCTGTCACACTTTCCTGATGAGAGCCACACAGCCTCCTCTGCTCATTTGCTTTCTTTCACTGTTTTATCTTCTTCTGAAACCTCTGCAGCAGGGCTCAGTCCCCACTGCAGCAAAAAAAAAAAAAAAAAATCATGTGAGAAAGCGAGAGAAAGAGAGCGAGAGCGAGACGTGCAAGGTGTAGAAAGAGCAGTGTGACATTTGGCTCAGTGTTGCATTATTGGCTGTGGCTGATGTGATCGGAAGAGATTACAGAAATACAATACTCACACAAATCACCTCTCCGCCTCTTCGTCTTACAGCTGTCTCTCTCTCAGACTCACGTGTGGGACACCCTGCCGTTATCAGCACCGCCGGGACACCGAGAGACTTTAGTGTCTACTTTCTCTCCGTGAATCATCTCTGTTCTAGTCATTCATCTCCTGGTGTCATGTAACCAGACTTCAGCGTGAAGTCCGGTCCACTTTCCAACTTATTCTGCACAAGATCTGCCCACTTCATAACATACTTGTGTTGTGATGCTCATATTGCATAATGATGTAAGAGACAGTAAGAGAGTCTCAGGCTAGTTGACTGAATGATCATTTGCCCTTTCAGGCCACACTGCAAAATTCACTGAATATTCATTACTTTTTGCACATCTATTTTTATGCCATGCAAACTAAAAAGTTTGGTTTTCTGTGATGCATGCTAAATTGTTGATGCAAATTCTGCTGATTTGTCACCAAGATAATGTTATCCAGCTGGCTCAGGTTTTGTTGAATTAGTCACATCAGTAAAAAATGAGTGTGTGAAAACTACAAACCAATCAGTAATGTTTTGCAGTAATGTTTCAAGCAAAGGGGCGTTCGTTCATTTATTTATTTATGATAATTAAAAACGTGACATTTGTTAATATATTACATTTTAATTCTATATAAATATATAATATATTTTAAATAAATATTATATATACACAATTGTATATAAACATAACTGTACATATATACTATATTATTATTATTATTATTATTATTATATATAAAATTGTACATTTTTATTATTCAAATACTTTGTTTAGCAAATGCATACCAATTATAATAATAAACTGGCCAGACTGAGCAGCAGAACAAATCTTTATTGTTGAGCTCTAGACGCAGTCATATACTTTATACATTTTAATTTCACTTAATAAATTTAAATCTGGGAGGAGCAATAGCATATTTAGCTGAACGTAACTTAACTCAGATCACTACTTCTGTGATCAGAAGTAATAAATACAGACAATCTCATGAATTTACATCTCTGCTAATCTAGTTTACCTGCACTTAAAGTCCCTGATATACTCACGGCGAAGTTCTTTTTCGTTCTTCGTAAAGGGGTAAAAAGACATTTGAAATACGTGGCCTTTAGTGTCTCAAATGAACATCTTTCAAAGATTTGATGTCTCTAACCTGACAAACTTTGGCTAATCCAGTAACAATGTCTTTCTCAACAGCCCTCATTTGATCTCACTAACGGAACACAGCAGATTTTGTGTCTGAGTAAATCAATTGTAAAACAAGCGAGTAAGAATTTGGGTAAGAATGGATTTTACGAAATATTTCATTCTGCTAATGTTTCATGAGTGAAGTCCACTTTATCAAGCCTGGTACATTTTAAACACAACTTAATCTCCAGGCGGACCCATGAAGGCTGAATATCACTAGTTAGAACCAAAACAGGTGATTTCTTGCATCTCTTGCTATTTCAGTGTGCAATTTGTTGAACAATCCCCATCTCCCGCACTTGTCTCCTGTCCTGCACTTCAGTATTTCCTTCTTGTCCTGAACTACTCCGACACCCCCGCCAGCATCAAACCCAGGCTTCACATCCCCTGTTGGAGGACTAAGAGTCCTCCCTCCCTCTGCCCAGTCACCACTACCTATTGACTAATAATTACCATAATTAATTTGGCTGGTTATAAAACAAAAAAGTGAGAGCAAGAGCGCAAGAGAGAGAGAGAGAGAGAGAGAGAGAGAGAAAGGGGAATTTTAAAAGCTGAATGCGTTCCAATTTGGCACTGTAATGTATTCATTATTAATGAACGCTCTTATTTCCTGGTCTCTGTGTACTCGGTTGCACTTGGTCTGGCTGTGGAGGAAGGGAGGGAAGGTGGGCTTCACTGGCTGCCAAGGCCAGTACCACATGCACCCCCTCATCCCTTGCACATTAATTCACTTATTGATCACATTTGGGGAAGAAAGTGAAGAAAAAGAGCAGGGTAAATGGGGCCCACCGCAGTCACAATGCAGATGGATTTTGACCGTGACAGCTGGACGTGCGCAGCGGCCGTTCAAGCAGCTTTGAGCGTGTCCGGTTCATTTGGATCCGCGCTAACACACACATATGTGCTCCGAGAGAATCTATACAGCTCAAGCCATCTCTGAAAAGCAGCCCCGCACCACATTCATTTCATCCGCAGCCCAGCAGGACCCAGGAACTGGATCCATATGCATCGATTCACACTTCGACAGCAGTTATTCACTTATCTGTTTACTCATTCATTCACTTATCCATTTCATCTGACTGCCAGACCAGCAGTCCAGCTCAAAGTTTGCCCATCGATCCCTTCTAGATGGTTGCTTTGCACATCCTTGATACAAGTGGGTGCGGACGAACTTCTCCGCTGTTAGGACTGTCTGTTTTATTTCCGTTTTATTGAACGGAAGCCTAGGGGTGGGAGATATTCCAGTTACAAATGAAATTTGTCAAGCGGTATGCGTTTTTCATAGATTCATTGTTTTTGTTTTTCTGTGGACATGCCAATGTTTTTCTTTTTCTGCTTTAGTTTACTCTCTGAATTGAATGTGATGAGTTAAAAAGAACTATGTACCAAGGTTATTTTCGTAAACGAAAACTCAAACTAAGACTAAAACTATTGGTCAAAGAACATTTTCGTAAACTGAAAATCAACATAAATGAAAAACTCAAACTAAACGAAACTAACAACAGTTACTGAAAAACTAACTGAAATAAAATGATAATTATCAAAAATAAATAATCGTTTTCGTAATTAATAAGCTGTCATCCTGTACCGGAAAATCACTTTTTTCAATTCCACATTCTACTTTATTTTTTCAATGTATGACCGCTCGCGTCTTTTGTAGCGTCTCGCGCACGACACCACGTTAAAAAAATGCAGAAGTCAAATTAAAATAAGGTCAACTTTTAAAAGACGCATCACGAGACATTCATTCAGTTCCATTGCCCGGTTCTTTTTTCCGTTTTTCAAAGCAAAACCGTTTTCTGTGTGAACCAGCCCTAAGAAGCAGAAATGGCCAAATACGTATTTCCATCATGTCTAGACCTTATGCAAATACAGCTGTACCTTAATTACAAGATAACCATCTCATGTGAAACTAAACAAATAGCATGTCTAGCCCAGAAATAACATGTGTCAGAGTAAACTAAATGTCTGGTCTGAATAGAACACATGAATATGAGTAATATTATAAGTATATGATTTTAAAAGATGCAATAGAAAAAAAAAGCATAAATGGATCAATATGAATAATGTTTGAAAGGATTAATCATAAAAAACAACCATAAAAGAATAATCATAATTAAAGCTGCAAGCAGCGATGAAAGGGCCCTCACACCCATGCCACCGCCACCCGGTGGCTTCAGGAAGACAGAGCATGGTGGGCAATGTGCATTTAAGTAGGTAAATATAGGAGGAGTATGTCAAAGTCAGTTACAAAACATGTTTAGAACTCAATGGCATATTTAATTAATATGTTGCTAGTACTGCATCACAATGTAAAACATGTCACTTCCTGTCGACAGTAGGTGGCGCTATTACTATAACTGAAAATTGTCATGGACATGTGTTCAGGGCAGAACTCTTATCAAATGTGTGAAGTTTGGCGCAGATTGGACATTGCCTTCTTGAGTAACAACAACTTCCTGTTTCATTGCATTAACATGCTTTAGCACTTAGCTAAGAATTGCTAGCATGTTTTAACATGTTTATAACATGTTTATAACTCAATGGCATATTTAATGTGTTGCCAGTATTGCATCACAGTGTTAAACATGACACTTCCTGTTGCTAGTAGGTGGCGCTATTACTATAACTGAAAATTGTCACGTAGATGTGTTCAGGCCATGACTCTTATCAAATGTGTGAAGTTTGGGGCAGATTTGACATTCCATGCCTGAGTTACAGCAAATTCCTATTTAATTGCAGTAATAACATAATTTAACATTTAGCTAAGTGTTTGCTAGCATGTTTTAGCATGTTTCAAGTATGTTGATAGCATGTTTAACACTTGCTGGCACTTTTTTATCTATTATTAGGAGTCCACAACAGTGTTAAACATGTCACTTCCTGTTGCCAGCAGGTGGCGCTATGACTGTAACTGAATTTGAGCATGGACATGTGTTCAGGACAGAACTCTTATCAAACGTGTGAAGTTTGAGGCAGATTGGACATTGTTTGCCTGAGTTACAGCAACTTCCTGTTTCATGGCGAAACATCGAAATTTGTCAGGCCGCCGAGGACACGCCCTTTGACGAAAACTCAAGATCTTCGCAATTTACTGTCGCGAAGGCCTTAAGGTTAGACTCACCAAATTTGAAGATGATCAGATTAAAACTGTAGGAGGAGTTTGTCAAAGTACGAGGCCTGAAAATGGCAAAAACTGCACAAAAATCTAAGAGGAAGTGTTGCTATCATGCTTTAGCATTTTTCTAGCATGTTTGGAACTCAATGGCATATTTAATATGTTGCTAGTACTGCATCACAGTGTAAAACATGTCACTTCCTGTTGACAGTAGGCAGCGCTATTACAGCAAATTCCTATTTAATTGCAGTAATAGCATACTTTAGCACTTAGCTAAGTGTTTGCTAGCATGTTTTAACATGTTTCTAGTATGAGGTTAGCATGTTTAGCACTTGCTGGCACTTTTTTATATATTATTAGGAGTCCTCAACAGTGTTAAACATGTCACTTCCTGTTGCCAGCAGCTGGTGCTATGACTGTAACTGAATATGAGCATGGACATGTGTTCAGGGCAGGACTCTTATCAAACGTGTGAAGTTTGGGGCAGATTGGACATTGCCTTCCTGAGTAACAAAAACTTCCTGTTTCATTGTATTAGCATGCTTTAGCACTTAGCTAAGAATTGCTAGCATGTTTTAACATGTTTCTAACATGTTTATAACTCATTGGCATAATTAATATGTTGCTAGTACTGCATCACAGTGTTAAACATGTCACTTCCTGTTGCCAGTAGGTGGCGCTATTACTATAACTGAATATTCTCATGTAGATGTGTTCAGGCCATGACTCTTATCAAACGTGTGAAGTTTGGGGCAGATTGGACATTCCATACCTGAGTTACAGCAAATTCCTATTGAATTGCAGTAATAGCATGCTTTAGCACTTAGCTAAGTGCTTGCTAGCATGTTTTAGCATGTTTCAAGTATGTTGTTAGCATGTTTAACACTTGCTGGCACTTTTTTATATGTTATCAGGAGTCCACAACAGTGTTAAACATGTCACTTCCTGTTGCCAGCAGGTGGCGCTATGACTGTAACTGAATATGAGCATGGACATGTGTTCAGGACAGAACTCTTATCAAACATGTGAAGTTTGGGGCAGATTGGACATTGTTTGCCTGAGTTACAGCAACTTCCTGTTTCATGGCGAAACATCAAAATTTGTCAGGCCGCCGAGGACACGCCCTTCGACGAAAACTCAAGATCTTCGCAATTTAACGTCGCAAAGGCCTTAAGATTAGACTCACCAAATTTGAAGATGATCAGATTAAAACTGTAGGAGGAGTTCGTTAAAGTACGAGGCCTGAAAATGGCAAAAACTGCACAAAAATCTGAGAGGAAGTTCAAAATGGCTGACTTCCTGTTGTGTTTAGGGCTATGCTCCAAGAGACTTTTTTGTAGGTATTGGGCCATTACAGGTATGTACCGAATTTCGTACACGTACGTGAAACGTAACGCGAGGCGCACTCCGTTGAACCTTTATAGGTGGCGCTATCGAGCCATTTTGCCCCGCCCAATTTTGAAACGCATATCAGATGTAAATTTTCGCCAGTTCTGACGCGCGTGCAAATTTTCGTGAGTTTTCGTGCATGTTTAGGCCCTCAAAAATGCGATTCATTGCGGAGAAGAAGAAGAAGAAGAAGAATAATAATAATTAAAGCTGCAAGCAGCATTGAAAGGGCCCTCGCACACGTGCCATCGCCACCCGGTGGCTTTAGGAAGACAGAGCACGGTGGGCAATGTGCATTTAAGTAGATAAATATAGTGGGAGTATGTCAAAGTCAGTTACAAAAATGTCCTTTATTGTGGGGATAATAGCATGCGTTATCACTCAGATAAGTGTTGCTAGCATGTTTTTAGCATGTTTAGAACTCAATGGCATATTTACTATGTTGCTAGTACTGCATCACAGTGTCAAATATGTCACTTCCTTTTGACAGTAGGTGGCGCTATTACTTTAACTTAAAATTGTAATGCGGATTTGTTCAGGCCATGACTCTTATCAAACGTGTGAAGTTTGGGGCAGATTTGACATTCCATGCCTCAGTTACAGCAAATTCCTATTTAATTGCAGTAATAGCATGCATTGGCACTTAGTTAAGTGTTTGCTAGAATGTTTCTAGTATGTTGCTAGCATGTTTAACACTTGCTGGCACTTTTTTATATATTATTAGAAGTCCACAACAGTGTTAAACATGTCACTTCCTGTTGCCAGCAGGTGGCGCTATGACTGTAACTGAATATGAGCATGCACATGTGTTCAGGACAGAACTCTTATTAAACTTGTGAAGTTTTGGGCAGATTGGACATTGCCTTCTTAAGTAAAAACAACTTCCTGTTTCATAGCATTAGCATGCTTTAGCACTTAGCTAAGAATTGCTAGCATGTTTATAACTCAATGGCATATTTACTATGTTGCCAGTACTGCATCACACTGTTAAACATGTCACTTCCTGTTGCCAGTAGGTGGCGCTATTACTATAGCTGAAAATTGTCATGTAGATGTGTTCAGGGCAGGACTCTTATCAAATGTGTGAAGTTTGGGGCAGATTGGACATTGCCTTCTTAAGTAACAACAACTTCCTGTTTCATTGCATTAGCATGCTTTAGCACTTAGCTAAGAATTGCTAGCATGTTTTAACATGTTTCTAACATGTGTATAACTCAATGGCATATTTACTATGTTGCTAGTACTGCATCACAGTGTAAAACGTGCACGGAGGGGAATGTGCATTTATGTAGGTAAATATAGGAGGAGTATGTCAATGTCAGTTACAAAAATGTCCTTTATTATGGGGATTATACAATGTGTTTTCACTCAGATAAGTGTTGCTAACATGTTTTAGCATGTTTCTAGCATGCTTGGAACTCAATGGTATATCTAAATTTGTTGCTAGTACTGCATCACATTGTAGATGTCACTTCCTGTTGACAGTAGGTGGCGCTATTACTATAAGTGAAAATTGTCATGTAGATGTGTTCAGGGCAGGACTTTTATCAAAAGTGTGACGTTTGGGGCAGATTGGACATTCCTTGCCTGAGTTAAAACAACTTCCTGTTTCATGGCATTAATAGCATGATTTAACACTTAACTAAGTATTGCTAGCATGCTTTAGCATGTTTCTAACATGTTTAACACTCAATGGCATATTTTACTATGTTGCTAGTACTGCATCACAGTGTAAAACATGTCACTTCCTGTTGACAGTAGGTGGCGCTAATACTATAACAGAAAATTAACAGAAAATTATCATGTAGATGTGTTCAGGCCATGACTCTTATCAAACATGTGAAGTTTGGGGCAGATTGGACATTGCCTTCTTGAGTAACAACAACTTCCTCTTTCATTGCATTAGCATGCCTTAGCACTTAGCTAAGAATTGTTAGCATGTTTTAACATGTTTCTAACATGTTGAACACTCAATGGCATATTTTACTATGTTGCTAGTACTGCATCACAGTGTAAAACATGTCACTTCCTGTTGACAGTAGGTGGCGCTATTACTATAACAGAAAATTAACAGAAAATTATCATGTAGATGTGTTCAGGCCATGACTCTTATCAAACGTGTGAAGTTTGGGGCAGATTGGACATTGCCTTCTTGAGTAACAACAACTTCCTCTTTCATTGCATTGGCATGCTTTAGCACTTAGCTAAGTGTTTGCTAGCATGTTTTAGCATGTTTCTAGTATGTTGCTAGCATGTTTAGCACTTGCTGGCACTTTTTTATATGTTATTAGTAGTCCACAACAGTGTTAAACATGTCACTTCCTGTTGCCAGCAGGTGGCGCTATGACTGTAACTGAATATGAGCATGGACATGTGTTCAGGACAGAACTCTTATCAAACATGTGAAGTTTGGGGCAGATTGGACATTGTTTGCCTGAGTTACAGCAACTTCCTGTTTCATTGTATTAGCATGCTTTAGCACTTAGCTAAGAATTGCTAGCATGTTTTAACATGTTTCTAACATGTTTATAACTCATTGGCATAATTAATATGTTGCTAGTACTGCATCACAGTGTTAAACATGTCACTTCCTGTTGCCAGTAGGTGACGCGATTACTATAACTGAATATTCTCATGTAGATGTGTTCAGGCCATGACTCTTATCAAACGTGTGAAGTTTGGGGCAGATTGGACATTCCATACCTGAGTTACAGCAAATTCCTATTGAATTGCAGTAATAGCATGCTTTAGCACTTAGCTAAGTGCTTGCTAGCATGTTTTAGCATGTTTCAAGTATGTTGTTAGCATGTTTAACACTTGCTGGCACTTTTTTATATGTTATCAGGAGTCCACAACAGTGTTAAACATGTCACTTCCTGTTGCCAGCAGGTGGCGCTATGACTGTAACTGAATATGAGCATGGACATGTGTTCAGGACATAACTCTTATCAAACGTGTGAAGTTTGGGGCAGATTGGACATTGTTTGCCTGAGTTACAGCAACTTCCTGTTTCATGGCGAAACATCAAAATTTGTCAGGCCGCCGAGGACACGCCCTTCGACGAAAACTCAAGATCTTCGCAATTTAACGTCGCAAAGGCCTTAAGATTAGACTCACCAAATTTGAAGATGATCAGATTAAAACTGTAGGAGGAGTTCGTTAAAGTACGAGGCCTGAAAATGGCAAAAACTGCACAAAAATCTGAGAGGAAGTTCAAAATGGCTGACTTCCTGTTGTGTTTAGGGCTACGCTCCAAGAGACTTTTTTGTAGGTATTGGTCCATTACAGGTATGTACCGAATTTCGTACACGTACTTGAAACGTAACGCGAGGCGCACTCCGTTGAACCTTTATAGGTGGCGCTATCGAGCCATTTTGCCCCGCCCAATTTTGAAACGCATATCAGATGTAAATTTTCGCCAGTTCTGACGCGTGTGCAAATTTTCGTGAGTTTTCGTGCATGTTTAGGCCCTCAAAAATGCGATTCATTGCGGAGAAGAAGAATAATAATAATAATAAACAGAGCAATTCCAAGAGGGTCCTCACACCATCGGTGCTCGGGCCCTAATTAAAGCTGCAAGCAGCATTGAAAGGGCCCTCGCACACGTGCCATCGCCACCCGGTGGCTTTAGGAAGACAGAGCACGGTGGGCAATGTGCATTTAAGTAGATAAATATAGTGGGAGTATGTCAAAGTCAGTTACAAAAATGTCCTTTATTGTGGGGATAATAGCATGCGTTATCACTCAGATAAGTGTTGCTAGCATGTTTTTAGCATGTTTAGAACTCAATGGCATATTTACTATGTTGCTAGTACTGCATCACAGTGTCAAATATGTCACTTCCTTTTGACAGTAGGTGGCGCTATTACTTTAACTTAAAATTGTAATGCGGATTTGTTCAGGCCATGACTCTTATCAAACGTGTGAAGTTTGGGGCAGATTTGACATTCCATGCCTCAGTTACAGCAAATTCCTATTTAATTGCAGTAATAGCATGCATTGGCACTTAGTTAAGTGTTTGCTAGAATGTTTCTAGTATGTTGCTAGCATGTTTAACACTTGCTGGCACTTTTTTATATATTATTAGAAGTCCACAACAGTGTTAAACATGTCACTTCCTGTTGCCAGCAGGTGGCGCTATGACTGTAACTGAATATGAGCATGCACATGTGTTCAGGACAGAACTCTTATTAAACTTGTGAAGTTTTGGGCAGATTGGACATTGCCTTCTTAAGTAAAAACAACTTCCTGTTTCATAGCATTAGCATGCTTTAGCACTTAGCTAAGAATTGCTAGCATGTTTATAACTCAATGGCATATTTACTATGTTGCCAGTACTGCATCACACTGTTAAACATGTCACTTCCTGTTGCCAGTAGGTGGCGCTATTACTATAGCTGAAAATTGTCATGTAGATGTGTTCAGGGCAGGACTCTTATCAAATGTGTGAAGTTTGGGGCAGATTGGACATTGCCTTCTTAAGTAACAACAACTTCCTGTTTCATTGCATTAGCATGCTTTAGCACTTAGCTAAGAATTGCTAGCATGTTTTAACATGTTTCTAACATGTGTATAACTCAATGGCATATTTACTATGTTGCTAGTACTGCATCACAGTGTAAAACGTGCACGGAGGGGAATGTGCATTTATGTAGGTAAATATAGGAGGAGTATGTCAATGTCAGTTACAAAAATGTCCTTTATTATGGGGATTATACAATGTGTTTTCACTCAGATAAGTGTTGCTAACATGTTTTAGCATGTTTCTAGCATGCTTGGAACTCAATGGTATATCTAAATTTGTTGCTAGTACTGCATCACATTGTAGATGTCACTTCCTGTTGACAGTAGGTGGCGCTATTACTATAAGTGAAAATTGTCATGTAGATGTGTTCAGGGCAGGACTTTTATCAAAAGTGTGACGTTTGGGGCAGATTGGACATTCCTTGCCTGAGTTAAAACAACTTCCTGTTTCATGGCATTAATAGCATGATTTAACACTTAACTAAGTATTGCTAGCATGCTTTAGCATGTTTCTAACATGTTTAACACTCAATGGCATATTTTACTATGTTGCTAGTACTGCATCACAGTGTAAAACATGTCACTTCCTGTTGACAGTAGGTGGCGCTAATACTATAACAGAAAATTAACAGAAAATTATCATGTAGATGTGTTCAGGCCATGACTCTTATCAAACATGTGAAGTTTGGGGCAGATTGGACATTGCCTTCTTGAGTAACAACAACTTCCTCTTTCATTGCATTAGCATGCCTTAGCACTTAGCTAAGAATTGTTAGCATGTTTTAACATGTTTCTAACATGTTGAACACTCAATGGCATATTTTACTATGTTGCTAGTACTGCATCACAGTGTAAAACATGTCACTTCCTGTTGACAGTAGGTGGCGCTATTACTATAACAGAAAATTAACAGAAAATTATCATGTAGATGTGTTCAGGCCATGACTCTTATCAAACGTGTGAAGTTTGGGGCAGATTGGACATTGCCTTCTTGAGTAACAACAACTTCCTCTTTCATTGCATTGGCATGCTTTAGCACTTAGCTAAGTGTTTGCTAGCATGTTTTAGCATGTTTCTAGTATGTTGCTAGCATGTTTAGCACTTGCTGGCACTTTTTTATATGTTATTAGTAGTCCACAACAGTGTTAAACATGTCACTTCCTGTTGCCAGCAGGTGGCGCTATGACTGTAACTGAATATGAGCATGGACATGTGTTCAGGACAGAACTCTTATCAAACATGTGAAGTTTGGGGCAGATTGGACATTGTTTGCCTGAGTTACAGCAACTTCCTGTTTCATTGTATTAGCATGCTTTAGCACTTAGCTAAGAATTGCTAGCATGTTTTAACATGTTTCTAACATGTTTATAACTCATTGGCATAATTAATATGTTGCTAGTACTGCATCACAGTGTTAAACATGTCACTTCCTGTTGCCAGTAGGTGACGCGATTACTATAACTGAATATTCTCATGTAGATGTGTTCAGGCCATGACTCTTATCAAACGTGTGAAGTTTGGGGCAGATTGGACATTCCATACCTGAGTTACAGCAAATTCCTATTGAATTGCAGTAATAGCATGCTTTAGCACTTAGCTAAGTGCTTGCTAGCATGTTTTAGCATGTTTCAAGTATGTTGTTAGCATGTTTAACACTTGCTGGCACTTTTTTATATGTTATCAGGAGTCCACAACAGTGTTAAACATGTCACTTCCTGTTGCCAGCAGGTGGCGCTATGACTGTAACTGAATATGAGCATGGACATGTGTTCAGGACATAACTCTTATCAAACGTGTGAAGTTTGGGGCAGATTGGACATTGTTTGCCTGAGTTACAGCAACTTCCTGTTTCATGGCGAAACATCAAAATTTGTCAGGCCGCCGAGGACACGCCCTTCGACGAAAACTCAAGATCTTCGCAATTTAACGTCGCAAAGGCCTTAAGATTAGACTCACCAAATTTGAAGATGATCAGATTAAAACTGTAGGAGGAGTTCGTTAAAGTACGAGGCCTGAAAATGGCAAAAACTGCACAAAAATCTGAGAGGAAGTTCAAAATGGCTGACTTCCTGTTGTGTTTAGGGCTACGCTCCAAGAGACTTTTTTGTAGGTATTGGTCCATTACAGGTATGTACCGAATTTCGTACACGTACTTGAAACGTAACGCGAGGCGCACTCCGTTGAACCTTTATAGGTGGCGCTATCGAGCCATTTTGCCCCGCCCAATTTTGAAACGCATATCAGATGTAAATTTTCGCCAGTTCTGACGCGTGTGCAAATTTTCGTGAGTTTTCGTGCATGTTTAGGCCCTCAAAAATGCGATTCATTGCGGAGAAGAAGAAGAATAATAATAATAAACAGAGCAATTCCAAGAGGGTCCTCACACCATCGGTGCTCGGGCCCTAATAAACAGAGCAATTCCAAGAGGGTCCTCACACCATCGGTGCTCGGGCCCTAATAATCATAAAAAAAAATTTTTCTTATACACCACGTATATATATGCCGACTATCCTAACAAGATTGCATTTTAATATGAATGAGTATTTTACTTTTAAGCTACATTTGTTTGGTTCTTTGTTCATCCTAAAACAATTATTTTATTTTTTATAAATAAGTGTTGAGTTAACTGAAAACATTAAACTTTGCTGAAATTAAATTAGTCTTTAACTGGAAATATTCAGTTTACTCTGCTAAACTATAGGCTAATCACTAAAACTGAAACTAAATATATAAAACCTAAATAGAAATGTGTTCACAAAATACAACCTGAACTAAAACTAACAAAACCTTTAATGAAACTAACTAAAATTAAACTGAAATGTATAGGAAATTAGAAAATTATATTAAAATAAAAACTAATTTAAAAATGCACAACTATTATAACCTTCCCATGTACCGTAAAATAATAGCAAGATAACACACTCTTAACCCGAAAAAACGATCACTCCTTGGGAATACCTTGGGAATTATTGGATTTTAGCTGGATTAGCTGTGTGTTTATATTGAGTAACTATATACTATTTGCCAGAAAGGTTTTCATCATGCTATGGAAGGCTATGCAAAACAAACTAAATTAAAGCTGCAAGCAGCGATGAAAGGGCCCTCGCACACGTTCCACCGCCACCCGGTGGCTTTAGGAAGATAGAGCACGGTGGGCAATGTGCATTTAAATAGGTAAATATAGGAGGAGGATGTCAAAGTCAGTTACAAAAATGTCCTTTAATATGGGGATAATAGCATGCGTTATCACTCAGATAAGTGTTGCTAGCATGTTTCAGCATGTTTCTAGCATGTTTAGAACTCAATGGCATATTTAATATGTTGCTAGTACTGCATCACAGTGTAAAACATGTCACTTCCTGTCGACAGTAGGTGGCGCTATTACTTTAACTGAAAATTGTCATGTAGATTTGTTCAGGGCAGGACTCTTATCAAACATGTGAAGTTTGGGGCAGATTGGACATTGCCTTCTTGAGTAACAACAACTTCCTCTTTCATTGCATTAGCATGCTTTAGCACTTAGCTAAGAATTGCTAGCATATTTTAACATGTTTATAACATGTTTATAACTCACTGGCATATTTAATGTGTTGCCAGTATTGCATCACAGTGTTAAACATGACACTTCCTGTTGCTAGTAGGTGGCGCTATTACTATAACTGAAAATTGTCACGTAGATGTGTTCAGGCCATGACTCTTATCAAATGTGTGAAGTTTGGGGCAGATTTGACATTCCATGCCTGAGTTACAGCAAATTCCTATTTAATTGCAGTAATAACATAATTTAACATTTAGCTAAGTGTTTGCTAGCATGTTTTAGCATGTTTCTAGTATGTTGATAACATGTTTAACACTTGCTGGCACTTTATCTATTATTAGGAGTCCACAACAGCGTTAAACATGTCACTTCCTGTTGCCAGCAGGTGGCGCTATGACTGTAACTGAATTTGAGCATGGACATGTGTTCAGGACAGAACTCTTATCAAACGTGTGAAGTTTGAGGCAGATTGGACATTGTTTGCCTGAGTTACAGCAACTTCCTGTTTCATGGCGAAACATCGAAATTTGTCAGGCCGCCGAGGACACGCCCTTTGACGAAAACTCAAGATCTTCGCAATTTACTGTCGCGAAGGCCTTAAGGTTAGACTCACCAAATTTGAAGATGATCAGATTAAAACTGTAGGAGAAGTTTGTCAAAGTACGAGGCCTGAAAATGGCAAAAACTGCACAAAAATCTAAGAGGAAGTGTTGCTATCATGCTTTAGCATTTTTCTAGCATGTTTGGAACTCAATGGCATATTTAATATGTTGCTAGTACTGCATCACAGTGTAAAACATGTCACTTCCTGTTGACAGTAGGCAGCGCTATTACAGCAAATTCCTATTTAATTGCAGTAATAGCATACTTTAGCACTTAGCTAAGTGTTTGCTAGCATGTTTTAACATGTTTCTAGTATGAGGTTAGCATGTTTAGCACTTGCTGGCACTTTTTTATATATTATTAGGAGTCCTCAACAGTGTTAAACATGTCACTTCCTGTTGCCAGCAGCTGGTGCTATGACTGTAACTGAATATGAGCATGGACATGTGTTCAGGGCAGGACTCTTATCAAACGTGTTAAGTTTGGGGCAGATTGGACATTGCCTTCCTGAGTAACAAAAACTTCCTGTTTCATTGTATTAGCATGCTTTAGGACTTAGCTAAGAATTGCTAGCATGTTTTAACATGTTTCTAACATGTTTATAACTCATTGGCATAATTAATATGTTGCTAGTACTGCATCACAGTGTTAAACATGTCACTTCCTGTTGCCAGTAGGTGGCGCTATTACTATAACTGAATATTCTCATGTAGATGTGTTCAGGCCATGACTCTTATCAAATGTGTGAAGTTTGGGGCAGATTTGACATTCCATGCCTGAGTTACAGCAAATTCCTATTTAATTGCAGTAATAACAATTTAACATTTAGCTAAGTGTTTGCTAGCATGTTTTAGCATGTTTCAAGTATGTTGATAGCATGTTTAACACTTGCTGGCACTTTTTTATCTATTATTAGGAGTCCACAACAGTGTTAAACATGTCACTTCCTGTTGCCAGCAGGTGGCGCTATGACTGTAACTGAATTTGAGCATTGACATGTGTTCAGGACAGAACTCTTATCAAACGTGTGAAGTTTGAGGCAGATTGGACATTGTTTGCCTGAGTTACAGCAACTTCCTGTTTCATGGCGAAACATCGAAATTTGTCAGGCCGCCGAGGACACGCCCTTTGACGAAAACTCAAGATCTTCGCAATTTACTGTCGCGAAGGCCTTAAGGTTAGACTCACCAAATTTGAAGATGATCAGATTAAAACTGTAGGAGGAGTTTGTCAAAGTACGAGGCCTGAAAATGGCAAAAACTGCACAAAAATCTAAGAGGAAGTGTTGCTATCATGCTTTAGCATTTTTCTAGCATGTTTGGAACTCAATGGCATATTTAATATGTTGCTAGTACTGCATCACAGTGTAAAACATGTCACTTCCTGTTGACAGTAGGCAGCGCTATTACAGCAAATTCCTATTTAATTGCAGTAATAGCATACTTTAGCACTTAGCTAAGTGTTTGCTAGCATGTTTTAACATGTTTCTAGTATGAGGTTAGCATGTTTAGCACTTGCTGGCACTTTTTTATATATTATTAGGAGTCCTCAACAGTGTTAAACATGTCACTTCCTGTTGCCAGCAGCTGGTGCTATGACTGTAACTGAATATGAGCATGGACATGTGTTCAGGGCAGGACTCTTATCAAGCGTGTGAAGTTTGGGGCAGATTGGACATTGCCTTCCTGAGTAACAAAAACTTCCTGTTTCATTGTATTAGCATGCTTTAGCACTTAGCTAAGAATTGCTAGCATGTTTTAACATGTTTCTAACATGTTTATAACTCATTGGCATAATTAATATGTTGCTAGTACTGCATCACAGTGTTAAACATGTCACTTCCTGTTGCCAGTAGGTGGCGCTATTACTATAACTGAATATTCTCATGTAGATGTGTTCAGGCCATGACTCTTATCAAACGTGTGAAGTTTGGGGCAGATTGGACATTCCATACCTGAGTTACAGCAAATTCCTATTGAATTGCAGTAATAGCATGCTTTAGCACTTAGCTAAGTGCTTGCTAGCATGTTTTAGCATGTTTCAAGTATGTTGTTAGCATGTTTAACACTTGCTGGCACTTTTTTATATGTTATCAGGAGTCCACAACAGTGTTAAACATGTCACTTCCTGTTGCCAGCAGGTGGCGCTATGACTGTAACTGAATATGAGCATGGACATGTGTTCAGGACAGAACTCTTATCAAACATGTGAAGTTTGGGGCAGATTGGACATTGTTTGCCTGAGTTACAGCAACTTCCTGTTTCATGGCGAAACATCAAAATTTGTCAGGCCGCCGAGGACACGCCCTTCGACGAAAACTCAAGATCTTCGCAATTTAACGTCGCAAAGGCCTTAAGATTAGACTCACCAAATTTGAAGATGATCAGATTAAAACTGTAGGAGGAGTTCGTTAAAGTACGAGGCCTGAAAATGGCAAAAACTGCACAAAAATCTGAGAGGAAGTTCAAAATGGCTGACTTCCTGTTGTGTTTAGGGCTACGCTCCAAGAGACTTTTTTGTAGGTATTGGGCCATTACAGGTATGTACCGAATTTCGTACACGTACGTGAAACGTAACGCGAGGCGCACTCCGTTGAACCTTTATAGGTGGCGCTATCGAGCCATTTTGCCCCGCCCAATTTTGAAACGCATATCAGATGTAAATTTTCGCCAGTTCTGACGCGTGTGCAAATTTTCGTGAGTTTTCGTGCATGTTTAGGCCCTCAAAAATGCGATTCATTGCGGAGAAGAAGAAGAATAATAATAATAAACAGAGCAATTCCAAGAGGGTCCTCACACCATCGGTGCTCGGGCCCTAATGATGAAACTGGGCAAACTGTGTGATGAAGAAGCTTCAGAAAGACACAACACTCATCCTGCTCAACTAAAAAAAAGTATTAGAGCAATGATAAAATGGCATATGACAAAAAGAAAATCAAACGTGTGATAGGTCTGCAATTACTCTTTAATTACCAAAAGATCACTATTTTATTCAGACATTTTTTAAATTCTATAATTGTGTTATAATAATTTTTCCCCCTTATATCGCATACGCCTACCCATACACTGGCCTGCCACCAAAATAATAATTTTTAAAAAACTACTGTGCAATTGAGTTTTTTACAGTGAGTTGTTTTTTTTTTTTTTCATGCAATGACAGCCAAGTTCTAAGAGGCGACATGAAGTTTAAAAGTAGTTCAACTTCGAAAAAACGTCTCATGAGCCCAGTGTTCGGCTCTATTCTGTTGCGCTCGATCTAGCTGCGTTTAAATGCAATACGTGATTCATTGTTGAGGAGCTCTGAGTCTGGCAGGCTGCTGCTTAATAGAATTACATGAAAAAAAATATCACACAAAAAAAATGACCAATCAGATTACAGTGAATTCACGTCGACACAATGCGAGCTGGGCAAATAGAGCAGGGGACAAATGAAGGAGCTACACACCTGCATCACATTACCGGAGCCCTGCCAAATAAACCGCCGTGTGTGAAGAACAATGGGAAACAAAAAACAATCAGAATTAGGGTCCCTGTAGAAATTACTAATCAGACACACACACTAGCGCTACTGCGCACACACATACACATGCAAACGCAGACACACATGCGCAAGCTGCGGCGTATAAAGCGTCATGGTGTCTGGGTGGCAGACAGGCTTTGGAGACAGCAACGGTGAAAATTAAATTCCATTTAAGCCTAATCCCATTTACAAACTCTGCAGAATCCCACTGCTATTGTGACAGTCGGGCAAATCTGTCTCAATTGTTACATTGCGGGAATCAATGGAGAAACTGGATAGCATGTAAATAATGGAGCACGGAGCCTGGGAGGGCAGAAGGAGCCGTAGGGTCAGACGAGAATGCTTTAGCAAGAGCTGTGGAGACGATAAATGAGACCAGGCAGAGACAAGAAGGGTTGGGAATCAGTTTCATTTTAATAAAAATACTGGAACCAAATTAGTTATGACGTTCAGTTCTGTTAATGGCTCTTGAGCACCTGTATTCTCCTTATGAAAATAGATGCTTGTATGAAAAAATAAAGAACATTATGCACCAATTATGAAGAAACTAACGATTCTAATGAGCCGATTCGACTCACAAATGAGTCTCGAACTCAGTGGTCTAGAACAACTCAACAAACAATTTAACCAACTATTAAATATACACATTTGAAGCCGAATTCTGTTGTAATTAAATGGTAATTAAATGTTCAATTATGAAATAATCGAACCTACATAGGACAAGTAGTTTGGAAAACGGATGGATGGAATGGGTTAAGGATCTACAATTGTTAAGTAGATGTACAAATTTCTTATGATTCCCAACCCTAGAGAAATGATGAAGGGAAAGCCAGAAATCTCTCCTAATCATGTGGGAACTAGAGTTAATAGCTGACCGTCATGTCAAAACAGAGGTGAAGTGATGATGGAGGTAGTTTTTCGGTGTGGCGCAAGCACCAGGACGGGCTACGGAAGGTTGTCCGAGTCATCCGTACTCAGTGAGCGTCGGAAGGCGAGGCGGGCGTTCGTTGCCCCATGAGGGCTGAGCTGTGGGGAACAGAATAAATTGTCTTCCCCCTCCATAGTAACAGCTCCTCTCTAATAGAGGACTGGCAGAGACTGAGCCGTTTCCCCAGTGAGAATAAATACTGTCATCTGTTACAAAATGGTTCCCACTTGCGACACCCCAAGTATTCTCCTCAAAATATTATCATCAGGATTATCATTTAATGGACCTTAATTTCAACCAAAACTTTCACTGTAACACTTTTTTACTTCATTTTACCTCCAGGCACATGTTCTTGGTTGTCAAAAGGGATGAATCTTAAGAAACCTTTGTCATGAACATGTCATATTTCATATTTTGAAATTACATTTTATATTATTACAATTAAGCTTATTTCAGGATCATTAAGATGTTTTGCATTGTTACACTGTCAGTGACAATTAAAGGGGTACTTAGCTGGCAAAATGGGATCTCAATAAAACTTGACTGCTTATACAGTAGAAGTTTTTTTTATTTTTATTTTTTTTATTGGTGCTACCTGACTAGAGTAAACAAAATTTGCCAAATAGGTAAGAACACATCAACACCCATAATACACAGATCATGTTGCCATCCAAGGCCACTCCCACCAGTCTGCTATGGATACTGTTATGGATAGTCAAATACAGCCTTGCTTTAGTACGAAATACTACTTAGCAAACTTTTAGCGGTGTCGACCAGGGGTGCGTTTCCCGAAAGCATCGTTAGCCAACTATGGTCGCAAGTTCCGTCGTTATCAGCGTAGTTCAACGACTCAGTGTTTCCCGAAACCATCGTTCCAAGGAACATTCGCAAACAGCATCGCAAAGTTGTCATTTGGACGTTTGGACGTAATAAATCATTATCTTGAGCAAAATAAGCAAGCTGACATTCAGTACAACCTGTGTCTTTTATTTAGAATACATACAAATGTAATTTACGTCTTTTAGTTTGTCAAAATATTTAAAGTACCGTGTTTGAAGACTGCGCATGTGCGAACGTGCTCTACTATGTAAGAACGAGCCAAATATTGAGTCTGGTAATAAAGCAAAATAACTGAGAAAAATTAGAAATAGTCCTCAGATGACATGTCTGTAATTTATATAAAAAAATCTAGCGTTATTTCGACCTCAAACAGTTTAATTAAAAGAAGTTATTACTCCACCACGTGCGTGACATCATTAACCAACGTTGTTGAACGACCAATTTGCGACAATAGGTTTCGGGAAACACTCGTGACAAGCTAGTTGATTTCTCCAACGGTGCATCGTACTATAGTAGTTTAGCAACGAGTTACATCGTTGTACGGGAAACCCACCCCTGTATTGTTCCTGAGTGGAAGAATTCAAAGAGTAAACGTTTAGTGGGAGTGAGTTACTATCGGTTTCCAGTGAAGGGTTCAGCGCATTGTAGGTTAAAACTGGATAGTTTCAAACTGGATGACAACAAACACTGTTTTAGGCCAAACCCCCAAAGCAAAACACCATCATGTGTACAGGTAAGAAATCTGTTGCCATAGTGTTACATTTTTACTATAATGCTGTTTAAAGTGTAGAAAAAGTATGATACCGTTTTAAGTGATAAACCTAATCTAACAATACATTTTCTGTTAATAACCCTCTGTAGATCCGACTGTCCATGGGCAGGGATCAAAAAATGTGGAAGGATTATCTGTAGTTTTCACAAAAGCCCTGAAGCTGTCAAAACATAATTTTGCTGACAAAAAAAAAGTGCATTTCTCAGTCCAGGTAACAGAGAATGAGCAAACAGCGTTTATTTACATATACTACAGACACTGTAACAACACAAAACGGGTTAAAAGTCGGCGAAGTTACACATTCACTCCATGAGCCCCCAAATGCTCATTACTGGTGTGTAACAATTAACCTATTTTCTCAATTCATTTCAAAATCCTACTGATTAATTTGTGTTGTCTGAGGTGTCCGCAGGACCACCATAGTACACTATCACATGCAAATGACACTCTCTCACAACTCAAGTCTCAAATCAAATATACTCAAATCATTCATACATCTGCCAACTCATTGCATTGACATGTTATTAATTCATTGTATGGAAACCTACATTATAAAATAGTACCATTTTATTGGTATCACTGCTTAGTTGGCATGCAGAAAACATAAAAGTAATCTATACTGTTTTTCTCTATTTATTTGCATGTGTGGTCTTGAGGTAATATAAGAAAAAATAAAAGAAGTCAGATTATGATCCTTTTTATGACATATGAATTAAACAGCCTGAAAAAATTGGGAGATATATTATGGGGAAGTATGTAAAGAATCCTACAAATACACCTAAAAAATAATTTTTTTTAATCAAATCTGATCAAACTGAATCTGAAACCCTAATAAATCTGGAATCATACGAAGTCACTGTCAAACTTAACCTTCTGTTATATGTTTATACTGTTATAAAAAACAAAACATACTCTGTACTGTAATAAAAATATTATATGTACATATTAAATGTAATTATTATTTACCATCAATATATTATAGTAGAATCTGTTGTACTGTCTTTAATTTATGTAATCTAAATATTTTAAATAATATATTTATTTTTTTTACTGTAATTGTTTGATTAAAATTACTCTATTACAGTAATTGGAATCTAATGTGGATCACTATTCAGAATAATGTAAAATGTCCAGATAAAAAAAAATGGTGTTATAAAAATATGCCTTATTTTTGAATGCATTTTATTTAAAGCAGTCAAAGTCTAATTGACTTAAGCTATGCTTTCGATGTTTACATCATTGCCGTTGCTTTCATAAAGCGCCCTCAAAAGCAGAAGGGGTTGAAAAGGACAAAAAAGACATTCTGAAAAACATCCCACTCTTTTGGTCTCCTGATTTCCATTCCCTTCACATCTTACTTCGAATTCATGTCTCATTTCACATGCGCTTCACGTTCGGCCTCACACTCAAATTCACCCAATTTTGCATTCGGCGGTCGTCGCCGGGTCATTGTGGTTAGGGCTGACACTCCCTGTCAACACTCCCATCACTAACCTCCATTACTCGCTCACTTGCTCTCCCTTTGCTTCCCTGCTCGCTCGCTCATTTCTCTCCCTCTGTCCTTCCCTCGTTCGCTTGTACTCTTTAAAATGGGCATTCTCTGTCCCGCCATCTCGTTAATCGACACAATCATTCACCTTACTGCCTCGCCACTGCACCGTAACTCCACACCGGCGCTCTGCATGTGTGCGGCTCACTCCGGTCCAATGAAAGATTTACGAGGACCTTTACGTGTTAATCAGGTTGTTATTCATTCAGGCAAAATCAGAGGCCAGATAAATAAAGGCTAAAAGCTTGTTGGCTGGTTTGGTGTGTGTGTCCGTTGGGTGACACAGTAGTGGGTTCTAAGCAAACAGAGATCGATTGCGGCACCTCCGGGGTCCCCTGCAACTTGGAAGTGAGAGAAAGCTTATCGCTCAATATCATTCTGGAGACAGCTTCCTCTTGCCTTTAACCCTCGCACAGCTCTTTCCTGTCCAGCGCTGTTACGCTTCCTGCATTCGACATGAATGTCCAATACCAACTGGCTCATCATTCCCTTTGGCCTCACCTGCGCTCCGACTACTGACCTCCTCTAAAAAAAAAAATCCATCCGCTCTGGAAGAGCTAGAGAAATATATCTTGCAGTTGCCCAGCTCAGGGATTTTTTTAAAACTGTAAAGGTGCATTCACATGTTGGTGGAATATGTCAATGAGTCAATGGTGTAGCAATGTATAAAAGCACAGCTCAGACAGAAGTCACTTTCAAACAAAGCAACTTTCAATGCTTTGTCAATGCTCCAATTTAATGAACCTGAACCTGATGTGAAATCTGTGAGAAAAATCTTTCGCCCTTGTGCAAAATTCTCGACCGTGTGGATTCCTATTAAAATGTTTTGATTTGCCAAACAACGGAAAATATTTTAGTTAAATTACAAATTTAGTCAGAATACACCTACTTTTGGATGAAGAAAAATGAGTTTTTCCCACAGATGGTGTAGGGCAGCAGGGGCTAACTGGATCATAGATTTAAGGCCGGTATGTGCCTGATTGTGGATTATAAGCTGACAGAATTTGACACCCAGAGATCCATGCTTTTGACCTTACCTGAAGACATCAACTCAAGGTCCTTCAAATGCATCCAAAACCTCCACCTCCAAGTCTCCCAACTTTTCCTCTCTCTCTCATATCCCCTTCTTGCCTCTTTTCGCTGTCTGTTATCTCTCTAGGCTGTGGTCCACTACAAAGGCCCACCTTTCTATCGCCACTCCTTCCCCTGCCTTTGATTTTCTGTCCATCAAGGGGGCGTGGATTAGTGCTCTCTTGTTTATCTGCTCGTCTGTTTTATCTATCTATCAGCAAGCCCTCCGCTGGGCGGCCGTGGCCTCCGCTATGCATTAATCCCGTATCAGCCCCGGCGCCCATCCATCAGCCTGCTGTCTATCACGTCAGATCCATCATCCGCCCATCTGTCTCCCGCTGCCCACGTGAACCGCCGGATGAAGAGATAGAGCGAGAAAAGTGCGGGACGGAGATGAAACAGATGAGAATAGAGGATGCGAAGGGGGTGGAGATGGGTTCTGCTATACCAGCGGGCCTTCTTTCCACCCTCCCCCATCCGCCCAAGCACGTACAGCGAGCTTTGCATGTCCCGACATGCTTATTACCTCCTCGGTTTGTTCCCCTGTAATTTGTTTGTTTGTTTGTTTTTCCTTTCCCTTGCTTGTTAATTCTAGCCAATGGGAAAGGCGCCAGTGGAGGAAAAAGCTCAGAATGGGTCATAAATCCCATCAAGCCCCGGTGCAGCTGGAATCTGCCTCCACTTCCCCTCCTCCACCCCTTTCCCCGCCAGCAAGGGATTCGGCACAAAAGCTTACTACCCTGAAAAAGGCTCAATATCTGGGTGCACGAGGGTCAGGTTGATTGCTATTTATACACAAGGACGTTTAAGTGCAGAGGAAGAGGAATCTAAGAACACATGCTGGGTGGGTCTATGCACCACCGCATTGATGAACAGGTGCAAAGACGGGCACCAGCACGCTCATGCGCATGCCCGAAAGGAAAGGTGAGAGGATTGCGATAGGAGAGTGAGAATGAATCGGGAGTGAAGCGACAAACTCCCATGCCTCTGACCTTGTCGGACATCTCCAGGGACCTGACGGCACCTTTAACCAGGGCCTCGGCTCTGTAAGACGACTAAACAAGAAAGAAAAAAAACAAGCATCTCCAAACAAATGTGTCTCTTCCACAAATGAATGAAAGCAGACAGCTGTCAGGAGCAATCCATATCCATCCTCAGTTAAGCAAAGCTAATTAGTTCCACAACTGGGTTTCCAGTCCCAGTCAGAGACGCAGCAGTCTGACAGAGCTCCCTATACGGGACATGGGATCAGTGACTCATGTGTCAGCCCAAAATTTGTGCAAGCGAGCGGCTGCGTGTGAGAAATCGTGTCTTTTGACTTGTGCCCGAGTGTGTGTATGTGTTTGAAATTTAGTGGAGGGTGATTTAGGGGTTTAGTTTGGCTGTAATGCTCAGTCATTTGTAATCGTGCTAAAAAATCGTGAATCGTGATTTTCCTGAAAAAATCGTGATACGATATTTTTGCCATATCGCTTATACAAGTGTGAAGGTGCATCATTCTAAATTGGTTGCCTCTGAAATAGAAAATATTTCAGTGTTTAACAGATGCAATCCCCAATCAAGGCTGGCGCAAACCCACCTACACACGAGCGCGCAACTTCACGCTCGAAAAATCAATTCCTTTTTCAGACAAATAACAAAAAAAGAGTGTGGAAACCCCGATCGATATTGTACCTTCAAAGCATTAGAGTTCATCACCATGTCGAGCTCTGCATAGCCGTGCAAGGCTCTGTTTAAGCTGAAACTACATTAATTCAGGCGATCGATATAAGCAATCTTTGGGAGAAATCAAGCCACTGTGAAAACAAGAATCCATGGGAAAAGGATGACTCATTTTAACAAAAAAAATCCAAAAGGTACTTAAATGCCAAGTGTTTTTATTTGCACCTGCTTACCAACCCAAGACCATGACCGGGCAGAAATAATGGTTAAGGCATTGTAAGGCGACTGAAATTTGGCAAGTGGAAATGCGTGTTAGTTTTATCATTCATTCATTCATTCGCATCCAATCATAATGTAGCTTCTACTTTAAAGGTCTTATGTAACAAATGTTATTCGTTGTGTCATGTGCCTTTTTTTTTTTTCAGTCCCCTATCAACTCACCGCTGCCAGTTAAATGATTTTTTTTATATATAAATTATTTTACTAAATATATTTGAATACCTATTGTATAAATATATTTGAATACTTAAACATGTCAATTATATACAACATACTATTGTGAAATATTTTTAAACTTTAAAGTATCTCTTTTTTATTTTTAATATACTTTATGAAGGCTGATTTGGAGCTCAAGAAACATTTGTAACTATTATCAATGCTGAAAACAGTTGAGCTGGTTAATTATTTTTCTTAGAAAACGTTATGTATTTTATTTAAGGTTTGCTTGATCAATAGAAAGTTCAAAAGAACAGCATTTGTTTCAAATAGAAATATTTTATATATATAATTAATGGTTATAATACATATTTACTATTATTATTTATTAAATAGTATTAATATTGTAAATATGAATTATTACTATTATTATTATTATTATTAATACATAATGTTAATACTGTAAATATTTATTATCATTATTATTTATTAAGTAATTACTTGATCAATAGAAAGTTCAAAAGAACAGCATTTGTTTCAAATAGAAACATGTCTTCACTGTTACTTCAATTGAATGTGTCCTTGCTGAATAAAATAGTTAATTTATTTACATTTCTTTGTCATTTAAAATAGCATAGCTATTAATTAAAACTGAAAAAGTTGAAAAATAACAACATATATACACATCCTTTAACAAGGAGACAACATTCACACAGTATACACAGTAAAAAACCCTATACCTGTGGCTCAAGTCTCATCTCTGCCAGGTCGTTAAACACAGTGGTTTGCACTGGTTATAATGAGGTCAACGGCGTCTATAATGTCTGATTGAATATCAGCCAGGAGTTAGAGTGCTGATACAGTGTTGACATTAGATTGCGACAGCATGTAAACTGCATGGATATTAGTCCTGTGCATTGACTGGTGGGCATTGTAATGGTTGTGTGGATTCTGCATAGGTCAGCAGGTGCATTGCTGAGGGCCAGCGCTGCGCATTGATTGGACAGCGCGCTCATTATGGGATGTGCTGCCGTCAAGACATGCTGGCTTGGTTTGTTCAGAATGTTTGGTGCTACTCATACAGTAGCAGGAAGAGCATTGTATGAGGAAGAGCATTGCCAGGGAATCTGTAGGAATGGTGGTATGGTTCGCACTGGTCTCCTTCTGTTGCATTGGTAACTTTCTCTCTATGCATGACATGGGTGACATTGAGGATTGAAAATGGGGTACATATTGCCGGAAAAAAGGAATGATCCAGTTAGAGTAAACAACAGCAAAAACAGGGTGTGTATTAATACACCACCTTGTTTGTTCCAAATCGGCTTGTGTTAAAAGTAATGCCAGCGTTACAGATTGCAACTCGCAGTGAACCACATAATCTGCTGCCATTAGCTGGCCAGCTGTTTCAACCATTGCATGTGCATTTTCCACTGTCGCTCGGCTGTGCGCTGAACATTTTTTGCTCCATTTATGATGAATATACAGTACTAGACAGATGCGACAGAAGTGCAGGCACATTTGTTTTGCTGTAAAGTGATGTGCGCTAGTGGGGATGTTACACAGTTTTCAATCATATTCGCTTCAGCTTAGATGCTCTTAGCAGTCCCTTTTACCAGCACGGAAATACTATTGTACACTATTGGAACTAACTGATGGAAATGTCACGTATTGTGTAATCTATTAGAGGAGAGTAAATCTGCATCGTTTGTAATTCAACAATTGCAGCTGTAGTTCTAGCTTTCTATCTAGGCAACTATTGTATAGCAAATATGACATATAAATAGTAATGGTGATTGATTACTTGTTGCTTTTATGGTCTTCTCTCAAAACACCACTATTGAACTGGTTATTACAGTAGTTTTTTATAAGATGGCTGTGGTTTAAGCAGCAAGCAATAAAACAAAAATGGTACAAAAAGTGATAATGTACCAATATTGTGTGTTACACAAGATGCATAAATGTAATAATTATGTATAATTACTATAATTATTAACAAACGTTAAGTATCTACAGTTGATCAAATTACATACTTTAAATGGAGATCCTTTTTGTGTATGTCCATTTGAAGAAAGCAAGTTAATGGTAATTTTCTTGCCCAATACTGGTAGCCTATATTATGTTTAAATTCAGTTATTCAGTTATTCTGTTTACATCTGCAGTCTCACTCATAAGCCAAACCTCCTTGTTTTCCCTAGATGCAACTCTGTGACTCTAGTACGCTCAAGACTATTGAAGTCTGATTCTGTCTTCACTGTTTGAATTAAAAATGTTCAATAAAGACTTTGAACCTTCTTTGTGCCGTCAGACAGTTAGTTATGACTGATGGCCCAAGGGGACTGTTCACTAAGGACACATTCTTACGTTCCATATGTGCTATTTTTTTAATTGTTCATGTTTGTGAACAAGCACCAGATGGATACCTCACTGTACTTTCAGCATCTTGGAGCATTAATGTTGTTTTTAAGACACTACTGTATGTCAAGTTATGTCAGCTATGAACCAGTCCGGTGAATCTTGAGGCGGGAAAAGTGCAATTTCAATGCGTTTCATTTCTTAAGCTACATAAAATAATTGAACCTGTGTGAATGCAAAACCCTGTCATTTTCGTTATTAAATGTAAGGAATAATTGACGACGGGGCGTTGAATTATTAGAAAATAACGCATACCTGAGGTGGTAATATGGCCATGATGTGAAGAGGATGTGCTTTCCGTATTTCTTTAAAATTCTAATTCTAATTCTAAAACTTTATCCTATTGTTTACTATATTTATTTGCTATATCGTTGTGGGTTTTGGTTATTTTGCTGTTGCAGTCTGGAAGTACCTTTGAAATAACTGAAATAATTTGGTCAACTGTAATGCGGTCAAGACCTTCCTGGAACTACTTTAGCCGTGCGTTTCCCTGAAAATAATTGCACAATTTAGAACATTCGTCAACCAATTATTTAAGCATTTAACAGACCTGTTGTATAAACTATTTATAGTTATACACTAACTGTTAGTTATACACTAACTCATTGATTATTTTTACCACATTTTATAATAATGGTGAAATCATCAAGACTGAATCAATAACAAATTAGGAATGGGAATTTTGCAGTGATCAAAAATGTTTTTTTTCTGAATTTTTCATCTTCACAAGGTGCATTCCCAGACAGCAACATAGTGTCTGCCCAGATCTTGTATGCGTTGAATACATGTACCAGATGTGGCCCGGATCTGGGCCGACACTATGTGCTGTCTGGGTTCTGGGATGTATCGGAGTAGTTCACATGTATGCCGAACAACTGTTAGCTGTTTTTTTTTTTTTTATTGAAATTGAATTTCATTTTTTAAAGAGCCCCTATCATGTGTTTTTGAAAATGACTGTTCATGTAGTGTGTAATATAGCTCTAAGAAGTGAATGAAAACATCCTGCAAAGTTTTATATCTGAACTGAAAGTTTTTGAAACGAGTCATTAGCCGTTACGTAGTGATGTAGATACGAAACATTAGCATATTGGCCGCGCCCAGTTATTGCGCACGCAGACGCAAGTGTAAACTTGAAGTCTTGAACACATTCAAATACTTCAGCTGAATAGCATCATGTCGAGAAGACGCTGTGTTCTACAATGCAAAGATAGTAGCCACTTTGTTTTCACTGCCCAGGGACGAGCATGTGAAGGATAAGTGGTTAAAGGGGTCATGACATGAGAAACCAAATTTGCCTTGATCTTTTGGTATATAAGAGATCTATGTACTATTAAAACTTCCTGCAAGTTTCATAACTTAAGACGTCCTCCCCATTATAAACGAAGCATTTATTTAATCAAGCTCTAAATACAGGCTCGTTCTGGATCCATGGTTTGAAGTGACGTCACGGTAAGAAGTGACGTACTAGTCGTTTGCATATGACCGCCTCCAGCGCAGGACAACTACGCCTCATTTCGCATCATCGCATGCGTTGTCGTGCAGCGAGTGGGTCTGTTTACAAGAAGATTGCTATGCCACGCAGATGTGCTGTTCCTGTTTGAGTGTTTGAATACGCTGCCGAACGATCCAGACGTCAGGGAAAGCAGTTGGATGCAGTTTATTTGCAGCATATGCAGCGCGCCAAAGCCTTATTTGATCGGTGAGTGATCAGATGAGTGTGACAGCATGTTACTGAAAGAACGAGCAGAGAGAGAGCGAGCCCCGGCCGCGTGCGCGCCTTCAAACTGTCTTGCTCTCTCTCTCTCTCTCTCTGCCTCCCTCGCGCATATGAATCAAAATCAATTGAGAATTGACACGATGGTAAAAGATTGGAAGACCGAAGTTTCACGTGGTGGAGCATTGTGTAGTCTACATGTGATACAAAATGATTAACGTTAATAATGTATGCATAAGCAGCACTGACGTTAGCCAATCATAACAGTGGGTGTTAACACTGAAGTCTTAAAGGGGAAACACCCCAAAACAGACTGTTTGAATCAGAGGTGAGAAACAGGGTGGGAAAATGTCATCAATCACTACATTTTTTTTTTTTTTTTTACAAAAAAACTATAGTAATACTATAATTGCACCTAAGGGAACATAATAAACCAAAACAAAAAAACATGTCATGACCCCTTTAAAGTTCATATTTGCAACGATACCACAACAGTATACTGTATCCCGATTATGTTGTGTTCTCCTCTCGAATCCTTCACAAACATAAATGAATTCAACTGTGTATTCGCAAGCCGGTTGTTCCTGAAGGAGGGCTCAGTACCCAGTGTATATGGATCAGCTTCGTCCTCCTCCGAATCACAACCTGTAAGTATTATTAATAATGTTTGCTGTTATGTTTTCTGTAGCATGCGGAATACGTATTTTGTTGTGTGTGCTGTGTACGCTCCGCGCAGCTTCTAGGTCTCCATCTAACAGCAACGTGTTCGCTCTCAATTGTTTAGAAATATGTCAAATGTTTGTCGTTGTTATTACTTGGTGTAGCTACTACTGCAGTGCTTTATCAATATGCTTCTGCGTTGGGCTAATGCAAAAAAAGACTTGATTGTGTGTTTACCACCGAGCTGTGGGCTATAGTCGACTCGCTAACATAAACTGGGTCATTTGACCAATCACCATAGATTTGCGTCACGCAAAGGAGGTGTTTGGGAAAATGAATCGTTAAACGAATCATTTGAGAGTCGTTGAGCAAATCAGGTAAAAATAAATGCATATTATAAGACAATTAAAGTGTTTTTTTGTCCTTGCATGCATTTGAAACAAAAATAGAAACATTTCAAATGCCATGATAGGGGCACTTTAAATTTAATTTACAAAACTAATTAAAATAAACAAGGTTTATGATAAACAAGGTTTATCATTTATAACAAACGTTTATAATTATGAGAAGCATAACCTAAGTCAAGTGTCTCAGCAACATAGATTATGCAGGTATTATGATTTGTTTGTGAGGCTGTGTATTTGTTGGCCAATTATATATTGATGTTGTGAGGAACCGAGCTGGTATCGCACCGAAGTCAAATGTTGGTATCGAGCCAAATACCCTAATGAGTTCATCTTACAAGTGTGTGTCCGTGAAAGACAAAGATCCCTTTTTGCTCTTTCTCTCCCTCTTTTGGGTGTGAATTATTCTTCCTCTGCTCTTTTTTTCTTCCTGCTGTGTTTTGACAGTGCCTCCTGTTTTCTTTTTTTTCCACACTGCCCTTCCACTTCTCTTTCCAAGGGCTCCCTCCTGCCCCCCTCCTTCCCTCTCTCTGCAAACAGGCAAACAAACAGCTGCCTTTAGTCCCTGGCTGGTTAGCTGTGGTGCCTCCTCCCTCGGCTCAGAATACTCCCTGACAAACACACACGCACATAAACACACACACACACACACACACACACACACACACACGTATACATATCTGAACTCTGCTGGGAGAATATGCTAACAAATGACCAGTCATGACATAACCCCACACTTATCATGCATATTGATCCGCATTGATCAGGCCAGGTCTATCACATGGCTATGAGCTGAACTCGATTAATGACATATGCAATAGGCACTTGAGTGTGACCGAAAAAACGTCACGGTTTTTTAAATAGGCAGAAGGAAAAAAACAACAACTTTGAAACCAACAATTTCCACCAGTAATTTTTTCTCCCGTTTATATTCCCTAAGTTTTGCTAAGTATGCCAAAATTATAATTCTATTTTTTATTCGTTTTAATTTAATTAAAACTAAATAATAACAATAATAATAATAAAATGTTTAAATAATAAATGACAATCAACAGAAAAAATATACGTTTTCAAAAAGGAAAATATCACCTTAAAAACCAACAAGTGTCCCCAGTATATAATTATTATAATACATATTTACTATTATTATTTATTAAATAGTATTAATATTGTAAATATCAATAATTACTATTTTATTAATAAATATAAATACTGTAAATACTTATTATTATTTATTAATGATTTTAAAGTGTATTAATAACAATATATTTGTATTAAGTAATATTATTTAAATAATAATAATATTATTTATTTTCTTTTTATTTCATTGTATTTTACTTATTTATTGCCTTTACTATTGTCTTTCTCTATTGACTGCAACCCTATCCAAAGATACTGTATGTGAACCACCAGCTGAGGACCCCTACAGTTTGTAGCAAAACAAAACTTATCCAAAATTTGGATATCTGCAGTCATTTTTTTTAGCAGCTTTCCAACAAATACAGCAGGATAGAAACAAGCACAGTGAAAACGTTCAGTAGGAGTATGGCTATTAAGTCTATCTAGGAGTTCTGTTGAACGTCTGCGAGTTATTATTATTATTATTATTAACGTCTGCAAGCTGTTATATTCAACATTCTCTTCCGTTCCCCCCATCACCTGCACAACTCTGTTCAGCTTGACTTCCCTTCTCCGGCTCACGCGGGGAGCTGACTGACAGGATGTGAACGGAATGATGCATGACTGACATTTCGTATCCCGTCGAGCGAGTTCTTCCATTTCGTTTTCAAATGAACGTTTTCAAGGAATTTCACTCAAACCAAATCACTGTGGAATTCCACATACAAATTTGTATTAGGGATGACACAGAAGTGGTTTAGCACACAGTTCTGTACTGCACACATACACGGTATACACTGAGCGCAGTTTCATAACTTCCCACACAAAATGCTAAATTATGAGCTATAGTTGATTATTCAGCCGGCGGCAGATGGCAACACCCTTTTATGTGATGATCAGTGAAACGATTCTGGCTTTTCCTTTAGCTGTTAAATCGGCATCAAACGGCATCCTAGTTTGGGGGGAAAAAATACCACAGCAGGAGAAGCCTTGTGTCTTGTTAAATATGTTGGATAACCAGAGCTGTTTTAGACCACTCAGAAGCGGCAAAAAGGCGCTTTTAATTGGGGGAACGTCTTGGCCTGGATGGATTGTGATATTAAGCAATCACACAGTGGTATTGTGTTGGCGACAGAAGTGGGTGAGAAGCCGTTTTGAAAAGCTTTCGCTGGCAGAGCCTCTTTTGACAGCAATACCCCTAGTAAATTGCCCTCGCGTCTCCACGCTCCATTGATTGGGCTCTATTTTAGCCTTTCACAGCTGTAACCCCCCCCTCGCCGAGTCGATAGACATGATCCAAAGACAGCAGCCAAACAATCCGCTATCTGTCCAGACGGACCCATTCGGCTAATTTAACATGCACTCAATTTATGAAAAAGAGCGTTCATTGATTTTTCCATTCATATGCACTTGTTGATCAAGACATTCCATTGTTCTCCATGATCACTCCGACGGCTCCCGATCAGTGCCGTATGGAGGTGTGAAAAGGGAAGAGGGAACGCGGCGCACACTCCTCCTCTCCTGGTTCCAGATGTAGCTGGGGGTTTTTCGCACAAAAGCCTTGATGCCTGGCGCCTGCAGTTACAGGCTGCTGCATTCATCCACACATTCAGAACAGCACTTCACGACACAAAGGCCGAGACTCAGTCTCCAAAAGGGACGCCCAGTTCCTGCTGCTTTTGTGCCTTTTCACAACAACTAGGACAGTTGCGACAGCATCCACACAAACTCTTTTCTATATTTCGCTCTGTCTCCCCCAGTGGGTTACGAAAAGCCCCATTCAAACCACAATGAGTGTTCCTATAATGCAATGACTGTCAACACATAATGAACTAACAGAAGAAAGACCAAGGCTGTTGCAACTAATCAGACTTTTTTTTTTTTTTTGCCACCAAAACTATTTACACTGATTTTGTCACTCTATTAAATAGTTTGACTACCCTTAATGAATAGTGTTTTCCTTCATACAACTACAAAAATCCTCAGAGACTAAAAAAAAGAAACAAATGGGTCATTGCAATGTGATGCTTTTTACAAAAATGCATTGTTTCACTTAAAAATATGATCTCAAATAGACTTTTACAAATCCACCGATTCTTTAAAAAAACAGTTACACTTAATTATCAAGGTTACCATTGTTTCATTTTAATTACACAAATAAGTACTAAGTAATAATAATTATCAACATGTAGTTACTTACTATAGAGTTAATGTTATGGATGTTATGGTTTGGTTTAGGGTTGGTTAGCTGCATGTAATTGAGCATGATTTACTGTTATTACTATAGTAAGTACATGTGTAACAAGGACACTAAAATAAAGTGTTACCAAAAAAATATTAGAGTAAAATCTGCTATATGAAGCGCTCTCTCTCTCTCTCTCTCTCTCACACACACACATTAGATAGATAGATAGATAGATAGATAGATAGATAGATAGATAGATAGATAGATAGATAGATAGATAGATAGATAGATAGATAGATAGATAGATAGATAGATAGATAGATAGATAGATAGATAGATAGATAGATAGATAGATAGATAGATGGATGAACAGGGTTTGTTGCTTGTAAATATGCACAGCTTAAAATTATTTCTATAGCACGTACATGTACTGTGCATTGCCTTAAAATAAAATGTTAGCATATATACAGTATAATGTGTAATGCCTTAAAGGGATAGTTAACCCAAAAATGAAAATTATCCCATAATTTACTCACCCTCAAGCCATATATGACTTTCTTCTTTCAGCCAAACACAATCAGAGTTATATTAAAAACATCCTAGCTCTTCCAAGTTTTATAAGGGAGTGAATGTTGCCTGAGAACCCGCAAAAAGCACATCCATCCATCACAAAAGTGATCAATGCAGCTTCAGGGGGTTAATAAAGGCCTTTTGAAGTGAAGCGGTGGGTTTTTAGAAGAAAAATGTCCATAAGTATAACCTATGTTTTTTAAACCTGAGATGTATACTATACTACAATCTATATACAAAACAATAATCATAGCCTGATGATGATTTATTCATGTTCGCTTTAGCCACTCTTCTAAACAATACCCAGAATGCTGCAGTGACGATATGGACCTCAGAGGACACTCCCTCTGAATGGGCCTTACAGGAAAATACAAGCAGCAAAAATATTACAGTACTGGATGATTGACAGCATAACAATACCCTAACCCTGTGGGTTCCCGGAGAGCAAGAGATACAGATAAACAGACAGAGAGAAAGGAGTAGAACAGAAGGAGATAGGGGTCTGAATCTGTTATAAAAAAAGAAAAAGAAAAACAGTACCAGAAAGAAGCATGGGCCTTGTGCACTCATGAGACACTGGTGCATTGAACAAGAGAAAATGAAAATGATATGTCCTCTCAGCAGCTGGCCTGGACCATCTGCACACACCTTGGCTTAATGCAGCTAAGTGCACTTGAAGAGGAGAGAAAACTGAGAGATGGTACGATTCAAAGGAGCGTTAAATGCCGTGAACAAGCTCTCTACGTAACGTTCATACCAGAAGGTCAAACCAGGACATTGTGCAAGTCCTGGGTTCTCCCCATTTTTGTGCGTTTAAACATAAAACAAAGACAACGGAGGGGGAAATGTCAAACTGTTGGATGGAAAGCACTCAGAACAAGCTACGCCACTGAATAAACGTCAACCAAACCCGCTGTCGGCCAAACATTTAAATATTTTGTGAGACAAACCTCACTGGAAAAAACAAAAAAATTTAAACGATTTTCACTCAGAAATTTCGCATATAACTACAAAGCAATTAACAGCGATGTAAACGTGTGAAATATTGAAAACCATTTTTTTTTTTCTTGTAAAACGTACTCCAATAATCTTTACTTTAATCACACAAAAAATGTTTTAACAGTACTTCACATAAGAGACTAATTCATTAAAAATAAATACATATTCTCACACTTGTCTGCAAATACATTTACATGACTTTTCTATTCACTGGATAAGAATTACAATAGATTAGTGATAGCACTGCAACATATTTTAGTGCGAAGCGCAACTAATGCACATCCAGAACAAACATTTACATATAGGTATTTCCCTCCAATGAGCAATTTGTCCTTTAAACAATTTACTTTGTACTTCCCTCACCGTTCTCTTCTTTTACATTGTAGGGGATAAAAAAAAAATCATTATTGGAAGCTTGAACATCACAGCCGTTGTTTCAAGGCACGGTAAAATGGGCTAACAAATCATGCATCTGACAATAATGTTGCTATGACTGAATCCCTATGTGGATCCATATGTCAAATCCAGACCATTGTCATGAAAGCTCTGCCAAAATAAAGATGACACAGATGCGGCCAATCTATCAAATCCTTTTCACCATACACAGGAAATGCTGAGAACTGGCCACTTTTGGCAAAAGCAAAGGAGAAGCGACTCAAATAAATTCCTCCGATGATTACTGCCACAATATAAAAATGAGAGCTATCATTAATATTGTGCTAATGCTTGACTATAATTCATCTGCTCGGAGCTTAGAATAATTGTTCTGACACTCGGACAGAGACACATAAATCCTTCGCTCTGTTCTGACGGAGAGAGTGTTTGGCAGTGAACCAGTCGTAGAGCAGAGAACTGGCATTTTATACCTAAAACAACATTAAAAGGCTTCACGCACTGAGGCGTGACGTTTAAAATGGAACCTGCTGCTTTGAGGAGATTCAACTTTGGTCCACTCGTGTCCATTTACCTAAATGTCACCCAGCATCAAGAAGCAATGAGCTTTTCTGCATAGACTAGACTACTATTTAACATTACGTGTCCAGAGATGCTTGTGATTCACCTTAATGTGAGTAAATGTAGTGACATTAATGCTCACATTCCAGCTCACGTAGGCCTGTACATTCAAGACATGCAAAGGTCGAGAACTGGATGATTTTCTATGTAACATTTGAGTGCTCTAATTCGAGGTTTCATGCAGGCCTATAACATATAATGAGATATTAATGGTAAAACGTGCGTTTTTAAGACAGAAATGTGATATAGATGATAGGCTATGTGATAAAGGTATCAGAAGCCATGCTCTTTCTGAATCTCTGTATGGCTGCAGACTGGCTATATCATGATATCTCATTACATCCATTCAAAATACCCAAATACAACTTTTATTATTATTATATGTTGCTGAATGGTGCAGGATCACTCTAAAGTGCCTGTACAATGTGTCCGATTAAAACAGCATAAAACACAAAAACCGTCACAAAATGTTATCATTTATAATAATATTTGTAGCAACTTCTCAAAGTGTTTGTTCGGTTATAGCTCATTTTGAAAACCCAAATGCTATGAATAAACTGTAAAGGTGGGTATATAGTTGAACCAAAGTGTCAAATTTGACAAATTTGGTGGATATGAATGACACGCGCATGTTTATAATTACGCGCGAGCTTTTATTTGTGTCTGACGCATCATGAGTGCGCGTGTCCACATAAGCATAAAATATCAATAAAACACCAATAAATAAACCTCGTTAATGCCAGAGGCGCCAATAGATGCCCGTGCTCGATCCTCCTGCAGCATATTCACAATCATAAACCTCGGGTTCATACCTTTCTGCGTTTCCTCCTGTTCTTCAGTGAATCTCGTTCATTCTTCAGCCCCTTCGGTCGTTTATCTGTCGTTTTCTCCTTCTTCGTGCGGATGCATGCAGATTAAAAGCGAATAGCCCGAATGGAGCAGTCCAGGGAATCAACGGAGGGAGAAAATTCGTGATAAAGACGTACAAAACGACGAAAAACAATCCGACATGTTAAGTCAAATAGGCTCAAACGAACGGACTCACGTCAGAATCATAACAAAACAACAGCGCGCGATGTTTGATACACGACTCACTGATAATAAGTCCACACGAGACGCGAATGAGCGAAGAAAATATCGTCCGCAGTCCCGTTTTCAGCAGTGAACATAACGTGAAACGTCTCCCCAAATCCAAGAAGGAAAACAAGGACACGCAGAAATGTCAGGAGTGGACGGAGGGAAGCCAGTGAGTGTTCATATCGGAGTCCTCGTCGTATTTAACACACACATTAGAGCAGAAATGAAAGGTTGTGGTGTCGACCCATGTGTCCTCCCGCCTCGAAACTAGCAGTCGCTCTGACTCCGTCCGTCTGAAGACACGCAATGTCGATTTATCTCTCTCACAGTCACGGCACACTGACTTCTTATCCGACTCCCATCTAAATTAATAAACCATATCCAGGTTTATTAATTTGCACCGTGTGTGCGTGACCGTACGCGAAATGACAATGTATTATTGATCAGTCTCGATGACTGATTCATTGACTGATTCAACCTCGGATCTGATAAATAATGAAAGACTTGCTTATTTGCAGCTCATCTTTAAAGGCTGCTATTTAAACTAATATTGTAGTAGTTGTGCATATGAAGGTACCCTGACTGAAGTCCGCTGTCCAGCTGGGTGATATTGTGCAATTATTCAGATAGCTTTCGGTGTGGGACGCCTCTCAGTTGAGCTTTCACTGTTTAGGAGTGTATTAAAGGGGGGCGGGGTCTATGCGGGGGCGGGGTTATGACATTTTGCGTATATTAAAGGGGCGTTGCTTGTGCCGGGGGAGTGGTTTATGACAGGTGATAATTGTAATCCAAAAAGACTGACTAATATCTGACAAAAAAACTAATATTTCCGTATATATTCCTGCACTTTTTCTTTGCGGTCTGGCTTATAAATATAGATTAGATTATAAATATAAAAATCACAGCGCAATAATTACCCTTCTACACATTGATATTGATATATTGTAATTAATTATACGTGTAACACTGACACTGTAAAGTGCTACATTATCTTTATAAAATCCATTTTAATTAAGAGTCACTAGTCTAATCAGTATTGAGAGATGTACAGTAATGTGATCAATAAAGACTTATGATTAAATCTATTTTAATAATTAATCAGCACACACACACATACAGACACACACACGAGTTATATATATAGGCTACATTCCAATTACAGTTGGCCTATGCCAGTGTCCTCTGTGACGGCACATTTCGTTAAGATTCAGAGTTGACCTTAAGGGATTTGGTTAGTGCTCTATTTGAAGGGCAGTCATGATCACATTAACTGTCAAATCTCAGAGTCAACAGGATAGCCTACATTTTCCTTTCATTACCGAATTACTTTTTTTCAATACTTCTGGCCATACCAAAATAAAAAATAAATCTGCAAGAAAGCAACAATATGTGCTCAGATTTTTGATTTTCCATTTTCTTTTGATGTCCTCTCTGCTTTCTATTACACTTGATGCCCGAATTTCCAGATCATGCTGCATACACACACACACGCACGTGTATTTTGAGTCTATGTATTGAGTTAACCCTTAAACACATACCTCAGGGTTTTAGTGACCCGGGACATCATTCACTAACCTTCTCCTTGTTCATTTTTTAAAGTTAGACATCAACCTTCTTAGTATTCCTGAATCTATTCATTTATACACAATTTAACAAGGAAAACGAGTATGTTTTCCCATACTTTTTTTTGCAAATATTGTATAGGGTCGCTAGCGGCCCGAGGTGTGTAACAGTGTAAGTATTTGTTTTTCTGCACAAAAAAAAAATGAATCTTTGATATCTGAATAAGTGCAGATAAGACCCGAATATGTAATAATGATTGGCGAAGCATTCATGCATTTAAGGGTTAATTTCACACAAACAAAAAATATGTTCTTCTAAAATATGTGTGAATATTAAGATGCACAATGCTGAGATTGATATTGCTTTTAAAAACAATTCAATGAACAAGATTATATTGACTAGCTTATATTAAAGGATTAGTTCATTTAAAAATGAAAATTATGTCATCATTTACTCACCCTCAAATTTCTTTCTTCTGCTGAACACAATAGAAGATATTGTGAAGAATATAACCAAACAGTTGATGGATTCCATTGACTTCCATAGTATTTTTTTTTTCCTACTATGGAAGTCAATGGGGTCCATCAACTATCTGGTTACAGACATTCTTCACAATATCTTCCTTTGTTTTCAGCAGAAGAATAAAATTCATACAGGTTTGGAACAACTTGAGGGTGAGTAAATGATGACAGAGTTTAAAATTTTAAGTGAACTATTCCTTTAAGTCACCATTTGACCAGTAAATGTGTCTATTTTTGTCCCACAAACAAATATGTTTACAAACAAAGTCAGAATCCGCCATCATGTCTCCCGACAACACACAGTAGTGGCGTTCCTGAATGAATCAGTGTGTTTGAAAAAAATCTGTCTGAGTGAATGATTCATTGAGTCAGTTATAAACGCACCATGCATCCCAATTTGCATGCTATGGATTCTTATTGTTATGTTAAAAGCCATACATAGTTTTACTCTGTATTTTGTTAATAAAAAATAAAAAAACACCTTGAATTCATGTTTTTTTTTATTTTATTCATTCAGATTTAAGCACATACATTGGATTGATTTTAATAACTTTAATGCACTTGAAGTGTGCGTATAGCACTAGGAAAACAAGCAGTGTGTGTGTGTGTGTGTGTGTGTGTGCGTGCGTGTGTGTGTGTGTGTGTGTGTGTGTGTGTGTGTGTGTGTGTGTGTGTGTGTGTGTGTGTGTGTGTGTGTGTGCGTGTGTGTGTGTGTGTGTGTGTGTGTGTGTGTGTGTGCAACATGGTACCCATCAAAGCACGAATATTTTACATCCAACTCGGCAGAAAAATGAAACGGTTGCTCACATACTAAACGGATGCTACAATTATAAAGGACTTTATGTGGCCAGACATGACCGTCTGGTTGATCTGGTTGCGAAGGACTTGAAAAGGGTAATCCGTGGACATGATAGTAAGATTTACAAGCATAGCACTGTACAATATAACTGGTTTCATCATAACACATCTGACAGTGATTACTTTACAAACATTCCAAATACTCCTGACAATATAATTGTAAATGTGGTTATGAAATCTGTATATATGTTTGAGGTGGCCTGCTGTTTTGACCTGTATATGGACACTTGCTACTATTCCAAACTATTGAAATATCAACTTGGAAACAACTGTAAATGAATAATTCTGGTATTTGGAAGTTTAGGCCATGTCCATAAGAATGTGATCAGGGGGATGCAGTTAGGGGGGCTGCAAAAAAAGGCGGCAAAAAGGCTTGCAAAATTCTGCACTGTTTCAGCCACCATAGGGAGCATGCAAATATGGAGACGAAGATGTTTTGTTTACCCTTAATGTGGACCTGTACAAGTATTCAGATCCAAATAAAAAGCATTCAAATGTGTATGGCCAGGGAATCCCCAGGGAATATATCTAGTCGCATATCTAATTCAATCCTATCGTAATATTCTTTGGATATTAAGATAACATATATATACGGAGCTACTCCAGTGTGAAATGCTGACTTGGCCCTTTGCATTTTTAAACTGATCGCTCAGCTGCATCTTCCAGTCGTGTTTATGTGTTTGGGACCTCACTCCGAGATGTTTCTAAAGAGTGGCCTGTGTTGGAAAACTGTTTTCAAACCATTGGACGTGAAGTAAATTTACTCTAATCGGACAAATCACAGCATTTCACGTATTTTAACCAATCACAGCCTTAACAGATTTCATCTGTGAAAAGGGATGCTTCAGACTGTTGCCCAATAACAACCTAAATAGGTACGTTTACTGGATGAAAATATAAATCTGAATTGCTGGCTGATCAGTTTGGTAAGCTCTATCTCCCTCCACAAAAATGCACAAATAGCATCCTCAACACGAAAGATGTTTACATAGTGTGAGCCACTTGTTTGTGCAAAAGTTGCCGCCACAACTCTAGCATGTTGCCATATGGTTGCTTAAATGTTTTGGGAGTTTGTTAGGTGATTGTTATGTTTGTTTGTTTTTTGTTTATTTGTTTAGTATAATTGCTTTAGAAAAATTAATAGAAGATCAATTTGGATGCATGATGTATCAATACCATATTGGTTATCGGCTGATATTAATAATATGAGTTATATTTTATATATGTATATTTCAATCACGACAACTCTCTGAATAGTTTAGCATGTTATTGAATATGGCAATGTATTTGGTCTTGACGGACTTAGATCTTAGAATTCTACATGCTCATTTCCCCTATCTTTGCCATCATCTAACACTCAAATAGAATTATTTAAAAACACTAATACTGTGCTAAAACTAAAACTCTTAAATCTTGAATTAAATTTAAATTGTTCATACTGTTAATAAAGTTAAATAAAGTTTAAAGTTATTAACGTGTAAATTCACTTTAAGAATTTTTTTTTTTAGCGTTTTTTACTGTTTTACTGTTTTAAATAGTGTACAATTCAGCAGTATATGGACATGTAGCAGTTATCAGAAATGACAAGAATTATCCACTTGTTGGAATATAATTGTAGCTATGCATTCATGCTTTTCTCTTTACTCAGCAAACTAGAAGCAAAATCTCAAGCTACAAAGGTCACTGAAATACCTGAAAATATTCCAAGCTTCAACCTTGCTTTTTGTGTGAGTGTTTCATAGTAAAAGAACACCATGATAACAGACAATCTAAGAGGAGAGCTCTCCACATGTCATGTTTTTCTGCGCTTTAATGCAAAGATTTCATTAGATTCGGTATATTGATTTAGACGAGCTACATCCTGCTCACGGTGAGAGCTCATTTCAGGGTGAAACGTGACTGCTGGAGAAGAGGGGAGAGAAACAATCATACGAGGGCTTTCTTAAGCACTACCACACCACTTTAAGACCTCATCTTCCATCAGCGATCATCTGGCCCTTCATCTGACAGGTGGATCTTCATAAATAATAGCACCTAGCAGTCTCTCTCTCTCTCTCTTTCTCTCTTTCTCTCTCTCTCTCTCTATATATATGAAATAGTCCATTATCTGCTCTCAGGGCTAATTGGTGTATTAACGCCATGCTGTGGGTGACAGAGGGAGCAAGGGAGACGCTGGATGAATATGGATGAGAGTCAGAGCGTTCGTGTGCACACGAGAGAACGACTGGGGGAGGGAGTTGTGCAGAAAGAGTGAAAATGGGAGGCCAAGGTAAATCTTTTCAGCAACACAAGTGGTTGAGAGGTGGATGGCGAAATAAGTGGTGGTGGGGAGGAAAAAAAAAAAGTCCAGTAATGGCTGCTTTTTTTTTCCCAGGCAGCCTTCTCTCTATCCTTCTCTATTCCTCTCTCACCGACGTTGCCCATCAGCCCAATTATCCACTTTCCGTGGCGCCAGTGCCAGCATATGGAAATGCAAATTGCACAGAGAAATGTTTTCCTTTTTTCAAAAGGAGTAGAAGGTAAGTAGCTCTCGAGGACGGGGGGGAGACAGAGGAAGTCAATGCGTTGGTGGGAAGTACAGATCTGGATGCTGTGCGTCACCCTCCACATGTATTCCCAAGCGTTCGAGTTGTTTAAATATAAACGATCGCTTCCTTGCATGTGGATGCACTCCGACACACGCCCTGCACGATCCGCACTTTTTTCTCCGCATCCTCTTCATATCGCTGCATCTCTCCCGTGCAAAAGCCCTCAGGCTGCCAAGTTAGCATGCAGCTTCTAGCACTTTAGGTTTACCGATCAAAGGTCCATTTCTGTTCCCCTGTGCACGACATTGAGTCATGTGGCGTATGATTATTCCGATAAGCAGCTGATATCCTCCAGGGTGCGAAGGATCAAATCAGAGGCTTTGTTGTGTTCATTATGCACACTCTCTCCAGTCACCTCTCCTCATGGCTCCTCCGGAGAGCGCCGCGAAGTCGGCTCCTCGAATCCACCGCATGCTCAATTATTTTCAATTATACCCATTGGCCTCCCTTGTATCTTTTCCCGTAACTTAATTGTGATCTGAAATGACTTGTTGATTGACAGCAGAAGGCAATTGGAGGCGGGAGAGATGGCGGCCCCTCTGGTAATTATCACAGATTGGTGTCAAGCACACATATTCCACAACTCCCTCTCCATCCGACAACAGCCTTCTGCGTCAGTGCAATCACTCAGATGGGACTGAGGATGTCACAGATGGCAATACTGTAGTCATTTCTAAGACAGGAAAAACTCACGGATGGTGTGTTAACTGCAGCAGTTTCGTTGTAATGCAAGATATAGTAGGGCTGGTAGGGGTTTCCCCTGTAATTTTTCCGCTGAACTGTCTTTGAAGCCTAGATGACCTTGGTTGTTATGAGTCTTTGTGAATTACATAAACAGCAGTAAAGAGGAGCTCCATAAAGACATTTTAATCCAGGATCATCAGGGGGCCTAATTTCAAAGGTGATGTACTACGCTTACTCATCTTTCTCAGCTCCATCTACTAGAGAGCAGCGACCAGAGCCATGTCTTGGTCATTTAGATATCTTACATCTCTTTAAAGACAGAGTGGTGTATTTAAGTTTTTGAGCTACTGGCAGCTCTGCAATGCACTCATTTTCAGGACCACGGATAGCTCAACTGGCACAGTAAGTTATTTCAGCACCATGGACAGTAGATACCGACAGTGCACTCAACACAAATCGCATTTAAAGTAGGATTTTTGTAAGCAGTGCAAAAACACTTAAATGTCATACTTAATTTCATCTGATTATTTTCGCTTTTTATATATTTGGTATCAGTTCATAAACAGCTTCACATTAGTTACGGTAAACCCTTAAACACAGTGCCAAAGCCAAACGTGATAGCACACAAGAGGTGATTAAAGATATCTTGTACGTTAATAAGAGCTAGCCGTAACAGCGATACGTGACATACTGTACAAACGGCGTCTCCAATGACAATGATAATCTCGAGTTGCCCATTATGTGCATTGTATAATCTTAAAATGGTTCCCTCTGTGGTCAATAATTGTATCCCTTAAAACTCATCTTTGATAATCAAAATTACATATATGTAAATGTTTTTTCTTCATGCTTAAAATAGCTTGAATGTAACTCTACACTCTAGCTTCAGTTAGTATATGCTATATGAATATGCAAATGAGTCCCCGCCTCCACTCACTCACACCAGCTCGGTCTACCTGATCAACTCGTATTAAAAGCTACACAATGGCGAGTAGAAATATTGGTTTAATGCAGCCATATATGTTTGAACCAGAAACTGATTCTGAAAAAGAACAGGAAGAGCAAATAATACAGGCTCGTTTACAAGCCGACGCACAGTATCAGAATGGTAATGCGTTTTATGTATCGCTCTCTACAACATCAAACCATGTCCCTGTTTACCATCTCAGAGTCAGACAGCTGCCTTCTAACAATCAGTATCCTTGGGAATGCTCACAGAAACATCATAAAAGGTCAGTGGAGAAAAGCTCCGCTCCGCATGTTGACAGGATTGGCTACATGTTTGTGACGTAGAGAACAGGGCCAATTTCAAAGCGCGTTTTTTAAGACTGTCTTTGGTTCACTGCAGTTCTAAGGTGAAAATACTCATGGTGTTGAGTTGACTGATGAATTTGCACATGGTTTGTCTTAAAGCATATTAAATACATCACATAGATATGTAAACAACAACAACAACAAAAGCATTGCATGTTTTTGGTTTCCGCGTTGTATGCAGTTTAGTGTTACTGCGTCATTACAATCTGCGGTTTCAGAACCACGGACAGCAACCCAGAATGCTCTTGACCACACATGATGCAACCGTTTGCTCTTTTCCTCATGCACACCATGATCTCATAAGTGAGTGAGTGCTGGAATGTAAGTGTCCAATATTAGCAGATTAGACAGGCAAAGAATATTGAGCAAACAAAGACCCGACGGAGACAACGATGTGGGTGGTCTCGGTGGAGTAAAGAAGCAGGAAAGCGTGTAAAATATAATATAAAGGAGGGAAGTTATAGAGGAGAGAGAACTCACAGTCCGGCTGGCTCCATGTCTCCACTAACACACATCCAATTATAAAGTCTAGCAGCAGCTTAACTGGCTGCCACGAGCTGGTGAGGAGCCAGTGTTGTATGCAATCATCAGTCCATAGGGTCACTCTGATTCGCCTGACAACACCCACACCCAGCCACTGAGCTGCCTAAATGAGCAGCGGCAACAGAAAGCCCCTCTAATGTCATTAAGGGCCTAATGAGTTTTAATTGGGAGGAGATCTTAACTTGGAGCCCTAATTGCATCTGATTAAAGACAATATTAGTTTTACTGCTGGTAAATTGGTCGGAGATGAGAACAGAGACGGTTTTAGTGGGATCAATGTGGTCCTACTGGAAATATTCTTGAAAGACATGAATTGAAGGAGACATCCAGGCCGGAGAGTGGGGATGAGAATTGAAGACGGCATTAATAAGTCTGGAATCTCTCACAATTCTTTACATTTATGTGAAAAAAATGGCAACACTTTACAATAAGCTTTTATTTGTTAACATTAGTTAACATGGACTAAAAGTAAACAATTTATTCATCTTAACCAATGGTAACAAACATTTATAAATACATTCTTAAAATCTAAAGTTGTATTTGTTAATTATTTTTTAATGAAACGGAAGTTGTGATTGTCTTTTCTGTCCTATTGTGATGTATATCTTCTTGAACAGGATAAAATGTATAGTTGGACATTGGGATTCTGTCCATGGGGAATTGATTGGATGGTTGTGGTTTGCTATTGGTCGATCTCATGTGAGTGACAGGTTGATCACGCCCTAAAAAAACATATCATCATAGAAGAGAAGAGATGTTGTTGCAAGAGGGAGGGGAAGTTATTACATAGTCAATTACGGATACATAATTTATAATAAATCCTGCAATATTCCATAAAAACAAGAATTGTCCATTTTGATTTCATTAGTGAATTTACTGCACTGAGCTAACATGAACAAACAATGAAAAATTCGATTTTTTACTAACTGACATTAACAAAGATTAACAAATGCTTCAAAAAGATATTGCTCATTGTTAGTTCATGTTAGTTATCTAATGTTAACAAATGAGACCTTATTGCAAAAGTATTACAGAGAATATAATAATTCTCCATTCACTTGCCTCTTTCATGTCTCATCGAGCCGTTTAGCTCACTATTTTTTCAAGACAGCAATGCTTTGCATTTCCATAGTACAATTGTTTCGACTGAATGGGGTCAAACGGTAAGACCTCCTTTTTAAAAAGAGACAAGTTTCAGATACAACTCTGTTTCGTTCTGGTGAATAGCATCAATGAATTGCTTTAAGTGACTGAATAAAAAAAAAAAACACAGCAGACCTAAGTGATGGCCTTAAATGCATGCCCACTCTAATATCCATTCAGCCCAACAATGGTCTACTCCGCCTCATCATGTCAAACACTCGAGCTATTAACTCTGCCTGCAAGAGAAGCGACCTGTGGAATGGATGGAGTATGATGGGAATAATCACAGGCCGGATTTAGCGCTGTCTCTCAAACATTTGTCCGCTGTCGTGGGTCAAGTACAACAAAGCTGATTCCAATCTGCTCCGTACCCGAACAACACATCCAGACTTCATAACTCACCTTGTGACAGCTGCGCTTGAGATTAGCCAACACTTAGACACACGAGAACTGACAGATCCTCATAATCCTCACGTCTTCCGTGTGCTGAGTGCATTTGTGGTGAATTGCTGTGGATCAGTGATAATTGGAAGCTAGGCATCGGAGACCGAGGTAAATTACGCCGACACCAGACGATGTTTCCTCTGATTTTAGAAATTATGCACTTTCTTAATTGCCATCCTCCCCTGACCAATTGGAAGATTTCTTTTATTTTTCCAAACAACCTCTTCTGGCCCGGAAAATGAGGGTCTAAATGAGCTCGGTGTGTCCCCTGAAGCCTTCGGAAGCACCTTGCTACATGTTTCTCTAATACACCAATTAGTCATGAGCTACAATTAGTGAAGAAGTGAGACCCCCCAAAGCACATGTCCATAAGCGGTAAATGCTTTAATCTCTCAGCTCTACGGCCATCTTCGCTTCTTCACTTCACTCGTCTTCCACTGCGCACTCGCTCTCATCTGCGTGGTGCATATTAGGGGAGCGCAGAAGAATTGTGCTAGCGTGTGGAAGAATGTGTCTACGTTTGCAGGTCGGTGTCTGTATTTAAGTGGGTTGGGACAGGCTGATCGGGCTAGATGAGTAGGGTGTATCAAGAGACATGAAAAGTCAGGGAAGCAGAAATGGGTTTTAAAGTTACAAGCAAAAACACACTCAAAGTGCAAATGTGGCGTGACGGCCGTATCTGATTTCCCCACAACTGCTTCACTTCTGTTGCTACTAAAGGAAAACCAGTGAACCTCATAAACGGGGGTCCGGAGTCACTTTAAATGATATGGTGTTGCTCACAACGAAAATCTGTCGGTTTGTCAATTTTTTAGGGGGAGCAGTATTTTTGCCATCCAATCTGTGCATTACCAGACCGAACTCACTGTGTTGTGTAAATAATTGTGTGTGTGAGAGCAGTTTTGTGAGTATTCAAGGCTATTACATCAGCAAGTGGTTCTCAGTATTTCTCAGGCTCACTGGGAAAACGTGGCTCTAGCAACATTTTTTTGCAAAACTCAAAAAACGTACATACAATTCACTGCAGTTTCCAACTGAAATGAACACCAGAGACAACAGAACACCAACAACTATTCCTTTTCAAACTAATTATAATTACATGAGCAGATTATTTGCACAATACTATGATAATGTGATGCAAACATCGAAATGTCTTAGTTAACAAATCATGCAGTATAGTAAAAGTGTTTTGAGCTCAGCTCAAAACACTTTTACTATACTGCATGATTTGTAAACTTATACATTTTTAATGATTTTAATGCTTTTCTGATGTAGTAAACTTGTTTGGTAGCTCAATTTGTACAACATTGCACTTGTGATGTGGAGAGATAAAAGAAGAATTGTAGAAGCAAGCTTAAATGGCATAGTTGATTCGGCAGATGCATTTTTGGCCCTGTTTACAGCTGGTATTAAGATGCGTTTTGGTCGATGTAGATGAGGGAAACCCATTCCCGTTTACAGCTGTTTTTTTATCTGTCTCTTTTGTCCATTGTCAAACACTTCTGTCCTGATTTCTTCGAGGGGAGGGTCTATGGCTGGGTAAAAAAATGGCCTTTTATCGTCAGCCACTTGCGATCCGATCGATGAAAACATATCTTAATACAAAATGTTAACAGGGACTTTATCTCATGTTAACAATATCAGTTATGTTTAGGGTGAAGTTTAGTTTAAGTGGTAGTATATTTTCAAAAGCTATAGCGCATTGACCTTTTGGTCACTATGAGTTTGCCAAGTAAGACAAAACATATTTTGTTGATCCTGGAACAACATTCCCGTCCTAAAATGTATTCCTAACCTTATCCCTACCCCTAAACCTAACATTGGTTTTCTGGTTTTCCCTAAAATCAGAGGGAAATTATGGTGAATAACACTGATGTAGAAGCACTTTACCCATGGCTGTAAGCCTAAACTTGACATAAACTGTAAATCTCCTAAGTGTTTTTATGCAACGAATCAGTCAAAGCATGTGGAAATCAATGTGAATCTGTAATGTCCATGGATCACGTTTTACATGTTCTGGAACTGTAATATATGTTGTGTTCTTCACATACAGATTAGTGATAAATTGTAAATCAATCCAATATTAATTGGCTAATATTTGGCCATTCTGATATTGTAAGCATTAATGCATAAACATTACTGGGTGAACAGGTAGAAGAAGTGGTACTTCCTCTTGTGATCATTTTTGTCTTTTTTTATCACCATTGTCTACTCCCAACATGGTCCATTTCTATATATTTAGTGCATTTTGAGTCAATATTGTGTAAAATAAGTGTCAATTTTAATTATGCACTTTTTCTAATGTAGCAATATAGATAATTTGTTTAATTGTATTGTGTATCACGTTATTTTTGGCCAGCCTGCTCTCTAGATATTGGCATCAGCATCAGCTATTGATAAACATGCACTGTGATATCAGTTCTACCAGAAAGACTCGGGAGAATAAATACTGTAACAATAAATACATTTATTGATAGCCCAGAAAGCAATAAAGTTCTTTGGCGTAGGCCCCGTCCATAGCTCACAATCCGAAGGTCCGGACTCTGCATTTCCTGCCTGAAGACGAAGGCAGGGGCGCAGCCGACCCCCTGGGAGATATAGGAAGGGACCATCCTGGTGGTGGTGGGGAGGATGGAGGTAAATGAAAGCGTCAGCATCTGCGAACTCAAGCATGTGTAAGTACCGGTCTTTTATACCGCAAGTATTAGACACGATTGGATATATGAGAAGGTAATAAGTGACGTAGCAATTGAGTCTTCCTGGCAGAACTTACGCTAAAGCTTCCATTTCTTGTTTGACACTGATTTTTAAATTGATACCACATATTCAAAAGGTGTTTGTAGGATGAACAGGACATGATGTAGGTACCTGCATTGCTGTACTGTATGTGTCCTCAGACTAATGAAATTTTATTTGATACACATTTAAATTGCTATGTAGTAATTAAGTGACCCTAAAGGCCATTTCACACCACACTGACAGATGCCAACCAACGCGGATAATCACAAGATTACAGTAAGTCAATTCTCAGACATTCCATGACCCAACCACAAATATTTTATACAAAGATGACAGTCATACTATGAATGGGAGAAAGTGGAACGCACGATATAATAATTCCCACCTTCTAAATTAAAGAGCCAATCGCCGATTGGTAAAGTCATTGCGTCACTGCAGCTGCCGTTAGAAGCTCCATTTGCAATAGAAACCGTCAGTGTTCTGAGACGTGCACACGGGCATTGGCTGGTCCAGCCTGAAAAAATCATATTTTTTGTCATGATTTGAGCGTTTAGAAACAAAATTTATGAGACGGTTGTTGTCAGATATCATTGGTGATTTCACATGTGAAGTTTATTCGTGATGTTTCCCCATTCAAATACATAGGAGCTGCACTTGCATGACTGAAATAGCTACCCGAGAGGCGTTTCAAAGATGGCCGTCCGACTGAAATGACTTCCCTTTTTAGGGGATTTTGCCCAATGAGCACCGATTCAGGATGTTCAATCAGCGAAAACAAGCTGTGACAGACGGCAACATATAGCGACAGGAGTAACACGCTGATTCGACATAACCAACAAAGTGTTTGTTGTCGTCTGTCAGTGCAGTGTGAATTGGCCTTAATTGACCCTTCGCAAAGACCCGCCCCCCTTAGTTACTGTCGCTATGTCCGACAAGCTACGCCGCTCTCATGTTCTCGCGCAGTGAAAAATACATCGCGGAGCAGAGAGGAGACTGACAACACGCTGACAGACAGGACAGGCCAGGTTACTTTTCGGTTACTTTTGATATTAAACACATTAAACAAAGTCTCACCTTTCAAATGAGGTCATTTTTAAAATAAATTAACAATCAATACCGTTTTGTGGCTCTTTAATGTGTGATGACAGATCGCTGTAGAGCATCAGTTAAAGCTGCTCGTGATCCGATCATCTCTTCCTTCTAGTTCATTTATAGCATCAAATAAACATGAATGAACATAGGAAGGAATGTTGTTTTAACCGCGGAAAGGCGTCAGTACACTCCGTTTTTCAAGTTCAAATCCTCCCATGTTAATCTACTATCTCTCCTGACTGCTTTGTTGGACAAAATGGCGGATGGCGAAGTATGATTGGTCAGATCACCAGTCAATCAAGCTCCACGCGAAGGGTCAATTAGTAATTTATATATCTATTAGGCTTTTTGCAGTTGCAATCGTTGTTGATCTTTGCCGTGTTCGGCCACACCCACAAAAACAAATTGTTTTCCATGTGCATGCACTCGCATACACAAAGTTCAGCAGATTTATACTCTTGGGCAGATGGTTTTAATAGTTTTAATGTTCTGGTCTGTGTGTGTGTGTGTGTGTGTGTGTGTGTGCGCGTCCACTCGGGGACAGCAGCAGTAGTGCTAATGATATTAAGCCAGGGACAGATCTGCTCCATGTCTGCAGGCCTGCCAGTCAGCTGGTCTGGCCCCTCAACCACTCTCCACTAACCCCATCCTCCTCTCTACCAGAGACAGGAAGAGAAATCTAATAAATAAATGAGAGGATGCACGAGGAAAAAAAAAATATATAAATTACGTCCTCGCTTCTCGTAAATCATGTTCCCAACTTCCAGTAGACAGGAGGGCGGAGCCTGGGAGTGGAGGAGAGGAGAGGAGAGATCACGAGAGGAGGAGGAGAGAGAGAGTGTGTGTGTGTGCTCGAGAGAGAAAGAGAGTGCGGGAAGCGCCTCTATCCTTCCTTCAGCCGGGGTAGCTCTCGAGACTTGGCGTCGAGGTGTTTTTAATTGATTTTTGATTAGCCAGACATGGGGGGTGTCCATTAGCAGGGGAGGGATAAAACCAGAACAAAAAAAAAAAAAAAAAGAGAGAGGGAGAGAGAAAGAGAGAGATACACTGAGTATGAATAAATAGAGGGCCGTTTTTGAAAAGCATGATACCGAAGCATCCAACATTTCTTCCACACGCCGCTTAATTGACTGTAATATTTTACTTAATTTGTTGCAATTAACCTCAAGTTCAAGATACTCAGCGGCTGATGAAGAAGGTGAGAACTTCCCTCAAATATCTTTATGGCAAATTGTGTGAACATAAGCTCTCTCTCTCACACACACACACACACACACACACACACACACACACACACACACACACACACACACACTTCTGAATCCACAAAAGTGAAACACTATTCAATAAACAGGAAACCAACATGCTAATGGAGTGGTTCTTAACTGACGGGTCACCACACAACAATGGGTTGCAGGTCTGTTCTGTTCTGTTCTGTTCGTGGACAGAAAAGTTAAAAGCAAATAATGGAGAGCAAGAAACTGAATAAACGTGCATAGTTAGCAAAAAAATAAACTAGCTAATCAAGTTTTAAAATGGAGATAAAAACACGTTTAGTGTCTTTTGTTGTTGTCAAAGGCTCTGCGTCCTATTCAATTCTACAGAATTCATCTACTTTATAGAGGCTATTCAAATGAGGTCGATGCCAACATGTACAGGTTGTGTAACGTTTTATTACGTTGGTTGTTGTACGTATCACAGCAGTTCAGAAATAAAATGTCCGGTGAGTGGTGCTGACCATTCATACACACCATGTATTTTAAAATTACACAGGAAAAACAATCCATTTAAATCACAACAACAGAAGAAAAACATTAAACCAAATATCCAGATAAGAGAGCAGTTATTAAAAAGTATGATACTTATCAGACTTTTAATAACTGCTCTCTTATGTAGATATTTTGATACTAACATAATTTGTTCTTGTTTTGATTCGTTTTTTTTTTGTTTTTTTTGAAATATGCTCGACTGATTAAGCAAGCTAATAAATATTCTGACTCTAAAATCTGATTGTAAGTGCCACATTCAATGGTGTTTCATTGTATTGTGTATAGTTGATATACACAAACCTATGACTGTGTGTTTGTGAAATAAAAGACAATGATTATCTATCATGTAGTGCACCAACATGACACATACACACTTATTCGCTTCAGAAAACAAGGACAACAACACACATGAACACATGTGAACTCAGGCAGAAAACAGACTTTAGTTCAGGTGTGAATGGATCTATTCCAGCGGTATAGTGGGAGAAAAGGGGTTCATCATTGTCATCTGTCTTTAAGGATACATCTGAAGTACTGCACTCCATCTCTTTACACTTATTTGCACTTCCTCTCTACCAAACAAGGTGTTACTGATCCATGCAGCACAGGCGAGCGACTAGGACAGTATGTAACCTTTCAATACACGGCCCCATCCTTCCATCAACGTTGAACACAGACTGCCTAGCATGCTCAAATTACACAGTCGTACACAGTCGTATCGGGAGCAAGGGAAAGATAGAAATCAGAGAAAAACAGGACAGGACAGAGGTGGGGATACAAGATACAAGAAATGAAGGGTTAGCTGAGGTGTTTCGAGCCTTTCGGTACTGGGGCACAACGTGCCCATTAAGTAAAAATGTGTGCACTTATTTATCTAAAACAAACCAAAAGTTTCACTTAAAGTGCCCCTATTATGCTTTTTTCTAATAATATATTTCATGCAGTGTGTAATATAGCTGTGTGTGAATGTAAAAGGTCTGCAAAGTTTTAATGATAAAAGTGCACAGCAAATAAAGTTATTGTCAACTAAAATAAAGAATTGATATTGAACTGCTGAAACAAGTCATCAGCAAGTCCAGTCCCACTTCATGTTACAAACCAACATAACAATGTAATACATTTGCATAATGCCAGCCCTATGGAGTTCATTGGCTTTCCACTAATGAAGTCTACTTTGACCCTCGAACATGATAGCTGTAGCTGAGACCTGGAAGAGATTGGTTCATGTTGTTGAAAGGTCGAGAAGATGCTGTTCTCAGTGGCGTATGCACTTCCATAGAATGAGGACTCGCGCTGGGATTGATACAGTAAAATCGCCAGCACCGTTACTGTTTGTTTGTGTATCAAGTGCTGAGTCAGATCTGGAGCTAAAATTCAGATATGGTCATGAGAGTTTGGTTTCCAATCACAACAGACTGGGCCATCTGACCAATCAGAGCAGAGTAGACCAATCACAACAGAGTGGGCCATCTGACCAATCAGAGCAGAGTAGACCAATCACAACAGAGTGGGCCATCTGACCAATCAGAGCAGAGTACACCAATCACAACAGAGTGGGCCATCTGACCAATCAGAGCAGAGTAGACCAATCACAACAGAGTGGGCCATCTGACCAATCAGAGCAGAGTAGACCAATCACAGCAGAGTGGGCCATCTGACCAATCAGAGCAGAGTAGACCAATCACAACAGAGTGGGCCATCTGACCAATCAGAGCAGAGTAGACCAATCACAACAGAGTGAGCCATCTGACCAATCAGAGCAGAGTAGACTAATCACAACAGAGTGGGCCATCTGACCAATCAGAGCAGAGTGGACCAATCACAACAGACTGGGACATCTGACCAATCACAACAGACTTGCTCATCTGACCAATCAGAGCAGAGTAGACAAATCATAACAAACTTGATCATCTGACCAATCAGAGCAGAGTAGACCACAGACTTGATCATCTAACCAATCAGAACAGAGTGCACTAATCACAACGGACTTGCTCATCTGACCAATCAGAGCAGAGTGGACCAATCATAACAGACTTGGTCATCTGACCAGTGCTGTCAATAATAATAATAATAACAATAATAATAAAAAAGAATGGCATATTTTTCTGTAAATAAATGTGATTAACCACACCTTACATTAAAGATTAAAACAATTTCACATTAAATCTCCAAATTAATGCAGAAACAACATAAAGACTGATTTTTATTTTAAACATGTGTTTAACCCTTAAACGCATACCTCAGGTATTTAGTGACCCGTTATTTACTACCCTCCTCCTCATTCAGTTTTAAAAGTTAGACATCATCCTTTATAGTATTCCTCAATCAATTCATTATAAACAATATAACAAGAAAAAAATGCATTACTTTTTTATAAAATTGTCTACGGTTGTTAATGACCCGAGTTGTGTAACAGTGTAAGTATATGTTTTTTCTGCACAACAATAATTGAATCTTTGATAACTGAAAAAAGTACAATTCATTCATGCATTTAAGGGTTAATGGCATCTTTTTACTAAGTACCATGAGTGAAGGCCAGTGTCACCGATGACAATACTGCTACCGATGTCTCCATTAAATGATTTTTTTTCTCAATTTTAGCTATTAATTATAGCCCTTCAACATTACAGTATAGTTCAAAGCCAAAAAAATCTTTACATTTAAGTGACCTTAAAACAAACTTCACATAAACACATTATAATAAATGTCACATTTAGATGTGCCTTTAATGTAGCGGTGCTCAACGCTAAGGATTTCACAGCACTGCGAGAAAATGGACAGGAAAAAAAACATGAAGTAAAGACAAAGAGCAGCAGGTTTTTAAATCATGCACATTTATCGCAAATGCTGGGAGGCTGAAACAGTTGAGGAAGTGAGTCGCCAATGAGAAAGGACTTTGATGGACAGAAGGAGACAACGCAGGCTGGCTTTTGATGGATGGTGAACGGTTAGTAAATATACAAGGACCCAACCCCCCCACCCCCTCCTCCCCCTTTGTCACTGCTGCCTCAGCACCAGCCAAACCATGTGCCTCCCTCCTCCACTCCAGAAAGGTTAAGTCACGACAATATTGCCCCGGATCATGAAAATATTAGCAATACTTCTTTCCCTGCCACCCAGGGCAAACCCATCCATCTTCCCACCGGAGACGCCAAAGAAAGGAAAGGAGCTTAACAAGCGGAGGAGAAGCGTGCTAGACTACTTTTCCGAGAGATCTGTTTGTATAAATCCAAGAAATCTCTGTCCCGTGGAGATTGCAAGAGACAGGGAAAGAGGATTGAGAGGAACTCCGCTGCGGAAGCAGTAAGGTAAGGTCGGGTGGCACATTACACATGGAGGAGCTGTTGGCCTGCTGTGTCCATTTTCCATATCTGTGCTTGACAGAGGAGAAAACTGTGCTTACTTGAAGTAAATCCCAAGCAATCCAGAGTCAATTACATTAGCCTTAAACACCCATTTTACAAAACAGCATGCGCTAAAGCTCTGATAAAAACTCTGTTCAAAGCCACCGAAATAAAATTTCTTCTCAGATGCATAACAGATCATATAATTATACACAATATCCTATTTCTTTGTTAACCAGTGCGAACTCTGCCTCAAAACATGCAGAGAAAAGTGCTCATAGTTACCATGCAGGGGTCAATGAGAAATAAGAGCATCCACGATAAAGACAAATCCGGTTAGAAAATCATGTGCCAAGTTCTTAGAAATGTACCCTATTGTACTCCTATCAGTTTCATGTGGATTTGTGAAAAATAAAAAATAAAATGCTATGCCTCTTTTTCAAGGGCAGTTTTAAATTTGATGACTCACATGTCAGCATCAATAAAAGAGAATCACGTTTTCTATAGACCTTGAATTCATGCGAGTGTACAGATATAGTTTTTAAGTTTTTTTTTAGAAAGTTATTGGATATGTTTTTGAAATTTTTTTTTTTTTCAGATATCATAAACTTTGTTTTTTCAGGTTTTTTAACGGTGTTAAACACACAAAAAAAAAGGTGTAAGCAGTGATAACACTATTTTAAGGTGACGTAGTTACACGTTACTACATGTACTTAAAGTTCTATTATTCAACTCCCATTGCAAATCAGGTTTATTGGCAAATTTGGCAGTATTATTAAGGTACAACACAGATTTTAGTGTTGAGGTTTTATAAAACATTGCTACCATATTTTTTTATGGACAAAATTCTGGCAACCACAGCTGCTATTTTGTTTTACTTTGAATTTTACAGTGTGGAATTTATGACTTCATACAGAAAAGTGCTCACGGCTAACATCTAGACATTCTCTGTACATTCTCTGCATACGTCCTCCATCCAGATAGATGATTTCTGCTTTAGTTACGGAAACGTCCTTAAAACTCAAAGTTGAATATTCCTAGTACAAGAATGACTTAAAGCAATGTCATTATCAAAAACTAAATTAAAAACATAAATGAAATGACTGAAACGTTAGATAATGATACATGTTTGCGGGACATTGAACGGTTAGATTTAATTAGATTTGGCTGAATATGGCACTAGGCGAGGGCTTCAAAAACTGGCCTAGGCTTTCTGAGGTAAAACATTCCTCTTTTATATAATCTTTGGATGACTTTGCCTCAGGTAATGACTTCTGTCACAAATCTACTGGCCTAATCACAATCCATCACCCACTATTTTAAATCAGAGTGTTTTCAAATAAACCATTTCCCCAAAAGGAATCTGCTGCAAGGTGAGTTGGGCTTTTAAAATCAGTCAACGTGCACTTCTGGCTGATAATTTACCTCCTTTCCAAGAATGAAATAAGCAAAGTCTCACTGCCCATCAATTCATCAAGACATACTCTCGCATCATGATCGTGTCCTTGTCCCTCCTCGCTTATTTTGTGTCCTAGTTGTGTAGAGGACTGTCAGTCTCTCTCTGTACCTTGTCTAATCGCTCAAGCCGCAAAATAAGCCTCCGAAATATGAGTTTCTTTTTTACTTTTGTATTTAAGAACAGAATGCTATAAGGGAAACATTTTAGCCGTCCAATTCCTTCTAAAGGTCGGCAGGTCTTTGTTGAAATTTTCACTGTATTTGAAGAGTCTGAAAAATCTTTATTGTTCAGTGGAAATTTGTTCCTCGCAAAGGTGATGCCATATCTCACACAAAAATAGAGCAAAGCTATTCATACATACAGACATTCTTGAATTAGTTTCCTACTCTGCCTTTGTGCCATGAGATTAATAAGATGCAGCATGATAAAGTCAAATACAGTGGGGTGCAATATAATGAATAACAGATGGGTGCAGAACCAAAAAAAAAAAAAAAAAGAAGGTTTCACAGATTTTACTCCCGTACTGAACCACATCACAGCTTCTGTAACATCTAGAAAACAGACACTCCAACCTCTGTAATTAAAACATGTCCCACCCGAATAGGGCTTCAGTTCTTATTGAGACCACTTCAGTTTATTTTGATATGAAAAGATTATTTGGACAAATGAAGATTTTATTGCTACATTAACGAACACATCCTTTACGCACATCTGATTGGCTAAACTGCACCCTCTTATTTCAGTGTTTTTTAATGTTGAACTGAACTGTGCACATGCATTTAAAGGTGCTCTAAGCGATGCCGGGAGTCGTAACTTGTTGTTGACGTTCGAACTATTGTCAAACAAAACGGAGGCTAGCTAGACCCTCCCTCCTCCGCATCTCGTCTCCTCCCCCTCCCTTCCCTTCCTACCTGAATGTCGGACTGGAAGTCCTTCTGCCGGCGGAGTTCTCGCCATCTTTCAAATGCTTTACCGATGTAAATTCGGTACTTCGCGCGTTCTTTATCCTTTTCCCTCTTCTTTGTAAGTTGATCATCGGAACGTCGTCTCTTTGGTCGTGTGTCGGCCATTATTCAAACTTCCCTCTTCATGCTTCTCTCTCCTTCACACACCCCCTTCATGTGCACGCGCACTAACCCCCCAGACCCACCCTCAAATACTTCTTGCCAGTGATTGGCTGGAACACTGTTTGTTATGTTTCGTGGAGCGGGTCGCTGCAGTTTGTTTTTGTTGCCGTTTGTGGAGCCTGTGGTGTCTACAGAGACCACGTTTTTTTACAGTGTGTTCAGGGGACAGGCAGCTAGCGGATAGTGAGGAGATGTTTGCTGTATGTGACAAAAAATATTTTGGCCTGACATCACTTAGAGCACCTTTAAGTTATGCTTTTGCTCAGTCCAGACAATAAATGCATGTTTGAATGAATGGGGTTTTCTGGTGTATTTACTTCAAATTCTCTGGAAATGTCACTTTAAAATTAGTCAGAGCGAAAGAAACGTATCATCATTTACATGTAAAGATTCATATCATGAGTACCTTCTGACCCCCTACATCTTGTTGCGATGTCGCGTTTCCACCGCGGTACCGTGGAGTACCGTGAAGATTAGGCAAATTAGACTGGTGACGTAGGACTGCACGCATCGCAACAGATTTTTAAAAATGGTTGAAATAAAATGCTGTGTGGAGTCAACCAATCAGAATGCAGCATGGAACTCAACATGAATCAACATGATTAAGGTAATCACGTCACGCTTCGCGGACGAAAGCAGGCCGCGACAGTCATATTCACGCAATGGGAACATTTACCGTCCACAAAAACACGTGATATACCAATTGTAACCGTCATAGAGGAACAGGGAACGACCGCATCCAGAAACGCACGGGTGGAATGACATCTTGAAAAAGACGCAAACGCACCCATGTTGCTCTTTCAGGAAATAGGACCCATCACCAGTGCCGGAGCACACAGGGGAATGACCGCGGCAACACTGAACAGAGAACTGAAACAGTGAAGCACTCACTTTATCCCCCTCTAACCAGCCGTCAACAAACACAAACAAACAGAAATTTGTTGCTGTTAAAACAGCAGTTGAGAGCTCAAAGCTCGCGATCACCGCTGCACTCGCGCTGTAGAAACCACAAGCACTGGGAGAGTCATCCAGAAGAACACCGACACACTCGCTCGTTGTAAACAACAGCAATCTTCAGAGACATCAAACGATCGGCTCCGAAGCGAAAGGCAACTAGTGCGTGCATCCACTTCCGTATTTATACCCGCGCTGCGGGGGCGGAGTGTGTGATGCGAGTCACGCACGCCAATTCCATTGGCGTAGTGAAAGGGAACTATAGAGAACTATCCACTTTCCTTTTATGGAAAGCAGGACCTCAGACATTCTGCCTAAAATATCATATGTATAAGGAAAATAATACAGGTTAGGAATGGGTGAGCAAAAAATAAAATAAAAATCATTTTGGGATGAAATCCCCGTAAACTACTGTGAGTTTGAGACCGTTACAAACGTGTGTTCGAGGTTAAATCCCCACGATGCAAAAAATAGTGCTTTTCAAAGCCTTTGTGTCAATGACAAAATGCAGCTATAGTATGTGGTCAAGTTTGACAACAGTATTGTAAAAGGTTCATGGTACAAGTAGTATTTTGCTGATTGCTCCGCTAATGCAAATGTATGGTTTTCATGGCTATGTTTTTCAGTGTGCCAAAACTGTCAAAGAATTAAGAGCAGTGGGAAAGAAAGGGGAAAAATACATCATGCTGACTATGTCCTGTTCAGCCAGGAGAATGGCGCATTAAGCCCTGCATAAAATACAGTGATAACCGTCTGCTCTTTTATTAGCACAGCAGGTTTGTTAGCCCCTACAAAAGCGGTGGGGAAAGATGCTTATTAGAGAATGGGAACATTTTATTTGAGTGTTGTGACTGCTACCATACCTATACTATCACACAGCACGATAAAGAATAAAAGCGAGTCGCTGGAGCACACATAGCATCAGTGCAGACTTGTACATATGAAGGAATTCATCTCTCAGCAGTTCCTGTTGCCCTCCAGGCAGTTGGTGCTGTGGAGACATTGATCAAAACGACTTGTAGCATGTAGAAGTTCAACATCGTCCTCCTTTATGTCCCTTTGCTGCCGACAACCTGCCTCATCCACTCGACCAGGACAAAGAAAAGGAAGCAAACCAGCCTGTTTATTGGAGCGTTATCTCAATTCCAATGTAGTTTTGTGTCAGTGCCTTAAAAAGACCGAATCTTTATATATATAATGTTATAATCTATGTTATATAGAGAGAGTGAGTTGTAATCAAAATTATTCAACCCCTATTGCAAATCAGGTTTATTGGCAAAATTTACAGACATTTAGCTGTTTTCAATGAACAAATCAAACTAAAGTAATTGAAATAGCTCAACAACAAATGTTTGTGGCGTGGAGAGCTTTGAATTCATCCGCCCGTCAACAGATCTCAAACCTTTCTTTGATTATGCTTGTGTAATGGCGTAATGCTTTTTGTATGTAAGGATTTAAAAAAAGACTCTTACTTATGTTTTAGGAGCATAGGGGTGTCCTGCCATTTATTTTGACTTTTGTTTATTTATAGAGAGTTAGTGACGTTTTTTTGTAAGTTTGGTTGTCTTCGGTTATGCTATTAAGTGTCTTAAAACACTACAGTACTATGTTCAGTTTGCAATTAATTATATCTTTTTTAAAAGTATATAATTTCCATAATAATACTTTTTCTTAAGTGTGCTAAAGTGTACTTCTTTTTCACAAGGGGTTATTCTCACTTAAAGCTGCATAAATCCGATCAAGTTTAAAAACCTTATAGTGCAGTCATTAACTGTTAACCAAGAATGATTATGTTTATAAATAAAACTATGTTAACAAACACTACAAATATTGTGTTTCTGACAACCTCCACATGTAGTTTGAGTGATCAGATCACAAAATGTTTTGGACCCTGTTTACACCTGACCACTTGTGATCATCACGTCACTGAGACGGCTCTTTATACCAGGTAGGTATAAATGGGGTCCCAGATGTGTATTTGTCCAAGATGCGCATACACAAATGTCTTGATATCAAATTCTGAAATCATCTCTATTGCGTGCATGACATTTCCCAGAGTTCTCTGAGGCCACTTAAAGTTAACAGTTCAGTGATACGCTGCTTTGGCCAGGGCCCTTTTACCCTCCATTAGACAAAGTGCAGGCTGGTAGGATTTTGTCCCTAAAGCTTCAGGCCGGGCCAGAGAAGAAGACTCGGCAGAACTGGGATCAGGGCACATGTGTGTGAGAGATACAACTAGATCTGGCCGCTCACCCCAGGATTCGATTTCAGCTGATGTTGCACAGAGCTTCTTGCCTACAAAGCCATGGTATGTGTGTGTGAAGTGTGTGTGAGCAAGTGTGTATTTGAAGTGTGTGGGTTTTAGGAAGTGAGAAATCCATAGAGAACAAGAGGGTGCAGGAAAATAAGCATGCCCTGTTAGCACAAATGTGTTTGTGTGGGTGTACATTAACATCTATGTGGGCTGGACGGAGGCTGAATATGCAAAACAATACAAACAAAAGATGATTTCTTCTCGACGGACTACACTACTTTTGCTGTTTAATCAAAATACTACAAAAACTAATCAAACTCCCCTCTATTGTGTACACACACCTTAGCGGTAGCTCGTCTGACCTTGAGCGAAAGAATTAGTCAACCTTTCTCTCATTAGACACAGCTGAGGTAATCTCAACATGCCCGTAAACACGACGCTTAAACTCAGAACCTGACAAGCAATTACAGCGTGATGAGTCCGGCTCACCCATCAGCCATGGCTTACGATCACCTTCGCTCGTATGTGTGCCGTTACAACTGTAATTATTGTATTACTGACCTTGTTGGCTTGAGGTCCTTTTCAATATGTTGTAATTATCACTCTTTTTTTCTCTCTGTATTAACAATGGAGCTTTGTGTTCTCACTCCCCCTGTTGTTCAAGAAAATGGGATTTAAGGAAAAAGTGTGTTTTCTCACTTCACGAGATTTAGTTCCTGATCTCTGAACTTGATCCTATTCATATATATTTCTAAGTGAAGTGTTTTTTTAAAAATGTTCGGATAGACACGGATCGGACGGTTCAAGGGTCAGTGGATATTCAGGCCTTAGCCCACATATGTGTGGAGGACATTACAATAAGTTATTCTAAGAAAAATAAAGTTGCTGGATTTCATACACATTTCAAGGGTTGTAAAGATGGGGTAAGCGATATTTGAAAAACGTTTGAAAGTTGATTGGACTGACAACCAGGCACAACAAGAATCAGTATTTGGCTATGCTGTGTATTTGAAGAGTATTTGTTTGATGGTGGAGGAGAGAGAACAAGCAAGAGGGAGATTTTAAGAAAGACTGTAGAAAGAGAGATGGCTGAGAGACATTACAAAAGAGAAAAGCTCAAAATAATATCACTGGAAAATGAAGGGTTATGAGCAGGAAAGAGATTTAGGACCCGCAATAATATTAGAAAAGCTTTCCAGTGCTGGAGAGAGGTAAGCGGGAAGGCCTGAAAACAGACGGCGAGCTTGTTTTGATTTCGCTCCATATGTGAGTAACGCTTTTTGAGTTTTGAGTGACATTGTTCTTCTGGAGCTGCTGTGCTGTTGGCAACTTACAACAAACACTTATTTGCATTTACTCTTGTGTATGTATGTTAATTTTTTGTGCTTCCTTGTCATTCGTTTATCATCTTCGCTTTATTTTCCGTGAAGCAACATTTTGTTGCTTTTCTGCTACGATAAATAGACATCAACTCTTGCATTGCGTGTGTAACGGAGGCCAGCCAGTGAGAGTTGTGCAGGGTGATGACTGCTAGAGCATGCTGTGTTTACTGTTTAGTGTCCTTGTTAGTGCACTCACCTCATATGCCAGCAATAGGGGTTCAAGACCGACTCGGCGGATAGGATTGGAGGGGGAGCTTTGGAGGTGGGGCAATGAAGCGAGGCGTGTGTTTGTTTGGGTTGATTTTAAATATCAACAGTATTCAGCAACGACTTTGATAAATAACACCTGGACCTTTAATGAAAGAGTTTTACAAGAACCACAAATATCTTTCATTGAGTCTCAAAGTTTGCCAAAACAATATTCAGGAACTGTACGTTTGTGTTTATGCAATATTCAGTGCTTAATTGTATGCACTTGTAGTGTATTACCAAAAGTATATATCTTAAAAGTATATTTAAAAACTAACTACTTTCAGAGAATATAATATTAAAGTCCCCCAGTATTGAAAATCAAGGTTGTAATGTTGTTTATATGTCTATGTGGTGTTTTTAATATGCTTTAAGAGAAACCATGTTTAAATTCATAAATAAACACCATTGCTGAGTATTTTCTCCTTAAAACTGCAGTGAACCAAAGACAGTCTAGAAAACAATAGCTGCGTTTACATTGACCCTGCCTTACCTAATCACTGCCTCCTGTCACCAATCACCATCACCCTGCAACACCACTCCTTATAACCTCTGCACCACACACACATTCTTCATCTGGTTTTCGACTAGGACCACCCGAAGTACTGTATTACTACCTTACCTGTGATACCTGCCACTGTGATCGTCTCCTCGTCTCCATCTCCATCTCCTTGGATTATCTCCCCGGTCTCCAGTTTCCCTCGTGTTTCCCTTCCAAACCTGCAAGAGAAAGATATGCATCATTAAGTCTTTACATACAGCGACAACCTTTTGTGTGTGTGTGTGTGTGTGTGTGTGTGTGTGTGTGTGTGTTGCAACTCACAACTCACCTGGCCTTGGACTCAACTTCTGCTTCTCAGCTGTTGTTTACTGAAATACTCACCTTTTGCACTAAACTTGTTAATAAACTATTTGATTGTACTTACCATCTCTCTGAAAGTCTGTTCCCTGGCACATGTTTAAATGACATATAAGTTTTAACAAAGCAATAGAATTATGAAATTACATGTACTTGAGTCCTACTTAAGTGTGCCACTCTTTAGTTCAACTAATTGCATTTATTATTTAAAGCTACAGTCTGTAGCTTTTCCTCTTTGTCGCCATCTCTGTTCCAAATCTGTAACTGCAGTTATTCGCGGAATTATCAACTTTACGTGGGTTGTAAATCGGCATGAAACAGTGCGGATGAACACAGTGTTTTGAGGCGAGTAATGCTGTCAATCACCGCGCTGTGTGGATACTGTCATTCAAAATCACAGATTCACTTTTTGAAAGTTTGACCAACATAAGAATTGTCACCGGATAATGTAATCTGAACAAGTAAGAAACATCCATTTTTGTTCTGATCAACTAAGGGGGAAAAAGCATTGCTGTAAATCGCGCTGATTAAATCTAACGATTGTTTATCACGTCGAACCGTGCAAATTATACTTTGTTCTCAAATTGTTAATGTTAACAACATCAGCATTGCGTGACTACATTTAATGTGTTTTATGGTAACCTGTGTAGTTCAGAATTCATATTCTCCATAATAGCTAAACAAGAAAGGCACAACAAAGGAAACTCCATAACTGTGTGAATTAAGCAAACAATTGTGGTACTGTTACACGATTGAACTATTGAAATGTCTTACTTGTTCAGCAGAAAAAAGCCGTCTCTTCTTCCGTTTCTAACCCCTTCAAAACACGGAGTTCACGCACCTTTCAAAAGCCCCGCCGATGTTTATCCTTGTGTTCGCATGAGACGGTTGCTTTTTCTCTAGCCTTTTTAAATCCGAAGTATGAAGTCTTTTGGGTGTTATAACTGCTGAATCTCCAGTTGACACTGATGATTGTCGTTTGGATCTTTCTGGATCGCCATAAGTTTAATTATGTAAAGTGCACTGCTGCAAGAAAAGGCTATAAGCTACATCTCCTCACCGTCAACATCCTCACACGCAGTATAGCCGGCTTGCCGAAACTCCTTCTTTATGTGTACGGGTGTGGTGTAATGACGCAAAGACATGCTTGAATTTCCCGCGGAAACATTTATGAATTAAAATCATTATTACAAGCTAACCGTTTTGAATCTAGCTACGGCAAGCAGATAGTTTGAACACTGGCTGAATATGATTTTTTTTAAATAATTATTTTGGATTATTTTTTACTTAAAAAAAGTTACGGACTGCAGCTTTACTATAAATTTAAACTATACGTTTTTTTTTATTAAATTGTAAATAACATGCAATTGAGTGTCCGAAAACATTACATTTAGTTCACTCAGGTATATTATTTTAAAGTGTATTACTTCTGTTATAAGTAGTACTTTTTTTTTAAGGAATGCTAAAGCATTTAAAGCTCTTTTTGGAATATGTTGACTTTTTTATATGCTGTGGAATTTAAAAGTTGAACTGTTTTTGGACCAATACCAATACCTCAATGGTGTTAGACCCTGCTCTGTCGACATGGATCAGCATGATTGTATCTGAGTTTTATGTAAATTAATCTGATACTAGAGACTTTTAGACAACCATCTACACAAATATTTATTCCCTTAATACCTGAAAGCAGCAGCAACCTGGGCATCATAGGCCTACTCTGGATTTTCACAATCAGAAGTTTTCATCTTGTGTATGCCGTACCAATGATAATGCTTGTCTTGTCTGTCTTTCTGTCTTCTTCAGCCATGCAGGTACCAATTCTCCCGTTGTCTCCACTGGTAAATCACGATGATAAGTGTGTTTCATTGTATAATTTCAGATCTTTGCATCTCCAAACAACCGGACTACTATCTATAGAGGCGGCAGCCAATGAGAGAGAGGATTCTCTCCGACATTTAGTGAAACATCACGGGTCATATCGTTTCAACATGGCACACCATATTTATTTCAGATGACTATCAAAAACACTATTTCTTGATGTGTAAAACTTTTTATATTAGCACCAAACTGAATGCACTTTTAAACATGGTATATGAGTTTAAGATGGGAGTGCTAATCTCATATAAGTAGCTGAAAGCATATGTAATTTAGAAATTTTGGCCAGAATATTTAAGAATATGCCAAGAGAGAATGATGTGATTGATGGGCGGAGCTTTCTGCAGTGCGGAGAATGGTCTAGTTTCCCCTAGTAAATACATCTACTGCACATTAAATGTAGATTCTCATGACTTATTACCTGGTCTTTCTTTCTTCCTATGTCTTTCTCCCTTTCTCCCTTCTTTTGATGATGTGTAAATATGGAATTATTGGCGAATTGATCGCAGTCGTCTGCCCTGTCCACTGTGGTCTTCACCCATTAATCAAAGAGGACTGCAGAAGTACCAAAATCCATCACTTGCCTGCCAGAAGACAATTGTGTGAAGGGCCCAGTTCATCCCAACTCACTTATAATCAATAGAGTATATATACACAGATGGGCATAGTTAGACAAAAGGATATAAAAAAGCAGCAAGAGAGACAAAGCGAAAGAGAAAATTAGAAAGAAAAGCAAGGGAGACAAGAGCGAAAGAGAAAAATAGAAAGAGGAAGGCCTAAATAAGGATGTCTAAAGAAGCTGACACCAATTTGTCTTAATCTGTCATTGTCTTTATGAATGAAATCCCTTTTCCCTAAATTATTTAACCCTTAAATTCATGAATGACTACATATTCGGGTCTTTAGCAACCCGGATCAATATCTAACACGGATTTATCTCTACCTGTCGCGATAATATTAAACTCTCCTGAAATTAGAGTAACAATTAGAGAAGAATAAAATAAAGCATATTTTGTTGACTTTTGGAGCTGGGAAAGGTTCAGTTTGAGCAGATGTTTTATACCATCATCACTGTCCTCATCAGAGCTCATTTCTCAGTACATTCAGCATCTGGATCATATTCACCATCTCAAACATATTCTCAAAACTATCATTTTGAACATCTTCAAAATCAATATTTTGATTGCTGACAGCTTCTTCACCAGATCCACCATCAAGTGACAGTGACAGTAATATTTGATGGCGTTCAGTTCTTGCTCTGCAGTGACTCACTGATCCATTTCAAGTTTTGCTGATGATACTTCCTATTCTTTTGTTTTCTGCCTGCGGTGACTATGAGTGAAACGTCACTTCATCATTGTGTTTCAGACATTGACATCTTGTGGAATAAAGGTGAATTGCACTTATTCAGTTATCAAAGATTCAATTATTGTTGTCCAGAAAAAAATAATACTTACACTTTTACACACCTCGGGTCGTTAGTGACCCTAGACAATTTGTACAAAAATTTAATGGGAAAACAAACAGGCATTCTTTTATAATATTTTTCCTTGTTAAATTGTTTATAATTAATTGACTGAGGAATACTAAGAATGTCTAACTTACAACATGAGTAGTTATTGATGTCCCAGGTCACTAAAGACCAGAGGTATGTGTTTAAGGGTTAAAAAAAAATATTGAATCAATATGGACTTGTTGTTGGTTGAAATAACAATAATAATAATAATTTAAAAAAAATCAAATCAGGGTTATTATTATTAACTCATAACTAACTATTAAACACTATTTGTATTGTTCATTCAAATAAAGTTAAAATAAAATATAAACATTATATGATGAATGCTTTATAGAATGATTATAGAAATGCTGTCTCGGCAACTAACTGAAAACAAAAACAATGTTTACTAAATATAACAAAAAATGTCAATGTAAAAAGAAAGCTAATTCAAAATATTGATACAAATTATAATAGTATTTAAATAATACTAAAACAACACTGCTTCAAATTGCCTTTAAATTCTGATAATAGTTCTAGAAATAAGCAATGTAGTTTTTGAATTTTACACTTTATCATCAACTAAAGCTTATTTAGTGAAATAATCTTTCTAGTAGGAATCTCGGTAACACTTTAGAATAATGGTCCGTAGTTAACAAGTAGCTATGCAGGAAGTAATAGGTAGTACTGCATTAACACCGAACTTAATACTATTAACTAATATGGAAGCAATATTAACTAAGGAGTAAGTAATAGGTAATTTAGTACAAAGGTAGTTCCTCTGTAGGTATTTGATTATTACTAAAGAAATATATCCTCATTGAGAAATATTTGTGAACTAAGAAATAATAACCAATTAATTACTAATCACAAAAGTAACATGTCTAAAAAGTGAACAATTGAAGGGGTTTTACTCTTAACATGGTCATAAGTTAACATTTCAGAAGTGTGTGCCTCAAATGGGTTCTTTGTGGAAACCAGTTTATGAATATTATATCCCCCAAATACATTAGCTACAGGTTGAGATTGTGACTACTACTCTTGCCAAAGGATGGACGTATGTTATCTGTTTATTTCAAACTTAAACATAGAATAATACTAATAATTATTGTTTTTTAAAAATCTTAAAAAATTAGGAAGTGATGCTGACACTCTCATGATTGGATTAGTTCACTATTATGAGCTCTATTGAGTGTCAGTTCAATATATCTCAGACTCCAAAGACCTACCTTTATGTTACAGTAGCTGGCTGAGGAGGACTTCTCTTTAGGATATGAATATAAACATTGATGTCCTCTTGTCAAAAACAATATGCATCTTTAATGAAGAAATTGGCTGCATTTATGTTGCGATAAGCGCAAAACCACATCTTCCAGATTACAGTGTTTGTTAGAATATTAGTGCCTCACAGAACCTGTACAGTATGTGTCAAATATAAAATTAAATAACTTGTATTATTTGTGAAAAACATGTTAACTCCTCACTAACTACTCAAGCGTTACCTTGTCACCCCGCAGGAACTACTAGTGATGCGGTCCATTATTTTAAAGTGAAAAACATGTTAACTCCTCACTAACTACTCAAGCGTTACCTTGTCATCCCGCAGGAACTACTAGTGATGTGGCCCATTATTCTAAAGTGAAAAACATGATAACTCCTCACTTACAACTCAACTCAACTAAAAATGTTTCACTTTTTAGACATGTTACTTTTGTGATTAGTAATTAATTGGTTATTATTTCTTAGTTCACAAGTAGTTCTCAATGAGGATATATTTCTTTAGTAATAATCAAATACCTACCAAGGAACTACCTTTGTACTAAATGACCTATTACTTACTGCTTAGTTAATATTGCTTCCATATTAGTTAATAGTATTAAGTTCGGTGTTAATGCAGTACTACCTATTACTTCCTGCATAGCTACTTGTTAACTACGGACCATTATTCTAAAGTGTTACCGGAATCTCCACACAAAAATGCACAGTGATTCACTGGGCAGTGAGGCAGCAAGGCAGCAGGCTTCAGTGTCAGACACAGTGTTCTTTAAAACGAGTGCTTTTATTGGTCAGACTGGTGCTGATTCATCATTAACTATGTATATAACATCATGTAAAGTAATAATGGAGCTTGCATTAGTGTATATTGAAACAAATGTTTAATCTATTGTATGAAGAAAGTCTAGTATACTGTAATTATCAGCGGTGGGAGATGGCTCCCTGCCCAGTCTGTGTGCACTTCAACACTGAGAATAAGAGTGTTCCTCTTCAAGCTGCTATGAGATGAATCAGTGCAACATGGAGAGATTTAAAGAGCCTTCTAAGATATAGAGCAATGTTCCCTGTGTAGGTCATCATCTACAAAGAACACAAGTCAAGACTAACAAATTATCTTTGATATATGAGCCTGCAGCAAAAGTGCATTGTTTATTCCTGAAAGAAACAAGATGGTTAAAATTGTGAGAAATAAATGAAAAAAAAAAAATAAAACCTAGCACTTGTTGAACATGACAAGTCACAATAGGTTAATTTGTTTTTCACCTTTAAAGGCCTTGGAATGTTTAATTGGGTCCAGTGGAGATGTGAGCATTTGATAAAGAAATAAAAAGGACAGAGAGAGAAAACTCAAAAAGGCAGGACAATGGTAAAATACTAATTGTTGTGTCACTTGAGTTCAAGTCTGAGGCATTTGTGAGATTGAGAGAAAGAGAAACAGGAAACTGGAAGGACCTGACACCTACATGAGATTGAGATATACTGAAGAAAACAACAATATAGAATGTAAGATGGAGGGAGAACAAGAGAGAGAAGAGAGGAACCGAGGACACAGTTCTCATCCATATGATGGAGAGCACAGGAAGTAGACTTATTTGAATGGCATTGTTATTTCGTATCAACATCTGGCTACCCTCAAGCCAGCCCCATCTAAGCTAGGCTGTGTATAACAGCAGGGGGAAAAATACCATTCATCTCAATGGCAGTTCCTTGGCTGGAAGTACTGTATGTGACCAGGAGGTCTTTGCTTCATTGGCATTGGAAAATATCACTGAATAATAGCATGTACCGTATAGAATGTGAGTGAGTGAGATAATTAATCCGCTGGTAAAGTGGTTCAGTTTACTTGAGTTTTGGTTTAAGCAGAGCAATGCCCAAGATACTATGATTGGATTATCTAAGTTTTTTTTTTTTTTGCGGACTGGCAGCAGAGGTGGACAAAGTACACAACTTCCTTACTTGAGTGAAAGTACAGATATACTACTGGTCAAATATTACTCCGTTACAAGTAAAAGTTGTAAAGACTGATTTTTACTTAAGTAAAAGTACAGAAGTACTCATTTTTAAAAGTACTTAAGTATCAAAAGTAAAAAGTAAATATCAATGCATTGTTTTATTATTGTTGTATGTAATTCTTACAGTTCCTCATGCCTCTGAAGCAACCTAGTGAATACACCTACCAGTAGTAGTATCTGTGGAATTAAGAGCTCTTAGAATGTTATAAAACCTATAGAAATTAAACAACTGAACTGACAAAAAAGACAGCCAAAATCATATTAATTTTTTTTAATTTAACACTCCTACCACCCCAACAAAAGAAGTACACATCTATGTGTATCCATTCATGCACATTTGAATCAAGTGGTCTATAAATACAACATGCTTTAAAAGCCAGCTACACAACCATAGCTGTATAACTACCCAACACCAATATTGTTTTAACAAACAGCAAAACAGAAAGACCTATTTGCCATGGATGCGCGCACTGCGCCGAGGATCTGTCTTGATCCAGTTTGCCACCAGTTCATTAGTATTTAAAGAAAATGATGAAAAATTGCCGGACTTCGCAACACGTGACCCTACAAGAGTGATTACTGTCTGTCACCTGCAAAAAAACAATCACGTTTTAGAGATGAAAAAAATCATCCACTGACTGACGTTAGTACTTTCTACTCAAGGACCTTGACAGAAATGTAGTGGAGTAAAAAGTACGATATTTGTCTTTCAAATGTAGTGAAGTAAAGTAAAAAGTTTCCAGCAAAAATAATACTCAAGTAAAGTACAGATACTCAAAAAGTGTACTTAAGTACAGTACTCAAGTAAATGTACTTCGTTACTGTCCACCTCTGACTGGCAGTAACTTTGTCAAAATGATCCCCGTTCACAAGGATCCGTCAAAACGACTAAAAGCGCTGTATTATTCATGCCAGGCCAGTAGTTGGCGATGTCAATTTGTAAAGAAACACTACAGGCCTATAAACTAAACACGTGAACGTTTTCACAAAGTAATGTTTTTTTTTTTCGTTTACATGGAGACGATAACAGCTTCAATCCGATTTCAAAAGCTTGCGTTTTAAGGCCACCAAAAAGCTGTTGTGTTGAGTGGAGGCGGGGCTAATTTGCATATTCATAGAACCACATATAATAAATGAGGCAAGGGTGTAGAGTTATATTCAACTTATTTTAAGGCATGAAGATTTTTTTTCTAGAAAAAAACATTTAAATATGTAATTTTGGTGATCAAAGATGAGTTTTAAGGGATAAAAAGATTGACATGGGGACTTCAAAAGCAAATTGTATATCTGGCAGTGTTATTTTCCCCAGTCAAAGTTAATTAAAACTGTTTAACTATCATCATAAATCATCATAAAGCATTTTTTTTTTGTCTCATCTTTGTTATCAACGACTGACGATATAAAAAAAACAAACATTTTTGTCAGTAATTTTGTTGACGAGATTAACACTGCCTTACCAGAAGACAGATGCACAAAGAGAGTGAAAGAGAACAGACAGCATGCATATGTGCAGAGAGCGGAACAGAAACAAAGACCTACGAGAGAATGCGGAGATTTGACAGACACAGGCTCCTCTATATATGGAGAGGAAATAAAGATGGCGAGATGAAGCGAACCGGCAGAAGTGGAAAGATATGGACTGGAAGAGATGACAACAGAGAGATGGGGGGATGGGTGAACGAGAGATACAAAGTATTGATTAGATTTACTGATATGGGAGGTTGTGCAGGAGTTAGGGTAGAGGGAGAATACTATCTGGGAGGCAGAGCTGCAGGACAAATGTGGCAAAGTGAGATTAGGAGATGAGATTAGAAGTGAGAGAAGAGTGTGTGAAAAAAGTTATGTTTTAATGGCTCTCTGTACAATAAGTGAGAATGTGAAGAAAAAACTAACAGCACTGACAGCTTTTAGAGAGAAGGTGGAGATACAATAGGAGCAAGATTGAAATGTGACCATCATCAGGCAAGTAAGAAAGACAAGGAACAAAAAAAAACAGCAGTTGTAGTTGGCAGACAATTACAGTAAAAAATACGGTAGCAACATTTTAGGCTTCACAGACTTGACTTGAATTTACAGTAAAAAACGTATTTCATTAACTGTTATAATGTTAATTTACCGACCTATTGAAGTACTAATATCTGTTTTTTACCGTTGTAAGACACTGACAACTACCAATCACAGTGGTGATGAGAGTCACATGATGAATCATGACGAAGCTCATGGCAAGCCGCTTTTCCACAAGTAACTTAATATTAAGAAGCTGCACAGTGTCATTCACACAAACACTAAACACCATCATGGTAACAAACATAAATTTAAAAAAAAAAATGCAATAAACATAAAACCCTAATGTACATAACTGATTAGAAAAAACAAAAATACATAAAATGTGAAGTGTCAGGCAGGGAATTGTGGGAATTGTGAACGCTTGTTCACTGTAAATTATACAATGACTTGTTCTTTTTCACTTCCAAAAACTGTAAACAGTATTTTACTGTAAAAATACATTAAATGTACGAATAGATCTATCACAGTTAATCACAGTATATAGTACGGTAAGTATATAGTAACTTTCTGTTAATCAACAGTTTTCCACCATTGCATTTTTAGTCTTTTACCGTTAAAAATCACGATATTTTTTTACAGTGAGGTTATGTTTCATCCAGCATTGGAAAAAAGTGCATCATCCCGGGATCACTACTTCTATCACATGCACTACTTGCATCACTACTTCTTTTCAGTAATTTCCAGTGTGAAGGCACAACTTTCATTATTTAAACTATACAGTAGTCAACATTTGAAGTGGATCAAAAAGGTTTATCAAAGTTGTTCTAAGACGGGTATTGTTCAAAATTCATGTATAACTTTGATAAAGTTTTGGCCCACTTCAAATGTTGACTACTGTACAAAGTGTAGTGCATAATGTGAATTGGGAAGGGAGTGAGGCAAAATGAGTGACAGAAAGTAAACATGGAGTGAAACAGGAAGTGAGGTCGGGAGTAAAGCAGAGTAAGACGCAGAGTGCGAGTGACAGACAAGCACATAAGCGGTGTGGAAGGGCGAGTGAGAACTAGAGGACGAGGTGTGATGTTGGCGTGAGGACAGCCCTGCGTTTCTGAATGTGTCGCCTAGTGTGTACAGGAGGGTGTGTGAGAAGGCCGTGGAGATGCCAAAATAGAGATAGAGATAGATGGAGTGAACAGGGGTGAGACTGAGTTATTGGCCATGATCGATACAGGGGGTCACTGCCAAATGGGGGGTGTAATGATGGGTAATGATATGAGTCTAGAGAGATAGAAATAAATTGTGTGTGTGTCTCTGTCTCTGTCTCTCTCTCTCTGTGTGTGTGTGTGTGTGTGTGTTTTGAGCCTGCTGTCCACATAGCGCCTGCACTTTCATTAATAGAACTCATTCATCGCACATCACGAAGATGGCTTAATACGCCCCCATAACAATCTCTCTATATATATGGCACAATCACTCTCTCTTTTTCTGTCTCAGTCCAGCTACATCCCTCACTCACACTCTCCCACTTTTTTTTTTTCCTGCTGCCTCCCTATCTCTCTCACTACTTTTCATTACCTGCTGTGCATCTCTGCGTTTGTCTGTTCATCTGTTTTTCAAATGAACCAGTCAAAAGACATTGCTCTGGGCAATACAAAGCCTTGAATTGGTAAAACAAACACAAGATCATATAAACAGACAACAGCATTCACACTTGCTCTCACAATAGCACAATTTTGCTCGCACAAACCCACAGAATACATCAACGTGCCCACCGCCGTTCTACTGACTCTTAAATAGTTACCACAGCAACATGAAGAGGACAGGAATAATGCATTCTGCAGCAATACTGTGTGATTTGCATGCGCCTTTTCTTTTCCGCGCCAGTGAAACAGCCTCTCCATGCTCAGCTCGCACAAATACACCATTTGATAATCAAATGCTTGCTGTACTCTGACCTCCATGGTGAAATAATGATAGCTACAGCCATACACTGTCAACACAATGTGAGTCAACTGTGCTTGAGCTAAAAGAGTTGAGAGATTTAGTGCTGGGAAAACTGCTGGCGAGAATGTGATCGTTAGTCAATAATGGGAAAGGAGGTCCGTGGTTAAAGCCAGCGGGTTGCCAATCAAAACCGGCAGCCAATCACGACAGGCTCAGTTACAAACCCGAACACGACGGGGTGAAAATCATCTCGGGTGGAGCTCGTTATGCAGCTCATTATGCGAGGTGTGTATTGTCATTTAAATCGCATTCAACGGCGTGGTTATTACAAACAAATATGCAAACACTTCAGGTTTGATGTAAGCCGGTTTGTTTATAACAGCGATCATTAATTGGTTTGTAAACACACTTGTCATAATCCTCTATTACTCTAGAGTTTATATTTCAGTAAGACTTATAGCAGTAGAAAAAGAAAAAAAAAGAAAGATATTTTATTCATTCCATAGTTCAATATACACCTTTGTGCCATTGAAACCCGTTCGCCGAGCGCGTCGAAGTCTCAGAGCTGATATATATTTTCCAAAGCATAAGTAGTTTCAAGTCTCTGGATTTCACAGGCAGTGTTTTAAAATGCCTCCATGTGGACGGGCAAGCAACAGAGGCCCCAGGAAAGAAATGAGCGGGCGAGTTTGCTTAATGGGAAGAGCTATTTTTACAGCTTTGATGTTCTCCATACACATAGGCGCACAGCTTATACAAAAACAAATTATAAAAGATGACCGCTTCACACAAACATTAAAAACATATTAGCAAAATAACCGGAAGACTGCGACTGAGATTGCGCTGCTCCATTCTCAAAACCAGAAGAACAGCACACCTCTGACAGCTTTATATGTTTAGAGGTGTGTATTCAACAATACAACATTTATTGTATTTTGGAACGATCGATAAATAAAAGTACTAGCTATATCAAACGCTGCATGTGTGCCGTGTACAGATTTTTACAAGTTGCTTCTCTTTGAAATCTGTGGTAATCTCAGTCTGTGGTGTACACTCCACGGGGAAGCTCATATCGTAAAACACAGGGGAGAAAAGAAGGTCAAGGAAAATAAAAGGATAAGAGATTTCTTTAGAGAGGACCCATAATCTGTTTGAATTGAAGACTGGATTGCTTTTGCTGCGCTTGGCGAAATAACTCCGTAATTCAAAATAGAGATGTTCACAATCACAACCCAACTGCTGGGAAAAGTATCCTTGATCATCTTCTAGTTTCCAAAAAGATGAATGAGTGTTTCCTTTCATTTCTCTGACTGCATCCTCTACAAGCTAGGTAAACAAGATTGTAAAGTTTTCTTGCAGTTGTGATTTACATGGACCACTGATAAATAGTCCAATGAAATTACTTATTCGTATCAAACTATAGTGGAGTGTGTGTGTGTGTGTGTGGGGGGGGGGGGGGGGGGGGGTCACTACTGTATCACATTTTTCAGTAATCTGTCACAATAGATTTATCACACATTCAAAATCATCAAATGAGTGAGAAAGTAAACATCTAAAAACACTGACTCTGGTTCAGATTTATGCTGCGTTCCATTTAAAGTTGCTTCCCATTCCTGTTTTCAAGCAGGAATTTCGAGAATCCGACTTTATGATTTGACTGACAGAAAGAAGCAGCCATGCATTCCTGGATATACTGTATTACAGATTGATTGTTGATTTTTAGGGGTTCACTGCAACCATAGTTATGCAACATTCTCCATCTAAAACTGATCGGGCAGACCGAACCGTAAGTCGTAGAGACTTTGAGGGCTGGTAGTACTCACACCGTCTACAACATCACCAAGGGTGCGGCCTGAACGGTCCGTCGGGGGCACTACACCGATCAAAAGTACGAACTGGCTCATAACTCCTAAACCGTTAGGCATATGCTCAAGGTGGACAAAATGCCTTGGATTTGCTTGTCAACCTGGGAAAATTTTCGTGTATTTTGGGTTTTTCCAAAAACTCACCAAACTCAGCACACCTATGTAAGTGTTTCATTTTGTGGTTGCGTGAAAAAAGACGCGGCGACGGGCCACTTGGTGGCGCTATAACTGTTAAAAAGGTGTAAAAATTATGTATTTATATGGCAAATTCCATGAAATGGCTGGAAGCGGCCCTCTTCCTGCCTGATTTGCATACAACTTGACAAAATCGGGCGTACACATGCGTCACGTGATCCTAAAGAAGCTTGGAAAGTTTTATGATGCCTACAACATCACCTAGGCCGCCCCAAACGGCCTGACGGAGGCGCTATACCGGTCAAAAGTATGAAATGGCTCATAACTCCTAAACTGTTAGGCGTAGGCTCAAGTGTCTTATATCGTTGGAATCATTGGCTCTAGCCGGACGAAATGCATGCCTTGGGGTAATTCGGGTTTTTCCAAAAACCTGCTTTTGTGATATAAGTATTTTTATTAGGATTTTACATTTTACAAAAGAGCAAAAGCAAACAAAATACATTTAGAAGATGTATACAGCTCAATGAATGATAATATCAGCAACAACATGAATAATTATTAATATCATCCACCATTAATAACGATAATATAGAAATAAAATGATTAAAAGAAATAATAAAAAGGATATATTAAAAACTAAAAGCAACCAGGGCATATGCAGTTTCAGTAAGGAAGAGCAAGCAAAAATTCAGTGGAGGGCAGAGCAGACATTACTGATCAGAGACATTACTGTTAAACTGGGTAAGATGATCCAGAAATGGTTGCCATATATTGTAAAATTTATCAAGGTTACCCATAATTCCATACCGTACTCTCTCCATGTGATGTAAGTCAACCAGGTCTTGAACTGAGGAACAGAATCTGATTTCCAGAGGATTAGAATGATGCTCTTAGCAATAATCATTCCATAAATAATAGTGCTTTGTACAGAGACATTGTGGTCCAAAAACCTGCTTTTGTGAACTAGTCCTAGGTTTTTTTCCCGACCGGAACCAAACCAGTGCAGCAAGATTCTCTGGAGTCTGATTGTCAAATTTTTTGCTACACGTCGCTAGGGGGTGCCAAAATGTTCTATTATGTCAGCTGCCATATTTACAAAAATGGCTATAACTCATGAACAGAACTAGATATTTTCACCAAACTCGGGAGTCGGGACACTTTTTGAAAAAAAAAATCTTGGCTACTTGGTGGCGCCAAAAAATATCAAAATGTTTATAACCACCCAACCATTAGCCCAAATGACTTGAAAATTGGCCTGCGCTGTCTTTGTACGAGGTGCCACGATACTCTATGAGGAAATTGGCGTATCTCAAAAAACATTGCCGCCAATGAAATTTGAGTAGCTATCAGACAAGGTTACCGGAGGCAGATCAGAACGAAACTCAGTGAGCATGTTCGATTCATGGCTCAAGAGTTCTTTAAGAATTTTGAAAGAAATTAGCCCCTAGTTGGCTCTAACTAGTTTTATGCCTCTGTAATCACGTTGTTTTTCACACATACACTCTTAGAAGAAAAGGTTCTATATAGAACCTTAAAAGGTTCTATCAGCGCTACGTATTTGGAACCTTTAAAAGGTTCTAAACAGAACCCTTTTTAAGGGTTCAATAAAAATAACCCTCTTTGTAACCAGGAAAAAGGTTCTATATGGAACCTTTTAGGGGTTCATTCATTATCATTTGTTTTGTCCTTTCCGGATTAAATATTTCATATTATTGACAAACATCAAGACCCTAAAATGTATTTATGAATGTATGTGAATGATCACAAAATTCAAGATATGGGGGTTAGAAAATTTATATATTTATATCATTTTATGTAGTTAATCAATATCACATGAAGAGTGCCATTTCAGTTTTTCTCCTCCAAAAATCAGCATGATTAAAATGTGATATTAAGTTACTACAACAGTTTAATAAACAACAATTTAATTACAACTACAAAATGTTGCAGAATAATGTAATATGAATAATAGCCTATAAAGAACCTTTGTGCCAAAAGGGTTCTTTTTTGTAACCTTTTTAGCATAAAAGGTTCTTTGGAAATGAGTAAACCCTATGCTTCATATATAGAACCCCAACGAACCCTTTTTTCTAAGAGTGTACACAATATTCATGTAATTTGCTCCATAGACACAATAATAGCTTTCTTTTGTGAAGCAGGTGATGTATTATTAGTTTTATTCATTATAGTAAAACTGTGATTCTACAAGCGCCAGCAGTTTTGTGGCAAACAGATAAAGTGAAAGATTTAACAAACAGTTTGAGCACAAAAGGTTATCATCTATGGCATCACTTAGACACATACATCAAGAATCAGCATATAAATCTCAGTAATGGTGATAAAGGTATTCGTGCTACAATGCATGATAGGAGTCTGGGTGAGTACCTGTGCTGGTACCCAGCATGCAATGCAACATGAAACTTTTAATGTCACCATCGTTGAGGTTCATATTCTGATTCTTGATCTCTCTGTGCTGTGTGAGTCAGCATAATACCACAGAGGTTTTGAAATCTGATTTTATGGAGTTGTTTATTCCTCCTCTGCTGAGATATTGAGAGATTTAATGTCTTCTTTTATCTAATGTGAATGAAGTCAGTTGTAGTTTCTGTGTTTGTAGTTCAAATGTTATGAGTTAGCTTAAGTTATTGGATTTGACTTTGTGTGTGATATTGTGAGTTAGCAGTAACTGCAAGCACTCTGAGTTTAAGTAAAGTTAATAATTTCAATGGTTTTACTCAATATAGCTAAGTTTCAGTTATATAAAATACTTGAATGCAGTGAAGTTTAATTGTGTATTAAGAAATATTCTTGTTTTAGTGGACTCAATTAAAATAAGTTCAGAGTACTCATACCTGTCGTTTTTTTAACAAATTATTTGAATTGAGGTAATCGGTTGCCTCAAATTTTTAGAGTTAGTTAACCTTGTTGGGTTTTACAGTGTGCGGCTAATCGCTACTCCTGTTTAGAATGTATAATGTAAACATTTTTTATTCATATGAAAATACTAAAATATGAAAATCACACACAAACCATCAACCATCTTATTCCTGTTTTTATTAGCTACTTCAAGTGTAGAATTGTTTATTTGGTTCGTTCTTCACAGAGCACAGGGCAAGGAAATGTACAGTACAGCGTCATGCAACGGATTATGGTTATGTTGACTCACGTACAATGATTGACAGCTGTAGAGATCAATTGAACATGTGAATAGTCATAAACTGATGCCAAATAGGAAGAGGAGAGACAGAGCTTGCTCTGAACGCTCTTTCAGCTCTTCAGATCGCATAATTCAGTGGGAAATAAATAAAAAGGGTATTCTATGATAAAATATTTTGTAAACGTGGCTAATAAATCAATATTTCTCCAAATATGCACACTTTTGAACTAAGTGCCCTAACGGACGCTGTCTGCATGTATGTGAACACAAATAAACTGCAGTAGACATGAGTGAACAAGTGTTGATATAAGTCCGACAAGTGTTGATATTCTATTTCAAGTATCATACATTGCAGATTGATTATTTTGCAATTTTAAGAAATTAATGTCACTGCCACCTAGTTTTATTATAAACAGAGGTCAAATATCAAAGCTGGAGTCTTTAATCTTTCTAATGATACTCAAGTTTGTCCAGATCAAGTAAGAGTGTGATGTGATACTTGAACCCCGTTATTTGCTGCTTGCAGCTATATTTTATTATTGTTTTGGTAACACTTTAATGAAATAAGCATGAACAATATTTCTTCAGCATTTATTAATCTTAGATCAAATTAATTTCAACATTTACGAATACATTATTAAAATCAAAGGTTGTATTTGTTAACATTAGTTAATGCACTGTGAACTAACATGAACAAACAATGAACAGCTGGATATTTATATACAGTGAAGAAAATAAGTATTTTAACACCCTGCTATTTTGCAAGTTCTCCCACTTACAAATCATGGAGGGGTCTGAAATTGTCATCGTAGGTGCATGTCCACTGTGAGAGACAATCTAAAAAAAAAATCCAGAAATCACAATGTATGATTTTTTAACTATTTATTTGTAAGATACAGCTGCAAATAAGTATTTGAACACCTGTCTATCAGCTAGAATTCTGACCCGCAAAGACCTGTTAGTCTGCCTTTAAAATGTCCACCTCCACTCCATTTATTATCCTAAATTAGATGCGCCTGTTTGAGGTCGTTAGCTGCATAAAGACACCTGTCCACCCCATACAATCAGTAAGAATCCAACTACTAACATGGCCAAGACCAAAGAGCTGTCCAAAGACACTAGAGACAAAATTGTACACCTCCACGAGGCTGGAAAGGGCTACGGGGAAATTGTCAAGTAGCTTGGTGAAAAAAGGTCCACTGTTGGAGCAATCATTAGAAAATGGAAGAAGCTAAACATGACTGTCAATCTCCCTCGGACTGGGGCTCCATGCAAGATCTCACCTCGTGGGGTCTCAATGATCCTAAGAAAGGTGAGAAATCAGCCCAGAACTACACGGGAGGAGCTGGTCAATGACCTGAAAAGAGCTGGGATCACCGTTTCCAAGGTTACTGTTGGTAATACACTGAAATCATGCATGGCACGGAAGGTTCCCCTGCTTAAACCAGCACATATCAAGGCCTGTCTTAAGTTTGCCAATGACCATTTGGATGATCCAGAGGAGTCATGGGAGAAAGTCATGTGGTCAGATGAGACCAAAATAGAACTTTTTGGTCATAATTCCACTAACCGTGTTTGGAGGAAGAAGAATGATGAGTACCATCCCAAGAACACCATCCCTACTGTGAAGCATGGGGGTGGTAGCATCATGCTTTGGGGGTGTTTTTCTGCACATGGGACAGGGCGACTGCACTGTATTAAAGAGAGGATGACCGGGTCCATGTATTGCGAGATTTTGGGGAACAACCTCCTTCCCTCAGTTAGAGCATTGAAGATGGGTCGAGGCTGGGTCTTCCAACATGACAATGACCCGAAGCACACAGCCAGGATAACCAAGGAGTGGCTCTGTAAGAAGCGTATCAAGGTTCTGGCGTGGCCTAGCCAGTCTCCAGACCTAAACCCAATAGAGAATCTTTGGAGGGAGCTCAAAATCCGTGTTTCTCAGCGACAGCCCAGAAACCTGACTGATCTAGAGAAGATCTGTGTGGAGGAGTGGGCCAAAATCCCTCCTGCAGTGTGTGCAAACCTGGTGAAAAACTACAGGAAACGTTTGACCTCTGTAATTGCAAACAAAGGCTACTGTACCAAATATTAACATTGATTTTCTCAGGTGTTCAAATACTTGTTTGCAGCTGTATCTTACAAATAAATAGGTAAAAAATCATACATTGTGATTTCTGTTTTTTTTAGTTTTTTTTTTTAGATTATGTCTCTCACAGTGGACATGCACCTACGATGACAATTTCGGACCCCTCCATGATTTGTAAGTGGGAGAACTTGCAAAATAGCAGGGTGTTCAAATACTTATTTTCTTCACTGTAACATTAACAAAGATTAATAAATGCTGTAACAAATGTAATGCTCATTGTTCATGTTAGTTAATACATTAAAGGGCACCTATTATGCCCCTTTTTACAAGATGTAATATTGGTCTCGGGTGTCCCCAGAATGTATTTGTGAAGTTTCAGCACAAAATACCCCACAGTTACTTTATTATAACCATTTGAAAATGTCATTTTTGGGGCCTGTTTTAAAAAGAGCTGTTTCGGTGTGTACCACCTTAAATGTAAATGAGCTGCATATCCCCGCCCTGCCTTTGGATGAAGGCGTAACTTGCATACCTATGGCAATAAACAATCGGTAGAAGCAGAATGGCTGAGAGTGAGAGACCCGCTGTTTTGTATGGCATTCAGCCGTACATGTTTGAACCGGAATCAGACCCATATGATGAAGAGACTCTGGCAGAAGAAACACAAATGAGAATGGACCAGGACGTCTCGGAATGGTTATTTGATAAATTGATGTACTTATAGAGTTTTAATCGCGTCCCCTTTGCAATTATGGATGTGCAACACACACACAGACACACACAAACTGTGATAACGTTGGCGCAAATTTTTTAAACTACAAACACAAATACTGTGATAACGTTTGCTACGTACAAACGAAATTGCATTTATGCGAGGGACCTGTTGTTGTCATGTTTACATTACTTGTCATACAGGTGCTTATGTGGCTAATGTGAGAAGATGGCTACAGAACAAGAAAATATATGCAGTTTTTAATACAATATCTTTAAAAAAATATTTATAAACGTGTGGTTACACACTATACAAACAAGGTTTAAATTATATACACAGACATCCTACGACGACGACAACAACTTTAGACGCATTTGTTGTTGAATTGGCTGACATCGATTGAAATGACTATTTGCTCAAAAATCATAAAATACACTTACTTCTTCTGGAGGTGACGTTGGATCGCGAACAGTAGGCAACGATCCACACTTGAGGATTAACTTTGAAGCAAGACCTGCTTTGAATTGACCCTCGTTCACAAAACAGTCAGTCAGAAAATGATTCGCACAAACATAAACGTATTTTGGACGTTTAAGTGGCGCCTTTCCTTCGTAAATAAAATACATCCACTGCGGTTTCAGTGGCTCTGATGTCGGAAGTAAGTGAAAACTACTATGTACATTATTACATCCCACAACAGAACACTTATGTTTCTTAGGAGACATTACCGGCTGTCGTTGAAACAATGGAGGATGGTGTACAGATCACAGAGGGCGGAGTCTATGCCGAAACCACAGTGTCAATCAAACCACGTCGGTGGGGCTTGCTCAATTCTACGTCACATTGCGCCGAATCTTAGAACAGCTCGTTCTGAGACAGAGCTTATGATTTATTGAGATTGTAAAAAAAACACTGGGTGGATTTTTATCATTCTAGGGTGGTTTTACTCACACACTGCCAACACACATTTATGTTCAAACACCATGTAAAAGTGAATTTTGCATAATAAGTGCCCTTTAACTAATGTTAACTATGTTAACTAATTAATTCATTAATGTTAACCTTATTGTAAAGTGTTACAATTATTTATTTATTTTTAGACGACCTGTGGTGTACTAATAACAACCGCAAAAATAATATATTTGTGTTGTTAGACAATAACCTTTTAACCACAAGGAACAATTTTCTTTGTACCTATAGTACTTGCATTAGAAAAGAGTCACCCGGTTCACAGATCGGGCCTCAGTTGCTGTGACCTTATGGAGATGGCAAGGAGAAAGCCAAATACTAATTTGAGGTACTACTCTTTGCGTACTGTGTAGCACCTAAGTCCACATATGCACTGCATGCGTCAAGGTCAGTATGTCCATTTTTTAATCATATTCATGATTCAAAACATTAATAAGTAGATTAAGAAATATAAATGCTAATCAAACAATGAATAGGATAATGAAACACCTCAGAGGCTCCGGCGTGTGGTGGAAGGGTGGATAATGGCTTCATGTTTGCTCAGGAAAAATCTGAGAAATTAAGTGTCAACACTATGTGCTGGTCACAACTAAAAAGAGACTAAAGACCCCATGAAATGGTGTGGCGAGTACAGTTTTCTTTCTTGTGTTGATGTTTTTCCAATGAAGTTTGGACCAGACATATCGAAGGACTCCTTTTCTTCTTCTTCTGAAAGCTACACTTTGTAACTTTTGGCCCTCTTTTTAACTTTTTATTAGATAAAAAGATAAATGCATGCGTCTTGCAGGAGAGCTTTCGGTAACACTTTATTTTGATGGTCCCTTTTGAACATTCTGTTGACTAAGTATCTTTGCAACTGCATGTCAATTGACTCTCATTTACTTAATATCTGCTAACTCTTTATTGTGATGGTCCTCCAACAGACATTCTACTGTAACTTTGTAACTACATGTCAACTTATTCTAACCCGAACCCTACTAATACTATACTAACGCTACTGAGAGTCAGTAGACATTGTAGGTGCAACGTTACTTATAATCAACAGAATGTGTCAAAGGGACCATCAAAACAAAGTGAAACTCATTCAATAGACTCACTCATTAATACTGTTAGTTTTGATTTAAAAAGTTGAATATTGTAGTGTAGCTTTAAATAATCAACGAGATTTAGTTGCATCGCAAACATAACGCTCTTGCATATTGAATTACATTTATAATGTACATTATTTTATGATGAGAAATCTAAATATTAAATAATCTGGAACTAATGAAGTGAGTAAAAGCTGTGAAAAACAGTGCAAAAAATATTAAATAGCACTGTTGGTACAGAAGTGAGTCATAAAGTCAGGGTGATTTCAGGTGAAATGTGGGAACAAAATGGACGAGTAAAAGACAAACAGAGGAAAAGGAGAACCAGAGGGGTTATTTAGTTGGGGGGGAAAAAGTGCTGAAATCATAGTAAACAAAATAACTGTAGTCACTCCGGACTGACCTCACAGCAAAGTCAGTCGATTTGAATTTCACTGCTGGGTTATGGATATATATATTTATATACACAGTGCTGGAGCACACATCAAAGGCAACCGGCAGTATATACAGTATAAGCATTTACAAATGCCCAGTTTTGCCAGACACATAGAGTCTCTCTCGCGATATTAAATTCTGTAGTATATATTTACCAGCACAAGATCGCAGCACTAATGCATTTATACACGCCTGACCATGCACATGTATACACACAGCGCATCTGGGTTTAATCTGCTCCAGTATTTATTCCCCACTTTCTTCCAGGATGAAATAGATTGTGACATTACACACACTGCTGCCGTAGCATCGCGCCTGCCTGCAGCTTCATTGGGTGGGTGGGGGCAGCAAGGTTGCAGGCAGCAATATTAAACCATCAATCACCTCTCCAAATTAGGGCTTTTACGTCAAAGCAACATTAACAACACACCCACCCACAGGTACAAGCTGGGTGTGAGGACAAAAACTCATATCATCACAACTCTCCTAAACGGTGGCCCTAAAACACGCACACACGCACACCACAGAAGCACAAATAACAGTAATTACGAATGAAATTAATCATAATAAATCATTAGAGTTACAACAGTTGTTTTCGACTTCAGGAAAAGACAGGCACTAAATATAATAAATCTGTTCTGACACAAGGTTATTGCAGAGAGAACTTTACAACGCTGACATTATAGCGAGTAATAAACAGCAAGCAATTGCAAATTGTTTGTCCCTGTACAGTGACACACCACAAATGTTTTAAACAGTGGTGGAAAGTAACTAATTACAAATACTTTCGTTACAGTACTTGAGTAGATTTTTCGATTTTTTTCTACTTTCTTGAGTATAATTAAATTGTGGTACTTTTACTCTTACTTGAGTAAAATAAAAATAAAGTATTCAACTTCTCTACATTTATTTTTTATAAAAAGTACAAAGTACTTTGACAAAGGTGCCGACGGAGCAACAGGGCAAGCTGACATTTGACAGACACTTTTCAAAATACTGCGGTGGAGCCCTGCGCTTCAGCCAATAACAGCCATATCTGAAGCAGTTCAGCCAATAACAGACAGGTCTGAAGCAGTTCAGCCAATAACAGCCATATCTGAAGCAGTTCAGCCAATAACAGCCATATCTGAAGCAGTTCAGCCAATAACAGCCATATCTGAAGCAGTTCAGCCAATAACAGCCATATCTGAAGCAGTTCAGCCAATAACAGACAGGTCTGAAGCAGTTCAGCCAATAACAGACATATCTGAAGCAGTTCAGCCAATAACAGCCATATCTGAAGCAGTTCAGCCAATAACAGCCATATCTGAAGCAGTTCAGCCAATAACAGCCATATCTGAAGCAGTTCAGCCAATAACAGCCATATCTGAAGCAGTTCAGCCAATAACAGACAGGTCTGACTCGGGTGCAAAACCAATCAAAACTTCCAGTTCGGCTGGGGGGCGGGGCGTTCAAACCGCGCTTTGACATTCACTGGCGCTCGTGTTTTGAATCAGTAAGTTAGGCAGTAGCGCTAACGTTTCAATATTTCAGTGAATGTAACAAGTGAGTATTCTGCTCATATTTAATTATGGCAACTACTGAAATGGGTCATCCCATTGATAATACCAGAGCACCGAGCAGTTAAAGGCTGAAGTAAATAAAAAAGCTCAGCTCATAACATGGATGCAGTTATTGCATGGACGGATAATGGTAAAGCTAGCCCTGTTTAACAATACAGTTAAACTAAATATATACGAAGCAAACTTAGTAGGCCTACAAAGCAGAAAAAACTGAAATAAGATCGCATGATTTATCTGTCAATCAGATGCATGTAAAAGTGTAGTTCGTTTCTATAGCAACAGTGGACTCCCAGCACATTTTCGGTACAACGAAATAAAGATTATTTAATTTAACATGTTAACCATACCCCACTTAATTATTTTTTTTACAGGGAATCTTTTATTTATACTGTTTTATTCACAAATCTCACCTTTTTTTATCGGACCTCTCACTTAACCTTCTTTGCTTTCAATTATGAAATGATTCAAATCAAATGATCTTACCTGGACTTACTTTTCAAAATTAGTGATAAAAAATTGCTCTTGATAACAGAGAAAGCTAGTAGGCTAGTCTATGACTACGTTTACATGCAGCCAATAACCCGTTCTAAACCGGAATATTAGCAGAATATTTGGTCATGTAAACGCGTATCGGCATATCCCCATCAAAAGGAACACTCACTACGTTTACATGCAGCCAATAACCTGTTCTAAACCGGAATATTAGCAATAACCCGGTCGCGCACGGCCATGTAAACACCGGCAATAACCCGAATATGCTCATATACCGTTTTTTAAAAACCCGAATATTATACCTGGGGTACCCCTTTTCTAACCCGAATATTTGGTCATGTAAACGCGTATCGGCATATCCCCATCAAAAGGAACATTGATTTGTGTTCTGCGCATGTTCTATTCGCAAGGAATCTTGGTCTTTTGAGTAGAGGAACTTCTGTCTGGCGCATACAAAAACCCGCGTGCAGTATAGCGGAAGTAAACAAGAGGTAGAGGTAAACATGGCGAGACGCAGCACAGCACCATACTTTTGGAGCGAGGAGGAAATTAATTTCGATCTATTTCAAAGGCGATCGCTATCTGCCCCGAACTATCCATTATCCGCTGCTGCTGTTGTTGTTGTCTTTGGATACAGGAAGAAGAATCGGAATGGATGCATATTGCGTCTTAAGGTTGTCCATACGTCCAGACGCTAACCGTGCGTCGCCGTTTACGTCGGGATATTGCCAATCGATTACAAATTCCATACAGGAGTAACTCTCTCTGCTCACGCATGTAAACGGGTTATTCAAAATATTTCAGAAACCTGAATAGTGTCCTTAACCCGACCATAACCCGAATATTGACAGCTTGTAAACGTAGTCTATATGTGGAGCACTTTTATCATGGATGGATGCACTTTTTTGGGCTTCAAATTTTCTCCAGTCATTCACTGCCATTATAAAGTTTGGAAGAGCCAGGCCATTTTTTAATATAACTCTGATTGTATTCGACTGAAAGAAGAAAGTCATATTCTAGGATGACTTGAGGGAGAGTAAATCATGGGCTAATTTTCATGTTTGGGTGAACTATCCCTTTAAAGACATACATCATTCTTTTGAAAATACCTGAGATAGTTTGATGAACACAGATATATATAGCTAATGTGTTTGTCTTCATGTTTCATCAGTCAAAACATCACTATTTGCATGTTATTATATCCATATAAGGCATTTCCTGAAATGTCATTAGTTTAATACTTCTATGCATCAGTACTGGGCTTCCAGTATGAATGAAACAGAAGACATGAGAGTGTTTAGTGCTCCATTTCGCTATCATCTCCCCATTTTGGGTAAAAATAGAAAAATACTAAAGTACTTTGTAACGTAGTTACTTGAGTAGTTTTTAAGCAAGCTACTTATTTACTCTTACTTGAGTCATATTTTATTTCAGTACTTCTACTTGTACTCAAGTAAATTATTACTTAAGTAGCAATACTTTTACTTAAGTACAATTTGTCAGTACTCTTTCCACCACTGGTTTTAAATATAATCTGCCGCTCAAAAACATAACCCACAGAAAACTAAAAGAGAGGAGGGTGAGTCAGTAATGTGTCCGGTTTGCTATTTTTCATGTTTCATCATAAAAACATCTGGGCCATCAATGAGCCGACAAGCGTATTAAGAAGCACGGAGCAGAAGAAATGAAATGGGATAGGAAAGCAGCGAGAAGGAATGAGTTGCATAGGGAGGGGGACAAACGAGCCATTGAAATACATTCATCCTAATTAGCAACAGCAGGGGTACGAGTGGGAAAGCTGCGTCCACATCATCCTCCATTAACACTGTTTACTTACTTACGGGCTCATTACGTGCATGGGAGTAAAAGCAACTACAGAAATAAAGTGCTATACACTCGGATATGCCTCAGCTTAAGAGAGCCAGCAGAGCGACACAACAACTTTACAAATGCTTTGTAAATTCTGTGGCAATGGAGTCACAAAATGTGTTTTGTGAGTTGCAAAAATTCCAAAACATTACTAGAGTTATCATGTTTTTCACTTTAGAATATTTAATAAAATAAATAATTAGTAATTCCTTCTGAAGGACTGAGGGTAATACTTGAGTCATTATTAGTGGGTTAACATGATCTTTACTTTAAAATTAGTTATACATTATTCACATGAATTATGAACCTGTATATAGGTCTAGTATTCCTCTGGGAGGTATGAAAAAATAGTAGTTATTGATTGGCTAATAGTGAACTACCTCATTCAACTATTTCACTATACTTACTAATTAGTTAATCAGAGTTTATTGTCAGTTAATAGTAGTTACTGTCAGGTTTGGGGGTGATGAGAGGAGCGATGACTTAAAATTTGAAGAAGAATTGGGCTTTTATTAGTTATAAAAATAAAACAAAATACAAACAAAAACTACCCAGAGGGGGAAAACATGACCGGCGACTTGACTTGACCTGTAAATAACCTTGAAATGACTTGACCTTGAAATGACTTGACCTGACCTTGAAATTAGACTTTTGAATTAGGGAAACACACAAGAACAGACATTCAACTGGTAAACATGACAACAATCTGGCACATGACTAAAAATACAAGGAGAATAAATATGGAGCAAACAAGGCAGGTAACGAGGGAGGACAGGTGGGGGCAAATGAACAAATAATCAGATAACAAGATGGGCGGGGTTAGACAATCAGGAGAGCACAAGGAAACATTCATGACAAGCCATGTGCTCACACCAAACATGACAAAAACACAAGCCATGGACTCTAACAAAACAAGACATGAACATGCAGCTAATGAGAACATTTATAAGCTGCTGTTCACACAAAACATGACAACAAGAAAGACAAGCTGCACAGCACAAGAAAAAACATACCATGAAAGCATGCGGCCGATGTAAACAAGCCACGTGCTAAACAGAAAACACACGCGGACAGAAGAGCGTACGGCCCGAGCGAACTCGAAACCGCACTCTCACACAACAAGACAGAGACAAACACTCGGAGCATGAACGTCCGAATCCTGACACAAAACCGAAACCAAACTAGACCGAAGGGCCAGGATCCGAACACCACGCTCCGCTCACAGAAGAGCGCACAGCTAGAACACGCTCGAAACCGCGCTCTCTCGCAAAGACAAGACAACACAGGAGTGTCAGGGCACAGTCACAAAACCAAGAATAAACTAGACCGAAGTGACATAACCCTGACAAATACTAGAATGTTAATAGTGCCCTAAACATTTATTCCCCTGTGTTGTTGTTCATTAATGATGAAACACTATTCTAAAGTGTTACTGAGAATACTGATATTGTGACAGCCCTAATTTAAATACTGCGAAATTTATGTAAAACAGTTTGTACAATCATCAAATGAATGAGGCTCCCCGGGCGCTGTATTATATTTCAGAAACCTGACGACCTACTCGTTTGCATACAGTTGCGTTGTCAATGGTCACTATCACTTCACCTGAAATCTCCAGCTCTCATTGGAAATGCATGTACTCCAGTCACTTCATACTTGAAAGTACTACTGTTCATGCTATCAGCAAGGAGGAAAATTGCCTGAACTTAAAGTGCCCCTATTATGCTATTTTAAAGGTTTCTAATTTTGTTTTGGAGGTCTCATACAAAAGGTTTAGATCAATCCAAGGTCAAAAAACAATTGCACAATGCACATCACCTCATTTCTCAAAGAGTCTGAAAATGGTTTGTTCAAAGATTCAGTCTCTCTAAACCCTCCTTTCTGTTAGCCTAATCTGCTGTGATTGGTCAGATGGTACTGTCTGCTGTGATTGGTCTACTCTGCTGTGATTGGTCAGATGGTCCAGTCTGCTGTGATTGGTCTACTCTGCTGTGATTGGTCAGATGGTCCAGTCTGCTGTGATTGGTCGGATGGTCCAGTCTGCTGTGATTGGTCTACTCTGCTGTGATTGGTCGGATGGTCCAGTCTGCTGTGATTGGTCTACTCTGCTGTGATTGGTCAGATGGTCCAGTCTGCTGTGATTGGTCTACTCTGCTGTGATTGGTCAGATGGTCCAGTCTGCTGTGATTGGTCTACTCTGCTGTGATTGGTCAGATGGTCCAGTCTGCTGTGATTGGTCTACTCTGCTGTGATTGGTCAGATGGTCCAGTCTGCTGTCATTGGTCTACTCTGCTGTGATTGGCCTACTCTGCTGTGATTGGTCAGATGGTCCAGTCTGCTGTGATTGGTCTACTCTGCTGTGATTGGTCAGATGGTCCAGTCTGCTGTGATTGGTTGTTGACAGCACACACCAGACTCTTCCAGGCCTCAGGTTGTTCGCGAGCAGCCAACAAAGACCATAGTGGAATTATGCAAATTTGTTACATTGTTACATTGTTATGTAACAGGAAGTGAAATTGAAATTGCTGACGACCCCTTTCAGCAGTTCAGAATCAATTATTTCTTTAAGGAGACCATAACTTTGTGCACTTTGATCTTTAAAACTTTGCAGATGCTTTACATTCACAAACAGCTATATTACACACAGCACGAAAGGAAGTATTTGAAAAATCATAATAGGGGCACTTTAATAGTCTTCATTTGCATTGAGTGTGGCCATGTCACTGCTCATTTGCATACTAGTAATCTCGGCTCAACTTTGTTGCATCACCAACATCCGCAGTTGCTCACTTCGCCTCAAAACGCTTATCAGTATGGCTGTCAGTGCGAATGGCCCTTTAATCAATGTAGCTGTCTATGTTGCACACTTGGGAGTGCAGACATTTCTGTTGATTATAACATTTATGTTTTGTCATGTCTTGCCACATGCTTGCAGTGTAGACAGGGGGATTTATTTTCTGTCTCTTGTCTTACATACTGACAAAAGCCCTGTTCAAGCGTTCAAAGGTATATGAGCTTCCTGTCTCCCTATCTCATTCTTTCCTTCCTTCTTTTTACTTTCGCACATATACATACCTCCTGCCTGCTTCTGCCTCACTCTCCTCTCTGGCGAAATTGGTATTCTGCTTTCTCTCCTCACAGTGTGCGAGACTAACTCAAAGAGGAATGAAAGGCATATTTAATGTCTCATATTCAAGAAAGTCTCCTCCATCCTCTCCTGTCTCTCTCTGTTCTGGGCCTGTGATAATGAAAGTTAATTAGGCTTCCATGTCTTGCTGCAAAGCACATAGTTGCCAGAAGAAATGTGGAACAGACAGACAGTATCCGAGTGCCAGGATCAGATCAGATATATTCCACCAGTCTTAACTGTAAACACAACTTCAGCCAAGCATTTCTGGGCAAACTCCCCCTCAGCAAGAGCTAATCAAGACAAAACCCTCATCGTAGCCGGAATAATCCTCCAACATTATGGAATTATTTCGGTATGCCTCTGTAAGAACATTGCGATCTTCTTTTTACTTGTTAGAAAGATAATTGCTCTGTTTTAATCTCTTTTATGGAATACTGTGGTGCAGACAGTGAGAAAATAGGTTTGCGGAAAGCTAAGTGTGTGTGTGTGTGTTTTAATATCGCCACACTCCTAAGTATATTATTCGGTTAAACTTGCTCCATTTTGGTTATGTAATCTCTCACTGAAATAAGAGAGATTGGATGTGAAGTTACAATCGAAGGCTCAAACTACCAAAACACATTTAAGGACCCCAAGCGAATTTGAGGAACACAATTTTCTTTTCTGTGTAAATGTATTTCGCATTGAAACAGGAAGTTGGGGCATATCATATTAAAGTTGGGGCTTTAAGGCAAGTGCTATTTACACACAAATAATATCATATATTTTTTTTGCATTTTGTCTAGTAAAATATACTAAAGTAAAATCCATTAGATAAATACCAATAATACTATTAAAAGCACACTATTGACATTTTCTGTATTTCATAATGTATTAAATAGTGGTTACAAGTGAAAAGTGTGGAGCACTCAGGCGACATGGTGATGGAAAAAAATATGAGATGGGAAGAATTATATTTCAGTGCTTTTTGCATTTACTCGCAAAAGCATAGTTTTTCCTCCCACCTAATATTGATTCTATCAAAATAGTTTTGTGAGAGAACGAGAAGTTTCCTGGGGCAATGAAAAAGTTTTGCGAAAGAACGCAAAAACATAGAATTTTGCGTACTAATGCACTATTCTAGTAACAGAGTAGCATGTTTAATCTGAGAATTCCAAAAAGAAAAAGTAATCTTATAAAATTCATACACTAGAGTACATAGTGCACAGGATAAGTGCATAGTGTATAGTACATCATTCCACAGTCTCGTCTTGTTTAGCTCGCTATGAAACTCTGCAATACATGTTATCACCGGTGCTGTGACTAAAGCAACTTTTTCCCTTTAAATGTAACTCCTTTTGATCTTATATACAGGAAAGAATGATTGCAGGAGGTAATCTGGCCTGGTTCTGCTGAACAAGAAGATCATACATGAGGGCGAGCCAAGGAACATATATCTGCTATTTCTCTCACAAGTGAACTAATAAAGTCTCAAAGAACACAAGACACACAAAGCATTGATAGAAAGATTCCTAGAAAAGCACTGACAGAGAGATAGTTAAAAGCAGTATTATTCTAAGAGAGTGAGCTAAGTAACACAGACCTTGCTCCCCATGACAGAACTCATGCCCACCCGTCTGAGAAAGAGTGACACCTAGTGGAGGCAGACAGACCTTCAGTCTTCACTCCCTCAGGACACAGATTCAGTACTGCTCTAAAACAGTTTATTTAAAGCAGATTTTATGACAAAAAAAAAAGTGATTTAAGCAGGGTTGCCAGGTTTGTGTAATGCAGTCCATGTATGCTTATGCTTTTTTTATTAGGTTATGCTTTGACGGGCGGACAAAAAAAAAAACCTATTTAAGCTTTGTGTTATCCTGCACAACATGTTGGGGGCAGATGATCTCACAGTCCCAAACAAAACAATCATTTTCAATAAACCATTTGAAAAACTCTCACAATGAACACCACATTCGAGTCCTTAGATTTCAGCTCTTGTTACGAGCAAACACATGAAAATTTGTGTAGATAACATCAGACTTTCTGATTGTGATTGTCACTAGCACTTCGTACCTGCATAAAATACAGTTTGTATATGGCTTGTCAGCTGCCTCTTTCTGAGATCTTAAGAGTTTCTTTTGGCTTTGTTTCCATGGAGAGAAGAATTTATTTAAAATATAAAAAAAAGTTCTAGCCGTGTCACAGTTTGATGGATTCCCTTGTTATGGCTGTTTCCGGCCCCAGCTTTATGAGACAGTTAGCTCCCGCTACACACAACAGACGGCTCGGAGATGGGTGTCATTTGGAATCCGAGCACAACTGAGCCTTTCCACACGCACACACACTCTCTCTTTCCAAATATCCTGCTGTCCTGTCCACAAGCTGGCTCTGTTTTATTAATTAAAAGCAAATCACTCCTTCAAATGACTTTTTCCCTCATTTTTTCCCCATAGGAGCGGATGATGAGGTGGTATTACATGGCCAGATCCCAATCAGAGAGAGAGGATCCAATCAATCACTCTGTTATCTGCGTTCTGCTCTTCTATTACTCGCGTGACGGGCTACTAAGTCCTGGCTTTGAGTGTGCGCGTGAGAGCGCGAGTGGCAGTTGCCGTGCCGATAGAGGAGCTGTCATTCAGGTGCTGTAGATTAATGGGGAACCCGTCGCAGTGTTTAATGTGTTTAATATGGGCCGCCGATGAGGCCGTTACACTGATGCCACCTCCCGTCAACTACACCCTCTGAGTGATGGAGTCACCTGTTCCACATGCTGTGCCAAACGGACAGGGTTTAGTAGGTTAGCATGGGCAGTGGAACTATAGACTATATTTGGACTAACATCTGCACATTTACAAAAAAGTAACCGTGTATTCTGAAAAAAAAAAAAATCAGCACAGAATTGAGTGAACAATTTGGGGTTGCGTGTTCTTAAGGTGGATCAGTCAATCAGTGTTGTCCTTTAATTTTCCTACAGAGTAATTAGGCACACTGCATTTACAACTTAAGGGCCTGATGTACCTAGCCTGGTTAAAACCAGACCATTCTCAGTTGTAACTGAGTTAGGGTCTGCCAAAGCGTCATAGACAAATCATTTCCAGAGTGGCATCACCAACGGATGTCGCGGATAGACCTAAAACAATTCAGAGCGATGAAGGAGATGACGTATGCAGAGCGATGGAGAAACATCTCAGAGTGTTGTTCTTTGCTCGGTTTTTTACAAAAAGGAAACGTTCATCACTTAAAACAGACGCGATAGCTGATTCGAACGAGTGATGTTCGACGGCGGCATCCATCTTTGTAATGTAGGCTACAAAATCTGCTTCAAAATCCCAGCGCTGTCGTCATCGTGTAAAGCCCGCCCCAACGTTTCTGATTGGTACCTCGATTTCGACGGACTGGAAAGGGGCTTGAATGAGCTCTTTGCCAGACTAACTTTCAGAGCAAATCTTTGCCAGGGTAGGTTGTACCAACTGCATGTGCACAAGTTAAAAATTTGCCTTTGTGGTGTAAATGTAACCAGTCCTACTAAACCCACTCTGAGCGGGATTCGAACTGGGGTCTTCTGCGTGGGAGGTGCGCTAACAAGGATGCAAAACATCCCAGCCTCTTGCATCAGTCACTAATGTGCTTCTTGAGCCCAGGGGAGTGAGGCTTACATGCACAACTCCTACTGGCCTACGTCCATTAAACTCTCCCCCCTAAACCTCACTCCCATCTGGGTCATGGCACCAAATATAACTGGTCCTACTCCGAGCGGGATTCAAACCGGGCTCTATGATGTGGGTTGCAGGCATGCTAACAAGGATGCTAAATACCACAGCCTCTAGAGTCAGTCGCTAGCGTGCCTGTTGAGGCCAGGGGAGTGAGGTTTGCATGCACAGTTCTTACTGGCCTACGTCCTTTACATAATAGGCAACTAATCTACCCACTACTAAATTTGTTAGTGTTGCACCATTATAGAGATAGTTCCCCCAAACATTCTGTCATCATTTGCTTGTAACCAAATTATGTGATGATGGAAACCAGCCTTCAAGGTCACTTACCTGCAAGCTCTAAAACCTTGGTCAAACTCACCTGCCTATAACTGTCTAGTAATCCTGAAGACCTTGATTAGCTTGTTCAGAAGTGTTTGATTAGGGTTGGAGCAAAACTCTGCAGGAAAGTGGACCTCAAAGTTCAGAGTTGAGAACCACTGGTCTAAATGAATGAAGAACTTGGCTGGCCTGCACAAAGCCCTGACCTGAACCTCTATTGAACACATCATGAACTGCAACAGTGAGCCAGACCCCTTGACCCAACATCATGCCATTGACCTGTTGATGCTCTGCATCTACGTTCCAACAGCTAGCCGAAATTCTTACCAGAAGAGTACAAATGTTAGGGAGGACCAACTTCATATTAATTCCCAAGCATGATGGGTGTGGTGTGGTACATTTCAAAGTTTTTGAGACGGCAGTGAATGAATGTCTATATGTGTTCTGTGTCACTCCTGTTATTAGCTACAAATTTCCCAGCATTGATTCACCACTCAGCAACAAGAACAAATATGACACCACTCAAAGCGTACACACAAACACACATCTATGCACCCACCACCCACGCCCTGGGTAAAAATTCAGTTTCAGCGGTGACCTCCAAGGCGGACATTTTGACCTCTCTCTGGGAGAGAGTTTGAGACGAGGTGCCAGAGAAAATGGGAGCGATCACGGAGCCGTGGCAGTTTGTTGCGCAGGCAGCCGCTGCTGAAGGTGTGATGGGTGTATTTCTGTATCTGGAGAGCTTTAATGGGAGACACTCGCACTTTTCAATCGTCTCTCCACAACAGGGCCTGGATAATGAACGTGTCAACTGTTAACATTCCTGCAATGTGACTCCTCTCCTCCACCTCCTTCTGTCTGTCTGAATCTCTCATATTCTGCCTACCTCTGTCTGCATCTCTCATATTCTGCCTACCTCCTTATCCTATTGGCTTTCTCTCTTGCTCCCCACTTGCTAATTTTCACTTCTCTGTCTCTCTCCACCATCCTACTACTTCCTCCCAGCACATTTCACTCTCCTTCTCCTCACCCCATCTATCACCTCCCCCTACAATGTTCTCATTTAATCTTTCCCTCCAGAAATGCGTTCAGCTCCAATCATCTCAGATCACCTCGGATGACTTAGTGCTGTTGTTGCTGCTATTACGGCCAATATTACCTGTGCTCTCTCACAACTGCTGATAAGTATGTTAGAAACCTCTCTCGTCTCCATGTCAGGACCTCTCCACCAGAAGATACCGCTTAAGGCTTAACAAACCCAGAGCTATGGTTCATTTTTCTTTGTTTGCGTCCCCGTGTTGAGAGGCCGTGACACATTGCACCTGGCATGTGAAGCACACCAGCTTTCGTCATCAGTAACCAGAATCGGTTTCCTATTAGACTGTCTTTCCAGGAAATAACAACCCTAATCCCAAAAAATTTGACCTAACTACTTGCTAAACAATAACATTTTTTTTTCCTCTAAAATTGTATAAAAAGTACCATTACAACAAAAATGTTAAAGACCCCATAAACAATGACAATTCAATTTTTTATTGCAGTTTGTTTTAAATGATTTAACTGTATACATAATTATTAACACTAGCTATGTTTCCATCCACACGATTTTATCCGCATTAAGTGATAGCGAATGAAAAATGCTTTATAGAAACAGTAAAATTCGATTGAATTTCATGAATATCGACTCAAATGAAACACGGTCGGTCTCATTTGATTTTATCTTGATCGATATACGGCTTATGCGATAAACGCTGATGGAAACGTTATTATGGCGCGATCCATTTTGCCTAGCAAAACTTAGTTCCCAAATGTTTGCTTGAATGTTGTACAATTCGGTGAGAAAATGAATGGAAACACCTTAACATGTCTCTAAATCAATTCGATATACCAATTTGATCGCAAAACAGCATGTGACGTCATTGCGCACAGGTTTTTATTCGCTTTAAAGCCGTCTGATGGAAACACACTTTCACCAGCTTTATAATTTTATTCATGCGAAAAAAAACAACTTTATTCGCGTTTTTTACCGAACTTCAGATAATTCGATTGACAAGTGGATGGAAACTTGGCTAATGATCCAACAATCCAATCGATTCCCAAAAGACAATATCAAGTTTGCCGAACAATTTTTGTTGTTTGAGAATCCGTTTCACTTGGATATGTGTCACGATAGGTAAGGAAAATCACAACTTCAACTTCAACAAATCTTCAACAAAAAAAAGGTTGGGATGAATGTTCTTTGGGCTGAAGGGTGACAGTTAATATTACATGTTCTCAGAGGTGACATGAGCCCCCGTAGAGCAGGTGCTAAGTGCGTGTTGAGTCACCATTGCCTTGTGCAGGTGGGTGAAAATGCCATTTACCTGAGCCAATCACAAAGAGCCTACTCACCTTCTCCCAGTGGGCGGTCCAGACTCATTTAACAGCTGTTCCCCCTCTGTCTATCTCTGTCTCTCTGGAGAATCTAGCTTTTCTACATGAGATCCATCACTGACCAGGCACCTGCAGAGGCCATGGGTTAAGTTTGCATTATAGCGAATCCCCATGATTCCAGCTCACTGAACTCAATCTTGTTTAATATATAAAGATGTGCTTTTTAATTATCTTCTTGTCATGTTACATTTCCGCCGCAGCACCTGGGAGAGAAAGGCAATGCGTCACTGCACTTCCTCATCTCCTTTGTTCTCTCTTTCCCATTTTGCTCTCTCTTTCCTTGATTTTCCATCCTTTTCTTGATTTGATTGTCTCTCCGCCTGCAGCCCCCCTCCCCGTCTTCTTTTGTCATGTCCGATCTTTCCCATCTGTGCCGCAATTCATGCAACACTTATTCAGACCCGGCCTGTTAATGCAAGTGATAATGAAACAAGTGCAGCCTGGCGTACAACCCCAAAATTCATGTGAAATATTTCCGTCCTAACACCTCGCAATCTCACACGCCCATTTCCTGGACATGGGGCGAGAGTATTTTCCTTCCTTATGTGTTGATCACTCCCTCCTAGGAATTGTATCATAACTCTAATCACTGTCAGCTTTGGAAAGACAGCGTTCCCCACCGTCAAGGGAATAAAGGGAATACCTGTCTAATTACTCTCTCGTAAGCCTGGACCTGCTGAGGGTCTAATGAGCTTACACGAGTCTACCGTTGAGATCTGATTTCAGATGAGGAAAAGAAGTGTCGAGTTAGCTGGAGAGGGCCAGAGGAGGTGAACTTGTCTCCCTTGATGTGCACTTAATTGACAGGAAGCCAACGTGCGGGAAGAAATCCCCAAGAGCAATTATTAATAATGGAAGACGGAGAAATATTTATACACACAGAAAAACCTGATCTAGCGGCTTTCCTTTCACTAACTCGCCTGCCTCCGTCCAGTTACATTTCACGGCATTCATGGGTGCGCATCACCGTACCGTGTCTATTCTTGTCGTTTAATGTGAAAAACATGAAGTTGCTGTTCATTCCTGGCGGAAAATAGAGTTATTTGCGGGAGAGAGAGCATGGTGGAGCATGTGAGACAGCTGGGGAAGTCGGCCAGTAAAGGCATTTAACCTCAAGACACCTGAAATGGACCTGATACTGCTGTGTAATTTTCCCAGGAGAGCGGTTCAGACATTCTCTCAGAATTTCACATGAAGCGTCCAAATGTCTGAACAGTCCATGCGAATTTTTGCATTCCCAACAAGCAGTCAGGGAGGAAATAACTTGATTTCTCTATAAGCGTATGGGTGCTGAGAAAAGAAGGCAGAACACTTCTGCTGTAACAGATGTTACGATGTATTTCGGTTTCCATTTGCGACTGCAGCCTTAATACCAAATTACAGTTTACTCTAATGGAAGATTGGCTCAATTTTCTGGCCATTGAATGGGCCAGCGGGAACAGATGTTGAACGCTAAGATTGTTTATGGATTGTTTATGTTTGTTTGCTGCCTTGTTTTGCGCATCTTTCCTCTTGTTAACAGGTTTATGGTTAGCTGGTTTTTGCATGAACTGAGTCAATGTAGGATTTGGAATGTCGTTTTATGGTGTTTGGTTATAACAAGGTATGAAGAACAGAATTTTATGTGAACATTCCTTTATGGGAGTAAACATTGCCTCGAAACGTGATTTGTACAAAGAAGCGGATATCTCAGATTAGCCCACACACAGAATATTCTAGGACAACAGAGGTGGCAGTTAAAATAGTTTTTTTCCCCGACAGACGATGCTTTTGTTGGCGGTACAACACCTCCCTGCCAGTCTACCTGTCGGCCTGCCCGTCTTTTAAACTGCTACTTCATTTTGTTGCTCTGTCTTCAACATTAATATTTGAGTTTCAAGGATTGAGAGTCCTACTCTCCATATGTTGTTGCGAGTGGATGCAGATGTTTGCTGGCTAACAAGTATTGGCTTGAAATTGATGTGTGCACCATGAATGTGGCTTTGCAGAGGAAAAGAGGATGCAATTTATGGTGGGACTTTACACCTCCACATACAAAGAACTTTTCACTTAGTGATCTCCTTAGGGAACACTTTACAACAACATATTATCTCTCTCTCTCTATCTCTCTCTCTGGGGTGGCAATCCAATTCTGCGTATTAAAAAAAGTGCCTGTGGTTCTTAACTGTTGAATATTTCATGCCTTTTAATTTTTTCTAGCTGCTAAGAGTAAATTTAACAGTGAAATCACATTTAGATTCATACATACATTTCATAGTGCTGGTAATCTGTAAAACAAACCCAGCCCTGTATGGTGGAAATTAACAATATATCACGGAGAAATTTGCATCTTAGCTCTGCTAACATGTACAATCAACATGTGATATGAACAACAATAACAAAGCCGTACAGACTTTCAGGGAAACCAGAACTCTTGTTGTAAAGAGACACAAATCCAATTAGTTTTATTGAAAACAATTATACTATTATATAACATAAGATTGTCATATCAAGAAAAAACATCTGTATCCACTTTTAAAATGTGGATTTCGGAAGTGCTTTTTTAATACAGTAAAGTGTTTTAATTATGAATTCAGTTTAATTAGCAAAAACATAAATGTTTAGCCATCTCCTATACAAAAACATGCACAACTGTTACTTCATTTAAATCTGAATTAATTTAGAATTTATATTTTTCTATCTATATTTTTTATATATATTTTTAAAATTGTTTTCAATTTTGCAAATTGCGTTAAAGGGTTAGTTAACCCAAAAATGCCAAATTCTATCATCATTTACTCACCCTCATGTCGTTCCAAACCTGAAAGACTTCCGTTCATCTTTCATCTTAATGAAATCTGAGAGATTTCGGTTCCACCATTATCAGTCCATGACACTACCACTTTGACACTTCAAAAAGTTCATAAAGAGATCGAAAAAACGATTCCATATAAAATCAAACGATTTAGTCCAAATTTTCTAAAGAGACTCAGATATGGTCAGGGTCAGCTAAAGCATGCTTGATTGACGTGTGAGAACCAATGAGGTTTATTCTCGTGTTACGCAGCACGTTTGAGCTTTAGGAAGAGCAAATTAGGTTCTTTCTTATGTTACGCAGCACATTTGAGCTTACACAAGAACCAATCAGGTTAATTCTCGTGTTACGCAGAACGTTTGAGATTCCGCAAGAGTTTTGTTTTTGCGCGTCAAGCAGATTCGGTTGAGCTTCTGTTTGCTGATCAATGTTTATGTGAATAAGAGCGTATTAAGCTTTTCATATTAAGCGATCTAAGTCTCTTCAGAAAATCTCGTTATGAACTTTTTGGGGAAAAAAAAGTGCTAGTTGTGTAGACTGTCAATTGAGGGACAGAGATCTCTCAGATTTCATTTAAAATATTTTTCATTTTTTATTTGCGAAGATGAACACAAGTCTTACAGGTTTGGAACGACATGAGAGTTTGTGTGTGTTTTTTCATTTTTGGGCGAAGTAACCCTTTAAATAAATGTAAAATGAAACAGCTCATATTGAGTATATATGAAAATCTACATTTTCTCCTGAAGGGGGTGGATTTTGGAATCTAGTGGTGCTTCAATGTATATCTAATGAGTGATTATAAATCAAGGTATTAATCAATATTTTTCTTTCTAAACATCACATTAGAGTCACCAGTGTGATTACACTCCTTTTACAGATTTTTTGCTGAATTAAAAACAAAAGAGTAAGAAGAAGTTTCAGAGGCTATTTTGTAACCAATTTGTGTAAAGTGCCTAAATATACATCTTAGCAGTGGATTAATTTAAAGTCATAATACTTCATTCTAAAAGAGTTCAATTGGACGTGCATGTGCACAAACGTTCATAGCTCTATAATCGCCATTATGATTAAAATGAAAGGCCGTTTCTCAACAAACGTTCTCGCAAACGTCCTTGGTAGTTCGGACTTAGCAAATTCGACTTGCGAAATAACGCAAGTCTGGTTATTCTTCAAATGGAACAGCGTCGTTCTTGATCGCAGCACGCTCTGTCAACTACAGTTATCTCTTTTTGTATATTTTAGGCAAGAATAAAACGAAATATGTTATAAAACACCACTCTGCCACTTTTCCTTTAAAAAAATCTTAAACATATTAATGGCCACACAAATGTGGTTCAGGCAACGCGTACATTCATTATCTCCAATGCATATATTTATAACAACATGAAATATAAAACACAACCCTGCTTTTTTTTTTTTTTCATTTTAAAAATATGGAACATTACTGATCATTAAACAAACAGAGACAGGGTTTTGTCATTTTATTTTATTATACCTGTACATACAGTGAAGAGAATGTAGCCTATAATAAAATAAATATAAAAATATTCTAGATATTTTAAAATATATAAAATAAAATTACACAACCCTGTCTCTTTTTGTTAAATGTCAGTTTTAATGATCAATAATATTCAGTATAAAAGTTTAAGTAGCCTAAAAGGTATAAGAATACAATGAGAAATAAAGCAAAGAATCCAAAACGACTTGCCATGGAACAAACTATAGATTTATGAGACCAAAGATTGACTTATACACAAGACGAATTATATCTCATTTAAGCACTAGACTAGAGACAACAGAGCCAGCGGCAAACATCAGAAGGACAAGCCAAGGAAAAGCCGTTCCAGCCGGGGTACATGAGTGTTGAACACCCAGTGATCGCCTGGATCTCACAACTCAAAAACGTCAGATACATTTTTCAAATAGGTGCTATCTTTATAAATAAACCACATATTTGAGCTTTAAAGAACAACATTCTTAAAATTACATTTGCGAGATGCATTCTGGGATACCAGGCTGTCTCAAGTCCGCACAAGTCACCTCTCGATGCATCCTCGGTAAAAGGGCGGATCAAGTGCATCTGGGGATTTGAACTGAACTTGACTAGATGTGAACTTTGAATTGGAACAGTACTTGGGCAGCGACTGATGACGCTTCACAAGTCCACAAGAACACAAGTACAGACAAGAACGCATATTGAGAAACGGCCTAAGATATATCTGGCATAATAATGAAACATGAGTGCGAGTCTGAGTCTCAGTGGTCCATCCCCTCCTTATAAATGGAGGGTAACACGCCAATCAAATAAAAAAGAGGGGGTTGAATATCTAATTAAAGCACAGCAAAGCCAGTGTTTAATTAAATCACCTTTTGATACTCAAATTTCTTCTCGTCATAACTCACTTTCTCCTCATAGTATTCAATTGGACGCAACTCTCGGTCTAACCTGTTAGCATGCTAACTGCTATAATGTCTTCTGAATGATACAGTAATTTTTTCCTTTATTCAAGTAAACTCCCTGTCCTCGATTTATTCTCGCTTGCAATGGATTGAGTATTTGGAAGAAAAAAAAGAAAGAAAAGAAGACCATCAGATAACAGGAGCCCACCATGTTCTTTCATATGAAAGGCTTGATTGGACCTTGGATGGGATGTGGCATGTATGAGCAGTTTCAGCCTCATTACAGCCTGATTGATCACCTGAGAAGCCAACATCAGTTTTCCGCTACAGTATATAATTACACTGTAAAAATAATATTCATTGCACCAAACACACAGACCCCAGGCGACACAAAGACTCAGTGGGCATTCTGAGAGTAAATAACTCTGGAAGAAAGGAGGTTTTTAAGCAAAAACTTAAACAGAAAGTCCACTTGGTAACACAGCCTCTGGTTGATAGTAGCATCTGAGGCTTGTTGTGGTAATTTGTTTGTAAGATGCTGTTTTGCAAGCTGTTTCATCAGATTGATTATCATATTATATTAAGAGATCCCATAGCAATCATCAAGGGGACAACATTACTAAAATACGCAAGCACTTCTCTTTAGCAGAGACGGCATGGGCAGCACTGTGGGTGGACTTCAGGGATTTAAGCCCCCAGATGCTTTTTGGGTAAAGCCCGCAATGTTTTTATCATCTTGTTGTTTGTATGCTTCATATTTTATTTATTTTTTGTCAGTAATAAAATCATACAAATCTGCAATTCTGCTTTATAAATCAGACAAATCTTGCGAGCCAGACTTTCGACTTCTGGCATTGTGTCTGGTGAATATTAATGTTTATTCTGAAACAAAGTGAAAGCTCTTTTAAATGACGCTGCAGCTTCTTGTTCTGCAGACATCACCAGAGAAATTAGAGGAACCTGACTCTTGACTTTTTGGACCAGAGTCCACCACCACTTATTGAGTTCTATGGTATCTTTAAAGATGAAAACACAACTGATCTGATCTATGGAAATCCCTGAGGCTGAGACTAAGGTTAGTGGGATCTTATTATTTTTAGTTCCAGCCACATCGTCTGAATGAAACCTCACAGATTCAAAATGTATTATAAAGTGCACAGTATTACAACTGTTATCAAAAGATACAGAGGTCTTGGCTAAGCCCTGAATATCCTCTTAACCTAAAACCAGCCATGGCAGACTGTACTGTATTGTTCCTTAATTGGAATGCAACATATTTTGTTATATTAGTCAATACAGAGCACCACTAATTGTGAGTCTGGTCTGCCATCAACATTTATAAACTCAACCCATACTGTCATATGCTAGAAGAAAGAGATTAATTTCCCATTTCTTATTCCTTTTCTTGCGGAAAGAAGTAATTATTAGTAGTATTATTTTAAAAAACGCATTCACTGTTATTCCTGTGGCATTTGTATTCAACCTCCATGCAATATAATACGGCAGCAAATAACCTCATCATTAAGTCCATATCAGCCATAAGCATGCTTCATTGTTTAAAGACACTTTTTTGTTTTTTTTCCCCCTCACAAAATAATGGAACTTTTGGTAGATAATGCGTCTGTTTGAAGAAAAGACCAGTGCGTGTCAAGCTGAATGTAATGATTTCATAAATGTAAATTCAAGCAAGATTATACTTCCCCCACATTAGTTACCAGGGTTTGGCCCTTAGTTACAAAATTAGTTATTCATGAGCGAAACCTTTAGAAAAGGTGACAGAAATGAATTATTAATAGCCAATAGGTCCAGACCAGAACAATATATCTCCTGCTTCCCCTCTGCCACATTATTAATTAGTCATTTAAGTGTCATAAATAAGCAATATGAATGGAGAGTGAGGGAGTTGCATGATTACATACTAATTACCCAATCAGATGTGTGCTAATTAATTTCTCAACTCACGTACGTATGGATCGGTGTCCAGTAAATCATGATCAGATTGAATAGTGCACCATAGTTTTATTTAGCAAGACATTCGACTATCGACACATTGTAGCTTATTCTGGCCTGCTTATGAAGAGAACGCCTGAATAACATGTAAAGCGGCCAAGCATAGTGTTCTTTTTTACATCATGGTTAGGGATGAGCACCCTGAAACAAAACATAACAGGTGTGCTTAAGACTTTACATCGATTCATTTAGCAAACACTTTTATCTGAAGTGAGAGAAAAAAAAACACTGAAGCACTGCTTCAGTTTAAGCAATTCATCCTGAAAAGACAGTATAAAGCATGTACTTACTGTAAATGAGGTTCATGGTACAGTACCAGGTGGTACTGGTATATGACTTTGTTTCTCTGCAGATCAATAAAAACCTGTGCACCCAAAATAAGGAATATTTTTTTTACCCCTGATGAATGTCTAAAAGCCCAGACAGAACACAACATCTGACACACAGCGCAGGTAAAATGGTGGTGTATGTCAGATGGATGGCTGAACTGATGTCAGGGCAGGACTTCCTGCTAGGAAGATGGGCGGCAATAAATATACGCCAGAGCGAGATAGAGACAGAGAAGGAGAGATGCAGTGTTAAAAATAGCATACTACCGTACAATTATTCCTGCAGAATGTGGTATGTGTATTTGCCTAAATGTGCTGTATACAACAGTACCTACTGCACGAAATACTGTATCCCACAATGACCTTCAATTTCCAATATGATCAATAAACCAGAAGAAACATATTTTGTTGATCCTGGAAAAACATTCCTGTCCAAAAATTCTGTCCTATCCCTACCCCTAAACCTAGCCCTACCCATAAGTCATACCTAAAATCAGAGGGAAAGGATGGTGAATAACACTGATGTTGAAGCACCTAACCCTGGTTGTAAGCCTAAACTTGACATGAACTGTAAACTTGTCCCTCAAATATGATTGGTTGATTTGAATGTTGTTCCAGAATCAACAAAGTTGATCCAGGAACATGTACTTGGTGAAACAACGTTCACCAAAGACATTATCGTTCCCATATACCTCAATCAGGGTTGTATAGGTAGAGTTTTAAAATCACCCATATATGAGACATTTGGGGCCTTCATGACATTTGAAGGCCCAACAAATTTTAAGCTTTAAGTGTCATATCAGTGAGCAGTAGATTATTTGTCAACACTTGCTCTCTCGTGAGCTCCATCACTCTTTCTTTTTCTCTGTCTCCTTTTCTTGCCCTGTCTCTTCCCCTCCTAAAACTGATAGTCTTTAGAAGGTCGGTTATCTTGGTGCTGTGCAATATCCTTCCAACACTAAAGTAGAGTTAATACTATATTAGGATATTATTTCACAACCTCTATTATACACACCTCAGAAAAATCCAGAGGTCTGGATCTTGGCCATTGATCAGCCATGATCTCAATGCCAGTTGCTCAGCTGACGCAGGATCTTCTCAGAAGTTAGCAAATTGCTGAGTTTTTTTTTCAGTTTTTTTGTTGTTGTTGCTTTTCTGCAGTACTACAGCCATATTAATGATCCAATTCAATCCAATAAATGTCACATGACACGTCACATGACTGATCATTCGAGAGATGAAGGAAAATTAAGTCATCATGACAAAACTAATTGGCTCTGATCGAGAGGCTATTCAGAGCTGTGATGTCACAAAATGCAAGCAAAAAAAAACAGACAGTATACAGTGCAGTATGCATTAAGTAGTATGCTAGTATTATATTATACCATAGTGGAGGCTTGAAACAGAGAAGATGAGATACGAGATGAAATAAGGAAACAAATTATGCTCTTACTCTTACACTCCAATGCTGATTGAGACTCTCTGATCCACACACACACACACACACACACACGCACACACACACACACACACACACACACACACACACACACACACACACACACACAAACACTCTAATTAAAGGTTAAGCCGATTCCAACACAGTCTGATAGCACTGAGAGGCAGAGGATGTACCATTTAAAAACCCAGTAATTAATACTGCTCACTCTGCAATCATTCGAGAAACGAGGTTGAAAGGTGCAAAAGACGAAATATAAGACGAAATAAGAACGGCGGCAGATCACCTTTTTTATTTTATTTAACATTTCAATAGAGCTGTATGCCATAAATGACACTCACTTTTCACAAACAGAGCAAAATTCATCCACACCTCGCTTCCTTTGAACCGGAAAAACTATAATTATTTCTGTATAGGGAGAGAGAGATAAATGAGTTTAATTAAATTTAGAGGTGAAACGGGAAGTACCTGCTTTGGTGATATCCAGAGTGTTGGTAGTAAAAGGTTTGGTGTGCTCTTAAGGTAGTTTACAGGAGGTCAGTAATCCCTCCGCACGCTGCCAGCAGTAAAACACATAACCCCGGCTCATGCTCTACGAAACACGGTATTGGTGCAGAGCTTAAGCTGCCAGCCGCCGAGAAAAAGCCCCAGAGTTTTTTTCCCCCATCTAGGCGGGTTTTACTCCTGCTCTTCAGTCGTGCTGTTGGACGCCTGTATTTTGGGGATTAGTAGCTTAATCGACCTTGTAATGGGGAGATCAGAGCAGCGTGGAGCCATGGAGAGGAGTTCTCACACACATACTGTATACACACACTTTTCTTGTACAAACACACATATACACAATCTACCCCCACCCTGCGGAGTCTCTCTAGTACTTTTTATATGTAATTTTGCTCCTAAAATGCATTAGAGTTTTGGACAGAGGGGGAATAGAGATATGGTCACCTGACAAACATGCGTACTCATGTTCACGTCACATCATTAATTGACTCTTCACACATGTAGCCTTTTTCTGTAACTAAGTTAACAAAAATCTATATAGAAATGTGTACAAAGACCCATTGTTGAAAAGCCAGTAAATCAGCTCCGTCAATTTACTTGTTACACTTACAGTTTTAACATCGCCGGAAAATGCTGTATTGATGCTGTGTGTGACCAAAGCAGTAAGATGAACAGTCTGAGTGAGTATGTGGTTAAGACGCTGTCAAAGAATCACAAAGTACTGTATGTCCGGAGATGAGTCAAAAACCTACCCGTCTATGTTGTGGATAGAACTTACGTCAAATTGGACATATGCTAAAAGAAAAGTTGAAGATGAAATCAATCAACAAATTACTGAAACAGTTATGCTGCTTTTGACGTTTCACTATTTCAGCCATGATTTTCCACTCATCAGAATTAGAGGCAAATCGGTGCTCATTCATGAGAGTGTGCATTTTCTAAAGCACAATCTCAGAGAAGTACTGATATGTCACAGATGCCTAAGAGATATTTATCAGGTTAAATATCTAGCCCTGTCTGCAACTAAGTGCTGCAGGAAATAAATGTGTTTTGACTGAAAAAGACATCAGTGATGTCAGACAGTTGTGTAGTGTGAAAAGAACAGTGACAATTTTGAAAGTCATATAGTGTGTGGGCAGCATTATAGATGACAATATCACTGGGAAACAAGGTATACATCACCAGGACAGAAGACAACAGGGTTTTATTGGCATTTTGGTGTGGATGTGTATCGTAGCAATAGAGATCAAATAGAGAATCCCATTGCCTATGTCAACAGCAGAAAAGGTAATCTGGAGATTTCGCTGCAACTGAACGGATTTGTAATGTCAAAGTAGCTGTTGTATACTGGTGACCAAGTCACCAAGACATGTTCTGCTTTGAATGCTGTGTCCCAGCAATGGATACTGCTACTTGTGTTTCCACCAGGCTTTTTAAATAGATAAACCAGCATGACTCAAGGTGCACAACCAGAATGTCAGAATAGCTATTCTGGTCCGGCAGCAACAACAGCAGCACCAGAGTAGCACTAACCAGCAGGAATTCATTTGGTTAAGTTGGTATTTTCAGCAGGGTGGTTTGGTTTTGTTAAGGGCCTGGTGAGGGGTCACAGTAATGCATCTCTCACTGGTGGGGATTTGGCTAATGCCTGTGAGGGAAACATGGGAATGCATTGTACAGTCATCCTTCTCTCTCTGGGGCGTTAATCCTGTGTTATCTCATATCAGAGATGGTGTAGGGATCGGGTGCATGAGGGATGATAAGATGAACAAACACTGCGGCTCATTAGAGCGAAGACATTGTGTAATCACTGCTCTAATCTTCCATAATCCCAGCATCTACAACCAGCCACACTCTCACAGCGGGTTTGCTTCTCTACCTCTTCTGCCCTCTCACTCCCGACATAAAGGTCGGCTATGGCATTAAATTAAAACTTGAACCAGGTAAGACCCTGTAACCAGAGTCCGTTACAGGGGGGGTCAGCGCCTGCCGAAGTCATGTTCAGGTCATCTGGATTACTAGAAGCTTCCAGACAGGTTTGTTGGGGCAAGTGGGAGCTAAACAAGTGGGAGGCAGTTATATTCCTGAAGAGCTACTACCATCATGCAGAGTTTAGCTCCAACTCTAAACAGATGTCTGCACAAAACCTGACCTGACCAAAGAGGTCCAAAATAACCTGTTACCATTCCCATACATCTCACTAGCCACGTTTCCACTGTCGGGTCAAAAGCAGGCGTGTTAATGCGTGCCAGGACCAGTCGTGTTTCCACTGTCACTTCCGGGGCTTGATCGGGCCTCGCCAGGGCTTCCTCAGGGCCAACGGCCAGGATTGGACCTTGCGGGCTGGATCGGGCTTAAGGATTGGTTACGAACAGAGGCAGAGTTTATCGGAGTCGGGAGACGCCAGCGCCAGATGATTCCATATACCAGCTAACATCAGTATTAAATACTTTTAAAATCATTTTAGCTCAAAACTCACGTTCATTTTTGAATACCTTCTGTTTGTGATCCGATGTGGATTCTGATCACCGTATAAGGCATATTTATATGTGATGCAAAAGACTATGAGCGCTAACTATTACCATAGTAAACATGATAAATATGACTGCTTGATAAAATAAGAAAAAAAATCATATACAGTAGGCTCTCTCAATTATGTTTTTAATTGTATCTGTCAGTACGTCTCTTTATACCGGACTGTCTGACATCCATATCTAGCTCTGTATATGTCATAAAATAAAGCAACTTTTTTTTACGGGTGCTTCCTCTGTTTCTCTGACTGAAAATTTAGGCTATTGGGAGAGAGTGCTAAAGCTCCTCAGGTCGTATTTTTGGTGGCATATGTGTAGAAATTATCATTCTTTCTAAATGTAATGTAAATATGTCTTGTAACTACAAATAAACAGAAACATATGTGACTAAATATGTAGGTGTGTCCTCTTTCTTTTGTGAAATAACGGTAGTCCACTTTATTTCTGTGTGACTAATGTGCAATTTTGACACAAATTGATTCATTATGATGAATGTATCACTTTTTATTGTAAACCTGTGGTAAAAGATCAATGCTTGGGTTTTAAATATTTAAGTAAAGAACAAATATGCCAGCAAACTTTTATCATGTTTGTTTTGTGATCTCGCTGTTTCCAGTGATTTCTTTCTGATTAGTTTTCTGATAAAAATTCCATTTGTGGGTGAAATGATGGGTTTGTGTGACGTTGTTCCAGAGAGGCGTGTTACGGGCGGATTTTAGTGAAACGCTGTGGAGCTTCTGGCCCGAAAGTGGAAACGCAGCATGGTTTTGGGCTCGCGTCTCCAGGCCCAGGGCTTTTAGCCCGGCGCAGCCCGTTTAAAGCCCTGGCTCGCATTGGCCCGACAGTGGAAACGCGTTTTTTGACTAACTTAGAGCCAATCACAAATGTAAATGCCATGTGACTGATCACTCTGGGGCCACGGGGAAAACAAGGTAATGACAACACTGATTGGCTGATGATACCACAAGAGCACACACAGTCCCAAACCCTTAATTTCACTACTGAGGGGTAAGCCCGAACACACTTTTAAGAGCCCTCCATTAAAACAATGTAAACGAACACTTCATGCCTCCTGACTTGTACATATGGTGAGGAACATGAAATATTAAAAAGGACCAAGTGTCCAAAGGGAACATGAGTGAGAACTGAAAGATGAGTGCTTGGCCTGGTAGTTCCAACATGATTGGACGTGGAGGTCAGAAGCTCGACCTCTCTAGTGGTTTGGTTAAAATATAGGAAAATAATGGCCCAACATCCTGGCTCAACAGCTGCGGCATGGACCTCCAAGAACCTGAACCTGTCTCAACTCTCTCATCCACAAGCTTCCATCAGGAACAGGTGTACATTGTGGCAATTGAAGGGATTGGGTGGTTGCTTCGTGACAGCATTCTGATAAAAAAATTACTCAAGAAGGATATGTTAAAAATTGCATTTGATATTACTTCATTCTTCACACTGCAAATGCATATGTGCATTGTGTGTCCTCTGGTTGTATCCTGCACATTTTTGCTGATGCACTGTAGCAGGTCTTCCAGGTCTTCCATAAAAACAGAAAATTTACATGCTGAGCAGCATATACACACATGCATTTCCTTCAGCAAGTATTTTTGCTGCCCATCTCCACTCCCTTGCTTTTCTCATTCTGCACTCCCTCTCTTTATCAATCTGTCTCTCTCTCTCTCTTTCTCTCTCTCTCTCTGGCGTGTATATGCCGTTTTCTTTCTTTTTTCTCTTCTCTAAACTAATAACAGAAAGGGTGCTCATGGGCAACCCAGTGGAGAAAAAAAATCAATACTCTCTCATACAAAATCAAGATTTCTTTTATTCTGCCACTTTTGTTGCTTTTCTTTCACTCTCTTTCTCCAGCTGCCACTCCTGTGAGCTCTCCTATGCTGGTCTTTAGAGTGCCATGGAACACGGCCGTGGATTTTTACGAGGTGCTCTTTCACTGGTATTTGATCGATTGAAAATAATCAGATCTTTTCCCTTGATGCATCTCATCTGAGCACTTGTCTTACCTCTCGGCTCTTCAAGTAGTTTTTCATGGCCGGGCAAGCACATGTGAAGTGTTGGCGGGGGTGTTAGGCAGGTCGGCCTTCTCTGCGAGCCACCCCATCATACACACTCAATCATATTACTCTGAACCAGAGCCAGAGTCAAGAGAGACCGGTAAGGTTCTAGCTTTGCACACTCTTCAAAGAGAAAGACAGACAGAGACAATAATGACATGACATGACTTTCTGCGCTCTAAATTCATATTCAAGTTCCATTTAATGTTACATGGTTTCTAGGTTAAAGGCTTTTGGAACAGCATTTACCCTACACTATCAACAATAGGGATGAAAAGCAATTATTTTTCACAATCAGTTTCATTTTGAAACAACAACAAGTTAACGTCTCGGTTACGTATGTAACCCTTAGAAAGCCTATCAACTGCGAGTATTACAAAACGAGCCAATGGCAAGGGAAATGCCATTGGTCTGCGGAATTTGCATGGCGCAACTCCGCCCCACCTCGTGGGTATAAAGGAGGACGCCAGCAATATGCAGGTTATGTTTCTTCGCTGAGAAGCCAAGACTGAGCTCAGGCGATCCCCGCTGTACAGCGGAAGTGGCAGTAAGACGGAACGTCTCCGTTCCCTACGCGGGGAACGAGGGTTACATACGTAACCGAGACGTTCCCCATCGTTGTCACTCCGAGTTCCATCGGATGACGACGATTGTGGTTACCAGTCTAATCACGCCACCTGCGTTCTGTCTACATCGGCGCAGAGAGCACATACTTGACAGAGCAGTGCCAAGGCTGGGTCTGCCTCCTCCGGGGGCAGCGCTTGCAAGTTCACCACCTGGTCCCGGAAGGGAGTGGTGGGAACCTTGGGCACATATCCAGGCCGGGGTCTCAGGATCACGTGAGAGTAAGCCGGCCTGAACTCCAGGCATGCTTCGTCAACGGAGAATGCGTGCAGGTCCCCTACCCTCTTGATGGAGGCCAAAGCAAGTTCAAGTTCAAGTGTCCTAGCTCCTCTCAGGAACCTGACAATCAGGTCGTGCTTCCCTACGGACTTACCTTCAACTGTATCATGGTGTGTGGCAATAGCGGCAACGTAGACTTTGAGGGTGGATGGAGACAGCCTTCGCTCCAACCCTTCTTGAAGGAAGGAAAGCACGACACTGATCGAACATCTCCAGGGGTCTTCTCTGTGAGAAAAGCACCAGTTGACAAAGAGGTTCCACTTCAACGCATAGGCGTGTCTCGTAGACGACGCTCTAGCGGAAGTGATGGTAGCCACCACCGCTGGTGGTAGGGTACTCAAACCTGCCTCGTCCCGTCCAGGAGCCACACGTGGATGTTCCAAAGATCGGGACGAGGGTGCCACAGGGTGCCCCGTCCCTGAGAAAGGAGGTCCTTCCTCAGAGGAATTGGCCAGGGAGGTGCTGTCGCGAGGAGTACTAGTTCGGAGAACCAGGTCCGGGTGGGCCAGTGCGGCGCGACCAGAATGACCTGCTCCTCGTCCTCCCTGACCTTGCGCAGAGTCGCCATTCTCCCGGGAGGGGCTGAAGCCTTTTACCTATAGGCTATGTAGTGATAAGCAAACTTTTTATTTCATTAGAACAAACTTATCATAATGTAGCCTACATTACACCTTATTATTATACTTAGTTCTTATACATTTTAAACTTATTTTGCACCATTCAAGTTCTGGCAATATCGCAGTATTAGCCTACATTTTACAGTGATTTGGTGATGCAAGAGCGCGGGCATTTGCATCTTCTTTTGGAGAGTTCTCAGCGCCGACGATTTGATGCATTTCTTCGGCGAAATACAGGTTTGTCTACGTTTTATTTAATCTATAAAATAATTACTATGCTGTAAATAATTGTATTTTATGCAAGGCAACATACAAGGACGCAATGTCAGTTAGCCTACCTAGCTAACTTAAGTCTTTTAACGCCTGATCCCTTGCATAAAACAAATATAAAGATACAAAATCTATTTACATCAGATGTTAAAACATGTTCTTAGAGATGTGCACTATTTGTTTACGGTTTCCTCGCCGAACACGAGCCCAGCTCCCGCAGGAGATACAGCACCGTTATACCGTGGAAACGGGAGAACAGAGACCGCTTGATTACACTTGAATTGCTTTTAAAGGTTTAACTTTTGGTGTTTGTTAAATTAGTTTAAGGGTGTATTCACACCAGGAAAGTCCGATAGGTCACTTTGGTCCGGACCAAATAATACTGTTTTTTTTTTTTTTTTTTGGTACGGTTCGTTTTAACACTGCTCTTTTTGCAAGTGAACCAAAATTTGTAAACAAAACCACAAGTGTGCTAAGGTCATCCATTCATTGGACAAGGATTCTCAAGTAGGGAAATCAGGAAGTGCAAAAAAGGCTCAGCATGGAGATATTTCGTACTGCAATATTTGTTCTTTCACTAATTTTGTGTTATTCTGTACAAACGCAATATGAAGAAACTAATGAGTATCATAAGATACAATGTCATCTATACGATGTTGTAATTCGGATTTTGAGAAGACGACGATGTGCGACTAGCTTTCGTGAGGCTGCCGTGCGTGCGCTGCGCGCAGTATGTTCTGTCTCGCATACGCGCTCCAGAATCCGGGAGATTTTAACTAATTTGCGGGCTTCAGGGAGACGCTAGCAATATTCCCGGAACTTCCGGGAGACTTGGGATGTCTGATAAGGCAGCTCGTCTCTTCGAAGCTCCAGGTCAAACCACGACTAATTTTATCAAATGTAGTAGGCTACAACAGCTCACTTTCCCATAACGCAACTCCGACTACGGAAGCCTGTTAACTCAAAGGCGCAGTGCTTTTTTTGCAATTGGGTCGGTTCATGTTCACACCGTAAACGAACCGTACCAGAGTTCGTTTGGAACCGTACCGAGACCACCTCTTCAGCTGGGTCTCGGTTCGGTTGTTTGGTCCGCACCCGAGTTCGATTGCTGTATTCACACCTGCCCAAAAGGTCCGCACCAAGGGGGGAAACGAACTAGAGTTCGATTCAATCGAACCAAACAAGGCAGGTGTGAATACACCCTAAATGTTGGCAGTATTGCACTTGTTAAAACTAAATAAAATATGTTGTATTAAGAAATGTTCTCATCTGAAATAAAGGAAGATATCATGTACCTAAACGAGTCATTGTCATGTATTTTACAAAGGTTAGATGATTACGTTAATAGTGTTTTTTTTTACAATAAGTTTGATTTGAGTCAGAAGTACAGAACTGTGCAAAAGTTTTAGATGGGTAAGATTTTTTATGTTTTTAAAAGAAGTCTCTTCTGCTCACCAAGGCTGCAATTATTTGATAAAAAAAATAAAAAAAACAGTAATATTGTGAAATATTATTTCAATTTAAAACAGCGGTTTTCTATGTGAATATATAGTGAAGTGTAATTTATTTCTGTGATCAAAGCTGAATTTTCATCATCATTACTCCAGTCTTCAGTGTCACATGATCCTTCAAAAAAATTTCTAATATGATGATTTGATGCTCAAGAAACATTTATGATTATTATCAGTGTTGAAAACAGTTTTTTACATTTTTATTTCATGATGCTATGATGAATAGAAACTAAAAAAGAACAGCATTTATCTGAAATCTAAAGCTTTTGTAACATTAAACTCTACCCTTCAAAAGTTTGGGGTCAGTAAGAATTTAAATTGTATTTTTGGGGGAAAGAAATATAATAAATCAATACTTTTATTCATCAAGGATGAGTTAAACTGATCAAAAGTTACAGTAAAGACATTTATAATGTTAGAAAAATATTCTATTTTAAATAAACGCTGTTCTTTTAAACTTTTTATTCATCAAAGAACTGTTTTCAACATTGAAAATAATAATGAATGTTTTTTGAGCATCAAATCATCATATTAGAATGATTTCTGAAGGATCATGTGACACTGAAGACTGGAGTAATGATGATGAAAATTCAGCTTTGATCACAGGAATAAATTACACTTTACTGTATATTCACATAGAAAACAGCTGTTTTAAATTGTAATAATATTTCACAATATTACTGTTTTTTTTTTTTTTTTATCAAATAATCGCAGCCTTGGTGGTGAGCAGAAGAGACTTCTTTTAAAAACATAAAAAATCTTACCGATCTAAAACGTCCCGGGTTACGTATGTAACCCTAGTTCCCTGAAGGAACGAGACGCTGCGTGAAAACGCTGCGGGAACGCTTCTAGCGTTGTGCGTCTTGAAGCATAGTATGGAATCAGCCAATGGCGAGACGGAACGTCACGAGTGACGTCATCGACCAGGAAACTATAAAGCACACCCATAAACAAGATGGCGACAGCTTCTGGAAAGTCTGAAGCAAATCGATCAAGGGAATGCTGGGAGTATGGCAACGACACGCAGCGTCTCGTTCCTTCAGGGAACTAGGGTTACATACGTAACCCGGGACGTTCCCTATCAGGAACGTCGAGCTGCGTGAAAACGCTGCGGGAACGCTAATACCCACGTCGCCATAAGAGCAAGTGACCGACTGTGTGAATCAAGGATTAAATTCAGCCGAAAGCACCTGCGCCCCAGGGGTGGAGCTAAGGTCTAGGTCATAGAACCTGACGAAAGTATGCGGTGAGGACCAGCCTGCCGCATAACAAACGTCATGAAGAGAAACTCCTGACAATAAGGCTTTGGAAGCCGCCATACTCCTGGTAGAGTGAGCTCGGACAGCCAAAGGTGAAGGCTGACCAGCCGACTCATAGGCAAGTGAGATGGCCTCGACCACCCACTTGCTCATCCTCTGCTTAGACACTGGGGACCCCTTCTTAGGTGGTCCGAAACAAACGAACAACTGTTCTGATTTCCTCCACAGGGCAGCTCTGTGGACATAAGTATCTAGAGCCCGGACAGGGCAGAGCAGATTAAGTTTTTCCTGATCTGACGATGTAAAAGGAGGAGGGCAGAAGGCCTGCAGAACTATAGGTCTGGCCACATTGGTAGGGACCTTAGGGACATAACCTGGCCTGGGGTGGAGAAAAGCCTTCACCATCCCAGGCGCAAATTCCAAACACGAGGGAGCAACCGAGAGAGCCTGAATATCTCCGATTCTCTTAAGAGAAGAAATGGTAAGGAGAAAAATAGTCTTTAAAGTAACAAACTTTTCAGAAACTTCTTCAATAGGCTCAAAAGGAGCTAGGGAAAGACCTTCTAGAACGATGGCCAAGTCCCACGCTGGCACCCTCGTGCGGACTACAGGCCTCAGCCTCAAAGTACCACGGAGGAAACGAGTTATAAACGGGTGTCTCCCCAAAGAGACTCCACTGAAAGGGACATGGTAAGCAGCAAGTGCCACCACATACACCTTTAGTGTGGAGGGGGATAACCCTGAGGAGAAACGCTCCTGCAGGAACTCCAGCACTGCACCCACTGGGCAGTTAACTGGGTCCAACAGGTGTTCTCCACACCAAGAAGTGAAGAGCCTCCACTTCAAGGCGTATAACTTCCTCGCGGAAGGAGCTCTGGAGTGAAGGATGGTCTCAACAACCTCGGTTGAGAGACCAGTGCCTACGAGCTGGGCCCCCTCAGAGGCCAAGCCCATAGCTTCCACAACTCTGGGCGGGGGTGATAAATCAACCCGCTCGCCTGAGAGAGAAGGTCCCTCCTGATCGGAATCTCCAGAGGAGAGCCGTCTAGGAGAGATATTAGGTCCGCAAACCATACTCGGGCCGGCCAAAACGGGGCTACCAATAGTAGACTGACCCCGTCCCGGCGAACCCTCTCCAGAACTCCTGGGAGCAGAGCAATCGGGGGAAAGGCGTACAGGCGTGACCTCGGCCACGGCTGTACCATAGCATCCAACCCCAGTGGGGCTGGATAACTGAGAGAGAACCACAGTGGACAGTGTGATGTCTCCCTGGACGCAAATAGGTCTACCTCGGCACGACCGTATTGCAACCACAGGAGCTCCACCACCTCGGGGTGGAGTCTCCATTCCCCGGGCCTCGGCCCCTGCCTCGACAGGATGTCCGCTCCCTGATTTAGATACCCCGGAAGATAAATCGCCCTCAATGAAAGGAACTTCCCCTGGGTCCATAGAAGGATCTGGCGAGCCAGATTGTATAACTGGCGAGAGCGCAGACCCCCCTGATGGTTTATGTAAGAGACCACCGATGTATTGTCGGACCGGACAAGAACATGATGACCTCTCAGGTCTGGCAGGAAGTGTTTCAGAGCCTGAAACACCGCCAACATCTCTAGACAATTTATATGCCAAAATCGATGATGGTCCTGCCACAGACCCTGGGCTGGGCGACCACTCATGATCGCCCCCCAGCCTGTGAGGGAAGCATCTGTCGTTAGCGTTACACGACGACAAAAAGCTCCCAGCACAGGTCCCTGGGACAGAAAACAAGGAACCCTCCACATGACCAGAGCACGTAGGCAGCGCCGCGTAACTCTGATCGTGCGGAGGGGGTTTCCCCTCGGGGAGAACCCCTTGGTTCTGAGCCACCACTGTAACGGTCTCATGTACAACAGGCCGCAAGGTATAACATTGGACGCTGCTGCCATCAGACCCAGCAGTCTCTGGAACTGCTTCACAGTGAGCAACTGGCCTAGCTTTACTCGTTTTACGGCTGAGAGAATCGAAGTGATGCGGGCCGGCGACAGGCACGCCCGCATTGCTACTGAATCCCATAATACCCCCAGAAAAGATGTCTTCTGTGATGGAGATAGAACACTCTTCTTGGCATTCAGCCTCAACCCCAGTTTCTTTATGTGCGCGAGGACGACATCTCGATGCCGAACCGCTTGTTGTTGCGATTGAGCCAGAATCACCCAATCGTCTATGTAGTTCAATATACTTTGGGACAACTAACTGTTGTTGGAATAGTGCTTTATAAATAAATAAATAAATAAATAAATAAATATACGAATGCCCTGGAGTCGCAGTGGAACTAGCGCTGCATCCATGCATTTCGTGAACGTGCGGGGAGATAGAGCTAGACCGAACGGAAGAACACGATATTGGTACGCTTCGCCCCCGAAAGCGAACCTCAGGAACTTCCTGTGTTGCGGAAGGATGGAAATGTGGAAGTACGCGTCCTTCAGATCTATCGTGACAAACCAGTCCTCGGACCTGATTTGTGACACGATTTGCTTTAGCGTGAGCATCTTGAACTTGAGCTTGGCTACAGCACGGTTTAATAGGCGCAGATCTAAAATTGGACGCAACCCCCCATCCTTCTTTGGAACGATGAAATATCGGCTGTAATAACCTGACTCCTTGCTGGGAGGAGGAACCCGTTCTATAGCCTCCTTTTGAAGGAGTGTTTTCACCTCTTGTTCCATTACCAGAGCCTGCTCGGGGCCCACCACAGTGGGCAGGACCCCGTTGAATCGAGGAGGAGGAGATCTGAACTGAATGGCATAACCCCTCTCTATCGACTGCAGAACCCACTGAGATATTTTTGGAAGACTTTTCCACTCTGCCAGAAATTCTACTAAGGGTACCAGCCTCTCGAGGCTGGCCTCTGGAATATTTTGAGCAGCAGACACAGCGCCCTGTAACGGCGCACCGGCAGGGAACGACTGGTCTAACTGCCCTAGGCCCCTCCTCAGAGGGGGCGAGTGTCCCTCGGGAAAACACTCGCTGGGCCCGTCTACGCCCCGTCTTAAAGGCGGGGTTGGCAGAAGGGACCCCTGAGGGCACCGTGAGAGGACGGGCACCGTCTGAAGCGGTGAACACCTCCCTCTCACGGAGGGGACCACCCTCAGCATCCTGACGCCAGTGGCGTCAGGACTTCTTTTTAGACGAAGCCTTCTTAGCCATAATGACCGTCCTCAGATCAGTCTTACCGCTGGAAGGCTTCGCCTGAGAGTGTCGCGTCTGTGCCCATTGTTTAGAAGGGGGGCCACGAGACGCGACGCTCTGCTTTTGTTGCGCCCTATGTGAGGAGCTTGTCGACGGCTTGGTGTGCCCTCGCCCAGCAGACCCTGAGATATGAACTTTAAGTGGGAGGAATTTTTGAAAAGCCGCAGCTTGTTTCTTTCCTTCCTGAAATTTATCTATAACCACATCTACTGCGTCACCAAATAGACCAGATGGAGAAAGTGGAGCATCCAAGAGAAAAGCTTTCTCTTTATCCTTCATTTCAGAAAGGTTCAACCACAAGTGCCTCTCTGCGGCCACCAAGGCTGCCATAGTACGGCCCATCATTTTGGCCGACTCCTTGGTGGCACGCAGAGATAAATCTGCAGCCTGACGCAGTTCGCGAACCATGTCAGAGCTGACCTCCTCACTCTCACTCATATCTTTTAAAAGATCAGCTTGGTATGCCTGCAATATGGACATAGTATGCAGACACGCCGAAGCCTGACCAGCCGCCGAATAAGCCTTGCCCACCAAAGCCGAGGTATTTCTGAGAGGCTTGGTGGGCAACGCTGGTGCCTTAAGAGACGAAGAAGACTCAGCAGAAAGATGGCTAGCTAGAGTCTCCTCCGCCTTGGGCATCGCCCCATAACCATACAACTTAGCCCCCGAAATATTCGAATAAGTGGATGTCTGGGGGCTAAAAACACGATAAGAGGCGGGTCTCTTCCACGACTTCGACACCTCAGTGTGGAGGTCGGGAAGAAATGGAAGGCACCGCCGTGGAGGTTGAGCACGGGAAGGCAAAAATCGTTCATCAAGCTTGCTTTTAGAAACACACTCCTGCCTAACAGCTGGCCACTCGATGCTTAGTTTAGAAACCGCACGAGTGAGCACCTCCATAAGCTCCTCATGTTCAGGGGAATGAGATGACGAATCCTCAATATCCCCTGTCTCAATACTAACAACATCCAGCTCCTCGGAACTGGATAGTTGCAGCATTGGTGCCTCAGCCCGGGGGGAAGAAACCGCAATGCGTGCTTCCACACCCGAAACTGAGGCACTGGAACTGGCAGGTAAAGGCTGAGATAAGGCAGCGCCCGTCTCAAACCCCGCTGACAGATCCATTTGCGATCCCCACGACAGGCGCCGCCGCTCTGCCTCGACAGAGGCGGGACCCGAGCCGCGGGGAGCGCGAACCGAACCACTCTCCTCGAAGAGTGATCGGCGGGAGCGGAGCGTTCTGATCGGAAAACGCTCGCAATGCTCACAATCAGCCCCCTCGAGAGCTGACTGGGCATGCTGCACTCCCAAACAAACAACACACAGATCGTGTGTGTCCCCACCCGTGAGATAACGAGTACAGGGGGGAGCACACTTTCTATATTGCTGCTCGCTCGTCATAGTAATATATGTGAATATATATAGTTTTTTAAGTGAAAAACTCCTGCCTAGCAATCACTAAGAACAGACAAAAACACAGTTTGGACAGATTCACACACAGAGCGCTTTGCTGAAGACAACAGAAGCTGTCGCCATCTTGTTTATGGGTGTGCTTTATAGTTTCCTGGTCGATGACGTCACTCGTGACGTTCCGTCTCGCCATTGGCTGATTCCATACTATGCTTCAAGACGCACAACGCTAGAAGCGTTCCCGCAGCGTTTTCACGCAGCTCGACGTTCCTGATAGGGAACTTTTGCACAGTACTGTATGAGGTAATTCTTTATTAATTACTAATGGGTTCCCTATTTTTTCACTTTAGAATACTGTATCAGGTTCTAAGTCATTCCTGAAGAGTTATCTAATAATTATTTATTAATTACTAATAAGTTCCCTATATTTTCCCTTTAGAATACTGTTTCAGGTTATAAGTATACTAATTCTTGGATAATTATTTGATAATTCTTTATTAATTACTAATGGGTTCCCTATATTTTCACTTTAGAATACTGTTCCAGGTTTTAAGTAATTCCTGCAGAATTATTTAATAATTCTTTATTAATTACTAATAAGTGCCCTATATTTTGACTTTAGAATACTGTTTCAGGTTATACGTGTCCTAATTCCTGGATAATTATTTGATAATTCTTTATTAATTACTAATGGATTCCCTATATTTTCACTTTAGAATACTGTTCCAGGTTCTAAGTAATACCTGCTGAATTATTTGATAATTATTAATTACTAATAAGCTCCCTATATTTTCAGTTTCCCTCAGTCGTTGCCTCAATACATGAATTTACTCAATGGCATTCTATGCTGAGGTATTGTACAATACACACACAGTATTGTATATAAAATATAAAACCTAATCTGAGGTTAGTTATGGCAAGGCATTTGAGTGGGGTTCCTTTCTGAAGTTGATCTCTTACAGAACACTCTTTAACATTTATGTATTTGTTAAAATTGTATTTTCATAATACTACTTCTATTAATAACATTAGTAAATAAGAAAGGTCACAACTCAATGTTGTTTTGTATGACTGTTCATTAGTTACTTCTTATTTATCTTTCTTGAACCTTAATTAGTATAATTAATAATAGTTCTTCAGGAGGTGTGTGTAACGTGGTGCGGTAGAAATAGCGATGAGGCTGGATCCAGTGTGTGTGGCTTTATTAACAAACTGCAAACTTAGACAGGAACAGAATACAAGGACTCAGAAACAGGATACAAGGACTCAGGAATAACCAACGCTAACATACATTCAACTACTCACAAAGACAGGGCAGAAACACAGGGCTTAAATAATCAAGGACAAACGAGCTAACAGAATAACAAGGGGGCGAGGGAAATAAGAAACACCTGGGATAACTAATAGACAAGACAGGGAACCACTGAACATGACATAAGACAAGACACAAAACCCACATCACGACAGTATGACAGAATTCATTAGTTATTGATTAACTAACTGTTCAAAATCATAAAATTATATTACTGATTAGTTAACACATCTTCCTTAGTAGTTAACAGTAGTGAAAAAGTAGTTAATGAAGAATTAATTATAGTTCTTCAATAATTTCTTATTAGTTATCCAGTAAGTAAGAAACAGTATTCTAAAATGTTACCCTGATTTGTTATCTGAAATGAACTGAACGGCAGTAAATGCATTACTTTTGCAAACATTTCCTTCAGAAATACACTAAAACAATTGGTAATCAAACCAGAATCATCAATCAAAATCGTTACACTGTGCCATACAATTCCCATTATAATCAATAAGCAACAATTTATTATTATTCATGTCTCTCATGCATCCTCTTTTCAGACCATTAGACCACAAATCCTCAGTAAACACCACAATTTTACCTTATTTTGCCAAACACATGGGGTCAGGTTTTGGTTGGTTATGTCCCCATTAACCCCTCCTGTTAGATTGTGTAACTACACTATCTACTTCTAAAAAGCATTTTTCTCCATTGATGGCCATTAAAAAAAAACAAATTGTGTGGCAAGTTGTCAGTCAGCATTGTCAAGATGACATATAGCTGCGACTGCAGAGTGATAATTCATAAGACATTTACGGTTCAGATGATTAGCTCAACAAGTTTAGAGGTTACGATAAGCACCTTTGAGAAGAATGGGAACCCCAACAGATTGCTTTCTCCAAATATAATAGATCTCTATTTGATTACAGCCACACCATGCTTAAGGATCTCACTGAGAACACAAAGGACGCACATAAACACTGCCTCTTTGTCAATCTTTATCCACTAGTCACTGTTGGACAGCAAAACTTTAATTAGTTGTACATTACTCGGTTTCATAATCAGTTAAATTTTTCGTATTGTATTTGCTGATCCAATAGTTTTGAGGAGGTACTGTTTCTCCTGCTTTATAAGAGAAACGCCACTGGTTTCAGGGTGAAGTTTGGCGGTTTGTGTAGGTCTAATGGGACACACTGCTTCAGTATTACTGTCAGATGGCGCAGATGGACAACAGAGGGAGAAAAGGCACTCGTAGATGACAGAGAAAATGGGAAAAGAAGGGAGGGAAGGAGGGAGAGAGGGAGGGAGGGAGGGAGGGAGAGAGGGAGGAAGGAAGGGAGCGGGGAGCGTGTTCTCTCACTTGCCGACGTGATTACACGCTGGCAGAACAGGAGCGAGGAAACGAGGAGCGGACTTCCAAAGACAGATATAATGTGCCGGGTTTTTTTTTTTTTGTCTGTTTCATAAAGCAATGGTAATGCCACAATCCCTCTGTCATGCCAATAATGCCCATCTGAAATGGAATGAATTGACAGATATATATATATATATATATATATATATATATATATTAGAGAGAGAGAGAGAGAGAGAGAGAGAGAGAGAGAGAGAGAGAGAGAGAGAGAGAGAGAGAGAGAGAAATGAAAAGCTCATTATAAGCAAGGCTCTCTTTTTTTCATACATCGCTCATTTTGTCTCAGCAGTTTGTTTTATTTATTTGAAGTTAGTGGCTTAATGAGATCCCAGAGGCCCAGAGCTGAGACTGAGAGAGAGTGAGAGAGAAGGAAGAAGAATGGAAAGACTGGGAAATAGAGAGGAAAATGAAAATATATATATATATTTATAAAAAGAAGGATTGGAAGGAAGCTGAAAAGGAGAGATGTGGAACAGAGAGCAGAAAAAAAAAAGAAATTGAGGTACAAGTAACTAAAAGGTGTAGATGGGCAATTCTCTGAATAGCCTACCTGTAAAGAACATAGGTCAAATCAAAAGACAGACACTATATTTTGCTTAGAAATAAAGAAATGCAAGCAAATGTATATTTAATTTATATATTTATATCAATAAAAAAAAACATTTAGGACCGGGATAATTAAGTATATTTAATTCACAATTATCATCTGTAATACGTCTCACACACACACACACACAAATATTATTGGTCCTAAAATAGGCTTAATTGGTGTTGTTGTTTACCTCTCACAACCATAAAAACACTCTGTAAAAGAATATAGTGTATAAAGGCTACTGTCTAAATGGATGTCCATCTGCAGCAACTAAGTGAGAGTCTGTGATTTAATCTATCATGGATATGGGCATATTTAGAAATGCGAATAAGTTGAGAAAAGTTCAGCTTAATGCAAATGAGCAACAATTAGAAGTAGCGACTACAGATGGAAGAAAAGTCTCCTGTTATCTGTCTCTGTGAGAGACAGCAGTGTCGGCAAGATAGAAGTTACTGTTACTGTGAATGAGTCATTGTTTTATATAATTTGTTTCTACCCGTGTACGGAGAAACAATAAAGTCATGTTGTGCGGATAACCGTGTCAGGAATTTGTGAAGTTTGATTCATGCGTTGACAATTATTCGTTCATGATTTTAGCTGTGTCCCAATTCAGGGGCTGCATCCTGTGAAGGCTGCATTTGAAGGCCGATTGCGTCACAGCAGCGTGACGAAGGGGGTCCCGAGTCAAAGGATCCTTCTAATGTGGCCTACCGTCAGCGTTGCCAAGTCTGAGGTTTTCCCGCAGAATTGGGCTAGTTTTAAGTTGTTGCCGCGGGTAAACTTTTTCTCCACTGGTTGATTTCCACCCGAGTAAGTACGATTTTGACGCTTCAACACCCCCAAAACATCCCTCAGACGCACAATCCAGTGGAGAATTCGGCCGCCCGATGGAGAAGAGCCGATAGGCTTTTTGGGCTACTTTTGTTGCACAGACCTGGCAACCCTGCCTACCGTCCTCCTTTCCCCGGGCCGCGAAGGATAGAACGAGGAACCAGCACCCGCCAAGAGAAACGAGACAGAGAGGATAAGCTGATCTATATACAGTGAGGAAAATAAGTATTTGAACTCCCTGCTATTTTGCAAGTTCTCCCACTTAGAAATCATGGAGGGGTCTGAAATTGTCATCGTAGGTGCATGTCCACTGTGAGAGACATAATTAAAAAAAAAAATCCAGAAATCACAATGTATGATTTTTTAACTATTTATTTGTATGATACAGCTGCAAATAAGTATTTGAACACCTGTCTATCAGCTAGAATTCTGACCCTCAAAGACCTGTTAGTCTGCCTTTAAAATGTCCACCTCCACTCCATTTATTATCCTAAATTAGATGCTCCTGTTTGAGGTCGTTAGCTGCATAAAGACCCCTGTCCACCCCATACAATCAGTAAGTATCAAACTACTAACATGGCCAAGATCAAAGAGCTGTCCAAAGACACTAGAGACAAAATTGTACACCTCCACAAGGCTGGAAAGGGCTACGGGGAAATTGCTAATTAGCTTGGTGAAAAAAGGTCCACTGTTGGAGCAATCATTAGAAAATGGAAGAAGCTAAACATGACTGTCAATCTCCCTCGGACTGGGGCTCCATGCAAGATCTCACCTCGTGGGGTCTCAATGATCCTAAGAAAGGTGAGAAATCAGCCCAGAACTACACGGGAGGAGCTGGTCAATGACCTGAAAAGAGCTGGGATCACCGTTTCCAAGGTTACTGTTGGTAATACACTAAGACGTCATGGTTTGAAATCATGCATGGCACGGAAAGTTCCCCTGCTTAAACCAGCACATGTCAAGGCCCGTCTTAAGTTTGCCAATGACCATTTGGATGATCCAGAGGAGTCATGGGAGAAAGTCATGTGGTCAGATGAGACCAAAATAGAACTTTTTGGTCATAATTCCACTAACCGTGTTTGGAGGAAGAAGAATGATGAGTACCATCCCAAGAACACCATCCCTACTGTGAAGCATGGGGGTGGTAGCATCATGCTTTGGGGGTGTTTTTCTGCACATGGGACAGGGCGACTGCACTGTATTAAGGAGAGGATGACCGGGGCCATGTATTACGAGATTTTGGGGAACAACCTCCTTCCCTCAGTTAGAGCACTGAAGATGGGTCGAGGCTGGGTCTTCCAACAAGACAATGACCCGAAGCACACAGCCAGGATAACCAAGGAGTGGCTCTGTAAGAAGCATATCAAGGTTCTGGCGTGGCCTAGCCAGTCTCCAGACCTAAACCCAATAGAGAATCTTTGGAGGGAGCTCAAACTCCGTGTTTCTCAGCGACAGGCCAGAAACCTGACTGATCTAGAGAAGATCTGTGTGGAGGAGTGGGCCAAAATCCCTCCTGCAGTGTGTGCAAACATGTAATTGCAAACAAAGGCTACTGTACCAAATATTAACATTGATTTTCTCAGGTGTTCAAATACTTGTTTGCAGCAGTATCTTACAAATAAATAGTTAAAAAATCATACATTGTGATTTCTGGATTTTTTTTTTAGATTATGTCTCTCACCGTGGACATGCACCTACGATGACAATTTCAGACCCCTCCATGATTTCTAAGTGGGAGAACTTCAAGTTCAAATACTTATTTTCTTCACTGTATTTAGGGAGGACATGAAGTTTCAGAGAGACAGAGCAGGGAGAGAATAGACGGATTGTTTTCTCTTCTTGACAGATTGGTAGAGAAATAAACTTTTTGGTTATGCAAATTAAAATGTGTAAATAAAACAATCGTACAAATTTTTTGTTTGTTTTGTAAGTTAAAATTTGTAAATGAAACAAACAAAATAATTTCTGTGCATTGTTTATTTTTGTAATGCAAGTTATAACTTGTACATGTAATAAAGATATTCTGTACATTAATGTTTGTCATGTCAATCAATTTGTACATTTCATACAAAATAAATTGTTCTATACATTTTCTTACTTACAGTATTTTTTACAACTATTTACAAGACAAGTTAAGTTTAAGAAAAACTAAATAAAAGTTTAAATTAACAGTATACATACATTTTTCTGTAGACTGTTATTGAGCTGAGCAGGAGGTCCTGGTGGAGCTGCACAATAGAGACCCTGGTTTTTGAAGGAGCCTTCAAATTGGGACAGCCTTCGTCGCGCCGCAGTGACACAATCGGCTATACTTTCCCCTTTAAACAAGTCTCGGTGCGTCCTTTGAAGGCCGCACACTTCGAAGGATGCTGCCTTCAAAGGATGCAGCCCCTGAATTGGGACACAGCTAATGACACATGCTGCAATTTATAATATCGTTTTTTAATCAATAATGCATTTGTAGCAGGAAGAAAACACACAGTACCTTGTGTGCAACAAACTCACTACAACAGCACAGCAACTTGACCTCGATAAAATTACTGTCAGTGTGAACACAAGGCATTTTGACAAACATAGAACCTCTTGTTCAAAAATGCGGAGTTTGCATGGTTTTCTGGCATGGAGATTGGCTCTACTCCGCATCTCTCCCGGATGTCAGAACTTCTCACCCTGTCTCTTAGGTTGAGCTCCAAAACCCTGCAGAGAAAACTCCTATCAGCCGCTTTGTGGAAACTATGAGAATGTTTTTGTCAACATTCTCTGATGAATCGAAAGTTCAAAAGAACAACATGTACTTGAAATCGAGATGCATCAATACTAAATTTCTCCACCGATTATTCCGGATGTTTTCTACCGATACCGATACCGAAAGAAATCTCTCCCAACTAATGCTATAATCTATACTGGAAACTAGGGGTGGAGCCGAACCCGAATACAGTATTCGGAAAGGCACAAATAACGTTTTTTTTTACGAATACTTATTTTGAACAAATACTTAAAAAAATATTTGTATTCGGGAACAAAAAAAAAATTATATAAAAAAGCTGTGTTTCCTCATGAGACCGCAGTGCATGCCCGGATGACTGAGTTCACACCAGACGCGAATAGAGCGCATAGACTGTGTGATAGAGCATCTGGTGCGAGTGATTTCAGGTCAATGCAAAGACGCGTTACGCGCGTGACGTTCAGGAAGAGGTGACTGACACAGGCTGCTCCACACAGCAACAGAGAGGGCTCGGCTGAGCGAAAAAACACTTAACTGCATCACTATTTTTGTTGAATAGATTTTTGTTACTTTATAACTTTCGGGAAGCGGAGTTTGATCGGGAGATTATTCCATTACGCTGCATTATTGAAGTCTCTGCAGTCGGGTGATCTCATGTTCGCTCTGTATACGTATCGTTAGCTCGGTAATTTAGACAATAGGCTGTTGACAGAGTAACGTTAACGTTCGGTTAAGGGTCTGTTTACATATCGCGTCTTTTGCACGCTCAAGTTCGTTATTTCAAATGTAAGCGCGCGGTATGCACGCTCATAATGGAAGCGACGCGCTCGTTTTTTCCAAGCGCGTCAATGCCGCATCGAGATAAAAACATCTCAACTTTTCAGAATGCCGCAAGCGCACCGTAGGTCACGTGACAAGAACCAACGGAGAGCGCAGCTGATGGTTGCTTAGGAACGACAGACACCGGAGCGCAACCGCCCTAGCGCTTTGGAAAAAGGAGAATGCGGCGCGCCTAGCGATTTCTACGCGTTTTAGGCGCTATATGTGCATGGCGCCTAAAAAGGTTAAAAACATTTTTTTATTAGTTGTTGGTTTAACCATGGATTACATGTTCATGGCTGGATTTATGGAAAACAGCAACCAATATTGCATATACAGAATTATTATAATGGATATAATTAAAGAATACTTACACTATAATGTAAATTAGAAGTGTAACACACAAAAAACTGGATTTTTATGCCTATTTTGAATTTTACTCGAATACAAATAGGCTATTTTTCCCCCCTCAACAAATACAAATACAGATACAAATACCGGCTGCTTTGCACACCCCTACTGGAAACCCTCTCATTTGGTACACTGGTATGATATTAGAGGTTAAAATTAACAGTAGAGCCCAACCTATTATATTAAACTGCTATTTATTTGTATTTATTATTTGACAAATGTATTAAATTATCATATACACTCACCGGCCACTTTATTAGGTACACCTGTCCAACTGCTCCTTAACACTTAATTTCTAAGCAGCCAATCACATGGCGGCAACTCAGTGCATTTAGGCATGTAGACATGGTCAAGACAATCTCCTGCAGTTCAAACATCAGTATGGGGAAGAAAGGTGATTTGAGTGACTTTGAACGTGGCATGATTGTTGGTGCCAGAAGGGCTGGTCTTAGTATTTCAGAAACTGCTAATCTACTGGGATTTTCACGCACAACCATCTCTAGGGTTTACAGAGAATGGTCCGAAAAAGAAAAAACATCCAGTGAGCGGCAGTTCTGTGGGCGGAAATGCCTTGTTGATGCCAGAGGTCAGAGGAGAATGGCCAGACTGGTTCGAGCTGATAGAAGGGCAACAGTGACTCAAATAACCACCCGTTACAACCAAGGTGGGCAGAAGAGCATCTCTGAACGCACAGTACGTCGAACTTTGAGGCAGATGGGCTACAGCAGCAGAAGACCACACCGGGTGCCACTCCTTTCAGCTAAGAACAGGAAACTGAGGCTACAATTTGCACAAGCTCATCGAAATTGGACAATAGAAGATTGGAAAAACGTTGCCTGGTCTGATGAGTCTCGATTTCTGCTGCGACATTCGGATGGTAGGGTCAGAATTTGGCATCTACAACATGAAAGCATGGATCCATCCTGCCTTGTATCAACGGTTCAGGCTGGTGGTGGTGGTGTCATGGTGTGGGGAATATTTTCTTGGCACTCTTTGGGCCCCTTGGTACCAATTGAGCATCGTTGCAACGCCACAGCCTACCTGAGTATTGTTGCTGACCATGTCCATCCCTTTATGACCACAATGTACCCAACTTCTGATGGCTACTTTCAGCAGGATAATGCGCCATGTCATAAAGCTGGAATCATCTCAGACTGGTTTCTTGAACATGACAATGAGTTTGCTGTACTCAAATGGCCTCCACAGTCACCAGATCTCAATCCAATAGAGCATCTTTGGGATGTGGTGGAACGGGAGATTCGCATCATGGATGTGCAGCTGACAAATCTGCGGCAACTGTGTGATGCCATCATGTCAATATGGACCAAACTCCCTGAGGAATGCTTCCAGCACCTTGTTGAATCTATGCCACGAAGAATTGAGGCAGTTCTGAAGGCAAAAGGGGGTCCAACCCGTTACTAGCATGGGGTACCTAATAAAGTGGCCGGTGAGTGTATAATTAACCATAAAGAGCTCCTCTAATGAACTGTGACATTGGATAACTTTCCTGAGGTAAATGCAATGTCAAGTGACAGATTGTTCAAGCTGTTTTGACGTCCTTCCGCATTTGAAACACTGATATGTTTCAGGGGAAAACCGTGTCAGTGTCAAATAGAGCCTGCTTTAACATCGGTTTTTTTTAACTGTTAATGCGTTATTGTAGCATTAACTTTGACAGCCCTAAATTCAACAAAACACATTCTCTTCTCACAACAGTATGAGTTCCAGTCTGACATGTTTTTCTTCCCCTTTGTATTGACAGGATATGATTGGCCCTGGCCCTGACCATTGTTCTGTTTTTAAGCATCCAGCCGATGGCCGGTGAAAATAATTGCTTTTATCAGCCGATAAGATTATTGGCGAAGGATTTTAAAAAGAAATCTTTTGTAACTATGACTTTAATGCCAATTTTGATCAATTTAAAGGTGGGGTATGTGATTTGCAAAACGGCCGGCAGATTTTGAAAATACACAACTCAAATGGTCCTACCTTCTTTCCTCCAACGCTGGCCCTGATTCGCACGAGGGGGAGGGGGGGATGGTACGACCGTTTGATTGACGGACTTACTGTCCAATGATTCTAGGTGGTCTTGGAAATGATTAGCTGGAGTTTTTCGAGTCCTGCCCGTTCCACAGATGATTAAATTGCTTAATTTTCATTTCAGTGCTTCTAACTCAGTGGCTCAGTTAGGATTTCAAGTGATTTTGAAAAAATTGACAAAAAAGAGAATCACATACCCCACCTTTAATGCATCCTTGCTGAATAAAAAAAATATAATAGTAGATAGTAGAGTAGGTCTCTCATCACTCTTCATAAATCCCAGTTGATCCCAATAGTTTGACGGTAACATGTTGTTAAGCTAACAATGTAGTGACCATTAAAAATAGATAACACAAATAATTGTGCAAATACTGTTGTATAATGATGTTGATTGCCTTCGTATTGAAGGTGTTTATGTTGTCTATAGTGTCTTAAAGTCCCCCTGTGTTGAAAATCCAGCTTTTAAAGTTGTTTATGTCTATGTGGTGTTTTTAATATGCTTTAAAGACAAACCATGTACAAATTCATAAGTCAACGCCATTGCTGAGTATTTTCTGCAGTAAACCAAAGACAGTCTCAAAGACGCGGTTTGAAATCACTGGTGCTTCTGACATCACAAACTACCTTGTAACCAATCAGGTCAACGTGTGATCGTTGTGAGTGAGTGGAGGCTCTGCTAATTTGCATATTCATGGTACCACGTATGCTAAATGAGGCAAAGGTGTTGAGTTACATTCAAGCTATTTTAAGGCATGAATAATGTTTTTTTTTTTCAAGGGAAAAACTTTTAATATCTAATTTTGGTGATCAAAGATTGACTACAGGGGGACTTTAAAATGTTGGTTTTGAAAGTAACAGAGTTACTTCCTCTGTTTTTTTCTCTGAGAGTTTCTTTCAATATCCTTTTGTCTCTCCATCTCTCTCTCTCACTCACTGCACGTTCTCCAAATTTGACAGAAATACGCCAGAGACACTCACTGTGTAGTGTGTGTGTTTAATGAAGGGAACACCCATGCAGGGAAGCTTTTGGCTGTGGCTCTGAGACCTCCAGCCAGTGCTTCATGTAGGCGAAAACAAATCGAAAAAGGACGCCACATAAAACACGCAGACGGGAGTCGTGTTTATTCATTCATTTGATCTATTTGCTCCCTTTAAACAATGCTGCTTTATGGTGCAGTAAAAATGGGCCCAAGGGTTGTTTGTATTCCATGGAGTATGCATGTGGTGTGTTATATATATATATTTATTTATTTATTTATTTATTTATTTTATACCCGCCATTAGAGTGAAGAGACACTAGAAGGGGCATGTCTAGTGAAAAATCACAAACCTGACTTTTCATTTCTTCCACTCCAGATAGGGGTACCCCGAACTTAGAAGATTTTTATTATTTTATTAGGGCTGTCAGGATGGAAGAGGTTGAGAGAAGGGAGAGCGATATGGGTTCGCACTCAAACGTGAGTGAAGAGACACCAGACCTGCGAGCGCAGGTTGGTGTAAATATACATCCGTGTAGCAATGAGTGTATAATTGTGAAAATGTCGCTGGGAGCCATCATAGGCAGGCATCGCATTGTGTGGTTGAATTGGGCAGGCAGTGAATCGGTGTGCTAACACCCCCATGAGAGTGAAGAGACACTAGAAGGGACATGTGTAAAACTGTGAAGTTGACTCTTCATTTCTTCCACTCGGGGTAACCCAAACTTAGTGATTCAGGCAGTATTTTAGCCTTTAGTTAAATATGATTGTTATTTTTATTTCTTGTGCATAATATGTTTAATTCTTATGCATATGTTGTGATTATTTTATGATTATTTTAATTCCTTTTCTATGTAAATCACTTTGAATTACCATTATGTATTAAATGTGCCATATAAATAAACACACCTCGCCTTGCCTATAAGTGCTGTATAAAAAAAAAAATAAAAAAAAATAAAAAAAAAAAAAATATATATATATAGCCTATATATATATCTATATATATATATATATATATATATATATATACACTCATCGGCCACTTTATTAGGTACCCCATGCTAGTAACGGGTTGGACCCCCTTTTGCCTTCAGAACTGCCTCAATTCTTCGTGGCATATATTCAACAAGGTGCTGGAAGCATTCCTCAGGGAGTTTGGTCCATATTGACATGATGGCATCACACAGTTGCCGCAGATTTGTCGGCTGCACATCCATGATGCGAATCTCCCGTTCCACCACATCCCAAAGATGCTCTATTGGATTGAGATCTGGTGACTGTGGAGGCCATTTGAGTACAGCGAACTCATTGTCATGTTCAAGAAACCAGTCTGAGATGATTCCAGCTTTATGACATGGCGCATTATCCTGCTGAAAGTAGCCATCAGAAGTTGGGTACATTGTGGTCATAAAGGGATGGACATGGTCAGCAACAATACTCAGGTAGGCTGTGGCGTTGCAACAATGCTCAATTGGTACCAAGGGGCCCAAAGAGTGCCAAGAAAATATTCCCCACACCATGACACCACCACCACCAGCCTGAACCGTTGATACAAGGCAGGATGGATCCATGCTTTCATGTTGTAGACGCCAAATTCTGACCCTACCATCCGAATGTCGCAGCAGAAATCGAGACTCATCAGACCAGGCAACGTTTTTCCAATCTTCTATTGTCCAATTTCGATGAGCTTGTGCAAATTGTAGCCTCAGTTTCCTGTTCTTAGCTGAAAGGAGTGGTACCCGGTGTGGTCTTCTGCTGCTGTAGCCCATCTGCCTCAAAGTTCGACGTACTGTGCGTTCAGAGATGCTCTTCTGCCCACCTTGGTTGTAACGGGTGGTTATTTGAGTCACTGTTGCCCTTCTATCAGCTCGAACCAGTCTGGCCATTCTCCTCTGACCTCTGGCATCAACAAGGCATTTCCACCCACAGAACTGCCGCTCACTGGATGTTTTTTCTTTTTCGGACCATTCTCTGTAAACCCTAGAGATGGTTGTGCGTGAAAATCCCAGTAGATTAGCAGTTTCTGAAATACTCAGACCAGCCCTTCTGGCACCAACAATCATGCCACGTTCAAAGTCACTCAAATCACCTTTCTTCCCCATACTGATGCTCGGTTTGAACTGCAGGAGATTGTCTTGACCATGTCTACATGCCTAAATGCACTGAGTTGCCGCCATGTGATTGGCTGCTTAGAAATTAAGTGTTAAGGAGCACTTGGACAGGTGTACCTAATAAAGTGGCCGGTGAGTGTATATAGAATATGACAGAATATATATATATTTATTAACGCATCTGTTTTTTCTGTCATCCTTTGGCTGTGCTACAGTATATGATCACGCTGTCATTCATTCAAGTGCTATTAAACCATTCAAACACAATAAGATGCAAAACAAACTCATCTGTACTGGCACGCGGTCTGTGAAGCGGCTCTCTGTGAACAAACACCCGAAACGTATATACAGAATGCCGCTTCATACAGCACGCCAGCGCTGCTTGAACGGACAATTATGCCAAAATTCCCGTTTTGTCAAGTATCCTTGTAAGTGTTAAATGAAGTGAACAGAGTTGTGAGAAAATATAATGCTTGTCAGATCTGTGTCATGTGTCATTCAGTACAATCTATATCTTTTATTTAGAATACATACAAATGTCATTTACATCTTTTAGTTTGTCAAGAAACCACTAAAGGAGGGAGAGCGTTTTTCACATTTGACTCCTAAACTCGGGAATAGCCTTCCCGATAATGTTGACAAATTAAATTGACAGCAGCCTAATAAACCTACTGCTGTCATTAATATTAAAGGCCCACTGAAGTGCCTTGAAACATGCAGCATTATTCAATGAATTGACATAATTTCCACTGAAACAGGAAGATAGGGCAGGACATATCGAAATGCTCCTCCCCTTTTTTTAAATAGCCAATAGCGTTTAGTTTATATCACAGCTCGGCCAGAGCCGCTGAGCTCGGTAAAGCCACAGTTTCATCCTAATTTTCAACCGTTTCACCTCCATATCGCTTTTAAATATAGCATTCTGTGCAGAATTCAAATGGGTCCAATATGTTTTGTGGTCTGCGCCAACTCGCGCATACGAACCGCTCTGTGCTATCGTGTCTCTGGACCGGAGCAGACTGTGTGCCACTAACGTTAAACCAGATTTCATTTACCCCAATGGAAAGCATATTTACACTGTCTGAATCGTTCCCTATCACCTATGTAGTGCACTGTGCCATTCATCATGTAGCAAATAGTAAATGTATGAAAAAGTGAAAGATTTTAACCGCAGCATCAGCATCTGTTTATAATGTAGGGGACGGGACACTTCAGAAAGAGAGCATTTGATTGGACAGAAAATCTGATGAGAAGGTAAAGTGCAGATTGATGTCATCAAAATCATCAATCCATATTGGCGGAAGTGAGGGACTGTACGTTTTGAAACCACATCTTCTAAATGCAAATTTTGAATTTCGGGTGTACTTTAATCAAGGAACAAAAGACAAAGAGAAAATCACTATGATTGAATAACATTTGTAGCTTTAATAAGGTGTAGGGTCAGGACCAATCAGACACACACTAATTATTCATATTCATTATATTTACTGAATTTAAAGGTCTATGAAACTCCCCCAAAACTAACATCACAAATGAAGTTACTATGTCGGTCGGGTGTCCTGTTACAGAGCACCTTAAGACTGATAACAGACTTTTACGACCTCAAGGAATGTGGCCACATGCACCACATGCGCAAGAGAGAGACAATGGAAAGACAGAAACAATCTTTAATACAAACTTTGCTGCATTAGTCATAAACTAACTGATCTATGAATGAACATGCATCCCAGAAATGGTGTGAATGATTTACTGTCTTGTGTTCTATCATGTATAACACTATGGTATGTTTGATTGGTATGTATGTGGTTGTATAACCAACCAACGGTCAATGTAACCTCACCTGGATCATGTCTCCTACCGAATTAATCCTCACCTAATGACTCACACTTTGATGTACATCACCTTCCTTTAGAATGCAGTGTGGATTTGTTATTTCTATCTCAGCATTACTGAACAGAAAAAGGTTGAGGCAGAAGGTATAATCACTGTTAGGACAGAGACTCATAAATCTTGCCCCCAGATGAAACTCCCGCCAGAAAGTCAACTCCTCTCATTGGTGAAGCAAACCATGAGAGGCGGGATCTTCTCGGACTTTATTTAGAGACAGTCCACCGTGACCTCCCTCTCTTCCTTTTTTCCATCCGACCACAACACTGTTTCTGAGGATACAAGGGGGAATCCCTTCCCCCTTCCCTGGGGGCCCTAGGCCCAGCAGGCCGTGAGCACCATTGGCCATGCTTTCATGCACCCAAAAGGGAGTCAGGCTGCTTTTCTTCAATCCAGAAACTGCAACTTTACCAACTGAAAAGGACAACCTCAGGAGTGTTGGCACAACGACTTCTCCTAAGGCAGAAGAAGTCCGTCGCAACTCACACCCTTTACTCTGCGTGTCCTCCCCGGACCAGGGCTGGCAGGCCACAGTCTGCACTCCAGCCATGAGAACAGAGTCAAACCAACCATGCAAGTTTATCATATCTTCTTCATCCAACGAAGAAGAAAATGATTGAGACTTCAGCATTTGACACTCGCAGAATCATAAACAACTTCAATTTCCAACAACTTTGATAATAGTGTACGCTACCCAGGCATGCAAGTATACTTTTGATTTGATGCTTTGAAAATGAAATGCTGATGTTTCTTCTCATAGTTACCGGAACTTCTCAATAGTTCCGTTTCCGGTTTCGTCCTATCACTCACCTATTTATGTATTCATGTGTGTACGTTGTTTAGTTTATTTAAATATTTATGATTTAGTTAATAAAACTTGTACATAATATGTATTTGGTTCTGTTTTGTTTACAATAGGGAGTCCCTTTATGATTTTGATTTAGCTACATGCTCAAAGCACTGTACAATTACAAGCCAAGAAATAATTATTCTTTTGTGGCCATGGAAGGTACCTTTTTCTTAGAATAAATGAATAATCAAAGAGTTCGTTGGACAAACTGATTAAAATATTAATTCAGCCACATCAAGTTAATTCAATTAACTGACCCAAATATTAATAATAACAAGTTATTATTGATTATTAATATTCCAAAGAGCTGATTCGTTACAAAGGATTACATTTTAATTTATGATAACAATTCATTTTTCTGTTCCTACCTATTAGACATATCTGAAAATCTTAAAGCACTGTTTATAAAGCTTGCATCATGGGCAGGGCAGGTACAAATCTGTCCCATCAGTGTTGAACCCTGATATATTAAAGGCAAAGCTAAATATGACATTTAATACAATGGGTTTATGACGTGAAGATTGTTTTAAGTTCACTTAAATTAAATGTTATATATTTTTTAAATACTATTAAATGTCAAAATTGATAGATTTCAATTTTACTGTAATGTTGAATGGCTATAATGGCTAAAATTTTGAAAAAAATCCACATAATAACATCCTTATTGGTATCAGTGATACTGGCCTTCATTCACAGTGCTTGTAAAAAGATGCCAATAAACAAATATTTAAAATACACTGTTTTTATGTTGTTTCTACGTTATTTTGGTGATTATTACAACATAAAAATATAATAAGAATTTTAATGTTAGGTGCGATCAATAGCGATTAAATACAGAAAAATGTGCGATTAATTCGTCATTTTATTTCATCGATTGACATTTTATGCAACCAAAAATCGACTCACCACACAGTCAACCCTCCTCAGCGGTGAGTCCAAGAATGCTTTTACCATCATGTAATACACTCACTTGCAAAATTGCCAGCCAAGATCAATTTAGCCCACTCCATCCTGGTGTAGACCACCACAATAGCACTAATATAACCAGGGCTCGTCTTGAAAGGGAGGATGGAAACAGAGTGCTGATATTACCCCAATGAACCTCTTTCTCTGTTTCATCATGGTGGACGGTTCAATAGTTGAACAGAGCTGCACTTGAGCGGCTCTTCTGGCGTGAGTCACTGGAAGATTTTCCACTTGTCTTAAGCAAAGAACTTTCACGTGGAGTCCACACTGGCTGGCTTCTGGTCCAGACGGTCTCTCTGCCTGGGCACAGACCCCCCCCTTTTGCCCCTTGTTCATCCTAATAAGCCTAATCTTCCTATTTTTACTCCAACACTCCATCTCTCATAATGGAGAGGAGCAATTTTCTCCCATAATTGTACTTGATTGGGTGGGCCGCTGTGATTTTATATTTCCTTCTGTCTTGGGCTCTTCGAGAGAGTCACTATGACTGGTCTCGGGTCGTTCTGAGCTCAACGTAATTGACCCATCGCTAAGATATGCCCTATTGCTTGTTGCCTGCACAGAGAAGCTTAAAAACTTGTTTTTCTTTTGTAATATGTGCTCAAAGTGTTAAAAATAATAATAATGGATTTTATTCTTACATGGGCTGAGATGCATTATGACACTGCAAAGCATTTTTTTTTATCTCCAATTTATCTTTAAAGAAATTGGTAAATTATGCACTAATGTGAATAAAAACTGCATTGACTGCAAATCTAAATCGAGGCAAACACTGAGGCAAACACAATCGAGTCAATATCTCACAAATGATAACATTAGTGTTAGTGAGCATAACTGTTCCTAAAGTTTCTACAACACATTCATTTTCATTCTTTAGTTACCAGCCCCTAAATTGTGGCCTAAATAATTATTTAAATGAATTCAGTTCATTAAGTTATTAACATTCATTTAGACTAAATTCATCTAGAATAAATGAGTGTGATTTATTATTGAAAGAATAATGATAACTGTAAACCCTAATGTTGTCTTTACTTAAACAATCAAGTGTACTTGACTAAACATTACTTTAAATTTAGCATTTTGGCCCTGTCACTCAAAAATATAAGTTCAAATAACTTATTTACCTTCAAAATACATAAACTTAAGATTTCAAGTGCTGTGAGCTCAAAATCATGATTAATCCTTACAAAAGGTAATTTTCACAAATGTTGTTTTCTTGACTGTGAAATGATAATACATTCTATTCAAGGTGTCTTATTTTACCAGAAAACAAATGGCTTTCATTATATTACAATTATTGATCATAATGGAAATAAACAGATTTTTATTTTAAAAAAATTATTAAAAAACCCTGATACTTTAAACTTTAAAATGTAATACCCATATACAAGTGTCTTTGTAATACTGGGGGTTGCACAGTTTTCACTCAGTAGCCTTTTAATACAAGCTCATACATTTATAAACAGGCACGAAAGAGTTCCTCACAGCCACCTCCCAAGTCTCATTAAAAATATATACAAAATAACAGAAATACAGCGACGACATATTATGTTTAACGTTAAATCAAATGAATTTCAAATCGGTTTAATTAAAATGTCTCTCTCTGGTCTTCCTTTGATGCGATTGGCCACGCAAGCAGTTCTGCCTGGCAACAAGAGAATTAATGCACTGATTGGTGGATTACAAAATTGGTGATTTTCGCGTTGCTGACACAAGTGCAAATTTCAAGACGGGAGTTTTTCTTTCTGTACCATTCTCGGTAATACACTTTGTGTGACTTTTTAAAACCTAAATATGTTTATTTAAATCCTTGCACGGTATAAAAAAAGAGAACGCAGCCATACCGTTAATTACAATATTTCCTGGTCAAACTTTTCCAACATAACGTTAGCCACTAATTAACGTTATTTTATTGATGGTTTTGGGATGATATGATAACTGCGATATCAAACGATTCTTTATTTTATTAGTAATAGTAATTAGTAAAATATAAACTTAATAATTGTGTAATCGTGTATTTCTCGGTAAAAGAACATGGCAGCTAACGTTAACTTAACGTTACTTGAGACCAGTTAAAGGTGGGGTATGTGATTTCCAAAACGGCCGGCAGATTTTGAAAATACACAACTCAAAAGGTCCTACCTTCTTTCCTCCAACGCTGGCCCTGACTCCATCCATTCGAAGAGCATGGACCCGTAATCATGCACGACCGAAAACTCAGATGCGCGAGACTCAGCCCTGGCGTCTGTACAGCGGTCTTCTATTCAAAGCAGGATTCATAGCAATGTGCTTTGAGTATGCGCACAAAGGGGTCACGGAACACGCGAGGGGGAGGGGGGTATGGTACGACCGTTTGATTGGTGGTCTTGGAAATGATTGGCTGGAGTTTTTCGAGTCCTGCCCGTTTGTTACGTCCCTAAAACGGCTAAGGGTATGAGGGGACACAACATAAAGTAATGTAATTAATTCCCAGATTAGTTATCCCTGTTAACGTGATTAAGGTGCTGGAGCAACAAGACACAAAGACAAAAGGAGGTTTGAATCAAGTAAATGAATATATTTATTCATTGCAACAACGTGCACAAAAGAGAGAGAGACAAAAAAAACAACCCAAATACCGTGCCAAGGGAGTAGGAACCTGAGCAGGGCTAAAATTAAAGAAATAATCAAAACAAAACCCACAATCTAACTACATTCCCATCCCCACTAAACTACTATAGGCCTATCAAGAAAATAAAACACAACAAAGTCGACGGCACTCAACACGCCCTACCTAACCTACACTACATAAAAACTCAAACCATACAAGAGTAGCACCCGCTCCTTACCTGGTGTATTAACAACGTGCTTCCCTAGGTGTTGCATGAATGGAAGTCACGTGACATACTTGCCTGATCACTACTCCCTGGCCGGTTGTAAAGCAATGCAAAAGAAACAAAAGAAAACAAAGACTCAAGTTTCCAACGTAATCCAAAATAAACGTTAACAAACTGTTAACTCCAAAATATAAACTTTAAATAACAAAAAAAAAAACAAAAAAAAAAAACAAGGCACGCCAACATCACAGCGTGACCCGAAACGAAAAGCAAAAGCTCCCTCCTTCTCTCTCTCCCGCTTCCGGTCTACGTCAGTCTCTTATAGCAAGGACGCCCATTCAGGTGTGCGTCGCAATGATGACGGACAGCCAACAGCACCGCCCTGAGAGATTATAGCGGAGAAAGTTCATTCTCCAGTTCACAGAAAGTGAAATTTTCATTTCAGTGCTTCTAACTCAGTGGCTGTAAGTGGGTTATGAATAGGATTTCAAGTGATTTTGAAAAAAATGGACAAAAAAGAGAATCACATACCCCACCTTTAAGTTAACGTTAGTGATATTTTTTTCTGGTTAAACTTTAACAACCTTGATGTTAATTCACGATATTTTCTTAATGATTTTGTGATGGTATAATTATTGAAATGTCAACAGCTTATTTCTTATTTTACCTGTGAGATACATATTTGATGATAATTTTTTCTGTGCAAGAAAGAACATGGCAGCTACTGCTTAGACCATGTGGGTTATTTTTCCTGGGCAAACTTTGTCAGTTTCACCAGTAATTGACAATATTTTCATGATACATTTCTGATTGATTGAGCAATCAACTTATTTGATATTTTGACTTGTAAAACGTAGTATTTCGTAAATCTCATAAGTTATAAGAACGTTGTTACTATAGCTACGAGTCTACGACGAATTAGTGATGTTCACGCCTGTCACCAATAATTAGCTACAAAGCGATTTAGTCATATGATCTAGGCTACCTTCCAGGATGATTGCCTTTTTTATTTATTTTATTTTTATCAGAGACCTTTATTTGCTGGTTTAGGTGTATTTTGAGTAACACTGTAAGATGACCATTTTAATTATATTGTAATTTTCTTTGTTTGACTTTGTAAAACTTAATATTTTCAACTCTTTTTCTGTTACAGGTGATTTGAGACAAGAACATGTGGAAATGTAAGTGTTGTATTTTTAACTATGCAAAAAGAGGGGAACTTCTCAAACATGATCGTTTAAAACATGGTGGTCATGCAAAAACTGTACCTTTTCCATGCCTACACAATGACTGTCTTTGTACGTTCAACCCCATAAGTAGCCTAGTTTAAAAGTTCATCTGTCAAAAATTCATGCAAAAACACACTTGGGACTTGATCGGGAAATAGCACCACTTACATTTACTTGTCAGCATTGTGAATTTTCTGAGCCCTGCACAAAAGCAGATTTTCTGAAGCACTTGTGCAGTAGATATTTGAGTAAAAATCAAAAGATACAGTGATTATGTGACCTGCCCCTGTCTCCCCCCAGATCTGCATGGAGTTCAACAGAATTACTGGCAAAAACCTAAAGCAGGAATTCAACGAAAACCTTGATAGATATAGTCCACGGTTCATGGACCTTTTTAAAGCCAAAAGGGGGACTCCTGGTCGGTACTTGGCTAACTTTTAAAATCAAATAAAGGTTAGTAATTTGGTCTTATTTAAAGGTGGGGTATGTGACTCTCTTTTTTGTCCATTTTTTCAAAATCATAACCCACTTACGGCCACTGAGTTAGAAGCACTGAAATGAAAATTAAGCAATTTAATAATCTGTGGAACGGGCAGGACTCGAAAAACTCCAGCCAATCATTTCCAAGACCACCTAGAATCATTGGACAGTAAGTCCGTCAATCAAACGGTTGTACCATACCCCCCCCCCCCCCCCTCCCCCCATCCCCCTCACGCGAATCAGGGCCAGCGTTGGAGGAAAGAAGGTAGGACCATTTGAGTTTCTGCCGGCCGTTTTGCAAATCACATACCCCACCTTTAAGATAACTTAAAGGTTAACTTTTACTCACCCTCAAGTTGTTACAAACCTGTCTACATTTCTTTGTTAACACTGAACACAAAGGAAGACATTTTGAAGAATGTTTCTAATTGAACAATTTTGGGTACAATTGATGTTCTTAGGATATCTTTTTAGCATGTAGAAGTCAATGGTGGCCCAAAACTGCTTGGTTACAAACATTCTTCAAAATGTATTCTTCCTTTGTATTCAGCTGAGCAAAGAAATGTATACACACTCTCAGAAGAAAAGGTTCTATATAGAACCTTAAAAAGGTTCCATATAGAACCTTAAAAAGGTTCCATCGGCGATACGTATTTGGAACCCCTAAAAGGTTTTTATACAGAACCCTTTTTAAGAAAAGGTTTTGAAAAGTCCTTAAGTCTTGGAATTTCATTTGACAGAGTCTTTACGAACCCTGTTAATATCACTGACAATGTTTTGTTTTGTTTTTTTCCCCTCGATTTACTCGAAAAAAGGGTTTACATTGTTAAATGCTCAAAGTTCTATAATTAATGTACAGTAGTTAATTTAGCATATTGTTACCATTGTGTCTTGTTGCTACCTCTACAGTGTGTTTGTGACAATAATATTTCAATTACAGTATAGTTTGTACTGTAATATTGTGCAAATATTTGGTCAAAGACACTGACTATGGTCATTATGTTTTATTTTAGTTTGCTGTGAGTGATTGCATAAAGCTTAAACCAGTAAAATGTAAAAAGAATGTATATATTGCATTTACATTTTCAGAACATTAACACAAATGTGAGACTTAAGTGTAATGTTTAAGTGATCAGAGTTGTACAATTGATGTAGTGCACTACTTAATGTTGGACATTGTTGCCACCTTTAGAGTTATGTACAGGGTGTGACTCATTTCCATTTGACATTTTGGTAAAAGACTCAAAGGATCAATATGTTGTTCATTGTTTTATTTAAGTGCAGTGTGCACAAAGCTTACAGTCAAAAATAATAACTTTAAAATTTAGAATTAAATTCTAATTTCAGTTAAGTGAACTTTATTGTTTAAGTACATTAAATAATCGTCAAGTTTGGTGAACTAAACCATTTAAGTCAAGTCTACATAAACACCAAGTTAAGTAAACTTAAATATGCACGTTTTGGGAGACCCCACTCAATTAAATTGAAGGAACGAGTTTACTCAAATCAATTGAGTTCAATCAACTTCCAGCTTCATGTTTCCAATTTTTCTGGCTATCTGTCATAAATACGTTGACTGGCGTAAATGTAAAAATTGTTGAAGTGTGCTGTAAAACAAACAATGAATATTTAGATTTAGATTAACACTAACATTAACACAAAATATATATTGCTCATTGTTAGTTCATGTTAGCTTATGCATTAACTAATGTTAACAAAAAAATAACCTTTTTTGTTAACAAAAATCTTAAATAAATTAATTAATTAAATAAATTAAGTCTAATTTAGTGCCTTAAAAGCAACAATTTACAGTATTATTGAATAATTTCAGGTGGGGAAAAATAATTTAAACCATCCAAACACACAGGACTGTACACAGCAAATTATGGTTTGATAATATGGCAGAAATCAATCATTAGAAAAGTATATAACTGAAGTATGTGACATTTTTAAAGGGACACTTCACCCAAATGAAAATTCAGATCTCGCCTCCCATTTACTATCATAGTATTTTTTTCCCACTATGGTAGTCAATGGGAGGCGAGATTTGCTTCTTCCAAATATTTTCCTTTGTGTACAGGTTTGGAACAACTTGAGGGTGAGTAAATGACAGAATTTTCATTTTTGGGTGAACTCTCCCTTTAAGGTGGGGCTCGCAAGGTCAATTAATTGCAGCCCCTTTCTTGTCTCGAACAGCCCCTCAGATCCTCTTGTAGAAGATCAGGCGTCGCCCGCGGACCCAGAGCAGTCAAGAATCGCCTTTTTCCTTCAAATACAAGGTGCCTTTTGACACCATTCTGTTTTCATTGACCGGACCCGAGTGTGAGGGAGAAGAGGAGGAGGAGGAGAGGAATAGAGAAATGAAATAGAGGAGAGAGAGCAAAAGAGGGAGAGGAAAATACAGTTGCTTTTAATGGCAGAAACAGCCTGTTCAGCACATATGCAAACATGCTGCAGCAGTGGCGAACTCTCGCACTCAGGCACATGCTCATACACACGAGCACAGATGCCTCTCCGTAGATTATGTGTGTAAGTGTGTGTTAGAGTTATGTTGTGTGGACTATCATCCATATCTTGGTGTCATACAGGGATGAGTGTGGCCCTGGAACAGTGAGTCTCTGTTGCGCTGTGAGACTATTACATGGTCTAACAGAGCCTAACTAATAACCTGGACCAGATCACCCAATTCCCTCCACCTCTCCACATCAGCACGTGAACAGAGCTCTCTCGCTCTCCACTTCCACCTCCTTGCAACTTCCTTTACCAACTTTGCCTCAATTTGACTCAATGAACCACATGCCTTCCGTTAGCTAAAACAGTAGAGCACTGCACTAGCAACACTATGGTCATGGGTTTGACTCCCAGGGAAAACAGGAACTGATAAAAAATGTGTGCATTGAATTCATTGTAAGCCGCTTTGGATAAAAGTGTCTGCCAAATACATAAATGTAACCATATTTTACCTCATTTTATACATTTTTATTATAGCGTTTTAAAAAACATCCAATACATACAGTATAAATTCAGAATATTTAAAACGTTTTTTACCAAAGACAATAGATTCAATGACGGGGCACACATATTACAATGAATGGGACAAAGTGCAACACACAATATGGCGGAATAAGTCCCACCTTCTAAATAAAAGAGCCAATCACCAATTGGTAACATCACTGCCGTTAGAAGCTCCGGTTGCTAAAGAATAAAGCCCTATTCTCACTGGATTAGTATTACCTGGTGACCTCTAGTCATTTGTAATAATTGCGGAGATTGTCTGTGATCTTAATCCCGTGCGAATCGGCCACGTCTGTAATTTGTAAAGTACAAATTCCCCCACAAATGATCTACCATATTTCTCTGAACACCGACATCCTGTGATAATATTAGTCCCGTGCGAATCGGCATCTCTGTTATTTGGCAGGATTGTATATAATTTTTTCAAGGTTTTTGTTTCATTCATCTTTTGCGAAGAATGGAGGCTGCGTTGGAGTGTTTTGATAGTATTTTAGGTGCTGGGTCATGTCGCTATACACCAACTACACAATTTGCAGAAAGAGAAAGCTGAAAATCATCAGAAGAGCAAAAACAAAAAGAATGATTAGATGAATGACATGTATAGCAGCATCCGGTAAGGAACATTCTTCTGTTTATGATATATCATACAGCTAGGCCTATAATAACGGCAAGACATTTCCAAGCAATAGCCTTGACGTCATATTCGGGAGATAAGTCAATAAATTTGAGTAAAATCACAGGCTTCGGTTATCCCGTGCGAATGCGCCACACGAAATTCAGATGTCAGGGGATAATTTCTAAATCACACGTGGTCCCCAGATAGTGTGAATAGGGCTTAAGTCAGTGTTTTAAAATCACGCACTTAGGACTGCACATGTGCTTTGGTGGATCCGGCCTGAAAATACTTTTTTTTTTATGCTATTTTAGCGTATGAAACAGCATTTAAGGGACAGTCAGATTTTTTTGCTGATTTGAATTAGGAGTTGGTCTTGGATGCCTGAAATAGCTGGCCAGAGCCGTTGCGAATATGGCTGCCGTGTGGACAAACTTTCCTTGAAAGGGACTTTGTTTCAACATATTTTCTAAAGTATCTATACACAAGGACCAGCTGCGCATTCTCTTTCAGTTTCAGTTGATGATAAAATACTTTGGTCAAAAGTAAAATTTTTTACTGTTTAAATTTTATGCCCTTAATGTTATGTAAGAAATCGAAAATAGTATTGAATATCACTATTTTTCAAAGTATTGTAACAATGTTTAAAAAATGTCAGTATTGTGACAACAATATAACTAAACGATATACCAAACGATAGGCTATACCAAACGTTTCCAGCTTCTCTTTGACCCTCAGAGTTAAATGGGCCGCTGTTGTCTGCTGTACCTTTAAGATCTGAATTTAAATGACCTCTTTTACGATTGGCTAGTCCGTTCGCATGTGAAATTAATAAATTGTGCATTGTCCAATCAAAGGGCCCTATTTTAATGATCTAAGAGCATAGTCTAAAGCTCAAGGCGCAAGTGCACTTAAGGTGTATCCGAATGCACTTTTAAAGACGGGAAAAATGGTCGGCGCAACCGACGCATGGTCTAAAAGGATTGTCCCTATTCTCTTAATGAGTAATAGGTGTGTTTTGGGCATAACGTGCAATAAACCAATCAGAGACTCATCTCCCATTCCCTTTAAAAGCCATGGCGGATTCGCTATTTACAAGTGAATTTGCAAGCGGAAAAACAATGCTTCTGTAACAAGGAAACGGATCTACTCGTGCGCGAGGTTAGAGCACACGAGAAGACGATCTACGGGACAAAGTGTACGTGTACACATTACTAACGCGGTCTTTAAATAACAAAAAAAGATTGCAATTGACTTTAGACCAGGTTTCAGTTGCCTCAAAATAGCAACGCGCCAACAATGCGCCTGAACACACTTAGTTTTCAGACCAGCACCCATGGGTGCACAAAAGGCTCAAATGCATTTGCTATTTAAACAACGTGGCGCAGGACATGAAAAAGATAACATACTCGGTTACCTAACGTAACCTCGGTTGGTTCTCTCTAGAAGAGGGAATGAGTATTGCGCAAGTTGCTTACGCTACAGGTAAAGTCATCTTTTCTCCGAGATATAAAGCCAAAAATTATCTTTAATTTTGTATTTATTGTCAACGCAGTGCAGCATGCTAGCAGAAAACCATTCCGTTGTGAAAAATGACACTGTTTATTATATCGCAATCGCAATATTGACCTCAATAATCGCAATATGACATTTTCCGCAAATCGTGTAGCCCTAGCTGAAACTAGCAATAAACACTTGCGTCGCGTTACATTGCACCGGGTGTATGATAGGGCCAAAAGTTTCCAAAGCCTGTGTTGCAATTTAAATTCACCCCTTTTCTCCCTCATGCATTCATACCCCCATCAAAATGTGGATATTGGTCAATGAGCTGCCAATCTATATTTGTTTTGGAGTATGATCCCTCTGGATGTGTTTGAGTGATTTTTATGCTCCTGTTAATCTGTTTGCAGTGTTTTTGAGGGCTTTCCAAAAGCACTTGCCTCCAAATTCTGCTCCTGGTGGCTGAGCACACATCTGTTTCTCAAGCAAACACTGTTCACACAGAAACCACAGAATCACTGCACACCATACTTAATGGGCCTGTATGCTCACACAGCCCTTTTTATGATACGTGAGCATGGTGCACTTGTGTTGTTAGAATTGCATCTCTGCTATAGTCGAGGTGACTGGATCAATGTTATTGGCGTATATATGCAATGAAGAGAACTAGTGTAAAAAAAATAATAAAAAAACACTCGTTGGGACTCTATGGTGTTATCGACAGTAAAAGGCCCTTTCATACGACTTCAACAAGCGCTTGGCCTTCACATGAAAAGCAATGCAGATAGAATCACACAGAGGTGATTTTACAGGGTTGCTAGGTTGCAAGAACATAGGAAATTTACCAGAGATCAGTCATCTTAGCTAATCAATGGAATGTGAGACACAAACACATGAAAATTGTATTCATATTTTATTGTATTTTAGAATTTACAATATACAGTGGAAATCAACTTCCGAAAGTGGTCACAGTCATCGAATACTAAATCGTTCTGCCAATGTTTTGTTTGGTTTAGACGCACGTTATATTTGTTTTGAAGCTGAGGGCTGTTTGCAGTCATGACGATGAATTCTCAAGTAGTCAAGTCTCCAATGGACATTGTGGCTGATGAGTTTAGAGACTCGCACCACCCATCATGGAGTCCCCATTGTCTTCAATACACTATTTTGTTTTTTTTGTTTTAGTTTTTTGGCAAAGCACATCTTACTTTAGGGATGCGATTGTGTTACACTGGGGAAATCTCTTACCAGCACTCTATGGTTTCGGCAAGATTCATTAAACGCCTGTTGTGTTCTCACCAGACTGAGCCATTTTACACCACACTCACACCCACAGGCAACTGATCTGTGTGTTTGTGTGTGTCTCTCTGTCTCACATGCACACAAACACAGAACACTCGCTCTCTTTTCCTCGTCAGTCCCTCGCCTCAACCCTCCACTTTTTCCCTCCATCACTTTAGTGGCATTCAGCACTGGGCCGTGATGTTACAGAAAAACAGGGTAAATCGAAAATGAAGGCAAGACAGTGGAGAGAAAGAGATGATGTGGGGTGAAAGGGCTTCGGTGAAGGAAAAGTGGAAGTGATGAACAACAAAAGGGGAGAGAGACAATGAACAATTGAAATTTCAGTGAAAAAAAGTCCAATTACATTTTAGTAAAGGTTGTTAGCAACATTAAGCTACTATCAGCCCTATCAATTAATATATCATGCTTATTTGTTCATCTCTCAATAATGATTGAATTGCATTGTAACACTTGCGGAAGATCAAACGTGATGCGTAACACGAGAATGAACCTCATTGGTTCTTGCTGAAGCTCAAACATGATGCGTAACACGAGAATGAACCTCACTGGTTCTTGCTGAAACTCAAACGTGATGCGTAACACGAGAATGAACCTCATTGGTTCTTGCTGAAGCTCAAACGTGATGCGTAACACGAGAATGAACCTCACTGGTTCTTGAGGAAGCTTAAATGTGCTGCATAACACGAGAATGAACCTCATTGGCTCTTGCTGAAGCTGTAACATGCTGCGGAACACGAGAATGAACCTCATTGGTTCTTGCTGAAGCTGAAACGTGATGCGTAACACGAGAATGAACCTCATTGGTTCTTGCTGAAGCCCAAACGTGATGCGTAACACGAGAATGAACCTCACTGGTTCTTGCTGAAGCTGAAACGTCCTGCGTAACATGAGAATGAACCTCATTGGTTCTCGCACGTCAAGCAAACATGCTTGAGCTTTCGTTTACCACAACTGATGTGCGAGTTGATGAGTGTTTATATAAGAATAAAAGCCTAAATTCATTCTGTTCATCATATAAAACAATAAAGTCTGTTCAAAATATTACTAAACCGTAGCCTGGGAAAACCCAGACAACTTCCGGCAAATTTAGATTTGCTCTGAAAGTTAGTCTGGCAAAGAGCTCATTCAAGCCCATTTCCAGTCCGCAGAAATCGAGGCACCAATCAGAAACGTTGGGGCGGGCTTTACACGATGACGACAGCGCTGGGATTTTGAAGCAGATACATTACAAAGATGGATGCCGCCGTCGTACATCACTCGAATCAGCTATTTTTTTCTTTCAACAACAAGAACAACACTCAAAGCCTTCATGTCTAAAAAAGATGTTATCGCTGTCTTACCGACTGGATTCAGCAAAAGTCTGATATACCAGTGTGGCGAGCAGGACGATCGAGGCCGAGGGACGTGAGAGAACGGCGTGAGTGAGGCCGGTCTCGCATCTCTCACGGAGGAGCGGAAGCATAAAAGGAGGAGCGACGACAGTGAAGATCGAGAGAGGACAGGCCTGAATTTTATTTGATGTTTTGTTTTATTATGTGTGGCGGCAGTCGACCGTGAGGGACTTTGTATTTGTTTTATTTTGTCATTAAAATGTGTTAATGTTCGCCGGTTTCCGCCTCCTCCTTCATAACAACGAGCCCCGTTCGTCAATACTAAACGAATGGGTGGGTCTTAGCCATACCATAGACTGTCTTAGCGAGAGCCCACTGCATGCGTCATCTCCTTCATCGCTCTGATTGGTTTTTAGGTCTATCCAATTGCGCAAAGAGGCATTTGAGGGACGTCCGTTGGTGACGCCCCTTTGGAAATGATTTGTCTATGGAGCTTTGCCAGACCCTAACTCAGTTTCAAACTGAGAAGGGTCTGGTTTTAACCAGGCTAACTAAACCGCTCAATTCATATGGATTCATTTTACGATCTCTTTATGAACTTTTTGAAGCGTCAAAGTGTCAGTTGCGTAGCTGTCTATGGAGAGACAGATAGCTCTCAGATTTAATCAAAAAGATAATTTGTGTTCCGAAGATGAACGAAAGACTTTCAGGTTTGGAACGACATGACGGTGAGTATTTTTGGGTGAACTAACCCTTTAAGAACTTTAAAGTCACTAAACTCCCCAAGCTTGCAGTTTCACAGACACCAATTGTTTTATGATTCAGAAAAGATCAAATCACTGTCTGGCCAACTGATATTTCTGTATGAAGATAAAGGTTAAGATCACAATTTTTTGGGTGTGTTCTACAGCAAACCATGAGTGTATAAGCACCATTTGTTGTTTGCTTTTATGATCTGAAGGTGCATTTGGACTTGGACATTACTTGACTTAAAAATATTTACTGAAATAAATCAGACTTCCCAGCACTACATTTGAGAGAGAGAGGGGGTACCAAAGACTTTAGACACGTAATACTATGAATGGGAGAAATGCGCAAAATGGCGGAATAAGTCCCGCCTTCTAAATGAAAGATTTAAGATTTAGAAAAAGATTTAGTAAAGTCATTGCGTCACTGCAGCTGCCGTAAGAAGCTTCGTTTGCTATAGAAACCGTCAGTGTTCTGAGACATCCGTTTAACACTGCGCATGTGTTTTGGCTGGTCCAGCCTGAAAAATGCAGGTTTTTGTCAAGATTTGAACGTTTAGAAACAACATTTATGAGACAGCTGTTGTCAGATATCATGGGTGATTTTAAATATGAAATTTAATCGTAAGCTTGGGGAACAGCTTTGTAGATTTTGATGCTTGAAAATTCAAAGAGATAGGAGCTGCACTTGCATGACTGAAATTACCTGGGACTTTGGAGGGGACAAAGGCACTGTGTATAATTATGTAGCATTTTGTCACAATATACTGCTACTTATTGGAAATAAAATAAGCCTGTTACTAGAAAATCTACTGTTTTAAAAACAACTGAGCTTTTGACCGGCTACTGAAATTTTAGTAGCATTGCAGATTTAGTTTAATTATTGTTCTTGCCAGCACTGAGGAAATGACTGTGTGCCAAGAACAGGAAAAAGGTAAGAGAGTGAACTCTGTGTGAGTGTGTGTGTGCGGGCCGTGATATGAGCGATTTCATGTCTGTCAGGAGGCGACGGTGCGAGTGTTGGTGCTTGAGGTGAAAGAGCGGTGAAGCAGATGAGATGGCCTACAGATCTGATGAGAGACGGATTCCCTCGGAAAGAATGACAGAGCTTAATAATTCAGAGAGTGATGCAATGGAGGAGGGAAAACGAGAGACGGAGAGAGCGATAAAAAGAGAGAAGGGTGATAGGTGATGGCCTGGGGTGCAATAGTGTGAAATCACCAGCGTTTTGTTTTTAGGGCAATACAAGAGTCGCATTTCTTACAGACTCTACACTGCAGGTAAGCGGCACAGCATGATGCAACTAAATTAGATTGCTCTTATTATAATCAAGTATAACCTCATTGTTAATACTGGGGACAATCCAGATTCATTGCATATACTTACTATAGCATTCAGGGGGGTCAAGGTTTAGCTAGTTAGTAGCTGGCCCCTGCTGGTAGACTCATTTACAAGTGGAGTTAAAAATCGAGCTATGACAGGGTTTTGTGTAGTCAAGCTATAGTTGCAAATGCAAATCCTCCTTTTGCGTAATCCAGGTTGGCCAAGTTAACTAAAGAGAGACACACAGCCTGCTCTAATATTTCTCTCGTTTTACTACCAGCCCCTCATTATGTTTAAGTATCAGGCCTCTCCATATACCATAATACCCATAAGCCCAATTCCTTTCAAATAAATAGCAGCGTTGCCATTTTGACTGTAACAAGTTTTCTTTAAACTCATTAATTTCATGCATGGGGCCTAATTAGGAAGGTCCTACCGAAGCATATGCACTGCCAAAATGAAGCCAGTGAATTAGTAGCATAAGAAAATCATGTTTGTTTGTCATCTACCACAGAAAAGCAACAGAGAGTCAGTGTTATTGCCGTAGTTGTACATTGAAGTGTAATAAACAGAAGTTATCCCCTTGTGTTTGGAAACACATCATGTTCATTTCAGCCCAGTTGTTGTGGCCTAATGCTGAGTGGATGGGGCCACAGCAGCACCCAGTGGTTACTTATAACAACAGACCCTTTTATTCTCTCTGCATGCCTTTGTGGCAGTAGTGATATTTGCAACTAGCACAGTATGGCCGGATTATTATACTACAACCAAGATGCATGAGAGTTCAGTTCAAGTTTTGTTCTCATCCAATGTCAGTGCAGTCAAATAAATTATATATTGTTTGAATATTAATTGTCACTAACTAGCAAGCCAATGGCGACAGTGGCAAGGACGTGTTTGAAAAGGTCTTTACCTGCAGTCTTTACCAGAGTCATTCACACGGCCCATGTGCAGGTGTGGCAACTTATAAATACCTTCTTTAACGCTGGCATGCGGTAGAAATGCATTTTGAAGCAGGGTCAAAATCAGTGAATTGTATGTTCTTCCCGCGCTCTTTTAGTTCGCTGTGTGCAGAAGTAGCCTATCCATGTATTGGGCGAGACCCCGCTTCAAACGATTCAGCTTGCGTGAGTGATCCGAACTGTCCAAAATGATAGAGAATGAATCACAAACCGATACAGGCCGTTCCCATTCAGTCGGTCAACTCGGTACAACACATTACTATGGGATATCGCGCTCTAGCGCCATCTGCTGAAGACACCTTTATTCACGCCTGAAAGGCCAATGACGCATGACGACGTGGGCGGGGCTACCTGCCCACAGCATATAAATGCAGTCGTATGCGTCATTCCCTTTGTTCTTCAGCTCTTCACCGTGCTGTTGTAACACCATCACGCCACATTTTCGCAAGAATAAAAGCCCACGGTGGTGATTCTTGTCGAAACTTAGGCAGGAAGGGAAAGCTTTTAGCACAAGTTCAGCTTTGCTGGCGAATGGCTAATAAGTTTTTTCCTCAAACAAAAATTTTCAAACATGCCACATTCACAAGAAAACCAACGATGGTTACTATTGTTGAAGGAAAAGGCATAAAAGAGAAGTTTTTTAGCTTGAGTTTATTACAACTAACAAATGGCTAATACACTTTTTCATGTGTGGGTTATTTGGATAGCTATAATGTAACTCACACCGGTGTGTTTGGAATCTCTCCAACCCCAATGCATGTGTGCTGTGTGTACTACCGGCAGCTCTACCGTTGCGCACTCGAGCGGCGTGTAGCACGTGCTCGGCGGGACAGTGGCCAAACACGGTCTGCTCCTGTCTTCGGGTTCGAATACTAATCCAGATGCGGCGATCGCCGTTTTTGGAGGCCACGGAAAGTTGGACGATCGTATAGAGGCCGAGGAGTGTCGGTGTAGTGTTCACGACTAAGTTCCTCTGGCTGCCTTGAGTCTGAATTCTGTCTCACTGGATGCGGGCGAGGAAAGCTCTGACGATAAATACTCTATTAAAGCAGGACAGATCACGGCTCCCCCGAGGTGGGTGGAAGTGAAGTGATGGCCCTTGCATTGATCTGTATTGTTGAACGGCAACAAAGTTTGTCGGTCGAGTGACCTGGCCTGATACAGAGAAACAGTGGATAAGAATTCGCCCGTAGATCTATACAGATTGGGTAAAAATAACCCTGCAAGATAGCGGGCTCATTTTAAGTATGCTGTCAATAAAATGAATGTGTGTTCAGCATACAAGGCCTCATGTGTTTGCTTGTCAAAACAATATTAATGCATTGGAATCGCTAACCTCGTAGTCTGGCCGTGTGCCGACAGAGAAGGGAAATGTAGTGATATGCAATATACAGCTGAGCGATGTTTGCAATTGGACGTGGGGTTCCCTAGGTGATGCCTGGGAATCGTAGCTGTCTGCCTCGAGCCACGAACACCGTGGCTTCTTCGCACGATTCCAGTAGGGCTGTCGGCTGCGGTCTCTCCCGCGCCCTCTCTGTTTCGGTGGAGTAACTGCAACTTCGGTGTCCGAGAGGGCTTCCCCAGTACTGAGGGGAAATCAGTGTTCTCTCCTCAGCAAAAATAAAAGGCAACTCAGGCTTTGCCACAAGCGAAGATGGAGGAAGAGCTTTTTCAGCCGTTAATTACTCCCCCATTAAAAAACCCCCCCCAAAAAACAAAAAAAAAAACAGGGTTTTGCACCCTCTCTTATATTTACAGCAGATGAAAACACTTTAATGTGTTACAAGTTCAGAAATGTTTTCAGTATGTCACCTATTATGCCCTCTGCATCCTCATGTATGGCTTACATTGGTGTATTTGCAGATTGCAACAATCCACCCGGAGCACAGAACATTTTCTGAGGTCTCCGCCGAGGAGATTGCCTACAAGTTAGGCCCCTATAGCCCTGATGTGCAGAAGCGGTGGTTATCCTGCTGTGCCATCAGAGCATAATATCGTACCTATTTGTACGAACTACTCCTGGCTTAAGACAGCATGGAACAAGCAATGTTACAAACACGTACGCTTGGTTTACATTTACAAGCTCTGGGATTCCAGATAATCTCAAAAGGGGCTATTATATCTCGGTCTGTTAAATCTCGGTATGGAGATAAATGCAGAACAAAAGAGAGGACGATTTTTCGCTGTCTGGCTCAGTTTTGGCTGGGGAGGCAAGCACGTGTTCTTCTTACAGTATTAAGACTGCTGGGGCTCATGGCTTCGATAGCAGTAGTACAGCTGGATTCTCCTTTTTTGTATGTGCAGTGCCGGCGCTGGCCGCTCGGTAGTTTGTATGTCAAACTATATCTCTGTTTCAAACACATCATATGTCGGTAGCACCGTTGTGCATTCAGGCTCCGATACCTACCACCCTGGGTAACCTGAATCTGTTGACAGAAGGAATTTCCCTGGGCAGAGTTACGTCATGTGTAGTAGTGATGACAAATGCGTTCTGACACAGACAAGACACTCTGTAAGAGAGTGGTGAGACCAGTGCTGTAAGAGCGCCACATAAAACTTTTCTTTTTTTTTTGGAGTGGTTCTCCTGATAATGAAACACATGGCCCAACAGGGTAAACATATTATTCAGAATGAAAAATACGACAGTGGTTGTATATAAGCAGGCAAGGGGGTCCTCACTGTCCCTGCTGCAAGTGGCACAAATCCTCTTTATACGGGGCAGACCAGAGTCTCCCCTGGAGTGGCGTGTGCACACTTGAATTGTGGCGCAGATCTGGGATTGGTTTTGGCAAGGCCGATGTGGATCTTTTTACATTTGCAGAAAACACGGGCCACCCGCTGTTTTCTTGATTATGGACAGAAGTGCCCCGCTGGGGGTGAATACCTAGCCCAGGACTCTGGTGTACGCAGAAGGGTCTGTCACTGATTTTGGTGACTTTTTGCTGGCCATCATGACACTGCTGCTAGGGACACTGTGGTGTTTTTCCCTATGCAGGGACCTGCCGTCCCAGGCAGGAGGCAGATTCTGCCCCCTCGGCCAGCAGGCCAGCACTGGGGTCTCTAGGGGCCAACCAGTTAAGGGAGGGAGAATCTGATTGAAGCTACAAAACAGAGTGCTTGCATTTTTTAAGTGCATTGCGTTGAAGTAGCGCATATTTGAAGCTTGGTGCAGGCGAAGACCTGTATCGCCATATCAGTGGCCCATTGAGGGGATACTGATTTCTTCTCCGAAGGAAAAAAAACACTCCCATTCCATGCTGGAACTTTATTGGATGGCCTTTGCGGCTTGTCATGAGCACATTAATGTTATTAGTACATTAATGGTTCCGTGCCAAAGCACGCATCTTTGGTTCCTTAAATGACCCGGGTATGCTACATTTTGAGAGCGTGAGCTTTTCAAAGTATACTTCTTTGGCCGTGTGGGTAGAAGAACATTTTCTGCGCATGTGCACTATCGTGTATTTGGTTTTCAAGTACTTTGGTTTTCAAGTACTCTCTCTCCTACCTATAGCTGGTGTGTGGTAAGCTGGTACTGGGGCTCCCGCCGCATCATCTAAGTGGATGCTGCATACTGGCGTTGGTTGAGGAAGGACCCCTGACATGATCGCGAAGCACTTTGGTTGTACGGAAGTACAAAAGAAACGCGCTATATAAATTCTTCATTCATGTCACTCACACATGCGCTGTTGTGCGTACACCCTCCGCGGTCACAAAAATTTGGCTGCACACGGACGGCATGTGTAGACATCCGCAGACTCTCCTGATGGTGATAAAATACATCACATGGACAGTGGATGGACGGTCATTGAACTCCAGAGTTCTGCTCCGTCTCACTTACAGTTTGGAGTGCCAGCTTTTAAGGGTACACTCTACTCCTTTGGCCATAAGGACAGAAAGACCTGTTTTGCGCATGTACTTGCTAGGGAACTTTGTTTCCATTTTCCATATTCACTAGGCTACATCTTGTGTGCAGTTGAGTGTGCAAGCCTTTCAAAGTATACTACTTTGTCGGCCGTGAGCGCGGAAAAACACATCCGGTGTGCACACTTGCTGGTGAACTTGAGACAGGAGACTTGCTTCGTGCGCTGTGCGAGTTATACGCACACTTGTCTGGCCAGCCTTTTTGTCATGTTTTCCAACTCAGTTTTGTGAAGCCGCTATCTAAGCGATGTCTTTCACATGGAATTGTATAAAAGCTGTCTATAGCAGATAAAGAGTTGGTTCTGCCTGGAGGGTGTGAGCACTCTAGGGCATGGAAATGTCATGGGTCTGGTTTAAGATTTTCGTGCGGATGCCAGTTATAGGCATCACTGCGCACGTTTGTCCGGTGTACCGGCAAGATCTCACTGCGGCGATGGTAACTCAGGCCATGCTCACCGCAGGGATTCTTTAACCAGGGGCCGTTGCTCTTTTGAAAAGAGTCATGTGGCGGTGCTGGTCCCTTACGTTTAGTTCAGCGACTTGGCGGGTCGTGAATACAGGTCCCATAGTAATGTGTTGTACCGAGTTGACCGACTGAATGGGAACGTTGAGTTATGCATATAACTACTGTTCCCAGAAGGAGGGAAACGAGGTACAACACCTCTGGGCCCCGCGCAGTCGGGGTCCCGGTGAAGAGCTGGACTGAACAAAGGGAATGACGCATACGACTGCATTTATATGCTGTGGGCAGGTAGCCCCGCCCACGTCGTCATGCGTCATTGGCCTTTCAGGCGTGAATAAAGGTGTCTTCAGCAGATGGCGCTAGAGCGCGATATCCCATAGTAATGTGTTGTACCTCGTTTCCCTCCTTCTGGGAACAGTAGTTATATGCATAACTCAACGTTTTGCTGACCCGCTTGACTGAACCGATTTAAAAGAGTGATTCATTTACGGGATGGACTTCGAATCGCTACGTCTAATTCTAATTTATTAACAACCTATCAAAACTCAAAACCAAGAAAATGTAGGCCTACTTATGTTGCCTCTCAGTTGTTGATTGTAGTAAAAATTACCAAGATGCCTTGATTTGTAATACTACTGTGTTTAACTTGGTCGATTGTTTTGTGGGTTGTAGTGGAGACATTCCACCGAAAGGGTGACATTTCTGTCCCCAGGACATTATGTAAAAAAATGCATGAAAATTAACTCTAAAATTTATTTTATTATTAATCAAAATGTCCTGCACATTAAGCTAACTACAAATTTAAAATGTATAATTAAAAAACATTAATAAAAACTACATAGAACGCTAAAAAAATACGCTAAAAAAATTAGGGTGACGTTGAAGTCATGGGACCACGGTGTAGTTTGTTTATATCCTACCTTTAGCTTTTTACTTCTGGCGACTGCATTTAGGCTTCAAAATTCATAAAAGTTATGTTCATCTGTAAAAAAAAATATATATATTTTGATGGACAAAACGTGCATCTATCATAAACTTTTGTAAAGAGTTTGTTTTTTGCTATAAACCAAAAGCCTATGGAGAAATCCTATTGGGTTTTTGTTGAGGGAACCAGAGTGATGCTAACTGCCGATTGGCCTACACAGTGACGTCATACTTGCACCAATCTATTGGACGTAAGACAAACTAAACAATAAAATTACACTTACATTTTTTTCCAAAGATGGTTTATGTTAGGTAGTTTTTTTTTTCTCTCTTTTTTTTATAAATCAGTTTGGTTTTAGTTATTTATTTATTTGATGCTATAAAAAATGGGGGAGGTCTCATCCCACCTATTGCTAGCAGCTAAATCACTCCAGCACCACCGCCTCAGGCAGCCACTGGCAGTCAACACTCCTTCGTGCTGCCCGACTTCCTCGTGAATCCCCCTCAGCAGCGAGGGCTCTCCGACAGCATGTCCCTCCTTCCTCCCGGGTTTCGGCACCAAAGTAACAAGGTTTGTGTTCAGGGAAGAAGGAGGCGGGAAGCGGCGAACGTTTAACAGACTTTAATCCAAATATAAACAAACAAAAAATGAAGGTGGCAGCCTCTCACAGATGACTGCCGCATATAAACATAATAAAACACCAACGTAAATGTCGCAGGCCTGGTCCTCTCTTGTCTTCCACTGTCATCACTCCTTTTATCCTTCAGGAGCTCCTCCATGGGACTCAAGACCGGTGTGGCGCGCAGGTGACGATCATTAGCACACGTGCCACAACATCATCTAGCGACATTTAGCTACTTTATGAGCAGACATTAGCTACTTTCCATTGGAAATAGTAGCAACACTGTATACCACCCTAATGTACCTGACAGTAGTATCACCATGTGCTCTTTAGTTCTGAAACCAATGCTGCAGCACTAGCCAATTCATTGACTTTTTAAGCTGTCTACCATATGAGGTATGTTAGCAGAGTATAAAAAAATCTTTAAGGTCATAATTCGAATTTTGTTCCACTTTTGTAACACTAGACTGGCAATTCACGTTTTAGCATAGTAATAGTACAGAATGCAGCACTTTATAATTTATTAAATGTTACTGTCTATATAGTAGGCCTACAACAAAAGTTTTTTAAGATTCGGGGTAGAATAAAAAATATTTTTAAAAACAGTACTGTTTACTACACTCATTGACTTGACTTGAAAAGTGACTTCCGTTCTTGGCTCCCTCTTACTTTTCCTGATTTTCCCTTGCTTAAAAAAATTTAAAAAATGAAAAAATGAAAAATTATATATATATATATATATATATATATAGCCATATATTAGGGCTGTGCAATTAATTGAATTTCGATTTCGGCTCCCAACGATCACCAAAATCGAGTAAAACGATAATTTTGCCATGTTGTTTTGCAAGAATACTCTTATTATCTCTTGTGTTCTGAATGACACGCGCACATCCGCCCCTCCCGAAGCCATAAAGGAGGGGCCATATGAGACGTGGGCGCCATGTTTACAGGTACGATCTCTGTTTACCTTTTCGCTGGCCGTTGCTATAAAATTTAATAGTGGTTGTGTTTGGCTAAAATTAGGTAAAATTGAAAAAAAAAACCCGGAAGAAATGGAGAAGTTGAAAGAAAAAGAGAAGGGACCCTACCAGGAGAAACTAAATACCACTACCACAAAGCGTTATTTGGACAAACTGTCCTCGATAAACAACGTTGACCCATATGATTTAGCAGCCCAAGACTGGATTAACGTTACGGATCCAGACGCACTAACGTTACCTAATGTTCTAGCTATTTGACCAATTGTGGCTTGTGGCATTACTTTATAATGCCACAAGATGGGGTAACTTGTTTAATACAACTGTGCCTCATTGTCATCAGTTAATTTTGACACATGAAAAAATTTGGGTTTTGGAAGTTTATTTTAAAATAGTTTGATCTGCTAACATGAACCACAAATTCAACATCATTCATCAAATGTCATACTAGTCATCAAGAATACACAACCTCTTGCTTTGTACAACTTGTGAAAAGTAAAGTTTTTCCTCCTGATTGAGGCAACAACATTTTTTGTTAACCCATTATCATGTTCAGTTTAATGTGGCACTCGAGGTCGGGAGCAGATGGGTTCTGTGAGGTCTGGGGTCGATTCCTCTCCTAGATTGCGGAAACCCACACGATCCAGCGTCTTCTCGTCAGCTCCTCGACCTGCTTCCCTTGTTGTTTTTTCCAAGAAGGAAAGCTGAAAAAACGTATTTCGTTGTTCAGTGTCCTCCCTGAACGATCGTATGATCTGCTATGGCAGTCCTTGATCGAGCAGCACTGACCAACCATATCGATGTTTATTAAAATCTCGATAGAAAATCCAAACACAGCCTCCAACACACAAATTTAAATACAGCGGGGTAGAGCAGGATAGGGCACGATCCTGTAAATATGGGGAGCTGTGGGCAAGATGGCGAACTGAGCACACGGTAACCTAGAGCTCCGTTGTTTGTCCCCAAACTCTTAGACTAGTACTTCTTTTAATAGTAAAAAAAATCCACCAACACAACTACCTGGAAACGTGACCCATTTGGCTTACTCAGCGCGGGTTCTGAAATGCCGCTATCTAACAAAATGAAGAAAGCTAATGCAGCAACAGCACTTTTACCTCATAACTACTGCGTTGATGCCGATGGTAACATGGAAACCTCCTCCACGAAGGTGAGTCACCCTCTTCCCAACACCCACACTAAAATACCTCTCTCGTTTAAGGGCCGATTCACATATCGCGTCTTTTGCGCGCTCAAGTTAGTTATTTCAAACGTAGGCCTAGCGTTTTCTACACGTTTTTAAGCGCTATATGTGAATTGGCCCTAAGAAATCTAAAAACGAAGCAGAGCTATTCAATGACAGAGCAAGAAAATTAAAACCCGAGAGAGAGGGTGTTACAGAGTTTACTCAAATCGCTCCGCATTGGGCTGACAAGATGGACAGTGTCGTCGACTCCGTGCACCGCCTGGGCAAAAGAGAGGAAGCTTAACATCGGCAAGTGATAATGCAGTTCACCATGAGGCACTACCGAGATGAGCTCTGGCGTCTGACCAGGAGATCTGCAGTGTGCAAGGAGCAAGGAGCTGAATGTAAGTTTCGCCGAGCACATCCTACCAGCCGACCGGGAGGCGAGAGCAACAGTGTGGCCTCAGATTAAGCAGGCCAGAGAAGCAGGTCAGCGGGCCTACTTTAGGGGCCCAACTGGATACATAAATGGGAAAAGAATTGTGGTTCCTTAACCACACTCTCACATTGGTTAACTAACACCTCACTTTCTAAAGTGAAGAAATTTGTTTACATTTCAAGTTGACTGTTTTTAATGGGACGTTGCCTTATGTTCACATTCCAAGGCAGTTTTCTCCTGCTGATATACCTCAGGTTGTTTTTCTTAAGTGTCCTTCTATAATCCTCATTTAGTCAGTTTCTGTAGCACTCATAATCTGTCTGACCCATGGCGCTTTTGTAACGTTGAGGCAGGAATGAACCAGAGAGAGAATCCAAATGCAAGCACTAATTTTAATAAAGAAAACTGGTCATCCAGGACAAACAAAGGAACACAGAACTCAGGACAGGAACATGAAGACAACTACAAGCAAAAGCTACAATGACTGACAAACAACAACCGAAGCACGGAGGTTTAAGTGCACAGGCAAACAAGCTAAACAAGATAACAAGGGGGCGTGGTAAATCAGAAAAACCTGTGAACAATGATCAGACAATTAACAATAGACAAGACACATGGCAGGACCACATGACAAACAGGGAATCACATGACAGACAAGAACAAGAAACAAAACACAAAACCCACACCGTGACAGATACACCCCAACTTGAAAACGTCTCTTGGTTTAAAGCTGCTGTCCGCAACTTTTTTAAGTTAAAAATAATCCAAAATAATTATAAAAAAAAAAACATCTTCAGCCAGTGTTCAAAACTATCTGCTTGCCATAGCTAGATTCAAAACGGTTAGCTTGTAATAATGATTTTAATTCCAGTGGTACTGGTGGGTTTCCGCGGGAAATTCGAGCATGTCTTTGCGTCATTACGTCACATCCGTACACATAAAGAAGGAGTTTCGGCTCGCCGGCTATACTGCGCGTGAGGAGATGTAGATATGTATAGGCTTTTCTCGCAGCACTTTACATAATTCAAGATCCAAACAACAATCATCAGTGTCAACTGGAGATTCACCAGTTATGAAACCCAAAAGACTTCATACTTCGGATTTAAGGTGGCTAGAGAAAGAGAAAGAAATTAACCGTCTCATGCGAACACAAGGATTTAAACATCGAAGGTGCGTGAACTGCGTGTTTTGAAGGGGTTCAAAACGGAAGAAGAGACGGCTTTTTCTGCTTAACAAGTAAGACATTTCAATAGTTCAATCGTGTAACAGTACCACTGTTTTCTTAATTCACACAGTTATGGAGTTTCCTTGTTGTGCCTTTCTCGTTTAGCTATTATGGAGAATATGAATTCTGAACTACACAGGTAATAAAACACATTAAATGCAACGTTAGTCACGCAATGCTGATGTTGTTAACATGAACAATTTGAGAACAAAGTAGGCTATAATTTGCACGGTTGCTGTAAATCGCGTTGATTAAATCTAACGATCGCTTAACATGTCGAATGCTTTTTCCCCCTTAGTTGATCAGAACAAAAATGGATGTTACTTACTTTTTCAGAAGACATTTTCCGGTGAAAATTCTTATGTTAGTCAAACTTTCAAAATGTGAATCTGTGATTCTGAATGACAGTATCCACACAGCGCGGTGATTGACAGCACTCTCCTCAAAACATTGTGTTCATCCGCGCTGTTTCATGCCGATTTACAACCCACGTAAAGTTGATAATTCCGCAAATAACTGCAATTGCAGATTTCGAACAGAGATGGTGACAAAGAGGAAAAACTACGGACTGTAGCTTTAAGCCGGATGGTTCAATCAAATCAAGGATTGACTTTTGGTTAGTCTCTGACAGTGTAAAAGACTTAGTATCTGACTGCTCTATATCTTCTCCTCCCTTATCTAAACATTGCTTTATTAATCTCACATTAAAACCCAGTAATAATCACAAACGAAACAAGGGTTACTGGAAACTCAATGCCAGCTTGTTACAATCCGAAACGTATAGCCAAGGGGTTAAAGACATAATTTATGAAATTTACTCAAGACTCCAACCTTCTGTTTTATAGTTCCAAATGGGAATATTTAAAATTCAGTATAAGAAACTTTTCAATCTCTTTCAGTCAACAATTGCAACAATCTGCCCTTTTACAGAAGACCAATTTGACAAGAGAGATAAGTCTCTGATAAACCCACGCTTACGGATACTGACAAAAGAAAACTACTTACACTACAAACCAAATTAGATAATATTTATACAAGAAAAGCAAATGGAGCCTTCGTTAGATCCAGAGCAAAATGGATCGAGGAAGGTGAAAGAAACTCTTCTTATTTCTGTAGATTAGAGAAAACTCGCCAGGAAAGAAATAATATAGGAACATTGGTCATTAATGAAAATTAATGCTCTGATCCTAAAACTATAACCAATTAAGTTTTTTTTCCTTTTACAGCAACTTATATTCTTCTAGTTTCTCAGCTAATGCAACAGAGGTTTTATTCCTCAAATAAATGAGGACTTCCATATATGTGAGGCAGAGATCACATATTATAACTTGCAAAAGCGTTGCAATGTCTGACTTCTGACCGCTCCCCTGGCCCAGACGGCTTGACAGACAACTTTTATAAACATTTCTGGGAGCATATCAAAGCACTTTTATTTGAAAAAATTAAAGAAGCTTTAAACAACCGATCATTTCCACAGACGTTGAGGCAAGGTGTAATTGTTCTCATTCCAAAACCAAACAAAGGTCCCAAAATTTTTGACAATTGGAGACTGAAAACCGATTTTTTTTTTTTTTTTTTTGACACGGTAGAACACCCCTTTATTTTTAAGGCTCTGGAACTCGGTGGCACTACGCCTCGCTTCTCTATCAACAGAGGTATAAAACAAGGCTGCCCTATCTCACCCTCACTCTTCATAATTTGCTGCTGAAATGTTATCAATCCTCATCAAAAATTCAGATATTGAACAGTTAAATGTCTTTGATAACCAAATAGTTCTAAGTCAGCTGGCTGACACCACTCTATTTCTTAAAATTGTTGAGCAGGTCCCATAGGCTACTGAAACTATAGACTCATTCTCAAAAGCATCTGGGTTACAACTGAACCTGAAAAAGTGTGAGTTGTTATCTATACATGATGACTGCCACCTTGAGGCACCATATGATATCCCTATTAAAACTGCAGTCAAATACTTAGGTACACTATACACATAACCAAAGATACTAAGTTGAGTAAAACATTAAATGTATGGAACAAAATGGATGAATGTAAATCAAGATTAGACAAATGGTTAAATAGAGATATTTCTCTGTTTGGTCGCATCTATATAACCAAAATGGAAAGCCTTTCAAGGTGTATTTACCCAGCCTTTTCTTTGTCTGTCCCCAACAAAGTGGCTAAAACCATCAATACATTCAACTTTGATTACATCTGGAAAAGAAAACCCCATTATCTGAAAAAAAAAAAAGCCATAGTGAAAGACTATGAAGATGATGGGCTACAAGCCATAGACTTTGATTGTATAAATGGAACCTTAAAGACTAACTGGTTAAGATGCTTTCTATCAAACAGTAGAAGCTTCTGGTATTGTGTCTCCAGGGAACTGTTTTAAAAAAATGTGAGGTATTGATTTACTTTTACGCTGTGATTTTGATGTTCCAAAACTTTCTCTAAAACTGTCTGCATTTCATTCACAACTTCTGTTATATTGGAAACTTTTGTACAAACACAATTTTACTCCCCATGATGTACCCATCTGGAATTGCAGATTCATTCTCTTTAGAAATAAGTCTCTGCATTTCAGTGAATAAAAAAACAAAAAAACATTTGGTCTGTCACACATTTGCTGGACAATTATGGTTTTATCTTTTGAAGATTTTGGTACAAAATTTAATTTTCAGTCATTCTTCTCTGAAGAAATATGCACAGATTTGTTAAAGTTACCTTTATCACCAAAAGCTAAAGAGCTCCATTTCAATGATATATATCCTTCAAGAGACCTCCTCTCATGTAGATTTAACTTAAAGCTAACTGAATATTCTGTGATGAGGACATAGACCGCGGATCATTTGTTTTTCTTCTGTAACACATTCTGGTGTGACATGTATGATTGGCTGGAGCCTTATCTCTAGTCTCTCTCCAGTTTAGAGATAACATCACATTTGGAATTATAATGAAAGACAAAAATTATGAACTGCTTTTAAACACTTTAATTATCTCGGGTACATTTTTCATCCACAAATGTAAATGTATAAAAACACAGCCTCTATTTACTGTCTTCAAGAGAGAATTTGCATTGTACAACAAGTCCCTGTGATTCATGAAGAAGAAAACAGCAAAAAAAAAACTTCTTAATTTTATTGATGCCTTCAAATGAATTGAAGCCCATTAAAAAATTAACAAAAAAAAAACCCTGTAAATATGGCGGCGGACCCATAATGCAACACAGCGTGACGTAATATTCACATTCCCTCTTGCCTTGTCCAACCCAACCCATTTTGAGCACCGCTAAACACTCACGCGGTTTGTGAAATTGCGTCTTGGAGAAAGTTTTAAAATGATTGATTTGATTTTATAATCTGTGTGGATTCATTTAGGCTACTCATACAATCTGTAAAGTGAATCATTGTTTGCGGGGGAATTTTCTTGCATTATAAACCTGCAGGAATTATTCATTCTGTTATATTATTTATTTTAATAGTTAAAGTAAAATAAATGTTCAAATTTCGTTTTTTAAGAATTGTTGAAGGGTGTCTTTTTAATAAATGCAACACCTTCCCAAAGTCATGTGAAATAATCGTGTTGAACATAATCGTGATTTCAATACTGACCAAAATAATCGTGATTATGATTTTTTCCATAATCGAACAGCCCTACTATATATAAGACTTTTAAAAAAAATAGCTAACCTTGAGTATTTTAATTCATCAGAATTAGTAAGTATACAAACTATGATGCATTTAAGAGAGTTTTAAGAGCATGGCTCCTGTAATCCCTCACTGGTGAGGATTCTTGAACACTAATATACTCTGTGTCTCCTGATGTAGTCACAGCTGTACTGTAGCAAGCATGCTCAGCGGGGAATGAACTGATTTTCACTTCAAAATGTCGCCTTCAGTTGAAGTACCGGCAGCGCCTCATTTCTGCTCAAAAGGAGATTCTTCGCTAGAGCTCTCACAGAGGGGAAGTCATTGACGTAGATGAATGAATCTCAGGGATGAAACGCTCATAGTCCTGTCTAGATGAGCCCGGTACCACTGGCATCGCACCAAGCTGTGGTGTGTTATAAAGTTTCTTGGTAATGTTGTCTTTGTGCTGTAAATTTGCAAAGGTAAGAAAAATCTACAGCTAGTTACAATTTCCTGAAAACTCTCTTCGGAAACAGGCAAGTTAAAGGAGCTCCCAAAGAGTGGATAAATTGCTTGCATGTCTCATAACAAATGGGATGTAACCAGTTTGAACATGTGGAAGAAAATAATGCATTCATTCATCTGTTCATTACCTAAAAATGTTTACTTTTTTTTTTTTAAATCATTAAACTTCACAGACATGCCTATGTCTAAGGATACGTTTACACGACAAACGATATGCTTAAAACAGAGAAGTTTTTCCTTAGAGTTTTCCGTGTACAGACGACACCATTGTCAAAACGATCCCCATTCACACAGATGGCGATGAGACACTTTAGAAATCCGTTTTCAAAACTTTTCCTTTCCTTTCCATTCTGTCTTTTCCTTGTGGCAAAGTAATTTGATTGCAATTAAGTGACTTTATCTGACTCCATTTTATCATGACGTCGAATTTAAGTTGGAATGCCAATTGGTTATTGGTCATTTATATAATAGCAATACATTTGATTATTCTATTTAACTCTTTACTTTATATTTGATTCGTTCATAAGGAATCTATGTCGCTTAGAGAGTCTCGAGCCGGCCGTTCTTTTACGTGGATCTCACGATCACAAACTCGCCAATCTGATAGATAGCCAGGGGTTATGGCTAAAGCAGTTCAACAATGCCACACACACTTGCTATTGTTAAAAAGTACCCATGTAGCCCCCTACAGTCGCTCATATAACAACTTAGTTAAAGCCCAAAAAATAACCAGAGGTTATGGCTAGTACAGGGTTAACAGGTTAAGTGAAGTCTTATGTTTCCGCAAATCTGCGTCCAGGGTTATGTACGTACTAGATCCCAGTTCAGATGGAGCGTGAGGCGCATCTGGTGAGATTCTAGATTCCTGACTAAGTTGTTATACAGTCACAAATAGGGGGCTAGATAAAAACACTATGAAGGTAATAGCAAGCGTTAAAGCGGCATTATCTTAATCTACTTTAAAAAAATATGTTCAGAGTAATTCACAATAAATTCAAACATAACAATTTTATTATGTCAGATAAGTGTATCATGCCAATTACATAATCAGTTCAAAGATAATCAATACAATAACATCAAATGCTCAGAGATAAAGAGTAAAATATGTAGGCTACCTGACTCAAGAAATACATGATGTCTGAAAGACACTCACCATGACACTAATGGGCATTGTGGGCAGATCTCATTACAAATGGCCCTGAGTCTCTTGTGCTCTTTCTTCAAATACCCAGACCGAGACAGACACTTCTTTCACATGGAAACATTTGCTAACAATGGGAATTTGCATTCATAGTTTACACCTTTTGAGAGCAGGATGCCATTTGACACACCCTCTGTAAGAAAGCTATCTTTAAACTCTTAAAAACTTTATTACCTTTTGGTTTACTTCTGTTGATAATGAGACATTTGTACCAGCACTGAGACATTTAAAATGATACCAAACATGTATAATACAGTCCTGTATGATAATTACTCAGATTAAATCATTTCGATTTTTGGGTGAATTTTGGTGATCTCAGCATGAGAGAGAGAAGGAACGGGGGAATGGCGGGTCAAGGGAAAGAGATGTAGATTAGGATGATACTGAGGTGAGACTGGCGTCTGGAATGGTGTTGCTAATTTCACAAGAGAGAGTTCAAATGTCCTTTGTTTTCTCAGAGAGTTGCCCTCTCTTCCAGTTTTTCCAGTCTTACAAACCTAAACACAACATGTTCAGTTAATCAAGGTCTTCAGACACTAGAAACTTCCAGGCAAGTGTGTTGGAGCTAAACTGTGCAGGATTGGTCTTTCAGGAGCAGGATTGGACACCCCTGGTCTAAGAGAATGGCTGTGTTCCCCTCCCTTCACTCGCTAACTTTCCTCCGTCTCGTTCACTCGGATGTGCGTCATTCCTTACTCTGCATGATTGTCCACTACTGGCAGAACTTGTGCATAAGGTTTAAATGAGACGCGCTAAGGGCCATATCATACACCTGGTGTAATGTGGCGCCAGGCGCGAAGCAAGTGTTTTTTGCTTGTTTTAGCCCGATGCAGTTATCATTTTCGCGTCCTGCGGCACGTTGTTTAAATAGCAAACGCATTTGCGCCCATTTGTGTGCCCATGGGCTGCTGGGCTGAAAATGAGGTGTGTTCAGGCGCATTCAGAGGCAACTGAAATAGACTGTGCCATTGACCAACAAAAACCTGGCCTAAAGTCAATGGCGGGGTATTTTTCTTTGTTATTTAAAGGGCGCGTTAGTAATATGTATGTGCCTATAGGCAGGACCACAACACAAACACTCAGCTTATTACACACACAGGGATGTGCAGCAGCACACAAACATGCCAAATTTGAATATAAAAGGATTACAATGTAAAAGATTAATATTGTGTACATAAAGATATGGTGGAATCCGGCTTGTCCCATAGATGGTCTGCTTGCGCGTTTGAACCTCGCGCACGAGCAGATCCGTTTCCCCTCCGGAGAAGCATTCAGTCTTTCCGCTTGCAAATTCCACCATGTGAATACTAGTGAATCCGCCATGGTGCGAACGCAACTGGCTTTTAAAGGGAATGGGAGATGAGACTCTTTATTGCACGTTACACCCAAAACACATGCACATTACTCATTAAGTGAATAGAGACAACCTTTTTTCGACCATTTTTCCTGTCGTTAAATAGCAAAAGCAGATTCGGACATGCCTTAGTGCACTTTTGCTGTGTTTTCGGCCCCTATCATGGATTTTTTAAAGTTTCCTTGTTTTGGAAAACTGTTTCATTTTCTTATAATATACATTTGCACATCACCAGATTTTCAATGATTCTCAAAAGATTTGCCAAATGAATCAATCTCTCTAAATCCCTCCTTTCCGCGAGCTACTCTGCTCTGATTGGCCAGAGAGCTCAGTCTGTTGTGATTGGTTTATTGCGTAATTCCCATTGCCAGAACACCGACAGCTCTGCATGTCCTGAGGCTTCCTACACCGTAAACTAAACACAGTAACAAACGTCGATTTTACCATATCAGTCCGAGCGCGAGTCCGATGATGAAACACTAGAAGGAGAACCATTCATTCAACCCGAACCTCCATTGCAAGGACGACTCGAGCAGGACGTTTCAGTGATTCACTACTCAGTTTGAGGTAACTAATAGCCGAGCTCTAGCGTACTAATGTAACATAAACATAATTTTAACCACAGATTCTTCACATGCAGTGGAAAAAAACCTTGGGCAGTGGAAAAAAAATGTCTTTACCATCACATTGTGTCACACAGCGTCTCCTCGACATGATCTCTCCAGTGTCCACAGGATCAGCTGCCGGTTTGAAGTTTAAGTTTCCCTGGTCCGCGCACAATAAGTGGGCGGGCTAATGTTTCGTCTTGACGTCACGACTAAACGGCTTATGATTCGTTTGAAAAAAAAAATCATTTCATTGACTCAGAGTCGACTCTTACTTTTGAAAGCCAATAACTTTATATACGGTGCACTTTCAGTTTTAAAACTTTGCAGGATGTTTTTCATTCACTTAGAGCTGTATTACACACTACATGAAAGGTCATTTTCAAAAATCCATGATAGGGGTCCTTTAAAGCAGTGTTTTTTTTATCTTGCATTTGTTGTTTCGCTTTCATTGTCACTTTTCATTCAGTGTGCAGGATTTTTTTGAAGTGTTTCCCTAATTTGAGGTTTTGATGCACCTCATTTGGACAATATTGAGTTTGAGTTCCTGGCTTTTCATCATTCTGAACTCATATTACCTCATCGTACTTCATGCACTATCCCTTTACACACTTCTCCAGCCATCTCCTTTCTACTTGTACATTTTCCTCTCCCACTGCAGAACTGTAGCAAACCCATTGCTCTATATAGGGAGTCTGTCAGTGTGAAGTCTTACTTACTCTCTCTACAGGGAGCAGGAAACATGTAATTGTGTTCCTCCCTTGATAATGACACTGCAGTAGTCTACATTAATGCATACATCACTGTCATAATAACCATCAGGATCAAATCATGCTTAGAAGGTGAATGAATGTCTTTAATGCTGCTTTTTAATTCAATAGTTATCAACCTTTGTAACACTATAAGGCTCCATTGTTTATGACATATCAAAGGCTCCTCTTTGATTTCAAGTTGTGCTTCAGCTGCAAAGATGACAAAATGTGCTTTTTTTTCAATCTACAATAAATAAATAAATAAAACTAATCTGGATGTTTTTCATATTTAACACATTCAGTTCATTGTAGGTAGAGGAAACACAAAATTATATATATTTTTCAGAGATCTGAAAGCTCAGAGATGTCATCCATAGCATGGCTAAACCACATGAATATTTCATATTTCTAATCTATACAAGGGAATCATGGGACGTCTGTATCTATTTTAGCACTTTTGTATGCTCTCAATATTTCTACCTGACCTTTTTATCCATACGGGACTGGTCACTGGTGTTTATTACAGTAAATCATATCAAATAAAAAATGTAGCCTAATAAGGTGAAATATTTCATGAGAGTCTATCCGCTCTAAAATTCAGACGGCCTTGTAGTGACAGTCAGCAGGTGAGCCCCATCCAAGAGATGAAACATCTGATGTTCAGTTTCCACTGTTGCGCAAGTCAGTTAGATAAAGAGAAAGCAGTGCAAAGAATAAACCCAGGTTGACCCAACATCGCAGAGGCCTGGCTAGTAACAAGAAAAGAGTGACCACAGCTTATGGATCATTTGTGAGGGAAGTAGTACTTTGAACAGTGAGATTGCTGCAGTGAAGCACAGGGCTTGCAACTGGGAATTGAAAGGCCAGAGGGGAGAGGCGACTACATTTTGTGCCCTTTTTGGATGGCTCAGTTCAAATTCATATCTGGATTAAAATTGCTCAATTGTGCACATTCACCAAGAGATGGCGCCCTCAATTCATCAAAGATGCTTTACCAGTTTCATGTGTTGGACATTTTCAGTTCAACATGCTCCTGCCTGCCATATACAATAATATTTTTTAAACATTATGAATTCAGTTGATGAGGTCTTACTGTATATCAATTGTTCGATACATATCAAATATACATGATTCAAGTCACCAGCTTGTTTGTAGACTTGAAATGGTGTGTCAGAAAAAAAAAAATATATAGGATATATATATATATATATATATATATATACACAGCGGGTGAAATAAGTATTTAACACGTCACCATTTTTCTCAGTAAATGTATTTCCAAAGGAGCTATTGACATGAAATTTTCACCAGATGTTGGTAACAACCCAAGTAATCCATACATAGAAAGAAACCAAAACAAAGAAGTTCAGAAATAAAGTTACATGTAATAATGTGAAATTACACAGGGAAAAAGTATTGAACACGCTTACTGATATTTATTCAATACTTTGTACAAAAGCCTTTGTTGACAGCTTCAAGACGCCTCCTGTATGGAGAAACTAGTCGCATGCATTGCTCTGGTGTGATTTTGGCCCATTCTTCCACACAAATAGTCTTCAAATCTTGAAGGTTCCGTGGGCCTCTTCTATGAATCTTGATCTTCAGTTCTTTCCATAGATTTTCAATGGGATTTAAGTCAGGTGATTGGCTGGGCCATTCTAGCAGCTTTATTTTCTTTCTTTGAAACCAGTTGGGAGTTTCTTTGGCTGTGTGTTTGGGATCATTGTCCTGCTGAAATGTCCACCCTCGTTTCATCTTCATCATCCTGGTAGATGGCAGCAGATTTCTGTCAAGAATGTCCCTGTAAATTTGCCCATTCATCCTTCCTTCAATTATGTGAAGTTTGCCAGTACCATTTGCTGAATAGCAGCCCCACACCATGATGTTCCCACCTCCAAACTTCACTGTTGGTATGGTGTTTTTAGGGTGATGTGCAGTGCCATTTCTCCTCCAAACATGGTGTGTATTATGGCATCCAAACAGTTCAATTTTGCTCTCATCTGACCACACTATATTCTCCCAGTATTGCACTGGCTTCTCCAAATGTTGTGCAGCAAACTTTAAACGAGCTTCAACATGCTTTTTCTTCAGCAATGGAGTCTTGCGTGGTGAGCGTGCATACAGGCCATGGCGGTGGAGTGCATTACTTACGGTTTTCTTTGAGACAACAGTACCTGCTAATTGCAGGTCTTTTTGAAGCTCTCCACAAGTGGTCCTTGGCTCTTGGACAACTCTTCTGATTATTCTTTTCACTCCTCTGTCAGAAATCTTGCGAGGAGCACCTGGTCGAAACAAATTTATGGTGAAATGATTGTCTTTCCACTTCCGTATTATGGCCCCAACAGTGCTCACTGGAACATTCAGAAGCTTAGAAATGCGCCTATAACCAATGCCATCATTGTGTTTTGCAACAATTAGGTTGCGAAGGTCTTGAGACAGCTCTTTGCTTTTACCCATCATGAGATGTGTCTTGTGTGACACCTTGGCAATGAGTCCTTTTTGTAGGCCATCAGTTGAGTCTGAACCAGCTGATATTAATTTGTACTGACAAGGGTCTGGATTGCTTTTTAATTGCTGATAGTTTTCAGCTGTCGTCTTGGCTTTACATGCCTTTTTGCACCTCCCTTTCTTCATGTGTTCAATACTTTTTCCCTGTGTCATTTCACATTATTACACATAACTTTATTTCTGAACCTCTTTGTTTTGGTTTCTTTGTATGTATGGATTACTTGGGTTGTTACCAACATCTGGTGAAAATTTCATGTCAATAGCTCCTTTGGAAATATATTTACTGAGAAAAATGGTGACGTGTTCAATACTTATTTCACCCGCTGTATATATATATATATATATTTTTTTTTAAGTTTAAAATGGCAAAACCGGTATGTAAATGGTCAATTTTTTTTCATTTTGGGATTAACTATCCCTTTAACTCTTTCCCTGCCTGAGGTTTATTTTTTTTATTATTATTATTTTTTTTAAGTTAACAGCCAGCACAAGCATTTTATTAATTTTCACAAAAATGTAATGGCCCCAAGAATATTTTGTTGTATGAATACCTGAACATGCAACAGGCCTATAGCAAAAGAAAGAACAGTCTGTGCTTAAAAAAAAAAAAACTAAATTTTTGTAAGTTTAGTAAGATTTAGAGAAAATCATGGCCGAATCCAGAATCACCCCCTAAACCCTCAATCACTATGCCGCTAATAGTATCTATCCCCTATGTTAGTCAGGGGTGTGAAGTAAGAATTACAAATTACTGTAGGCAAATTTTTTTTTAAGTAGTTTAAAAATTGTGTACTTTTACTTTTACCTGAGTAGGCCTACATTTTAAATGATGCATGGGTAGCCTATCTGACCTACGACTCGGACCCATGACTTTTATTTTGACATCTCAACGGTGAATAGGCTAATCCTGCTCACGTCACGCCTGTGTTGTTACTAATATACCAAAGCAATGAGCACATGTAATCATCCAGAGATATTTACTCAGCACTTGTGAGTAGGCTAGAGCAATATTAACCAGTTTTGCAGAAACGCATAGTTTTGTATTTTTTTAATGGTTGTATGAGCTTTGTGTAGTGAGTGAGATGGAGGCGTTGTTGAAGAGAGAGCTGGCCACATCTGTTTTGAAGAGCACAGGTTATTCAGGAGGAGGATGCATCAGTGAAGGCCAGAGCTTTGACACTGACACTGGCAGAGTGTTCGTCAAGATCAACCACAAGACGGAGGTGCGCGCGCACACACACATTTCAGCTCGACGCTTTGGATTTGCATTGCAATCTTGTGTCTGTGTCATCAAATTTGGAATAATAATGTTAATTGGTATAATAAAGTACATTACGTATCGAACGTAAATGCTTTCACAGACAACTTATGTCAGAAGTTACTTTAAGTTAAAACAGGTAAAACTAGACTTATCTAAACAATATTTTAGAGCCATTGTGTTGTCTCAAGATGATACCAAAATGAATATGAAAACGTAGGATAAACCAAACTGTTTTTGAGTAAATATTTTCAACATTTTCGAATTTTCTTTAGTAGGCTATTTTAATTGGTAACACTTTATTTGACAGTGTCCTACACGTATGTTACATGGACTTACCATAGTATGTAAATTGTGCATAATTATTAATTGTTCAATGTTCAATTTATTTATAGAGCACATATTAATACAACAAAGGTTGACCACAGTGCTGTACATAGAATCAAGATAACAATCATAAAATCACAGTTAAATTCTAAACATTGCCACAGACACCTCAAAATCTAAGCGGCGTCAATAATAACCTGTTACACCACTAGCACAGCACTCATGAATGATCAAACGCTGGAGTGAAGTAGTAAGTTTTTTAATGTCGTTTAAACTCAGTAAGAGGAACATTCCATAATATAATGGGGTAGACGCACGCATTACACACAACTAACCCTCAACCAAACCCTAATCCTACCCTATAGCCCTATGTTGTTAATTAATATTACTCGGCACTTAAATATATGGTTACACTGTAACAATTTTTATTTTCACAAATTGTGAATATACTGCTTCTATTCATTACACCTTTGTCTGACAGCCTTTATTTGGAAGTACAGCAACTAATGATCTTTATGCATTGTAATTATATATACATTATACATGCTAATATGTAGCTCTAGATATATTTTTTATCATTATATTTTTTTTACCTTAATGATGTTATTTCTGTTTTATATTTGAAAGTTCATTTCATTATCAGCTAATGATCCGTTGCACATTATGCAATGTCATTTTATATACAGTATTTATAGTGCCGGTAACACTTTACAACCAGGTTTAATTAGTTAACATTAGTTAACTACATTCGTTAACATAAATTACCAATGAACAACACTTTGACAACACTTGAACTTATGAAACCTTATTGTAAAGTTTTAGCTGTATAACTACTTGAAAGTACACAAATGAATGATTTGTTTAGCATTATGTAATGTGATAGTATATGGTTGCATTATAAAGTATCAATATATACTGTAAACTGTCTATCTGTAACTATTTTGGAGTACATCATCAACTAATCATCAAACTTTTTCTAATCTCTCTTTCTTTAGGCTAGGAGGATGTTTGATGGAGAGATGACAAGCTTGGAAACGATCCTGTCCACGAACACCGTGAAAGTGCCCAGGCCTGTGAAGGTCTTGGACCTCGAGAGAAGCGGAGCTCTTCTCATAATGGAGCATGTGGATATGAGGAGCTTAAATAAGTAATCATGTGAACCCATAGAGCTTGTTTAGGATCGTGTAATAGGACTGAGAATTGGGTCAATGTCACATTAACATTGTGGGCATTGTTGGATAGCGCTCCTTTTAAAATATTGAATGTTTATGTACTGTAGATACTCATCAAAACTGGGGGAACGACTAGCTGACCTGCATCTTTACAACACGAGACAGATAGAGAAACAAAACAAGGAGCAGCAGACTGTTGGTAATGTTTTTTTTTTACGTATTGCTTTTATGGAGATTTTGTAGTCCCATTATTATTTATCATAATTTATGTATCTAAAAAAGGGAAAGGACCAGGACAGTCTGAGGTTGAAACAGCCAACAGGTTTGGGTTTCACGTGAACACATGCTGTGGTTATATCCCTCAGGTCAGCATGTCTGCTCTGTATGCTGTCTGATCATAATAGCAAATGGAGTGATTTATATTGAAACATACTTTGCAATCTCTCCTTTCGGTTTTCAGGTAAATGACTGGCAGGATGATTGGGTGTCCTTTTACTCCCAGCAAAGGTTGCAGCACCAGCTCGGCTTGGTGGAGCAGTCGTACGGAGACAGAGAGGCCAGGGAATTGTGGTCCAAACTCCAAGTAAACCAAACAGCTCAGATTGTTATTCCAGCAAAATATCATGCAAACACAAAAAGAAACTTGGTCTCATTTACTAATAATTGCGTACGCTATTTGTATATATGCGCACATTTGAACTTCTAACAAAAAGTTTCTGCCAAATTCAAAAGACTTTAATTTGGTCTTAAACTCGTTCTAAGGTTGATGAGTATTCTAAATGAGCGACCTCATGTCTGAGGTAAATAACTTGCATAAAACACACCCAAACCATGTCCATATAAGGGCATTTTACAGACCCTTTCCCCTCACACCAACATTGTAACACCTGCTTTTAAAAACACTTTTGATGCTACATAATGAATTAAGGGACCAGAGACTTTTGCGTTTCAATGAGCCATGTGTATTACACCACAAATCACCATACAGTCTGTAAACATACAAAGTACATAGTCATTCAGTTGCAAGGCAAACATCAAAATAGTTCAGACTTTCATAATAGTGTCTTTGGCTACCAATAGCTAAGCCTTAAGAGTAGTAGGAGCTAGATGAAACAGTACTTAAGTGCAATATTGACTGGGCCACATCTGCCTGAAACCGCAGGGAAAAAACACAAGACAGCATTGGTGAGAAAGCTTCTCTATGTGGTTAACACCATAGATAGACATAATAAATACATAGACGCCCTATTGGCCGCTTTGGAACGTTGCTAGAGGGCAAGACTTGCACTGTAAATCAAATGCAATAAACGGGGTGAGCTGTTTTCTTTTTTACATTTATTAACCGATTTTAGTGTATGTGGTGTACAAAAAGTTCCATCTCTAGTTATTTAAAATCTCGATAGTTAGACTTATAAAATATTTTTTTTAATAAGGAATTGTCAAAACTCAGGTTTGTCATGTATCTGGCTTTTTATTCTTGGATAAGAATTGTAAAGACCCCCATACTGAGATATAATTGAATTTTCACATTAAATGAAATAAAGTTTTCTTATTGTCGAAAAAGCATTTTCTGTGATTGACCCGATTTTAGCAATAACAAAGATAACTGATGGATCCTTTATGGAAATACATATGATATGGTACAACTACAGTGCAATGCAAATAAATATAAGATAAAGTGAGAATAGTAAATATTCTATAAATAAAATAGTAATGAATAGTATAATTATATAATATCATAAGTACAATAATACAATCATAAAAATATTGATAATAGCATATAGTTTATGTATAATACTATAATAATAGCAATCGAATAAGAAATATAAATTACAGAATATAGACAATAAAATAAAAAAGTTAAATAGTGACTCTTTTTGTTAAATTTCATTTTTATTGATAAAACTGATTAACAGTAGTAGCCATTATAACAGTATAAGAAGCTATACAAAAAAGTAATCGATTCAGTCAAACATACAGCAGGATACAACGTTAAAATAGCCCAAATTTAAAGTTATGAAACTTAACCTTGCCTCGGAATAAACATGGGTACTATTTTTTTATTTAAATATACATAAATCTAATATAATAGACTAGACATTATGTTAATAATATAAAAATCCAAATATTAACTCTTAAAAAAAATCTTTGTCTTCATAATCTTTCCTTGAGGTGTTATAACTTTTCTGTGCCTCTGAAACGACTTTCAAGCCTTCCGCTCCTATAATCTGACTACATTCTGGTATAAAATGACCACTTTTCAAATCAAATCAATTACTGATTGAATCCCAAATCATCATTATCATTTTAAATTGTATATTGATGAATGCATATGATGTAAGTGTAAAAGTACACAACTTAAATTAGTATCCATAATGTATATCTAACATTTGGTTAAGTATATTTAAAAACAGAAAGTCCACATTATCCATTGACAGGGACAAACAAAATAATGTTTGTTAATTTAACTTTATTTTAAGGTGACATAGATGACTATAGTAATAACAGTAAATTATGCATAATTACTAAACCAAACCTTAACCCTAACTATAACTCTATTGTGAGTACATGTAGTTAATTAATATTACCCAGTACTAATTTGAGCAAGTATCATTTAACTAAGGCACCTTAAAATAAAGTGTAAACAAAAATGATTATAATGCATAAACATCTTTTTTTCTTGTTTGGTCTTTGTTTCAAAAGTGTAAATGGATAGTTCACCCACAAATGACAATTCTTTCATCATTTACTCCCCCTCATGTTGATCCAAACATGTAGGACTTTCTTTCTTCTGTGGAACATAAAAGAAAGTATTTTAAAGAATGCTGGTAACCATAGAGTTTTGGTTCCCATTGAATTGAATTGTATGGACAAAAAGACAATGGAAGCCAATGGATGCCAAAACTGTTTGGTTACAGGGCTCGACATAAAAAACAAATCCCCACTGGCTCCTGGGGCCAGTAGATCAGAGTTTTGCTGGCCCTTCTATATTTATATCTATTATATCTATATACAGAAGATAATATCTCTAGTCTATCCTAATATTAATTATAAATTAATTTCCGAGCATATAGGGAAGTTTCTCTGAGTCATTAGAATGAAAAATTCAGTGCTGCAAATTGTGCAAATTGTACTTGGGACAGACAAGAAAGTGTTTTCATCTTCTGTCTATCTGATTCAAATCACAGTCTGCTAATTCAGTGGTAAGAATTTAATTGTTGTTTTTACTTATATTGTTGTCCATTTATCGAACTTACATGCTTCTTATATAATAATTATATATTACTATGTACCAATTTACCAATGTCTCTCTAGCGTGCAGACACACTCGGTCTCTCTCGCCCACTGTCGCTCGCGCGCAGACACACTCGGTCTCTCTCGCCCACTGTCGCTCGCGCGCAGACACACTCGGTCTCTCTCGCCCACTGTCGCTCGCGCGCAGACACACTCGGTCTCTCTCGCCCACTGTCGCTCGCACGTAGACACACTGGGTCTCTCTCGCCCACTGTTGCTCGCACGCAGACACACTCAGTCACTTTCGCGCACTGTCGCTCGCGCGCAGACACGCGGTTTCTTTCGCGTGCAGACACACACGGCCTCTTTCGCGCGCCTACATACTCGGTCTCTTTCGCGCACTTTGACATTTAAACACGTTATAAATAACCTGAAGTAACATTGACACTCTTCACGCCACTGTGTATGACGTTTGCTGTTTGTTTTGCTGATGGCCAACTTGCCCGACATACTCTTTTACTGGCCCCGGGCCATCGGGCCATTGCTTATGTCGAGCCTTGGGTTACCAACATTTTTCAAATTGTCTTCTTTGGTGTTTTATAGAAGAAAGAATTGCACACATGTTTGGATCGGCATGAGGGTGCGTAAATAAGGACAGGATTTTCATTTGTGGGTGAACTATCCCTATAATTTATTTAAAGAATGACAAGAATGACATGCTGCATATGTATTTTTCTTTGTTTAGCTGAAGATCCCTCAGCTGTTCACAGATGTAGAGGTGGTTCCAGCTCTGCTGCATGGAGACCTCTGGGGAGGAAATGTGGCCGAATGCTCTGATGGTCCCATCATCTTTGACCCAGCATCGTTTTATGGCCATTCGGAGTACGAGCTGGCTATTGGCGGCATATTTTCTGGTTTTGGGAGCTCGTTTTACAATGCTTACCATGAGAAGATCCCTAAGACCCCTGGGTTTGCAAAGAGGCAGCAACTATACCAGCTGTTCCACTATCTGAACCACTGGAATCATTTCGGTGGGGGTTACAGGGGCTCTTCTCTACGGATCATGAAGGATCTGACAAAGTAGATGCTCTTCATTAAAGGACCCTTCTCAAGTCTTCATATTTAAAGGTGGATGATAAAACTAACTCGAAGTTAGTCACACACTTTGAATCGAACATTACCTGTCTGATGGAAATGCATTGACAAGATGAAAATAATTTGCACAGATTGAAAATATCTTAAATATATATATATATATTACAAGTTAAAACTATGAATACATGTGTTTCCATGCAATGGCCAAAAAATAAATAGTTTAAAATGCATCATTCCTTTTTACCAAATTGCACTTTAACTTGACTTCATAAATGGGCCATTCTACAGAATTGGTTCAATTCTACAGAATTGGAAACGTCTTGAAAAAAAAAAAAAAAGTATTTTTCCACAAATTTTGTATGCATGCAAATTGTATAATATCCAAAGTACACATTTCTAGTAATTGTGCAGTTAAGTATCATACTGTATTTTCAGAAAGTTTTGGAATATTTTTCCTCTGCCCAAATTTGTCACTACCGAAACACAATAATACTAAATTTAATAAGAAGGCTTATATTGACCTATTCATCTACCTTTTAAATATATAAAGTTTTCACAGGTAAATCAATAACAATTACAATTTAAACAATATTTCAAGTGTAATTTATAAGATTTGTTGTATTTTGAATCCAATATTTCTTTGTAAAAGGCATTAAGTTAATCATACTGATTTCAAAGTTAAGGATTCGTTTGTTTGAATATACACTGAACCAAACACTATAATATCATCTTAGTTGATAATTCAATATACTTTATTTGAGACAAAACATGCACGTTTTGGTCGTGACAGTAATGCTTTGGTAGCGATCACATTACAGAATTTTAGCTCACATACTAAAACACTACTAAAACATACTAAGATACTAATGATTTGCATAACTGTACTACAATTTGGTTTATTTCCCCCAAATAAATTATAATGTGTTTCCTTTTGTCACCACCAAAACAATGATGACATGTTTCGGTCATGGCTGTTTCGGTATTGACAATTTTAGACCCAACTCAAAGATGCTAATCAGCACATGGTTGACTAGCACAGTTCTGAACAGTTGTACACACAAGAAAACTACTAAACTACTAAAATTTTATCAAATAACACTCAAAAAGCCATGATGTCACAACTGAAACTTCACCACATGTTTCGGTAGTGACAATTTTAGGTACTTAGAGTAGAGTTAGACACCCAAAACAGTTTGCTTAATTGCAGAAAACAGGTGTTTGGTAGTGACGTTCCTTAAAGTTACACACAGATTTTCAGACTTTTGAACACATTTCCCTCAACATGATCATGATGGTACCTATCTACAATGAGAGAGAGGCACACAAGAATATTTCCTGATCAAAAATGTAGGGGTGTGGTTAAAATCAGTCTCAGCCAATGGACTAAAACACACACTGTTTCGGTAGTGACATAAAAATTTTTTAACATAAAGTTTCATGATTTAAAAATCAAATATAAAATAAATGTTTTTTTTTTTTAACTTCACTTTTTAAAATAAATAAAAAATATACTTTTAAAAACAACAACGGAAAACAAAACATTTCAATATTATTTTCTCAAGTTGAAATTTAGGGGTTAGGGTTCAGGACTGCCACCTCCCAATTGAAAGTACCCAATAAATTATATTTTAAATATTATTGTGGGATTGAATAGATAATAGAATAATCTTTTTAAACATATAAACAAGATTGGAATACTTAAATGCTTTTTAAATGTGTTTTTTGGTTGTGGGACAGCAGTTTGCACCAATTCTGTAGAATGGCCCAAATATGCTTTTGAAGAGAGCCTACAAGACTCCTTGATTTAACATGTGCGCATGAAGTAGCATTCCATGATATCATTTCACTGCACTACATGGTTACTATTAACCTACTGATGTTTAACACATCTGAATAAGGTTTATTTAAACTGCTAGTGATCTTGCTATACTGCTTGCAGGAGTAACAGGATGCTTAATGGATGTTTGGACATTCAATTAAAACTTTAAAAATAACTTTGTGTTGTGTTTTTGATTGCCATGTAGTTTCAGAGCTATGTATGCATTTACGAATATAACCATAGTTTATTAGCTTTAAATATTGTCAATCTGATCAAAGAGAGAACACAATAACCATATATTTTAATAATAACAGCAATAATGATGTTGTCATTATTATTTTATAAATTCATGTAAAATCGTGACCTCACATTTTAAGTTTCACACCTGAAACTTAATCAGTAAGTTTTTTTTTTAATTTTTTTTTATTTGTATGACTGCTGGGTATCAAGCTAAGTTAGGCCATTAGTTGTTTTCTTATGAACTGATATTTTGGCTGAAAAAAAAAAAAACTATGAAAGGGAATATTAAGCTTTAAAAAAATATGCGAAATAAATTAAAAGGTGCGAATTTATCGCATCTAAAATTTAATAATGCGTTTCATTGCAACATTCCCTTCAAGTTGTAAAGACTTTAAACTTGAAGTAAAAAAATAAACGCGTTTTTGATTTGTTTTGATCCTCGCGACTTGCCGTTAACATGCAGCCAGTGCGAGCATCATAATAATACGCGGGGTGCATTTATCGTCTTTTCAAATTGTGTCATATGTTTGACAATTGGTAAGTATTTTGAAGAAGACAACAGCATTTGCTTTTAATGCACGTTTTGCCGCGTATTAGAGAAACTGAGAAGTGATGAGCTGGAGTTTGAAGAGACTTGAGTGCGTCATTGTGAGGAGCGGTTGCGACTTCATCTTGGATCAGTCAGATCCTCTAGTCTGAGAAACTCTAAACACACCTTTAGCGCATCTCTAGTCTGGTCAGTCAGAGACAGCAGTGATAGATAATGTCGGCTATGGAGGGAGTGTGTAATGGAGAGGAGCCGGAGGTGACGGCTCAGGCGTGTGTGCTGTCCGAGTTCAGTGAGGGAGCAGAGGCTCGAGCTCTCATCAGCAGCCTGCCGGACATCCATCACGACACGGTCGGCAGAGAGACAACCATCGAGAAATTTGTGGGTAAGAATGATTTTCATGTAAGTTACACGAGGTCTTGCTAGCTAGCTCTCTCTCTCTCTCTCTCTCTCTCTCTCTCTCTCTCTCTCTCTCTCTCTCTCTCTCTCTCTCTCTCTCTCGCTCTCTCTCTCTGTCTGTGTCTTATTTGTGGTATCTAACGTTAACGTTAGCTGTCTATCTGCTTGTTTGTTTACCTGCTTTGTTTGTTTACTATCTATCTATCTATCTATCTATCTATCTATCTATCTATCTATCTATCAGTTTACCTGTCTGCGTCGGTCTATCTCTTTAAACATATTATCTGTATTTCTCTGTCTGTCTATGCTATTGTGTATTGTAATGCAAAGGTGAAGTATAACAAAAGATAAAACAAAAATGTCAAGTCATGCTTTGGGTTGCCGTTGCAGTTATGATGGATCGCTACCAGGAGCAGCCACATCTTCTGGACCCTCACCTGGGTAAGAGGAAGTATCATGATGTATGTGTTGGACATCATGATTGTGTTCCGTGTTTGAACGCTGTTAGTAACGCTGTACTTGCCGTTGTTCAGAGTGGATGCTGAGTATGCTGTTAGAGATGATCCGCAATGAGAAGTCACCACCTCTTCTGGTCCATCTCTGTTTCAAATTCCTCTATATCATATCAAAGGTAAAGATGGTGCACAAGAGCGCCTCTAAGTTGGACTGATCATCTCTCTTAAAGGGAGATTTGTGACTGAATTTCTGGTGCTTTCGTAGGTCAGAGGCTACAAGATTTTCATGCAGCTGTTCCCCCACGAGGTGTCGGACGTTCAGCCAGTTCTGGACCTTTTATGCAGGCAGGACCAAAAAGACACTGAGGTGAGCTGGTCCCACAGTTTATAGCAGGGGTCGGGGTCAAACACATTTTTTTGCCACTAGATGGTGGGCCAGGACATAGTCAAAGAAATTAATTGAGGAAAAATGCAACTAGAATAGGCCTATTTCACAAAATGGCGATCGCCATTCATTCTTGGACATTCTTCATAAAATGGACTGTGAACAGCTTGTTTTTTTCTCAGTCATTCATATATCTGACAAAAGTAAGTATAGCAGATGTTGTCCGTTTTGTTGATGGTTTCCAGGGAGCTGTGAAAAGATCGAAATTGGACAAAGGCTACAAATTCTTGACGTTTGCTTACATAAAAAAAAAAAGTTCCATTCATTTAAATAGCGTGACACTTGATGACTAAACTCACACTTACTATATCTAAACAAAATACATAAATAAATTGAAATGATGTCTGATTGTAGGCTATGAGTGAAATCTAGTGGCTTTTGTTAAAATCTCATGTTATTAAGTGTTAGTTTGTCCAGGAGATTGCAGCAATCTTCCGCTAGATTATGGCTCATTTTTCATGTTACCACCATGAATGAAACTAAGAATTGTACATCTTTACAGTGAATTCGACCTAACGTTGCTAGTAGGTCTAATAATGAAATGAAGGCAAATAATTAAAAAAATGGTAGACTAAAAATATTAATGGAGTGATATTACATGTTTTTAAAAAATCATGATGTTACAAAATCACATTTTACTGTCTGGGGTCCCCTTATGAAAAGAAAATATATTTCCCTATTAGGGGTGTCACGATTCTCCAAATCCTCGATTCGATTACATTTTCGATTCTAAGGTCACGGTTCGATTCGATTCTCGATTTTTTTTTAAAGCACAGTTTGCTATGCCATTTTTAGACTTTTATGAAATATAATATATGACCTTTGTTCGCAATGTACCACACTACATTGTCAAATTTAAAACATTTATTAACAAAATAATAATGTCACAATAACTTATATCTTCAGTCAATTAGAAACTTAAGCAAAATAACCTGCCATGTAGTTTCTCTTTTGTAACTGCAGTCTTATTCACAGAAGATGACATTCAAGTTCACAACAAAACAAACACGGTTTAACAGATACATCTATGTTTTCCTTGCTTTAGCTCGGTCTTAAAGTAAAAACATGACTGTGAAAAATATTATTTAATGTAGTATTTAATTAAATGCATTTATGATGAATAACATTTTCATGTCAAATTATGTTCATTTTGACCACGAACTGTGCGCTGTCACTTTAACTGCGCATGCAGCAGAAATAGACTCGGTGCGGAAATGAACGACACTCGTCTCATTCGTGGAGGTGGAGAATCAAGTTATTTGTGCCATGCAAGATTTATTGTATAAAGATTCATACTGTTCTGAGTCTGAGTCTGCTGTTTTTGTCAATTTAAAGTTTTAATTTAAAAAGTGGAAGAATATGGTACACGCACATACAGTAGCAGAGCTTGCAAACTGTGGCTTTTTTGAAGCGCAAACTTTGAACGCGAATGTGAAAGTTGTCAACATAACTCACTGAAAATCACAAATACTCCAACTGTCCCACACCGGCGACTTCAGTGAAAGAGGAGGGGTTCAAGTCCTGTCGATGGGTCTCCTGCGTCTGCAGTTACCATGCTATCTTTTGACTGGTTGTATACATAGGCTGTATACTATAGCTAGGTAGAGGACTCGGACTCGCAGCACTTCAACACGCGTGTTTTTTCCCGCTTTGCAAACCGACTGGACGTGACATGGGGGCGTGGCAGTATCGACGATTCCATTTTTGAATTCGATATTCGAGATTGTGAATTAATTTCGATCGATTTCGATTTAAAATCGAAATCGTGACACCCTTATTCCCTATATATGAATGATCAATATATTAAATGGTTTAACAGTATATTTGAAAATATACAGAATAATATATGGTGTTTATATATTACAATATATTGAATAATACAATATACTTGCTAATATATAATGTATGTAATTTTATATTCAGTAATACACTTCATAACAGGGGGGATTAAAGTTCTCCGTTGTTACGAGTGTCTACGACGGATTTCCGTCAATATCAGGGTTCCCCCCTGTCCTTAAATTCACTTTTCATAATTTTAAAGCCGTAAATATCTTAATTTTAGTTTGAATGGGTCTTAAATTAAGGAAGGACGAGGTGTTCACCCTGCTTAGGGGGATGTGATCAAAGCCTGAACTGGAGCAAATGCACGTTCCTCTGTGCGCACTAAGCGTTCTGTTACCACTCCGCTCCAGATCCACTCCGGGTTTTCCAGTCCCACTCACGGGAAAAACTGCTCCATGTTCACTCAACTTAAAAAAATTATTCTAATGTTTTTTTTTTTTTTATATTACAAACGTCTGAATTTATTTATTTATGTAACTGGTCGGAAAGTTTTCTACACGTTTAATAAATGTTCCAGCTGCCCTTGCTTGCACAAGTAAACAGCAGGCCTGGCAAAGCACACTCAAGTAAAAAGAAAAAAGGTAAAGAAAGTTACAGAAAACAACTTCTACAAACTATTTATTTTGCCAACAGTTAATAATAATAAACAAAAGTGCATGGCGTGCAAATCGGATAACAATTAAGTGCAATATAGACATATTTTGTCAGGGCATCACTGCCGAACCGGCGTCAACACTCCATTTCAACATCTGCTTCCTCCTTCTCACACGCGTCTTTTTGCCGTCTGTGTCTGCCGTGATTTAACTTCTCCCCAGTTGTTCCATGAAAACACGGAAAGCTGTGAAGTGATAAATAGGGTTGTTTCTTCTTTGGGTTGAAATATAAAAAGGTGCGCAACATGACTGACCGCTTTTAGTCTCCGCATTTGTCCTCTGACTGCAACTGCTAGCGATTTCACCGGAAAAGAGTTTACCCTACTTCCGGTCTCGGCGGCCATTTCTGTGAAATAGGCCTATTGCCTGTGACAGACTGTTACATTGTCTTTTGTATCTGGTAGTCAGCTGTTACTCTGTATTAAATCCTGTAGTAGGACAGTCATCAACAAAAAGCCACATTTGTGTGGCAGATAGTCTGTCAAATAGGCTAGATGGTATTCCAGCAAATTTTTAATAGATGCTGCCGATATTATATCTCCAACTTGGGGCTGGACAATTCAATATCAATATATACCGCGATATAATTTTTTCCAATAACGGCGATATGATTTTTAAAGACATTTCCGATACTTCGATATACATTACAGGCATGAGCTACGTTTACTTTTTCATTTTTACTGCGTGATAAATATAAGCTGCACGGCACAACCGTTCATTATGTTCATTGTCTCCAAATTCCCCGTTCGCAAAGACCCGCCCCCTTTAGTTACTGTTGCTATGTCCGAAAAGCTACGCCGCTCTCGCACACACACCTGCTCGCGCAGTGAAAAATACATCGCGGAGCAAAGAGGACGCTGACAACGCGCTGACAGACAGGACAGAACAGGTTACTTTAGATATGAAACAAAGTCTCAACTTTCAAATTTGGCAGTTTTGTCAAGAAATTTAAACCATACTGTTTTGTGGCTCTTTAATGTGTCTGACAGATCGCTGTAGAGCCTCAGTTAAAGCTCCTCGAGAACCGATCATCTCTTCCTTCTAGTTCATTTATAGCATCAAATAAACATGAATGAACATAAAAGGGAATGTTGTTTTAACCACGGAAAGACGTCAGTACACTCCGCTTTTCAAGTTCAAATCCTCCAACGTTAATCTACTAAGTTAACTCTCCTGACTGCTTTGTCGGACAAAAATGTAACAGAGTTATTGGCCCTGTCCCAAATGGCACACTCCGGACTTGTGGACTTCCTCAGAGTCCACACTTCGGTGACGTCATGTAGTGCAGACCTTTAGGGCCCTTAGCGTGAGTCCGCGAGGGTATTGAGAGGTATTTTTGGGACAGACTCGATCGTCACGCTGGAAACAGGAAGAAGGTCTGGTATAACTTTATTTTCATTTACTTATTGAAAGTTAAAGTTGTTTCACTTATTGTTTAACTTTTTTTTAAGATTTTACAATAAACTTTTATACTGTTATAGTTACCTTTACTCCTCTCTTTGATTTTTTTTCTTAAATAAATTACACAATTCACAATGTGCGTGTTATTACACATCTACTGCAGTTATAGCTGTCCTTATATGTAAATTATCATCCAAACAACATATTATAGAACACACTTACACTTAAATATTCTCTTCTCAGCCATGTTTACAGTCAGTGAGCGAAATCTCCTCCCATCCGTTTTCTGATTGGCATTTCGCAAGGATTCCTGGGTAGTTAAAGTGCCTCTTCAAGGGTACAAAGGGGGCGCTGCTGAGCACACTTCAGAGCGGTAAATGCTAAATGGGACGGCCTACGGACTCGTAGACTCGGCGAGCATGCGCAATTTAAGTCCACGAGACCGAAAGTCCGCATGAAGTGCGCCATTTGGGAGAGGGCCATTGAGTGCAAACAGCTGGAAACTATATGTGTGCAGTGTGCACATGTCAAAAAATCTATTTTGATTTGAAGCTTGTGACCTAAACGCGCACATCACAGGGTTCCAGACTGCGACCAAATTACATTCACCATGTTACCATTCACCATGCGCAACAGAACACCGTTGTATCAGCAGCTGCTGCAGTCCGTAACTTATGTTCAAAATGAACGAGTACATCATGAATCCATTTTCCAAACGTGTTTTTGACTTATCCTGAATCACTACGGTATAATAAGTGTTTATATTCGGACTATTTTATCCCGGGGTCGGCTCGGCTGCGGAGTTGCCCAGTGACTGTGTGACTCGCCATAGATATTAACGGAGAGAAGTAGCTAGTAGGATTGTAAAATGTTTCGATGTGATTGATAATTAAATTAATTATTTATTAATAAAATATAACGACTAATAGAAAGTGTCACCAACGCCGCCTAAGATGCGTGCTTGTCAGAATCAGGGGCGGAGTTAGGGCCACGGCCACCATGGAAATAATCGCGGCCACCCCACTGCCCGTACCCTAGGGTGGCCATACGTCCGGATTTTGGCCGGACAGCCTGGATTTTAAGCCCCCTGTATCAAGCCGGACAGCAAGCCCCACAGCATCAAGCCGGACACTCATTTGTTCTCCTTTTTGGAGTTGCGGTGAATTGTTTTTAAAAAAAAACTATAAAAATCCTGCGCAACACACGCCTGCCGCCTTAACTAACGTTACGTCGTCAAAAAAATGTATGAGCGATGTCCGCCGTGTTACTCACTCTGTCCTGTCGGAATGTGTTGTTAACTGTTGTGGTCGTGCTCTTCCTGGAACAACGCACTGAAAACGGCAACCAAACCCAATGAATTCACAGCGATTTAATAAAATAGTGTTCTCATGTTATGTAATGTGACAGTCCCAAATTAATCATCGTTATTATTGCTGCTTGAGCGGCGCGCGCTGAATGAATAACCGTTGAGCATGTTGCTAGCGTGTTATTTAACTCAAAGAAACGCATCCTATATGAGATTAATCAGACAAAATAAAGTAAACATAATATTACAAATCATATCTGCACAAAATGGCGTGAATGCACAAGTGAACTTGAACTAAGTTACGTGCCATTCAGAATGACTCATGTCGTGGACGCGCTCTTCCTGGAACAACGCGACACGGCAAAACCCAAATAATTCACAATGTTTTATTACAATATTGTTCTCTTTATATGTTCTCTTTATAATGTTACGTAATATGACAGTCCCAATAGTCATTAGTCGTGCATTGCCGTTTGAGCTGTGAGTGCTGAAGATCACGCTTTAGCGTAAAAAAAGAAAAGTGCGACCAAATCATATGTTGGTGCGACCAACTGAGAAAGTTGGTTAGCCTAGAAATCTAGACTCCACCTAGCGGCTGCAAAAATTATTTCGCACTCAGTGTAGTCTAGCAACTCTCCGTTGACTTTCGAGCTGGAAAAACCAAACTCAGGTCAGGCCAATCACATCGTGTATAGAGTCGGCGGGCGGGCTTAACATAATGACGACAGAGTTGCGACGGTTCACTGCTACTTGAAAACAAAGAATGGCTGGCGAACAGCTGTCTTTCGATTCGGCTTTGGCCGCGAATCTGGAGGATTTTAAGTTAAACTTTTCTTTAAAACATGAACAAAGAACGGCACTTGAGTCGTTTTGTAAAAAGGAAGATATAAAAGACGTCACCTTCTTCGTTGCTCTGGTTGGTTGTAGCGCTATCCTATTGCGTGCAGAGGGAATTTGAAAGACAACCGTTTATCCCGCCCCTCGTATTGAGCCCTGTCAATGGAGAGTTCCCAGACCTAACATCTTGATGTAGGTCTGGCATGCCAGGCTAAAAGTTGGTAGCACCAGTGGAAAAGTTAGTCTGGAGCCCTGCATCAACCCAATCTCTTGTTTAGCGTTCATGTAAACACTACATTCAGATTCATCAATCAAAATTAATTCAGGGTGTCAGCAACACTCAAAATGTCCCTCAGCAACATGTATTTTTATTGTTGCTCACTTTTTTTGGTTTGTTTTCTGTAGCAACTCTGAGCACTTTTCATATTCTCTATCCTGGCTGAAGCACTTTTTTCAATCTGTAAGAATAATATAATCAACCTATGTTAGCCTATAGCTTAAAGTTAAAGATTGTTAAAGTTGAGTTGAGTTATTAACTTATGTTTATTTGACTGTAATTTCACAATCTTGTTTGTGTGAAGGCTAAATACAAATAAAATATTAACAATAATTTATTTTGTACCATTTTTATTTCTAAAATATGATCGAGTTTTATAGGAGGAGGTTTCAGAGACTTGTCAAATTAAGTTTGTAGGTACAGACATTAATTGTGGGCGTTCTTGGCAGTTTTTCCTGAGGCTTTTATATTGTTCATATCGATATCGGAATTATATCGTATCGACGGAAATTAAGAAATATATCGTGATATACATTTTGGCCATATCGTATAGCCCTACTCCAACTGTCCCAATCTTCCTTTAGAAAAGGGTATAGTCCCATCTGACATGAAGATAGCCAAGGTTATTCCATTATACAAGAAAGGAAATAGAGATTATCCTGGACATTACCGTCCAATCTCCATTCGTAGTGTGGCTTCAAAATTTTTCGAAAAGATTGTGCATAAACAAATGTATCAGTATGTATGCAAGAATGATTTAATTTATGATTTCCAATCAGGTTTTAGAATATCTTTTTTGACTGATGCTACTTTACTTTATTTAACAGATTTAAAGGAAGCAAATTGATGGAGGTAAAATGTGTGGAACGGTACTCTTAGATCTTCAAAAAGCCGTGAATCATTCAATACTGTTAGATAAATTAAGTCGGATTTTTTTTTTCAAGTAAGGTGATATCCTGGTTGAACTCTTATTTAACTGGGAGAATTCAAAGGGTAGAAATTAATGGGATTCTCTCTTAGGAAACCATTATTAATAATGGAGTTCCTCAAGGAAGTGTCTTAGGCCCTCTTTTATTCCTCCTATACATAAATGAAATGCAAGCACTTTGTGACTCTAATTTGTTCTTATATGCTAATGACTCTACAGAAATCCTCACTTAATATCACTTGAATTTTTCCGACATCCTTGTCTGAAACCAGTAAAGTAAGAGACTGGCTCTTTGAAAATAAACTCTTATTGCAATTAGGTAAAACAGAATCCTTGGGTGTAAAAGTAAACTGAACAAGGTTCCTAACATGTCTATCAAGGAAGGTAGGAGATCGAGGTTTATGCTCAATAAAAATTTCTTGCTAGATATGTTAGTTTTATGGATAAACCAAATTTGAAACTACTTGCATCATGGGGGGGTAAAAAAATATAGATTTCTCAATACTAATCGGTTCTCATTTTTATGAACCTGATATCGATTCTTAAATCTCAAGAATCGATTAGTCATCCAGTTTTCATTTGTTGAATGAATGGAACATTGTAGCGCGCATCCCATCCAATAAATCATAATAATCTTTATGCTTTGTTACTATTGAAATGAAATAGTCTAAAATTCCAAATTACGTCCATCTTCTTACGAAATTCAAAAACATAAATAACGTTTTGGCGCTGTGGCGCGATAATCAATAAAAGAGCTCTTACATATTTTAGCATATTTCTCTAGAGTAAATGAGAGACATCTTTATAATACCAGGCAAAGTCTCATGGATATGACATATTGTTTTAAAACTATGTATGTTTGTAGGTCTTTTTGAGTACTCAGGGGCTCAATTGTGGAATTCGTTGCCTCTGGATTTCAAAATTAATTCTAATATGATTGGTTTTATTGCGAATGTTAAAAGTTGGTTATTAGGTTGTTGTAGTGATGACTCTGTATTAGTGTATTGTGTGAATGTTTAATTGTGAACTTTGTAAATGTGAAAACTTATTGTAGCTTTATATTTGTAATAGTATGCTATGCAATGCCAAAGTAACCTGTCACTATGAGTGAAGTCTGTGCTTTACATCAAGGACCGCAATGGAAACAAGTTTTTAGCTTCATTGCCTTATCCTTGAAAATGAGTGTATTTCACTACTTTCTTTGTCTAATAATAAATCAAATCAAATCAAAATGCATTCATCTGTCTAAGGTGAGAAAGTTGCAGAGTTTAGAAGTTTTTTTATTTTTATTTTTTAGCTTGGTTTCAATAATGCTCTTTTTGTCCTAGGAAGGACCTTTTGAGTTCTAAAAGTTACTGTATGCTTTCTAGGGCTGTATTGTCCCAGTCGATTAGTTGTATTGTCCCAGTCGATTAGTTGGTCGATACGTTCTCAACAGTTCTTGTGATGATATCACTAATTGACAACATTGTACTATGTGAAATCATAGGCTATGATATTTCGCAGGTGCACGTGATGCAGAGCCGACAGACTCGTGTGTCAGACTCATTTCAGTGCTAAATAATTAGGTCAAAAACGATTTAATATACTGCAAATAGCCTACTAGTTTTTTATGTTTATTTATAATTCATTTAGGCGGACAACAAGGCTACCAAGTACTGCGCACAGTGCACAGCTAATTAATTTAACGTGTTTTTTTTTTTTGTACATCATTTTTAGTCTATTTTTAGTCGAAAATTTCAGGACTTCAGTCGACCAAGATTTTCTTTGGTTGAATACAGCCCTAATGCTTTCATAATGCTACATGCTCTTTTATCTAAAATAAATAAATACATTTAACTACTTCTGTTATAACCACATTATTTATTTCTCTGCATTTTGGGCAAAGAGCCACATTTATCTGAATAAATATTGCAGGTTAATGAGGTTATGAACTTAAGGTACTTGATGACAACAGACAGAAATTGTAATTTGTTATCAGGTGCGCTTATGCGAGCGTTCAGAAGTGCGGGTAACAAGTTAAATCTGGAACTACTACAGGAATGTCTTAACTTTTGAACTAGTCTGTTATTTCAGACTTTATGTCCTAACATTGATCAATCAGGCATTTTATGTATTGTTATTTGTATTTATTAAGTAAGAAAGGACCACTGAATAGCTTCAGGCAGTAACTAGTGGATCAGGTCTGGAAAAATGACATCCATGTGTTTTTTTTTTGTAATTTATCCTTCCCAAAGCACAAAAGTTGTACATCATCTAGTTATTGACTGTATGTTTCTGTATTAGACCTGGGAAACACGCTACATACTCCTCCTTTGGCTCTCAATGACATGTCTCATTCCCTTTGACTTGTCCCGTCTGGACGGCCACATGTCCGCTGACCCCGGGCTGAACAGAGAGACCATAATGGATCGTATTCTGGCTGTTGCAAAGGTAACACCCACAATCACAGACTACCATAGACAACATCTTTATTATTAATTAATAATTGTACTATTAAATATATATATTTATATATTTGCAGTCCTTTCTCAGAGTCAGTGACAAATCTCGAGATGCTGCATCAGTCCTTGTATCAAAGTAAGCTGCATGTTATTTGTTATTTCTCTATATGTGTGTTTATTATTTGGTTAGAGCTGGGCTTACAGTGCTGGTCAGAATTATTTGCCCCCTTGGTAAATATGATCAAAGATGGCTGTAAAAAATAAATCTGCATTGTTAATCCTTTTGATATTTTATTTTAAAAATTAGCAAAAATATAACCGTAAAAGAATTGAAAGTGGGAAAATCACATTATGAAATAAATGTTTTTCTCCAAAACACGTTGGGAACAATTATTGGCACCCTTTTATTAAATACTTTTTTCAACCTCCTTTTCCCAAGAGAACAGCTCTGAGTCTTCTCTTATAATGCCTGATGAGTTTGGAGAACACCTGACAAAATCAGAGACCATTCCTCCATTCAGAATCTCTCCAGATTCCCAGATCCATGTTGGCGCTTCTCCTCTTCAGTTCAGCCCACTCATTTTCTATAGGGTTCAGGTCAGTGACTGGGATGGCCATCGCAGATGCTTGGTTTCTAGCAGAGGTTGTCAGGTTTTGATTTTTTTTTTTATCTGTTGGTATTTGATATGCCATGTATCTGAACAAGACGTCCAGGACCTCTGGCATAAAATTAGGCCCACAACATTAAAGATACAGCAGAGTATTTCATTCTACACATGGCGTACTTTTTTATCCCTGTATGAACCAAACCCATCTGACCATAGAACCTGTCCCGTTTGAAGTTTCAATCGTGTTACTTATCAAACGTTTTATGGACAGATGGGGGGAAAAAAGAAGAGCTTTTTGGCAGCAAACAGTTAATATGGGTTTGGTTCATACAGGGATAAAAAAGTATGCCATGTGTAAAATGAAATACTCTGCTGTGTCTTCAATGCTGTGAGCCTAATTTTCTGCCAGAGGTCCTGGACGTCTTGTTCAGATACATGGCATCATGGATTCGATCAAATACCAACAGATTAAAAAAAATCAAAACCTGACAATCTCTGCTAGAAATCTTATAATGGGCCATGTTTGGATCTTCCAACAGGACAGTGATCCAAAAACAAACATCAAAATCTAAACAAAAATGGGTCACTGAGCACAAAACCAAGCATCTGCGATGGCCATCCCAGTCACTGACATGAACCCTATAGAAAACGAGTGGGCTGAACTGAAGAGGAGAAGCGCCAACATGGATCTGGGAATCTGGAGGATCTGGAGAGATTCTGAATGGAGGAATGGTCTCTGATCTCAGGTCAGGTGTTCTCCAAACTCATCAGGCATTATAGGAGAAGACTCAGAGCTGGTATCTTAGGAAAAGGAGGTTGCAAAAAGTATTTAATAAAAGGTGGCAAATAATTGTTCCCAATGTGTTTTGGAGAAAAACATGTATTTCAAAATGTGAACCCCCCCCCCCAGATTTATTTTTTATAGCCATCTTTGATCATATTTACCAAGGGAGCAGATAATTCTGACCAGCACTGTACATATTTGATATTTAGATAGATAGATATTTAATAGAGCCCGACCGATATATCGGCCAGCCGATATTAGGCAATTTCATAACTATCGGTATCGGCATTTATAATGAGCGATAAATTAATATTTAAAAAAATGCGGCGTGCGGTGATTCATGTAAGGGTGGTGCTGCCAATAAAGCACCTAAAAGCTGTCTCAAAGAACTGGCAAAAGCAATGATATGAATACATCAAATATAGCAAGGAGACATTTTAATTGTGTATTAATAACAAGTGTTTTCAGTCATTGTGGGCTGCAAAGATGAAGTTGAGGATGTAGACTCGCGATCTTTGAACGCGCCAGAGAGAAATGCACATTTCAGAGGGATTACATAAGCAGAGAGCAGTTTGTCTTTCGTTTTGATTTGTTCTGTTTAAAAGTAGACATTTCAATAGATATATTTCTCAGGTCTATACGCTGAGTTTTGGTTCATTTATGAGACGATTTGCAGTTCACTCGCCGGCGCCTCCGTTTCGAGATTATCTATTGTCTGTTATATTTACTTCTTATTTATTAAATCCAGGCATTTGGTTGATGAAACATTGATTAAAATTAAGATATAATTAATACAAAACGAAATTGACTTTAATGAAAGGCTTTGTGCTTTCTGTTCGAGGTCTCTGTGAAAGTTTTAAAGCACTTTAGTGCCGCTTTCGGACCTTGTCACGTCCGTTTTTTCCTCATAAATGCGAACACGAAAAATAAAATAGAATAAATATTATATGTTCTGTTGAGAGCCAACCCTTCTTCATCCAGTGGGTAGTAGACTATTACTTTTGATTTGCGCAGTGTAATTCACTGAATTGATTTCTCTGCTGCCAGCCTCTGTCACGTATTGTGTGAGCTTGTGACTATTGCAAGCGCGCAGCTGAGAAGTCCTGATTATGTTGTCTGCTATATGTACTTCTTATTTATTAAATCCAGGCAATTGATTGATTAAACATTGATTAAAATGCGTGGCGCGAGCGACAAATCTCCGACAGTAAACGGATGGCCCATTCTGCTCTGTAACGGGCGCTGTTTCGCGTCTGTAAACAGCTGTTGCGACTCACGCGAGCAATAACGGTCGCGTCCACTGTAGACAGTGTTAAAGCTCATTCTGCCTATAACGCTACGTTCACAACATCAAGCAATATTCCAATAATTTATATAGTTATAACACTTTATATAGGGCCATATTGCATTAAGAGTAGCCTAGTTTCACGTTTAGTAGGTACATTTTGCTTACTACTTATTTAAAATAGTATAAAAGTCTGTACATTATGTAATTAAAAAACTTTTTCATTATGATATTATAAATTTTACTTTAGTAAAAAGATCTGAGTTCTTCCTCCACTGGTAGAGATTAGAGGAATTAAGACTAAAAATAGAAGATAATGTCAGTGACACTTTTGATATATTTATTGATACAAGTTGTTTTATATAACGTGACTAAATTAAAAGACAAAGCCGTTTTAAGATTATGCAACAGTATTTAGAATATAATATAATATAACATGCAATGCAAACTAGTTTGGTTACAGCTCAAATGTATCATTCTCATTCTATCATTCCCCCTGCCTCCATTACATAGCCTATCTTTCGTTGATCATTGCAAAACGTTTATATATTTATTCTGTTATACTCTGTATTCTATATACAGTACCCATCAAAAGTTTTTACACACCAATAGGAAAGTGTGTCCAAACTTTTGACTGGTACTGTACTATAATACACATAAATAATATTCCTACTGTACACATAAATAATATCGGCCGATATATCGATATCAGGCTTTTTTTAAAATCGGTATCGCCATCGGCCCCCAGAAATCCATATTGGTCGGGCTCTAATATTTAAATATTGCTATCATTTTATGAGTTTGTTTTTATTTGGCCTTTATTGTTTACTTTTTTTTTTTTTAGATTGTAATTATTCAAATATCACCATGCCTCTGTGTATGAGACAGTTAAGGCTGATTTAATAGTGACACATTTACACTTTAGTACTCAGCCTTTGAGCTGATAAGTTAATGTCAAACTGTTTATTTCAATGATTTTATTCCAAACACTGATTGAGTGATTTATTTGCACCATAACTTATAAGTCTCCATGTATTAAAACGTTTTAGTTCTCTATATAAGCATGTATATGTTGCTGTTTAGTGCTTTGGTCTAATGTACAATGTATTGGTGCATACAAATGAAAATGATTAAATTTCACTAAATGAAAGCTAGAAAGAATCATAAGAAGTGTGGAAAACATGCTTTATTAAATATTTTATCTTTAAGCATTTTGAATCCCCTTGTGTAAATGGCTGTTTGGTTTAAATGATAATTAAAGTGTAAAAAAAATGATTTCCTATGAATGCCATTCTTATAATATCCAAAAGTAGGTGTTCAGCTTCACTTACTGAGCAGTAGAGGGCACTGTTTAAACACTTGTAGATGGTCTCTTTGCTTGACAGATTTGTATTATCTGCACAGGTTTGTGACCCGTCCAGATGTGAAGCAGAAGCGTTTGGGTGATTTTCTGGACTGGTGTCTGACCACCATATCTCAGACCAGTGAAATGACCATGGAGGGAACTGTGGCCCTTGATGGAGCTTTGCAGTCCTTGGTGAGCCTCCAATCCACTGTTTATCTCACATATAGGGCTGTTTACATCCACCACTTCCTCCCTTTCTTTTCATGAGAATTAAGATGTCGAACATGCAAATGCTTGGCAAAAACAATCCAAGCTGATTCACATAAAAACCCCTGAGATTTCAAGCAATAAAATATTTACCTTTCATTAAATTAATTAATGATAAATGAGACAATTGTATGTATAAATGTAGTGTAAATGGTTTCAAGGGTAGGTAAACATACAATGCATGGTTGCAGTTACGATTGGACACACACACACACACACACTTGTGCATTATTAATTCTATTGTATCTTTAACCATCTCCTCTTTATTGTGATGCTCCCCAACAGACATTCTACTGAACATAAGTAACTTTTCAACTACATGTCAACTTATTCTAACTCTAAATCCTACCAGTCTATTAATACTCAACTAATTAAGTGAACCCTTTTTTTTTTAACTGATGAACAATAAAAACATTGATAGCAAATCAGAATCCATTCTGATTGAGCATTGCAAAGACAGATAACAAATGCAGCGCATGCTTATAATAAACAACGATTTTATCTATTGGTGTGAGCACTAATATAGTTTTTGTTGTTGTTATTGGTGTGAACGGCCCTTTAAGCAAATACTGTAATCCCTGCACTGGTTTAATATCTGTACATAACTACGCAGCCGTTACCTTACCAGATGTCACATGCCCTCCTACCTGTATTTTTACAGTGCTTTAAAACACTCATAATTGCTCATTTTAGTGACTGATCGTTATCAGAATTTCTTTTCTTTTGTTGCAATGGGACACCCTGCATGGTTTAAAGTTCAGAGAGCTGTGAAAACAATACTGCAGTTGTTATTCTTTTGTGAAGCATGTCTCTATCGCCCAAGGTGCTCAAAACTGGCTCTGTGTGTTGGGAATGCCTGAGGTGCTAAAACTGCCATCAGCGATTTGCATGTAGGCTTCAAGGCAGGGAGCAGGAACATGTGCGGTGCAAAATTTATAATTATAAGATATTGCTGCTGACATTAAGCGTAACTGTATTCAGCATTTTACAAGACACGTTGCAAATGGGTTTAGTTAATTTTAATACATTTGACTCCACATCAACCTAATGATATATAGGTAAAGTATTGTAAGTATAAGATTTTTAATGAGTAGTTTGGTATTTCCCAACCAGGAGTAGACCTTTAAGCACAGTTACTATGATTTTGTTTAAAAAGTTAAATGCATGACAAAAAATGTTAGCAAACACTGAATCCATCCTAATCAAGTAATTATATCTCACCAGGCCCAGCTCTTCAAGCATGGGAAACGTGATGACTTCCTGCAGTATGGTGTGTATATGTCTTCTAGGTCTTTCTTTGGTCTCTATAAAGCCAAAACATACAAATAGATAAATGTTTGCTAATCTTTACCTTCGTTCATAGCCCCCACAGTGCTACAGTGCCTGAACCAGAAGAGAATAGCTGAAAGTAACCAAACCACTTTGCGTAAGCTGGCAGTAAAAGTTGTCCAGAGACTTGGCTTGACCTGCCTAAAACCACGTTTGGCCAAATGGAGGTAATGAAGGAGTGACCAACTGACAAAAACATAAAAATTAAACAAGGAATGCTCAAAAGTGTCAGCTTGTTTGTAAGCATTTTGTATGACTGCATCCAGATACCAGAGAGGAAGTCGATCACTCGCAGTGAACCTGGCCCTGTCTTCTGTCACTGGAAGTGTTGAGGATACAAAACCTGATCTAGAGTCTTTCAGTCAGGAAGAAGACTATGACATACCTCAGGAGGTTGAGAATGTCATTGGTAAGTATCCAGGCATATTTTCATTTCTGTTTGTTTTGTTTGCTAAATATTTAAATGCTATCTTGTTACTGCAAATTTTCTTATTCATTGTTGCAGAACAACTGTTGGTGGGATTGAAAGACAAAGAGACAATAGTACGATGGTCCTCTGCAAAGGGGTGAGAACAGTGAAGTTTATCAAATACACTTTGTTTTTGACTTGGTATGAAAGTGCCATATTTTAGTGCCACATTTCTCTGTAATAATCTATAAAGTAATAAAATGATTCCTTTTTTAACTGGTCTTTCTCTTTTTAACCACCTGCAGGATCGGAAGGGTGACTGGTAGACTACCTAAAGAGCTCGCAGATGAAGTGGTTGAATCTGTTTTGGAGTGTTTCAGGTGTGGCATGATATAAAAGGAGGCTGAGATGTGATGATGTAAATCTCATCAAAATACTTAGTACGGTATTTTTTCTGCATATTGCAGTTTCCAGGAAACGGATAATGCATGGCACGGGGGCTGCCTGGCTCTTGCAGAGCTTGGCCGGAGAGGACTCCTGCTTCCTTCGCGTCTTTCAGATGGTTGGTTTGTATTCTTTTTTATTCTCTAGTGTATTCAATTTGAAAACCTGTTGTTTTTTAAATTTACCCACTGACATCAATTATCGCTATAATCTTCTCAATCTAACTCCCCTTGACCGTACTCAGAACAAAACATTAATAAGCAAACATACTTCACTTTATGCAAACACTTTATTAAAATACTGCAAGTTTGACAAGCTTCTTTATAAAAAAAAGAAAAGAAAGAAATGTCACCACCCAGCTCCCTTTAATGAATTGATACATACTTTTGTAAGTCTGTCAAAGAGCATAAGATTTTCAGTATACAATCTGGGGTACCTTCTTTTTCCAAATTAGTGCATAATGTTGTATTTTGGAAGTATGTACATTTGCATGCATTAGCCAGACGCTTTTATCCAAAGCAACTTACATTGGATTACATTTATACATTTAACCAATTATGCATAGTCTTTGAATTGATCCCATGATGGCTGAAAGATGTTGACCATCTCTTCCTGTAAAGTCTCTTGAATATTGATCTTTTCACTGGGACTCCTTTCTATTAAATATTTTATTTGCAGCGGTCCATTCATTGAAATCTCTGCATCAACACTTTTGCGACCTCTTTCTTTGAGTTCGGGACGGTTCTTTTACCCTTGCTCTTTTGGTATTGTGCCTCAGAGGTCTGTTGTTTGCCCGTTTTTTTCCCAGCACCCGTGTGTTCTGTTTGGGTATGTCTGGAGTGTCTTTTACTGGGCAGTTGTCTGGGGTAGGAAGGTGATGGCTGTTCTGGCCCTCTGCCATTTCTTGTTGATCAATAGAGGAGTCCTTGATAATGTCTCTTGAGCTAGCTAGCTGACACAGAGCAAAGGCTGCTGAATGCCTCTGGTCACATGGGTCTAGGTCTTGTTTTCTGGGTAAAGCAATTGTGGATTCCTCAACGTTTATGATGGTTTGTCTTTCTGGAGTTTCAGAGCCTGTGGTGTTGGGCAAGGCTAGGTTGTTGGACTGTCCCCTGAGGCAGAGGTTGAGCGGTGCCTCTTGACTACTTTCTGAATCATAATGGAGGTCTCGTTCAGAGTAGTGGTGTGTCATGTGACTGAATACGGCCTGGTCCCTCTTTGAAAGGTTAAGAGGACCTGGCTCCTCATTTTCTTCGTCCTCTTCCTTTTCTGATGAAATCTCACTGCCTCTTGCAGAATCGGTGGTTTGTGGGTCATTCCTAGAAAGAGAAAACAAGATACCAATGTTAAGATTAGGGAAACCATTAACTTGCTTTATTTGACGGTCATTCAAAGTGTTTTGGGGGCCTTTATGTCTCACATAGTTTACCTACCTCTCTCTCTTTTGTAACATGTTCTCTTGAGGTTGTCCATATGATTTCTTGGTTAAGTTGTCGTTTGCTTTAGTTGCCCCCTGTAAGACATGCTGTGCTTGACTGACTGGGAGTGACTCCCCATGGGAAGCGAGCCTAATTGCAACAGGGATACGCTGGATGACATCTGCGGTACTGGGCCTGTCTGGCGACCCAGAGGCGGCACATCCTGCTAAAGGACTCTGCCGCGTATCTTTGTCTCCTGGACTGTGTTCTTGGACCGCCCTGTCCTCAGGAAGTCTGCTGTAAGAATCCGGTTGAGATATGGGGACCAAGTGTCCTCCGTACTCTCGAGGATAAAATCTGTTGCTGTATACATCCAGAGGAAGATACCTAGTTCTCTGTAAGGACATGGATAGTTCAGGGTGTTGGTAGACGCTGTAGGGTAGAGGTGGACCAGGTATAATAGAATGAGCATATCTATAGTGATAAGGGTGGAGAAGAGAAGGACTAGGTGGGACCAAAGGTGATGGCACCAGAGGTCTCTGGGTCTCCCGGGGTGTGAGTTGGTAGGCAGAGGTGTTTGCTTGGTTGTGCGGATAAGGGGTGTAGAGGGAGTGCAAGGGCCTCTCAGGTACCATGTATGAAGGATAGTCTTGTATTAGAGGAAGAAGAGGTGCTGTGGAAGCAGGTGGGACCCAAGGTGCCATTTGATTGTAGAACTGAGGAATGGATGAAGATGTTTGATCGTCTCTGCGTGGAGACAGAGTTTCACTTTCACCTGTTCGTGCAACTGGTGAGAAAGCCGAAGATAATTTGTTCTGTGCAATGTCTATGTCTGCACTTTTGTCCCTAATCTCACGGACTGCCTCTGGGACTTGCTTGCTGACCTCCTTGATGGGACTTTCAGGCTTTTGTCTTGTTTCTTTAACCATCTGCTCTTGTTCAACCTTGTCACTGACCCTTTCTATAGATTTGCTGGTTTTAGCTTCCAGGGGTGGCTCTTTACTGTTGTGGTTGAAAGGAAGATTATTCTGGGAAGCTCTGGTTGATTTTCCTGTCTGTTCCATGCGCTGAGATACCAGAGAGATGGAGTTCTTGCAAAGGTTGTACTTCATGTGGTTGAAGAGATGAGACTTGATGTTGCAGGTAAAGGGACATTGGAAGCACTGATATTTGAATGGTTTGCCAGGAGGGCGTGGAATGTAATGGGGTTTCTTCGGTTTTCTCCCCTGGAGAATGTCCATACTTGTGCAGTTGTTTCAATCCAACACTGTGCGGTTTGTCAGCCTTATCTGGGAACAAAAAAAATAAATAAAATCATTAACAGTTCTGCCACACACTGAGCCAGAGCATCTGCTGTTTGTTGGGTCACTACTTTAGGTTTATATAAAGGGAGTTTGCATGTTCACAGTTCCTTAAGCTTTTCAACTAGTTTATAGCAGTTCTGTATTGTTCGCTGGTCTGCGTGTTAGCATGGCATGCTCTATCTGCACTAGTGAAGCCAGTGTAGGCCTGTAGAAACATGCTCCCCTTCATCAAAACCTGATGGCGTGGGAAACCACATACACCTGTTTCCCATGACCTTGCCTGCAAGATACAAACTCCAGACATTTCAAAGTTGATCTCACTTGCACTGTAAATATGACAAGCTACTAGAGGTATTAGAATGGAATTTCATCTGTTATAACATTAGTAATCAATTGGACTGCTTCCGTTATTGAAAGAATTGCCTTCTACAGTTCTTCACTACAATGAGGATACATAATGGTCTGGTAAGTGTGCAAAGATTTTGAGGCCTGAAGGTTTGTATTGGAAAGCAGAATATAGAAGAACGAGATTGCCAGGAAAGTTTTGCAGAAAATGACTCCGCCTTAAGGAACCTGTTTGTCACACTTTGTCGCAAGAAGTGGTGGCTCAGGTTTTGACTCCCGTGTTTCATATCAAGCCGCTCCCTCCTTAAGGCACGAATTAAAAGAACGTTTCTGTGTTGTGAAATCTTATTTTGCTGTATTATGCATTGTTTCCTGGTTCTTAATCACTCTTCTTTGGGTACTCCGAAATCTTGTGATATTAGTGTAAAGCGAGAATTGTTGTACATTTTTGACTGTTTAGACACTTTGTATATGTGTACAACCACATGGCAAATACAAAAGAGTATTTTCTGCCAGATGTGGTCTAACAGGTGCATCTGTAGTCAGCAATTTAGATCTACCCCTGAAACACCTGCTACAAAGTACATCAGCCTTAACAAATGCTAGAAGTACATACAACCAGCAATAAGAACTGTTGCCATTAAAAATCTTAGTGATTTAGCTTTTACAGCCTTACCTGTTATCAGATTCCACGTGATGTTGGAAGTATCGTCAATGGATAATGTCCACAGAGGACCTCTTGAAGTGACAGTCCCACAGTAGAACAGTTTGGCTGATATGATTGTCCTTGAACGCTGGTGTCTGCTCTTTAGGTGTTCTGTCACGTTTCTGATGAGTCTGATGAGTCTCTTGCTTTCTGAGGTGTTGACTCTGTGGGGTGGAGTCTATGCCCAAGCAGTAGAGCCCTGAGGCAGCATCAATGTGCCTAATTTTAGGCAAGCCCCAAGCCACGATACATTGCAAGTTTGCCTCCTGTCTCACCTGTTAGTGAGCGTCCACATGGACTAGAAGCCAGACAAGACTGTTTTTGACTTGTTTGCCTAAATGGTTGAATTAGCCCAGGAGTGGTAGAGTTAGGTGTGAAGCAGGTTTGAGGATGTTGTCAGAGGGGTGTGTAGATATTGAGAACCAGTGAGATTTGCATGGAGCCAAATGTGTACTGCACCTGATGTGTCTTCACAGCATGATTATGAAAATTTTTGTTCTGAGCAGTTATTTACGCTGGATTTTAGTTTGTATAAATTTAATGGTAAAGTTTTGTTTTGAAATAAATGTTTCATTAATTTGCACATATAGCATGAATCATAAACTCTTAATACTTCAAATTCTGGCCCCACCTAAGTTTTAGGAAGAGAGTTGCTTGTAATAAGGGACCTTCCAAAAGTCAATACTCTCTTCTTCGTTGGTGTGTGTCTGTGTATGTTTATCCACCACACACATTATATTATGAATATGTTATATTCTAGTTCTATAATTATATTAAAAAGTTCAAAAGTTTGTAGTCAGTAAGATTATTTTTAAGAATGTAATACTTTTGTTCAGCAAGGATGCATTAAATTAATCAAAAGTTACTGTAAAGACATTTGTTACAAAATGTTTCTATTTAAAAAAAAAATGCTGTTGAACTTTTGAACTTTCTAATTATCTAAGAAACCTTGGAAAAAGTATCCGTTTTCACAAAAATAATAAGCAGTAAATGTTTTCAACATTGATAATAATGAGAAATGTTTATTGAGCAGCAGATCAGCATATTATGATTTCTGAAAGATCATGTGACACTGAAGACTGGAGTAATTATGCTGAAAATTCAGCTTCACAGAAAACATTTATTAAAAATTGTAACAGTATTTCACAATTTTATCTTATTGTTACTGTGTGTGTGTGTGTGTCTGTCGGTCTATGTGTATGTATGTACTGTAGTCAACATTTGAAGTGGATCAAAAAAGTAAATCAAAGTTGTCCTAAGTCAAGAACGGGTATTGTTCAAAATTCATGTATAACTTTGATGAAAGGTTTTGATCCACTTCTACTATTGACTACTGTATATGCATGTATATGTAAATGTATTTAAATATGTTGGATTGCAAAACTAATGTTTTTTGGATACTAATGTTTTGTCTCTGAATCCTACAGTGGTGCCTCTGGTTCTAAAAGCTCTGATATATGACGAAAAAAGGGGAGCATGCAGTTTGGGATCAAATGTACGTGATGCAGCCTGCTACGTGTGCTGGGCCTTCGCCCGTGCCTATGAGCCAAGCGAACTAAGGCCTTATGTCAACCAGATTGCCAGGTACGATGCCATTCATTAAATTTGCTAATTAAGTTACCAACCTTAAGTATCAAACTTTGGTTAATATCTCATCCCATACCATGTGTGCTACAGACCTACATTTCAATACAGAACTACATTAGCTCTCTTAATTCACAGAGCTAACTTTACTATGTTATTTATTATTTTAAATTATCCAACTCAATAGATTTCCTGCCTGGCAGGCAAATGGATCAGATCTAGAGTAATTCATCTTAAATATGAATTCTTTCTCAACTCTGGATAGCAAACTGACTTCGCTCAGTATTTGTACAAGCATTTTGGCGTGACCTTTCTTAGATCTCTGTGAAGGTGTTTTTGGATGTTCTCCAGTATGAAAGTTTTTTGCACCACAACCAACTGTGATGAGAGCTGATCTAATGTCAGTGACAGGTGAAAATGACAGCTCAACTTGGGTGGCTCTGTAGACAACACTGTTACACTTTCTCTCCAATGAAAATAGTTTTTTTTTTTTTTTAGTGAGGTTAGGCTGTGGAATTTGATTAGTGAGGCTGGCAGCAGATCTGCAGCAAACATACTGAGGGCTATTTGTTCTTTAGTCAGAAAGTCCTACAGTGTGTGGCAAGATGAATGAGTTTTTTTTTTTTTTTTTATCTCACTACCTGGTAATTATTTTCAGAAAATTCTGTCTTAAGCATCCATTTTTTTTTCTCACTTTATGGACAAGGATTATAAGAGCCTCCTCTCATACCTGTTCTCCTGGCTGTAGTTATTCACCGCCTTAAAACCAGTTTATACACCTCTTACAGCTCAAAACCTCTCCCTACTGAGGAAGTACAGTTCATTCGGTTGGTCTATGCATCTGCTAGAACATTAAAGTACTCAGTATGAGGAGCAACAACAATGAACTGTAATGTATTAGCTAATTGTAATGAATTAACTTTTTCAGCTCTAATTATGATATAAAGAAAATGTTTTAGCAAGGCCATGCTGCTACTTAAATCTGTTTTGTACCTTCAAAATATACTGACAAACACCATATATATATATATATATATATATATATATATATATATATATATATATATATATACACACTAAACTAATAGTGTATACACTAAACACTAAAATTTAATATAAAATTAAATAAATAATCCAATAAACAATAAATGAACATAAAACCCTAATGTACACAACTGATAACGAAAAACTAAGAAAAAACAGAAATATTCAAATAAAAAACCATCAATTGTTAAGTGTCACACAGGGAATGTCTGTTTATGGCTTTTCACTGTAAATTATCAGATGACTTGTTCTTTTTTATTTCCAACAACTTTTAAACAGTATTTTACTGTAATATTAAAGTAATTTTGGAATGTAAGGTTAGATATAGATCTATTACAGTTTGTTTCCCGTATATAGTAAGGCTGTGGCTTACTGCATTTAATCGGCCAAATACACACAAAAGACAGAATGCCCATTTTGGCAAGTATCCTCATAAACACTGTCGGCCAAGTGAACGTAAACAGTTGAGAAAGAAAACATGTAACGGTATATTGGATTCATGCATTAGATCTTAAAGTGACAGCTAGGGATGGCGAAAACTAAAAATGTTCATGACCGACCACCGAGCCTCATTAGCCGGTTGAAACCGGTTAACCGATTAGTTTAAAATAATGCTACGCTATTTGAAATAGCAGCCATTTCGAGCCGCGCCTGCAATTTCGCAACTCTGTCGCATCTCTCTGCCTCCCGCTCAAGGGGGTCGGACACTGGATGAGAATCGCAGCGCCGCGTCATGTCTTTAAAATTCAAACACATTATTCTCTATGAGTGTACACACACCGGCGGCGCCATTCAGCGTCTGTCCGCGGCGCCCAGCTACGGCTCAGGACTTTGTTCAAAACCCTGCCGCGCCACAGAGCGTCATTTACATAGTTTTATATCAGGGTATCCGCGGGGTCTTGAAAAGTATTAAAAGGTGATAAATCAATTTTGGGAAAATTAAGACCCTTAAAAAGTATTAAAAAGTCTTATCACGGCTTTATAAAGTCTTAAATTTTGAGCGTAAATTTTGAGCGTTTTTTTTCTGAATTAGCTGTCCAACAGTTTGAGTCCCAAAAACATCGTAAATGTGTGTGAATTTAGTCATTTTTATTTAAAAAACGAACAGGTACATAAAAAACTAGGCTATTGTGGGTGCGTTCGTAAATTGCCTCAGAGCACCAGAGCTGGCGTGAGTTCAAAAGCACAATGTACGCTCTGGCATTCCCAGTGCGTATTACAACGCACCGAAATGTTTTAAGAGAAGGTTGGTGAACGCATGAACAGAATGGGGAAGTTTTTTTAATAAACTTTGCTTTGATTTACTATCCCAGCCTATTTGATTTTTTTGTATCAGAGTGGTCTATAGTCTTTATCACAAACTAAAACTGTTAAGTTAAAAGTAGGGATGCACCGAATCCAGGATTCGGGTTCGGATTCGGCCGAATATTGGGCTTTTTTCTGCCGAACCTTAGAATTTTTTTCCACCGAACCGAACCCTAGGCTTGCACTACGCGCGCTTTGTCGACGTCACGCCGTCGTTGATTACGGGAAGGGGTTTTAGGCTTGTTTTCTGGCTTGTTCGACTTGAACCGGCGCTGCACAGACCGATTGGTGAATGACATCAAAGTACCGCGAGAGCTAATAGAGAGCAGACAGCTCCTTATGCTTTTTAATTGCTCTCGCAGTACTGATGTCATAAACCAAGCGGTCTGTGCAGCGCAGGTTCAAGTCGAACAAGCCTGTAGTGTAACGCGTTTGTGTCAGGAAGAAAAAAATAGGGATAGCTCACAGCTAAAGTTATTGCAGAGGCCAGACAGACTCACGGAGGCGATTGTCTTCTCACAACTCGCACTTTATTCCCCAATCGAACTCGTGCAACTGTCTGTCACACGTTCTAGCGTCCACAGCGTTACTTAACAAAATAAGATAAAAATGAGCATCAAACAGAAATAACCCGCATACATGGGCGGGTGTTCGAGGCGCACGGCACATACAATACAGACTGCACAGTTCAAGAGGGCGCGCGCAGCTCTTAAAGGGGCCACGCCTTATTTCCACTCGTTACAGTGGACCGTTCGAGTGCAGTAGGCTGTGGTAAAGTGAAAATGGAACTCGTGAGCAGAAAAAGTGTTGTTTGGCTGTACTTTCAGTCAAAAGAAAGCAATTCAAGTCGAGCTACATGTTCAATTTGCAATGCCAATTTGTCTCATGGTGGTAAGGACCCTAAACAATACACAACATCGCTGCTGTTAAAATGCATAATGTTGCTTATTCTTTTAAATTTTCTTTTATTTTTTTTACAGTTAAAATAAAATAAAATGAAAATCCCCGTTGTTTACTTCATTAATGTGTTTATTGTGTTAATGGACTGAGGATGAGTAGGATTCGGTATTCGGTTTCGGATTCGGCAGAATCTTAACCAGTGGATTCGGTATTCGGCCGAACCCCACATATCTGGATTCGGTGCATCCCTAGTTAAAAGTATCACTGATGTAAATGGTTACAGCTTGAAGTGGCGGTGAGATATTAAAAAATATTGAGAAGGTCTTGAAAAAGTCTTGAAAAGGTATTAAAATTAACTTCAAGATTCCTGCATATACCCTGTATATAAAATTTACATTTATTTGTCTCAAATCGTCGTTAATGTACATACTGACTTCACCGTGTGCTGCAATATACATTTAGTTTTACAGGTTTTACAGATACACCTGTTTTACAGGATTTTCAGGTGATATTTCAATTCATTCAGTTAACGGACACTCTGAGGTAAAGTGTTCAGACTGCAGACTTGGCAACGATTAGCAACGAATCATAACATAGTAGGCTACAGACATCATCTTAATTCCATAATGTCTTTAAACATAACAATATTGCTGGCCATAAACTGAGAAAGAGTGCGCGTCCAGTGTGCGATACAGTTGGTACCCAACCAGAATAGTACTTTTACCGCCGCCGTTGCGCCGCGGTGGTAAAATTCGGGGAGTATTTGCTGCCTTTTACCGCTAAGAGGCGCTACAACCACAGATTTTGAAAAGTGTCAGTTTATTCTCTCTATTGCGTAATCTGCCACTGCGCTGCGGCTCATTCAGAGCGATTGAAAGCTAGTAGCAGATGAATTCAAGTGAAACGTAGTTAAAATAATTCATAATCACAATAGTGAAATTACTGAAATTAAATTGAATAAATAATGAAAACTTAAAACATTACAATAAACATATTAGGCTACATCAATGAGGCTTTGCAAGAGCATAAGACGTAGACGTATAGCGTTCAGATGGTAGCTCTGTGGTTAACGTAACGATATAAGCCTCACGGAGCTTCAAGCGACCCGAGATCGAATCTCATTGTACCACACATGCTGTTAACCAATATTGGCCGACAGCTTTAATGTTTTAGGCTACCGTACTTGATGCTTAAATAGGTTAGCGAGTTTATTAACTGTTTATTTGTTTAAATTCAAGCGTTTTGTTTAATTATCAATGGCACATTACAACATACATTTCCTACATTCCTGTAGAGCCGCTGCACACGACAAAACTGATTGCGTAAGAAAATGAAATGAAGAAGCTTTGTCTTTAGTCTGCTAAATTATTGTGTAATGTAAAAAGACACTAAAATTACTTGCGTTTGAAACCCCATCGAACAATTCAAGGTTTAAATAGTGTCGGGACAGTTTTTTTATTTAAAACAGGGTTGCATCGAGTTTAGACTTTATTTCCTTTGCGATGCAAAATAAGAAACACAGAATCTTATTCTTGCGACATTTTAAATGTGTATTGCCAAAGAATTTGCAGCTAAATTAAACAATTAAAACAGTACAAAACGAAAGCTGCTATGAGAAAAATAAATCCAAATGAACGCGCCGCCGCGTTTGTCGAACCCTAACAACATGCCAGAATAAAACCAGACTTTAGAAAAACGTGTAAAACACTTAATTCTAAACTTCAATATTTAATTCAAAATAATCTCAAAACACTTTGTGACATTTTGAAAAGCCGTGCATTAAGGCCACTGGAACTAATGAACAACTGAAACGCTGGTTTTGGTTTTATTGTTTGTCGTTTAAACGTGCCTGTTGCATAGGCTATCTTTATTTGATATATTTTATATGGTCTATTGGTGAAGTAGCCTATAGGGTGTGGGGATTAAAATAATTCAGCAGAAGCAGGGATGTTTAGACCAGAAGGAAATCCCAATCCCCCCTGGCAAATCACACTTTACTCTATTTAGGCTATAGGTAAAAAAATAAATTAAAAAATAAATAATATATATATATATATATATATATATATATATATATATATATATATATATATATATATATATATACACTCACCTAAAGGATTATTAGGAACACCTGTTCAATTTCTCATTAATGCAATTATCTAATCAACCAATCACATGGCAGTTGCTTCAATGCATTTAGGGGTGTGGTCCTGGTCAAGACAATCTCCTGAACTCCAAACTGAATGTCAGAATGGGAAAGAAAGCATGGTTGAAAAGCGTGGCATGGTTGTTGGTGCCAGATGGGCCGGTCTGAGTATTTCACAATCTGCTCAGTTACAGGGATTTTTACGCACAACCATTTCTAGGGTTTACAAAGAATGGTGTGAAAAGGGATAAACATCCAGTATGCGGCAGTCCTGTGGGCGAAAATGCCTTGTTGATGCTAGAGGTCAGAGGAGAATGGGCCGACTGATTCAAGCTGATAGAAGAGCAACTTTGACTGAAATAACCACTCGTTACAACCGAGGTATGCAGCAAAGCATTTGTGAAGCCACAACACGCACAACCTTGAGGCGGATGGGCTACAACAGCAGAAGACCCCACCGGGTACCACTCATCTCCTCTACAAATAGGAAAAAGAGGCTACAATTTGCAAGAGCTCACCAAAATTGGACAGTTGAAGACTGGAAACATGTTGCCTGGTCTGATGAGTCTCGATTTCTGTTGAGACATTCAGATGGTAGAGTCAGAATTTGGCGTAAACAGAATGAGAACATGGATCCATCATGCCTTGTTACAACTGTGCAGGCTGGTGGTGGTGGTGTAATGGTGTGGGGGATGTTTTCTTGGCACTCTTTAGGCCCCTTAGTGCCAATTGGGCATCGTTTAAATGCTACGGCCTACCTGAGCATTGTTTCTGACCATGTCCATCCCTTTATGGCCACCATGTACCCATCCTCTGATGGCTACTTCCAGCAGGATAATGCACAATGTCACAAAGCTCGAATCATTTCAAATTGGTTTCTTGAACATGACAATGAGTTCACTGTACTAAAATGGCCCCCAAAGTCACCAGATCTCAACCCAATAGAGCATCTTTGGGATGTGGTGGAACGGGAGCTTCGTGCCCTGGATGTGCATCCCACAAATCTCCATCAACTACAAGATGCTATCCTATCAATATGGGCCAACATTTCTAAAGAATGCTTTCAGCACCTTGTTGAATCAATGCCACGTAGAATTAAGGCAGTTCTGAAGGCGGAAGGGGGTCAAACACAGTATTAGTATGGTGTTCCTAATAATCCTTTAGGTGAGTGTATATATAGGCCATATATCTTTTTTTTTTTATCTTTTTTTTTTTTACGGAACTGCTTTTGAAATTATGATTGGTATTATTATATAGATGTAAATGTGTTCTGTTGGATACTTTGTTCCTTGTAAAATGGAAATGCATGGTAATTTTATTTTATAAATATAAGCAAACAACTATATGGTGTAACAGAGTTTTAGAACTAGACAAATCTCTCAAATGCATTAATAAATATAAAATTTACAATAGTCCATGTTTGTTCGGGATTTGAACCCGTGTCATCTTAATGATCGAACCGTAAGTTTTACCGCTCTGCTATGAATTTACTCACTGAGAAATGCCCAAACGTTTGTTTCTCACATCAGCGAGAAACCGTTTTGTCGTTAGCTGTGTGTAGGCCTATACTTAACATGAATAAAAGTAGACCTTTTACAGTTTTAAAAGATATCTTATCTGTATGACCAAAAATTACGAAGTAGGCTATAGCCCATTTTAGTTGATTTAGTTAATTTTAGCTGTTATGAGAAAAATAAATTAAAGTGAACGCGGCTTGTCGAACTTTAATTCAATGCCAGAATAAAACCCGATTTTAGAATACGGCGTGGTGTGTCAAAATACTTAATTATAAACTTCAATATTTAGTTCAAAACAACCTCAAAACGCTTTGTGACATTAAAAAAGCCGTGAATCAATGTATTAAGGCCACTGGAACCAGGATCGTAACTGAAACGCGCTGCATGTTATCTCTCAATACCGGAGCAGAAGCGCTATTTTATATTTAAAAAATATATATATTTGACCTATATATATTTTTGTTCTAAAAGTGTGTTTTATTCTGTTTCGTTTTATTTTTTTAACATATTCAATCGGTCTCATTCTTGTTTTATTTTACCAGACCTTTTACTGTGTTTTTAATAAACAGATAGCCTACAAACAGAGCTATATAATAGTTCACTGTTCGTAAAAATAAAATAGCCTATGTATACTATAAATTGTATGATCGTTTGTTTAAATAACATTAACCAAATAGTCTTTCTTTAATTATTAATACAATTATTACTTTAACATGTTTCATTATTGTACACCAAATGTTAAAATCATTTTTTAGAAAATAAAATTACAGGAATATTTCACCCTACCAGTGGTTATGTTATTAGAAACAGGGATGCAAACCTGAAATGAGAACCATTAACCAATGAGAACCACTCCCTTTGATTTGTCTAAACTAAACAAACAAAAGAACACAAAGTTCCAAAATAATTTGAAGAATCTTCATACGGCTTTTTTACAGTTTAAGCTCCAAAAAGGACAACAACAACAAAGTCTTCTGAAGTTATGGTTGTTTTGTGTGACAATGAAACCAAAGTAATTACTTGACAATCTTCACTTCTGCCAAAGCTCTAAAATGGACTACACGTTTTTGTGGACTACACAAAATTGTGTAGAAAATCTATAAAAATCTAAAATACTGATTTTTATAGAAAATCTGCAGATTGAATTTAATAATGGAAAAATGTGTTAACCAGTGCTGAGAGTAGTGTGCTGTTATTGGTAGCTGAAAGCATTATCAAAATATATAAAGTTTAAATCCTGAATAAAAGAACAAGCAAGGGTGTGTAGACCTAGTTGATTCTTTGGAAATCTGCACTGATTCCATGTGGTTGACGTAAGAAAGAAAATTAGTTTGTTTTGTTCTTTCATATTTCACTGTAGCATTGGATGAATGAAATGTCATGGTTTTTGGACCAAGTTCAGATCTTTCTTAGAAAAAAAATAAGGTTGTGACCTCATGCCTATGCTTTTTGTTTTGTAGCTTTAGGTTCGGTGTTAAAAATGACATTTAAGCAACCAGGACTAAATGTTCCATTTTTGGTTTGGACCGAAAGAACCAAGAGAACCGAAGTGCAAGTGTGAAAACACCCTTAGCGCAGTCACTAACAACTATTGTGGTAATTGAATAATCGGTGTGTGTGTATAATATATATATATATATATATATATATATATATATATATATATATATATATAAAAAAGACGATTAAGTGAGTAATCCAAACCCGCAGCACATATATTTATTTAATTTAATCACAACCTTTATAATTTCACAATAGCACTATGCAGGGGCTGCAACTAACGAATATTTCGATAAAAATTATTACTTAGAATAATCAGATAAAAAGTAGTTTTTTTACAAAACACACTTTTCCACATCCTGCCCAATGTTGGCCTTCAATCAAATGTCAACTGAAGTCTATGAAAACTTATAGATATATTCACTATATATCTATGCTATACATGATATGAGATATAAAACAAAAGGACAGTTTAAATCTCTCCATTAAAAATTAATAAATAAAATATGAACACGAACTCAGTGTTAACAGGAAATGTTCTGCAGGAGCACACACATTCACTCTGGACACAGTAACCTGTTACTGACATTTCTTTATCCTGTAAATGTAAGAAACGTCTTGCATATATATTAAATTGCACGCTGTTATTCCTTTACAGTTACTACTCATAAAATACTTGAATTTCATGTAGACTTTTAAACCTAAATTTAACGTCCAAAAATAGATATTTCAGCAAAATTAATATTTTTACGCTGTATATTAATTGTCTCCTTTAATGCGCCGGCGCTCATTCGGTAAAGTTTAACGCACACTGTCAGGACGAGCCTTCTTGCAAAATGGAAATACTCACACGTTTTACAGATTAGGATATAACTTGAAAAAATGCAAGTTTTGCACTGAAGAAATGTATCTCACACATTAAACAGCATAATCTGTCAAAGCGCATGACAGGACAAACCACGTTAAACATCACATTTATACATTAGCTTGATGCTTAAAATGAAGAATTCTCATGTTTTGGGCGGCTTGGATCACGCACCTATCCCGCAACAGCTCACTCCTTTTCCTCCGCTATTTTTAGATGCATTTTGTCCATAGAAATGTTATTCAGTGCTGTAATTCGACGCGGCTGGTGGAAGTTTTTTGCATTGTGCATTAACTAATCGATAATGAATGAATAATTAATGATTTTATCGATTTAGTTGTTGCAGCTGTATAAAACTGTAATAATGCGGTTTATGGATTCTCGTCCTTGAAATGCGCCATTTCCGGGTATAATTTAAATGAGGTATCGTGACAGCCCTAACAGCCAGTATTATTTCATGGATCATTTTCAGATAGCTAAAGTTTTTTCTGCCGTCTCCCACAAGGACACGTTGTGTATTTGCTCTAACTGTGGTGCCTGCTATTATTACTCAGCTTATGGTTAGGAATTTTCTGGTCAACTGTATTTCATTCTTCTAGCAATTCCGGCATGTTCGGTTTGTGCGGTGATGTAGTGGTGAATCAGCTCAGCGAAACGATTTCATCAGCAGAAAGCATATTTTTTCCCTCCCAATGTTCAACAATAAACCTTTCAGTCACCTTAAAAACATAATGATATTACGAGAATGACAGCTGAAAGATGCTCCGCTACTCCCCTTCTCACTATTTAGGACAAGTGCGGGCCTGCATGTAACTGACTGTGCTTTTTTCATTGCTCCTTCGGTTTGTTGGCCCTCCCCGCAACTTCCCTCCTCCCTACCCCCACGGTGCTGCCAGGTTTCGTCTGTTGTCGTGGGTTTCGGTCACCATTTGGCACCCAGTCTGAAGGCCTGTCGAGTCCTGTTCTACATCAGCAGTCATAGGCTGTTTCTATGAGCTTACTGACGCTTTCAGAAACCGTGTCATTGCATGAAACTAGTCTATTGTTATTTTTTCCTCAATTATTTTTTTTATATATACGATACCATACAAAAAGTTTGGGGTCCGATTTAAAAAAAAAAAAAAAAGAAGATTTTTTTAAAAGAAATGATTTCATTCATTTAACGAGGATGCATTCAATTTATCAAAAGTGAGAGTAAAGAGGTTTACGATGTTACAAATACATGCTGATCTTTTGAACTTTCAAAGAATCGTGAAAAAAAAAATCAGTTTTCACAAAAATATTATCGAACTGATTGATAATAAAAATAAATGTTTCTTGAGCATCAAATTATCTCATAATGATTTCTGAAGGGTCATGTGACACTGAAGACTGGAGTAATGATAATGAAAATCCAGCTTTAACATCACAGAAATAAATTACATTTTTAAAATATTTTTAATTAGAAAACTGTTATTTTCAATTGTAATAAAATTTCACAATGTTAAGGTTTTTACTGTTTTTTGTTTTTCATTTAACTTTTTTTTTTTAATTGATTAAAAAAAGTTTTTTTAATAAAAATGATTAGTACCTACTGCAAACTTTTTAACAGTAGTATATACAAAAGTTTACAAAAAAAACCTGTTTCTTAAGAATAATAAATCATCTATGGTCTCCTCTGTTTTTCACAGCATGTACGTTTTCTTTTTTGGGACACTTAATTTAAAGGAAAAGTTCACTCCGATATGATAAGTCTATCTTTATTTACTCTTAACTAAATCTTGTTCCAAATATATATGACTTTCTTCAGGGGAACAAAAGGAGAAGTTGTACTGGTTGCTCTGGTTTGTACTTCACACAAACGTATTGTATGACTTGACTTGTAAGATTGTAAGATTTGAAATATAGCAAAAGTTGTATGAAGCACATTAATGACACTCTTGTCTCTTGACTCAAAGTCCTGTTTGAATCTTAAAAGCATCAGTCTCCATTTACTGTTGTTACATTTTTGTAGTGTGACCAGCACAATTCTTCTTACTTTTGTGTTTTTTTGGAAGAAAGTAAGGAAGAACTATCTCTTAAAGTCAACTAGAGTGCACAATGCACAAGCAGAAGTTTTCAATGGTTTCCGTAAGGCGTTATTATAAAACAATAACAGTGACGCGTCTACCTCTGCATGCATGTTCAGTCCCTGTCCATTTTATGCTGCTCCAGGCCACTATCAGTTGTTCATCGAAACCAGCACGGCCGTGTTAAGCCCGTAGGCTTGTGCGTGTGTACTGTATATGTTTGTGTACTTCATTCTCCCAGGCTGTGAGTGACGGTGGGAATATCTCGCGGGCACGTTCACACAGCTCGATTGAGGAGGAGGAGTGGTGGAATAAAGGGAAAAGAGTGCAACAGGTTTATGGGGGCACTGAAATGATAGATGAGTTTTTAGATGAGAACTAGACACTTGTTTTTTAATAATATGCCTCATCACTGGGGTGTAAGATGTGAAGGTTAAGAGCTGTACATGTTTGAGTGAAAGTGGTAAGTGTGCGTCACCTCAGGCTGCAAAACTTACAAAATCAGGAGAGAGGATGCATGATGTATAATAACAGTTGTCCTAGTTTAGATAGATAGATAGAATGACATCCATCTATCTTTCTATCTATCTAGCTATGATCTTTAATTTGTTTCTGTCTTTACAGTGCGCTGGTCATTGCAACTGTGTTTGACAGGAACATCACCTGTAGAAAGGCCGCATCTGTGAGTTTATCCTGAAATTCTTTTTTAAAGCTGCTTTAAAAGCCATTCTACAATAAATAAAGCTAATACAGATTAGAGATGAACATAAATGGGGTATATTCGATTCTAATATGCATTCCCTTTTTTGTAAATGTGGAAATGTTACTGAAGTATTTAATAGCATTAGCGTTTTTGACAAGGAGTTTGGTAAATGACTGAAAATGTTTGCTTAATGTAACATCTGGACAGGAGAAAGTATTGTAACGGGGGGAAAAATACACACTTTTGCATACAAGAAGACATTTTGGAAAATGTAATGTTTGCTTTCTTTTCTTTTAGGCTGCTTTCCAAGAGAATGTGGGCAGACAGGTACGACGAAAAGAAAATACACTTACAATAAAGACTATTCAGATCCATTATTAACACTTGCACTGATTTGTAGAGCAACTGTGAAGTCTGCTGAGTCTGTGTGTCTAATCTGATCCCCTGAGATATCCTGTCTCCACAGGGCACTTTCCCCCATGGCATAGACATTGTCACAGCGGCGGACTACTTCACGGTCGGCAACCTGAATAACTGCTACTTGACTATTAGGTAAGGAGTAAGGAGGTGACAATGTGTGACTAAGAGCTGTTTTGGTGTGCATAATTGAGCTCCATTGTTCCTCAGTTGTACATGCCTCAGGTAGATCAATCATACACCCCATTTCTCAGCACAATCCGACAAATCAAAGCACAATCACGGTATGTTTTGAATGCAACTATCAGTGAAGCAGTGGTTTACGCTGTTGTCTGTCCCTTTCTTGTGTACCACCCTTCCGAAAAATGCCACCATTTGACTGTGTCATCTCAATGTAGTGAAAAAGCAATGTGAAAAATGCTAGCCTTAGGGAGCAAAGAGCCATACTCGAGTCTTACCGCTGAAAGGATGGGTCTCTGTCCGCTTTCCGACGAACTCTGGTGCAGTTCCAAGGAAATATGAACCCAACAAAAACAGGACATGATGTCACAAGATGCAACCCTGAAAAGGACAGTGTTCTCAAGCATAGCTGTTTTTTCTCCTCATAGTCGTGATGTTGCCCATCACAGTTGGGTACAGTCATCAGAACTACGTGTCCTTGCAGCAGATCTTCATTTGTGTGTGACACAGGGATTCCTGCTGCTGTTTTGACTCCTTTACCCATTTTATAAGCTCTTCACAAGTTCTCAGCCTAAATATGATGGTTTTTGACACAACGAGCACATTTAGCCCAGAACAAGTCAAATATATTTATATAGCGCTTTTCACAATACAGATTGTATCAAAGCTGCTTCACAGTATCAATCAAAACAACTTAACAATGTTTGTTTATTACTGGAAAAAAGTTTGGTAGAGCTGATCAATGGTATGATTGGTTAATTAATTTGAATATCCCCAACTGCACAAGCCAAAGGCAACAGTGGCAAGGAAAACTCCAAGTCTAATGGTGTCTTAAAACTCCATCAAGTAACCCAATGGAGAAAAAAAAAACCTTTGGAGAACCCAGGCTCAGTCGGGGGCCAGTTCTCCTCTGGCGTTTATGAACTAGAGGCCGAATTTACAGTAACTGTAAGATAAAAAATTTATATGAATGCCTGGCTGAATAGATGCGTCTTTAGTCTAGTTTTAAACTGGGAGAGCGAGTCTGAGCAACGAACAATATCAGGAAGGCTATTCCAGAGCTTCGGAGCTAAATGTGAAAATGCTCTCCCTCTTTTGGTGGATCTGGATATCCTAGGAATGACCAGAAGCCTCGAATTTAGTGATCTTAAAGAGCGCGATGGATTATAGGGCGATAGAAGATCCGTTAAATAGACTGGAGCTAAACCATTTAGGGCTTTATAGGTCAGTAGCAATACCTTGTAATTAATACGGAACTTTATAGGTAACCAATGTAGTGATGATAAAATCGGTGTTATATGATCATATTTTCTTGATCTAGTAAGAACTCTAACGGCTGCATTTTGGTCTAACTGTAGCTTGTTTATTGAAGATGCAGGACAACCAGCTAATAAAGCATTACATTAATCTAGTCTCGAGGTCATGAATGCATGAACTAACTTTTCTGCATCAGAGACTGATAGCATATTACGTAGCTTAGCAGTGGAAAAAGGCTGTTTTTGTAACATATGAAATATGCTTTTCAAAAGACAGGTTGCAGTCTAATGTAACACCCAGGTCTTTTACTGTAGCGGATAAAGTAACAGGACATCCTACTATGTTAAAGTCGTGCTGTGAAAGGTTTTGTAGACTGTTTTTATAACCGATAAGTATTACCTCTGTCTTATCTGGATTTAGTAAAAGAAAAGTACGCGTCATCCAATCTTTTATATCTTTAACACAATCTGTCAATTTGGATAATTTAGCGTATTCACTTAACCGGGAGCACTTAACATAAAAAAAAAAAAAACCTTTCCTTTTCCTTTAAATCCTCGCTTGCCTGGCTTATGCTACTCCGAGCTATGTCTAAACTTTGTATTTTGAGCACTTCTTGCGTTGTTTTTGCCTCTTCACGATGACTCGCTTGGTTTAGTCCTCAGTTGTAAGTCGCTTTGGATAAAAGCGTCTGCTAAATGACTAAATGTAAATGTATTCATCTGGCCGTGATGAAATATATATTTGAGTGTCATCGGCATAACAATGGAAACTAATTCCATGTTTCCTTAGAACACAGCATTGTTTCCAATGTTCGAGTTCAAGTTCTGTTGCAAAATATACACTCACCGGCCACTTTATTAGGTACACCTGTCCAACTGCTCCTTAACACTTAATTTCTAAGCAGCCAATCACATGGCGGCAACTCAGTGCATTTAGGCATGTAGACATGGTCAAGACAATCTCCTGCAGTTCAAACCGAGCATCAGTATGGGGAAGAAAGGTGATTTGAGTGACTTTGAACGTGGCATGATTGTTGGTGCCAGAAGGGCTGGTCTGAGTATTTCAGAAACTGCTAATCTACTGGGATTTTCACGCACAACCATCTCTAGGGTTTACAGAGAATGGTCTGAAAAAGAAAAAACATCCAGTGAGCGGCAGTTCTGTGGGCGGAAATGCCTTGTTGATGCCAGAGGTCAGAGGAGAATGGCCAGACTGGTTCGAGCTGATAGAAGGGCAACAGTGACTCAAATAACCACCCGTTACAACCAAGGTGGGCAGAAGAGCATCTCTGAACGCACAGTACATCGAACTTTGAGGCAGATGGGCTACAGCAGCAGAAGACCACACCGGGTGCCACTCCTTTCAGCTAAGAACAGGAAACTGAGGCTACAATTTGCACAAGCTCATCGAAATTGGACAATAGAAGATTGGAAAAACGTTGCCTGGTCTGATGAGTCTCGATTTCTGCTGCGACATTCGGATGGTAGGGTCAGAATTTGGCGTCTACAACATGAAAGCATGGATCCATCCTGCCTTGTATCAACGGTTCAGGCTGGTGGTGGTGGTGTCATGGTGTGGGGAATATTTTCTTGGCACTCTTTGGGCCCCTTGGTACCAATTGAGCATCGTTGCAACGCCACAGCCTACCTGAGTATTGTTGCTGACCATGTCCATCCCTTTATGACCACAATGTACCCAACTTCTGATGGCTACTTTCAGCAGGATAATGCGCCATGTCATAAAGCCGGAATCATCTCAGACTGGTTTCTTGAACATGACAATGAGTTCGCTGTACTCAAATGGCCTCCACAGTCACCAGATCTCAATCCAATAGAGCATCTTTGGGATGTGGTGGAACGGGAGATTCGCATCATGGATGTGCAGCCGACAAATCTGCGGCAACTGTGTGATGCCATCATGTCAATATGGACCAAACTCCCTGAGGAATGCTTCCAGCACCTTGTTGAATCTATGCCACGAAGAATTGAGGCAGTTCTGAAGGCAAAAGGGGGTCCAACCCGTTACTAGCATGGGGTACCTAATAAAGTGGCCGGTGAGTGTACATCATAAAAAGCCCTTTTTTGCTTTGTATCTTAAGGTTCTGTTAAAAATGACAGTGTGAACCCAAAGCGAACCAGAACTAAATGTATTTTCTTTTTTTGGTCTGGACTAAAGGAACCAAGAGAACTAAACTACAAGTATGAACACACCCTTAAAGGCGACATATCATGGAAAACAGGATTTTTGTGGTCCCCTAGCAGTCTGGAGTAAACAGGCTTTAAAACAGTAAAACTTGGCCGTTCAGAAACTGTTGACATCAGAACAATAAGCATGCTAAAGGTCTTTTCAGACCTACTGTAAAGATCTTTTGTTTTGCTTATTTTCTTGGTTCGATTCACTTTCACGAGGCAACTTTCCAAAACATTCCAAAATGTGTTTTTGTAAAGTAAAACTGACCTCTCTTCACACCCGTTTATGTTCTACATAGCTTCATTCATCCAGATGGATTGACAAGTTAGCTTTCTGGACTAGCTGTCATTGCACACACACATACAAATGCATATAAGCCATGATTCTTCCTCAAACTAACAAATTCAGCTATTAGCAGCTCTACCGAAGAGAGTGTATTATTCAGCTGAAGTCAGTTTGGTGTTGATGCAGTTCATTTCAATAACACTGTTGATGTTGCTCAATTCATAAATTATAAATTAGATTCAGCTATAAAGAAGCTCTACAAAAGTGTCATAACTTGAAATGAATTGGGCTGAGTGATGTTCTAATCTGATGGTGTCGGTGCAGTCAAATCAGTAATGTTACTGACAATGAAGTGTCTTTCGAAAAGAAGAGGCGTTTAGCTCTCAACTGCGATAAGTAATGTGCTCACCCACAGAATTACACAACACATTTTCCATTATAAATTATCAGCTTGGTTCTTTGGTCCATTGGGTCGGATTGATTTCTCACCACAACCAAACCAGTCCAGACTTTGTTTTCAGTTGGGCAGAAACAACCTTGTCCGGGCAATCTTGGACCGATGTTCGTATATACCTAAACAAGCCAAACTAAGTGATAAAACGTGTCAACTCTCCAAAAATGCCCTAGTATATGACCGCCCACATGCATACACACATGCATATGAACAAATCATAACACTCGTCTTTTACATATGTGTCCTTAAGTACTGTAACAAAATCCGCCTCTTGAATTCTAACAGTCAGAAATGGCTGTGTAAAAATAATGTACGTTTTTTTTTTTTTTTTTTAGTGCCTACATTGCTGGTTTTGAGGAATACACCAAACCCTTAATTGACCACTTGGTGGCTATGAAAATCAATCACTGGGACGGGTAAGTAGTTGTACTGTTTAAGAATGTTTATTAAAATCTCATGCACATTCCCTGTTTAATTAGTTTTTTTGTTTGTTTTATAATTTTAACTGAAGCTGTATTTTCATTTATCAGGGTGATCAGAGAGCTGGCCACGAAAGCACTGCACAATCTAACTGCCCAGGCTCCTGAATACATGGCCAACACAGGTGAGAATAGGGTTTAATTTTATTTTTTATTTTTCAGTTTTTGCCATATTTAGTCAATATTGTCCTGTTTTTGCTTAGTCAAGTTTTTGTTGACTAAATGTCTGGGCATTTTAGCAAAGTTTTAGTCAGTGAAAACTTTTCACGTTTTCGTCATGCTGCATAATGGTTAAACTGATAACAACGATTAGTTTGCCCAAGATCATAATCAGATTGTTGTCATTTGTGAAATTTATTTTTTACATGTCATTGCACTTTACCTTATAAGCACAAATCAAGAGAATGTCATGGTTTATTTTACCTCATTTTAGTTTCCTGATTTATTATAGGCTATTTATCATATCAATTGACACACTCTCTAAATTATGAAAACTGGTAAAACACGAAACACGTCTCAAAAATTAAAACTTAACACGAATGAAAAATTCCTAATAGTAATTCCAAATTACTTTCATGTTTTTATATTAAAACAACAGAAAATTCAGCAACCACAATCGCAAACAACATAATGCAAGACCCATGTTTGGATTTATTACAGTTTAACGTCTTAACGTAGATTTAGTCGCAGCAAACATCGCAGAGCCTTTTCAATTAATCCCTATGGAAGTTGAGCCAGTGTGAAGCTCAGCTTTCTTAAGAATGAACTGAAAATGCTCACTCTGCTCCGCACCAGTGGACACGCACCGTTATGAATGCCTTTGCGGCCGTCAATCATTTTACTTTTCGAATTAGTGGCAATTCGGGCAAGGCAATTGCTTAATTGGTGGGTTCATTATTCTTAATTAAAAACACAGCTAACCCTTTGCAGGTTCCCTATTAGCATTGGGTTTAAATCTAAATATTGCCAATATTACAATATCGCTTTTACATTTTGCCTTGAAACCAAATCTTCTGCCATCGTCTTGTCAGTCTGTGCTACGACTCTCGTTCGGCTCACGCTGAATTGAGCAGACATGTTCAGTCTTTAATTGTAGCGACTGTTCTCTGAGTTTTATTAAAAAATCAAAACGACGGTTGGGGGCGATGATGTAATCGGTGTGCGGCTGAACACCACGTAACACTGGTATTAACAGCCTTGCTGATATAGTCGTTATCGTTTAATGACCTTGGTGTTGTTTCGTCTTAGTCATGGGAATAAAGCTTGTTGATGAACATTTTTCGCCATATTTGTCGTCTGTACACATACAGCAAACCCAATACTTCAACACATTTTTTTTCACCTCTGCAAAGATGCCCAGAAATGTTGTCATCTTGCCTTTATTTTTGATTTCAGTTTTACCCCAGCTGCTGCCCATGGCGACAGGGATGGATTTACACCGCCGTCACGGCGCTATCCTGGCCTGCGCTGAGGTCACTCATGCTCTCTATGAGCTGGCCACCCAGAACAATAGGTTACACCCGCTTTTCTTTATAACAGCTTCGCCTAATCATAACTTTATTTTACTTAATGCATTTGTTTCCTTGTAGGTCAGTGACTGACTTCCTGTCCTCTGACACCATTGAAGGCCTTAAAGACATTCATCAAAAGGTCTGCAGTGTTATTTTGTCAAATAAAAAAACAAAAATCTGTTTATTGCAACTGATCCTCCATATGTTTGTTTACTTTAGCTCTCTGACAGAAAGCAGTACAAGTAAGCACTTGCTTCATAACCTGGCAATAATTGATATCAAAGCTTTTCAGGGGCACTTTTTTTTTTTTTCATAGCTTTTAACTGAAGTTTTGTTTTTACCCTAGGGGATTTGGTGGAGAGCTAATGAGACCAGCTGGTAAGAAATAATATTTCTGTAGAATTGATTCAGCTTCACATGTTGAAATTATAAACGAATATATAAGTGTGTGTGACATAAAGAAAGCCTCATTACTATAGCTCATACTAATGGTTAGTGGTTTGAACAAATCTTAAGCTTTCTGATACAGACATGAATAATACCTCAAATTAAGGAGAGGTGTGTAACACTTATAATTTTGCTCTGGCAGACCATGAACAGGGTGCAGAAATCACTTGAAGGTGGAAGGCGGGACCTAAGCCAAATAGGAGCCAGAATATCAATAAGAATTAGGGTGGGCTCTTTTGACTTGGGCTAGTACAAAAATCCCCTAGGAAACCACCAGAACATTTTCTTAAGAAGAGAATTACAGATGTCCGTGTTATCCGATTATATGGTGGTTTTGATGAAGACTCTTATCAACTCAATGAAAAACACCTTAAAGATCAACTTTATGCGCCGCCTACAGATTTTCATAATAATCAGAAAAAGCACACGCTGCTTTTCAATCATGATGGGCTTGACGGGTGATCAGCACTTGAATTCACTTTTAAGTGCTGCATGTTTTAAATGGTTATTATAAAATGGATAGGTCCAGCCCTTGATTTATGATTGGTCGAACATGATGGGCACATGATGGCCATCAGGATTGCCTATGCATAGGGCCCAGGATCTTGTGCTACGCCCCTGGATGCACGATATGTCGGCCACCATACTGGTATCGCCCGATGAATTCAAATTTTTAATGTTGAAAAGAAAATTTGGATAAATAAATAATGGATTATTTCCTTCAGCTGGGACACTTCAGATGCACACTGTTCGCCTTGATGGTTTTGAATTGCAAGTCTGTCATAGGCTACATAAAATTATAATGAGAACACCATTATAATTGTGTGCTTGGGACATGGATTTAATGGGGAGACTTGTTTTTGTAATCAGAAAAAAATATGTAAATTTGTAGATTTGTCTGCAAATATATCGGTTATCTGTGCATCCCTAGCTAGCACCATTTTTCTTTATAAAATGTAAACATTTTCATTTTATTTATAATGCTGTATAGTACATTGTTTCTTTAAAAAATCAACCAAGTTCTGGTATGATGACAGCCGGTTTAAGGGAATGTGCATGAGATTTTAATAAAATTGAAGATAAAATCAAGTTAAATACAATTCATTGGAAAAAGTTATTTGATTCAAAGTGGAAATGCTGCCAACAACTAATGGCACATAAAGTTGAGGGACGTGTTTTGTCCCATATTTTAAGAATCAGTGATAAACTACTATTTCCTGAACTATTAAAGACATTGCAGATGGCCCAGTTACTTTAAAAAGGTTTTTTTAAACCCTTTTTTTTTTTCTTTCAGTCTGTGACCTCATTGAAAAGCTCTCTCTCTCCAAGATGCCTTTTAAAGATGACCCAATTATCAGTGAGTCAACCACATCTCTTTACAATTGCATTATTTAAATATGTTTGACCACAAATGTCTCACGGAGGAGTAATTGTTTGATGGATTTGTAATGTTGTCGACTTGTTAGTGATTGTGAGTTAATGTATATTCTGATTTCTTTCAGCCGGTTGGCAATGGCTAATAGACGACAGCTTGAAGAACCTTCACGTGTTCTCCAGCGGTGCCAGACGCGGTATACAGGTACAGGCCCCACCTCAACACCCAGAAGGCCTTACAACTCTACCGAATGTGGTCATTATGAGAATATAATATGTTTTCTGTAGGATGCCGCAGTCTCAGCGTTGGCAGCATTGTGTCGGCAGTGTTATCAGGTTGAACCTGGGGTAGCCGACCTGAAAATGCAAGGTACAGGAAACTAATTCAATTATCACAATATCAGGTTGTGGTTATTATTATGATATTATCTCTTTACCCCCCAATGTCTAATACCTTTTCCTGGGTCGACATTTCATTCGGTAACGTTAGGCAGTTTTGAATTACATCCTGTTGAATGTTTGATCACGTTTGCTTACTTGTGCGTAAGCAGTGCTTCTATCCGCTCCTTCTGGTTTACGCAGATCATCTTCGTCACTGGTTTTTGGATCCAGAGATGCTTTACTATATCAGAAGATCTGTAACAGCGCCCCCTACCGTATAACAGTGAAAATACAGATTGTCCGAAAAACGTGTAAATGGCGGGAAAGTCGCTGTGTCGTAAATGATGGAAAATCTCGTCAATTGTGGGGAAAGAGTTAGATGTTGAACGAGTACTTATTGGTGAGGTTATTGGGTGTCCACATACTTTTGTCCCTTTATTGTTTGTTTACACCCATTTGTTGCCACACAGATCAGTTGGTTAGTCAATACCTGTCGGCCCTGGAGAGTCCCGAGGTTCTGACACGCTGTGGCTGCGCTCTCGCCTTGGGCTCACTGCCTCCGTTCATGATCCATGGCAAACTACAGCAGGTCGCACCTTATAACGCCTCTTGTTTTCAGCTCAAGTGTGAATCGGAGCCATTAGGCTGAGTATGCATACTCTTACGTGTTCCCTAGATCTTGCCTGGGCTCCAGGCTGCCTGCAGAGTTGCTCAGAAACAGGAGAGACAAACTGAAGCCAGGAGGGATGCGGCCACAGCCATGTCTCAGTGAGTAACACCTTCTCCTGTCTCCTCTGCGCTTGAAGAACCAGTCTGCCAGAGCTTAGCGTGAGCCAGCTTGGTCAACGCCTGCTCCTTCCTGCAGGACCTGAAATTCATGTCTAGTTTCACTGCTTTGTCCTGTCTTGCACTGCATGTCCATGTGTCCTGTGCTTTCTTGTCTTCTCAGGGTGTGTGTAGCTGTAGGAGTGTGTGCACAAGGAAGCCCGGACCGCGTCCTGTGTGAGGGCAACGTAAGGACTGTGTATGAAGCCTTGCTGGGCTGTATGAACGACTACAGCACGGACAGCAGAGGGGATGTAGGGGCTTGGTAAGTTCACTTACTGCCTTGCGTTGCAGAGTATACAAGTGCAACAGTGCTGTCGTGGTGTTCAGCCCTTAAAATAAAGGCCTTGGGTCACAGTAAATGCTCCTCCACATGAACTACATCTGCTACATCTCCCATTGTGTCTTCATTGTGTGTTTTATTTGATAATTTAATAAAATAAAAAAATAACTATTATTATTAAATACTCATTTTGAATGGGTTCCATAAAACAACTGTTTAAAAAATAGTCTTGGGTGATTTTTTTTTTTTTTTAAACTGATTTATACTTGTTTATCAGTTTAGAATCAGTTTAATGTAGTCATTTGATTTAGATTATATTTGCAAAATAATGCAATTAATCATTTGAATTCAAATGTTTTTTTTTAAATGCTTTATTTGAATCATCATTTGTCATTTAATGTAAATAATTGTGTATAGCCCTGGTATATTCATTTAATTTAGTTTTTTAAATGTAAAATTTTAGCTTTCACTTCATTTAGCCAATTTTAAATGTGACTTAATTTGACCAGAACTTAAACTTAAAGTGGCAGCTATTGCAATTATACACTATGTTGCCTAAAAATATTACGCTGAACATATGTATTGTTCTCCGCTGTCCCCGGCCTGCATTCCTCAAAATCCCCGAAAGGTGCCTCCAGGGATAGCAAAACCTCAGTGTGACGCTGAAAATGTCAGCAATCAACATGTGCAATTGTCATAATGCCGTCATGACTAACAAAGCATCAACAAATATTTGAAGCATCTCTTCTGTGGTTGCGGTTCTCTGACAGTCAGATTCTAGTTCATGTAGCTCAGATTCTTCGCTCTCGTTCTGTTTCAGTGTAAGGGCGGCAGCGATGAGCAGTCTCATGGACGTGACCCTGCTGGTGGTGGCGTCTGCTCCAGAGCTCCTCTCCTCTGACCTGTGAGGCACTATCAGCCTCCCTTAACTTCAGTCACAGTTAACCATGTGCACATTGCCAACTGCTCACAGATATTTTTTTAATTTTCTGTAGTGTTCAGCGTATGATGTGTTGCCTGGCCCAGCAGGCAGCAGAGAAGATCGACCGCTACCGAGCCCATGCTGGCACCGTTTTCCTGCGGCTGCTCCATAGCACGGAGCCCACAGTACCACACATTCCCCACCGGGAGGAGCTACTGAGCATCTTCCCTCCGTGAGTGCCACACGTTCTCGGGAACGTTAATATAATCCAGTTTTACAAACCGACCTACAGCCTGCTCACAAATCGCCGTTTTTGTGTGGTGCGAAAAATGTGTACGAAAACACTTGAACCCTGTTAATTGCTGCTTTCAGCTATATTTATTATTATTATTATAAGCTGATCGTGCAGACAAAACCTTAAGGACTAGAGACGTGAAACTTGCCCAAACGGTAAAACTATTGCCCGCTACGGCCCACAGGCGGCGCTACAGTGATGGAAAAATGCTGAATAGCTCATAACTCTTAGACCGTTCGTCTCAAGTGTCTTATGTCATTGGAATCCTTGGGTTAAGACAAACAAAATGAATATCTCCGATTTCATATCCGTCATTAAAATGTTTCCACCATATTGGATTTTGGTCAAAATCTACTTTTCGGAAAGTAGCAAACTAATTAAACCGATCTGATCAAAACAAGTTTTACAATTGATGCATCCACAAAAGCACGATGGTGCACTCACTAAAAAAAGTGACGTTGCAATTCTCAATCACCGTTCTGTGAAGTTTTGCACGGGCTGCTTTATTACCAACGTTTCAATTAGATGATATGAGGAAAATAGCCTTCATACAAAACACTTTCTGCGGCAGGCGATCACTGGTAATCTTTTTGCTTAAATTGTTTGCTATCAGTTGCATTGAAAAACCTGAGTTGTGATGCACTGAAATTTTGAACATTTAGTGGAACATTTTTGCCTGAACATTTTCAGGATAGACTGAAACAGACTTAGATAATTTATGAAACTAACATTTTACAAACTATGACTCTTTTTGACTCTGTCACAGCCTATTTTGTGTACACATCATGTGAATAAGCACACGGGTAGTTTTAATAAGGCAAGTTGTTAATGTTAACTATCGATTTGTAATTTTTTCAATCTTCAATCAACCAATCTTTTCAATCAATCTTTTCAATGATGAACTAAGATCTTTTAGCCTATACTGTTTTCAGTTGAAACATTATTTGTAGCACTCCCTACCATTCAGTAATAACTTTTGATATGAAATAAAGTCTGGGCTTTCAAATTCTGTCAATTTTATTACAAAAGTCAAGCAATAATGTCCTTTTGATAGTCTATAATTTGGTTTGACGGATTGCTGTAGTGCCTCAGTTCAAGCGGCACGTGAACCGATCATCTCTTCTACATTACTACTAGTTATAGCACCAAATAAACATGAATGAACAACAAATGTGTGTTGAAAGATGCTGGTACAACTTACTAAAATGTCTCATGTTATTACTCGTATCAGTGTTTCAATTGTGAAAAGATGTCAATAAAACAGCTTGTGAATAATGTACTGTAAAGAAACATTTATCTCAGGAAAGCCATTCGGTGTCCATAAACTCGATTGCCAGATTCCTTGTCAAATTAGTATTAAAGAGGAGCTTTTTGATGATTATATGCACTGTATTACATTATTCAACAATGTTATTTAACCTCGTCTTCATTATTTAATGCATGTTTGAATAAATCTGTTATGAAAACAAGTTTTTATTACAACCACCGTTTAAACGTTTGTTTCAACAACAAATCATAAAAAAGTTGGTATAAAAAATGCCTTATGTATAATTAAGATTTTTATATACAACAATTTGCGGGTTGATTATTATATAAATGTGATTAATTAATTGATCTTTAAATAAACTTTCGTTTATTAAAAGTATTTTTTTCGCTGTATCACCACTTAATAGCACAAGAAGAATGAGGAAGTTTTTTTATTTTAATCTTTGGGTCAATTGTAGCTATAATTTCATAATATTTTTAGGCCACTTGTATTTTTGGTTTATATATTACATTATATAGTATTTTAGTATTCATGGTCTTATTATTACAAACACTGCATTAAACTATGGGAAAAAATATGCTAGTTTAAAGTAGAATTAAGGGCTTTAAATCTTGGTTCTCCATGACTTTGGCTCAAACTGTCGGTTTTAATTACTTTCTAATTGTAGAAAAAAAACTCCCAAAACTTGTCTGCCTTCAGATATCAATTATTTAATTCAATTATTAAGAGCTTTTTTTTTTTTGGCCTCGATACTGGCTTAGGTGTTGTAGTTTTCTACCTACACCTCTTTGTACCTCTGATTTGCATGCAATGGATGCGTCAGACATTAACACGGCTTACATTATGTCATTAAATTTGGGAGGTGCACTTTTGCATTGAAGTGTCTGGTAAGCACATCTTTTTATTTTCGTTGCTTAAAATTTTAGCTCAAGCTCAATAAAAAGTCCCATACCAAATGCTCCATTCATGTTTATCTCTGACCTCTGGTGTTTTTTTTTTTTTTTTTTACATGTACCCTAGAGAGGCGGTAAACTCCCTCAACTGGAACGCCGCGGCACAGGCCTTTCCTCACATCACGCAGCTGCTGCGTCTGCGTCAGTACCAGTACCACACACTCCTGGGCCTCTCTGTGTCTGTGGGTGGCCTCACAGAATCTACAGTAGGTCACCACATAAACACAACCATTAAAACACAATTCACTTGTGAGGCGGCTGAGTGTAATTTGTTAAAAAAACAGGGGGTGGTAACCTTTCTAAAGGTTAAAACACAGACTAAAAAAGGTAGTTTTTTTTCCAGTCATACTTTCAAACATCAATTTAGTTCTGCAGATTAATAAGGTAATATTTAACAATGCGGTTAACTACATACTTCTTCAGCATTTATTATTCTTGTTAAATGTAAATTTTAACATGTACTAATACATTAAGATCAAAATATGTATCTGTTATTTAGTTGATACAAACAGATATATAGTTAATGCACTGTAAATGAACATGAACATTTCATTTACTAACAGTAACAAAGGTTAATAAATGCAGTAAAAATGTGTTTCTCATTGTTAGTTCATGTTAGTTTAATGTATTATCTAATAGTAAAAAAATTAGACCTTATTGTAAAGTGTTACCATTAATACTTAACTATGTTAGTTCATTCAAATTACATTTTTAATCAATTGACAGTATTTTGAACGATGACCAACTTTCTATATTGCATTATGCTTAACAAATAATAAGTTATTAAATAACTAGTTGTTTTTTCTTAAAAAGTGGAAATGGAAGTTGGTAAGATTTTTTGAAATATTACACTTTAAAATAACTAATTTAGTCCTGTGATGCAAAAGCTGAATTTTCAGCATAATTACTTCAGAAATCTTTCTAATATGCTAATTTGATGCTCAAGAAACATTTCTGATCATTATTAATGTTGAAAACAATTGTGCTGCTTAATATTTTTTTTGGAAACCGTGATACTTTTCTTCAGGATTGTTTGTTAAAAGATGTAAAAGATCAGCATTTATTTGAAATATAGTATTTGTAACATTTTAAATGTATTTACTGTCAATTTTGATCAATTTATTGCATCCTTGCTGAATATGAGAATAAATATTATATTTAGAATAAATTATATTAAATATAAAAATCTCACTCTAACTACTCCTGACCCCATGGAATGGGTTCACAGACCCCTGATTGAAAACCTTAATTGAAAATAAATCTACCACATAACCAGACCACAGCCATCAGAATAAGCATGTGAGGAAAAACACTATGGGTATGGTTCAGTTAGAATAAATTGCGTGGTGAAAAAAGACACAAAAGCGACCAACAGAGGGAGCCGTCGACACTCTGTTTTCCAGAGAGTCTGTCTATCTATGGTGACCACGGCCAGGAGTGTGAATGGTTTCAGGGAAATTGAGACTATTAGACCATGTAGTTTTACTTAGCGTTGCCTCATTTCTGATTGGCAAGAATTGCAATACAAAAGTGGTCCGTTATTTTGGGCTTTCAAAAATAAGCTGGTGTTGAAACGCTTTGGTGTTTAAAAAAAATTTCTGACATGCGTTTGAATAAACTGAAATTTTGCCACAAATGCAAGTCTGTGCCCGTCCTGGTCTCAAAGTGCACAGGGTGTAAACGGCTTAGAGGCGAAACCACAGCTCTTCCAGTGGGCCAGGATTCGCTCAAAACAAATTTAGCTGGAACAGAGCAAGTGGGATTGGCACTATGTCCCTTTGCATTTGCACTCATGCTTTCGGTGGTGACTTAGGGCCCCTGAAGGGATCTTCAGCTCATCAGCTCTCACACACTTAATCTGTTCCCTTCTCCTTTTCTTTATAATGCTGTTTTTCACATTTTTGTGGAAACTGAACAAAAAAATCTTATTGACAATCTTATTTTTGAATGGTAGTGTATGTTTTTCTAAAGAACATCACTGTAATTCTTTTTCATTTTGGGATTAGAGATTGAACATTTTGTAATTTGATTTAACTTTTGATAACAGTTAATAACAAATGAATGTATTTGAATGAAAATGCAATTCAAACATACTGATGTAATTGGAATTATTCAAACCCGATTGCAAATCAGGTTTATTGGCAAAATTTACAGACTTTTAGCTGTTTGGAATGAACAAATCAAACAAAAGTAATTGAAATGCAGGGTTCGTACGGGTGCTTGAAATCCTTGAAAATGCTTGAATTTTGATGTTGTGTTTTCAAGGTTTGAAAAGTGCTTAAATTTTGGATAAAATGCTTGAAAGTGCTTGAAATTGTAACTGTTTCTTTCACAACAAATACTGACTGATTCTGACAGAATATTTCGTTTATTAAATGGTGAAATAAATCGTTTGATGCGGCCCGAGCGCGATTGTTCCCGGCGCCCCCCGCAGCGTTGGCCTGGTTTCACACTCAACTTGATTCTATCGAATCCTGGTGCGTTTGCGTGCATCTTACGTCATCACAAACGTGCACAACGCATGATAGAAAACAGAACGCGGGTCAATATATTGTGTTTTTAATTAATTTGGTGTTGTTATGCGCAGCTGAGTGAACAAACAGGTTTACTGTGTATCGCATTTGACTTTCTGCTGATTGCAAACGCAGGAGACAGTGGATTTCTAATAATTTGTTGGCCTGAGTCCACGCGCTAACTTATGTGTGTGCGAATAGACTCACTCTCGCTCGTATCCAAGGTAAATCATCAACACTATCATCCCTTACATGTGTTTTATTAACTTAATACATCACGGTGTGTCACAGTGTGTACCGGCTGTGGTAAAATGTTAAATAATGACGCAGTTACAAGGTGTGTATCATTTAAACTACTACTTAGTCAACATTAACAGTAGCTGCTGTTCGGTTTTCATACTGCTGTTCTCCTTCTAGTCACTTCTGAACTTGACACAACTGAACGTCTCTTGATTAAAGCTCCTGGTGACGGGTTGCCAGATATCACAAAAAGAGCAAAACAAGCCCCTTAAAAAACGCAGTATAATAAGCAGACATGGCAAAAAATTTACCGGGCAACACATTTAAACATAGTATTGCTAATATTATCCTACCAAATTAAAAGAAAGTAACTAATTTATTATGAGTAGAATAGTTAAATATAAAATATTTAGATATTATAAACTAATTGATGAGGTAAAGCAATAACATGAGATTGAAAAATTATTCAGCAACACTTTATTTAAAGTTTAATTGCACCTATGAGTTGTATTTAATATCAGTCAGTTGGGGGAAGTTCTTCTAAAAGTTGATGAGTGTGTTTTGTGCACTATATTTAGCTATCAAAATAGTTTACCAAATAAATTATTTGCCAAATAAAAAAAAAGTCAAACAAGGAGAAGAACTTTTTATTTCTAAAGTATTTGGGTTTATTTAGTATACAAAGCCCTTTATGGCGATTTTTCGAGAATAACTACATGTATAAATAACTATATCGTGAAATATATTGTTACCGTGATATAAAATTAGTCATACCGTGAAACAGAATTTTGGTCATACCGCCCACCCCTACTGCATGTCATTTGGATCAAATCCTCCAACAACATTTTGAAAAATAAAACCTGTGTTTTGCTTCAATTTCTGATCCTTCTGCTATTACGAAACACAATTTTGGCTGTTTATTGCATATTATCTCTTTTAATGAGGAAAAACCGCTAATTAATAATTTTTACTATGTATTGGTATGTAATTTACGGTGGTGTAAGCTGCTGGAAAAAGCTTTAAAATGGACCTTGAAAGTGCTTGAAAAGTGCTTGAATTTGACCTTGGAAAAGGTGTACGAACCCTGGAAATGGCTTAAATAAGTGGTTTAAAAATTATTCAACCCCTTCATGGCAAGCATCTTTAGTACTTAGTAGAACACACTTTTGCTGTTATGACCTGTTGCAAACGAGATGTATAACCAGACACCAGCTTCTGGCAGTGTTTCTGGGGAATCTTAGCCCAATCCTCATGAGCAATGGCCTCCAGTTCAGTAATATTATTGGGTTTGTTTGCTGCAACCGCCTTTTTCAAATCCAAACAGAGATTCTCTATGGGTTTCAAGTAGGTGTGGGCGATATGGCAAAAATATCATATCACGATTTTTTTTCAGGAAAATCACGATTCACGATTTTATCACGATTCTTTTTCATGTTGGTTTTACTATAAGTGACTGAGCATTACAGCCAAACTAATGTCCCTATTTTAAAAAACAAAGCCTTAGGCAACAAAATATAAAATAAAAAAAGAATGGCACACAGTTAGGCCAAAGTGGTGAAGATAAAAACCTTTGTCATTATTTTCTTTATTAAAAATTAAGAACAAAGATACACATTACACATACACAACTTAATATACAAATGAAATAAAAAGTGCTTTGTTTTTTCATCTACATTAGGGGTATTTAACAGTAGCATTGAAGAAAGTAATTAAATGAACAAATTTTAAAATAACACACAACATAGACTTCACTGTATAAATTATACATGGATTCTAGGGCTGCAGCTATCGATTCTTTTTGTAATTAGCACTTTATCGATCGATTAATCGGATAAAAAAATCTTTGTGTTTTTAAACAACCAAAACAAATAATGCATAACGAAAATGATGTGGCTGTAAAATGACCAAGCATTTGGCTTTTATTTCTAAGAAAAAACAGAGGTATTTATTCCAACTCCAACATTTGGCTCTAAAACTAAGCATATTTATTGCAATTTTTACCCATTAGTGTTTATAAGTGCCAATGCCAATGTAACAATACAGTTAAGTCAACTTACTGTAAAACATGTATAACATTTAAAACTATGAATTAGGGGTGTGACAGTTGTTGGTGTTATAGTTGAACACCGTCATTAGTACTCTAACCGCCAAAACCGTGTTATTAAAATATCTTGCAGAATGTGTTGGGGAGTATAACATGTACCGGCGTTATTCAGAATACAAATTATGAGTAGGCTATAGTCTCCACAGAACATAAAATAGGCTTATTCATTTTATTTTATTTTTCGTGTTCGCATTTATGACGAAAACAAGTGGATGTGAGCGCTCTGAAAGCGGCACTAAAAGATGCTTTAAAACTTTCTCAGAGACATCAAACAGAAAGCACAAAACCTTTCTTTAAAGTGAATTTTGTTTTGTATTAATTGTATCTTAATGTTTCATCAACCAATTGCCTGGATTTAATAAATAAGAAGTAAATATAGCAGACGATAGATAATCAAGAAACGGAGACGCCGGCGCATGAACTGGAGCTTGTCTCATAGATGAACCGAAACTCAGCGTATAAGGTAGCCTAGCCTAACAGACGTGTCTACTTTTAAACAGAACCATTCAAAACGAAAGAAAACAGACACAGACTGCTCTCTGCTTTATGTGATCCGTATGAAATGTGCATTTCTCTCTGGCGCGTTCACGACTGAAGATCACGAGTCAGCATCAACTTCATCTCTGCAGCCGACACAAAGAAAACGCTTCTTTATTAATAAACAATTAAATTATCTCCTTGCTATATTTTACATATTCATAATCATTAGCTACTTGTGACAGAATGTAGGTGTTTTTGGCAGCGCCACCCTTACGTTAGGCTACATGAACACCGCCGCATCACCGCACCCACCAGAATAGGCCTTATTCAAACTAAGTTGTCCTATAACAGACGAACATCGTCTCTTCCTTTTTAAGTATGTAATGATCCCAAACTTTAGACATTCTCTGCTTTTTATGGACATCTTGGTAACACTTTACTTGAAGGGGTGTGCATAAGACTGACATGACACCTTCATAATCATGACATGGCAGATGTCATAAATATGAAGGAGGTCTTATGCATGTTTATGACAACTGTCATTAAGTGTCATTCGCTCAATTCTGACATTTTTAATGCAAACATGACATTGTTTGAGATGTCTTTATGACAACTTGACATAAACCAATACATTATAACCTGTCAGTGTCTTTGTCATGACAACTTGATATTACCAAGACATCATGAATTGTCATAAACATGACATAGCAGATTAATTATCAAACTTAAGAAACCACTTAGCTTTATGGGTTAACGTTTCATTAAACTGTCAGGTTGTTGGTTTTGACATTGGCTGTCATGAAGCCATTATAACCGTGTCATGAATGTTTTTCTTGACCTCAACTACAGTGGTACAAATGTAATTTGTCATTAAAATGTCATTACGGCTTCATGACAGCCAATGTCAAAACCAACCACATGACAGTTTAATGACATGTTAACCCATAAAGCTAAGTGGTTTCTTAAGTTTGATAATTAATCTGCTATGTCATGTTTGACATATTTATGACAGGTTGTGTTGTCTTGGTAATGTCAAAGTTGTCATAAAGACATCTCACACAATGTCATATTTGCATTAAAAATGTCATAATTGAGCGAATGACACTTGATGACAGTTGTCATAAACATGCATAAGACCTCCTTCATATTCATGACATGTGTCATGTCATGATTATGATGGTGTCATGTCAGTCTTATGCACACCCCTTCAAGTAAAGTGTTACCGACATCTTAAGTCTCCACCATCGCGCCAACTAAATTCAAAATGTATCACGCGCTATACGGTGTGCTTCCTGAACATTGGACAACGGTCAGTGTGAAACAATCAGATCCCTGCGCGTATAGTGCGCGTCATAGGAATTTAACAAGGCTTCGAGGCAGAGATTTTGCCTCGAGGAATTTTTGTAATCGAGTAACTCGATGAATCGTTTCAGCCCTAATGGATTCTTATTAAAGTTGCTATTAAAGTTCTCAGTCTAGGGCAGTGAGTGATTTCCTCTTTGTGTTTTTTGTTTTATTAACATTAAAGGGATAGTTCTCCCAAAAATGTATTGTCATAATTTGTTTTAAAGTTGTTTTAAACCTGAATGAGTTTCTTTATTCTGTTGAAAATAAAAGTTATTTGGAAGAATGTGGGTAACCAAACAATTGATGTACCCCAGTGACTTCCATAGTATATTTTTTTCCTACTATGGAAATCAATGGGGACCGGCAGCATGTTTACTATTAGGCTACTATCGTTTTTAGACCGGCACACAATGCATCTAATATACACGCATTTGACAAGCAGATTTTCTCTAAATTTTCTCTGTTTGCTTTCACTTTACACATAACCAACTTTATGTAAACCATGTGTGTATTTTACACTATTAGCGCAATAAGTCTCGAAAGATAACTTAGTCCAGTATCCAGGCGCTGTTAGACAGGCTGTTAGTGCCTGTGCGCTTCGGGTGTGTGCGCTCAGAAAAGCTCATGTTAGAACAGCGCATCAGCACACGAATGACATGTTTAACCGGCAAGGCTTTAAAGCACATTCAAATAATGAACTTTTGTGAACTGCAGTGTCCCGTTTAGTGCTGCACGATTAATCATATCGCAATCGTAATCACGATGTCAAGCCTATGCGATTATATGACGCAAAATAGTGCGATTTTAAATGAAATAAACAAATTAGATCTGTTAACGCAATTAACGCAGCATCTGTTATTTTTTGTCATCTAGTGTTACATGATCCCGTTCTTAAACGTGTGAATACTTAAACCATTCATGCATGACAAGTCAAAAGAGAGCGCGCTGCGTGTGAATGTCCTGACTGTGACAGAAAGATGCGCGCCAGTATATCATGCTCATGCACAGACCGTGCGCCAGAATACAGTACTCTTTCGCGCTTGAACATACAATAACACACACAATTGTGGCAAAATGTCGTTTGTCGAGTATCTTCATAACATAAGAGCAGTCTTACGATGGACGTAAAGAGTTGTGAGAGAATGAGGCACGTGTGAGATCTGCGTCTCTGTCAGCAACGGCTGCTCTTAAAGAGCCAGCAGCCAATTAAACTTTCTGTCAGTAAAGTTAATCAAAGATCAAAGGGAACAGAGAAAATTATTCACTGCTCTTGACTAAAGAACTTAATAATAAAGAATTTAATAAGGATTAATAAGGACTTTATTACATTTCTGTATATGTCCTACCTGTTAGACAGGAAGGGCACAGGTAAATATGACATTTATTATGGGTTTATGTGAGGATTGTTTTTTTATCCAGACATCAATGGCTTATTGATCATTATAGATGTTATCAATCATTTAGTTGATAGTTTCAGAATTATCACTAATCTGTGCCTTTTGCTTTAGAACCAAGCAAGTTGACTCATGAAACCATTTGTTTATTAAATCGCAATCGCAATATTGACCTCAATAATCGCAATATGACATTTTCCCCAAATCGTGCAACACTAGTCCCGTTCCTCTGCGTTAACATTTGATGTGAATATACATCGCGTTGTACAGTATGTTGAGACGGAGGCGCCAGAACTGATAGAATGCTCTGTAACACGATACTACAATATTTCTTCAAAAACAGATCGTGGAGACATTTTAATCTTCCACTATCAAAAATCGTGAAATCGCACACCCCTAGTTTAAAGTCAGATGGCCACTGTAAAATCTTCCAGGACTTCTTCTGCAACCATGCCGTGGTGGAATTTGAGGTATGCTTAGGATCAGTGTCCAGTTGGAAGGTATCCATCTTGCCTTCCACACGCTGCAGGTTTCCAGTGCCAGAAGATGCAAAGCAGCCGAAGAGCATCACCGAACTGTGTAGGCAGGGTGTTTTTCAGCATATGCTTCATTCTTCTTCCTCCAGACATACCGCTGCTCCATAGCGCCGAAAAGTTCCAGTTTTGTTTCATCGCTTCATAGAACAGAATCCCAAATCTTCTGTGGCTTATTTAAATGATTTTGAACACTTTTATTGTGCTTTTGGGTGTTCTTGGAGTTCTGGCATGGAAACAGCATGCGTTAAGTACGTGCTCTACTGTGCAAGCTGAAACCTCAGTGCCTGTTGCCACCAAGTCTTGCTGCAGGTCTTTTGCAGTCACTCAAGGGTTTTTCTGAACCTGCCTTCTCAACAATCTGGTTGCAACCATTAATAGCTTTCTTTTTATTCCCCGTCCAGGTGGTGTAACCACTGTTCCTTTAACTTTGAACTTGTGAACTATGCTTCCAACTGTGTCTCTAGGAACATGTATTACCTTGGCTATCTGTTTGTATCCTGTTCCTTATTTGTGAAGGCCGATGATATCTTCTCTAAACTTTTTGGATAATTTTTTGGATTTCTAACATGCAGTCAAACGTGACGCTCAGCAAACCTAGCCAGTTCAGATATTGCATGTGTTCTAGCTCAAGCACACCTGGTGTAACTAATGAAGCCCTTGATTAGTTGCATCAGGTGTGCTTGAGACAACACCTGTTTTGCAGATTTGTGCTGTTGTGAGGGATTTTATTCAGGGGGTTGAATAATTTTGAGACCGTTTTCAGTTGAATTGTGGGGAAACAACTAGAAACACTAGAGCTGTTGTGTTGAGCCATTTCAATTACTTTTCTTTGATTTGTTCATTGCACCATCTGTAAGTTTTGCCAATAAACCTGTTTTGCAATTTGGGTTGATTCATTTTGATTACAACTGTACACATGTAGTGCAACTAACATGTCAAAGCATGCAGGTAGTTATCGAATAAAAATAGAATGGCAAGATTAGTTCAGGCTTACATTCTTATTTCTATATATAAAGTCTGGTAGATACATTATTCTTTCTTCATCCCACTTTCTTAGTGTTTTAGGCTCAGTGCCTCTGCTCCAGTGGCTGTTGGGACATCAGCATGATTTTAAGTCATTTTGTTATTTATAGCCACCAGTGTTTGTTGATGTAGAAAAAAATTGTGTAAAGGCCTTTAACGGGAGCTTTGAGCATAGTAAACGTCAACTCATCTGCCAACTGGACCTATAAATGAGTCCCCCATTAGAAGCGGCAGTTTTCCTCCACCTCTTATTTGATTAGAGCCACGGTAGAGGTTACACTCTCACCTTCAGCCTGGAACTGGGTGATCTCTCTCCAAGCCAAAACTGCTGGATAAATAAATGGTTCTCACAGACTCAACACTGAATGATCAAGCTTCTCTCTGAAGATCAGCTCCCTCTGGACAGCTGAGTCCGTACTGATTCCTTACATAACCATGCACCATCTGACCCCTCACACACATTAGCACACTGCTGGGGAGAAGTTTGCATTCAGTTTCAGTGTAGTGGGTAAATGTTCAAGATGTTGAGTGAAAGTGCTGCTTTCTTAGCTTATTATTTGTTTTCTCTATGAAAATATAGGAACATGCGGTCTCATTCACCATTACTTCATATGACTTACAATGAATCGGACTGCCTTGATTAAAGTTGAAATGCAATTAAAATCTATTTTCTTTTTATTTATAAATCTATTTTCTAAATGCATGTTATAGATCGTATTGTGAATAATTAATCTGTGCATGATTAATTTTTTTAAAGAATGCTTTGACCTTGTCATTTTTAATCATAATATAAAAACTGGGCCTTCCGGTGAAAATTACAGACTTCTCTTTGGTGGTGAATGCCGGTCTTCTCCAATCTCCAATCATTTTCCCATTTTGTCTTTTTTTTTTTTGTCTGTGATTTAAACCATTTCCTGCAAGCTCATGCTCCTCTTACTCCACTTTTGTGTGCAGTGACCACAACTCAAAATCCAATCAACAATCGATACGCAAATCCAAGTCCCTTCCCTTTTTATCTTTTTAATCTTTTACTCTTGGATTAGTCTCACGTAGTCAGACCTTCAGACTGATGGTAGAAGGTCTGGTCTCCATCGCAGTTTTCATTTGCCAAGGACTGAAATCGCCCAAAATGAAATCTGACCTACATGCAAAGCAGCCAATCAGTTTGTTTTGTTCTGTATCATGTTTAGGGACATGAAAATATAAAGTTGATGCCCCTACATAACAGACCAGCGTGCATCTAATAAATTATTCATTCAAGAATGTTGTGCCAAGTTTACTGCAACAATGACGCTGTGAACTTCACATACTTGAATCCAGCATTTAGTTTATCCTGTTAAGCACTCATTGTGACAGTAGTAAACATCACAGCTGCTTTCTTCCATGAGGGGGTTTGGCATCACAACGGCTTTGTTTCCAGGCAGACCGTTAAAGAACGCGAAATGCTGTATAATACAACCAATCAGTTGACGACTTCAAAACTCCCAGAGGTTTTCCCATTTTGTGTGCCTTATGCATCAGACATTTATCCAGCAGTCCTTGGGCTTGACATTTGAGGCGGAGGCTACACTTAGAAGTAAAGGCTGATCTTTTCTTCCATATTGTGATGCACATCCGTTTCATTGCGACTTTAAATTCCACCGGCTCCCCCTGTATGTCTCTTTGACAATTTATTATTTTTCTTCAAACTGTGATGTGATCGCAATGCATCTTGATTTTATGGATCAATTTACAAAAATTAAAAGACAATTATGAAGCTGAAGTGTGTATTAATAGAAATAAATCAAAACAAAACATTACACACTTTAGCTATTAGCTATAAAATGTGTATTTAATACTACTCATGAATTAACACTAGACAAATCTTTATGGTCACACGGTCCAATTCTCACTATTAACTACAACTTTTACCTCAATAAACCCCTAATTACTGCTTATTAATAGTTAGTAAGGTAGTTAAGTTTAGGTATTAGTCAAGGGATGTAGAATATGGTCATGCAGAATAAGGCATTGATATGCTTTATAAGTACTAATAAACAGCCAATATCCTAGTAATATGCATGCTAATAAGCAACTAATAGTGAGAATTAGACCCTAAACTAAAGTATTACCAACTTTACCTATACATATATGTTTGGTGTGCAACAGTGTAAAAATGGCACGAAGAGGAGAGCACATATGCATCCCCATATATACTTTGTGTTTTACAAACAGTTTCAGTAAGTCCTTCAGATAAGTTTAACAGCCAAGGACAAAATGGCTGAAAAATCTTGTTATTTTACAATACCTTAAAGATATTGTACCAGCGTTATTTCCTTTGTGTGCTAAATGCCACAACACAGCTGTGTGGTACAATGTATCACATACTTTAACATGTATTATGATCTCATGCATAGTCACATCAAACAATATATTTTTTGAGGAGGCACAAGTGGCAGTCTTGAATCAGTTGGTGCCTTAAGTAATTTAAAACACTTAACCCCGGTTTTGCAGACAAGGCTTAAGCTAGTCCCAGACTAAAATGCATGTTTGAGCTATTATAACCGAAAGCAATGTCTTAAAAATATGTCACTCCATGTTTATAAAAGCTACTTAAATGTCCTAATCGAACTAAGGCCTAACCCTGGCTTAATCTATGCCCGGTTTGTGAAACGGAGCCTTAGAAGTTCTATAAATGCAAGACCAAATAGTTTATCTTTTTAAATACACTTTCATTTTACTCAAAATAGTTTTGAAGAATACAATCGTGACGTGGGCTAAAATTTTGAGCTAATTATTGTAATTATCCAAAAGCAAGCAAAACATTAACTGTACTAGGCAGCCAGTGATCATGATGTGTTTTCATTGTATGGAAAATAAATATAATAAAGAAATATAGTTCATATATTATATGAATAATTACAAATAATAATTACCAACTATTATTTTAACCATTAATATATCAGTCTCTCACAAGTGAAATTTTTTGTGTGTCTGCAGGTGCGTTTTTCCTCTCAGTCTTTATTTGAGTACTTGAAGGGCATTCAGCAGGATGATGCAGCGCTTCAGCAGTTTGGAGACACTTTGTTGCGCATCTTCAGAGATAACCTGCGCAATGACAGGTATAACTGCACTGCAAAACACAACATAGCCACAAAACAGCTGCATATGTCATACAGATGCAGTGAGGAAGATGTGGGCGGTATGGCTAAAATCTTAAATCTTACTATCAGTAATTTGACATCATAGTAATGGATACTCCATGCTTGAAAGTTCAACAACAATGCTTTATTTCCCAATTTTTTTGGAACTTGGTGGCTGTGAACCAGATGATGAGATTTTATTTTGCATTTATACTATATTTTTGGATCTTCTCACAGGGTTTCTGTACCTTTTCTGAAGATGGTGGACCAACTTCTCGCTAACGGCTGTTTTGAACTCTTCACCAGCGAGGAGAGGTGAGCGTGGGAAAGCCCAGCGTACATTACTGCCTCCCTTGGCTCAGATACACAAACCATCCAGAGCTCGGCAGGAGAAATGATATCATGACAGAAATACACAGAAAGGACTCACACAGGGAACCTTTGGGAGAACTTAAGATGAGCCCGGCCAAGTCATATGTTGAAACACGAAAGGCAGAGGGTGAATGTGTGTGTTGGTTTGTGTTAATCTGTTGTTAATCTGTTTGTGTTAATCTGTTGGTTTGTGTTTTTTTTTTTTTTCAGTCATCCTTTTTGTGTAGAGCTGCTGTCCCTCTGTAAGGAGGAAATCAAGAAGTCCAAGGATGTCCAGAAGTTGTTTTCATGTATAGCTGTGTAAGTGCAGTTGCATTTCCAACACTTTGTGGATACATGGGACAAATAAAGGCCAATTCACACTGCACCGACAGACGCAGATCAACACCGATAGTCACCAGATTACAGCAAGCCACTTTTCAGACATTCTAATTGTGATTCAGCATGTTCAATGGGCTAAAAAAAAGATCTGACAGACGCCAAACGATGGTAACACACTTGAACCAACTAAACACAACAAAGTGTCTTTTGCCGTCTGTCGGTGGAGTGTGAATTTGCCTTAAAGATGTGGAAATTCCGAAATCTAGTTCTTGGAATGTAGCTCCAGTGTTCCAAATTCTTGATGTGTAATCTTTTGACAAACGTTTATACTTTTTTCAATGAAAATTTTGATTTTAATGACTCTAAAAAATTTAATTAATGTGTGACTTCTGGTTTTAGTGTGATCTCTCTTGTGATTGGTCATTTGTTTCTTAGCACGCTCTCTCTGATTGGTTAGGGATATTGCATTAAAAAACTGCTGGATGGAAACACCAAAATCTGCATAAATAAAAAAAATTTGCATTAAAACGTTTGCGCTCGTTCGAGTTGGATAATGTTTTTTCTCCGATAAGTAAACATGCACATAAACTACAACGAAAACACATTTGCCGAATAAATTCCTTGGTGTGCATCAATGTCATTGTGCACGATGGGACGGAATAACTGGACTAACCAATGGGCTGATCTTTTTGTACAGCATCTGAAACACTGTTTTGGTGGTTCTGTCGTCAAAGTCTGTCGTCAAAGTGGTTCGTTATAATTACCTCTCAGAACTCTCTTGCACGACTGCGTTCACAAACAGCAGGCATCCACATGGGCAGTCAGTGAAGGACAGTGATGTCAGAACTCACAAGTATTACAGTGACAGCTCTATATATGATATTTTCTTTGTTTTTTTATATTGCCTGCGCATAAATTTACTGGCTTCCGTGGCAGATCACAATATAAATAAACGCGTAATCACTTTACTTTAATGTCCTCCATGTATACTTCCTTATGACATCGTGCTGCGTGGCGTCTTTTTATAGTTTTTTTTGCGCATGCGGGTCAGTTCGGGACCATGATCTGTTCGCACTGGAATCTGATATTGGCCACATTTAAAGCAAAAAAATGTGAAGAAATTTTAATCTGTGCAAAAAATCTGAATTGAGCACTAAGGCTCGCAGTGTGAACGCAGCCATAGCCAATCAGCTTTATATCTCTCCTCCCTAAGATATTGGCATCGGCCATTCTGTCGATCGCTGATTAAAATAGGCTCTATCGTGCAGCCCTTCTGATTGACTCCCCCTCTTTCACAACAGGTTCTGTGAAATGGTGCAGTTCCAGGGGGATGTGAGGAAGAATGTCTTAGTGCAGCTGTTGATGTTGCTCTGTCACCCCTTCCCTGTGGTGAGACCATTAGCTGACCACTTCAGCCCAGACTTAGTCTAGGCAATTCAAATGTAATTCTGACTCCATTGTCTCTCTTGGGTCTGTAGATCAGGAAGACGACTGCCAGCCAGGTATATGAGATGCTCTTGACCTACGATGATGTCATTGACGATGAACAAGTGCTGGCTGATGTCATGGCCTTGCTTAGTGACACTAATTGGTGAGTGTTGACACGAGGCTTATTGGAGGATTATGATACAGAACTTCAGCTCAGCTACTGATTTAATGCTCGTTTCTCGTTTCCGGTCTTAGGGAAAGTGACATCGCTACTGTGCGAACCCACAGGAATCAGCTCTGCGATTGGTTGGGAGTGCCAAGGCCGACTCTGGTAGCCAAGGTGACACATTTAGGCATCTAAAGAGGTTTTATGGGAGAACATTTTGTAGCGTGGGGGATGTTGCATCATACGGCATCTGACATCCAGATGCTGCTTTCAGTGTTACGCATCGACTGTTGGGAGTACAAGTTGTTTTTATGCGTTAGTTGGTGTTCAGTTCTCCTAGTCGGACACAGAAACCATTCGGTTTCAGTTACAAGAACATTTGCAATTAAAGGGGACATATCATGAAAATCTGACTTTTTACATGTTTGAGTGGTATAATCGGGTCCCTGGTGCATCTACCAATCCAGAAAACATGAAATGTGACATCCAGTGACTATGTTTTGGTAAGCCTTTCTCTGCAAGCATGTTAAAAAATAAGCCGATCAGATTTCTACGTCAGAAGGGAATCTTATTATAATATTTCGCAAGCGACAACAGTGTAACCAGTTCTAACGCAATAGCAAAAGTTTGAGCAAAGCATGCAAACTGTTCTGTCGTCACTGCACAGACAAGCACCTAAGACTATTTGACCAAAAGATGTCACAGCTGTCTTATAAAGACCTCAGGGAACTGTCAACTTTGTGTAAAAGTGAAACATAACGGTACATGTAATTCGATGAGATGAATCAATTTAACTCCAAAACAACTACATAAATTGATCCTCTAACCATTCAGAAACATCCAGGTTCAGTCTAAAAGTGGCAACCTCTTCCTGAGTCTCTCCGTAAAGCTGCACTCCATTATCTGGGGGGTATTTTGAGCGGAATTTTCAGACACATTCTGGGGACTCCATATATTTATATTATATATTGTGAAAAGGGGCATAATATGTCACCTTTAATCTGTGATGAATATGCCTTTCTCCATCAATATGAAGACTTTCTGTCTGCACAATACTGCCCATTGCTACAATGAAATAGATGAGCTGTCACTCAATGGAATAACTATTAGTAATAAAAAAAAATGGTACGCATGTGTATAGGCCTGTAGCGGCGCGTCAACGAATCGACATCAAAATTTCGTCGACGTCATATTTTTCCGTCTACACTATTTATTTATTTATTTTTCACCGTTCCCAGAGGTACAACTCGCCACCATAGACAGTAAAAGAAGGAATGGCGTGCTCGGGAGATTTTTCAGCCTTTTAAGAGGACCAAATCTGAGGTGTGGTCATATTTTGGTTTTTACAAAAGTCCTGAGGGAAACTTAATCGAGGATGGTCTGCAGAACATGCTCAAAAACAGTCGCTGCAATAGAAACACTCAAATCTGCCGAACGTCTTGAGTGACCATCACCCACTGTTGTTGTATAGCGAACGCAAGGCAAGTTAACTTTAAACTCAATAACAAAACTAACGTTACGTCTGGGGGATAATTGGGCACAAAATGTTATTTTGAGTTGAAATATTGTATCTCACTCACTTGATATAAACATGAGGCTTCCGCGAAGAAAAATTTGCAGCAAGTGGATTTGAGCCAAAGACGAACAAACACGTTCAAACAAGACGATTAAGAGTGACATTTAAGAGATAATAATGTATATTTATTGTAACTTACACTTATTATACCAATTTTTTTTTTACCACATAATTACGGGGACATATTGAATTGAGATTAATGTTTTAAATCTTACCTGTTAAATCCATTTTGTACAGCATACAAAACTCAATCAAAACGGAGACGCACGAGTCAAGACGGCAAGTTGTATTTGAAATTTTGATTGAATGTATGAGAGCGCGTGATACACGGATGCGCTGTGTTATTATGCGTTGCTATTGACGACAGTCATTATAAGCAAGGAAAGCCACAGAATATAAGCTTGCTTTAAAAAGTGCATAGAGCTGCTTGTTTTATTTGTTGATTTTCAAATATAAAACTTTTTGAAATGTTACAAATACATAACAATAGATTAGCCGACTAATCGATAAAATAATCGCCAGACTAATTGTTTTATTAATAAACGTTTACCCCAGCCCGATGTGTATATGTAATGTGTGTGTGCACCATCAATGTGTGAGGTCAGTAAGATTTTTCAGTAAAAAACCTTATTGTATAGTGTTACCAAAATAACAAATATATTTTATTGGTAATATCATATGTCCACATCAAACACCTACTGTACCTCTGAAAAAAAAAAGTCTAATTTGATTTTAAAGTGGTGCCTTTATATTGGTTTTAATGCATTCGTCATCTCGTCTGTTTGTTTGTTTCAGACTTCACTTCAATAGATCTGTTCAGTCTCACCTGGACAGAAGCTCACCTGTCGGCCTCTCTGCACTGCGTTCTTTCTGGACATCAGGGACAGCGTCCTTATGTCTCCTCTGCTGTCTGATAAAGTTGTCCGTCTTACCTGTCATCATTAAATTCTTAAGGAAAATGTCTTTGAGCTCAGTGCTTTTTTTAATTTTTATTATGATTTCCCAGTTTACCAAGTTAAAGCTGCTGTCCGTAACTTTTTTAAGTTAAAAATAATCCAAAACACTTCAGCCAGTGTTCAAAACTATCTGCTTGCCGTAGCTAGATTCAAAACGGTTAGCTTGTAATAATGATTTTAATTCCAGTGGTATTGGTGGGTTTCCGCGGGAAATTCGAGCATGTCTTTGCGTCATTACGTCACACCCGTACACATAAAGAAGGAGTTTCGGCTAGCCGGCAATACTGCGCGTGAGGAGATGTAGAGATAGGCTTTTCTCGCAGCACTTTACATAATTAAACTTATGGCGGATCCAGAAAGATCCAAACAACAATCATCAGTGTCAACTGGAGATTTACCAGTTATAAAACCCAAAAGACTTCATACTTCGGATTTAAGGTGGCTAGAGAAAGAGAAAGAAATTAACCGTCTCAAGCGAACACAAGGATTTAAACATCGAAGGTGCGTGAACTGCGTGTTTTGAAGGGGTTCAAAACGGAAGAAGAGACGGCTTTTTCTGCTTAACAAGTAAGACATTTCAATAGTTCAATCGTGTAACAGTACCACTGTTTTCTTAATTCACAAAGTTATGGAGTTTCCTTTGTTGTGCCTTTCTCGTTTAGCTATTATGGAGAATATGAATTCTGAACTACACAGGTAACCATGAACCACATTAAATGTAAATTTAGTCACGCAATGCTGATGTTGTTAACATGAACAATTTGAGAACAAAGTAGGCTATAATTTGCTTGGTTGCTGTAAATCGCGTTGATTAAATCTAACGATCACTTGTCATGTCGAAAGCTTTTTCCCCCTTAGTTGATCAGAACAAAAATGGATGTTACTTGTTCAGAAGACATTTTCCGGTGAAAATTCTTATGTTGGTCAAACTTTCAAAAAGTGAATCTGTGATTCTGAATGACAGTATCCACACAGCGCGGTGATTGACAGCACTCGCCTCAAAACACTGTGTTCATCCGCGCTGTTTCATGCCGATTTACAACCCACGTAAAGATGATAATTCCGCAAATAACTGCAATTGCAGATTTCGAACAGAGATGGTGACAAAGAGGAAAAGTTACGGACTGCAGCTTTAAGCTTACCTTACTACACAATCTAGTTTTCTCTTTTAGTGTAAATTATTCATAGCGTTTCATTCAGAGGTTATGAGGTGGAGGATCCATTTCCATCTTTGACTTGTTCCAACACAAATTCAAGAAATCGTTCACCCAAAAATGAAAATTCATTATTGACGTTATTGAATATATTGATTATATTCCAAAACCAAATCAGTGAACAGATCATTTTTTTGAGGCTATGCTTTTCAATAAACCAGTTGAAACGGTTCACAAATCTGATTCATTATTTAACTATTTCATTTTACTGACTTGGTTCATTTGGACTTCATTTGATACTTTGAAAGTTTTCTGATACTTTAATGCTATTTTTTCCCCCCTATTTGGAACTTAATAGCAGCTGTGGTATGGAAAGAGCTGCATCAAGATTATTTGAAATAATTTTGTTCCACTGAAGTCATGTGGGTTTGAAATGAACTAATTTAATAATTGAATCTTTACAACGGACCTGAATCAACACTTCAACTTCAGCTGAACAATGACACTGTTTTCTTTTATTTTTAGAGCTGCTTTACAGTCAAATTTAACTGTTGCATCATTGAATCTTTATTTTCCTATTGATCACTGTAAAGCTGCTTTGAAACAATCTGTATTGTATAAAGAGCTATAAAAATAAAGGTGACGACTTTAAATGATGACATGAGGGTGAGTAAAAATTTGTTGGCACAACCATATCTTTAAGCCCAGCCTGTGGTGTTTGTTTCACTAATAATAACACTGGTGCCTTTTGGCCCTTCTATTTTTATTTTTTTTACCACCTTCAAATTGATAATTGGGTTTTGAGGGAACATAGGTGCACTGGGACCTCGAGGTAGATTACTTCCTTCTCACAGCCTCAAACAATTAGTTCCCCCTCTTCATTCTCTTCCGTCACAGCCGACACAACAGCTTTCCAGACAAGCATTAGAGCAATGAAACTCAATCTAATCCACCTCATTATACTCCAGGGAAAGTGTTAACATTTACAGGAGAGGAAGCCCTGGCAGTGGACAGATGCAGCTTGGCAAGCTCATTCCAGTCCTGGCTTCCTATCCGTGTGGCTGATGTCTGACTGTGGGCCGGACGAGGAAGCCTGGCGCTCTCTCACACGCAGCCCAACCCAACTCGGCTCTCACTTTGGGCACAGGCTTTACTGGAGCTTAGAGAAGAACCCACATGGTCTCGAAATACACAACAGCACTCCTGGCTAAAACAAAGGTCCGATTGTTGGGTTGGAGCCCTTAGATGGAAGGGGTCTCATTCTTTTAGAGAGGCACAGTAGATGAAGTAGTTCGATTTCGATTACTGCCTGTTGGGTAATCAGGATTTGGGCTTAATTATCTCTTTGCCTTCCCCCTGAACTTTTTCTTTTACTTGAAGGAATAATTATCTCCAAATGAAATATTTTGGCATCATTTTTTTTTGTTACATTAAACAAAATTAGATGTTGCCAAGAATGTCCAAGTTGCTTCCCCCCCCCCCCCCCCCACAGTTGTTGGCTGCACATCCATGATGCGAATCTCCCATTCCACCTCATCCCTTGAGTGCTCTATTGGATTGAGATCTGGTGACTGTGGTGGCCATTTGAGTACATTAAAACCGGTTTGAGATTTTGTGACTTGGATAATTATCCTGGATGTAGCCATCATAAAGGGATGGACATGGTCAGCAACAATACTCGGGGCCAAAGTGTGCTAAAGAAAATACCCCCCACACCATTTACACCAGCAGCAGCAGCCTGAACCACTGATACAAGGCGGGATGGATTCATGTTGTTTATGCAAAAATGTATACTGTACCTTAACTGCATTAATACAAAAGTTCCTATATTCTGTTGTTTCATGAAAAAAAAAATAATAATATGGAGTTGGAACAACATGGATCAGTAAATGCTTAATGACTATTAAAGCGAAAATTCACCCAAAAATACAAATTCTGTCATCATTTACCCTCATGCTGTTTCATACCGATATGACTTGCTTTCTTCAGCAGAACACACAAAATTATATTATGAAGAATGTAGGTGACCAAACAATTTTAGTGAAAAAAACCCAGAAGAAAGTCATATCATATGTCATATGTTTTCCCTTTTCCCTTCAACTTTTAGTAATAACCTGGTTCACACTCATTTGTTGTGTTTAAAGGGTTGGTAAGGCTTGCTGGAATCTTAATGGAGAAGCAGATTAAAATGTACACAATTATTAAGGCTACGCAGTAATTAATAATAGGTCCTGGAAAAACCACTGGGCATTTTCCAATTAAAAACGTCAGATTGAATTTGCATGCAATAATGTCATAGGCTATATGAAGACATTTTAGAAACAGCTTTATAAATATAACCAGTTAAGCCGATTATGTTTTTCGAAATTGTCTCCTGCACAGGGAGTCTCCATAGTCTCCACAGAAGTAACTAAACCAGCCTGTCCTCTTAAAATTGGGCTTAACAATTGAGCTTAAATTGTCTGGGTGGAGACCAAGAACACAATTACATAGTGTCCTTAATGAGTGTCTCCATCTAAATTAGATCTATTACATTCTATATGATAAGCCCATTTCACACAGAGATTCTGGAAAATACACGGATAAATAGACCTGAGATTTGACCCATCGTTTGATTTTGTTTCATTCACTCTGCCAGTGATTTTCCGGAATCAGAGTCCGTTCACACACAACCCGTAAAAATCCCGTAGAAGACACGTGACTGAATAGCAATATGAATAGCAACCATTATGCCCAATGTTACCATTGCCAAACTTTAGTAACATTATTTCATAACAATAATACAGGTGAAACTCGAAAAATTTGAATATCGTGCAAAAGTTCATGTATTTCAGTAATTCAAATGAAAAGGTGAATCTAATATACTTAGTATATACAGTATAGTCGTTACAGTAGTCGTTTCAAATGTACATAACGTTATACCTAAATCGTGGAAATCGGCAATGGTTACTCCACTATTTAAAGGGGGAGACCCCTTAGATCCAACTAATTATCGTCCTATCTCCAGATTGCCAGTTGTAGCGAAAGTTTTTGAATCACTGATAAATGATCAATTAAAACAATTTCTATCGGTTAATAATATTCTTCATGATTACCAGTCAGGATTCAGAACAGGACATAGCACCATAACTGCAGCCATGCTAGTCTCTAATGATATTATATCCTCCTTAGATAGTAAAAAGTCATGTGCCGCATTATTTGTCGATCTATCAAAAGCTTTCGACTCCGTAGATCACAAATTATTGTTACAGAGACTTAGGTCTATAGGCCTCAGTGAAGCAGCCTTAAGCTGGTTTGATAATTACCTTTCAGAACGCACCCAATGCGTGTCTGTGGAAAACTATAATTCATCTTTTCTTCAAGTCAATACCGGGGTTCCCCAAGGATCTGTTTTAGCCCCTCTTTTATTTTCTATCTTTATTAATGATTTAGGCAATGGAATAGAGTCAGCGAAACTGCATTTGTATGCAGACGATACAATCATTTATACAACAGCATCTACTTTAAATCAAGCTTTGAACCAATTACAGAATGCTTTTCAAGTTTTGCAGCATTCATTGTCTCAGTTAAAATTGGTTTTAAATACAAAAAAGACAAAATACATGATGTTTTGTCGTGGCCGTTCCAAGGTAACTGAGATTTCAATCTCAACTCAGTTCCTATAAATACTTAGGAATTTGGCTGGATGAAAGATTAGCTTTCGATGTACATATTGATATGTTGCTAAAGAAGCTTAGGCCAAAATTAGGCTTCTTTTTTCGCTCAAAAAATTGTTTTCCATTTGAGGCCCGAAAGAAATTAGTAGAGAGTGCTTTTTTATCCATTATTGATTATGGTGATCTTTTATATATGCATGCAGCTACTACTTTACTCAGAAAATTAGATTGCGTGTATCACGCTGCTTTACGCTTTGTTTCTGGTGCAGAGTCACGCACACATCATTGTATTCTTTATGATTCCTTAGCTTGGTCATCTTTACATCAAAGGAGAAAATTACACATGTACTTATTTATTGCAAAAGCTCTTTTAGGTAAGTTACCTTCTTATATTTCAAATCTTTTAATCTATTATACAAATACCTATCAAACTAGGTCTAGCTCTCGTCTCCGGCTAAAAGTCCCAAGGGTATTGTCAGAATTTGGTAAAAGTGCGTTTTCTTTTTACGCTCCTTGGACTTGGAACGAACTACAAAATGTATTGAAGCTAGATGCACTTCCAACCCTGACCTCTTTGAAACGTCTTTTACTCAATGTTTTAAAGGACAATTGTAACTGTTTTCCTTGACTCCTTCTTATCCATGTTGTTTGTGAATGTGTAAATTGTGACATTTCTTTTCAGTGATTCTTGTGTATGAATTTATTTTTTATTTTTTTGTGCCGCCGTCTTGACCAGGTCTCTCTGGAAGAAGAGATAGCAATATCTCAATGTGATTCTCCTGGTTAAATAAAGGAAATAATAATAATAATAATAACTATATACATATGAATGATTATACTTTTCATGTAATATTCTAATTTTCTGAGATTTTGAATTTGGGGTTTTCATAAGCTGTAAACCATAGTCGTCAAAATGATAACTTTAGTACGATATTCTATTTTTTAGAATATCGACTCTGTCACAGTTTTTCAAATTCAGGAATCAGAATTTTAGTTATAATTATGTCATAAATTTCATCTATAAAACAGCTCTCCAGCATATTCATGAATGTTCTGACATCTGTCTAAGCTGAAGCTGGTTAAGACTAAATTTAAGAGATTTATATCCCTTAATTTATCAAATCCCTTCCTGAACATCTCAGCTAAAATTTTTTTAAAAACATGTTCAATGAACATTTTCTAACATTCCTATTACAGGAAGTAATTGAAATTGAATTGTTCTCTGAGCATTTTTTCTTGGTTATATGAACGTTAGGGGAACTTTTTTATAATTATGGGAACATTACTTTTGAATGTAGTAATGTTAGACGCATATCCAACTAAAACGCATGGACAATGTGTAAATAATGTTTTGTATGTTAACGGCATTTAACATTAAGACCAGTTAACTGTGAATGAACATTTTTTTAATGTTTCTGGAAGAAGATTTGTTTGACAAAGTTCTGGGAACATGCTCTGTTAGCTGGAACAGTGCTACGCAATGCTGTTTTTCATTAAACGCTGTCGTTTTTTAAAGTTTCTTCCATCACTGCTGTGCGAAAGCAACACCACAGTCTTCATGCACCTCACACAAACCCTGGGTGTTTAGTTAGTATGAAATTTCACCTTCTCAACTCCAACCTTTTTGTAATTCGTATTTAATTAATTTTGAGGGGAGAGAGATGGAAAGTTCAGTTCGTTTTTATCTGGCTGATTTTCTGGAATAGCGAGAGGCTCTGCTACAGTGCAGAGAGTCAGGAAGAATGCTAATAATTCTGAAAGGCTTACAGTTGGCCGACAGTAGCCATGGCGATGGCTCCTGTACAATGGAGGCCTTTTAAAGAGGCCGATGGGGAGGGGGGCCGTTCTCATCCTCTCAGCGGTGCGGTGATATTGCGGCCGGGCATTTTCCACTCTCCCCTGAGCTGTTTGTTATGGGATTAGGTGCCGCCTGTAGTGATCTGCACCATTCTGAGGTTAAAGTCTCTCTTTTAATAGTGTTTTAATAAAGTGCAAACTATGAACCCACTGTCTTTACGAGAAGGGAGCTTTATCAACTTAGATTAAGGTTGACTATAGGACTATAAGTATGTAGATACCCTTACATTGTTGAGCAGCTTCAACTCTTCTGGGAAAGCTTTTTTTTTTATTAAGCTTGTTTGTTCTCTTCAAATGAATAAGTGCATCCCATGTTTCACTGCATCATGGTAACTGCCCCTCTGAGAGCGAGGTGCAAGTATGAATGAATAAGCTTTCATCTCTACACGCCAATTCAGATGTCACTTCACACAAAGACCATAGCAAGTACTAGCACAAAGAAATATGTGTAGCTTAACACATTTCTCCTCGACTCTGCTCCTCCTGACCTTTTGAGTTTGATTATTATCCATTTTCATTCAGTTATGTTTTTGCAGAGAACAATGTGTGCTCTTGTAGGGAGCAGCATTTGTCTTGGAAACGTCATTCTAAGAAGAGGCCTTGTCGAGTTTCTTCTTACAGCTGTCTTGTTCAGGAAAAGAAAGGAGTGTCTAATTAAACCTCATTATCTCCCTTATCCATCATATTCAATTACATCACCAAATGAGCCCAATAATCATGCTGGTAAGTATCTTATCTGAAGGTATGAGAAATTTGATATCATGCCAACAGTATCACAACATAGTAATGTTTGATGAAATTCCTGAAAATGTTGTATGTGGTATAAGCAGTCACGGGTGGGTTCACAAATAGCACAACGCTGGATATTCCAAGAAACAAACAGTCTTTAATAATAAATCCAAGAGGGAACATGTAAGAAGAACTCAGGAAATGTAAAACACAACTACGTAAACAAACTAACAAATGGAAACTGACTAGTAAATTGAGGCCTTGTCCACACGGACACGGGTATTTTTATAACCGTGACATTTCTTACACGGTTCGGTCACTGTCACTGAAACCGAACGTCTTTGAAAACCCCTGCCAGGGTGAGTATTTTCTGAAACGCCAGTTGCAGTGTTGTCGTGTAGACAGTAAAACCGGAGTTTTTGCGCCGCTGATGGCTTCTGATTGGCCAACGTGGCTTTACGGTTAGGGTTATATCGCCGCCTGCTGGTGTTACATGCTCTTGACAGCGCTTGATAGCGTGTTTTTGCATTTTCATGTGGACGGAGTTTTTTTTTTAAACGCAGGAGGAAAAACTCTGGTTACAAAAATACCCGTGTCCGTGTGGACAAGGCCATAGACGGGCAGGCACACAGGGCAAACTCAAACAAACAAGCTGAACTTTAACCTGATATTACAACCCCCACACACAGAGGTGGAGACCCAGGCGGCGCTGAAGAGCCAAAGGGACTGAACGACACAGTAGTTCCTGGAGGCAAAGGCGGAGCCACAATGATGAGTGGCCGAGGTGGAACCAGGGTGCCGCAGGACTGAGGTGCATCCGGTGGGACCAAGAACCAAGGCGGAGCCCGAGGGAGCCAAAGGGGTGAAGGGACAAGGTGCCACTGAAGGCCTGAAAGTCTGTAGCACGACTGACCAACTTGGAGCTAGAGGGACAAAGGAGTCAGATGGAGCCGTTAGGGTTACAATCCCAGGTGGAGCCAAGGTGGAGCCGACTGGTTGACAGGCCGAGGTGGAGTAACGAGCTCGGTGGCTAGAGGTAGAGCTAGGGGACCTGCACACCAAGGTGCAGCTGGCGACTGGAAGACTTGAGCTGGATCAAAGCAGCAAAGTGGAGTTAACAGAGGAGAAGACAAGGGACTGAAGGGAGCCAGCGGAGGCATAGGCAGACAAGACGGGAGAGGGAGGCTGGGAGGGACCAGTGGAGATTAAGGAGACTCAGACAGGAGAGTACAGGGACATCACTCTTCTATTTCCTCATGCCATTTTACTGGAACCTGGCGAAGCTCCCCCTAAGTGGTGGAAGTATGGGTGGGGCTCCAGTCCATACCGTCAAACTCTGCAAGGATGCCCTCCTTGACGGACGTTGTTGCCCGGCTCACGCACATGGTCCGACTCTCTGTGGGCCTCAAGCGCCAGGGTGATTTTGGGCTCTGGTATAGACTCTGACGCTGGCATTGCAATGACTCAGGCTCTGTGTTGCGATGGGCCCAGGCTCTTGGCCCTTGGGGGCATGGCAAATGTCTGGCTTGGGTCTGGGTCAGGAGTGGGGCTGGTTTTGGCCCTCTCCACAAGGCAGAGGGAGGTGACTCACAGGTAACCAGCACCCACTTCTCTGTATGTTTTTTCGGCCTAACCTTAATGAACAAACTAAGGCAGAGTGATCCGGGAAGTGTGTTAGGCACACCAGTTCTAAAAAGTCTCTTGTGTGGTCCTCGAGGGAACTATGCTCCTGCTCCAGGTAAAGAAGGCGGACCACTGGTAAGTCCATCTTTTTTTTTCAAAAATTATCTTTTTAGGGGTTCAGTGTTCTGCGGCTGGTTGCACAAATAGCTTTAATAATAAATCCAACAGGGAACATGTATGAGAAACTCAGGAAATATAAAACTCGACCACGTAAGCAGAGACGAAAACAACACCAAACAAAAACTGAGAACTCGAGGCTTACATATATGTAAGGGATTCTAATTAACAGAAACTGAAACAGGCGTGTAACATAATCAGTTACCAAGACACAAACTAGTGAATACAGACAGGCAGGCAAACAGAGCAAACTAAACTAAAACACAAACAAGCTGAACATAAACCTGACACTATAATTACTTTTTTTTTATTTATTTTTTTATAATTTTTGTTGCATTATATATCCCTTTAGCTAAAAAATAAGACTTGTATAATGTGTTATACATAAAAAAAAACATAGATTATATCTTAGCTCAATGTCACTCTTAGATTTTTTTTTTAATCAATGCACATTTTGGATCATGAAGGTCACTCTGTCAGTAGTCACATTGACTTTGCAGACTTACCACTGCATTCTGATATTAATGTTCAATAAAACAAATATTGCTTTATCCATGTTGAATAGTTATTATTCGGTAAATTATTTTGCCAAGTCAAGTTTTTAGCTGAATTTGCATTTCAAAGTGGATCAAGACAACCTAAAAGTTATTTAAATAACAATACTGTGAGGAATATATTCACACGCACACAATGGATAATGCTGTATGAAGAAAGAGCAGATGTTCCACTTTTGTGGTGTGTCCTGTGTGTAATGATATTCTTGTACATACCCAAATGATGGTTTCCACATGGTACAATAATTTTTAATTAGCTATGTTTATTTCAGCAGTTTCTTATAGGAAACCAACTCTTCTGTATCTCATTAGGTAGAAGGCTTGGACAGTGAGTCATAAATTCAGCTCTGTTGGACACAGCCCTCGGTGACTATGTGGGGCCCTTTATAAAATCGTTATAAATATGTGGGATGTTTAATTACGCCCAGGTGGAACTACAGCACACAAGTCCTGGAGCTCCTAACACCTGGTGAGAGAGAAATGACACCCTGTGCTCATTAAGGTCTCCTGGCCACAGACTGGTTGGCGAGTCCTTTGTGATAATGGCCAGGATTTTATGAAGAGAAGCTGTGGTGGGTCTGCATTTAACGGACCTTGAGTCTTATTAAGGTAGCTGCTTTTGTGAGACAAAACTAAGAGCAATGAGGCACATCCAAAATGTGCAGACATTTTAGAAAAATGTTTACTGAATCAAAGTTTTGTCTGAGCTCATTGTTTTGATAACATGGCAGCTGCCTGCACTAATAACTTCCAAAAGATAGTAAAAGAGGAAAATAACATTTTATCTCACACAGAGTTAAGAACCTCTTTATTAAAGAGATACATTTCCTAAAACATGAAAAACTAGCTGAGACAACTGTGAGAGAATTGTTATTTCAATGCTGTTAAAAAGAAAACGAATGAGCCATTGTTTGTTTTCAGATAGGGATTTCTGCTTCAAAAAGAATCATGTTTTCAGATCGTATTCCCTGTGTGTGGCGGGATGAGAATATACAGGAAATGTTTTTGACTAAATAGATAGGCTATGAAATTCTTGCCCGTTCATCGTCATGTTATCATCTGTCAGAGCTATAGTGGACTCAAACAAGAGGTCCCGACGCCAAACACGTGGCTCGCTCATGGATAAATATCTGTGGACATCCACAGATATTTCATTTTAGAAAATATAGAGGCCTAAGAGAGGGTATCTTTCTGTGAGGATGGCCAAATAATGTAATTATATGATTGAAATACCAGATATGTTGTAATTATATGATTACAGTAGAAATAGCAGAGATGCTATAATTATGATTATGACAGCTGATGCGGTCATTCTCCAGGAAACCACACTTCTTATATCTTTCCAAAAGCCTTAATGAACAGTTTGAGAGGCATACGCTCCCTGCCTTAGAAATTGCCACGTTGTTGTTAGGAATTATAGTAATTTGGGGAAGGAGGCTGCTGGATCGCTACGGGAATGTGGGCTAATTGCTAAGTCGTGTGCTTTTATAGACCACAGGTTAATGGGCTGGCCGTTTTTTATATAGCGCGTGCAGAAGGACGCCTATAGATTATCTCGCTAATTGACTCGAGAGGTCAGATTTGGTTGCTGACATGCGGTTGATGTCAAATCTATAGCTAATGAGATCATAGATTTGCTTAATTGGCATGTTTTTAGCTTTATGGGTTTTTTAGGTTAGCAATGTTCTGTACTCACATCTTTTCTTTTTTTTTTTTTGCTTCTGTTTACATATGAAATGAAGCAATGCTGTGCTCACATCATAACCCCCCCCCCCCCCCCCCCCTCCCCCCCCCCCTTTCCTTTTGTTTGAATCCAATATGAAGAATAAACAGATGAACTTAAAGGGACAGTTCACCATGCCATGAGGTATTCAAGCTTAAAAAATGCACTATAAAAGTATCATAAAAAGTACTCCAGTAATTGCATGGAAAAGAATGCAATTTGGTAACACTTTACAATAAAGTTCCATTTGTTAACATTAGTTCACTAACCATCTAAACTATTTGTTAGTAAATGTCAGTTTCAGCTATTACTGATATATCACTAAAATCTAAATGTACTGTTAATATTACTTAAAGGGACTATGAGTAACTTTTTAGGTAATTTATGATCTAAAATCAATATTTTTATTCATAAATATGTCCCCAGTGGTGTACAAATACCTCTGCCAATTATCTGATTTATCCTCGTAAATGAAGAATTTATTATATTTATATACATGGGACGGGTGAGTCCACGGAGGCTTCCATGTAGTTCCGCCATCTTGAAAAACTATAATAGCAGAGAGGGACAAAAAGTACGCCAACGCGTTTCCACAACGTGTTTTCGTTCAGAGCCAGCATGACGTAGGCCTAACTGACGCAAAAGAAAACATTGCTCTCTGAAACATATACTATAGCTCTCTTTTTTCATAAACAATCAATTAGCTCAAGTTGTGAATATTTTGCTACGTGCATAAGATTGTACAGAGAATGAAAATGAATTGCTACAGTTACTGCTGGCCACATAAATTGTACAAACCTCGATCTCTTCTCTTCTCTGCCTTTGGAAACTTTCAATTCTATCAAGATCGTCTCTTGTAGCTGCCGGGCATCTTTGTCGTCGTTGTATTGACTCTCTCTCTCCTCCTCTTCCTCGCCTAGATCCCACTGATCCACTGCCTCTCTGTCCTCTTCCTCTACCTCTACTTCTTCCTCTCCCTACTGTTGAATCATCTGATGATGATATCTAACAATGCACGTACTTCAGAAAATATAACCAGTAAACAAGGCATAACTGTTGTAATGTTTACGGTTTATAACATGTGACGTTCTGTTATATAATTTCCACATGTGATGTGTCTTAGTTTGAAAGCGGACATTGTTTATTTAGTCCACAAGGGGGCGTTGGAGTTTTATAGTTGGGTTGAGATTGCGGAAGCAGTGGGGGGATTTCAGAAAGGAAGTTGGCGGGGAACAGAAAATGTAAACAAGTGTAACGGGGATTACAGCGTTCACTAAAAAGGTTTAAAAACTACTTTGCTGTGTCCGTGTCCTGTCATAGCTTTTTGGTACATAACGGCTACCGTAGATGCAACACGCATTTGAAAACGCGGGGCGCTGGAGAGCACAATTCGTTTGAATGCAAAATACAATTTCACCGCTAGATGGGAGTAATTCTTACTTAATATCCCTTTAAAGGTTGGGTAGGCAGAGGCTAGCAATAGCTAGCTAGCTTTGAAAGTATAAGATCCCACCCTCCCTTCAGAGCATCTCCAAAGACAAGCCTCCTTCAAAATACATGAACACACACACGTCAGAGCAGAGACTGCAAAGCGCTGTGAGAGACGGCATTAAATTACCTGTAATAATATGTCTCAAAGCACATAATATTACAATAATAATGAACGTAAACGACTTAAAGTGCTCTGTCCTGTACCACCTGACTTCTGCAGGCTCATTTTGACATTGATAGTGTTGACAGAAACGCATAAATCTGAGTCTGAGTATTTTTGGTGCTCGGTGACTGTCTGTCTATAACTCTGCTTAGCCTTATGATGGCGTGTGATTGTCTGCACAAGAAGGTGCGCGGAGATCTAGAAATACATTTGTTGACAGGCCTTTAGCTAACGGGACATTATTGTAAAGTGTTACCTGTGATTATATATGCAAGTCATTTAGGTTTGACTTTACTCAACGACATGAAGCTGAGTAAATATTGACAGCTGAGTAAATATTGACAAAACTTTTAGTTTTGGGTGAACTGTTCCTTTAAAATCAGTGTCATTATGCCTGGTGTCACACTCAAGCCGTTGGTTTTTGAAAGTGCAGGGATGTTTTTGTTAGCATTATAGCACATATGTTCTGTCTTATGTTAAAATAGATTAGCTACTGAGTCCTGTCCTGGTCTATGAATACTGTGGCTTCCTGTGTCTTTGTCCTCTTTGATTCTGTGGACTTGCCTTCAGATAAAGTAGACTGCCCCCAATTAGCCTCTCATTTCCTTGTCACTTTCTGTCTGAAGTTACCAGATTCCTCTCAGAAGACTGTGTGTGTGTGTGTGTGTGTGTGTGTGTGTGTGTGTGCGTGTGTGTGTGTGTGTATCAGATGTTCCAGGAAGAGTAAGGCAAGAAACATACTTTACACAAGTAGTTAAATGCTGACGCCAGTTCACTCCAAGCATTGCGTCCCTTGTATAGTGTGTTCTTGTGATACTGCAGCAGTAACAAACCTCAATACTCAAGTGCCTGTGTCATCCGCTTGTTAAGTTGTGACAGCAAATAGGCCCACTGTTGCTGGGTCCAAGCCTTTACTCCATTTCAAGTGAGAATTCAGCCGTTTATGAGCACTATTTCATTTTTAGCACACCTTTAAGAACTCACAACTACACTAGTCTCTGGGCTTGTTAAATATTTTAATGATCCAGAAAAGATTTATGACTGTCTGGCCTATACTGAGATAAAGGTTAGGATCATGATTTTTGTCAGACTTAACAACTGGATTAAACCAGATGTGAAGCAGGCTGTTTTTTTACACTAATACCTGCTCTAGAAAAATACTCTGACAGTGTCATTACTAATATATACTTAACCGCAACACCGCTGAGTCAAATTACAGTGCCAAACAAACAGTGCAACTAAAGAATGAATAACTCTTATTATCCAGTTCTTTTTAAATGAAGAAGAAACACTTATGAATCAAACAAAGTGCTTGCAAAATCTCACTAATTTACTAAACAAGAAGTTATTACTTAAATCCTGGCTGACCGGAAAGTAAACCAAAAACTGAGTTAAATTGCACTGAGATAGTTTGTGAAACTGTGTAGTTACTGACTGGCTGTTTATTTGATTGTGTAGATAAATTGTACACATTATGAGTTTTGCTGTAGGTTTTTTAAATATTTGTATTTAATGTAGCCCATACTTGGAAAAAAGTGTATGACAAGTTTTATTGATCTGATTTTGTTATTTTTGTTATTTTGAAATCCAAAATGATTTCATCATTTGGCAACATAATTCGGAGGGAAGAACATGCAATAAGAACTGCATTACTTTTTTTCCCAAATATTTCTTCCTCAGAAGTAATTAACAAATAGTTAATAGCACCGTTAAGGATCCAGAATCATTAAGAGAAATCAAAACTTTTCTGTTCCTTTCGATTCCCATCCATAACTGTATGATTGCAGTCCGGGGCAATTCGTAAACACAATGGCGAATGCAATCGAGGTTGCATAGCTAAGAAGCTTCTGCGAAGTATGCTTTGGCTGCTCTGCTCTTTCACTACATCCCAAAGATGCCCTGTTGGATTTAGATGTGGTAAGTGTGGAGGCCATAGCGTACAATGAACTGAACTCATGTTCTGATGTTTGACTTCAACAACAATGGAACCTTACGAACTCCCTGATCTGCATGCTTTTGTTTATTGAGTTGCTTTTTAGGACTGGGTTGCTGATGATTAGCTAGTTGCATATTTGCAAGTGTGCAGGTGCACTTACTAAAGTGCCCACTGAGTGTTTATGCGAATGTGGTTCTATCATCTTTGAATTCAAAACCTTAATAATCTGCATGCTTGCAACCTGAAAATAGCAGGCTTTTCTTGGCACTTTCTTGAATCTTTTGGCAGATGCCTACAGAGCCAAAAATGCTGAGATTGACCTCCCTTATCCCGTGCCAGCCTGCCATGACCTCACCCTGTGATTGACACAGATTTTTTTATTCAGTACTGTTTGTTCTTTGCCTAACAGGACCTTCGTCATTGGTGTAACATGACCGGTGTGTCCGTCATCGCTCGACCCCTTTTGTGATGGTGTTTGGCTCAGCAGGAGTAGAGTGTGTTTTAGTGGTAACCTCATAAGGATAGCTAAAACTTCAGGGCCTGTCTGGCTCTTGTCCAGAATGAGCTCATCACCGAAAGAGCAGCCAGCTGGTCCCCTGACCCCTGTCTGCTCAGTGCATCTTCTGGTGTGTTTTGAGACTTATTGGGAGCACGGTGTCAGCCTTCACGCTCTTCCCAACCCCTTAGTTTGTTTCCTTCTGAGCCAACGGCTGCCGAATGGTCCTCCGGCGCCTGGCTGAGCAGCAGTAGAGCCAGTTCATTGCGATGCGTCCCGTAGAGGGAGGATAACTAGTTTGGCCTGGCCTAACTCCAGAACTGAGCAGCCAGAGACACAGAGGTCAGTCCGACTTTTGGGGTGGTCCACTGAGAAAACTGAGAGTGTGTTGTCCTCAGCTGCAAGTGATAGGAGGATGTTGTACTTTGCTTTTGTGGTGTTTTTCTAGTTACAGTGAAGCGCCTTTCATGGTAAGTCCACTCTATCTTTCCAGACTTCCCTTGCGTCTTGGGAGTAGGAACACAGATGGAATGCCATGCATCATAATCGTGATTGTGTGTCACACTGAATGAAGATGAATGAGGCCGCTCCGGTATTATGTTGTATGCGGATTTGACAGTGTGATGTGGTATGTCTGCTGCATAGCGCTATTGAATTACTACTATTAGATCTCAACCCGCAACAGGCGTCTAAGGTTGGTCTTTTGGCTTTATACATGGCTCTTTTCGCATGAAGCCAATCAGTGTGAGTTTAAAGGTTGCTGCACTCCAGATCCTTGCTCTGCATCATGGAGAGATGGTCCCTCGTGGTGTCAGTGGAGAACGTAGTTAGGACCAGTGTGATCCCATTAGTTAGAATGTTATTCAGGATTTTTGTCCCAGCTCACAGTAACCCACTCAACCTGGAGTCAATCTACTGGAGGCCATACACGTGTGGGGCCAGCCAGGGGTCAGCACTAGCCACAGAGCAATATCTCCTTTCTCCCTTGTACCCTCTCCTGCCCGCACCCTACATTTGGATTTCATTATTCAATTCCTTTCGAATTCTTCAATAATTAAAAAGACGTTTTTCTGTAGATTAACGGCTATTCCCTGGGATCTTGCTGAGCCAATCCAAACATGTACAGGGAGGCCAGGAGGGGTCAGTGGCAGGGCTCCTCACACTCTGGGCCTGTTGGCCAACCCTGGACACCTCTGGATCTCAGGCACAGCTGGATCCAGGGACTTCGTTGCTCCAGGGTCAAGCTGAAACCCTGACTGAATGTCAAATGCGAGTCACCGACTCTTGCACAGCTTGTCTGATTCGTTTAGCAGCACTCCATAAAATGTCCTTTGACAAGGCTTATTTTTTACTATACTTTTCATGGCAGAAGTCTTTGTGTACATACTTTTCTATTTCATTTTTGTTAGAATTGATTCAGTATAGACTTTCATTAGAAAGATGGAAATTACAACACACTCTTCAGAAGTCATTAGTTTAATAGTTCCACCCATAAATCATCGAAAGAGAGCTCCAGGTGGTAAAGGCTTCGCTTCAAGGAAAATTAGTTAAGGAAATGTTTTCCTCCCTATAAACCCTTTGCGTTTACAGACTGTAGTTAGCATTGTTTTGTTAAGGTTATAAAATGTCTACCTGCTGTTTTCCTCTTGAAGAAACTCTTCATAAGGCACTGTTCTGCCTTCTCCAAGATTTCAGTGCGTCGTCTGTTATATCAGTATGAGTTTTCTGCTTTACTGTGTTATTAGAGTAAGTAAATTCTTTAGCAGCGACACTGGTCAATGCTCTTATTGTGCAATCACCAGTGTCTTCTTGTATAACAATACTAATGTTAATATGTTCTCATTTAGTTGACAGTTTTAGCCAAAACTGCCAGATCTCTAGCCGCTAGTCTACACCACCTATTATTCACTAAAGTGAGAGAACCTGCACCACAGGCCACCATACTGTAGTCAGAAGATGCCTTGTATAGAAAAGATTATAATCTGTGCTGCTAAAGCATGTGATGAAGCTGTGACTGGCAAATAGGTGCAAACAAAGGACACAGCGTTGGTCGGGGGGGTTGAGTCTTAGGCCTTAAACTTGTGATCAAAAACAAATGGAAATGCGCACCCTCAAGGGTCCCAGGACAGAAAGAGGGATTCAAATGCACGTCACAGGACACCCAAATTAGATTATCTCCCTTGTGTTTCACTCTTTGACTGTGTGTTTACGCTTTACAACGTTTGGTAATAATTTTGTCATATGATGCAGGGGGAGGGTTTGCGGTTATTTAATTCGATGCCTGTGCATTTCCTGCTCATATGAGCTCTTCAATAAAACACAAAAGGACACTGTCACTTTGTGTCATTTTGTTTTTGACATTCACATTCTTATTGTCGACTGCTACTGACAGCAGGAGAATATGTCAGTTTATCTATGGAACCATACAGATTAGGCCCCGTTTGTAAGGTATATGCCCTTCCAGTTTAATTTTGTGTATGTGGAAAGGCAGTTCCATTTAAAATAATTGAACGCTAAGAATATGTCTATTATTGACCTAACCCTGCTTTTAGAATTAGGGATTGATTTGAGCTCTCTGCTGAATCGCTTTGATTGTCTGTGTTCCTGGTGGGTATTTAGTCTTGCCTGCCTGGTTAACCTCATGATATGGCTGGATGTGTGTCAGAGACACTGATTATTACCTGACTTGACTCTGGTTTGAGTTGGCTGCCTGCGCTACTGGTCTTTATAAAGCGTTTCTTGTGTTCTTTAACAGGAGCCTAAATTACAGACCGCGTACATTTATTTTCAGGTAGTGGAACCATGGCACAATGGTCCCAATCTATCATTTTGTAGAGACAACTGCTGTTAGTCTCAGTTTTAGATGAGGGCTTTTGAGGCTAAAGTAGTTGATGGATTTACCAAAGTGTGTAAGGTCGGTGTGCAATACAATTCTAGATGTTTAGAAGATTTCGATGTTTAAAGTTTGGTTTAAGGCACTTAGTAGCAAGTAAACTGAACATGCTTGAGCTTAACTATATTTTAGAAAAAAAATCTGACTAAAGCGTGACACATTTTCCAAGCGCTTTTGTGTTAAATATACTCAAATTCTCAAAAGAAAAGTTTTTAACCTTTTCAGACAAAGCAATTTTTTATGTAGAAATGAATCTAAAAAACAAAAGTTTTGCCAACTAAGTTTTTTTATACTTGCTTGATATTTGCTCTTCTTTAATGTAGAAATGAATCTAAAAAACAAAAGGTTTACGAATTGTAATTATTTTATTAGATTTTTTTACGTCCACTACGATGGACATCACGACCGAAGCGACATAAAAAAATCCTCATATTTTAACCATACTTACGAACTAGAGTTTGTGAATTAGTGTTGAAATAGTGTTGAAGATTTCGAAAATAACACATACTGAAGCATGAAAGAACGAGCAAATAAGAATGTAGAAAAAAGGTAAGATGATATAAAGTTGTTGTTTTTTGTTAGTTGCCGTGGGTGAATCTGAGTATATGTGTATATGTCTTTGTGTGTAGCCTATGTATTTATGTGTACTTGCTGATTGTTTTAATGAACATAATATTGTGTGCATTATAGTGTCAATACATCAGTGTGTGTGTTTGCTGCTGTGTATTCAGTGATCTCACATTCATCCACTGTGGCTATTTCTCACTTAAACCAATGAAAAATGTATGGACAATTTAAGGTAATTTTGAAGACATTAATGTTAATTTATTAAAGATGATTAATATTTATGATCATAAAACATCGAAATTAGAATTTGTAGCTCTGTGTTTTAGCTTTGAAAGGCTTGCACAAATTTCACAGCCTCGCACACAACTAATTCATGATATCTTTTAACACCTGATGAACATTGCGATGGACATTAAACTTAAAAAAAATCCTGTGTTCTGCAACTCTGAAAGATCTTTAAAATAACTTTGAATATTCTAACTTGATTCTATTAGTGTTATAATAGGTGCAAGTTGATGAAGCTACCATGAACATAAATCTGCATATAAAAGATAAAAAAGGGTTTTCCTCCTCCTCCTGTCTAGTTGGTCAGCCGTGCCTGTCTTTTGTGATGCCTGAAGCTCAATCAGATTAAGTTAGGGGTCATATCTTCATTGTGATGCATGTAAAACCTCCCCTGTACATCTGGCAAAAAATGAAATGTGAATGAATGATTACTTTACTAGCTTCGCCTGAATTAGCTTTAAAAGTGGAAGCTTTCCTGGCTACACATCTGCTGCTACTGCTTACAGTTCTAAACACACACGTATTATAGACAGCAGAGCTTTTAAGATCCTATTGTCTATATTTTCCCAGTGTTTGGTGTTAAGGGGTGCCTCCGTTTGAAAAATCTTTGCCGGTCTCCTTATTTGAGCTGGATGGCATGTGTGTATCGCCTCCCCAGGGGGTGGGCATGCTGCCATACTCGTGTGGTCCCAGCCCCGACATCAGAGCGCAGGAACTCCCACATCCGCTCTACCCGTAGCCCACTCCATCACGCTATTTTAAGAACCAAGTCCGAGGGGAGTTGAATTACGCCCATGCAGACGCCTATAATCACTTCCATCAGCCCTCCACTTTAGAGGATGGCCTCCATCTTTGAAACATTTCTTAGTTAGTGCAAAACATTTTTCACAGAGCAATGAACAGCACCAGCTGAGCTGAGTCAGATCTTGAGTCACTATCATGGGTTGATGCCATTGCAGAGGTGTTGTAGCTGTTTTCTGAATGCTGCCATTGTTCTGTCATTTAGCCAGGCTGCAAGCAAGGCATTCCTATTGTTGGCTGTCAGCGAGAATTGATGTTGAGCATGTCAGCAGGGTTGTGGATGTGGTTTCTGTGGATGAATCCATGCTCAGTTATTGTTGTGGAAAGTAACAATCCCTCCTCAGAAGGGAACAACTACAAGACTCCATCCCAACCATTTCCTGCTTGTCATAAGTGTTTTATATGAACTTGTTCATGTTACATCATGACGTCTCGTTGCTTGTTGCCATTTTTTCTCTTGATCTTGCAAGTTTGATTCCCTTTATTGGATTTCTGCATGCAAGTGCACTGTTGACGACAACAAAATGTGATGTTTTGTTTAAGGCCTTGTCCACACTAATACGTTTTCGTTTGAAGACCGAGGCTTTTCTCCGAGACAGCGTTTTTATTATTGAAAACAAACCTTTTTGAAAACGCTCTCCAAAGTGGATACATTTGAAAACGCAGTTTTCTCGTTGTCGTGTGGACTGTCAAAACGGAGGTATTTAAAAACGATGACGTTAGTAATGACGCATATTGTACCAATAGATATTCATGTTTATACTGCTATATTGTGCCTATTATGTGCTATTCACTTTCACACGGTTGCTAAAATATGTTACTTTCCACACTCTTCATATCACAGTCCTGCAAAGATGACAGAAAATGTACTCACATTTGCTGTCCTGCAGCAAAACATGAGAGCAGTTTTGTTTTAAACCAAAAATATGGTGAATAGTGCGACCTGGACGCATCAGTGTGTGGTGAGATATTTAGTTAAATCAAATTTTGGCAGAAGAATTGCGCGATAACTTTATTTTTTATTTTTCCGTCTGTATCATCTCAGTGAGTTTTTGTACGGTTTCACGCATGCAAAGTAATGTGAATTTAGCGTTTTCCGACGTTTCAGCGTGGATGAGAAACTTTTGGAAAACGCCTGAAAATGCTAGTGTGTATTAATCTAGACACAGCCTAAAATGACTGCATTTTTTTCTTCTGCAGATGTGTGTCACAACAGATAAGCGATTCAGTAATAAGCCTGCCGTTACAACAGCCTGACAGTGTCTCGCAAAGTCCAGTGCCCGCCGCAGCATGTCTTATGTGGTTTAGACAAAGGAAGGAAGGACAGGGTGAGAAGGGCTCAAATCAGAGATTGTGCACATTTAGAGAGTTGCTGTCTTGTGTAAAGGAAAGCCGGAGTTGTGTGTGATGTGGTTAGCCTCTTGCACATGGAGCTCATCTTTTGTTCGCTGGCTGGTGAGATCAGAGCAGCGCTAGCCGGAAATGGGCCTGTCCCGCTCTGCCCGCCACAAAGGGGCTTTGAATTCTGTGGTTATCTGCTCCAGTGGGCCTGCTGTGAGCCTGTCAAACAGCTCCATTATGAGCCTCCTGTTCTCGATGGAGTGACTGCTGTCTGCATTAGCATAATCAGCGCGAGGGGATAGTTACTCAGTTCTGATTACTAATTGTAATTGCACAATAAATTATTAAAATTGTAACCAGATTAGTTCGTCTAGCAGTGGAAACTTCTTAATTAAATATAATAAACGAAGCTCAGAAAATCGGAGTCGTTTAATGCCTATAAATCTTCAAATGTCAAGGCTTTTAAACTTTTTTTTTTTTTTTTTCTAAACTGGCAAGCGTGTCTTTCTCAAGTCAATATTCAAAGTCTTGACAACCTTTGCATTTCTACTTTAAATTACATTCGGAGAATGAATGTATTCATATTGAACGTAGCTCAAGTATTTCATTGGAATTTAAGTGGCATTCTCTATTCTATTCTGCATTCGTGTTACTGTAAAAGCTAAACGATTTAAAGAAAAAGAAAGCAGCTGAACTACTATTGAAAAATTTTGTAAAAATACATTTGCATGAATGCATTTGGCAGACTTTTTTTTTTTATTCAAAGCGATTACATTGCATTCAATGATTTTTGCATTCATATCATACTCCATGAACTTGTCGTTGCCATGCTCTATGGTTTGAGCTACAGTAGCTACTTATAGTTAGTTACTTGTTGATTGTAGTGTGTCTACTTTTTTCTAAAGCTTGTGTCTAATTTTCTTTATTGTCACATAATTACGTCATCACTTGATCCTCGACGTAGTCATAGTATTCAAAGAATTCAAATTTTTTTTAAACCATTGTCTGTGTTGATAAAACTGTCATAGAATGACCATTCAATCAAGTAAACATATTTATAGTTCTTCATTTTGTATGTCTGCAATACATTTTCGGCTCATCGTCATATCCTTGGGACATTCCAAATGCATGTATCAGCTCAGTCATTGGCTCTCAGCTCATTAAAAGTGTCCCAAAAAGTGGTTCTCGGTTCAACAAGTTGCTGACTCATTCAGATCATTTTTTGTAAACCGGTTCAACCATTTCAGTGAGACGCTAAAACTCAAAGGATTGATTTTTTTTTTGTGGTGTGTGACTGTAGCTGAACTAGCTTATTTGAATCTTTACAAGCTATAGAGTACATAATTATATGCATTCCAAATCATCTAGACAGATTCTAAACCTGAAGTCTAGTTCGCCGTTGGTTCCTTCAAAGATTTTCCTATGGGTTTTCTATAATGGGGGTTTTCAATTTATAAGTAAAATAAGGTCCGTGGTGAATATAAGTTGACTCATACAATGTAAACCCATATTGAAAATGCTAATTTTGAAATTAAGTGTCATGTCATGTTTACCACGGACCTTATTTTACTCATAAATTGAAAGCCCCCATTATAAAAACCTATAGCAGGAAAACCTTGAGGGAACCAGTGGTGAATTAACATCCCTCCAGCGCTCCATATGCAGTGTATATGCTAGCAGGAAAAGCTACATCTTGTGCATACTTCTACAGTACATATACAATAGCAGCACGCTTATTGAAATATGGGTATATACACAAAGGCAGATGGTTACAGTTTCTTATTCAACATAAGTGAATAGCAAAGAAGTGATCAGCTCCCTCGACAAACACACACACACACACACACACACACACACACACACACACACACGCACACACACACACATACTCCCTCACACACACACATACTCCCTCATGTTTACTAAGAAGGCATGGACAATGTGTAGGAACAATGACATGTGCAAATGTTGTGTTGGGCAAAGATCCATGGTGATAAACAGTGTCACAATGGCTCAGGCCACAGGCAGTGTGCTCTTCCCTCCGAGCCTGCCTGACCTGTTGTTTCAGGACCAGGATGTGTGTCTGTCCCTGCCAGCCCCACATGCGTGTGTGGCCCTCAGGGGTCAGCGTGGCCCCACTGTGCGCTTTGGAAACAGGATGTATACCTAGGGCTTACGGCCCTACGTAAGGACAAAAGAGACGAAAAACACTCACCGTCTCTTAAAACAAATGCAGGTTCATACACGTATGCCGTAGTAACAGTTAGCAAGATTACGGTAAAGCAGGTGTGGGGGTGACGATCTGTCAGTCATAAGGTGAATAGAGGTCATTATCTTACCGAGGGTTCGTGTTTTTAATTGCAGACGCCTTGGCCCAAACCCAGCCTCGTCTGCACCATATTTTCCCCCCAAGATTTGAGCCTGTTGACAGGTCACATCACTCCCCAGCAGAGATAAACTGTGAGAATGGCTACTCAAAGCTAGCATAGACAAAACATAATCCTGTGTTGTCTATGTCACCCAATGAATACAAAGCCACACTTGTTTACATTTTGAAAGCCAGCTCTGATACTATACAGCTAGCTAGCTTGAAATTAGCAACCAGTTTAGTCTTTCCCTAGACTGTTCTTATATTGAGACTTAATTAAGAGCATAAAAATAGGTTTTCGGGAGGTAAAAAAAAACAGGCTTATTCGTAAAATGTTTGACACTTGCAAATTAAATTTTAGTGATTGTTTCAAAAATCATGTCCAGTCTGCGAAACAGATGAATGTGAATCTGGCAGCATTTTATTACTTGGTTGTACGTTTTGCAAATGCGTGTATGAGATGACAGGTAAGTGGCGCTAAAAGGTTAATGTTCATTGTTCGTAAAAGTTCGTTTTTTAATGATCGTGATTAAAAAATAATGCAACACCTACACAAAACCCTACCCTAAACCAGCTGACAATCAAAGCATCTGTGAGATCAAAAATAGACCAGGTAGGAATTATGTATTATGCCCGATCACAAACAGAAAATCCTGCTGCATTTTTATCATTGTATATTTTTATTGTGCTTTTTTGAACTTGGATTGCTTTCGTAGGCAATTCTATCGGACATTTTTGTCAAAATTGTGTTATTCACATATTCTTATTCTGACAACTTATTTACATTATGGGATGTTTTTTTAAGATGTGTACATTTTAGGACTTTGTTTAGAAAACAAAAATGTTTTATCTACAAATGAACGAATGGAATGCAAAAACTTTGAAGCTCAACATTTCAAAACCGCTCAGAACGCAGATAATTCTAACCTTATAATTCCGAGTGAGTGAGTGAGTGAGTGAGTGAGTGAGTGAGTGAGTGAGTGAGTGAGTGAGTCTTTTTTTAAAGGAATAGTTTGTTTAAAAAGAAATTCATTTCTGAATTTTGTGCATCTTTAGACAAAACAATGGCACCGACATATTCAAATAAGTTGCTTTCATTTAAAACACACTGTAAAAATGAATTTTGATGATTTGTTATCACAAATTTTTATATTTTGTCAAATCAACTTAGATAATTAATGTAGTTCAGATAACATAATATTTTGAGTTTCTATTTATTTAAACCAATCTCCTTTGTTGTATTAACTAAAAAAAATTATTTCAATGAACTCAAAATTTTAAGGCAACCAGGTAACTTTTTTAAGTTAATCCAACTTTTTTTTTTTTTTTACAGTGCAGCTCTAATAGCTCAAAATGCATTTCACACTGGGACTAGCTTATGCCTTGTCTGTGAAACTGGGGATAAATGTTCTAGAACTGACTATATTTATTTATTTATTTTATGGCTCTTAAAACATGGACTTATATATTTTTCTGTCTGTTGCCTTTAACTTCATTGCTCATGATGGTCATGAGGATTTTAGCCAATCGCTGTTGTGATGACATCAAAGATGGTCATTCTGTGGTCCTGCGGCAGCCGAACAGCTGCCATTGAAATGAATGCTGTGACAGATAGCTTTATCCAGATATTATAACCCTCCTTGTGTTTAGTTACCTGGGTCGGCTGAGGACAAATCATCAAATTCAGGCCAATAGTAAAGCTACCCTGAGAGATCTATAGTTAGCAGTGAACAATTGCTCCTCAGTGGAACAGTAGTTATGTTATGACTGGCAGCATAATCAGTGTTAACAATAAGCGTCAGCCTCAGTCTCTTTCAGTCTCTCTTGCTCAAGCCATTTATTTATTAAACACTTCAACACCTGTCTCTGGGGATGGACAGTATAGCTACTCATTTCCCCAGTTGCCTCCTCGACCCAAAATGACATTTAGCTGGTGGTACTGGAGTCAAAGGTCACATGACTTGGCTTTGTGGTTGGTCTGTGTCAGCAATACCTTACAAGAGTAGCTTGGTGGTATCACCATTATTGAAGTCACAATTTCAATATGTTCCTGAGGAGTTTGCATTTTATCTTATTCTCCAATTCTTTTGAAAGATCCAGTCAAAATTCCCGTTTAAGCCACAGCTGGCCCAGGAATGTCCCTTTCCTCTCACCCAGCTCTATTTGCACTTCAGTTCACCCCTCTCTCACACACACTTTTCCCTTTTCACTGGCTTTTTTTTTTCTTTAAGTCCATTGCTTTCTTACCCTGTTTTTCTTACATCAATCTTTCTCCTCAAATCATCAAATCTCTCGCCCTACTTCTATTTGTCATCTAAAACTCCCCCAACTCCTCTGTCTCCATGTTCTTTTTCTTTTTTCCCCCTATACTCTTTGTCTTAAAGCGTCATCTTATGTGGAAAAAAAGTGGAAGTTTTATCAAGGGTAGGAATCAGCGAGTGCCAAAGCCCACAGTCTTATTCCACAGCACACAAAAAGTTGCTGTGGAGATTGGATTACAGCATCACATACAGCTAAAATTAAGTTTGCTCTCCCGCCTCTTTTCCCTCTGAGTGCCTCTCCTCCCTCTGTCTGCTTGTATTTTTGGCCCCACATTTGTTTTTATACTCCCACAAAAGTACAGATTTGCTTGTAGCTATTTTATTGTTCTTTTCTTATGATTAGTTGTCAAGTGACCAATGTGGCAATGGTCTGTTGTGTTTGCCAGAATCGTTTGCCTGCAGCCTAAAAACTGACCTCAGATAATATTACCAAATCCCACTCATTAAGAGCAGTATTAAATAGTAACAATGGAATCTGTGCAGTAAAAAGTTCAGCAGTTTTCCACAACTGAAACCCCAGTCATTCACAGTTATAGTGGCTGTTTTGGTGACACTTGTAGGTATCATTTTCCTCCAAAATCAGCAAAGGAAATGTGAAGGTTTTCCATCATTAAAACACACAATGCTTTATGGTCATCCTCCAATGACAATAAATTGATAGTACAATAAGCCTCAGATTGATGTTAACGAACCATTCACTGTCCGTCTGAGACATATTGTATACATAATTGCAGGAACTTTCCAAAATCACTAGTTTGAATAATTTTGATCCAGTTTAAGGTAGCGCCACAATGAGTTATTCTGAGGAAGAACTGGTCACTGGATTTAAAAAAGGTTGCAAGGTTTGTGCCAATTTTTCGAAGATCTTGTTTGTGGCAGTCAGTAAAAAGCAAACAATAATTTTGTGCACAACCGAACCATTTGCTTAGGTTTGTGCATTAAGTCCATGAAATGATTGGTAACCTATTACTTTTGGATGAAAGCAATTTCTGACCACAGTAATTTTCCACTGATTTTGTATTACCGGTAGCACTGTTCACGAATACTGCCATACAGTTGTCTTTTATTTTTTTTTATGAACTATTACTTTATTGCACGTTGATCTGTTATTCTAGTATCACCAGTTTCTGGAAGTGAATTGTTTGCTTTACATGTCAATTAGACCAATCCTCCTTTTCTAAGAAGGATATTCTTGGAAAAATAAGGTACAATGTGCAACAATCTGTTTGTGTTCAGGCACCATCTTTGCTGTTTACAGTCAGACTTGTGATATAAAAATGCCTGTGCTTCATCACACGTAGTATACCACTGTAAATATCTTGAGTTTTACAGAGAGGCAGGTTTAGATTTATTTGCGGACCATATTGAGCAATGAGTTGAAATAGAAACTTGATGAGATCTGCAGCCCAGCTACTGTCCACACAGCACAGTAATTGGCTTCCCAAATTCGTAAAAGCCCCAGGGACTGATATCCCATAAGTCCATGCGATAATAAAGTGCACCCATAACTGTGACCCATCTGCTTGGAGTGATTTACAGCATGGAACAGTATTACTGGCATTTTTTCTTCTGTATTACCAGTGGAACAAAGAAATCTTTGTTCAGTTCATGGAAATGGTACAGTGTAGTTTTATTAGAGGGAGACCGGTCTGCCTATGGGACTCCTTTAAAGGTACAGAGGTGAACCTCAATGTTTTACATGCGTTTGGAGGGGCTCTTTCTACATTGACATGGAACACACAGTCCTAGCATTTAGTGAGGGTTTGGCATTTCTTTACACTTTCTACTGCCTGGAGTTGAAGATTATACACTTTGGCTTTGACAGTCTTAACTGACTGTGACTATAAACACCATATGCATTCCTTTCCTGTTTTTCCTTTGCTCTGTTCCCCTCCCTCTCCTTCTATCCATCTCAATTGCTGGCAGATATACTCATGCACACCTTTTTAAAACGGTTTATTCCTGTAGTACCTCCTCCTCATCGCGTAATTGCCGCGAGGGTCTCATATCACGACCGGTTCCTCTGCACTTTGCATTTCGGAGCTAAAAATGGCTCCAGCTGCACTTATGTAGAAAACATTCAAGAAAATTCTTCATCAGTTCCTCTTTTATTGCAAGCTTGGATCGCAAACCACAACCCCGTATGGAAGAGCACTTGAGTGCGTGAAAGGGAGATGAGCTGATGAGGTCCAACGAAGTGGAGTTGGACGCTCCTATTCCCTTCGGTTATTCCTGTGAATATGGATGGCTCTTTCGAGCATAACACGGTAAAGTTATTGATAAATAAAACATTAGCCCTAAAACCTCAAGAAAATCCATGGAAACACAGCACCCCGCACACACAAATCTAATACGCTGTGTGTGTGCACGCTTTTGGAAGTGAAAGCTCCTTGGGATGCTGGAGCTAAAGTGAACCAGATGTAGTGAATAGAACATGCTGCGTTTTTGAGCGCTGAGGTAATTCTCTGGTTTATTGCAGGATGATATATCTACGCTCATACTCATTCACATATGCAAAGAGGCGATCAGGCAATCATATGTCATGGTGCAGCCCCAGAGCAAAACATCATAGTTTAACAGTAGTCCAGATGAGCCCCTGGCAACATTACTACAACCCTGCTGCTAAAGACTGCCATCATTTCCATATGCAAAGCTCTCTCAAGGTTCCACATATAAATGGCCTTTGGTTAAACAGATGCAACTGCTCTGTGGCACAAGTTGCTAGGTTTTAGGAACGGAATGAATCCAGCACTTCGTTCTTCGACACCCATTCTTATCCTTATGAACAACCTCTGCCATTCACAGCCATGTCACGATTTATGCACCAGATATAAATAACTTACTTTTAAATTATATGTTTACCTTGAGCTACGCTGACTCAAATTGCCCCGGGAAACAGTAATTGGGTAATGGAGATTAAGTACTTGTTAAAGGAACATTTTGGCAGATCTTATAAGGTCTCTATCTGCTGGCCTAAGAGAATGATTGAAGCCCAAATGAATAGTCCCCGAATTAGAACTACCCGTCCTGCTTTCCTTCCCCCTGCTCTTTCTTTCCGTCGTTTTCTTCTTTAAGCCCTTCTCCAGCCATGTACCAGTTGGCAGGATGGTGCTGTATCAGCTTCTCAGGATTTTAGTCCTGAAAATTTTCCGAGACTCGTCAGCGAGCTTGTTTTGGCCACGGAACTGAGCCGAATGGTCTCGGAACAGATCAGCAGAAAAGCTGTGTTTTCCACACCTCTATTTTCTTCATCTGTGTGGGCCTGCGGGGCACTGGGATAGAAGCGGTTGGAGGATAAATGCTTTGCGCCCACTGTACCGTACTTGATGGGTGGAGGGGTGAACAAAGAAACAAAGTAATCCTCTAGGTGCAGGAGGAGAGACGGCATTATGCCGGGACTATGTCATCCAGAGTGCATGGTTTCATTCAGCGCTCTCAAAACAAACACATGGGGAAGCCAGTGAACGACCTTAGGGGGCGAGTTGTTGGGACTTGTCTTGTTTCCTCGCGCGTACGTATTAGTGCCGTGAACACAGACACATTCCAGCGCTGTCACACTACAAAGCGACTTCTGCCCGCAGCCTCACGCCCTTTAACCACATGCAAATCACGAGTGTGGCGGTTTTGCATATCCTAACGTTTCCGGGGAAAGAGAGGGAGGTCAGAGATTGGGGAGACGAGAGAATGTGTGCCTTTCAGCCCTGACACGGTTTGATTCAGATGTGTTTCCCAGACATTCTTTTGTTTTGTTGTTAAACACGTTCACTGTCATTGTGTCAGGTTGATGAATGCTGACTATGGCCAGTTTAATGGATAAAATGTTGATGCTGTGGGCACTTATTACCACAACACCCTTCTTTTGCTCTTTGCCCCTCTCTCCTTTTTACATTCAGTCTTTCGTTGAGCTTTAGCTAAACAGACCTCAACTGTAGGTCAGTGGTAAGTGGTATGAATGGGCCTTTCAATCGCCCATCCCTTTCCACTTCATGCCAACCACATCCTGGTTCTTCCCAATGTTCCATCACCAACAAGCAGGGCCTGTGTCCTGTAGGAAATTGTAAAACCACAGTTTTTATAGGACCACATCGTCATACAGACCTTAGTCAGTAATACAGCATTGACAAAAATTTGACATTTAAACAAAACCGAGACTGAGAATGAAGTACGCTCTGTATATAGCTATTTTTGTACTGTTGCATATCATGTAGTGAGGTGTCAAAAAATCAACTATTAACACAGCCTATCTTCACACTATATCACAGCTTCACCTTTGTTCAAATCGATGAAATGTTTTCTATTTGGAAAAAGATTATTGTCTATAATCTGTATTTGTACAGAAAAGCTCATTCGTTGCAGAAGGTGCCACTCAAATGTAGACATACTGTAAATAAGCGATATCTGCTAAATGGTTTTAGAAAATAATTAATCATGCAAATTAATTTGTATTCTATAAAAGTTGCATTGAAAAATCCCTTGGCTCAAAAAACGTAGGGCTATTAGTTTGAATGGGCACTTTTGGTGTGAGAGAAGTGAGAAGAGGTGGTACAATAATTTTTGCATCAATTTCTTTCCATCACAATGCTTGCAATTTTGGCATTACCTAAGATTTCTTTGGAACTGGTTTACTCACTTACTCTAGATAGTAACGTTACTGTTGACGGAGCACCCTGCCATACCTGAATGAATATGGACATGGAGTTTAAAGTTGTCTTCACATTGTTTCTGTCTACATCTACAAACGTCCTCAATGTGATCCTCAATGTGAGTCCTAGCAGCAACTGTGTTTTCATTGTAGCTATAATGACTCCTGTTAGATTTAACTGTTACAGTAGATATAACTTGAATTACGCTTTGTAAAAGATTTAAAGAATGCTAGTTGTTTGCCGAAGGATATTTATTTGGTGACAACCAGCTCTGAGAAATGCATAATTGGGAGCATGCAAAGTTGCAAATTAGATCATCAGTAGCGGTTCGCTTCCACAAGTTGGAAAACATTTAGTTTCACTCCAATGAAATGAACCAAACTCCGACGTCAATCTGTCTCGGGTCTGCAGCAGAAGCTCTAGCGTGAAAGCTCTTGTCTTTTTTCCAACCCTATGTCAGCATAAGTGTCTTTGCTGGAGCGTCAGCCGTTGATCAGGCTGCTTTTGTTGGGTGGGCCCAGGTTCACAGCACCCATGGACTTCAAAGTGGGGGGTGTCAGTCCACATTAGAGGAGATGAGAGACCGTGGGCGCAGAGAATAGCAGATTTTATACAGTGGAGCTCAGGAGAGAGGGCTGTTGTCTTAGCTGCCAAGTCAGTCATGCAGCACTAAGACAACATCTTGTATGTAGGATGGAGCTACAGTATGAGAAAGGAGAAGAGAGGAAAATTGAGGACGTGGTCTGGCTGCAGGTAGAGAGGATGGACTGGGTCAGAAGTCGATTTGCACAGGAAGCACAACATCCTCCTAGTAATTCCCAAATATCACGTCCCTACTACTCTGAACAAAAAAAAGGAGGGTTTGATTGGTCATTTTAAAGGATTAGTTCACTTTTAAAAAAACGTTTGCTGATAATTTACTCACCCCCATGTCATCCACGATGTCCATGTCTTTCTTTCTTCAGTCGAAAAGAAATGAAGGTTTTTGATGAAAACATTCCAGGATTTTTCTCCATATAATAGACTTCAATGGATCCCAAACGGTTCAAAGTCCAAATGACAGTTTCAGTGCATGAATAGGGTCTTATCTAGCGAAACTATCGGTCATTTAAAAAATAAATAAAAAAAATTCAGTTTTATAAGCACAAATGCTCGCCTCGCTCTGTTCTGTGATGCACGTTTCTTTTAGCCTATTTAATATTAAAACACCCAGGATACGCACACGAAATGGGCATTTTAAACGATAAACTGACACAAAGACATTTGAATATGTGTATGGTCCTCCTTCCTCACATTTGTAAACACTGACTCGGTACTTCCGCCTACACGTGACCTTTTCAACGTAATTGCGTATTACGTGAGTCACGAACGCGCATCACAGAACAGAGCAAGGCGAGCATTTGTGCTTATAAAACTTAAAAAACGTTTTTATTTATTTTTTAAATGACTGATCGTTTCGCTAGATAAGAGCCTTATTCATCGTCTGGTATCGTTTAAAGCCCTTTGAAGCTGCACTGAAACTGTCATTTGGATCTTGAACGGTTTGGGTCCCGGTGAAGTCCATTATATGGAGAAAAATCCTGGAAACTTTTCATCAAAAACCTTCATTTCTTTTCGACTGAAGAAAGAAAGACACGGACATCTTGGATGACATGGGGGTGAGTAAATTATCAGCAATTCTTTTTTTAAAAGTGAACTAATCCTTTAATGCTTCCATTCTGTTTGCACATTGTGATAGATCAGTTCAGCCATGTAGTTATGGGCTGCATTTCCCAAAAGAATCATAAGCCTAAGTAAATAGTTGGAGCCATTGGCATTGGTGGGCCCTCCATTAAAAAAAGAAAGGTTCAAAAAGGGAGGTTTCACAGCAATGCCATGAGAAACTTTTGCACCCATATAGTTATAGTATAATGTTATAGATCCTATAACTTTTGGCAGAAGTACCAACTTTTTGGTGTTTTTGCACCGCAGGAACTGGGAACAATCTTAGTTTTAGGAAAGCCTTTTGGGTTCTAATTCAGAGTAGGGTTTAACCAAGCACAAATTAAACTTCCAGTGATGTAAATGCACACTGATTGGCTGAAACAGTGGCAACCGCCATTTTGAAAAATCTGAGTAAACACATAATTTACATATACTTACTCCCCGAACTAACGTATAAAGCTAATGTTGACGGGACATAAACAAATAGAATGCTAATGTTAACACCATTTACCTGTTGCCTTTGTCTGCAGTGTTGTGTTCTTTTCTCATAACTATACGTCTATTCCATCTCAGTTATCACGAAACTCACGACACACAACAAAAACACAGCTCAGATCCTCCATCCTCAAGTTCTGCATGTGATCTAATGATGATTACGTGCAAATGAACACTTTCAACGCCATTGGCTGAAATGTCCGTAATTTATGAGAAAACGCTTCCCCACCATTGATAAAATATTTACCGTCTTTCTGAATTTTCACTGTTGTATGGTAGGGGGGGCTATTACGCATCTTCTAACAGAGTACAGAATCTCTAGATCAAAAGAAGCAAAAAACAAGCGATACCATATGTACAAGCTTTGGGGGTGTTGATGGACTCAATCTACTCCATCAATGTTTTGATCATCGGTCTGTTTTTGATCCAGGAATATTTTTATTTATTTTTTTTGCCCAAAATGTAGCTTCTTTTTATGAAACCCACATTCAAGTGTTGATAAAAAAAGAATGCATGAAGCTATGATAAAACAATAAAATCAACTGGGTTCTTTTTTAGGGTAAGAAATCTGAAATCTTGCTCCAAACTGATGCACATCCTTTGACCTTTTGACTTTTTTAGCCAATTTGTTTTGCTAAAATAAAAAACTAAGCTAACTGCATATGTTTAGTTGCACTTTATTATTTATTATTCATGGGTTTAAGAGCATCTCAAAGAAGAACAGATGTTGTTTTGACTTTTTCCAGCTCGCTATTTATCGGTTTCAATAAGGTACATCCATGTGGGAGAATTGTCTGTTCAGACAGCTGAATTATCAGCAGGTGTGACCTTTGACCCCATCCCTCTCACCTCTGTCAACACACCGTATAGTTATACTTCACTCAGACATGAGGATGAATGCTACAACTCTTCTTTGTCTCCTTCACCTGTTGGTGGACAGACAGAGCGTGTTCCTCTTCAAAAACAACTCAACCCTTGTCTCTTCATGTCCAGGACTCAGCATCAGTATATCTGTCTGCGGTGAAAGACGATGAGATGGAGACACCTGTGACGAATGATACGGAGGAATTCAATAAGTGTCTCCTAGTCGAAACAAACCAAGGTGTTTTTCAATCTGGAAGCAAGTTAACCACACTGGGTTAAACATTAATATGTCTGTGATCGTTGTCCCTAGTTAGTAATAATCAATCTAACAGTGGACTCTTAAAAATAAAAAGTCCCAAAAGGGAGTTTTTCGCAGCAATGCCATAGAAGAACCATTTTTGGTTACCCACAGAACCTCTCAGTGAACAGTTGTTAAAAGAACCCTTTTCTCTGTATGAAAAACTTTTAAATAATCAAATGAACCTTTTGTGGAACAGAAACATTCCATGGATGTTAAAGGTTCTTTATGGAACCATCGATGCCAATTCATATCTTTCACATGACATGACAAGACCAGGCTTTTCCTCGCAGTCTGCTAGTCATTTTTACCAGGTTTGTACTAAGCACAACATATTGATATTAAAAGACCAAATTCAGTATACATCTTATTGACTAGGCATAATATATAAAGGCAAGCAGATGCACCAAGAATATTAACAAAACATGCAAAATGTCATGTATTTTAGCATTTTAGAATGTCCTGCTGTTTTTAAAAAACTCACCATATGCTCTATCTATGTGAATTGAAATGCCTAAAAACTTGCAGTTTGTCCACATATCTTTGTCATATCTTCTTTCAATATTCATGGCTTGAAACAGATGGAAAATTGTCAGACACGTGCCGAAGTTCTTTGGCAGGTCTCTATGCCAGTAGCTTGGCTGAAAACTTTAAATAAAGAGCCTTTATTTTTAAGATTGTAAACCATTCTGAAGTAGATTTTTACATTTCCGGAAGAAAGTGTGAGTGGTGCTTGCTCATGCAAAACTTACCACCAAAATGGTTTTGATATGGTATTTTGAGGTTTTAGGGTCATTGCTAGGTTTTTTGGGGGGTGGGTTGCTAGGTGTTAAGGTTTGTGTAAGAGCCCAATATGATCAAAATGAATAATGATGCTTGCCTTAGCATTCCTTTTACTGTCTCTACGTCCACATGCACACAGATCAGTCCGGGTCATTGGTGTCCAGATGTTTCCTTAACGGATGAAAGTTAGAGAAGCTCCCTCGACGGGTGGCTGGGGTCAGGCTGGACCCGCACCAGAAACCATCCACGCTTCCAAAGGGTTTCCGGCCACTCCACGCCACGCTCTGCCAATATTTTTTGATTTAGTCTCTCAGGATGTTGTGAGGGACACTGGGAGGAAGTGTGAGCTGACAGGCCTAGCATTAGGTGTGCTCGTTTCTGATAAGAGCTTGTGTGGAAAATAATAAATCTAAAAACAACACAATTTCACATTTGATGGATGGTAATGCACAAAAGATGTACAATATGTCGAAAGCCTTTTGTGGCTGGGATGATTTGGAAATGTTCATGCTTAGAAGTGGAACAGATTTTTTTTCCCCACTTTAAACATTCTTTTAACTAAGTACCTTTGCAAACACATGTCAACTAACTCTCATTAGAGTATTAGCAGACTGTAGTATACTGTTAGGTATTGGGTTCGGGGTTAGTAGAATAAGTTGACATGTAGTTGCAAAGTTACTTATAGTCCGTAGAATATCTGTTGGAGGACCATCACAATAAAGTGTTAGCCGATATTAAGCAGACAATTGGTTACCTTTTATTTTACAGTATGTGTACTTAAAATCTAGTTACCAAAGAAAGTCCTCTGATATAAACTACATGGGTTAAGGTTAGGTTTAGGAGCAGTTTCAGTGTTATTAGTTATATCCGAGTTTTTGTAATTACTATAATAAGTATATAGTATGCACAGGCGAACTGTAAAATAAAGTGCTATACTGGCAGCCTATACTAATACTCTAATGAGAGTTAGGTGACATGTAGTTGCAAAGTTACTTATAGTCCGTAGAATATCTGTTGGAGGACCATCACAATAAAGTGTTAGCCGATATTAAGCAGACAATTGGTTACCTTTTATTTTACAGTATGTGTACTTAAAATCTAGTTACCAAAGAAAGTCCTCTGATATAAACTACATGGGTTAAGGTTAGGTTTAGGAGCAGTTTCAGTGTTATTAGTTATATCCGAGTTTTTGTAATTACTATAATAAGTATATAGTATGCACAGGCGAACTGTAAAATAAAGTGCTATACTGGCAGCCTATACTAATACTCTAATGAGAGTTAGGTGACATGTTGTTGCAAAGTTACTTATAGTTATAGAATGTCTAAAGTGGACCATTAAAATAAAGTGTTACTGTGAAACATACTATGTTACCATATCCTTCAATTTATAATGTTAGTCAAGGTTTCTTGGACCATCATCTGCCCTCTTTCTGGCCCTTAAAATCAAACTGGGGTTTTGTTACTGTACCTTTAAGATTTCTATGTTCATTGTTATAATTGGTTAACATGTACACAAGCGTGTAGTTTTTGTTGTTGTTGTTTAAAGTTAAAATATTGATTCTGTTTTAATATACATTAGATCTTGTTGTAAAAAATATAGCAATAGGATCTTTCACGCAGATCTGCAGAGCAACAGGATCAACACAAGGTCTGACAGACTGATCAAGTCTTCCTCTCTTGTTTGGTAATAATAGTAACTCAGTATGTTAATATGTAATCTAATGATGCGAATTTGAGATTAATGTGAGATTTCTGAATGAAAGTTTCTGTAAAAGGTCAGGGTGGACTTTTGAGCTCTCAAACTTAGCGCATGTCTACGTAGTAGCCTACAACTTAATCTTTTATTTCAAAAGAACAAGGACAATCCACTTTTCTGTAAAAAAAAAAAAAAAAAAGCAGGCACACGAGAGGATTGATCTGATCCCAGAGATGGAGGTCTGCTGGCGGTGCAAAGATCCTGCCTGCAGGTGTGATCTTGTTTTTCTTACGCAGCTGAGATTTTCTTTTCTTGTCTCAAGTTTTACTGAAAAGAAATCCAAAAAAAAAAAAAAAAACTCTGTGGAAAGCTTTCCACCTGACAGGGAGAGAATCATTTAAAAAAAACACAATTAGATCGTTGTGAACAAAGAATCCATTATTAACAGTATTGTGTGAGTTTATGTAAGAGTGGCTTGCAGGGCGAGAGAGAGAGAGAGAGAGAGAGAGAGAGAGAGAAAGAAATGTGGGCTGTGTTGATGGTAAAGTGGCGAGCAGCTCTGAATCATAGGCTTTGTTTGGAGACATATCCTGGGATTTTGATCATATGCTTGAGATGGCGAGAGCAGAAAGCCGCTTAGCGCTGCGCATGTGATGTTTTACTTGGTTTTACAAGACAGTCATCACAGACACCTAAATACCAGCACACGTACAGGGCCTCTCGTATTTTTACAGTGTTGGAAAATGTACAAAAAGAAGTGAAATTAGTGTGGTATTGCTAGTAGTAACATAATTCCCATTATGAAGGATTTGAACAAACCCCATTTGTGCTATACAAACATGAATGATCCCTTAAATCATGTGACTTCTTGAGGATTACTGTTTTTATGTTAAAACTGATGAGAGAGGCATTGGCAGCATCCTGAATCACATACTTCCCTACTATATAGTAAACAGTGTGTGACAAAAGAAGTATGTCTGAATTCACAGTACTCATAAAAGAGTATAGGCAAAAATGTACCCAGATGACCTACTACTTCCGGCGAGACTGAAGTATATTGTGTGTATATGATGGACACTTTACTATAAGGACACAGGAGAGGATTTATGGATGACAGTGAAGTGACGTAACTGACGCTGGTAGGTCACGTGATAATGACATCATGGTGAATGCAGCACATCCAGATTACATTCATACTATATAGAACATACTTTATAGTGCGCGTAAAGTAATTGTTATTTCAAAATAAGTCGGCTACCTACTCGAGATTATGCAGTTTCGGACGAAGACTAAGACTTTCACTGAAGGAGGAACCTGAGCCATGTCATTTAAATATGCAGCATTAAATCTGAACATAATATTAAAGTACATAAAAATGAATTAAAACAACAACAACAACAAAAAACTTCAAATGTATACTAGTCAGTAAAAATTTTTATGTTTTTGAAAGAAGGCTCTTGTGTTCACCAAGGCTGCATTTATTGTACTGTATTTAAAAAAAAACAGGAATATTGTGAAATGTTGTTATTTAAAAGAACTGTTTTCTATTTCCGTATCCAAATGTAATTTATTCCTGTGATCAAAGCTCTATTTTCAGCATCATTACTCCAGTCTTCAGTGTCACATGATCCTTCAGAAATCATTCTAATATGATGACTTGATGCTCAAGATTTATTTCTGATTATTACCAGTGTTAAAAACAGTGGAAACGGCTGAATTTTTGTGGAAACCCCAATACTTGATTTCAGGATTATTTGATCAATCAAAAGTTCAAAAGAACAGCATTTATTTGAAATAGAAATTATTTGTAACAAAAGTAAAAATTGTCTCAAAAAACAATGCAAAATGTCAATCAGTGTCTTTTGGAAATATAATTGAGAGATGCCCTAAATGAATGAGTGACAAGTGACAGTATTTCACTGTTAACCATTTGATCCAAACCTTGTAAACCAATTTGAATGTCTTAATATGTTTGGTTGCATTGGGTCGCTCACACATGCAGTGATTTTAATGTTAATGTTTGGATGCACAACCAAACACAGCTTTTGAAAATCTAGTCATAAATGACATGTAACACGTTCTTCCATTTTGCAAAACAGATTTTTTGCATTTCAAATGTCCATTCCGGATGGATGACAGTGTTTATAGGCTATATAAACTGCAGCAGTCAGTGCCGCTGCTAGCCATTTTGGTGCCCTAAGCATAATTCCTTTATGATGCCCCCCCCCCCCCCCCCCCCCCAAAAAAAAATAAACATTTTCATTTATGTTTCATACCCCAATGAGGGTATGATTTATAAAAAATAAAAAAAAATTAAAAAGTAACACTTTAGTTTAGGGTCTAATGCTCACTAACTAGTTTCATTATTTTATGTTTCATCATGGTTTTATCATCACCGTGGTCCCGAATTTGAGGCAGGTTAGTTAGGAGGGTTCGGGGTTTCCCCGAGAAAATTTTGGATTTCTCTGAACTACAGATGTGCATTTTAAGATGTTGTGAAGGCAAAAAAAAAAAAAAAAAAAAAAAAAAAAAAAAAAAATTCGATAACAACAGCTTTAAAACCATGTCAGTGGGCAGCTGATTATTTTTCTCTCCTCATCAGCATCACACTCTTTTTCACTTTGTTTTTATCTTGCCCTGTCTCTTCCCCTCCTAAAGTTGTGTTTTTTTTATTTACTAAAGGCTACAATTTGTATTTTATTCTCAATATGTACACATTCATTATTAATCCTGTGCCTAACATGATGAAAACGGCTTTGTTCATGTTTCTTGTCCCCTCACAATGACAGTAGCCTAAACTATTACACTAGGCTACATGTTACATAGGCCTATTTTCAGTTCAAAATGGCGAAATTAGACAAAACTATATTAGTTTGCCTAATTATTTTTTGTCATTCGTTTAACATTTATGACCTAAAAAAACTGTCAAATATGAAACGTTACGTTTAGCTACTTACATCTTATCTCGCACTTGACCGTACCCTGAAGCGTCGAGTTGCACTGTTAAAATTCGCGCTCAGCGTCTGTGAACATAAAGCCCGCCTACTTTGATTTGATTGGTCATCTCAAATATTCTGACATTGATGAGCAGTGACAGACCAATGAGGCTCAGATGAACACACACACACCCTGTCCTCTCTGTTTCTGACGTGCTCTAGCACTGCTCGGCGCTGCGGATTGAAGATGAAGAACGCGCTGAATCTGATTATAACAAGAAGTTTGATGATTGATTTTTCATTAGGCTATTTTTAGTGCCCCCTCAGCACTTGGTGCCCTACGCACAGCGCGTGATGCGCGTGGTGGGAGCGGCGGCACTGGCAGCAGTGTATAATGCATCATAACAATTTCTGACACTGTTTTCCACACATAATGTTTGTATTATTTCTCTGTATGTGGGCAGAGACCAATCATACAGAGCAGTGCAAAACCTAGCTAAATCACTGCTTGTGCGAATGGCTATGCAATGTAAAATAAACAGCAATGTATTGTTTTGTCATGCTGCACTGCTACCGCTGAAAACAAATGTTTGGTTAAGGGTAAAGTTACACTGTTTTAAAAACAACTGAGCTTTACTGATTTTTTGTTTTGTTTTGTTGCTATACTCACTACTAACTAGCTATTTCTAAAGCTTCTGAAAACAACCTGAATCCAGCCATTCACACTCCTCTAACACCTGTCAGCTCTCTCTCTCTCTTTTTATTTTCAGTTCACCTGCACTGACTCGTGTCTGGTCTTGCATCGGTGTCTCTGGTGATAAATGCGATCCAACAGGTGTTTGCAAAGACAAACCTCCCCACACATTGCAATAGAATTCAACTGAACCTCTTTTAGCCCTGCAGGCATTGTGCCGTGGCTCTATTCATCACTGTGTTTTAAACAAAACAAAAAATCGAATCACTGACAAGACTGGAAGAGTTGCTTCTTTTTTTCTTTTAATGAAGAGAGCAGTATTTCACCAACCGTGCAAAATGAACTCTAACCGAATCCATACTTGAATTCTCAGTCTTTCTTTCGAGTTTTGGAGGGTTTCTTGTGTTTGACGACCCTGTGAACTCGTCTGAGAGTGTGTTTTTCCGCTCGCGGCTGCATGTGTCATGCGTGACTTGGAGCATGACGACGTGTGACTGTAGGCGTGCGAGGAGTGTGACTTGGTGTGTACGGGGCGGTGCTGAGGCCTGCGGCGGTGCTGCTTACGAACTGGTCAAGCCGCCTTTTGATTCTAATTTTCAATGCCACGACTATAACGGTGCTGTTCCAGCTGGACTCATAATGCAGGACTCAACCAGACCTGCTGCGGTCACTCTGTTCCACGTTGTCAGCACAGCGTGCATGAAACGAGATCTTAATAAGAAAAACCTCATTCGCATCCAAGTGCTTGTCTACACCGTTTACTTCCCTCCGCACCTGCTCAGGATTTCATTTTTAAAGGGGTCGTATCATGGATTTTCCTATTTAATTGTTCTCCCTGAGGGAGAAATGTTATTAAAGTCTTTTGAACCTAAATAAAAAAAGTAATGTTAGCTTTAAATTACCGTTTTCTACTCTCTATCTGACCCGTAAGAGCTAAACAGGCTGTTTTATGCTGTTGTGCCTTTAAAGGCCTCCTGAAATCAAAAGTTATCAAAAAAGTTATATTAAGATTTTTAGCTTTTAGTACCAATATCTTGGCCTTAAGGTTATGAATAAGCTGGTGTGTTCCAAAACAATGACAAAATTCGCATTTAGGAGATTAAGCATTTAAAACTTCCAGTCTCTCACTTCTGTTCAAATGGATCACAGATTTTTATGACATCACTGCGGACTTCAGCTTCTCATCACATCTTCTGTCCAATCAAATGCTCTCTAGAATCTAAAGCATCCCGCCCCCATGCTATAATACCACCTGGTCAAAGCGACCATTGACATGTCACGGAGCAATATGGGCTCGTTGGAGATATGTGTTCGGTTGCTCAAGTTGGTTAAGAATTAATTGGCTATAATTTATTCACACCTCTACTTTTGAATCCAACGTATCATCAGCACTCGGATTCGCTTCCATGGTGCTGTCAAGTACGACTTGCAGTGAGTGAAGTAAACCAAACACTATTGGCTATTTGAAAAGGGGGAGAGGCCATTCAGTATGTCCCGCCTTAGCTTCCTGTTTCAGTGGAAATTACGTCAATGCATCATACAAAGCTGCGCGTTCCAAGCAAAGGGGTAATCCATCCGCCGGACACTGAAGCCTGCCTGGGGGCCGCCATTGTAGCAGACCATCACCTGCTGTTAGCATTTCATTGGCTCCCATTCATTTTGGCATCACTTTGACAGCGAATAACTTAACATCGGAGGCGTTTAAAGACTCCATTTGTCCATTATTTATTTCTAAAGAAACACGACAATGGATAAAAGACTCCATTACTTTGTATCTTACGTTATGGCCCCATATAAGCAGTTTTTGTAAAAATAGGCTAACGATTGTGTCATAACGAATCGACTCTCTGTCGCACAGTAGAGAAATTACCGTATAGACAGGCGGAGAAGCTCACATGCAATCAGAGGAACGTGGAGGCAAGGGGGAAGCCCAAAGAGAGTGATAAAGTGTCTCCTGCTGTTAGCTCATGGACAGCTAATACTCAAAGGGAATTATTCAGATTTCTTTTGGCACAGCTACTAGAAGACATACAGGTTGCTCACGTCACATCTACGTTGTCAAGCTCAGTCTGAGCCTGCGCCGTAACCCTGGCGATCAGGAAGTGAGTGCTTCTAATTGGGCTTCACTTTTCTCCGTTGAAATCTATGGGGTCACTGTGTCCATTTCTTTTACTGTCTATGGTTCCAAGGCACTTCAGTGGATAAGATGTCCATGTAAACACGTGAAATGAGATACAGAATTTTCCTCCTAACTGCGGGATGTGCTGTTCAGGCCAATAAAAGTAAAAATTGCCTCATTCTTTAATATCAGTCATTTTGTAACACTTGCATTAGCTTGTGAGTTCACTTGCAAGTGAAATTCTAAAGATTTGAATATTGTGCAAAAATTATAATTTTGATGAGTATGGCTTGCAGCTTATGAAAACCCCAAATTCAAAATCTCAGAAAATTAGAATATTACATGAAATAAAAAAAGAATTTTAAATGTCGGCCCTCTGAAAAGTATAATCATGCATATGTATATAGTTATATATACTAAATAAATCAGTTTCACCTTTTAATTTGAATTACTGAAATGCATGAACTTTTGCATGATATGCTAATTTTTCAAGTTTCACCTGTATATCCTGTATATTGTGACAGGATCGACATTGTGAGAATCAAACGGCTTGCACTGAAATGTGTCACAAAAATTGTGGAGTGAAATGGCCTTGTGAAACAATGTTGGTGAAATACACTCTTTGTTTCGCACTGGTGAGGAAGTTTTGAGTTCTGTGAGTTAGGTTTTCATAGTGCAATGAATGCTTTCAAGCTGTAAATATGATTTGTCTTGATATGACCTAATTTGTTATAACTAGTAGTGTAAGTACATGCGGTCACAACACAGTTCAACGAGTGTTAAATTTGCTTATTGCTTATGTAAATTTATTTATTTTTTAAAAAGATGACAGAAGATATCTAAGCATTGAAGTCATGAAATATTGTGTGAAACTAATTTGAATTAGTTTTGGATCATTGGACATGATTTGCCTTCAAAGCTGTCTAAAACCAATTTCCTTTGGAAGAAAGAGCAATTCTTTTTTCTTTTTTTTTTTTGGTGCTTGTCCTATTCCACACACATGCCTTACAGCAGTTTGGAAGTCATTTTCTGCTCTTTTCTCTGTAAGCAGGCAACTCAAAATGTTTTTTTTTTTTCTTTATCAATAGCTATTTTGGCACATGTCCTCTCCATGATAAACCCTTCCAGTAATCGTCTCTGCAGGTTATATGTTTGTCACTGTGATATGTAATGGCCCAGGCCTTGGCAAGTCCCACTTGTTTTTCTGTGGGACAAGTACTTCAAATTAAGTATTTTGCAAGAGCCTGGCAGCAAATGAGCCAACCTCCTCTGGGTATTTACTCACTCCGTTTTCATCAGAAAGATGAACTCTCACACGGATGCCAAGACATGAAATTAAACGAAAATGTGGTCTGAAGCGGATCAGGTCTGAAGAATTCGGAAAAACCTATAAAACTTGAGGAATGCCTCTTCTCAGCTCACTGCTGACTGATTCTGTCTCTGCGTATTTATTTTAGTACATGGCATTTCCATTAAAAATGTGCCTTTACTTTCTGCACCCATGGGATTTTTGGCTTATGTTGAAATGTGGATGAAAAACTGTATATTTGATCTTGACTAGAAGGTTTGTGGTGCTTATTAATGTAAAATACTGTGATAGTCCAATTGAAATGACAAATCTGTATGTAAGAAATCAACACTAGTCAATCGAAAACATAAGTATAAGAAACATATTAACTTTTTCTGAGAGAAATTCATTTGACATTGTACTGTATTCACCTGTAGGCAAGGAACTATGGTGTGTGTGTGTGTGTGTGTTTGCTAGAAATTATATACACTCACCGGCCACTTTATTAGGTACCCCATGCTAGTAACGGGTTGGACCCCCTTTTGCCTTCAGAACTGCCTCAATTCTTCATGGCATAGATTCAACAAGGTGCTGGAAGCATTCCTCAGGGAGTTTGGTCCATATTGACATGATGGCATCACACAGTTGCCGCAGATTTGTCGGCTGCACATCCATGATGCGAATCTCCCGTTCCACCACATCCCAAAGATGCTCTATTGGATTGAGATCTGGTGACTGTGGAGGCCATTTGAGTACAGCGAACTCATTGTCATGTTCAAGAAACCAGTCTGAGATGATTCCAGCTTTATGACATGGCGCATTATCCTGCTGAAAGTAGCCATCAGAAGTTGGGTACATTGTGGTCATAAAGGGATGGACATGGTCAGCAACAATACTCAGGTAGGCTGTGGCGTTGCAACAATGCTCAATTGGTACCAAGGGGCCCAAAGAGTGCCAAGAAAATATTCCCCACACCATGACACCACCACCACCAGCCTGAACCGTTGATACAAGGCAGGATGGATCCATGCTTTCATGTTGTAGACGCCAAATTCTGACCCTACCATCCGAATGTCGCAGCAGAAATCGAGACTCATCAGACCAGGCAACGTTTTTCCAATCTTCTATTGTCCAATTTCGATGAGCTTGTGCAAATTGTAGCCTCAGTTTCCTGTTCTTAGCTGAAAGGAGTGGCACCCGGTGTGGTCTTCTGCTGCTGTAGCCCATCTGCCTCAAAGTTCGACGTACTGTGCGTTCAGAGATGCTCTTCTGCCCACCTTGGTTGTAACGGGTGGTTATTTGAGTCACTGTTGCCCTTCTATCAGCTCGAACCAGTCTGGCCATTCTCCTCTGACCTCTGGCATCAACAAGGCATTTCCGCCCACAGAACTGCCGCTCACTGGATGTTTTTTCTTTTTCGGACCATTCTCTGTAAACCCTAGAGATGGTTGTGCGTGAAAATCCCAGTAGATTAGCAGTTTCTGAAATACTCAGACCAGCCCTTCTGGCACCAACAATCATGCCACGTTCAAAGTCACTCAAATAACCTTTCTTCCCCATACTGATGCTCGGTTTGAACTGCAGGAGATTGTCTTGACCATGTCTACATGCCTAAATGCACTGAGTTGCCGCCATGTAAATGGCTGCTTAGAAATTAAGTGTTAACGAGCAGTTGGACAGGTGTACCTAATAAAGTGGCCGGTGAGTGTACAGTACACTGTGTTCCAAATTATTATGCAAGTGACATATCAGTATTTCAGGACAATACACAGTCAGGTTTGAGTTTTTCAAAGAACGTGTTTGTTTGTTTTATTCGTCTTTTCTTTTAAGATAACTGGTGTTAATCTCAGACAGGTTTGTTAAGTAGATCTCCAGGTTTTCTTAGGTAAATGGAAAACCTACGTAAAGAGGTTGTTCCACATTATTAAGCAAGTCACAGTTCTCGTGTATGGGGAGGAAGAAAGATCTTGCTGAAGATGAAAAGCATACAATTGTGCAATGTCTTGCAAAAGGCATGAAAACAACTAATATTCTGCGAAAACTAAATGGAAATTATCAGACTATAAAAAGATTTGTGGGTTATTTAGACCACAGAAGAACTCGCTCAGGCTTATTAGGGAAAGTTTTTCTGTCAAACAAATTAATTGTATTATATAATACAAGGCCAGACCCTGCAAAATTTCTAAAAATCTCAGGATGAGGTTGAATAAGGAGGACAAGAACGAATAAGGAGCAGTGTTAACGAAAAGCTGAATTAGCAATTCATTTCGAAAGCAGAAAGCTGAAGTAAATCTTTGAACTTAATTTAGTTGTCCTTTGGTTGAGTAATAATGGTTGCTTCCTCTCCTTTCACTTCAAGTAAAGTAATTCTGAAATTTCACATTGTGAGATCTAGTTTCATTGCGTAGACCACTGATATGTACCACTGATGTATATCAGCGCCAGGATATTTACTCACAGAGCTGTCATCACCCTTTTCTGAGTAGAGTGAATGAAGCAGGTTTCCACCTGTAAAACAGCAGCAGTCTTCAAGCAGTGAAGAACACAATCTTTGAAACAGGAGATCAATTGTTTGAATCCCAAGACTACACAAAAGCACAGCCGCATCACTGAATTATAATAACCTTTGACCCCAAAGTCAATGTGCACCTGGTAATGTCCCAGGAGAACAATGCTGAAGCTTTGTCACACATCTGATGGTGTGGTCGACGAAAACAACTGGGTTAACATTTTAACAATAGTTAATGTTTTATATGCTACTCCAGGAACTGAGCGCTCTTGATTTTGGATGCTAATAAAATCATAAACTTTTAAAGATAAGTTGACATACTTATCATGACTAACAATCTTGAAAGCTTTCTGTGGAAAAACAAAGGGCCAGAGTCCTGCTGTGATCTAAATCATTTGTTTACAGTTCCTCTGAAAGAAAAATGTGCACAATGAAATCACTGTTCTCCAGAAAGTGTTGTGTATGTGTGGGTTTATCTGTTATCCGCTCTAGACGAGGGCAGAGCGCAGTTACAGAAAGCATGCAAAAGCAGTTGAGAAGACACATGCAGTTGTTTATGCAGGTGTACATGTACAGTGGCCCCCAAAAGTATTTAGACACTTAAGCAAAATACATATACTTCAAGTAAATCGAAGAATGAACTGGTGTGACGTCATTACGAACAAAATCAGGCCAAACGAAGTTCGTTTGGAGTTCGTTTATGTATTTCAAATAGTGGTTAATTGCTTCTGTTCAGTCCGTTGAGGTTAGACGAGTAACCAGTAACCAGTTAGGTCGGGACCAGTGGAGACACAGGAGACTTGGAGCTGGTCGGGACCGTTGGAGACACAGAAGACTTGGAGCTGGACGGGACCAGTGGAGACACATGAGACTTGGAGCTGGTCGGGACCAGTGGAGACACATGAGACTTGGAGCTGGACGGGACCAGTGGAGACACATGAGACTTGGAGCTGGACGGGACCAGTGGAGACACATGAGACTTGGAGCTGGACGGGACCAGTGGAGACACATGAGACTTGGAGCTGGACGGGACCAGTGGAGACACAGGAGACTTGGAGCTGGTCGGGACCAGTGGAGACACAGGAGACTTGGAGCTGGACGGGACCAGTGGAGACACATGAGACTTGGAGCTGGACGGGACCAGTGGAGACACATGAGACTTGGAGCTGGACGGGACCAGTGGAGACACATGAGACTTGGAGCTGGACGGGACCAGTGGAGACACATGAGACTTGGAGCTGGACGGGACCAGTGGAGACACATGAGACTTGGAGCTGGTCGGGACCAGTGGAGACACAGGAGACTTGGAGCTGGACGGGACCAGTGGAGACACATGAGACTTGGAGCTGGACGGGACCAGTGGAGACACATGAGACTTGGAGCTGGACGGGACCAGTGGAGACACATGAGACTTGGAGCTGGACGGGACCAGTGGAGACACAGGAGACTTGGAGCTGGTCGGGACCAGTGGAGACACATGAGACTTGGAGCTGGTCGGGACCAGTGGAGACACATGAGACTTGGAGCTGGACGGGACCAGTGGAGACACATGAGACTTGGAGCTGGACGGGACCAGTGGAGACACAGGAGACTTGGAGCTGGATGGGACCAGCGGAGACACAGAAGACTTGGAGCTGGATGGGACCAGTGGAGACACAGGAGACTTGGAGCTGGACGGGACCAGTGGAGACACATGAGACTTGGAGCTGGATGGGACCAGTGGAGACACATGAGACTTGGAGCTGGACGGGACCAGTGGAGACACAGGAGACTTGGAGCTGGACGGGACCAGTGGAGACACATGAGACTTGGAGCTGGACGGGACCAGTGGAGACACAGGAGACTTGGAGCTGGACGGGACCAGTGGAGACACATGAGACTCGGAGCTGGTTGGGACCAGTGGAGACACATGAGACTTGGAGCTGGACGGGACCAGTGGAGACACATGAGACTTGGAGCTGGACGGGACCAGTGGAGACACATGAGACTTGGAGCTGGACGGGACCAGTGGAGACACAGGAGACTTGGAGCTGGTCGGGACCAGTGGAGACACAGGAGACTTGGAGCTGGACGGGACCAGTGGAGACACAGGAGACTTGGAGCTGGACGGGACCAGTGGAGACACATGAGACTTGGAGCTGGACGGGACCAGTGGAGACACATGAGACTTGGAGCTGGACGGGACCAGTGGAGACACATGAGACTTGGAGCTGGACGGGACCAGTGGAGACACATGAGACTTGGAGCTGGTCGGGACCAGTGGAGACACAGGAGACTTGGAGCTGGACGGGACCAGTGGAGACACAGGAGACTTGGAGCTGGACGGGACCAGTGGAGACACATGAGACTTGGAGCTGGACGGGACCAGTGGAGACACAGGAGACTTGGAGCTGGATGGGACCAGTGGAGACACAGAAGACTTGGAGCTGGATGGGACCAGTGGAGACACAGAAGACTTGGAGCTGGATGGGACCAGTGGAGACACATGAGACTTGGAGCTGGTCGGGACCAGTGGAGACACAGAAGACTTGGAGCTGGATGGGACCAGTGGAGACACAGGAGACTTGGAGCTGGTCGGGACCAGTGGAGACACATGAGACTTGGAGCTGGACGGGACCAGTGGAGACACATGAGACTTGGAGCTGGACGGGACCAGTGGAGACACATGAGACTTGGAGCTGGACGGGACCAGTGGAGACACAGGAGACTTGGAGCTGGACGGGACCAGTGGAGACACATGAGACTTGGAGCTGGTCGGGACCAGTGGAGACACAGGAGACTTGGAGCTGGACGGGACCAGTGGAGACACAGGAGACTTGGAGCTGGACGGGACCAGTGGAGACACATGAGACTTGGAGCTGGACGGGACCGTTAGAGACACAGAAGACTTGGAGCTGGGCGGGACCAGTGGAGACACATGAGACTTGGAGCTGGTCGGGACCAGTGGAGACACTGGAGACTTGGAGCTGGACGGGACCAGTGGAGACACATGAAACTTGGAGCTGGACGGGACCAGTGGAGACACAGGAGACTTGGAGCTGGACGGGACCAGTGAAGAGACACAGGAGACTTGGAGCTGGACGGGACCAGTGGAGACACATGAGACTTGGAGCTGGTCGGAACCAGTGGAGACACAGGAGACTTGGAGCTGGACGGGACCAGTGGAGACACATGAGACTTGGAGCTGGTCGGGACCAGTGGAGACACAGGAGACTTGGAGCTGGACGGGACCAGTGGAGACACATGAGACTTGGAGCTGGACGGGACCAGTGGAGACACAGGAGACTTGGAGCTGGACGGGACCAGTGGAGACACAGGAGACTTGGAGCTGGGCGGCACAAAAAATCTAATCTTTGATCTGTGTTCTGTAAACAAAGGGGTTGCAAACAGATTTAATCAATTATAATGATCAATCAGGACATAGCCTATAATACACAACCATGTTAACCGCAAACGTCATGCAACAATGAACAGACAGAACTAAGGCATTAAATGGAAAGAGTAATCAAAGTAAAACAAAACAGGTATAGGACTAGTTAACAACTAAAAACTAACTAGGAACACAGACAGTAAGCAGAATTGAAAAACTAAACATAATGAAAATGAAACTGCACATATGTTACAATTATATTTATCAAGGATATTTCTGTTGCTTTGTTTGCCATCTTGGATGGACTTTTCATTGAGCTAATTGCATTCTGGAATTTCCTTCACACAATACTACATGAGAATTTGACCAGAATACTTTTTCTTAAATAACTTTTTGGGGCCAGATCTATTTGATTCTTTAAGTTTATGAATGTTTTTTATATTTTAAAAATCTGAATGCATTTCCAGTTGTATAATAGCATGAGCCCATCAGACAAAACTTATTCTGTGATGTCAGATCAAATAATCTTTTGAAAACATTTGCTTTGGAGTTTAAAGGTGGGGTATGTGATTCTCTTTTTTCAAAAAGATTCTATTTTTTCAAAATCACTTGAAATCCTATTCATAACCCACTTACAGCCACTGAGTTAGAAGCACTGAAATGAAAATTAAGCAATTTAATTATCTGTGGAACGGGCAGGACTCGGAAAAACTCCAGCCAATCATTTCCAAGACCACCTAGAATCATTGGACAGTAAGTCCGTCAATCAAACGGTCGTACCATCCCCCCCTCCCCTTCGTGCGCGTGCCGTGACCCCTTCGTGCGCATACTCAAAGCACATTGCTATGAATCCTGCTTTGAATAGAAGACCGCTGTACAGGGCTGAGTCTCGCGCATCTGAGTTTTCGCTCGTGCATGATTACGCGTCCCTGTTCTTCGAGTCAGGGCCAGCGTTGGAGGAAAGAAGGTATGGCCTTTTGAGCTGTGTATTTTCTAAATCTGCCGGACGTTTTGGAAATCACATACCCCACCTTTAATTTGTTTCAAAGAACTTGTCACTGGCCTGTAGTTAAGTTGCAGTCATGGAACAAAAGTCATAGACAGAAACCAAAGGATTGCTGTTGCCTTTGTAAAATAAAATTAAAATTCTTATACCTTAAAAATTGTGTTGAAAAACTGAATTGAAACAGAAGCATGTTATATGTTAAGCCAGGAAAGCCTCTGGGACTTTACGAGGAACTGAGCGCTTCATCCACACGCTATGATCTCCATGCCTGTCCACTGCCATCAGCTGCTCCAATGGTTGATGCTTTTTATGGTCTGCCCACATCGCAGTTCAAGCATATCTAAAATGATTGTCTTCAGCAAGCAAATAGTAATCTCTCCTCCTACACCAGGGTTGGAATGTCGGCCAAGAGGAGGCCACTTCTTCACCACAGGGGCCGTATCAAAATCTATCCAGCGATTCTGATCTGAAAAGAGGAAGAGCCCCTCCTAAAGATGATGAGTCAAACACAGATTACTAATGCAATCTCTATGACAACAGCCATTAGTGAACCTCCCGCCCACACCCAGCTGTTACTAATATAGTGTTCTTTCTCAAAAAAACACAAATAATCTGGAACAAACTGAATAATTGTTACCTGGAACTTAGTCATAATCTTTCAAATCAGATGAATGATGGCACAGGCTACACTTAATTTCGTATTTTTGCTATTAAACTTTGCTAAACCATGATGAGAGTATCTGCCGTGGCATCGGCATCAAAAAGCAATAAGCTTCACCTGTTATGGAGAGTATTTCTTTGACAGAGAATTCTTCTGGAGAGGGTTTTAGGGTGAGGGATGGTGGAGATTTATGGAAAGGAGTGGGAGTGAGGTATGATCTCGCTCATGGCTGACTGACACACAGCTTGAAAGCATTAAAAGGGCTGATAGAGCACAGCAGGCTGAGTAATACACAGTACACACATTCGCATGCAAAATGTCATTCTGCTCACAATGTGCTTCCATAGAAACTTTGCTGTTACTTTCATTCTTTATAGGATAATCCAAGATTAACATTCCTTTATTATTTACTCATCCTCATGTTGTTCCAATCCCATATGACTTATTTTTTCACTGGAACACAAAACAAGAATTCTAGTCTTCTCATTTAAACATTGATTAGGCTAGCTAGCATAAACAGAAGCTCAACTGTACTTGCTTGACGCGCAAGAGTTTGAATCTCATTGGCTCTTGCGTAAGCTCAAACATGCTTTCGTAACACAAGAACAAACATTTTGGTTCTTGCAGAAGTTCAAACATGCTGCGTAACACACAAGAATGAACCTCATTGGTTCTTGCTGAAGCTCAAATGTGCGGCCTAACATGAGAATGAACCTCATTGATTCCTGCTGAAGCTCAAACGTGCTACGTAACATGAAAATGAACCTCATTAGTTCTTGTGGAAGCTCAAACGTGCTGCGTTATCTCATGTCAACATGCTTTAGCTTACATGACCAAATTTGGATGCTATATACGCTGATATTTGTATGTGAATAAAAGCCTGAATTAAATCTGTTCATCATACAAAGTGACTGTGTCTCTTCGGGAGACTTGGACTAAACCGCTCGATTCATATGGATTTATTTTACGATCTCTTTATGAACATTTTGAAGCATGAGAATTATGAGAGAATATATTTTCAATGGAGGAACAGAAATCTCTCAGATTTAATTAAATACTACATATCTTTACTTGTGTTCCGAAGATGGAAATTCGACAAAAGACTTTTTGGATGGATTTAGAACAACATGAAGGCGAATAATGGATGACAGAATTAAGAATTAAGTGCACTTCTTTTTACTTCCCAAGGGACCGTAACCTTGTGCTGGACAAGATATGGACAAGAGTGACCAATACAAGCCTTCAAAACATTTAATTTTGTGTCCCACAGAAGAAAGTCATACAGGTTTTGAGATGAGCGACATGACATAAGCGTTTTTAGTCTGAATGGATGGCAGTTTTACCAGGAACAATAACAACAGTGACGATTGACAGCATTAAAATGTATGTTGGCTGCTATGTTGCACTGCACTTCAGCTCGTACAGTATTGCACTAAGCCAATGAGATATACACCTTTGCTTTCATTTTCAGAGAGATAGACAGATGTTTTTAAAACATACTGAAGCATGCAAGGTATCTGGTTTATACATACTTCACAAGTGCCAGAATTATGACAAGTATTCATTGCTTCAGTCCTGTTTATAAGTGGACTTCTCTCGGAGCTCATAGCAGCATTTTATCAAACACACTTGTCTGGTTGACATTTGCTGTGATTTCTGGCATTGTGAAACAGCACTGCCTACCCTACATCTTCCCTGAGCAACGCACTTGAGCAGGACAGCTGGTTGGTTCATTTCCTGCATCACTGTTTTGGTATTTTTATCTCCGTCAGGGCTTGGTTCTCAATTTACAAAGTGAGAAAAAAAATTTCTCGTAACTTGGAGAAGTGAATCAGAGTAATGATGTCATACTACAACGCATAGTTCTCCCTAATACACTGGTTTCCTTGTTCCTGCACACACACACATACACACCTTGACCGCACTTAACTCCACTTTGCATTTGTTTTTCAGCTCAGAAACTGGATGCGCAACAGCTGAGTGACACAATCCCTGCATGCAATTAGGCAATAACTCAGAAACCAAAAACAGTCAGCCTTTCTTTATGAATCTCCGGTTAGTTCTTGTGTTTTTCAGGTGGATTTGATGGTCCACTTTAGACATTCTACTAACTAAAAATAACTTTTCAACAACATGTCAACTAACTCTCATTGGAGTATAAGTAAACTGCTAACACTTTGTTTTGATGCTTCCCAACAGACATTCTACTGACTATAAGTGACTTTACATTGTCAACTTATACTTACCCAAACCTAAAAGTCTACTAACGTCTATTGCAGTCTTTTAATACTCTATTGAGAGTTTTAGTTGACAAGCAAACTTATTTATAATGTATAGAGTGGACCATCAAAATAAAGTGTAACCTTTTAGGCTGTCATTGTGTTCCTCAAAATCCTCTCCCTCGAAAGAAGAAAGCATTTAAAGGGAAAGTTCGCACCCAAAAATGAAAATTGTTATTATTTTCTTATCATTCCAAATATATATGATTTACTTTATTCTGTGGAACATGAATGAATTGGTTGGTTGGTTGTTGGGTTGGTATGAAACTCAAACATCAACTTATGACCTTATTGGTTCTTGCACTGAACATTCATGTTTCGATATTTGATGTAGACTGTGATTAGTATTTTGATTTGAGAGTGAATAAAGGTTTATTAAGTGATCATGTCACACCTAGAGTTTAGATTATCAGATGAGTCACATTAATTAATTTCATGCTACCTCTGTTATTTTTGGGGGCTGTTGGCCTTTATTGATTTTTGTTAATGGTTAAAAAAAAAAACATTTAAATATTCTTCAAAACACCATTTGTGTTCCACAGAAAAGTAGTATAAAGTATATATATATATATATATATTATGTTAATCAATTTGACGGCACTAATTTTTAATAGTTATTCATTTTAGAAGTGCAATAGCAATCTTTAGAACTGATTGTTGTATGGAAAATAGCTGCATAAAGAGTCTTCAAAAAGCCTCCTCTTGTGTTCCATGAAGAGAAAAAAAAAACAAGAGCATTCGAGTTTAGAATGACATGAGATTGAATAAACAATGACAGAATTTTCATTTTCATTTTTTTTTTCTCTTTTAAGTAAACACAGAGGGGCACGGTCAGCCAAAACAGAGAATGAGTCTGAGGTCCTTGCACACTAAACAGAATCCATTCTAGCAATCAGAAGTCAGAAATGTGGGTTGTTTTGAGGTACTTTGGGGATTCTGAAACCTAAGATGAACTGTATGAACTGTTTACATATGCATATGCTCTGTTATAGAAGCTCTGTTCTGCTTGTGGTCTCCTAAAAGACAAACACATAGAAGGAATAAAATGTGGGAACACATCTGCAGGTGTAGCTGTCATGAGTTGTGGTTCGCTTGTCCTGACATGCACGTTGTTCTCGTTTAAGGAGGAGTTGTCATTATCCTGAGAGACAGCGGCAGGCCAGCAGTGCGCCTGTATCAAAACAAGTACGGTCACAAACAGCTCTTAATCACATTGTCTTCTGAAACCAGTGTTAGAAATAATTGTCTTTGACACCTCTAGTCTCTCCTGCCTAACGGGTTTCTTGATCAAACTTGATGATGATGAAAGAATAGAATATCACATTTCATGTGAAAAACTAGATTCATCTGTTTTCTTAGGAAAAAAAGAGTGGTGCTTACAGTACATGTAGAAAAGTTGTTGCCAATGCTAGTGTGTTTTGAGTGTAACTGACCCAAGTCAAAAGAGCCCACCTCCAAGACTCTGATATTTGGGTCCCTAGATATTGCAACTTCATGTCTGTGCAGTTTTTTTTTATGTCTGTTTATCAGGTTTATCAGGTTTTCTTCAAAGTTCTACCGTGTTATTATAATCACTGTTAATGGTCCATTTAATGTTTATTCATATGTATAGGCCTACATGCTTCCTGTTCAATCATGTAAATTCCTGTGCAAAACAAATCATGCTGATAATATAATTATTATTGAATAATGTTGCGTTAAACTAGAAAAGCATTTTATATTAAAGTCAGCATGAAAAATAGGTTGTAATGGTCTTTTTCCCCATGGTTTGACTTCTTTTCTGGAACAATAAAAATGTAGGGAGGGACTTGATTTTGTCCATGGGGAATTGATTGGATGATTGGATGGTTGTGGTTTGCTATTGATGTGATGTCATGCGATTGACAGGTTGTCCCGTCCTCTCGCCAGTAAACACATCATCAGAGAAGAGAAAATGATTTTGAGGAAGTGAAAGTTATTTTGATTAAAGATTATGAGGGCACATGAATAAACAAAAATAATGATGTACACGGATAAATCATTTATAATAAATACTGCAATATTCCATTAAAAAAAAAACAGGAATTGTCCATTTTGATTTCGTCGTGCTAAGCACATACAAGTAGTCTCGCAGACTTTTGGAGCCCAATGTATAAATAATATCTCAAATGATTTGTTAGGCTGTTATATAAGCAATGCCTTTAATGAACAATTGAGCCAGACAAATTGCAGCGTCTTGAAGTAGCCTACTTCTGCCGCTGCGCATGCGTCCTGTGTCAGTCAGCTGGCGGTGACGCGCAGAGGAATCTGAGCAGAGCCACTCATTGAACTCTTGAGGAACGCGCCTCCAGTGGAGTAGAGCGCTGCTGATGACTGCGCATGCGCGTTCTTCAAAGTTCAGTCCGCGTCTCTGACTGCTCGGATTCCTCAACGCCGTCTTCAGTTCACTCGAGTACTCACTGCGCGCGACATGAGTGAGCGGACTCAGCAGCATCGCTCGGCTTTAGTTGCTCTTCTTGAGTAAATCACGGGTGAGAAAGTAAAACGATACTGAAGAAAAACACGATGTAGTGCAAATACCGACGCTGGACTGTTTAATTCCCTACCTGCAAAGCAGAGTTGTATAGTATCGCGCTGGAGGAGAAGTAGACAGCGGTGGGACAAACATGCTCTCGCCGTTCTTGGCGTATTTTCTGTCGCTTGTGTTTCTGTGTAGGATTGCGCGCTCCCAGTACTCAAGCGACCAGTGCAGCTGGAGGGGCAGGTGAGACACGCTTTAAACATTACTAGTATTATACAAGTGCGCACTTATTACTCGTTTGCTGATGTAAAATTAATTTCAAATTAGTAAATTGCAGTTGGAGGTTTAAATCTTTAAAATCCAAGATTGAATTTGTAGATGCCAATTAATGTTGTTGATACTAAAACAAGTAGAATATTAACTTTACATCATAATTAATATTATTACAGTAGGCTATGCGAAGTCTCCGTATGAGCGGTAGTAACGTTAGTAGGCTATTAAAGCTATGTTTATGAGTTGAGTAATTGTATTTTTTATTTTTTTGTATCAGGCCCATTATTTGTTGGAGTGATATTGCTGAGTGGTAGTGGTTGTAGCATCTGTCTTGATTTAACATTGTATCATTATTCTTATTTTTTTCAACTCATAAACTGTTCTCTTGGTCTGGATAGTTTAGATTTACTCTGTAAAAAAAGTTAAATGATCAATAAGTTATGACCACATATGTTTTTACATAGCTTTAACTCAAATAATTAAAATAAGTAAAAAATTTGTTCAATCTTGTTTAACTTTAAAAAAAAAAGTTGATAATTGCTTAAGTCAGTTTAATGTAATTTAAGTTGAAATTACTTAAACATCCAAGTTGATTGTACTTAAACATATAAAGCAGCAACTTTTAATTGTTACACTGTACAGTCTTGTTATTCTGTCCTGCTGTATGTTGAACCTCACTGGCATAACCTGAAAGCAGAATCTGATCAGTGATTCATTTCTGCTCACTGGTTTGACCTAACCCAGATTAATCTCTCATGTATAATATGCAAATCACTCTGTTCTTTGTTTGTTTAGACAGTTGAACTTTACTTGAGTTAATAAACTATTTCCTATACACACTCACACCGGCTGTGACATTTTCTAGAAAACTTTTAGTCATCTTGGCTTTTAAATGTAAATGTTCAGTCAAATGTGAAATATGTTTTGGTCGCCTAGGTCGACAATAAATCTTAGTTCATGCTATAGATTTCCCTGCCACATAACTTCATTTTATAACCATGTTATTATTCCTCAACAATAGCTCTCTTCCTTCAAAAAAAAAAAAAAAAAAAAAAAAAAAAAAAAAAAACCTTAAACATAACATATTTCGGCTCTCTGTGAAGTCTTTTACAGTAAAAAGGCTGAGTGTGCCAGCCATAATCTGCTGTTGATTTGCCAGGTCTTAGTTCAGCCTCTCATTACGGCGGAGCTCTTAATTAAAGAGGAGCCGTTATAAACAAGGACACGGCAGCTTGTGAGTCTGCCCCGCACATGTGTCACCCCAGGCTCCACATGAGTTTTGGGTCCTCACCTCTCATTTTGGTGAGAGTTTAATCTGGGATCTGCAGCAGGCCCTAAATTCATCTCTGATTGTAGAACCGCTGGAGGGTTCAGAAGCAGATGGCTCATTTTCTGCCTAACTGACATCAGGCCGCAGAACCGCAGATGATGTCTAAAAGTAGAGGAGAGAGTCTTTTTGTGGGGCCGTTGGACAGCGGCAGGACTGCTGCCCGGACATGCAGATCCTCGTCGTTTTGAGGAGTTGAAAGCGAGGGGAGGTTCAACTGCGTGACCTGTATTTGCACTTGCATGCTCCGGGTTCGGCTACTGTCTCTGCACTTGTCTGCGGAGAGGCCTGCGTGTCCTAGGAGCCATTGACTTGAGCTTCAAAAATCCTACCCACGGCAGTATGCCCAGTGTCGGATCTTGCCAAAGCGTTGGAAAGGAGAGAAGAAAAATGAGAGACGGTTAATGTGTATGTGTGTGCGCGCATGCCTGCACGTGACGGGTCATGCAGCAAGCCTTGCGCGTGGGTCTTAACACCTTGTGTGAAAAGACATTAACTTCATTCTTCCTGCTCGGAGAAAAGCTTTCCTTTCATATGAGCTTCAGCTTTGGACTCGACTCTGGCGCAGACTTTTCAGAACAATCGCCCTAATGTTTGAAGTTTCCTTTGCTGTGTTTTTACGTTAAAGGCCACTGATAGAAGATCCAACCATCCTTATTCAGGGGATTACCCTGGTGTGAGATGCCGCCATTTGCTTCAAACCAGGCTGGTTTGCTTTGTTTAATCTGCGTAGTTGTTTGTTAAAATGTACCAGCTATAACTCCAATGTCAGAATTAGATAAGTAATACTTCACAATGTTTGATGTTTGACGACTGACCTGTTCCAAAACTTAGTGAACTGCCATTTCCCTTCCAGTATTTTAAGGCAACATATGATTGCTTCCAGACAGTAGCCAGCTAAATTATGCTGCCTTCTGAAATCATTTGTTTTGGCAGAATTCATGGATAAGCCAATCCCAGAATGATTGCACTTAGTGAACACAATACCTTCATGAAGTCGAAAGGGACATGGATTATGTTTTTTTAAATATATGTTTGTATTTAAAGTCCCCCTGTAGTCAATCATTTATTCCTTAAAACTCATCTTTGATCACCAAAATTACATATTTAAAAAAAAGTTTCCTTAAATTTTGGTTTCACGTCTTAAAATAGCTTGAATGTAACTCTATTACACCTTTGCCTCATTTAGTACAGGTCCTTCTAAAAAAATTAGCATATTGTGAGAAAGTTCATTATTTTCCATAATGTAATGATAAAAATTTAACTTTCATATATTTTAGATTCATTGCACACCAACTGAAATATTTCAGGTCTTTTATTGTTTTAATACTGATGATTTTGGCATACAGCTCATGAAAACCCCAAATTCCTATCTAAAAAAATTAGCATATTTAATCCGACCAATAAAATAAGTGTTTTTAATACAAAAAAAGTCAACCTTCAAATAATTATGTTCAGTTATGCACTCAATACTTGGTCGGGAATCCTTTTGCAGAAATGACTGCTTCAATGCGGCGTGGCACGGAGGCAATCAGCCTGTGGCACTGCTGAGGTGTTATGGAGGCCCAGGATGCTTCGATAGCGGCCTTAAGCTCATCCAGAGTGTTGGGTCTTGCGTCTCTCATGGATAAGATCCGTGAGAGATCTTCACAATATCCCACAGATTCTCTTCACAATATCCCACAGATTCTCTATGGGGTTCAGGTCAGGAGAGTTGGCAGGCCAATTGAGCACAGTGGTTTTGGCACTGTGAGCAGGTGCCAGGTCGTGCTGAAAAATGAAATCTTCATCTCCATAAAGCTTTTCAGCAGATGGAAGCATGAAGTGCTCCAAAATCTCCTGATAGCTAGCTGCATTGACCCTGCCCTTGATAAAACACAGTGGACCAACACCAGCAGCTGACATGGCACCCCAGACCATCACTGACTGTGGGTACTTGACACTGGACTTCAGGCATTTTGGCATTTCCTTCTCCCCAGTCTTCCTCCAGACTCTGGCACCTTGATTTCCGAATGACATGCAAAATTTGCTTTCATCCGAAAAAAGTACTTTGGACCACTGAGCAACAGTCCAGTGCTGCTTCTCTGTAGCCCAGGTCAGGCGCTTCTGCCGCTGTTTCTGGTTCAAAAGTGGCTTGACCTGGGGAATGCGGCACCTGTAGCCCATTTCCTGCACACGCCTGTGCACGGTGGCTCTGGATGTTTCTACTCCAGACTCAGTCCACTGCTTCCGCAGGTCCCCCAAGGTCTGGAATCGGTCCTTCTGCACAATCTTCCTCAGGGTCCGGTCACCTCTTCTCGTTGTGCAGCGTTTTTTGCCACACTTTTTCCTTCCCACAGACTTCCCACTGAGGTGCCTTGATACAGCACTCTGGGAACAGCCTATTTGTTCAGAAATTTCTTTCTGTGTCTTACCCTCTTGCTTGAGGGTGTCAATGATGGCCTTCTGGACAGCAGTCAGGTCTGCAGTCTTACCCATGATTGCGGTTTTGAGTAATGAAACAGGCTGGGAGTTTTTAAAAGCCTCAGGAATCTTTTGCAGGTGTTTAGAGTTAGTTAGTTGATTCAGATGATTAGGTTAATAGCTCGTTTAGAGAACCTTTTCATAAGCTAATTTTTTGAGATAGGAATTTGGGGTTTTCATGAGCTGTATGAGTAAATCATCAGTATTAAAATCATCAGTATTAAAACAATAAAAGACCTGAAATATTTCAGTTGGTGTGCAATGAATCTAAAATATATGAAAGTTTAATTTTTATCATTACATTATGGAAAATAATGAACTTTATCACAATATGCATTTTTTTTTAGAAGGACCTGTATATGTGATTTTATGAATATGGAAATTAGCCCCGCCTCCACTCACTCACACCAGCTCAGAGATCCACTGGTTGACGATCACACGTTGACCTGATTGGTTACAAGGTTGTTTGTGACGTCAGAGACACCAGTGATTTTAAACCGCATTTTTGAGACTGTCTTTGGTTCACTGCAGTTTTAAGGAGAAAATACTCACCAATGGAGTTGACATGAGTTTACACATGGTTTGTCTTGATTTTCACCACAGGGGGACTTTAAGTATAAATCGGGTTATTTTACAGCTTTTTTTTCTAAATTAAAACGTAATTAGAATTGGTTCATTTTAAATGGATTGATTTCCAATTATTTCAGTAAATATTATGTAAATAAATATAGATTTAATGGCAGGAATTGTGATGCTTGTGTTATTTATTATCTTTAAATTAAATGGTAAGAGATCTTATTTATTGGCTTTATCGACCATCACCCACAACAAATATATTCGTTAACCACTAATCTGCAATATAATGTTTTTAATCTGTTAATCTAATCCAATTTTATTTGCCTCATTAAATTGTGTTTTATGTATAGCCTATTGGCATTACATAGGCCATCACCTGATTTAATTTGTGTGAGCTATGTATTTTTTTATGCTTATTAGAATGTTAGCTTCATGTTAACATCACAATCTATTGGAATCAGTTGTGAGTTGGAGGTTCTCGTCATGCGTTTCATTTGAGGTTTGTTATTTCTGGGTCGCAGCCTATGTTACTTTTGGGGTTGAGTTTGAGTTAGGCTTCTGCCATTTAAAGTAGGGCAGATCCTGGAACTGAGCTTATATCTCCTTTCTCTGCCTTCTTGTAGTGGTCTGACCCATGAGGGACACACGCGGGACGTGGAACAGGTGTACCTCCGCTGCGCCCAGGGCTTCCTGGAGTGGCTGTACCCCACAGGGGCCATCATCGTCAACCTTCGGCCGAACACATTGTCCCCAGCGGCGTCTCTTCTCTCCGTCTGCATCAAACCCTCTGCAGAGTCCAGCGGGACCCACATCTACCTGGACCGGCTGGGAAAACTGCGATTGCTCCTCCATGAGGAAGATCAGGCAGAGGGAAGAGTGCACTGTTTCAGCATCCAGGACGGGGCGCTCTTCATCGAGGCAGTGCCTCAAAGGGACATCAGCCGAAAAATCACAGCCTTCCAGTATGAGCTGGTCAACCACAGACCAGGAGCTGATCCACAGTCATTATCTGGTATGATGTTCTCTTGATCTTTAAAGACTCCCTTGACAAGCACAGTTTTCTTTCATGTGAAAAGTGTTTTCTCAAACAGAAATGTTTTTTCTTTTCTTTTTTTCGTCAAATTAAAGTTGTATTTGAAAAAAAAAAAATATAGCCTAACAGAAAATGGCCTCAAAGTCAACAGACATCAGCTAAAAAGCCCAATTCTGATTTCCTGAATTCTTTGATGGAACAGTAAGATTATAATTTTTGTGTGTGTGTGATTTTCAAAGAAGTTTCTCATGCTCACCAAGGCTGCATTTTATTTAATCAAAAATACAGTAATTAAAAATAAAATAAAAAATAGGCCTCTTGAGGTTACACTTTATTTCGATAGTCCACTTTAGACATTCTACTGACTATAAGTAACTTTGCAACTACATGTCAACTTATTCTACTAACCTGAACCCAAATCTTAACCTAAAAGTCTACTAATACTCTGAGTGTTAATTGTCATGAAGTAGCAAATTAATGAGAGTTAGTTGACATGTTGTTACTTAGTCCACTTTAGAAATTCTACCAACTCTATCAAAATAAATTGTAACCCGATTTGACTAATTTGCCAAATGTAATTTATTCCTTTGATGTTAAAGCTGGATTTTCAGCATCATTATTACTCATGTCACATGATCCTTCTGAAATCATTCTAATATGATGATTTGATGCTCAAGAAACATTTCTTATTATCATTGTTGAAACCAGTTGGTCTGATTAATGTGTTTGTGGAAACCATGATGCATATCTTTCTTGGTTCTTCAATGAATTCGCAAAAAGCGTTATTACATTTCTGTGACTCCGTGGTTTTTAGGTACACGTATATTAATGCACGCAATACCAAGGGTTTGTTTATTTTAAAAAGTACACGATCCGTAGCCAATGTTTTCATGCCCAGCAACAGATGATATCTTTACCTCAGGAAACATCCACCCCTCTGTGATGCTGAGATCTGTGCTCATATTTATACTGGAAAGTGATACTGATTTGAACCTTGTTTGCCGTGTGATTAAATACTGTGTTATTCAGGACTTGTGGCGTAGGTTTCCCGCTGAGACGCCACGAGCGCCCCGTTGCTTCTCTCTGTCATTTACTCCGGAAAACCATGTTAAACATTCAGCCTCATTTCAGAAATTAAATTTAAAGCAGTGCACCTGCTGAAACTGAATGGCCTAAAGCAAAGTAGATACTTTATATAACAGGTCTGTTTTTCCTCTCTCAAACAAAGCTAAAGTATTGTTTCAATGTGTTTCCCCCTCAAGGGCAACACTGCCATGTAAATCTGTGCTCTGATAAACAGCATTTAGTTCGATTTCTGCAGACATGGTTACAGTAAAACCAGAGTAACTTTAAACGGTTTCTGTATTCTGGGACTGTGTGGCATTAATGCAGTTTACTATAAACCCTTTTCCTTTATATATTATAATATACTAGGAAGTAGGAAGCATTGAAAATATCCTCAGAGTGTAAATACTTTGCACTTGTGGATATTTCATACTTCTTTGTCACTGTCAATAAATACCACCATTGCAGTGCATTTGCGAGTTGGACAGTTTACTACGTCCAGAAAATGGGCAGACAAAACCTTTCTACACATGGTTTAATGTGTCCTTTATTGTCAAGGTTGTATGTTCCCCTGCTTGTGATTTTAGCGATCTGAGCGGGTAGATCTGTACGTTTTTTCCGAGCTTGTGTGTGTTTTTTTTTTTGGTTTTGTTTTTTGCGTTCACCTCGTGAATGCTGACCTGCTGTGCTGGAATTGAGTTGCTTTCCATCACTGTGGAATGTGTCTTAGACCAGCTGTTGGGAGGACATATTATCTCCATTTTTTTTTTCCCCTACTCCCTTCCTCTTCCTCTTTTCCCCTGTCTCTCTGGCTTCCCCTCTCTCACTTTTTCCTTCATTACTTTTCATTCCGCCTCTCTGAAGTGGTTGGGATGCAGGCAGAGTGGCATATGAATCTTTTCTGCATTAGCATGGAATGCAGGGGGGGGGGGGGGACCAGATGTAGCTGGGACACTATCTTCCCCCTTTCACCCTGCCAGCGTGTGAAGTGGTTGTGATCCCAGCAGCGTTGCATTAATTTGGGGCAGCGAGGGCTGCTGACTCAGATGCCAGCCCATTCCTGCGGTTCCGTTTCAACTTTTTTGCATGCGAGTCGCCACAAAGCTTTTGAAAAAGCCCATCTGTGCTCCAAGCCCAGCTTTCGCGTTCAGGACGTAAGCGCTGGCAGCAGTTAACGCTTCACATCAAAACTCTGCAAGGCCTAGCATTCTGAAAGATCACCCGCTTTGAAGCTTTGGCGTTTGCCAGCTGTTGTGAAGCAGATTCCTGGATGACCTCTGGCCCTGTTGGTGATGCGACGCGCCTTGTGTTGCAACAACGGACGACCTCTGGTCCGCTCTCCTCGCCCACAGCTCCTCAACAGACATGACCAGACCAGCTCTGCTCATACTGTATGTGAAGGGCCAGATTCAACAGATCAGTTATTTCACCAACTTAAAGGACAACTCCGGCGCAAAATGAACCTTTGGTCTAATTACACATTGGTACATAGTCAATCGTTCTCTGAGATTTGTTTTCATGATTATCGAATGTAAAGAGTTTTATCTCTAAAAAACTGTTTAGCTGATAATGCTAGTACATAGGGCATACAGTAATGAAAATAAAAATCGCTAGTTAATACCACTAACAAGGCTCAAAATAGCCCAACACTAACACGGTAGCATAATGAGGGTCCCTACCTGCAAACTGAAGCATTGAGAACGTTGTAAGTGTACAGACAGTTTAACAAGAAGATATTTTATAAAGACAGTCCACTTCGTTTATACAGGCAGGAGCCGTCTTTGGAAAACAGGAAAACAGTCTTGACTAATCATATGGTCCGTTGTTTCCGGAAGAAAGCACTGAGCGCATAAGAGAAGCACTGAAGGCAACAGAGAGAAAAAAAAAGAGACTTAGTTCGGCAGATTATTCAACCGACGATCCTATTATGATTCGACTAGTCGAGACTGTTTTCCAAAGACGGCTCCTGCCTGTATAAGCGAAGAGGACTGTCTTTATAAAATATCTTCTTATTAAACTGTCTGTACACTTACAACATTCTCAATGCTTCAGTTTTTGCAGGTAGGAACCCTCATTATGCTACCGTGTTAGTGTTTGGCTATTTTGAGCCTTGTTAGTGGTATCAACTAGCGATTTTTATTTTCATTCGTTATAAGCTAAACAATTTTTAGAGATAAAACTCTTTACATTCGATAATCATGAAACCAAATCTCAGAGAACGGTTGACTATGTACCAATGTGTAATTAGACCAAAGGTTCATTTTGCGCCGGAGTTGTCCTTTAAAAATAAATGCCTTTCTGATCTGATATGTGATGGGAAAAGGGAGTTGAGCGAATTCGGCAAAGGGCAGATTCGAACTTAGGTTGATTTGCGTCAACTTTATGCCACACGCGTTACCCCTACACTATTGCTACTGTTGGCAATCCAGCGTCTTACGTAATTTTGTCTGGCCCAACCAGACGTCAGTTGGCGGAGTTAATGTAAATAGCCTATGCCAACGAGGTAAATAGTGTGAATTGACACTCCATAACAATATACGACACTTTAAAAATGTTGTTGTACTTTACTGCTAGTGACCAGTGTATCCTTGCATCGTGATTCACTAAAAGCCAGAACACTTTGAAAAAAACACATAGCAATGCTCTGTGAGCCACCCGCAAGATCCTAGCATTGCGGCAGAGTTTTGGCCAATCACCCACTCACATTTACTTCAGGAAAAATGTCATTTTGAAAATCTTTTTGAAGCCCCTCAATCTACCTGCACTTATAGACAAGTAAACTTTTGTCTGGTAGCTGTGGACAATGTCCACTGACACACCTGCCCAATCCAACAGACCGTAACCCATAAACCCTTCACCCAGCCACCTGAATCAACCAGTCGCTCTGCTGCAAGCCTGGGGGGCTTGAGACCCTCCAGACAAACGTGCTGGACTAAATCTGCGCTCAGGGGCCGTAATGACCCCAGAGCCTGATTTATTTGGAGAGAGAAAACACCGATCAAAGCCGACACGGTGCTGCCAGTGTTTAGGTTTTGCTAATTGCCTTGTAGCCATCTCAAGATTCTGCGGCGACCTGAAAGCGAGGGAGTGTTTTCCTCTTGTCATGTGTCGCTATGGGTTGTAAAATAGTACAAAGTGTTCGACGCACCCTAGGTTGTTGGCACAGGTGGAAGTGCTGTGCAGTGTTGGCTCCTCTGGATGTTTCTTTCTCTCTCTTTTTTTTTTTTTTTTTTCTTCTAGTCCTTGCAATCACTGCTCCATGTTTGAGTTGTTCTCAGCTGGATCTCATTTGCGTTGGGGTGAGGACAATGTGTGTTTGTCAGTGTTTTTCTAGAGGGGGAAGGGTCGAGATGTTCCCCTCCTCTCCACCAACACAACGTCCTGGTGGTTAATTACAGATGTTTTTGTTTTTTTAATGAGAAGCCTTTTCTTGCAGGCTGCCCCACATCTGTTTGGTTAGAAGCCAACTAGCCGTGGCGATAAAGTCAGCTTCTGCACGCTCAATAAATCTGCAGCAGAAATTAATTATGTCTTTTGAAGGTCCAATGTGTATTGGGAGCACGTGGACGGTGTAGATGTAGATCCGTGTTCTGGTTTGTTAGACAGATTTCTAAAAATAACATGCTACATTTTGCACATGTGATGGTTATTTCTTGTTCTGTTGCATTATCATCAAGCAGTGGGTGTGTTTGGTCTGATTTTGTTATTCTGTATCTCCACAGCACCCTGCCAACCCTGTACAGATACGGAGGTCCTGCTGGCCGTTTGCACCAGTGACTTTGGTAAGACGAGCCACATCTTTAAAGAAAATTAAGTTTTTAATGATCATTAGTTAAAAAAATTTATAAATGCGTACATGTTTCATAATTACGTTTTCAATTAAATTATAATTATAATTGGGAAACAATCCTAAAGCATCCTTCCCACCTGGCACTATTTAAGCTACATGAATACTGTTATCTGTCTATCTATCCATCTCTGCATCTGTCTGTCTGTCTATCTGTCTGTCTCATCCATCCATCCATCTATCTATCTATCCATCCATCTATCTATCTATCTGTCTGCCTATCTATCTATCTGCCTGTCGACTAGGCTTTCTCTAGCCAACATCAGAGTTTGTTTACAAACTTTACTCATCTTGTTTGTTTAATAACATTAATTGTGCATATCTCTGAATCATAAGCCTTCATTATCGAAACTTGCATTGCTTTAAAATCCTGGAAAAAATCTTACAATTCCTGTTGTTTTCCTAAAGAGGTGTCTTATGCTGTTAGTATCATGATGGACATATTTGGAACATGTTTTTTAAATATCTAGTTTTTGTTTTATGTTGGAATCAAAAATGTTTCATAATACAAAATTATGTTAAGAGAAAATTCCAATGTAGATCCTTTTAGGATGGGTTCCCTACTGTGCTAGTTCAAATGGGAATCCCATACACATTCTTTGAGGATTGTTTGACCAGGGATATCCCATAATGCAATCAATATGGAAAAATCCCACCAACTATGTTTGTCTTATGTAGTTTTATTTCTCTCCTCTACAGTGGCAAGGGGGAATATTCTTGGTGTGGCAGAGGAAGAGGACCAGACCTCGGTTACCGTGTCCCTGAGTCGCCTATACAGACAGAAGACACAAGTGTTTGTGTCTGGGGGCGGCCGGGCCAAACGCTGGACAGGCTTTGTGAAGATGCCCAGCCAGTGCGGAGTTAAGCCAGGAGATGGTGAGTTCCTCTTTACTGGGACGGTGCGATTTGGAGAGGCCTGGCTCAGTTGTGCTCCACGGTACAAGGACTTCCTTAGGGTGTATCAGGATGCACAGCAGCGAGGGACCAACCCTTGTCATTTGGACACAGACTGAATTCTTTCCAGGAAACCACACGGTCCGCCCCGTCGCGAGGAACTGTGACCCTGCGAGCAGCTGTCTGTCTCTGTTTGTGTCTGCAGACTGGAGAGGTTTAGGTCCGTATAGACTGCAATATCAATGCAGAAACCTCTCGCCTGCTGTCCCAGTATTCCCTGAGACACAACTCGTGCTCTTAAAACATCCCGCAAAAACATCTAAAGTTGGACTTTTATTTACAAAGCCAATGCCGAATTCTCCTGACATGTCTTAAGACTGATATTTTCAGATTTTTTTTTTTACTTTGTTGCGGTCACAATGTAGCAGACCTGGCTGTTGAATGTGTAAAATGTGAAAAGAACATTCTGAAACGGAAGTCCCAAATGCTTTGTAAAAAGCTTGTTGTACAGTTTTGCAGTCGTTTCTATGACAGAAATATATTGAAGAAAAAGCCTGCTTTTTATTTTTTAAGAAAATTTGAAGTGCAATTCCTGCCTGTGTTTTGTCTTCAGGCTGTTCAATTGCAAATGTGTCTTTCCAAGGATTAAAGTTGTTGTTTTTTCCTCTTTGGAATTAAATCATGTGTCTGTTTTTTGTTTTTTTGCTCACGCATGGTCACTGTAGGTTTCAACCTAATCTATGAACTGTGTCTGAAAATAATTTATCATGTACTTGTTCTCTGTAGGTCTTACTAGGATTTTAACAAAGGGCTAATCCCAAATCTGAATTCTGAATATTCTTGAGTCATTTCTGCAAAACTGTGTGAGATGATGTTTTTCACACTAATTTTATCAACCACCAGGGGAACATTGTAAGTCAGATTGCATAGAAAAGTAATATCGCACATCTCCCCTAAAAACCCCACATTTTGAGGTATCATTCATGTATGTGTATGTACAAACAGGGTTGAATAAATCATAAGCTTCAAGTGATAGTTCACAAAAAAAATAAAATCTGTAATTTACTGATCCATATGTCGTTCTAAAAACACCTAACTCTAATCAAAAACAGGAACACAATCCCTTTCAAATGAGTGAAAATTTTTTAAAAGTCAAATGATTTATACAATGCAGATTGTTTCAAAAAGCAGCTTTAATGATGTTTTCCATGAAACTTAAGCTTTCTACGTAAACTTTTGTAGTTATAGCACTTTTTGTTTGGCACTCTAAACAAGTTCATTTCTATTCCCTGGTTTGTTAAAATTGTTAAAACTACTCCAAATTATGAGCAAGCGCAATAGTGACATTTGCTTGGTAACCACTGCTGATGATTTGAGGTTTTAGTTTTACAACTAAGCACATTTGAGTTCATAAGTTTACAAAACCATGCTAATAATAAAAAAAAAATAAGAGGGATCATAATAATTGCTTCAAACATTTGAGTTGGAGGATTTGGGTAAATTGTCCTTTGTTTAAAGATTTTATTTATATATATATATATATATATATATATATATATATATATATATATAAATAGTTCTACTCTTCAGAAGCTACAAAAGGTATTTGCATGTTAAAATAATAGGTACAATTTACACAAATCATTCGCCTTATTAAGATTCGTAGTCGGGGGAACACAAAAGCATAATATTTGCCCCCCATCACCATGTTCTATAGGGGCTCTGCAGGTACAAAATAAAGAAACAAACATTGCAATGTTGCACTTTCTGCAAGATGTATGTGAACATATCTCAAACATTTCATAAATAGTTCCTTCTCTGACAAAATGCCTCTGTCATTATTCACCGGCCTCATGTTCGTGATTAACTAACCAACCTCCCATTCTCCCATTATTATTAAATCAAGAACATGATGCATAACAAGCTTCATCCGTTGAGCATTGTGTGCGGATTCACTTCCGTCTGGACTCCCTCTGAGAAATATCAGTCTTTCACGCTGGTGTTGGTGGTTGGTCTATTGGTTGAGCTCCATATGAAATGCATTACTTCTAGTTTTCGAGCCTTACAGGAGAGTTATCATTCACTGGAAGCAGACTGGAGCTGATTCCTCTCCACGGGTTGCTGTGGTGCTCAGGGAGGCGCTCAGTCAAGGTCAGACTGAAAGGGCTCTTTGTGTGAGCTGGTCCGGTCTGAGAGAGCGAGACGGCCTCAATAGAGCCCTGTGATGCCACACAAAATGGAGGAACGGGCCATGTGGACTACGGACCAGTCCATTCAAGATGCTTGTGGTTTATTTTCAGAGCGTCTTTTTCAACATTCAGTATTACACCGAATAAGTATGTAGGTTCAAAGTAGGCCTACTTCGGTCCTCAAAGAGTTTTGTTTTTCTCCATCTCTTTTTGTTTCACTTTTGACAAGAAGCACACCCATAATGTCTCTCAGTGAGTGGCCACAAATAGACAATTGCTTCTGCAGGCTGTTCCGCGCTCAATGGAGAGTCTGAATTCCAGTCCAACGGCAGCAGCCCTGGAATCGCTCACTGGGAAATGCAAACAGTGTTCCCATGACAACGGTGAGGCGTAGCAAACCCTCGCTCAGAGCTCCTACGAGGTGAAAGAGAAAAGAAAGGGAAAGAAGTGTGGTTGTCCATTTGCACAGCCGCTTTGAGCGTCTCGCTGGCGACGTTCTGTCGAAGGGCATCCCGACCGCATTGTGAAGTATGTTTGGAGTTTTTGGATAAGATATTCCCATTGGAACAAGACACTGACCTTGATGTAAGGTCACATTGCCAATGTTTAGTTGTTTTTGTAGACTTATTTATAAACTGGGGAAGTGGACCCATGCCCTTGTCACCATGATAAAGTTGCTGTGTCTTGCACAATGACCTTCCCCAAAACCGTTTTCTAAATCTGACTGTAGCAAGGAGTGTAGCAACTATTACAACTCTCCGCCTATTTTTTTTGTTGTTGAAAGTTTTTTTTTTTTTTAGAGATAAGCATTGTTATTTATGATTAAAACATCAAAACTGTTTGGTAAGATGGTAAGTCTTCTCCATGGTAAGGTTTTGTGGAAAAACGGAAAATCCTGGTAATTTTCCGACTGGACATTAAGTTTATGGACATTTTCTTTAACCTTGAAACCCAACACTAAATCTCATGCTATTTTCAGTTGTATTGAGGTATCATTCAGTCAAAATGTATTATACTTTCCCAGACATCAACATAGTGATCAGCCCAGATCCGGCCCACGTCTGGTACGCGGTGAATCCACATGTACAGATGTGGCCCGGATCTGGGCCGACAATATGTTGCTGTCTGGGTTCAATTTATATTAAATGCAATTCGTTGACCTTAAGAGTACTTTTTTGATCCAGTGAGTACTTAAAGTCCCCCTGTGGTGAAAATCAAGCTTTTAATGTTGTTTATATGTCTATGTGGTGTTTTTAATATGCTTCAACACAAACCATGTGCAAATTCATAAGTCAACACCATTGCTGAGTATTTTCTCCTTAAAACTGCAGTGAACCAAAGAGAGTCTCAAAAACACGTGTGGTGTTTCTGACCACGACAACGAGTGAATCTCTGAGCTGGTGTGAGTGAGTGGAGGCAGGGCTAATTTACATATTCATAGAGCCGCATATACTTAATCCCCATTAAGTATGTAGAGTTACATTCAAGCTATTTTAAGGCAGAAACTTTTTTTCAAAGAAAAAACTTTTAAATATGTAATTTTGGTGATGAACTTACTTCTATTGTCTTTAAAATACGGCTAAATTGTACTCCCGAATGTCCTGACAGGCCTGTATGGTGAGCTACAAAAAACCTTGCATGTCATGTATGTATTAGATATATTTGCAATTATTAGATATATTTGCAAGTCTAATATCGAATAACACACTAGAGTTTAAATTAGAATCAAGGTCATGTGCTTTGTGGGTTAGTCAACACATCAAAATACGTGTACTTCTTTAAAAAAAATGTTTTTTAAATGTACTTTAAAGTAAAACGTTTAATTTGACAATTAATATAAAGTGCATTTTTTTAAAGTGTACTTGAAACGTAGTCATGAAAGTCAAGTGTACTCTCTTTAAGTACACTTAAGTGGCCTTTTATTTCATTAATATTATATTATTTAAAAGTGCAGTGTATATTATACATTTGAAGAACACTACAATTGCACAATCAATACAATGATAGAATTTTCATTTTTGGGTGAACAATCCCACTTGAGCGGTGAAAGGCAGAAAACAGGGACTAATATGTCTGTCACACTATTCAAAAATAAATAAATAAAGGTGGTAAATCATCTATACAACTATAATGTAATGAAATATGCTAAATGCTAACCGGCCAAACATCCGACATCAAATACTTCCATTCTATATAATATGCGAAAAACAGTGCCAACAGAGTAGTATGTCCAAGTACATAGTATTTAAAAAACAGTCGGCAAAAGTACCCGGATGACCTACTACTTCTGGCAAAATTCTGAAGTGCACATTCATTGGACACTTTACTATCCCATGAGGCCACGGGAGAGGATTTATGAATGACAGTGAAGCAACACAACTGTCGCTGGTAGGTCACATAACAGTAACAACATGACAGATGTAGTACTTTGCCAGCTGGATGATACACCAAGGAATACTGTGAACTGAATATGGCATATACATAAGCTCAACACAAAGGGCAAACGTCACGCTTTTAAAAATGAAGGTTTATTGGTCTCTATGGTTCCATGAAGACATCCATGAAATCTTTCTATTGTACAAAAAGTTCTTTATAGGAAAAAAAGTTTTTTTGGATTTCTTAAATGTTCTATACGCTTTGAATTTTTTTTTTCTTTTAAGAACTGCTAGAAGGTTCTTTAGGGAAGGGTTCCTTTATGTCTGGCATCACTGCGAAAAACCCCTTTTGGAACCTTTATTTTTAAGACTGTGAGCCCAGTCAGATTGTGTCTCCCATGACTATAGCTTGCGCAGTTCACTATAAGGTTGAGGTTTGACCAGACAACACACACAGTTTCCTGGACTCTAAATGCTATAATCACAATGAATGGTTCCGATCCAAGTAATGTTAAAATGCACATCCAACCATACGCATTATAAGAATACGGGAAACTATTCATTGAGGACATCCTTGGAGTGGACCGAATAAACACTGAGCGGTTAACATATTTGCAGAAACAGCAAATAGCGGAGCGACTTGGCAGCAAGAGGTCCAGAGAAAGAGCCGGGGGTCCCGAGGGAGAGGAGATGGGCAAGCGAACAAAGCGAGTGATTGGTACTCTGTGGGCCAGTGACATCTCTCCTGCAGGGGAAGTGGAGGAATGCTGGGAATGTGTTGACTTCACACACGCGCACCCCCCACAGAAGCCTGGCCTTGATGAGGACGAATCAATAGGAGCTCTGTTGCATCTGCACGTGGCGCTTCCTCCAGTACAAACACTACGCCTCGGCCCAGAGGACACCCAACAGCTAGACCTTCACACACAGACTAGAAAAACATGCATATTGCTTATGAATGCGCAAGCATGGCCTTATAGCACATTTGAACATATGTTGATTTTTTTTCAGTATTGAGAATTTTTTTAAGCGTTTTGTCCAGTAAGCATTTCTAAACTGGATTATAGGAACTAAATTGACTTCGTACAAATTGTATGCTCTGACTCCTTCTCTCAATTTTTCATTTTAGAATGTTCAGAATAGCATACAAACATGTAGTATTTATACTGTAGTCTATTTTCTTCATGCATGGTTTGGAATACCTAGATTACCTGACTAAATTAGCAACGTGTTAGGAAACCTCTTGTGAAAATGAAGTGCGCTTGATTGTATTTCTGACACCTCTCGAGTGTTTGGCATGGTAATGGATATGACAATGTTGATATGTTTGGTCTTGATGGAATAGATCTGCTACGCTGCTGCTGCAGAACATGTAGGGGATTTGCTGCAGCCGATGCAAACACGACACGCTGCTATGAGCAAGTTTGACATGCTGCTGCTGTACAAATAGTGTACATGAATTACCTGAAGCAGATCTATACAGGTGGAGCTGGGGAAGTTGGAGGGTTTCTGAAAGCATGGTGCAACTGCAACAGCAAATGCTGACCAAGTATTTAAAGGTTGATCAGTGAGCTCATTGGCTACTGATACAGTAGAAACCAACCAGCTGTGCCCTATAGAAAATGATGTGATTGCAAGCAGATTGAGTTATTGACCAATCATCCAGAACTTTGTATTGAATGTGAACTTCAAGTGTACTTTAAATAGTAATGTTTTTTGGTTACACTTTATTTTAAGGTGTCCTTGTTACAGTGTAATTATATATTTAAGTACAGAGTAATATTAAGTAAATACATGTACTTACTATAGGGATAGGGTAGGATTAGGGTTTGGTTGAGGGTTAGTTGCATGTAATTACGCATAATTACTACAGTAAGTACATGTAACATATGTAACAAGGACACCGTAAAATAAAGTGTTACCAGTTTTTTTTTTAAAACTGTTTGCAGATGTATAATAATGAGAGACAACTTAAGTGTACTTAAAGTGTACATAAAGACATGGAGAGCTCACTGTTGTCTTCCCTTGTGAAATAAGTAGTGCACTTATTTGTATTGAGTGTGGACTTGTAGTGTACTTTTTATTTTTTAAAAGCTGTACTTGCAGATAATATATTTATGTAACAAAAGGTCACAAAGGTCAGTGTAGCCTACTTAGCAGTATTTAGGTACTGTTTTTAAAAAGTTTAAAGAAAGTGCACCTTTAAAAAGTGCACTTTGTAATAATGTCAAATTAAAAGTTTGAACATTTATGTTTTGTTTTAATAATCTTCTGTCATAAAGAAATGCACTTAGTTTGATGTGTTGACTAAAGCACATGAAAATTACTTAACTGTAGTGTGTTATTCAGGGTTACATGTAAAGTTAATTTACTCAATTTAAACTTCATAATTATAAATATATTTAAAGAAATTACACAAATTTCTAAAGAAATGACATTAGTATAGTATAGTATAGTATAGTATATTTTTATAGTAAGTATATTTTACATATAAAGATGGTAAATGGACTGCATTTCAATAGCGCTGCATTTCAATAGCAGACCCAATGGCCACCAAAGCGCTTTACATATTGCCTCACATTCACCCATTCACTCACCGACGGCAGTGTCAGCCATGCAAGGCGCCATCCAGGTTAGGTGTCTTGCTCATAGACACCTTGACACATGGTCAGGTGGAACCGGGGATTAAACCACCAACCTTCCGATTTGTAGACAACCTTCATGAACCACTGAGCCACTGCCGCCCCATTAAGTACATAAAAATGTATTTAAGTCATGCTTAAGTACTCTTAAGTTCAGCTAATTTCATATACATTTAGATGATTTGTGAGGCTAAAGCCAGCAAGGGCAACCTGACTGTTGTCTGGCTAGACTTGGCCAATGCTTATGGATCTATCCCTCACGCCCTCATTCATGCAGCATTAGACCACTACCACATCCTGCAGCACATCAAGAGAATGATCACCAGCTACTTTGGTGGAATCCAGCTACGAGTCAACGCGGCCCAATTTAACTCAGTGGCAAAGCCTAGAAAAGTATCGTAACTGGCTGTAAAATCTACCCCATCCTCTACGTCATAGGAATGAACCTCCTAATAACAGCTGCGGAGAAGGATGCCTGGGTCCAAAAATGCAGCCAGGCATCCGACAACCCCCAATAAGAGGTTACATGGACAACCTTACCGTGACCGAACTGTTCTGGACCACATGGCAACATGGGCCAGAATGAAGTTTAAGCCAAAGAAATCCAGGAGTTTGGTGATCAGGAACGGGAAGTTGATCAACAGGTTCAAGCTGCATGTGCAAGGGGAAGTGATTCCATCGATAGAGGAGAATCCAATCAAATGCTTCGGAAAGTGGTTTGATGACTCACTTACTGACAGGAACAACAAACAAAAACGTCATTACAAGATCAGGTCGCAAGTGGGCAGCTCATTCATCTGTTGCACAAGCTGAAAGCATGTTGAAGCTATGGGATATCATTGGAGCGCCATGCACAGGAAGACAGGGTCTTGGAACCTCTCATTTTCAACAGTGGAGGAAGGCAGGAACCACTGAAAGAAGAGCCATGATTCAAGAGGAGGTACGGAACCTGGAAGGGGAAGGACGAGGGCAGTGGACCTAGCTTCCCAATGAGCCTGGACCAAATGGGATCTTCCCAAGAGGAAGATTACCTGGGTGGACCTATGGAGCCTGGAGCCTGGAGCCGTTACGCATCTCCTTCCTGCTGAGATCAGTGTATGACACACTGCCAACCCCAACAAACTTGCACAAGTGGGGTATGAGAGAGGACCCATTGTGCAAGCTTTGTGGGGAAAGGGGCACCATGGCACACATCCTGTCCGGGTGTAAAAAAGCACTCACCCAGGGAAGGTACAGGTGGCGCCACGACAGCCTACCACTTCGGAAAACAACATCAATCCAGTTTGTAAGGGAGGGGGAAAAGCCACCAACCAGAGTAACAACAAGAACCAGTCTGCTACAAGAGGCCCAATCATGGGAAATGAAGATCGACCTGGGAGGAAGGCTGCAGTTCTCCCAGTTTGTCCAGACAACCTTGAGGTCGGATGTGGTACTGTGGTCTGAAGAGGGAAAAAATATCATCCTCATAGAACTTACAGTCCCATGGGAACAGGGGTGTGAACAGGCCTTTGAAAGGAAGAGTGCCAAATATTGCTGTAATTTATAGTCATATTTTCAAAACCACTAAGAGATGTAGTTTTAAATATACTTCTTTTGAAGTGTTGCTGCTTAATTAAAAAATATATAGTGTAAACGATAAATCACGTTTGAGAATTCTGCTGGCTACTGTATACAGGCCATCAGGGCACCATAAAGATTTTATCAAAGAATTTGCGGACTTTTTTATCAGAATTAGTATTGGCTGCAGATAAAATACTAATTGTTGGTGATTTTAATATACACATAGATAATGAAAAAGATGCATTGGGATTGGCATTTAAAGACATTGTAAACTCAATTGGAGTTAGACGTGTCAGGACCTACTCATTGTCATAATCATACTCTAGATCTAATACTATCACATGGGATAGATGTTGATGCCTGAAATTCTGCAGAAGAGCGATGACATTTCAGATAATTATCTAGTCTCATGTAAATTACATTTAGCCAAGGCTGCAAAGCCGAATCCATGTTAGTTGAATAAAGTCAATATTTTAGTTTTTTTTGCGCACAAAAAGTATTCTCGTCACTTGATAAACTTAAGATTGAGCCACTGTAGTCACTTGGACTATTTTTACGATGTCTTTAATAACTTTTTGGGGGAACAAGTTTCAATCCCTTAGAAGCCTATGGAGGAGTGATCCAGCTCTCAGATTTAATCAAAAATATCTTAATTCGTGTTCCGAAGATGAACAAAAGAATTACGGGGTTGGAACAACATGAGGGTGAGTAATTACTGACAGAATTTTCATTTTAAGAGAGCAGCCAGAAAAATTAAGCGCAACTGGAAGAAAACAAAACTAGAGGTATTTCGGATTTCATGGAAGGAAAGCTCGATTGCTTATAGAGAGGCTTTAAAAGCTGCTAGATCTGCTTATTTTTCAAACCTATTAGAAGAAAATAAACATAATCCTAGGTATTTATTTGAAACAGTGTCTAAACTAACGAAAAAGAAAGTTTCAAGCCCACAATTTTCCAAGCAACACAGCAGTAATGACTTGTATGAACTTCTTCACTTATAAGATTGATAATATCAGGGACAAAATTATAACTATGCAACCGTCTACTACAGTATCGCATCAGGGAGTGCATTGTAGTCTCCCTGAGGAAAAATTTTAGTCATTTGTTGCTATAGGAGAGGAAGAATTTTGCAAACTCGTTAATTAATCGAAATCGAAATCAAAAACTCGTATGTTAGACCCTATACCGACTAAGCTACTGAAAGAGATGCTTCCAGATCTCATAGATCCTCTTCTTAATATCATTAATTCGTCTTTGTCTCTAGGATACGTACCAAAAATCTTTAAGCTGGCTATGATAAAACCGCTTGTTAATAAAAAAACTTGATCATACAAAATTAGTAAATTACAGGCCGATCTTGAATCTGCCTTTTCTGTCAAATATATTAGAAAAAGCAGTATCCTCACAACTGTGTTCCTTTCTTGCAAGAAATTATATCTACGAGGATTTTCAGTCAGGATTTAAACCGTACCATAGCGTCACAGTGTCTGGTTTGTGTTCCCCGGGTGTATCACTACAGGTCCTCGTTTCCCACGGTGTCATTCATGTTTACTACATTTCCCAGCATTCTGTTCTGCCACTCATCTGATCATTACACACAGCTGTTTCCCGTCACCTTGTTAGTTCTGTGTGTATATATACCCTGTCTGTTTTAGTGTTGTTACGGAGTCCTTGTATGTTGTCCCCACACTTCTGTTGTGCTTTGGAGCCTGTGTCTTGTGTGTGTCTTTTATGTCTTTGGACTTTGACCCTGGCCCTGGCCTGTTTGAGTACGGATTACCCCTTAATAAATATTGCGTTTGGATCTCTCATTTTCTGTGTGTGTGTTGTGACAGAAGGACTCCATCACCTTAAGATCCAGCATGATGCCAGCACGTCAGCTGGGTGCGGTTCGAGGACCCGGTCATCCGCCTTCTCACGCTTCCCCTGGCCGTCTCGCGGAGACAGGTAAGTGTCGTACACCACACACAGACCCTACTTCGGGCCGCCGTCGGGCCTTCCGAGCCGGGTCCCTGTCCTCCACCTTGCTGCCACATCTCGGGTACGCCTGTGGTCTCTGGCCCGGTTCATGGAACCCAAAAACGCTTCCCAAACCGATCCAGATGGCAAACTATACCATCAGACTCGGCTTGCGATTCTCTTTCGCTATAGGCTTCCGCCCAAGCTCAGTGATATTCATCACACTTAGGTGTTGAGCAAATATGCTCCTAAAAATAGTGACTTTGGTCACACCTAAGTGTTGAGCAGTGCTCCTGTCTTGTGTGCGCCCATCGCAGTCTACTGGCGAAGGACGTGACGTAGCCTCTTCCTCCAGCCGATATGAAGGCCATCTTCTATGAGCCCATACTTCATTGTACCCTGGAAAGGTGGGTCACGACCATCTTGGTCCATCTTGGTTAATTGAAACAGGCCTTTTTTCGGATGCTTTCAGATCTCTATCTTTCTGCACCACAGCCCATCCTGTGTTTGTACGTCGAAAGGTCAGTATCAGTACAAAGTTCTACCCGTCAAGTGCTCATAGCCAGTTGGGTCCTCAGGTCAACAGGAAAGAGTAAACTCATCCATGGACTGAGGATCTCTTTTCTAGTTTGGAGATGGATTCGGCCACCGCATCTCTAAAGACGAGTGTGTGGATGGTTATTGCTCTTTAGATGCTCCTGGGGCATATGGTAGACATAGCCGCTCGGCTTCCTCCATATGAATACCACTTCAGCACTGACTTCACGGCAGAGTCCTGAGATGACCGTGGCAGAGCGGCATGCACCGTGTGAAAGCACCCTGGCCTGCAACCAAACCCTCAGTCCGTAACAGACCTGTTGTTTCTCCGGACCAACAGTACTTAGAACGAGTGTCCATCAATACCGACTGAGGGGCCATGTACAAAGGGCACGCAGTAACGGAGGTCTGGGCGGCCCTTCGACTGCATTGGCATCCATTGTATACATTGCGACCATTGCGCTACGCTTCCCTCGCATGTTACAAGCCCGTCACCTCCTCCTTGGAGTCAGAAGTTTGTGAGGTTGCTTCATTCCACTTTTTCTTCCGGCCTGCTCAATCGTGCCACCAACGAGCCTCACGACAGCCTATGGCCAGGGAGAGTGGAGACTCCATCCCCAGGCGGTCCAGCTGGGCAGGGACCAGTTCGGGTATCTGTTTGCCTTTCCAGATTCGTTCCTCTGCCAGTTGTATTTTTCTGTCCGAGCGGACAACCCTTGGACAGACACTGGCTTTCAGCTGACCCCGGGGCCCCACAGAAATGCATTCCCCAGTGAGCCTTCTAAAGCGGCTATGCGATTCATTGTCGCTTGGCGCCCTCTCAAGTCAGTGATTTTTATCACATTCAGGTGTTGAGCAGGGATGCTCCTGGAGTTCAGTGAATTATATCACACTCAGGTGTTGAGCAGAAATGCTCCTGAAGCTCAGTGATATTCTTCACACCTAGTGTTGAGTAAGGCTCCTGTCTTGTGCACGCATGTCGCTTGCAAGTACTGTGCCAGGTCAGTAATGGAGCAGGTCTTGATAGTTGCCCCTTATTGGCCCAACCAGACCTAGTTCTCCCCTCGACAGCCCTTCCTGACTTCCCCTGAAAACATTCTCAGCGAAGGGGCATGATGGCACCCGCGTTCGGACCCCTGGAGGATTTCAGGCCGGTCCTAAATTTGGACGCGGAGGTTTAGGTAGCTACCGCAGGATTATGTGGTAGTCACCATCACTTCTGCGAGAGCACCCCCTGAATAGGAAGTTGTGCTTACGCCAAATAGAAGTGGAACCAATTTGTTGAGTGAGTCTTCTCTCCGTGAGGAGATCCTGAAAGCGTACGGTCATTTCAGTGCTCTCTTTCCTGCAAGATGGGTTGGAGTGAGGGCTGTGTCCTCCACCCTCAAAATTATGTTGCCTCTATTTTTTAGACGCACATCATGATCAAGAATCCCCTTGCACCCCTCTTTATCCTCTTGGGCCTTATCTCTGGTGCTACTGCACTGCAGAGACCGCCCCAGAGCCACTGCAGGTAGTGAGTTAAAAATTCTGTTTTAAAGAAACAGTTCTCCTGCTCGCCTGGTTTCTACTAGAGAGTAGGGACTTGCTCGCTTTTGGTCAATGAGTTGTACCTGGAATTCAGGCTGGCTAACTCTCACAAGCTGAGACCCCGGCCTGGATATGTGCCCAAGGTTCAGAGGTGTCAAAAGTATTCACATTCATTACTCAAGTAGAAGTATAGATACTAGGGTTTAAAAAGACTTTTGTAGAAGTTGAAGTATCAACTCCAGTTTTTTACTCAAGTAAAATTGTAAAAGTAATGGTTTCAAAAAGTATACTACTTAAAGTATAAAAGTAAAAGTAATGCAAGGAAAAAATGCCATTAATGACAAAAGCTTAGGCCGTATTTTGACCCTGTAATGTATTGCACACACACACACTCACACATGATTTTCCAAATCCTCGAAATCCATTTTTGATTTTAAGGTCACGGTTCGATTCGATTCTCGATTTTTACATTTATTTTATTAAAGCACAGTTTGCTATGCCATTTTTAGACTAGACTTTTATGCAATATAATATATGAACTTTGTTCGCAATGTACCACACTACATTGTCAAATTTAAAACATTTATTAACAAAATAATGTCACAATAACTTATATCTTCAATCAATTGGAAACTTAAGCAAAATAAACTGCCATGTAGTTTCTCTTTTGTAACTGCAGTCTTATTCACAGAAGATGACATTCAAGTTCACAACAAAACACACTGCAAAAAAAGCTTTTCTTATTTGTGTCTTGTTTCCAGTCCAAATATCTAAAAAGTCTTAAATCAAGATGCATTTACTAGATGAGTAAAAACCATAAGATATTATGTCTTGTTTTCAGGGGAAATAAATAAAAAATAATCGAGTTTTCGCTTAAAAAAAGCAAAATGATCTGCCAATGGAATAAGGAAAATAACTTTAATTCAAACAAAAACAAGATTATTTTTTTTATTCCATTGGCAGATAATTTCGATTATTTTTTATTTATTTTCCCAGAAAACAAATAATAGGCCTATCTTATGGCTTTTACTCATCTAGTAAATGCATCTTTATTTAAGACTTTTTAGATATTTGGACTGGAAACAATTAAGACACAAATACTATAAGAAAAGCTTTTTTTGCAGTGCAAACACGGTTTAACAAATACATCTTTATCTTGCTTTACCTCGGTCTTAAAGTAAAAACATGACTGTGAAAAATATTAGTATTTAATGAAATGCCTTTATGATGAAATCACAACATTTTCATGTCAATTTGTGTTCATTGTGACCACGAACTGTGCGCTGTCACTTTAACTCAGCGCGTGCACAGCAAAAATAGACTCGGTGCGGAAATGAACGACACTCATTCGTGGAGGTGGAAAATCAAGTTATTTGTGACATGCAAGATTTATTGTATAAAGATTTATACAGTTCTGAAGTCCGAGTCTGCAGTTTTTTGTCAATTTAAAGTTTTAAATTAAAAAGTGGAAGAATATGGTACATGCACATACAGTAGCAGAGCTTGCAAACTGTGGCTTTTTTGAAGCGCTTTGAATGCGAATGTGAGAGAACTCGCAGCACTTCAACACGAGTGTTTTTTTTCCGCTTTGCAAACCGACTGGACGTGACATGGGGGCGTGACAGCATCGACGATTCCATTTTTGAATTCGAAGTTCGAGATTGTGACTTAATTTCGATCGATTTCGTGACACCCTTACTCCTCTTACTCTTCAAACACACACGATTATCTTTGCCACTTATCCCACGATTGTCATACTACAGTATATTGTAAAAACGGCTGTCCCCAAATCAATATTTGACGTCATTTGCCCCGTATTCTTGAGCAGAAAACTGTTGATTTCTCCGTCCTTTACCGCATCTCTAAGGTTTCCTTCGGAGGAGTTTTGCCGCTTCGCACAACCAAATTTAACTATACAGCCTCTCACAAGTTAGAAAGAAAACACAAAGCCAATTAGCGATGTGTGTTCAGGAGGCGGGACTCAGATCTATTAACCGTGTGTGTTATTGGTCTTTTTTTTTTTGTTGTTGAATAATTCATTCAATATTGATGACAAACGGAATGAAATAGGACTAACGAGGCTATTTTTAAAAATGTAAGGAGTAGAAAGTAAAAAGTCGGCTGAAAAATAATTACTCAAGTAGATACCCAAAATTTCTACTAAGGTAACAAAGTATTTGTACTTCGTTACTTGACACCTCTGCCAAGGTTCCTCTCACTAAAGGTGGGACCAGGTAGTGAGCCTGCAAGCGCTACCCCAGAGGAGGCAGACCCAGCCCTGGCTTCTCGTCCGTTCGTTATTGCGGTTATATGTGCACAGAGCTTAAGCTTAGGACCTCAGACTAGCTCTTGTCTGTTAAGGAAATCAGCGGAAAAGGGAAGGCTGTTTCCAAGTGAGGTTGGCCCACTAAATTTGTGGTTGCCTTTATCTTTGTAAAAATACAGAGATGCACGTGTCCACTTAGGTGGTGAGCTCCTCTGAAGTGAGTGTGTGCTCCTGCCTAGGCGTTGACATAGGTGGATCCCTTTACCACTCTACAGATAAAGCGTTGTGGGGAAATTCGGTTCACGTACCTACCCCGAAGTGATAAAATAATTCTGAATCAAAATTTATAGGCAAGACAAGTTGTTTGTTTAGGCATGGTTTGTAGGGAATTACAAACCTGCACACATATATTGAAACGCACATAACTATAGAATCAATTCTTAATGCCCATGTGAACGCCATCAGCGTTCGCATTTAAAGTCTGTTTAGAGAGAACGGCGTTGTCTTAGCGGCCCATCATTTAATAACAAATGTTAATTTTCATGGAAGTGAATCAATCAAAACTAACTTTAGCTGGAAAATAACATTATTCAAGAACCGCTGTTACCTTAAATGATATGTTTATCTCTGTAAAGCTGATTTGAAACAATCTACATTGTTAAAAGCGCTATATAAATGAAGATGACTTGACCACCACTGCCGACCCACCATCGGGAGGGTGTTGCGGATTAGAGTCGAAACACCCAATGAACGATGGGTACCGCCTGATGACATCAACCCCTCCAGGCCAAGGCTACATTCACTTAAAGGATTAGTTCAATTTAAAAAAAACTTTTGCTGATAATTTACTCACCCCCATGTCATCCAAGATGTCCATGTCTTTCTTTCTTCAGTCAAAAAGAAATGAAGGTTTTTGATGAAAACATTCCAGGATTTTTCTCCATATAATCGACTTCAATGGACCCCAAACGGTTCAAAGTCCAAATGACAGTGTCAGTGCAGCTTCAAAGGGCTTTAAACGATACCAGACAACGAATAAGGGTCTTATCTAGCGAAACGATCGGTCATATCAAAAATAAATAAAAAAGTTTAAGTTTTATAAGCACAAATGCTCGCCTTGCTCTGTTCTGTGATGCGCGTTCGTGACTCACGTAATACGCAATTTCGTTGAAAAGGTCACGCGTAGGCGGATGTACAGAGTCAGTGTTTACAAATGTGAGGAAGGAGGACCATACATGCATTTATTTTGATGTGCTGACTAATGTTAAGTTCTTGAGGATAATTTTAACAGTGTGTTATTCAATATTACATTTAAAGTTAATGTATTTTAAATAAATTGCAACTTCATCATTACAAATCTGTAATTACAAATTTCTTTAAATACAAGACATATAAGTTTCAATAGAAAGGAAATTGAAATACATTTTAGTTTACTGTAAATGCTTGTCAGTACAAAAGCACTCTAAAGTTCAGCTCACTGATTTTAATTTAAATATAAAAGTTTTCGTTCATTTGCAATTAAGTGTTTGAAAACATATTCAGTTCACACTTAAGTATATTCTTTTAATTTATATTAAATTCTATATTAAACAAAATTGTGTTTTTTACACACACAAAAAAGTTAAACATGCAACATAATGTGTCTTGTGAGTTGCATAATGCAAACTGCTTCATATGCTACTATAAAAAATATAGTAGGCAGTATTCAGTGTACACTGCTCAGTATGCAGTAAGTATGCTAGTTTTACATAAAAAATGTAGAGCCTCATTCATAAAACAGCAGGGGAACGAATTGTTTCAATGATTAAATGCGACAATTTACATCACAATGAATTTACAAACCATTTATACACAAATTTGCTTGTGCCTCATGATTAAGGCCTAAAGGCCTGTTTTATAATACATACTATAATTAAAAGATATATAATTTATCAAAGAATTACCAAGGAGGATGAACCTCAAGAAGAGGTTCTGGAAAATGCATTAATGTCTTTTATCTAATAAAAATGGCAATGTGGTAAAAATACGCTTTTTCAAAATGAAGGCTTGGATTAAAATGACATTGTTATATGGTAAAATGTTCCATAATAATCAGAAAGGAGAAATCTGAAGGCCTCGCTTTAAATTACAAGACTTAAACTACTGTGAGTTTGAGAGGGAAAACTAGTTCCCTATCAGGAACGTCGAGCTGCGTGAAAACGCTGCGGGAACGCTTCTAGCGTTGTGCGTCCTGAAGCACAGTATGGAATCAGCCAATGGCGAGACGGAACGTCACGGGTGACGTCATCGACCAGGAAACTATAAAGCACACCCATAAACAAGATGGCGACAGCTTCTGTTGTCTTCAGCAAAGCGCTCTGTGTGTGAATCTGTCCAAACTGTGTTTTTGTCTGTTCTTAGTGATTGCTAGGCAGGAGTTTTTCACTTAAAAAACTATATATATTCACATATATTACTATGACGAGCGAGCAGCAATATAGAAAGTGTGCTCCCCCCTGTACTCGTTATCTCACAGGTGGGGACACACACGATCTGTGTGTTGTTTGTTTGGGAGTGCAGCATGCCCAGTCAGCTCTCGAGGGGGCTGATTGTGAGCATTGCGAGCGTTTTCCGATCAGAACGCTCCGCTCCCGCCGATCACTCTTCGAGGAGAGTGGTTCGGTTCGCGCTCCCCGCGGCTCGGGTCCCGCTTCTGTCGAGGCAGAGCGGCGGCGCCTGTCGTGGGGATCGCAAATGGATCTGTCAGCGGGGTTTGAGACGGGCGCTGCCTTATCTCAGCCTTTACCTGCCAGTTCCAGTGCCTCAGTTTCGGGTGTGGAAGCACGCATTGCGGTTTCTTCCCCCCGGGCTGAGGCACCAATGCTGCAACTATCCAGTTCCGAGGAGCTGGATGTTGTTAGTATTGAGACAGGGGATATTGAGGATTCGTCATCTCATTCCCCTGAACATGAGGAGCTTATGGAGGTGCTCACTCGTGCGGTTTCTAAACTAAGCATCGAGTGGCCAGCTGTTAGGCAGGAGTGTGTTTCTAAAAGCAAGCTTGATGAACGATTTTTGCCTTCCCGTGCTCAACCTCCACGGCGGTGCCTTCCATTTCTTCCCGACCTCCACACTGAGGTGTCGAAGTCGTGGAAGAGACCCGCCTCTTATCGTGTTTTTAGCCCCCAGACATCCACTTATTCGAATATATCGGGGGCTAAGTTGTATGGTTATGGGGCGATGCCCAAGGCGGAGGAGACTCTAGCTAGCCATCTTTCTGCTGAGTCTTCTTCGTCTCTTAAGGCACCAGCGCTGCCCACCAAGCCTCTCAGAAATACCTCGGCTTTGGTGGGCAAGGCTTATTCGGCGGCTGGTCAGGCTTCGGCGTGTCTGCATACTATGTCCATATTGCAGGCATACCAAGCTGATCTTTTAAAAGATATGAGTGAGAGTGAGGAGGTCAGCTCTGACATGGTTCGCGAACTGCGTCAGGCTGCAGATTTATCTCTGCGTGCCACCAAGGAGTCGGCCAAAATGATGGGCCGTACTATGGCAGCCTTGGTGGCCGCAGAGAGGCACTTGTGGTTGAACCTTTCTGATATGAAGGATAAAGAGAAAGCTTTTCTCTTGGATGCTCCACTTTCTCCATCTGGTCTATTTGGTGACGCAGTAGATGTGGTTATAGATAAATTTCAGGAAGGAAAGAAACAAGCTGCGGCTTTTCAAAAGTTCCTCCCACTTAAAGTTCATATCTCAGGGTCTGCTGGGCGAGGGCAGACCAAGCCGTCGACAAGCTCCTCACATAGGGCGCAACAAAAGCAGAGCGTCGCGTCTCGTGGCCCCCCTTCTAAACAATGGGCACAGACGCGACACTCTCAGGCGAAGCCTTCCAGCGGTAAGACTGATCTGAGGACGGTCATTATGGCTAAGAAGGCTTCGTCTAAAAAGAAGTCCTGACGCCACTGGCGTCAGGATGCTGAGAGTGGTCCCCTCCGTGAGAGGGAGGTGTTCACCGCTTCAGACGGTGCCCGTCCTCTCACGGTGCCCTCAGGGGTCCCTTCTGCCAACCCCGCCTTTAAGACGGGGCGTAGACGGGCCCAGCGAGTGTTTTCCCGAGGGACACTCGCCCCCTCTGAGGAGGGGCCTAGGGCAGTTAGACCAGTCGTTCCCTGCCGGTGCGCCGTTACAGGGCGCTGTGTCTGCTGCTCAAAATATTCCAGAGGCCAGCCTCGAGAGGCTGGTACCCTTAGTAGAATTTCTGGCAGAGTGGAAAAGTCTTCCAAAAATATCTCAGTGGGTTCTGCAGTCGATAGAGAGGGGTTATGCCATTCAGTTCAGATCTCCTCCTCCTCGATTCAACGGGGTCCTGCCCACTGTGGTGGGCCCCGAGCAGGCTCTGGTAATGGAACAAGAGGTGAAAACACTCCTTCAAAAGGAGGCTATAGAACGGGTTCCTCCTCCCAGCAAGGAGTCAGGTTATTACAGCCGATATTTCATCGTTCCAAAGAAGGATGGGGGGTTGCGTCCAATTTTAGATCTGCGCCTATTAAACCGTGCTGTAGCCAAGCTCAAGTTCAAGATGCTCACGCTAAAGCAAATCGTGTCACAAATCAGGTCCGAGGACTGGTTTGTCACGATAGATCTGAAGGACGCGTACTTCCACATTTCCATCCTTCCGCAACACAGGAAGTTCCTGAGGTTCGCTTTCGGGGGCGAAGCGTACCAATATCGTGTTCTTCCGTTCGGTCTAGCTCTATCTCCCCGCACGTTCACGAAATGCATGGATGCAGCGCTAGTTCCACTGCGACTCCAGGGCATTCGTATATTGAACTACATAGACGATTGGGTGATTCTGGCTCAATCGCAACAACAAGCGGTTCGGCATCGAGATGTCGTCCTCGCGCACATAAAGAAACTGGGGTTGAGGCTGAATGCCAAGAAGAGTGTTCTATCTCCATCACAGAATACATCTTTTCTGGGGGTATTATGGGATTCAGTAGCAATGCGGGCGTGCCTGTCGCCGGCCCGCATCACTTCGATTCTCTCAGCCGTAAAACGAGTAAAGCTAGGCCAGTTGCTCACTGTGAAGCAGTTCCAGAGACTGCTGGGTCTGATGGCAGCAGCGTCCAATGTTATACCTTGCGGCCTGTTGTACATGAGACCGTTACAGTGGTGGCTCAGAACCAAGGGGTTCTCCCCGAGGGGAAACCCCCTCCGCACGATCAGAGTTACGCGGCGCTGCCTACGTGCTCTGGTCATGTGGAGGGATCCTTGTTTTCTGTCCCAGGGACCTGTGCTGGGAGCTCTTTGTCGTCGTGTAACGCTAACGACAGATGCTTCCCTCACAGGCTGGGGGGCGATCATGAGTGGTCGCCCAGCCCAGGGTCTGTGGCAGGACCATCATCGATTTTGGCATATAAATTGTCTAGAGATGTTGGCGGTGTTTCAGGCTCTGAAACACTTCCTGCCAGACCTGAGAGGTCATCATGTTCTTGTCCGGTCCGACAATACATCGGTGGTTTCTTACATAAACCATCAGGGGGGTCTGCGCTCTCGCCAGTTATACAATCTGGCTCGCCAGATCCTTCTATGGACCCTGGGGAAGTTCCTTTCATTGAGGGCGATTTATCTTCCGGGGTATTTAAATCAGGGAGCGGACATCCTGTCGAGGCAGGGGCCGAGGCCCGGGGAATGGAGACTCCACCCCGAGGTGGTGGAGCTCCTGTGGTTGCAATACGGTCGTGCCGAGGTAGACCTATTTGCGTCCAGGGAGACATCACACTGTCCACTGTGGTTCTCTCTCAGTTATCCAGCCCCACTGGGGTTGGATGCTATGGTACAGCCGTGGCCGAGGTCACGCCTGTACGCCTTTCCCCCGATTGCTCTGCTCCCAGGAGTTCTGGAGAGGGTTCGCCGGGACGGGGTCAGTCTACTATTGGTAGCCCCGTTTTGGCCGGCCCGAGTATGGTTTGCGGACCTAATATCTCTCCTAGACGGCTCTCCTCTGGAGATTCCGATCAGGAGGGACCTTCTCTCTCAGGCGAGCGGGTTGATTTATCACCCCCGCCCAGAGTTGTGGAAGCTATGGGCTTGGCCTCTGAGGGGGCCCAGCTCGTAGGCACTGGTCTCTCAACCGAGGTTGTTGAGACCATCCTTCACTCCAGAGCTCCTTCCACGAGGAAGTTATACGCCTTGAAGTGGAGGCTCTTCACTTCTTGGTGTGGAGAACACCTGTTGGACCCAGTTAACTGCCCAGTGGGTGCAGTGCTGGAGTTCCTGCAGGAGCGTTTCTCCTCAGGGTTATCCCCCTCCACACTAAAGGTGTATGTGGCGGCACTTGCTGCTTACCATGTCCCTTTCAGTGGAGTCTCTTTGGGGAGACACCCGTTTATAACTCGTTTCCTCCGTGGTACTTTGAGGCTGAGGCCTGTAGTCCGCACGAGGGTGCCAGCGTGGGACTTGGCCATCGTTCTAGAAGGTCTTTCCCTAGCTCCTTTTGAGCCTATTGAAGAAGTTTCTGAAAAGTTTGTTACTTTAAAGACTATTTTTCTCCTTGCCATTTCTTCTCTTAAAAGAATCGGAGATATTCAGGCTCTCTCGGTTGCTCCCTCGTGTTTGGAATTTGCGCCTGGGATGGTGAAGGCTTTTCTCCACCCCAGGCCAGGTTATGTCCCTAAGGTCCCTACCAATGTGGCCAGACCTATAGTTCTGCAGGCCTTCTGCCCTCCTCCTTTTACATCGTCAGATCAGGAAAAACTTAATCTGCTCTGCCCTGTCCGGGCTCTAGATACTTATGTCCACAGAGCTGCCCTGTGGAGGAAATCAGAACAGTTGTTCGTTTGTTTCGGACCACCTAAGAAGGGGTCCCCAGTGTCTAAGCAGAGGATGAGCAAGTGGGTGGTCGAGGCCATCTCTCTTGCCTATGAGTCGGCTGGTCAGCCTTCACCTTTGGCTGTCCGAGCTCACTCTACCAGGAGTATGGCGGCTTCCAAAGCCTTATTGTCAGGAGTTTCTCTTCATGACGTGTGTGATGCGGCAGGCTGGTCCTCACCGCATACTTTCGTCAGGTTTTATGACCTAGACCTTAGCTCCACCCCTGGGGCGCAGGTGCTTTCGGCTGAATTTAATCCTTGATTCACACAGTCGGTCACTTGCTCTTATGGCGACGTGGGTATTAGCGTTCCCGCAGCGTTTTCACGCAGCTCGACGTTCCTGATAGGGAACGTCCCGGGTTACGTATGTAACCCTAGTTCCCTGAAGGAACGAGACGCTGCGTGTCGTTGCCATACTCCCAGCATTCCCTTGATCGATTTGCTTCAGACTTTCCAGAAGCTGTCGCCATCTTGTTTATGGGTGTGCTTTATAGTTTCCTGGTCGATGACGTCACCCGTGACGTTCCGTCTCGCCATTGGCTGATTCCATACTGTGCTTCAGGACGCACAACGCTAGAAGCGTTCCCGCAGCGTTTTCACGCAGCGTCTCGTTCCTTCAGGGAACTAGGGTTACATACGTAACCCGGGACGTTCTTGTCTATCTAATAACCTCTTTGTAAATTATATTTTGCTGGGGTTTTTTTGCTGATATTTGCCTGTGTAACTGTACATGAGCACAAAACAAATAGCTTGTGACAATTAGATTAAGTAGAGTCTGAAATAGCAATTGAATGTGAAAGGCCAAAACCCAGCATGGAACTAAAATGCTGAGGAATAACTAGAGTGTTTTATGATCTCCAAGCGCAAGTCTGGGGAATTCTGTGAAGAAATTACTCTGCATCTAAATGCCCAAATAGGCATGGAGGCTTTACTTCTGTCTTCTCTTCTGAAAAAGATGTGCATTTAATTGTATTGAGTGTGCACTTGTAGTGTATTTAAATTAAGCCCCTTAAACGACATGTTGAAGGGGGGATGAGATTGTAGGAAAAATTGTCAATGTTTTTGTGTTCCCACACTAAAGATTTGTTCCTCCAAAAAAAATCGAGTTCACATGCAAAAATTGCGCGGTCCCCGAGAAACTACCCAAGAAATGTTGTTCCCTCACAAAACTTTAGCGTTCCCCAATAAACTTTGCGTTCCTATGTAAAACTTTAGTATTACCCGAGAAACTTTGTGTTCCCTCGCAAAACTTTAGCATTCCCATATAAACTTTGCATTTGCTCGCAAAACTTTAGCATTCCCATATAAACTTTGCATTCCCTAGCAAAACTTTAGCGTTCCCAAAGAAACTTGCATGCATTCGCAAAACTTTAGTATTACCCGATAAACTTTGCGTTCCCTCGTAAAACTTTAGTGTTCCCTAAGAAACTTTGCCTTTCCCAAAGAAACTTGCGTTCCTTTGCAAAACTTTAGCTTACCCTGAGAAACTTTGCATTCGCTCGCAAAACTTTAGCGTTCCCAAAGAAACTTTGCGTTCCCTCGCAAAATTTTTGCGTTCCCAAAGAAAATTGTGTTCCTTCACAAAACTTTAGCTTTCCCTAAGAAACTTTGCATTCGCTCGCAAAACTGTAGCGTTCCCAAAGAAACTTGCATGCCTTCGCTAACTTAAGCGTTCCTAAAGAAACTTGCATGCCTTCGCTAACTTAAAGGGTAATTCCACCGGTGGAGACATGAATATGTATTGAAAGTGGGTCATATATGTAGTAGAATAGTAGCATAAATTTCTAATTTGGGTCCTTCTTGGCCGATAAAAGGAAGAAAATGACTTTTTAGTGCTTGTAGATTGTAGACAACAATCCCCATAGTGCATTGCAATGCTCAGCTCCGCAGGCCACTCCCACTACTCCGCACATCAATATAGACTAGAGTTGAGCTCCACTCTACGCTACCATCTGGAAATCATTTCACACAATTTCTAGTGAAGAGTTACTTTGCGACCTAATTATTGAATTACTCCTCGTTTTTGTGTCGAAATGGTGTGCCCTTGCATAGTACCGGCATGTTCAGCCAGCACAAGGAAAATACACGGAATAAGTTTTCATAGATTACCCAAAGACTCACGCATTGGCCGTGAGACACACGAATTTGATTGGTTTCACACGCTCACACGCCACACCCCCGATTTCTTATGCTGAAGTGTCAAACCGGTCGGTCAAATGCCTGAAAGATGAGTTTGTCTATAGATCTACCTGTTGAGCCACTCGTGATTGACTAGTTATACCGCAAATTAGTTAAAATCTCCCGTAATCGAGAGCGAGCGAGCGTGCATGCGAGACAGACTGTGCTCCAAACCGTGTAGAGCGCGCACGGCAGAGAGACCGTGCGTGTGCAGATAGCATCCTGTTCATCATCACTCCAAGCTATACTCAAAAGTTGGCAGCTATGCCTAAAGATTTGGACTTGTGCAAAAAGTGGCTATGGGCTATCAATAACCCGAAGTTCGGAGAGGACACAGCCATTGAAGCACTAAAACATCTGACGGTGTGCAGTCTACATTTCAATCCAGAAGATTTCGAACCCAACCCCTTAGGATTGAAGAGACCCGCGCTTGTGAAAACCGCAATTCCAGCGATATTTACCTTGCCAGATGATGACGACGAACAGCCAGGAACGTCTGGAACTAGCAGTGCTAGCATTCAATAGTATGACTGGGTTTCTAACAATGGAAAGCTTAATGCAAATGGGTGGAGTGTCCCTTTAAGCATTCTATAAAAACTTTGCATTCACTCACAAAACTTTAGTATTACCCAAGAAACGTTGCGTTCCCTCGCAAAACTTTAGTGTTCCCAAAGAAACTTTGTGTTCTTTCGCAAAATCTTAGCGTTCCAAAAGAAACTTTGCGTTCCCTCGCAAAACTTTAGCGTTCCCAAAAAAACGTCTCTGGTTACCTTATGTAACCTTAGTTCCCTGAGAAGGAACGAAACGCTGCATAGTTACGCTGTGGGAACACCCCTGTGTGATTGCATTGTGAAGCACGTGTATAATCAGTCCAAAGGAAGAGCAAGACGTCATAGGCGGGTGTAAGGCTGAAATAGGTGGCTGAAGCTGGAAATTAACATTTGACCTCCCCCCTCTTCCTTGAGACAAATGTCTCACCTTATCCACACCATTCTTTCTCTCAGAGACAACTAAAACTCACACAAGTGTATATATATGGTTTTAATGTGAATGATGATCACTGAAGGATTGTGTTTAGTATCATTTTAAAGGTCTCAGTGTCACTGGTACAATAGTCTCATTCCCAAAGAGTAAAACACAAGGTACTAAGGTTTATAAGAGTTTAGAGATAACTGACACACAAAGAAAGGCAAATGGTCTTTTTCCCCCACCCCAAGAGGTGTAACTTCTTAATGCAAATTAGCAGGTTTTACATGTGAAAGATTAAGGCTATTTAATGGTCTGCAGCAGGAGGATCGAGGCCTTTCTGTAATTCTGAGAGCCCGTGAGGTTGAGTATCAAAAACTCAGCCTCATGTATTTCTTAAAATGTTGGGTTTGCATTTCTCTTATCCTAGAGCATTCGATGTTATTGTATTGATTATCTTTGAACTGATTGTGAAATTGGCATGATACTTTACCCGACATAATAAATTGTTACATTTGATTATTCTAATTGACTTTGACATTGTTCATTTAGCTAATGGTTACAAGGAATAGTCAAACACTCGCTCACATTTAATGATGCACAGATATCATTAAAACCCTTTTATATATGGAGTCAGATGAAATAACAAGTTAATATATATGAGAAAGTGTATTGCATTTAATCCAAAATCCCTTTAGCCTGGAAAGGACGGAACATGCGCGAGACCTTCGCCGCTGATCGTATGCCGCCATTGGATCGATTTAGCGGGGACTTACACGGGTGACGTCAGAGACAAGGAAGCTATAAAGCACCCCTGAAAACAGATCGCGTCAGCTTCTGATAAGCCTGAAGCAAGTCGATAAGGGCATGCCGGAAGTATGGCAGGCAAACGCAGCGTTTCGTTCCCTCTCAGGGAACTAAGGTTACATGCGTAACCAGAGACGTTCCCTTTCAAGGGAACTCCCGCTGCATAGTTACTCTGTGGGAACCCCATACCCACTACGCCATAATGACAAGTGCCCGTTCTGTGTGAAGTCCTAGCGCACACTAAGAAGCAAGCAACCTAACCCAAGGAGTGGAGAGGTCTAAGTCATAAAATCTGACAAATGTATGCGGCGAGGACCAACCGGCCGCATCACAAACGTCGTGAAGGGAAACTCCCGAAATTAAAGCCATAGAGGCAGCCATACTCCTAGTAGAATGGGCCCGGACAGCCAAAGGTGAAGGCTGTCTGACCGCTTCATAAGCAAGTGAGATAGCCTCAACTACCCACTTGCTCATAGTCTGTTTTGATGCAGGGCAACCTTTCTTAGTTGAACCGAAGCAGACAAATAACTGCTCTGATCTACACCACAGGGCAGCTCTGTGAACGTAGGCATCCAAAGCCCGAATGGGGCATAACAGATTGAGTCTTTCCTGATCTGGGGTATTAAAAGGTGGAGGGCAAAAGGCCTGCAGCACAATTGGGCCCACAACATTGGTAGGGACCTTAGGAATGTAACCCGTCTAGGGTGTAGAAATGCTTTCACCATACCAGGTGCAAATTCCAAACATGAAGGAGCAACTGACAGGGCTTGCAAATCTCCAATTCTCTTGATAGAAGAAATAGCGAGAAGAAATAACGTTTTTAGTGTAAGGAATTTTTCTCAATAGGCTCGAAGGGAGCCAAGGCCAGACCCTCAAGTACAATGACCAAATCCCAAGCCGGTGCTCTAGAATGCAGTGCAGGTCTCAGCCTCAAAGTACCACAGAGAAAACGAGTAATAAGAGAATCTCTCCTAAGAGAAATAGCTCCCAGAGGGGTGTGATAAGCAGATATAGCCGCTACGTACACTTTTAAGGTGGAAGGAGATTATCCAGCAGAAAAACGGTCTTGTAGGAAATCGAGAACTGTACCAACCGGGCAGTTAACAGGATTAAAATTACGTTCTCCACACCAGGTAGAAAATAATTTTCATTTTAATGCAGTTTTCTCGTGGAGGGAGCTCTGGATTGAAGGATGTTCTCAACAAACTCGGTCGAGAGACCAGACTCTATGAGCTGGGCCCCATCAGGGGCCAAGCCACAATTTCCACAACTCTGGGTGAGGGTGAAGTATCATGCCCCCTGCTTGGGACAGCAGGTCCCTCCTGACAGGAATCTCTATAGGAGAGCCGTCCAGAAGGGACACTAGGTCCGAGAACCACACTCGGGCCGCGCAGTGTGGAGCTACTAATAATAGATGAGCCCCTTCCTGGAAAACCCTCTCCAGAACTCCCAGAAGCATTGATACCGGGGGAAAAGCATACAGGTGTAGCCTCGGCCACACCTGAACCATTGCATCCAGTCCGAGAGGAGCTGGGTAAGTGAGGGAGAATCGCAGCGGACAATGGGTTGTGTCGGATTATGCGAAAAGATCGGCTTGAGCTTGGCCATAATTCTCACATAGGAGCTCCACCACCTCGGGGTGAAGTCTACACTCCCCGGGCCTCAGCCCCTGCCTTGACAGGATATCTGCTCCCACATTCAGATGCCCTGGAATATATACTGCCCTGAGTGACAATAATTTCCCCTGGGCCCATAGGAGGATCTGATGAGCCAGTTTGCATAATAGACGAGACCTCAGACCCCCCTGATGGTTGATGTAGGAGACCACCGATGTGTTGTCCGTGCGGACAAGCACATGGTGGCCTCTCAGGCCTGGCAGGAAGTGTTTGAGTGCAAGAAGTACCGCCATCATTTCTAGCCGATTTATGTGCCAAGAAAGATGGTAGTCCTGCCAGAGACCTGTCGCCGAGGGGCCACTCATGACCGCCCCCCATCCCATGAGGGAAGCATCCGTCGATAGCGTTACGCGTCGACAAGAAGTCCCCAACACTGGGCCTTGGGCGAGGAACCAAGGTTTCTTCCACATGGCCAAGGCACGAAGGCATCGCCGCGTGACCTTGATCATGCAGAACGGATTTCCCCTCGGAGAAAACACTTTGGTCCTGAGCCACCACTGCAGGGGTCTCATGTACAGAAGGTCAAAAGTGACTACATTGGACACACCTGCCATGAGCCCCAACAGTCTCTGAAACTGTTTCACAGTGAGTGACCGGCCTAGTTTTATCCCCTTTACGGCTGTGAGAATCGCAAACCCCCATCCTTCTTCGGAACAATGAAATAACGGCTGTAAAACCCTGACTCTCTGCTGGGAGGAGGAACCCTTTCTATAGCCCCTTTCTGCAGAAGCGTCAGTACTTCCTGCTCCATAACCAGAGCCTGCTCGGGTTCCAACACTGTGGGAAAGACCCCTTGAAACCTGTATGCAGGAGCTTGGGACTGGTCAGGGGGGTCAACAGGACATTTGGCCACTATAATGAAAATTATATGCAGGACCCACTGAGAAATATTTGGCAGTAGTTTCCACACTGCCAGAAATTCCACTAAGGGGACCAGTCTCTCGAAACTGGCCTCTGGATTTGGTTGGAAAGTCACTTCGGTGCCCTGAAGCGGAAAAACCGTCAGGGAACAACCGCACTGACCGTTCTACGACCCTCCTCTGAGGATCGTATGGGGACGCTGACACCTCGGTGCCCTGATTGCCACAACCGATGTGGCAGCGCTGCGACTTCCCTCAGAAAATGAAGGGCTCGCCAGCGTCTCTTCTGCCTGAGGCATTGCCAAATAACCAAAATCTTAACACCTTTTACATTACTATATTTAGATGTCTGAGGGTTTAATACTCTGAAAGAAACCGGTTTATTCCACAATCTCGACACCTCAGTGTGGAGATCGGGAATAAACGGGAGTCCCCGACAAGGAGGCTGTGATCTAGATGGATAATAACGATCATCTAGTAACTGATCATTCCTCAGAACTGGATAGATACAACATTGGTGCCTCAGCCCGGGGAGAAGAAACCGCAGGGCGGGCTTCTTCCTGAGCAGAGGCACTGGATCCAGCAGGTAAAGGCTGAGATAGGACGGGGCCCGTCTCAAACCCCGCTGCTAGATCCATTTGCGAGCCCCAAGATGCGCACCGCCGCTGTGCCTCGGCAACAGCAAAACTCTAGTATTACCTGAGAAACTTTGCGTTCCCTCGCAAAACTTTAGCATTCCCAGATAAACTTTGCGAAACCATAGGTTGTTTTCTAAAAAAAACAACAACATTTATATACTTTTTAACTACAATTGCTCGTCTCGCACTAGCTCTGCAATGTTTACGTAACATTACGTAATCACTTTAAAAGGTCACGCGTGACTTAGTGTTTACAAAGCGAACGTGTAAAGACTAAGTCAAACACCCATTACAAGAAACATAAATAAATTAAAGGTAAAACAACGATGTCGGACGATTTTGAAGTTGGAGGAGAAAATAAGATGGAGTTTTTTGCCCTACCTACCTTTTCCACCTGACCTTTCTCATGTGATTACGTAATGCGTGAAGTCGTGGACCTGCAAGACAATAATTTGTGGTTAAAAAGTATATATATTCTTAATGACCGATTAGATAGGTTTCACAAGATAAGACCCTTATTCCTCAGCTGGGATCGTGTAGAGCCCTTTGAGCTGCATTGAAACTGCAATTTGGACGTTCAACCCATTGTTTCCCATTGAAATCCACTATATGGAGAAAAATCCTTAATTTCTTTTCGACTGAAGAAAGAAAGACATGAACATTTTGGATGGCATGGGGGTAAGTAAATTATCAGGAAATTTTTATTCTGAAGTGAACTACTACTTTAAGTGCTAAAATGAACTTCTTTTTCACAAGGGTTAAAAGGTGAAATAGTTTGATGTGTGCAGTTTCTTTCCTGTGTTGACATATTTCCTATTGAATCAGGAAATTTGATCTGAAGTCTGAACATATTGTAGGTTTGTCACACACAAAAAATTAGCCAATAGCTCTGAGCGTAGCTTAGCTTTGATGGATGACATCATTGAAGACACTAAAAATTAATAAATTCCAGCCATTTCCACAGATAAGAAAGTAAATAGTAAATAGTGGTGTAAGGTCTGCCAGTGCTGTTTTCATTGGGGATATTTCTGATCTGTAGACTCAAATGATAAGTATGATAAATCAAACCGAATCTAAGTAAGATATGACGATATAATCATGTCACAATGGATTTACAACCTTCCCCTTCTGCCATTCACTTGCACCCAATCTTAGTGTGTGCTGAGCGTCTGTCACCTCACATGAGTGAAGAGAGCCGTAGACGTGGGATCTGTAAGCAAACACACAGGGTATAGGGCCCTTGAGAACAGCCCTCTCAGCACCCCCAAAAGAAGCTGTGTCTAGATGAGAGAAGAGGAAGGTGTTGGACAAACACACTACCAAAGGCAACTCTGTTTACTCTTCACCCTCCCCCAGACGCCATTTGCTAAAAGCTGGCAGTGCCATTTTAGTGGCCCCATGGCAACAGGAGAGAATATGTCACTGGGGTAAGTACTTTCTCATGATGTCATGAATTCATTATCTTGGCACAATGAAATACTGCATTGTCTGGTGCTCTGATAAGCCTCCTAGCAGTGAAGGGTGTATTTATGATAACTTCAAATTATGTTTCTTTATAGCAAGATAAATTTGTCAGTAAATTAAATAATATTGTTAAACGGAAGTTTAATACCATTTACCATTTTGAAATTTTTCTTCAGAAAACACAAGCATTATTATTATTAATTCACATTATTATTGAAAATCAAACCAGGACACACAGGGAGGAGGTTTCTTATATAGTAGTTATTATAGTTCTGTAAAATGTAATATATTATATCAATGTTAGAGAAAATGTCTTAGTTGATGAATATCATAATAGGCTGTTGTCATATCTTTAATATCATGTGTTCAACTTTCTTCCCGGACAACTGCCTCCTGCCTTATTTTCCCACATATCTTAAACAGAATCAAATGCAAACAAAGTAATAAAAACAACCACACTGTAAAAAAAAAAAAAAAAAAAAAACAAATTTGTTGGTTTAAAGGGATACTTCAGGATTTAGCATTAAGCTTTGTATTAGTAGAAAACCTGTAGTATTTTCGAATTACTGTGCTTTCCACCCTCATATCCCCCTGAGACGAGAGATTTATGTATTTTTTGTCTGGAAAAAATCCTCTGATGACTCAAAAATCGTCATTTTGCGTCATCTGAGGATTTTTTGGCCAGAGGCTAAAGACTACAGCCAGTAGTAGGGGCTGTCCCGCATGTTCTCAACCCGCCCATAGAGGGTGGGATCTAAGTCACAGAATGTACACATAGTGTTAGCCATCTTTTATTGGAAGCTAAGCTTGTTCTGTGGAGAAAGCTGAGTAGTAGGAGAAAGCTGAGTAAGGGAGAGCGGGGCACAACCTGACACATTTTGGTTTTGTCTCAATTATTTAAAAAATAATTAAGTTAGATTCATCTTTTTTTTTTTTTACACAAGCAACATACACATATCTGCTACAAATGAACACTTAAAAGTTTTTTTCTAGGACCTACCATTTTTGTACAGTTGCACTGAAAGTGACAGAAGTGCAAATGTTACAACTTACCCCATATGCGGGGTTAATTGTAACAGACAGAGGGGTTAGTTGTAACACTTATGTGTAACACATAATTCAGTAGCCTACTATTTTATCTGTATAGTTTGACATTGTTTGTGTATCAGTATATATAGATATCCATACATCCATCCCTCATCCAATCATACTTCTATTATGGATCAATATCATGGATAGATATATAGGAAAGGGTTCCACAGTTTTGCAATAAATAAATAAACAATAAATAAAATAATAAAATATTGTAATTGAAATTGAATTATGTTTATGTGTGGCAGCTGCACACAAAATTATTATTAATAATAATAATAATAATAATAACAGTAATAATAAAAACAACCTTAAAATCTATTTATTGCATGAAAAACAGGCTATATTTTTAATGAATAAACAAGTGATCAATGCATAGTAAACAATTTTTTAAAATTTGAATTCCAACATTTTTTGTTTAAGTCCAAGAAAGTTAAATGTCGCAAAATATATATATAAATAAATACTCAAACCTGACAAGTTGTGTGGCTCCCTGTTTTCATTTGATCAACATTGTACACTTGGCAGCTTAATTGTAACACTGTGCTACAACTAACCCCACTGTGTAAAAAATATTTTAAGCCTACCTAACAGTTGCTAGGAGTTGCTGATATGTTTCAAAACAGTGCTATGTTGTTAGCCAACAAGACAGTGATTAAGGTAATATAAAGTCAGATATGGTGACGTAAACACCCAGCTCAGAAACCGGAAAAAACGTATGATGAAAAATTAAACTTGCATGGTGTCAAAACACTCTTTGTCCAGTATCTTCACGAAATCTTATCAAAACTTTCCACAAATTCGCGGGAGACCGTCTTTTGGCAGCAAGAGAAAAAGAGCAGAAACACAACCTGCTTGACCCTGACTAACTATGTAAAAGGTCCGTGTTACATTTAACCCCGCACTCCCCTATAACCCGGTTACGGGTTACCATTCTCTTCTTCCCGGACATGTCTGGCCGTCGGGATCTTTCAAAATGTCCGGGATTCAGCTTTTGCTTTCTGCAGTGACCATTCATTGTTTACATGCACACCTTTTGTTGCATTCTAATTGAATTCATTCTGATTGGTGAATCTGAATGTAGTGTTTCCATGAACGCTAAACAAGAGATAAATTGATGTGCGTTTTAACATTGCTAAGAAAATTCCCACTCCTCCGTGAGAGATACGAGACCGTGGCGTCTCACAGGTGTTGGTCATCAGTAATCACGCCACTGGCCTCGCGCTGTTCTCCCGCGGCCCTCAGTCTCGTCCTGCTCGCCACAGTAAACATGATGAATGGCGACTGTAGAACGCAAAAGCCGAATCCCAGACATTTTGGGCGATCTCTGGGCAGACTCATCACGGAGACTAACTAGTAGCCTAGACTTGTTGTTTAACTACTGTGCTCTGTTACCGGTAGGCGTGGCCTCCTAGGGCAGTGAAGCAAGTGCATTCTGGGAGTTGTTGTCTTTCATCCACGTAAGCCAAAAATAAATTTTCTGGCTTTTCTCAGTCTAGAAAGCTCCAAATTCAAAAATAATTTCACATTTCTTCTACATAAATGACCCATTTTAAATACACATTCATCTTTCCAGAGGTGAAGTATCCCTTTAATAGTAAGTAACCTGGTAACCAATTGAAATGAACAATTTCACGCGCTATGGGAATTATCGTAAATTCGAGTTTCCTAGATAAAAATTAGACATGAATGCCCTCTCAAGTCGTATTTACCCCTGGGAATCTTGGGATAATTTTGATACCCAAGTTCCCAAGTTAAGCGAGCCATAAACTTTAAACATGGCGGACGGGAGAACGCTGTTGCTGCTGTGACTGCTATTCTTTATTCGTTTTTTCCACAACCGCTACATCTGTCTGGTTGAAGTGGTGCACATACAGTATATGAGTAATCATTTGAAGCGTATTGTATGTTTTATACACAGCTCAAATAGCCTGTATTTGACCAAAATTCCAGAATCATCAGCAGGATGACTATAGATAACGCAGTGAATGTTTATATAGTTGTCAATGAATGGAACGTTAAATATCAGTTAAGAATTTCCCAAGAAATAGGCAAGAATAAACCTGGAGTTCTCCATGATTCCTTTTCTTTTTCCGACAACAAAGCACTTGAAAGTGACGAGCTCGTAATCACAACTCCAGAAGTGGGAAGTAGAACATTTCCGCTACCATTTAGCTACCAGTAACTTGCTCATTTGAGAAGTTGCTTGCGCTTAGAGAATGACAGTGAGCAGGACATTTATGAGAACAGGATGGATTGAGACGAATAGCTAGAAGGACATTGAGGACACTTCTTTTTTTTTTTTTATGTAAACCAGGACTGTTACATTTGTCAGTCCCGATTACAGGATATTAGGCCACCATGGTGTCATTATGTATATTCATAAAACCAGTTATATAAATCAAAAACCTCTGTTCAGCTGAATTTTAACAATAATGTTACTGTTCAACAGAAGCGCTATTAGTTAGTGCTTTTATTAAAGGAGGGCGAGTAAACGATAACAGAATTGTCATGATTTAATCAAGTGCATTGGTGTCAGTTTATGCTTGAGATTCTCCCAGATCTTAAATCTGATGAGCGTACAGACACATTAGCATTTGTAGAGAAACTATGTCTCCATTAATTCAGAAGTAAGCATCTCTCTTCCACACTCAAATATCAGCGTCTGAGTCTGAGTGCAAAGCTGGCTGTTTGTTCAGAGTAAAGAGCGTTTGTGGTGTTGCCGCTGCTCTAACGGAGTCCCTGGCAACCAGAGTTGGCCCACCCTGACCCGGACCACTTCATAGAGGATGTGAGTGGACCTGAACTAACCCAGGATAAATTCAGTCATTAGAATGAGGGCAGACGGGGTCACAGCGGTGTCACACAGACAACAGCCATTGTGAGGTGACAATGTTGGTTTGGGCTCAGCAGGAAACAGCAGGCGGACGGGCTGTGATGATGGATGGGTCTCTCCGTGGCACAATGGACGAGGAGATTGATAGATGGGAACTGCAGACGGAGGGCCACACAGAGGCGGATGTGAGCTGTTTGCTTCAGGACAAAGTGAAAGTGATGGAAAGGTGGGGGGTTGAAAAACATTGAGACATTGATCCCATTCCACAGATGTGTGACGTGATTGTGGTAGAACGGGTATATTCATTTTGAAAAGATACACATTTGTTTTACTGCAGATATTGTGGGTTAAGGCCTTGCTTTTCAGTGATTTTTGGGCAGTTATGCATGAGACAAAGCAGAGAGGCACTAAATAAAATTGTAATTGTAAGTAGTTTTTTATAATATAATAATTAGGCCTACTTTATTTTGCAACATAATTATTTGAATGTAGCTCATTCAGTCATATATATTTAGCTTGTTCTTGGATGTTCTAATACAGTGTTCCCTATCAGGAACATCGAGCTGCGTGAAAACGCTGCGGGAACGCTTCTAGCGTTGTGCGTCTTGAAGCATAGTATGGAATCAGCCAACGGCGAGACGGAACGTCACGAGTGACGTCATCGACCAGGAAACTATAAAGCACACCCATGAACACAATGGCGACAGCTTCTGTTGTCTTCAGCAAGCGATTTGTGTGTGAATCTGTCCCAGTGTTTTTGTCTGTCTTCAGTGATTGCTAGGCAGGAGTTTTTCACTTAAAAAAAAAAAAAAGGCTATATATATGTATTCACATATCTAAGCGAGCAGCATTACAGAAAGTGTGTGTTCCCCCCTGTACTCCTTATTTCACGGGTGGGGATTCACACGATCTGTGTGTTGTTTGTTTGGGAGTACAGCATGCCCGGTCAGCTCTCGAGGGGGCTGATTGTGAGCATTGCGAGCGTTTTCCAATAAGAACGCTCTGCTCCCGCCGATCACTCTTTGAGGAGAGTGGTTCGGCTCGCGCTCCCCGCGGCTCGGGTCCCGCTTCTGTCGAGGCAGAGCGGCGGCGCGTGTCGTGGGGATCGCGGGTGAATCTGACAGCGGGGGTTGAGATGGGCCTCGCCCTATCTCAGCCTTTAACTGTTAGATTCAGTGCCTCAGTTTAGGGTTGGAAGCACGCTCTGCGGTTTCTTCTGCCCAGGCTGTGGCATTAATATTGCAACTATCCAGTTCTGAGGAGCTGAATGTTGTTGGTATTAAAAATATAATAATAATAATATTATATAAACTATAAAATAAGGGGATTATGATATATATGATATATGATATATTCCCCTGAACAGAAATAAATGAGGAGCTTATGGAAGTGCTTACTCATGCTGTAGAAAAATTAAACATTGAGTGGTCAGCAGTTTGGCAGGAGTTTTTTATATAAAAATATTGTATAAACTATGTTTGCCTTCCCGAGTGCAACCTCCACGACGGTGCCTGCCATTTTTCCGGATCTCCACACCGAGGTGTCGAAGTCCTGGAAGAAAACGATTTCATACTGTATTTTTAGCCCTCAGATCTCTACAAAAATATTTTTATATTGCTGAGGCTTATTTACGGTTATGAGGCGATGCCTAGAAAAACTGGAGAGACGCCTACTGCCATCTCTCCGCTGAAACGAATTCGTCTTTTAGGCACCGGCATTTAAAGACAGGGACTGATGGGCGGGTCAGTCCTGGCTGTCGATAAGCTCCTCGCATGGGCGCAATAAAATCAGAGCGTCGCGTCTTGTGCTCCCCCTGCAAAATAGTGGAACCAGACGCGACACTCTCAGATGAAGTTTTCGGGGGTTAAACTGATCTGAGGACAGTCATTATAGCCAAGTGGCTTCATCAAAAAAAAAAAAAAAAAAAGGTAGTTCTGACGCCACCGGTGTCAGGATGCTGAGGGTGGTCCCCACCGTGAGAGAAAGGTGTTCACTGCATCTGACGGTGCCCATTCTCTCACGGTGCCCTCAGGGGTCCCTTCTGCCAACCCCGCCTTCGCGTCGGGGCGTAGACGGGCCCAGCGAGCGCTTCCCGAGGGACGCTCGCCCCCTCTACAGAGTGTCGCGTCTTGTGCTCCCCCTGCAGTGGGACCAGGCGTGACACTCTCAACCGAGGTCTTCTGGCCATAAGACTGATCTGAGGACAGTCATTATGGCCAAGAAGGCTTCGTCTAAGAAGTCCTGACGCCACTGGCGTCAGGATGCTGAGGGTGGTCCCTACCGTGAGAGAAAGGTGTTCACCGCATCAGACGGTGCCCATTTTCTCCCGGTACCCTCAGGGGTCCCTTCTGCCAACCCCGCCTTCGTGTCGGGGCGTAGACGGGCCCAGCGAGCGCTTCCCGAGGGACGCTCGCCCCCTCTGAGGAGGGGTTTAGAGCAGTCAAACCAGTTGTTTCCTGCCGGTGCGCCGTTACAGGGTGCTGTGTTTGCTGCTCAGAATATTCCAGAGGCCAGTCTCGAGAGGCTGGTACCCTTTGTAGATTTTCTGGCGGAGTGTCCAAAAGTATCTCAGTGGGTCCTGCATTCGATAGAGAAAGGTTATGATATTAGGTCTCGTCCTCCTCGATTCAGCGGGGTCCTGCCCACAGTGGTGGGCCCCGAGCAGGCTCTGGTAATGGGACAAGAGGTGAAAACGCTCCTTCAGAAGGAGGCTATAGAACGGGTTCCTCCTCCCAGCAAGGAGTCTGGTTATTACAGCCGATATTTCATCGTTCCAAAGAAGGATGGTGGGGTTGCGTCCAATTTTAGATCTGCGCCCGTTAAGTCGCTCAGTAGCAAGCTCTGGTTCAAGAGGCTCACTCTGAAGCAGATCGTGTCACAAATCAGATCCGAGGACTGGTCTGTCACGATAGATCTGAAGGACGCGTATTTCCATATCTCCATCCTTTCGCAACACAGGAAGTCCTGAGGTTCGCTTTCGGGGGCGAAGCGTACCAATATTATGTTCTTTCGTTCGGTCTAGCTTTATCTCCCCGCATGTTCACGAAGTGGCGGCTCGGCATCGAGATGTCGTCCTCGCGCACTTCAAGAAATTGGGGTTGAGGCTGAATGCCAAGAAGAGTGTGTTATCTCCATCTCAGAGAACCTCTTTCTGGGGTCAGCCACAAAACAAGTGAAGCAAGGCCAGTTGCTCACTGTAAAGCAGTTCCAGAGATTGCTGGGTCTCATGGCAGCAGCGTCTAAGGTTATACCTTGCAGCCTGCTGTACACGAGACTATTACAGTGGTGGCTCAGAACCAAGGGGTTCTCCCTGAGGGGAAACCCCCTCCGCATGATCAAAGTTACATGGCGTTGCCTCCGTGCTCTGGTCATTAGGAGGGATCCTTGGTTTCTGTCCCAGGGACCTGTGCTGGGAGCTCTTTGTCGTTGTGTAACGCTAACGACAGATGCTTCCCTCACAGGCTGGGGGGTGATCATGAGTGGTCACCCAGCCCAGGGTCTGTGGCAGGACTATCATTGATTATGGCATATAAATTGTCTAGAGATGTTGGCAGTGTTTCAGGCTCTGAAACACTTCCTACCAGACCTCAGAGGTCATCATGTTCTTGTCTGGTCCGACAACACATCGGTGGTCTCTTACATAAACCATCAGGGGGGTCTGCGCTCTCGCCCGTTATACAATCTGGCTCGCCAGATCCTTCTATGGTCCCAGGGGAAGCTCCTCTCTTTGAGGGCGATTTATCTCCCGGGGTATTTAAATCAGGGAGCGGACATCCTGTCGAGGCAGGGGCCGAGGCCCGGGGAATGGAGACTCCACCCGAGGTGGTGGAGCTCCTTCAGATGCAGTGCGGTCGTGCCGAGGTAGACCTATTTGCGTCCAGGGAGACATCACACTGTCCACTGTGGTTCTCTCTCAGTCATCCAGCCCCGCGGGGTTGGACGCTATGGTACAGCCGTGGCCGAGGTCACGTCTGTACGCCTTTCCCCCGATTGCTCTGCTCCCAGGAGTTCTGGAGAGGGTTCGCCGGGACGGGGTCAGTCTACTATTGGTAGCCCCGTACTGGCCGGCCCGAGTTTGGTTTGCGGACCTTATATCTCTCCTAGACGGTTCTCCTCTGGAGATTCCGATCAGGAGGGACCTTCTCTCTCAGGCGAGCGGGTTGATTTATCACCCCCGCCCAGAGTTGTGGAAGCTATGGGCTTGGCCTCTGAGGGGGCCCAGCTCGTAGGTGCTGGTCTCTCAACCGAGGTTGTTGAGACCATCCTTCACTCCAGAGCTCCTTCCACGAGGAAGTTATACGCCTTGAAGTGGAGGCTCTTCACTTCTTGGTGTGGAGAACACCTGTTGGACCCAGTTAACTGCCCAGTGGGTGCAGTGCTGGAGTTCCTGCAGGAGTGTTTCTCCTCAGGGTTATCCCCCTCCACACTAAAGGTGTATGTGGTGGCACTTGCTGCTTACCATGTCCCTTTCAGTGGAGTCTCTTTGGGGAGACACCCGTTTATAACTCGTTTCCTCCGTGGTACTTTGAGGCTGAGGCCTGTAGTCCGCACGAGGGTGCCAGCGTGGGACTTGGCCATCGTTCTAGAAGGTCTTTCCCTAGCTCCTTTTGAGCCTATTGAAGAAGTTTCTGAAAAGTTTGTTACTTTAAAGACTATTTTTCTTCTTGCAATTTCTTCTCTTAAGAGAATCGGAGATATTCAGGCTCTCTCGGTTGCTCCTTCGTGTTTGGAATTTGCGCCTGGGATGGTGAAGGCTTTTCTCCACCCCAGGCCAGGTTATGTCCCTAAGGTCCCTACCAATGTGGCCAGACCTATAGTTCTGCAGGCCTTCTGTCCTCCTCCTTTTACATCGTCAGATCAGGAAAAACTTAATCTGCTCTGCCCTGTCCGGGCTCTAGATACTTTTGTCCACAGAGCTGCCCTGTGGAGGAAATCAGAACAGTTGTTTGTTTGTTGACCCCACCTAAGAAGGGGTCTCCAGTGTCTAAGCAGAGGATGAGCAAGTGGGTGGTCGAGGCCATCTCACTTGCTTATGAGTCGGCTGGTCAGCCTTCACCTTTGACTGTCCAAGCTCACTCTACCAGGAGTATGGTGGCTTCCAAAGCCTTATTGTCAGGAGTTTCTCTTCATGACGTGTGTGATGCGGCAGGCTGGTCCTCACCGCATACTTTCGTCAGGTTTTATGACCTAGACCTTAGCTCCACCCCTGGGGCGCAGGTGCTTTCGGCTGAATTTAATCCGTGATTCACACAGTCGGTCACTTGCTCTTATGGCGACGTGGGTATTAGCGTTCCCGCAGCGTTTTCACGCAGCTCGATGTTCCTGATAGGGAACGTCCCGGGTTACGTATGTAACCCTAGTTCCCTGAAGGAACGAGACGCTGCGTGTCGTTGCCATACTCCCAGCATTCCCTTGATCGACTTGCTTCAGACTTTTCCAGAAGCTGTCGCCATTGTGTTCATGGGTGTGCTTTATAGTTTCCTGGTCGATGACGTCACTCGTGACGTTCCGTCTCGCCGTTGGCTGATTCCATACTATGCTTCAAGACGCACAACGCTAGAAGCGTTCCCGCAGCGTTTTCACGCAGCGTCTCGTTCCTTCAGGGAACTAGGGTTACATACGTAACCCGGGACGTTTTCTCTGTTTCTCTTAACTGGTGGGTAGCCTTTTTGAGTGGGTCGCACAGTGTGTACAAAAACAACAACAACAACAAAAAACTATATTTGTTGCAATACTTTTATTTTGAAAGGCGTTCGTGAAAGCTGTTACTCTATCAGACACAAAGTGCCTGAGAAAAACACATTGTGATGAATACTGAATACATTTCTGTTCAGGCTATGTGTCAATGTAATTATTCTAATGTTTTTTTCATAACTTGTTACGAAAATAAAAAGTCTCTCACCTCAGAAAAGCTAACTTCCCAGTTCTGTCAGACGTTATGCTCGTGGCGCACGCTCTTCAATTGCGTGCAAATGTGAGTAACAAAAATTAGGAATGGGGGAAGGTATATAAATTGTTTTACTTTTGTTAGTGACATTCTTACAATTTATGTGTAGCTATTCTAAGTGAAGTGCGACAGTAGCTACTTGTGTGTGTGTCAATCATTTTTGAGAGATTTTGAATGCTCTCTAAAAAAAATGGGTCTCGGCCTAAAATGGCAAAAATGTGGGTCACATGGCCAAACCAGTTGAGAATCACTGTTCTAACAAGTCTGAAATCTGTAGCAAATCCTTTGTCTCAGCTGCTAGGAAATGACAACAACAGTGTCATCTCATACAGGAAACCAATCTTTCACTGTCTCGTCTCTCTGCCAGGAAAGACTACAAATTACTACTGTTATTCATGTGCCAGTAGCCAACTGCTAACAGGTTCATTGGCCTCTATGCAATCGCTGAATCACCTGATGGAGTTATTCAGCAACAAAAGAGCTCTGTTTGCAGAGACTCTCCAGCCTGATGCAACCTTTGGAGAAATAAATGAGGGAGGGAGGGAGGGAGGGTTGGGAGGTATAAAATAAAGCTCTGATATGTGCAAGAAAATATGTTTGGATTTGGATATTAGAGGAACATTGGCCTACATATAAATTATATATATATATATATATATATATAAACTTAAATTATTTCATATTATTTACTTCATATTGTGTTATAAATGTATGTATTTAAAAAAAAAATATTAAATGATAACAATAACCATTATTAAACAAACATACACTGTCATTCAAATGTTTGGGGTTGGCTTTTTTTTTTTTTTAAAGAACTTATGCTCACCCAGGATACATTTATTTGATCACAAAAACAGTAATATTGTAAAATATGATTACAATTTAAATGAACTGTTTTCTATGTTCTTATATTGTCAAATATAATTTATTACTGTGATCAAAGCATCAAAGCAACATGTTGATCTGAACTCAAGAATACTACAGTGAAGAAAATAAGTATTTGAACACCCTGCTATTTTGCAAGTTCTCCCACTTATAAATCACGGAGGGGTCTGAAATTGTCATCGTAGGTGCATGTCCACTGTGAGAGACATAATCTAAAAAAAAAAATCCAGAAATCACAATGTATGATTTTTTAACTATTTATTTGTAAGATACAGCTGCAAATAAGTATTTGAACACCTGAGAAAATCAATGTTAATATTTGGTACAGTAGCCTTTGTTTGCAATTACAGAGGTCAAACGTTTCCTGTAGTTTTTCACCAGGTTTGCACACACTGCAGGAGGGATTTTGGCCCACTCCTCCACACAGATCTTCTCTAGATCAGTCAGGTTTCTGGGCTGTCGCTGAGAAACATGGAGTTTGAGCTCCCTCCAAAGATTCTCTATTGGGTTTAGGTCTGGAGACTGGCTAGGCCACGCCAGAACCTTGATAAGCTTCTTACAGAGCCACTCCTTGGTTATCCTGGCTGTGTGCTTCGGGTCATTGTCATGTTGGAAGACCCAGCCTCGACCCATCTTCAATGCTCTAACTGAGGGAAGGAGGTTGTTCCCCAAAATCTCGCAATACATGGCCCTGGTCATCCTCTCCTTAATACAGTGCAGTCGCCCTGTCCCATGTGCAGAAAAACACCCCCAAAGCATGATGCTACCACCCCCATGCTTCACAGTAGGGATGGTGTTCTTGGGATGGTACTCATCATTCTTCTTCCTCCAAACACGGTTAGTGGAATTATGACCAAAAAGTTCTATTTTGGTCTCATCTGACCACATGACTTTCTCCCATGACTCCTCTGGATCATCCAAATGGTCATTGGCAAACTTAAGACGGGCCTTGACATGTGCTGGTTTAAGCAGGGGAACCTTCCGTGCCATGCATGATTTCAAACCATGACGTCTTAGTGTATTACCAACAGTAACCTTGGAAACGGTGATCCCAGCTCTTTTCAGGTCATTGACCAGCTCCTCCCGTGTAGTTCTGGGCTGATTTCTCACCTTTCTTAGGATCATTGAGACCCCACGAGGTGAGATCTTGCATGGAGCCTCAGTCCGAGGGAGATTGACAGTCATGTTTAGCTTCTTCCATTTTCTAATGATTGCTCCAACAGTGGACCTTTTTTCACCAAGCTGCTTGGCAATTTCCCCGTAGCCCTTTCCAGCCTTGTGGAGGTGTACAATTTTGTCTCTAGTGTCTTTGGACAGCTCTTTGGTCTTGGCCATGTTAGTAGTTGGATTCTTACTGATTGTATGGGGTGGACAGGTGTCTTTATGCAGCTAACGACCTCAAACAGGTCCATCTAATTTAGGATAATAAATGGAGTGGAGGTGGACATTTTAAAGGCAGACTAACAGGTTTTTGAGGGTCAGAATTCTAGCTGATAGACAGGTGTTCAAATACTTATTTGCAGCTGTATCTTACAAATAAATAGTTTAAAAAATCATACATTGTGATTTCTGGATTTTTTTTGTTGATTATGACTCTCACAGTGGACATGCACCTACAATGACAATTTCAGACCCCTCCATGATTTCTAAGTGGGAGAACTTGCAAAATAGCAGGGTGTTCAAATACTTATTTTCTTCACTGTATATTAAGAAAATAATAGTGCTGTTAAGTTTAAAAGGTTACACTTTATTTTTGATGGTCCACTTTAGACATTCTACTAACTATAAGTAACTTTGCAATGTCAACTCACTCTCATTAGAGCATTAGTAGGTTTAGGGTTCTGGTTAGAAGAATAAGTTGACATGAAGTTGCAAGTAGGATGTCTAAAGTGGACTATCAAAAACAAAGTGTTACTATAAAAAAAAAAAAAAGGCAAGAGCAAAGCTTAAACCAACACCTACAGGACATGAGTAATATCTGCAAAAAAAAAGTGTCAGGTCTGAGATGCGTCACACTGTAAAAATAGGAACTTACCAGCAGAAGCATCAAGACATGGACATGAGAAGACCGTTATCATTACACTATCTAGAGCGTTCTGATGACAACCCCATAAAAGGGACAAGTGTGTGTGTGTGTGTGTGTGTGTGTGTGTGTGTGCGTGTGTGTGTGTGTGTGTGTGTGTGTGTGTGACAGCTGAATCATCAGCTGTATAAAGAATGGCTGAGCAGAGGGAAAGTACATCTTAAACAACAGTCCCACACATATGCACACACACTTTCAGCAGTGCTTGCTGCACATATGCACAATCCTGGCATTTATATTCTTCAAGTGGGTAACATCTCTGGAGTTGTACAGGATCAGAGTCAGACCCCTTGACCTCAGCTTGATGAGCTCAGGCAAGGAAAACGACCAAAGTGAGCAAACAATGACGACGTTTAAATACAGGTGTTTAAATACAGCAGGTGAAAGAGTAAACATATTAAGGGGTAAATTATGAGCACAGGGTAAACAACAGGGATAGGGCCGTAATCATAAAAAGGTTTTGTGTTTTGTGTGGATCATGTGAAAGAATTTCGCAAGATTCTTCTAGGGAATAAAATGCAACCCCTTGTGAAAAGGAAGTAGGCCTACCTAATAAGCATACTTTTAAAAAGAGTACTTATTGTGGAAATTATATAGCCTACTTTAAAAAGAATATACTTAAGTGCTAACTGAATGTAGTGTTTTCAGACACTTAATTACATGTTATTTACAACTAAAGGTATAGGCCTACACTATGTAACTTTTGTTCAAAATACAATTCATCACCAATCATCTTCCAAAGTGTGTTTTTATGCCCTGATTCACTATGGTAAGACTGTTACAAGTGTTTATATTTTAAATATAAATCAGGAAATTGGGTACATACATCACTTGCTTATGTGTGTTTTGTGATATCAATGTTGTAGCGTGGTGTATCTTTAAATAAATAAAAATGTATTATCGTTTAAATGTAAATTATATGCTATTAGTTGTACTTTTGGAGTGCTTTTTGACCCACTTAAGTATGACTTAAGTAAATTTTTATATGCAATTTCATAATTACATCTATTATCTTCGAAATATGCTTAAAACCATAGACATAATAAATACATAGACGCTGCATACATTGGCCACTGGAGCGTACTTTAACGGCGCCGCCATATTGCGGAGGGCAACTGTCCCATACCTCTCATTTGAACTTATTGTTCAAAATCGCTCATAGTTAATGATAGGATTTCAGATTATAATCTAGATGTGCTGTGTTTGACAGAAACCTGGCTAAAACCAAACGATTATATTACTTTAAATGAGTCAACCCCACAAGATTACTGTTATAAACATGAACCTCGTCTGAAAGGCAAAGGGGGAGGTGTTGCTGTAATTTATAGTATAGTGCAAAATGCCCGTGCAAAATATTTTTTGTGTGTGTGTTTTTAGCAATTGTTGGTTTGGTGTGTTTGAGTGCTCATTGTTACAATTACACAGCAAAAGTTCAGTGACATTTTTATTTGTGCATGGTAGAAAGCATACTGATACTGACATAATGATGCATTGGAGGATATATTTAGAGTGGATATTTATGTTTTGTTAGTGCATACTGGCTGTTCTTGAAGATTACATGTTGTTCTTGTGCCAGCACCTCTTTATAGACAACATTGTGCTTAGAAAGTGGCACTTTTTGTTTGTTTCATTATCTTGAGCAAGAATACGAAGTCTGCTTGATCTGCCAACTCTGCTGGCTGCAATGTAGAATTGACCATGACTGAATAAGTCTCTTGTGCAGAAGACACCAACACGTTGCAAAGACTGGCCTTGTGACTTATTCACTGTCATGGCAAAGCAGGGTCTCACCGGAAACTGCCTACGTTGCAGGGTGAATGGAAATATGTTGTCAGATGGAATGAGGATGATGCGTGGAATGAGTAATGTGCGTCCAGCATTGACGCCGATCACAGAAGTAGCAACCAAAAGATGAGGCAGGATTTGTTCAATGATGTATCTCGATCCATTGCAGTGTCCATTTTGTTGGTCGAAATTTCGAAGTAGCATGATCACCATTCCAACCTTTAAAGTGATGCGATGGGGAGGCATACCAGATGGGCAGAGGGTATTTAGAAACTCAGTCAGGTACATATGGTGACCCTCAGATTCTGCGGTGTCCACACTGTTACAACAACCCGATCTCACTAAATGCGTCTTTATTGCACCCATGTGTATTGTCGTGTAATTTATACGCTAAATTAAGTTTTTACATGCATAGGATACGCATTGGTTGGTTAGGGTAGGTTTAGGTGTGTGGGGGGTGCGTGTGTATTATACGCTTGGGTTTCTGCTCGTCTCTTTTTCTATTCTCTTCTTTCCTTCAGTGATTCTGCTTGTTAACAGGCTTATTAAGGTTGAAATGACTCCATATTTAATATACACAGATTTTGTGGCTCAGATAAAGTCCAGTTGTGGTTTATTTCTTTGCTCTTGGCTGACATGTGGTATTGCTATGGCCTGATTGTGGCCCAGATCTGGCAAACAGGAGTGGGCCACCCAAGGGCCGTCATTCCACGCTGCATGTGGGCCAGATGTCCCACAAGTGCCAGATGTGGGCCGGATCTGGGCCGAAACAATGTTGCTATGTGGGTAGGATTAGTGGTGTGGGGTGCGTGTGTATTACACGCAAATGAACTGCGTATCAAATGCACGCAAAAAACTGCGTCTCATATGCACGTAAAAACTCATTTTCGCGTATCAATTACACGACAATGCACCATGCGTGTCATAGAGACGCATTTACGCTCTTCTCCAGGAAAATTCTTTGTCATATATTCATTCACTTTGTCAACTTCAGAGTTGGTTGGGCACAGTATGACACATTCACATAGCCTAAAGTAACAGAAATTAAAACGGACACGACACGCCGGCATAAAGTAACAGCTGATGGGGATTTGCCGTCACGATCGGTAAGAGATAACCTCGTTTAAGCCTGCGTAGCCTAGAGCTCCTGTTGAAAATAGGCAGGGCAACTATTTAACATAATTAAAGATCATCACATAGTTATAGGCTAACTTCAGTTATAGGCTAACTTCAGCGCAATGTTAAGCATGACACAGTAATATATTAGCATTTACTACAGATACATGGCCGTAAACAGCATAGCTTTAAATAAACATATTAAGCACCAGAATTAAATAATATATTAAGAAATAAACAGCATAGCTTTAAATAAACATATTAAGCACCAGAATTAAATAATATATTAAGAAGTAAACAGCGTGACTCACAGATCCAGAGAGTGTTTGTTTATTGTTTATTTTTAAACCACAAACCATAATGTCAGAATGTTTATTTTTAAACCACAACCTTCTGAGTGCTTCTTTTACAGGTATATTTAACAATATATTTTGCATTTCTCATCCAAACAACGCCAAACTTGGCACTGCACTTACTCGTGCCCGTAGCAAGACACCTGGCAAATTTGACATTAATAGGACTAACGGTTCGAGAGATATGCGAATAACACACAGACAGACAGACACACACACACACACACACACACACACACAGACAGACGTCCCTGTAATATTATAGATAGATATTTTCAAAACCACTAAGAAATTTAGTTTTAATACTTCTTTTGAAGTGTTGGTGCTTAATGTAAAAATACATAGTGTAAACGATAAATCACGTTTGAGAATTCTGCTGGCTACAGACCACCAGGGCACCATAAAGATTTTATCAAAGAATTTGCAGACTTTCTATCAGAATTAGTATTGGCTGCAGATAAAGTACTAATAGTTGGTGATTTTAATATACATGTAGATAATGAAAATGATGCATTGGGATTGGCATTTAAAGACATTGTGAACTCAATTGGAGTTAGACAACACGTGTCAGGACCTACTCATTGTCGTAATCATACTCTAGATCTAATACTATCACATGGAATAGATGTTGATGCCTGAAATTCTGCAGCAGAGCGATGACATCTCAGATCATTATCTAGTCTCATGTAAATTACATTTAGCCAAGGCTGCAAAGCCGACTCCGTGTTATAAAATGTTAGACCTATAACTTCTGCCACTAAAGATTGCTTTATCAATAATCTTCCTAATCAGTTTCATCATCTCAGCATCCCAGATAGCAGAAGAACTTGATATTGCAACAGAAACTTTTAACTCTCTCTTTTCCAGCACTTTAGACGCAGTTGCTCCGTTGCGCTTAAAGATGATTAAAGAAAATAGTCCAACGCCGTGGTACAACGAGCACACTCAGGCCCTTAAGAGAGCAGCCAGAAAAATGGAGCGCAAATGGAAGAAAACAAAACTAGAGGTATTTCGGGTTTCATGGAAAGAGAGCTCGATTGCTTACAGAGAGGCCTTAAAAGCTACTAGATCTGCTTATTTTTCAACCCTATTAGAAGAAAATAAACATAATCCTAGGTATTTATTTGAAACAGTGGCTAAACTAACGAAAAATAAAGCTTCAAGCCCAGAAGTGTCCAAGCAACACAGTAGTAATGACTTTATGAACTTCTTCACTTATAAGATTGATAATATCAGGGACAAAATTTTAACTATGCAACCGTCTACTATATCGGATCAGGGAATGCATTGAAGGCTCCATGAGAAAATATTTTATTCATTTGTTGCTATAGGAGAGGAAGAATTTTGCAAACTCGTTAATTCATCTAAATCGACAACTTGTATGTTAGACCCTATACCGACTAAGCTACTGAAGAAGATGCTTCCAGATGTCATAGATCCTCTTCTTAATATCATTAATTCATCTTTGTCTCTAGGATACATACCAAAAACCTTTAAGCTGGCTATGATAAAACTGCTTGTTAAAAAAACGCAACTTGATCATACAAAATTAGTCAAATACAAGCCGATCTCGAATCTACCTTTTCTGTCAAAGATATTAGAAAAAACAGTATCCTCACAACTGTGTTCCTTTCTTGAAAGAAATTATATCTGCGAGGATTTTCAGTCAGGATTTAGACCGTACCATAGTACCGAGACAGCTCTCGTTAGAGTTACAAATGATTTGCTTTTATCATGCGATCGTGGTTGTATATCTCTATTAGCGTTACTTGATCTTAGTGCTGCATTTGACACAATTGACCACAACATTCTTTTAAATAGACTAGAAAACTATGTTGGCATTAGTGGAATTGCACTAGCATGGTTTAAATCATACTTATCTGATCGTTATCAGTTTGTAGCAGTAAATGAAGAGATGTCTTATCGATCACAAGTTCAGTATGGCGTACCGCAAGGCTCAGTACTAGGACCGCTGCTGTTCACTCTGTACATGCTGCCATTAGGAGATATCATTAGGAAACATGGAATTAGCTTTCACTGTTATGTCGATGATACTCAGCTCTAAACCTAATACAAAAATACAAAAGATACAATACAAAAGATACAAAACCTAACGAAACTTACCAATTCACAAAATTAATGGAATGCATAGCTGATATAAAAAAATGGATGACTAGTAATTTCCTACTACTAAATTCTGAAAAAACAGAGATTCTGATTATTGGACAAAAAACGTCCACACGTAATAACCTAGAATACTGTCTAACACTTGATGGCTGCTCTGTTAAGTCTTCGTCGTCGGTTAGGAACCTGGGTGTGCTCTTTGATGCCAATCTTTCATTTGAAAGTCACTTATCTAGTATCTGTAAAACCGCATTTTTCCATCTTAAAAATATATGCATTGGCTGCCTATTAAACATCGTATACATTTTTAAATATTGTTGATTACTTACAAAGCACTAAATGGTTTAGCTCCGCAGTACTTGAGCGAGCTCTTAACGCATTATAGTCCTTCACGTCTATTGCAATCTCAATATTCCGGCCAGTTAATAATACCTAGAATATCAAAATCGACTGCTGGCGGTAGATCTTTTTCCTATTTAGCACCAAAACTTTGGAATAGTCTTCCTACCATTGTCCGGGAAGCAGACACACTCTGTCAGTTCAAAGCTCAATTAAAGACACATCTCTTTGCGCTACCATACACATAATACATTATAGACTTCTATAATTAGTAATGCAATCTGGTTCCGTCCGTTAAAATTAACTTTTGCAAATAACAATCGCGGTCCTGGACAGTGAGTGACCTTGCACATTAAGATAAAATCAGGTTTTCTCCCGTCATTGTTAAAAAACAAGCTAACAAAACTTGCAAACTAGCGTTAGTGAAGCGGCCAGAGGGATCGTTCTGCCTCCACCTAAGCTCCGCCCACATAAAAACGTCACCATGTTTACCAACTGAAAAGGGGTCTATTGTAACCCTTGATGTAAAGCAAGTCAAATTTGTCGTTTTCTTATGTCTCATTCATTCAGAAACGCGACCCGATCTGGCAAACTTGCGTAGTGTAGTTATAGCAGATATAGAACTGCAAAGCGAATCCAGAAATGCCTTTCACCCTGTTACGTCTTGATGAACCACTGATAAGATTTTTGAAACATTATTTTAAGGTAAAAAAATTTCCTTTCTCAAGTACATTGCATGTGCTTTCTCAAGTAGCTTTCTCAAGTACTTTGCATGTGCTTTACAAACAAAATGTTTAATTTGACTATTATAAAGTGCATTTTATAAAAGCGTATTTAAGATTGTTTAGAAACATAGTAAAAAAAAGTGGACATTTTATTTAATTAATATTATATTATCTGCAGACACAGTTTTTAAAAAATATATATATTTAAGATTTGAAGTGCACAAGTGCACATACATTTTTTGTTCAATTAAATGTTTGTACTATAATTTGGTTTGATAATATTTTTTTTATTTAATAGTTTGTATTTTTAGGGGATTTTATGGTACTAAATTATATTTATGCTGTAGTTATAATCCATGTATTCACTTTTTGAGCCTAGAGCTGGAAATAAATTCCCAACTTAAACTTTCATACATCTTGAATGCTTTGAAGCACAGACTCTTTAAAAAACAGTTTAAAAAAGTGAACTTGAAAAAAGTTTTAATTGTTTAAATTTATTGTTATGAAAAATGCACAATTTTTATATGAATTTTATAGAATATAGAATTTTATATAATTATATAATTTATATAATTTTATATGAAATATATTTTTTTCAAAACACATTTTAATCTAAAACAGTGAGAAAATCAAAGTCATGAATCGAAACAAGATGAGTTCCAAATTTGAGTTTCATATCTAGAAAAATTAGCTTTCAGTAAGATTTTGTTTGGCCGCAGTACCAAACGTTGATTGACCAAACGTCCAATAGATGAAATTTGTCTCCAATTCATGTCCAATGGGGTCATTTTTGACCGTGAACAATAATACAAGTGTGACTTTATTTTAGGACCATTTAACCTTTTCGAATCATGTTTTTTTTTTGTGTGTGTTTTTTTTTTTTTTAAGTTTCGTACTTTTCCAATGAAATAAAAAACTTTTTAACTTTTTAAAACTTTACTTTGAAATAAAAAAGTTTTCAGTCAAAAATTACTTAACATCACCAGATGGTTAGGTGCACTTATTAACATCAATACAATTAGCAATAGTAATTCAACAATAGTAATAAATAGTAAATATAATAAACTTAATGTCTGTTTTGTTAACTGACCATTAAAATCATGACTCGTGATTTTAAAAGGCTTATGCTTCAGTTCAAATGAGTTTTGTAGAAAGTATAAATTGTGCCTATTTGAATGTAAAAAAAATTTGTAGTGGATAGTAAATGAAAAGCAGCCCATAAGATGCAGCAAAGCTTTTGACTATTATTGTATGTCCAGAAAATCTCCCTCAGGATTACCATGTAGCCACTGTTTCTGGGTTGTAATTATTGTTTTGAATGGTCTTCTCAGATAAAGAGTCATCTGTGAGCATATTTCTGGCCGTGTTGTTGAGGGTCATGCTCTGCCATGCTGAACGCTGGGATATATCAGCAGACATTCCTCTCACTGACTGAATGCCTGGCTGCTCAACAGTTGTTGCTGTTAGATGCCGTGAGCTCCCAGATTGATTATGGGTGGACTTACACTGGAAAATGTGCTGACGAAAAATTCCCTCGACCTCTGCTATCTATAACATGTATATCTGCTCAAGAATGTCGAATGCCATGAATACCCCACTTACAAACACGATGTGAGGAAGAGGAAATGTCCTATTCCAATAGGATTTCTGTCTAATAATATTCAGTTGCTCATATATTTATAAATTGCAGAAACACTCATAGGCCCATATATACATGTATATATATAGGCCTATGAGTGTTTCTGCAACTACGGGCACTTTTAAACTAGCGATTTTTATTTTCATTACTCTATGCCCCAATATATTAGCGTTATAAGCTAAACAGTTTTTTAGAGATAAAACTCTTTACATTCGATAATCATGAAAACAAATCTCAGAGAACGGTTGACTATGTACCAATGTGTAATTAGACCAAAGGTTCATTTTGCGCCGGAGTTGTCCTTTAAGTCCTAGTAGTGACATTTTAGATGTATATTAAAATGTGTCATCTGATGCTTCATAAATATAAACATAGTGTCATTACACACATAAAATAAAAAAAAAGAATGAATTAATAATATGATTTAATGTAAAATTATGAAGCATGTCTAGGTCCAAACACCATTTTTGCTCATGTCCCACACCTGTGGTCTCAATGTTGAGATACTTAAAATCACCTCATTCTTTTACAATATGACATTATTTCAAATGAATTAGTTTCATAAACATATTACTTTACACCATCTTGAAGTTATTTTTTTGTTTACTGATCATTTATATTATTATTTTTTCATCTAAACATGTTCCATACTTTTGAGTCCTTACCGCAACACTGAAAAAGACTCTTAATATGACATTTGTTCAAAGACAAACAAATCTAGTTTCTATGGAAACCGAAATTAGCATGTGAGCATATGCCTGACAGATTGGTCCACCTCCATTAGGTCACACAAGATTATTTTACATTTATTTAAAACCTATTTTAAATAGTAATGATATTTCACAATAATATTATTCTTTTTACTGCATTTTTTTATCAAATACATTCAGCCTTGGTGAGCAGAAGAGACTTGAGCACAAAAATGTAGGCTAAACATCAAAACACTAAACATAAAATCTAGCCGACATTTATTAAGCATGCAAGTAATAGAATTACTGTATACCTCATGACCTATAGAGGCAGTTTACTAATTTCTACGGTTGTTTTTCCCCCCTTTGAATACATTTTCATGTCATCTATAGCTTTAACCCTAACTAGTGTTAAGCCACAGGATTTTGCATCATTTTCAACCCAGGATTACTTCACAGGTCACATCTGAGATGGTGGGATTGAATTATAATTTAGATTTGGGTTCACACTCTTTTTGAAGGTTCCAGAAACTGTGCAGACTTTACTTTTTCATAGGAAATTCTCACATCTGTATTCACATCCAGACAGTTTTATATAAAGAGATATATAGATCCACTGCACCCTCTAGTGTTTGAGTGGTCAGAAGACTCTGGAAACCAGCCTCTGATGGGTTATAGCCAAGGAAATGAAAAATGTTACACAAAGACACATTTTTAGTAGAATCTTCATATATTTATAATCTTAAGAATTACCACAGAAGAAACTCTCACACACATACACACAGAGAGAACATATTTTATGCCTAAAAGGACATTTCTCAAATTTCCAAGCATGACAAATGACGGTTTACGATGTGGGCTTGAGACGGCAGCCATGACTAAAGCTAAGCATCACATAAAAGACTCTCGTTGTGTGGCTCCAATTTCAATTCATCATTTTTATACAGTGGTGAACATTAATCAAAGATGTCAAAACAATTTAACTGACGCATGAAACTAAATCATTGAGTATTCAGTGAAATAAGATTGTCTTTAATTTAGTCCTTTTTTATTTGAGTCTCAAAAGACTGAAGGCAAAAATTGGCATAAAACATATTTTCAGAGACAGCAGTTCACCAGCTGTGTAATGTGCTGCTCATCTAGTCAGGGCAATGCATACTGTTTACTGTATTTGCTGTCAAATCTATTCAACCCCCTTGACCAAACTTTCTAGAATAGTTTACAAGCATCAGTAAACTATTTAAGAAAGATTGTTAATCCACATTTGAGTGATTCTGAGAACATGAAAAATGAAGAAAATCAAATTGGCTCTAAACATTCATGTACAAAATGATTCAACCCCCAAAAGTCAAACTTTGTGCAGAATCTTGTATTCTTTACAACCTCCAAACGCTGCCTATACGTTCTTAAAAGCTTCTGTCTCAGCAAACATGGGCAATTCCTCGCTTGAAAAAGCTTCCAGGTCACTGATAATCTTTGGTTTTCACGTTACCATGCTTTCTTCATATATCCACCAAATATTTTCAATGAGATGTAAATCTGAAGACTGTACAGGCCACTCAAGAACATTCTACGACTGATCCCTAAACCAAGCTTCAGTAGATTTGGATGAATACTTTGGGATGGCAGGAAAGTCCATTGATCATCACACTCATTAATCTCTGCACTGAAGGCATCGCCATCTTAGCCAAAATGGCTTGATCCTTCAAAGAATTCATGATGTCCTTCATACATTCAATATTTCCAATTCCTGCAACAGCAAAGCTCCCACATAACAAGACTGGACCACCTCCATGTCTGACCATGAAGATGGTGATCTTCTGCTCAATAACTTTGTCTTTTCTTGCACCAGACATACCACAGTTGGGTCATATCACTCTATAAAACATTCTTCCAGAACTCCACAGGTCTTTCCAAATTCATTTTAGCATATTCAAGTAGGACTTTTATGTTCTTCTTGGTCAAGAGTGGCATTCTGCAAGATGTCCCAACATGAACCCAGATAGCAACATATAGGGCCCTATTTTAACGATCTGAAACGCAAGTATCAAGCGCGAAGCGCAAGTAACTTAGTGGGCGGGTCTTGGGCGCTGTTGCTATGACTCTTGCGCCCAACGCAAGTTTAAAAGGGGTTGGTCTGAAGTAGCTTCATTATTCATAGGTGTGGTTTGGGCGTAACATGAAATAAACCAATCAGAGCGTCATATCACATTCCCTTTAAGAGCATGATGAACGAGGTGCGCTTGTTCCATGGCGCAATACTATTATAACGACGCATTGTCAGGCGCGCTTCAGAATCGGTTCACAGCCGAGGAGATCGATGTTCTTGTCAGGCCCGTAAAAGAAAGAGAAGTGACATTGGGGATGGGACAAACCCACCAAAATTAGCTTCGGTTATACATGCATATAATAATTTGGGTAAATATGTAAGCTTTAATATTTTTCCTATCTGACACAACAATGATTTCCCTCGTGTTTTAATATTTTTCCTTATAATAATGTATCATTTGCAAAAAGGAAAATGCGCGTTGTTCACACTCTGTATTATGACCAAGCATGCGCGCTTAAAATAGCATCTGAATGTACGCTCAACGCGCCACTGACTTTACACGAGGTTTTTTCTGGTCAGTGGCGCAATTGTTTTCTGGAACTGCAAAATATCACCAGGGATTGTTTGCGCCGGAACACGCCTCCTTTTTTGCGCCGACCCGCCCAGGGAGCGCAAGTTCATTCTCTAGTTTGCCGGCGTGCGTCTGTGGAGGGAAAAGTTCGCTTTGCGCAGGTGCAAAATAGGAATGATACATGCGTCAGTGAACAAAGTCATTTGCGCCGGGTGGAAGATAGGGCCCATAGTGTGTGGAATCCACGTGTACCAGATGCGGGCCGAATCTGGGCCGACACTATGTTCTTGTCTGGGAAGACAATGCTTGTTTTTTCCTTCTTTCATCAGGTCATCTTGCAAGTCTTTAGCAGTAAATTGAGGGTTTTTTCTTCAAAACCCTCAATGGTTTTCTGGTACAACACATTTTAAACTTATGAATGAAGCTGCCAGCTGTGTCTCTAGAAACTGTTAGTGTTTTGGAAATCTTCTTGTAGCTATAGACTTTCTAATGTAATACAATTGATTCTCTAAAGCTTTTATGAGAGCTCTTTTGACTTGGCCATATTTGCTTCTCAACTTTAGCACATGCATTGGGTAAATGTATGTATGCTTAACAGCACAAGCAAATTATAGATTTTTTCTAGACCCAGACAACACCATAGTGTCGGCCCAGATCTGGGCCACATCTGGTACATGTGGATTCAACGTGTACCAGATGTGGGCCGGATTTGGGCCGACACTATGGTGCTGCCTGGGGAGTTTACAAATTCTTAATTGTGTTTTAACACTATTTTGTACGTGACTTAAAAACAGCAGCGTTGAATAATTATGACATAGCTGTAACAAAACAAAACAAAAATCATTACATGTTGACAGTATCACTTTTAACTTAACTTAAACTGTTATATATAAAATTGTATCTTTAGAAAAGCCTATATTTGTAAATTACACTCTCTAGGGGGTTGAATAATTTTGATTGCTCCTGTATATAAAATCCCATTATCATCTCAAATTAAAAAAAATTGTTTTGCATTTTGATCCAGTTTAATAAGTAGAGATATCAGTTCAGATTTATTGGAAGTTAATTTAAACAGAAGGAAATGGAAAGTCAAATCATATTATAAATTATATAAATTATAAATATAAAAATATAAAATAATAAGTATAAAGATTCTTATTTAGATAATTATGGCACCAGTTCGATGAGGACCTCGGAGATCAGTGCCAGACATGATCCGCAACCTAATTCTAGACTATTACAGCAGTTTCAGATTGAGAGTTTCATCAGGAACGGAGACATCTGACTGGCAACGGCTAGAGAAGGGAATTATTAACGGCTGTACAATCTCAGTACCACTCTTCGCTCTAGCCATGAACATGATCGTCAAATCAGCAGAGGTAGAATGTAGAGGTCCCATGTCTAGATCTGGTACTCGGCAGCCTTCATGAATGACCTTACCGTGACAGCAGCTTCAGTTCTGGGGTGCAGATGGCTTCTTCAGGGGCTCCAACGCCTCATCCTATGGGGAAGGATGAGCTTTAAGCCAGCCAAGTCCAGGTCCCTGGTTTTAAAGAAAGGCAAAGTGGCTGACCGGTTCCGCTTTACCTTTGAGTGGTCACAAATTCCATCAGTAACCGAAAGACCAGTCAAGAGCTTCCCATCTGCAGCTTGTCCGAGGAGTTCAAGGTCACTCGTACCAGGGAGGTCTTGATGTACCGATGCCAAAGTCTCCTCAGCTGGAATCTGCGTTAAGACGGGTAGGAAGTGGCAGGCTCAGATAGCGGTGGACAGAGCGGAGGTGCGGTTGAGGCATGGTGTCTTGGTTGGTAACGTGGCGGTGGGACGTGCAGGCCTGGGCAGTTTTCCTAAGCCCCGTTATGACAAAGTAAGAGGGAGGGAAAAGCGTCAGTTGGTGCAGGACGAGGTGCGGACAGAGGTGGAGGAAGACCGCCTGACCAAGATGGTCGGTATGCAACAGCAAGGCGCCTGGACAAGGTGGGAGAACGCCGAGCAGCGCAAGATCACCTGGGCAGAGTTGTGGAGCTCTGAACCACTGCGTATCAAGTTCCTCATCAGTTTGGTGTATGATCTTCTACCAAACACATCCAACCTACACCGCTGGGGCTTGGTAGACTCACCAGCATGCCAACTGGGCCAAAGGACTGGCACACTGGAGCATATCCTCAGCTGCTGTCCAAAGGCTTTGGGGGATGGGCGGTATCACTGGCGACATGACCAAGTCCTCAGGGCTCTGGCAGATACAATCACCACAGCAATTCAGAGCAGTAAGAGTCAGCATCCCTCCAAGCAAACCATCTCCTTTGTCAGAGCTAGGGAAAAGGCACATCAACAGCCTGCTCCTCGCCAATGCAAGAGACTGGCACCTTCAAGTGGACCTGGGAAGGCAACAAGTTCCCGAATCACATCACGGCCACTTCACTCCACCCAGACGTGATGATAACATTGGAGTCGACCAGACAGGTGGTCAAAGTGGATCTTACGGTCCCCTGGGAAGACAGACTGAAGGAGGCAAATGAGCACAAGAAAGCCAAGTATTCAGAGTTGGTGGAGGACTGAAGGAGCGGCGGCTGGAAAGCACGCAGTGAGCCAGTAGAGGTCGGATGCCGGGGCTTTGCTGGACAGTCATTGCTCCGAACACTCAAAATCCTTGGAGTTAAAGGACAACTGTGCAGGCGAGCCATAAAGAACATCTCTGAGGCTGCCGAAAAAGCCTCACGATGGCTGTGGATCTGGAGGGGAGATCTGTGGAGTACCACGCCACTTGGACACAGGCCGGGGACTGATCACCCCCGGCAGGGTCGCCTGGGTGAGGGTGTCTGTTGATTAAAGACCTGAAACACCTGTTGACCCCGGGTTCATCACTGATGACGTGTCCAAGTAGCTTTTGAAGGTGTATGTTAGAACAAATATATCTTATACAGCATATAAATATATTTGTTATTTATATACAAACTTTTCTATATATTTTTTCATGGTAAAGCCTGAAATTGTATTTCAACCTATTTTTTTTAGATAACAAATAATTTGGTCAGATAAATACGTTTATCAAGTTTAGTGTTCAAGTCTCACATACAATTAGAGTGGGTAAGGTTTAATGCGTATTTGGCGTGCTGTCCGGGGGGAGGGCTCCGAGCTCGGAGTTCGGCCCGAACCCAGAGAACCCCTAAACATTGGTATTATTGCATATTTATTGAGCAGGTTTTCATACTTTAAGAAAACGCTTTACTGGTTGGAAGACAAAATCTTTATTCTTTAACAGCTTCCCATGGCATATTGCTTAATATACTATCAGCTAGGGATGGCAATTTCAAAACACTGTTTTACGATTTTTTTGTTCCGAATCAATGGTTCGGAGCGTATATCAAACTGCCAGAGTCACATGATCTCAGTAAACGAGGCTTCATTACGTCATTACTGTTTAGAAACACTTCGAAATTTGTGAATGATCCCCCACCGCTGGGGGTGTTGATCTCTCTCAACCCATGGATCATGAAGAGTCACTGAGAACCAATGAACAAGTGTCTGTGGGTTTTACCTACCTGGGCTGCATTTTAGGCCCTGTCCCAAATGGAACCCTAAGCACTCGCGGTCTTCCTCTGAGTCCGCACTTTCGCACCTTCAGTCGCTAACTTCCCTTCATCTCGTTCACTCGGATGTAGGTCATTGCTTACTTTGCACGAGTGCCCACTACTGGCTGAAACTTCAATGGGCTGAATTGGAACGTCCTAAGCCCTTGATCACTTGGAATCAGCTATGGAGTTAATTTTTTATTTGAATTTTTTCCTCCTTTAAGAATTGTTTGTGGTGGTGATTACTTAGACGAGATCTGCTGTGACGTCACAACAGTGTTGCATTGTGGTATATGAAGCTGCATGAAGTGTACGTATGAAATAGGCCCTGTCCCAAATGGAACCCTAAGCACTCGCGGTCTTCCTCTGAGTCCGCACTTACGTGACGTAATGGCGCTTTGACTGTCGGGAAGAAGTCTGCTGCGGAGCCCGTGTCAGTGCGGGCTCGGCAAAAGTGCGCATCAAGGGCGCAAATCGACCACTTGGGGGCGCTCGCGAGCACCCTTCTGAGATCTAAAAATGACAAATGGGACACACTGCGGTCTCACGGACTTAACGGACACTCCTTAGACTCACTCCCTCTGTCAAAATCGAGGGAACGAGGGTCTGTCCATATAAACTTCCCTCATCCACTTCACAAACTGGAACGCACTTCAAAATGGCGGCAGGGATTCTTGCGAGGGGAAGTGCTTAGGGAAGTTCACAAGTGCGTGTCTACAAGTGGACTGGAACGCAGCCCAGATCTCTGATCAATTTTATACATTTGTAGACATTAGTATAATTAAAATGAACAATGGTAGTTAAAAAGCTCTTTTTGGCCTGTTTAGCTGAGCCATTCATAGAACAAACCCTGACAATTGATAAATTGAAAAAAGAAAATATAGACACTTAATAATCTATCTTATTAAATGATTAGATAATCGCATTTGAAAGATTTTACTTTACAAATCTTTTTTATTGAAAAGGTGTTTCTATGCATGTTTGGCCCAGGTTGTTGTTGCATTTACACGGTTCTGACCACTAGGTGTCACAATGGAGACGGGTGTTTCGAAGCCTCGACACAATACGTCACACTTGCTTCAACTGTTTCAGTGTTCCACGAAGCCTCAACCCTCCCACCACTACTATCAACAATACCATCTACTTCTGATCTAAAATACTGTGGAAAAATACTTAAGTCATTATTTAAACAATTAATTTTTATTTTCATTCACAAATAAAACAATAATGAGTTATTTCACGATTGGAATCACCTCTACAGCAGAAGCATTACTCAGACCAGACTATACAGAGCAACCTCAGACTCGTAAAGATTCATTACTGGAGCTCTGGGTGCTGCTAATAAATTACAGGTCAGCGATAGGCTTGTGTGGCCAGTATGGATATTTTTCCTTGTCCAGCTTGGTCTCCGGGAAGGTGTTGTTGAGATCCTCTATGGTCATCTGGTCGAAAGGAATCATGTTCCTGAACTTCTCAAGCTGCCAAGGACAAACAAGGAAATGTTATTGAAATGCTTCATGCTTGTGAATTTGATAAATCACAATTACTTCATTAATGAGTATTATGGGAAAGCTTTATTTATTAGCACAGCACACATTTCTTCGGTTCTGTAATGAGTTCAGCGCTCATAATGTGACAGGTGCAGGTTGAACTTACCCCCTTCTCGTATTCGGCGATACGAGATTTAGATGCTTCCAAGTAAGCAGCTGCAGTTTTGTTCTGAATACATTAAGAGACACAACATAAATATATGCCCTGAATTTGATCTGCACAGTAAAACTCCCTGTATTTTCAGAATGACACCTTAACCTGCCATTACAATTAGTAAGTTTAATTCAAAACACTGATCTTTTCAATCTTTCATTTGCATTAGGACTTAATGTTCAGTGGCCCTCCTGGAGCGGCGTTTGACATACGTGATATAAAACATCTCCTGGAGAGAAGAAAAAGTGAAGTATGAAGAAAAAGTGAAGTATGAAGAGAGACTCACAGAATCCTGCTCCTGGGAATCAATCTTTGCAGTCTGAGTGTCCACTGGCTCAGGGACCGTCAATGCAGAGAACTGGAGATAGAGAGACGGGTAGACAGAGAATATAAGACACAGTGCAGAAGAAGAGAATGGGGTCAGAGAGAAATCACTGGATCTCACCTTCTTCTCAAACTCATCCACCATGCCGGCTTTGGCCACAACTGTTCTGTAGTAACTCCAGTCAATGGGAACCGGTTTCTCTGGCAAGGATGCAAGTCTGCAAGTAAACATGATTCCGAACAAATTTATAAATGACTTGACTGATACAAACATTTCTATATCTGAAAAACCTTGACAGTCAGAGTTAATTAATTTTTAAATGTTTATTTTATAAAAATCCTCTTATGCTCACCAAGGCTGCATTTATTTACAATACAGTTAAAAAAAAAAGAAAGTACTTTCCAGTTAAAATAACTCCTTTCTATGAAAATGTATTGTAAAATGTAAATCCTCTGATGCAAAGCTACATTTTCAGCATCATAACTCCGGTCTTCAGTGTCACATGATCCTTAAGAAACCATTCTAATTCTTATAAAATAATTTGTGCATAGATAGATAGATAATTTATAAAATTGTTTTATATTGAACAAGAAATTGATTCAAAACATTTCTATTTAAAATAAATGAATGTCAAAGAATCCTGAAAAAAAACTGTGATTTCCACAAAAAATATTAAACAGCACACCTGTTTTCAACCTTGATAATAATCAGAAATGTTCATCAAATCATCATATTAGAATGATTTCTGAAGGATCATGTGACAATAAAGACTGGAGTAATGACGCTGAAAATACAGCTTTGCATCAGAGGAATAAATCACTTTTCACAATATATACACAAGAGTTATTTTAAATGGAAATAATACTTCACAATATTACAGTTTTTTACTATACATGTAAAAGCATATTAAGACAACCTGCTTTTTAAAAAATAACAAGAACCAGAGTACTGGTTCATTATCGTGAGAAACAAGAATGGCTATTTATGCATCACAAGTTTAGCGAAGTTTAGCCAGCTTGTCCATTGACCTGCACCTGACCTATGGTGTTTTGCTCAAGGGCACAATGATGATGGCTTATGGATCACCCCGTGCTGGGTTCAAAACATAAATCCACCATACCTTTAAAACCATTAGCTTACATCACTCCTGTAAAAACTACATGCTAGAAATTGTGCAGTTCATGTCCTTCGTGTGCAGTGATGTAGAGACTCACTTTGCTGTGATGGAGTCACTGCGGGTCTTCAAGCTGTTGAACATGGCTCTCTGGTTCGGTGGGACCCTCTCCGCAAAAGCCAGCCAGTCAATGGCCTTTACAGCTACACGTCGGCCTGCCATCTTTTACTCCTGTCAAAACATTTAATGAAGGTATGGTTATTAATAATAACAAAGATCTTTCACAAGTTAAGCAAACAGGTTCCAGCTGCATGTCAAGCAAATTGTATGGCCAGTCGGTCAAATCAGACTTTAAGAAAAATTATCATAAAATCATAATTGTGAAGCCAAGCACATAATAATGAATGTTTTCCACATACAAGACATATAATATATTCAAAACGTAGCCTACATATAATCAGTCACAGAATACCACCATAACGTTATAGGACACTAGCCAGATGGCTCTAATGTAGCATACTAAAACACTGTTTTCGCATTTAAACAGTATTTTGTCACTGTTTTCTATTTTGATTAGCAGCTACAGAAATTAGGTTTATGAAAACAACTGAAATGTAAGCCTTCAATAATGCACACAAGTCGACAAGACAAGGTCAGCGTACGAATCACATAAAGACAAAAATATCCACCACAAAACCGCGACATTTCTTATAAACATGAAAGATAAAGACTAATATTCAGAGTTTAATCAGGTAAAAACAATAGGGCGCTGAATTAATTCATAAATTACTGTATTTCGACTCATACTCACTGCTCAAGGATCAAGCCGCTGCAATGACAGAAGCGTGATGGCTGCCGGAGACTCAGAGAGCGGAAGCGCGGTTAAGAAAGCAGCGCTCGTTACTGACACCCAGCGGACTGGAGAAAAGCTGCAGCAGACTTACGGGTCCAGTTTGTCACTTTCAGCTCACCTAAAACAGAGGATTTCAATCCTTTAGAATGCATCATGGACCACATCCTAAAATTTACCATAAGGTTAATTAGTTAATGTATTAACTAAGATGCACTTGCAATGATCAATACATTGTTACTGTATTTATGTATATTAGTTAAAAAAACAGCTATTCATTGTTTGTTCATGCTAGTTCACAGTGCATTAACTAATGTTAACAAATACAACCTTTGATTTTAATAATGTAGGCCTATTAGTACATGTTGAAATTAATATTAACTAAGATGAATAGCGCTACATGCAGAAGTATGGATCATTTTTAGTTACTGTTAACTAGGTAAGTTAATGTTTACTAATGAACCTTATTGTAAAGTGTTACCGTGAAAACTAATATTGTAAACTATTATGTTACATTATTCACAATTTTCTTCTCCATATATTACTGTGTTGTAGGCTACTTCAGATGTAGCCTACTATATATTTAGAAGCATTATTTATTCACAATTATTTGAATAAATGTTTTATTTTATTACATTTATTTGTGTATGTGTACATGTTTTTATTTACTTAGTTGGTTAGTCTAAAAAGGCCCGTTCACACCAAGAACGATAACTGTAAAGATAATAGCGTCCACACCAGCGGACGGCATCGTTCTGTTTATTCTAAGCACGTGCTTGTCTACCACTTTAAATGCTCGAGCTCGTTACAGCAGGAGGGATTCTGATTGGCTGAAAACGATCATCAGCTGGATAAAATCGCTTATTTGTTTCTCTGTTTCCGTTATCGTCATTGTCGTGACTCTGCTATTATTTTATATTTAGAATGATTTTTAGATATCTTTATTTTTATCGATATCTTTATCGGTAGCTTATCCTAGAATAGGTAATTTTTTAAAACATCGCAAGACACCCCAAGATAATCTAGGTAAAAAAAAGAATAAAGACAAATACTTCATCAGTTGTTTGATTACATTAATAATTGCAAAAAATTTTTTTTGTATTACAAGTTTTCTGAAATGTTATGTTTAAATATGAAAATTATGTGTTATCTAATTAAATATGCATTAATTTGCATTAATTTCTAGAACAAAAATCTGAACATTGGATGAAGCCATGCAGGTTCAAAATTCTGCTTTAATTTGTTTGATATTAGAGTCAAAGGTTTTTACAGAGGGTATTTTCGATATCAATTTTTATCACTCCATAAATCAGAAAATACTGTCAACAGCTAAAAATAAATAGGCTACATTTTCACCCTTTTTTTTAAGGAATAAAATGTTGTACAAAATTAGGAAAATTATATATGAACAACCCCCTCTGTATAAACCTTCAGAATATAGATAAAACTGTAAAGTGGAGATTTCTGGCTCAGGAAAAACTCATTTTGAGAAAACGGCCTATACTCTCAGTAAACCACTAGTGTAGTAGGCTTATAACTTGTAAGTTTTCTTTAAGTCAACAACATAATTCTTTCTTATTATTATTATGTATTATTTTAGCACTCTAAGTACACTCAAAAAAAGGAACTAGGAAGGTTGTGCACTTTACATAATATATTTATATTTAGTTTACTTATAATAAGTGTGTTTTTTTACTTTAAATGTTTTTTTTTTCTATTAAGGTCAACGTAATTATGTCTCAACTTAACAGTACAAAATCTTAATGTGTTGCCTAAACACAAACCATTTATGTTAAGTAAAAAATTCTTACATCCAGAGGGTGGCAGTGTAGAGCGAGCCAACTGCCATTTTGCCCGAACTTAATTTGATTGTGTTCAATCTGCTTAAATATGTACAATTTAAGTTTACTTAATCCATTTGTGTTGGGTTTACATGATTGATTTGTGTTGCATTAACTGAAACTGGGTGGTGCTTGTTAGTTCCCAGCATGATTTGCATATGGTTGAATTAACAGAGAATAAATGTTAATATGAAGTGTTGTTGTCTTGTTCTTGTTTACTATTTTATATTGCACAGGGCGTGCAGTAATAAATCAGGAGACGTACAGCGAGTACCGAACAAACTTGGAACCTTTTATTGGTTAACGTGCATCAATCCTTCCATGTGCTCCAATACTTCAATGTGCTACAATACCCAAAATCCCCAGCAACCTTTTCTGGCGCCGTAAATCAGTGTCGCAAATATTCAGTGCTTACCAGAATATTACATCCCCTTTGTTTTGAAAGAATAAAAAAAAAAACATTAAGTCAACTTACTCAAGTCACTGAAACATTACTCTAGCCTAAACACAGAGGTTGCTGCATTTCACAAAACGCAAAACTGCATTTCACAAATGCATTTCTAGACACCTCTGACACTTAACGTATTGCACAATATGCAACAGTACTTAGGAACAAAACGTCCATTATTCTCTGACAGCCCATACCAGATCTTAGATTCCATTCCTCTCATAGGGGCAGCGATCCGCCTACACCCCCGACGAATTATCAATCACAAATCAAGGATTGATCTTGGTCGCACTGCTCGACCTGATCTGGTATAGTATTGTATGGGCTGGATCTCTCTGTCATTTGAATGTTGTGCTGGTACTTCAGTGTGTACCTGAAGCGTTGATGTGGCTGTGCTGTTTTGCTCCTCCTCTAGGTTTGCAGAAACGCAGGTGTTTTCCACAGGCTCCTCTTTTGTGCTGAGAAGATGACAACGATTTCTGCGATACACCCGACCATCTGAAGTGCAAACATGATATGATCTTTGTGTATTGGCAGGGTGTACAACAACAGCTGGTTTCCAAAGTCCATGCTCTTGAATGCGAACACCTTGTCCAGTGTGAAGCTGTGACAGTGGGCGAGTCGAGCGATCATAATACTTTTTCTGATGCTGCTGCTGCTTTACTCTTTTGGAGCGTGCCTCTGTGAAACTGACAATTTCAGGTAGGAGCTGCTTTAGGGTGTTTGGCAGTATGGATCTCAGTCTGCGACTCATGAGAAGCTGGGCAGGTGACTTGAAGTTGTCCACAGGTGTATTCCTATACTCTAACAAACTGAGATGGGCATCTTTCTTGTCCATCTTGGCTTTTGTCAAAATCGATTTTGCGATCTGCACAGTCTTCTCAGCCAAACCATTGCTCTGGGGGTAATGAGGGCTTGTGGTGGTGTGCTTGAAACCCCATGTCTTTGCAAAGTCTTCAAACTCCTTGGCCCGATATTGTGGACCGTTGTCGGAGACAACTTTCTCTGGGATGCCATGCCTTGCAAAAATTACTTTGAGTTTGCTGATGACAGTGGCAGCAGTAGTTGTGTTGAGTTTGTCCAATTCAAAGAAGCGGCTATAGTAGTCTACTGTAACCATGTATTCTTCGCTGTTCCAGGTAAAGAGGTCTGAAGCTATCACCTGCCATGGTCTGGTTGGTATTTCGTGAGGAATCATGGGCTCCTTGGTGTTTGAACAGCGTCGCTCCAGGCAGGTATCGCATCTCTCGACCATGCGTTCTATTTGTTTACCCATTCCTGGCCAGAATAACACGTCTCGTGCTCTTTGCTTCGACTTCTCTATGCCCATGTGACCGACGTGAATGCGTGTGAGCATATCTTCTCTGAGTGAGGATGGTATGACTATCTTCTCACCTTTGAGAATGATTCCGTTGGTCAACGACAGTTCGTCTCGGAAATTCCAGAAGTCACTAATGTCTGCAGGGCATTTTCTCCTCTCTCCAGGCCATCCATCCAGAATCACCTGTCTGAGCTGGACAAGCTGGCTGTCTAACTCAGTCTCAGCACGGATCTGTTGCAGCCTTGTGTCACTGACAGGTAAGCTTTTGTATACCATGTGAACCTGCATGTCCATTCCTTCGCTGAGATTGTCGTGCTCTGTCTCTATGAACTTTCTAGAGAGGGTGTCAGCCACAGGAATCTCCTTTCCTGGCCGGTGCGTGATATTGATATCATATTTCTGGAGTTGCAGGATCATTCTTTGGAGTCGCGGCGGGGCTGCAGCTAGTGGCTTTTTCATCACGGCTTCAAGCGGCTTGTGATCAGACTCCACTATGACTTTTCGGCCATATACGTACTGATGAAAGCGTTTGCAGCCAAATAAGACAGCGTAGAGCTCCTTCTCTATCTGAGCATAGCTAACTTCACATTCTGTCAGTGATCTTGAAGCATAGCTGAGCGGCTTTCCGTCCTGCAGCAGGACTGCACCAAGGCCATATTTCGATGCGTCCACTTGAAGGTGCAGTTCTTTCTGTGGGTCATAGTACGCAAGTACTGGTCCAGGTTCCTTTGTTATGAGATCTTTCATTTTTTGGAATGCGGTGTCGTGCTGGGAATCCCATATGAACTCGCTGGACTGTTTTAGCAGCTGGCGAAGTGGTGCATTAATGTCCGATAAACAGGGTGCAAACTTAGACAGGTAATTTACCATTCCCAGGACTGTTTCGAGCTCCGCTTTGCTCTTTGGTGGCTCCATGTGCTTGATCGCTGAGACCTTTTCAGGGTCTGGCCTGACTCCCTCAGCGGATAAGCAGTGGCCGAAGTAGCGAACTTCAGAGGCACTCACAATGCTTTTCTCTTGGTTGAGCTTCACCCCTTTCTCACGAGACCTTTGTAACATTGCGTGCAAGTTGTCGTCATGTTCCTTTTTGGTTCGTCCGTAAACGAGGATATCATCGACGATTGCAACAACACCATTTAGACCTTCATATGTCTCGTCGATTTTGCGTTGAAATTCATCCTGAGCTGAAATTATGCCAAATGGAAGACGACGAAATCTGTATCGTCCTAGTATAGTGTTGAATGTCGTCAGCTTGGACGATTCCTCTGTTAGTTGTATTGCCCAGTACCCTGAACGGGCATCTAAAACACTGAAGTATTTTGCACCCGTTAGTTTGGGCATGATGTCTTCTATCGTTGGCAAAGGGTAATGTGGACGCTTGATAGCTTTATTGAGGTCGCGGGGATCTAGGCATATTCTGAGTTTGCCGGTTCTCGGTTTTTCCACGACCACAAGTGCGTTCACCCAGTCGGTGGGCTCTGTTACCTTGACTATGACTCCTTGTTTTTCCATATTTTGCAGCTCTTCTTTCAGTCTGCCACGTAGAGCCAGAGGAATCCTTCTCGGTGGATAAACAACTGGAGTTGCGTTGGGTTTTAGATGGATTGTGCACTCCCCTGGAAATAATCCAATGCCATCGAATACATCAGCATAATCCTTCAAGATGGACTTGTCGTCTTTAAGTGCGTTCACTGAGAGCACTAGCTTGATTAAGTCCAGGTCCAGGCATGCTTTTAGACCTAACACAGGCGGTGCTTGGGTGTTGACTATGTAAAAGTTCATCAGTGTTTCCCTGTCTTTGTATCTGCACTGTAACACACAGGTCCCTTTTTTCTGTGAGCATTTGACCACCATATCCAGTAAGGCTGTGCTTAGTCGGTGTGAGCTTGCACTGACCTTTTAGCATATTAAATGTGTCCAGTGGAATGACATTCACCTGTGCTCCGGTGTCCAATTTGAAACTAACTTCAGTTTTTTTATCTCCCAGCAGTATGTCCGCAAACGCTTGTTCCGTGTCACATGACTTTTGCAATACTGCATCCACGAAAAACTCTGCATGTGGGTCTTCTTCATCATGAGAAGCCTCTTTGCTCACTGCATGAATATTCTTTTTGTACACTGAACGACACACTTTGGCGAAGTGGTTGGGTTTCCCGCATTTGCCACATTGTTTACCTTTTGCAGGGCATTTACCAGAAGTACCTGGTTGCCACAGTAACCGCAATTTCTGCCGCGCTCCGCGACGTCATTGCTGCTCCGACGAAAGGCTTTCGTTCCAGCTTTTACTGTTCGCTTCTGTGACTCTTTCTGCGAGATAACTGCGTGCACTGCTTGATCGCGGGGGTTGTATGCGCTGTTTGCGAACGTTTTGAGCTGAGCTTGTGCAAGTTCGTGTGATCTGGCTATATCCATGGCCTTGTCTAACGTTAACTCCGAGCCGACGCTCAACAGTTTCTCCCGCACTCGCGGAGAGTGAATGCCAAACACGACGCGGTCTCTAACCATTTCCTCGCTGTCTGCATAAGCACAGTCTTTCACCAATAGTCTTAGTTCAGTCATAAACTGCTCAAAACTTTCGTTGGCTCCTTGAATTCGCTCATGAAATTTATATCTGGCGAAAATTGTGTTTGTTTTGGGCATCACATATGCTTCGTACTTGTCGTAATACGTTTTCAGTACCTTTGCTTCATCTGTCGTCAGCGCCCAGGTGTTGAAGATATCTCTTCCTTTTTCTCCTATCCACAGAAGTAAATAACTGCACTTTTCGTCTTCACCTCGTGTCTTCAACGGACCCGCGAACATGAGCTCTGCATGCTGTCTGAACTTACGCCATGCATCTGGTAAGTTAGACGAGTCCCAATTCATGTGCGGCGACGGTACTGCTGCAAAATCCATTTTAGTTACTTTTCTTCTGACACCATGTCTTGTTCTTGTTTACTATTTTATATTGCACAGGGCGTGCAGTAATAAATCAGGAGACGTACAGCGAGTACCGAACAAACTTGGAACCTTTTATTGGTTAACGTGCATCAATCCTTCCATGTGCTCCAATACTTCAATGTGCTACAATACCCAAAATCCCCAGCAACCTTTTCTGGCGCCGTAAATCAGTGTCGCAAATATTCAGTGCTTACCAGAATATTACAGTTGTTTTATGTTTTTTTGAGAAAATGAGAAAAGGGGAAGACTTGATAGTGTGCAATTGTGTTTAATGTTCAATTACATTGCAATTATTGAACCATTTAAATTACAGTGGGTTACCATTGTGGAGAAGAGTGGAGCATTTGGTTAGGCTGAAGACTGATTCAGCCATTCTCACAGCAAATGCTTTGGCTGATGAATCTTTATAAATAAAGATGCAATAAAGTGCTATTAGTAGTTAATAGTTGGCTATAGTCTAGAAATTGATTAGTGTGACTCTAAAATAAATTATATTGAATTGAATGAATGAATATATGAATTTGAATACCTGAATCATATCAGGGAGCCTTTTTAAATTCACTGACACTATTAAATTAGGCTGTGCCCAACCATAGTAAATAAGTTGAATCAACCTTAATGAATTAAGTTGACCCAACGTAAGTACATTAAATTGGAATAACAGAATTGCATAATGCTGAAATAAAGCAAGTTAATCATGTGGAAATCCTTTCCATGATTTTTTTATGTTCATTCAAAGAGTTATTTTTTTGAGTGTACACTACTAATATGTTCCTATTTATTTATTATTGTTCTGTATAATTAAGTTAAAATATAGGCCTACTTTTAACTGTAGGCAACTTCTTTCCATTTTAAAAACCTTTTATTCTAGCTTCAGCGAGAAAATCACATTTTTGTCAAAGAGCTTTGTCCAAATGGGATTCAACCCGATGATCAAAACACAGATGGAGTAGATCATCAACGACCCCAAAGGGTCACAGTCTTTTCCTCTTCGTGGGTTCAATATTTCATGAAATAACGATCTTAAATGCTGCAAGTTTTCTATGTAAGGCAAAGCCATCTGACCCGTGACAGTCAAAATGTCTTAAATGTCACCTGTGACTGTTTCTGCTTGTTGACTCTGTGGCTCATGAAACGGACTCCTTTTCCGTTTATGTCACCCAACCTACCCCTAGTGGTCACTAAAAGTAGAAGGACTACATTAAGAAAAATATTTCGTGAAAGACCTCATATCTTTTGGGATGCCATACGCATCGACGTGGCTCGAATTGGCGAGAATGTCATTTTATTACGTCAGAGTACATAGCGTGGTAAAGGGGCAGTGATGAAGAAACCATGATGGAGTTGATAAAGTACTGTCTCTAGCTCTCTCTAATCTCACTCACTCAGTGCGCGCCGCCGTTCACTCGCGTCGCGCGGGTCATGCACGGGCCAGAGGGCGCGCGACTGGTCAACAGCAGCACACGCGAGGACCACTTTACGTCAAGCACAGATGATGACACCAACGTACTAAAGGTGAGAAAAAAACATAGTGGTGGTTATTTTGTTGTATTCAGGCGGACTAATAATACCCTGCTGGCTGCTTTATTGAGGGTGACTTCATGACGGATGTAGCAGGTGTGTTGTCTTCGGATGTAGCAGGTGTGGTGTCTTTATCTCTTTAGCTTTGTTTGCGTTATTATAAGGATGCATGGGTGGTTTTAAAGGTGAGATGTCCGATCATCTAGGTACTTTATCTCGTGTGTCATGGAGTCAAGGCAGTTTTGTGCATGGTTAAATGAATAACGCTATGCAAAAAAAAAAACAACAACAACAAAAAAACACACACTAAAACCATAACCTACGGCGCGTGGAAGTTTTAGCTTGTCAAACCGCTGTCATGCAGTAAATGAAACGTAGAAATTCGTAAAAAAATACTTTCGTTACTTTCGTAACAGGTGCGGATCACCGGTGCTGTTCAAGAACTGATCCCGCGTTTAATGCTATGCGCGTGATGCTGTCATATGAACAGAACAGGATCAGAAAAAAGGAGGAATTCTGAAACTTTCATGTAAAGCGACATTGTATTGTCAAACAAATGCTGCGTCGAAGAATAATTCAACCAAACCAGTCAAATTAATTCGTCGTAGAATGAAATCGACTACAGATGACAAAGACTAATTATGTTTTGACTAATGCACTTCCATATGTTCAAAAATATAATATGCAAATATAATATAAACATATCACGTGATAAAAAATGCAATATTGTAAATTTAATTATAATAATGAAAAAAATATTATAAATGTATATGCACACAATGTTAAAGATATAATCCTATAACCTGGCAAGTAAAATACTTATATATAACAAAGCCATAATATAATATAATATGAATTTAAAACATTTAACTGAAAATGATTAAAATAATGAAAAATATATTTATAGGATTTTTTCTCTTTTTTTCCACTTTTATTTGTTTCGCTTAGTCACAGGAGAATTTGGCTTTCAGTGTTTGACACAAACATGAATCAAAAGCATATCAAGATACTCGGCACTCGATCCCACAGAACAAACTGGGTTGTGTGGCTGAATTTGACAATTTCCATTGTGGAGATTTAAAACCAAAGAGGTTTACTGCACAAGTGCTTCTAATCAACCTATTATAAACAAGAAAAATACTATTTAAGGAGATGTTTTTTGAGATAGTATTGTAAAAAGGCTGATCATTTGCTTGTTGTCTAATCCCATAGGTACTTGAGTGAGGAGACATAATGACAGAGGGTGCAGAGATTCATCAGACCCTGCGGCCAAACAGGGCTGATGCTGCCAGGACGTCCTCAGTAGAAACAGATTCTGGGCCGGTAGAGACGGCCAGCTGTGAGTCAGAGGAGCCGGACCACCAGGAAGAGGAATCCTCCACTTTTCCAGAGGTGCAGCATCATTCCTCTGCAGGACCGGAGGACAGTGGCCATGTGGCGCCTGAGGGTGGCTGGGGCTGGGTGGTCGTCGCTGCTACCGTTCTGGTCTTAGCCATGACTCTGGCATTCCCTTCTTGCATGGGGATATTTTACACAGACTTGCAGAACGACTTCCAAGCCAGCAACACCGAGACGTCATGGGTGCCAGCTATCATGATGGCAGTGCTGCATGCAGGCGGTAGGGAGGGCTCTCTGATACCAACCGATTCGTGCATTTGATCCATTAGTTCATCCGCACTTTGTGACGCAATCCTCACGGCGCTCCCGCATTCACCCTCACCACAGGGTCAGATACAGTATCTGAAAAACACTTTTATCAAGTTACTGTACTAATCAGTTGTGCAACACTGATCTGTTTCATAACATGAAACATTAACGGGCACAGAGGTCAGAGGATGACAGCGGTGGTCTGTTCACTTCTAGTGCTCTTGAACTCTGGGATTGTACTCAAGTTTTTTGGCAATCTTAAAGGGTTAGATCACCCAAAAATGTTAATTATCCCATAATTTACTCACCTTCAAACCATCCTAGGTGTATATGTATACTTTCTTTGTTTCAGAAAAAACACAATCAGAGTTATATTAAAAATATCCTGGCTCTCCCAAGCTTTATAATGGGAGTGAATGATGTCTAAGATTTTAAAGCCCAAAAAAAGCACATCCATCCATCATAAAAGTAATCCATAGGATGTAGGAGTAGCGTAAGCTTAGGAGAGAGTAGACACCTCTCGCGGTTCAAACAAGTAGGGATGGGCAACAAACTCAAGCTCCTCTGACATTTCTCTGAATTTTTTTTTGTTTTTGGCTTCTAATTCATGACCAGTGTTTTGTTTTGCTCTTTCCTCTGTGCTTCTGCGTTCATCAATACATCATCTGTCGGGAACTAGACTCGCTTACAGCCAGAAGCCAGTGATTATAGATTATAAAGTTATAAATGGATATTTTTCTCACAAAAATGCATTGCTTCGCTTCAGAAGGCCTTTATGAACCCCCTTGAGCCGTATGGATTACTTTTATGATGGATGGATGCACTTTTTTGGGCTTCAAAATCTCAGGTACCATTCACTCCCATTATAAAACTAGGAAGAGCCAGGATATTTTTCAACTCAAATTGTATTTGGCTGAAAGAAGAAAGTCATAATACACCTAGGACGGCTTGAGGGTGAGTAAATTATGGGATAATTTTCCTTTTTGGGTGGACTATCCCTTTAAGTGTGATTCTAATTCGTAAGGAGTACACATGCTCAGTCAGGACTCTGCATTAAAAACAAGGGTTATATCACTTCACAGGGAAATACATCCAGTCATTGCGGTACAACTCAAAGAATAGCTGACGTGAAGGAAAGGATTTGGGGACTGGCATTTTTAATCAGCTTAATGCAGCTCAGTTTTCGTTTCTAGGCAGCAGTCTCTGAGTTCAAAGTACACTATGAAACTATTACAATCAATTATGGGTTACATTACAGTAGAATATCCAAACGGTGTATATGCACAATCATTTTGTGAACTGTAGTGAACATATACAAATATTACTTGCTGATTGTGTAGGGAGTAGTGAACACTGCATAGGGACAGTCAGCTCTTGGTCAGGCAGGAGGTTGCTATTGCTATTATATTGCTGATCTGGCTCTGGAACAGCCAATATGCCATTGTTCTTCTGTGAGAAATGTTTATTTGTCTTTCCAGCCGTTTCTCTTTGCAGTCTGCTGGACATGTTAGTGCCAAAGACAATGTTAAGGTGATCCACATTGGTTTATTTTCACACAGTGCCATGACACCTAAAGCATTCATTTAAGCGGTGCAAATGTTCAACCTCCCTTGAGGTTTTAAAGAGCTTGAAGAAATTTGCACTATACTAACTGCTGTGCTCAGTGGGTGCAAAGTGTCACATCAAATCAAGTTTCTCATTTTACAAACAAAAGGAAAAGGGGCAAAAGTATGATATTGTGTGACACTCATTTTCCCTCTTGATATGACACCCACGTATAACTCAATCGATAAAATGGCTTTCTAAAATTGTGTAGTTTTTTCTTATCCCAGATTAATGTGCAAAGACAGCTCTGAGTTAGCCTTATTTCATGAAAAGTAAACAATTTCAGGACATTGCTCTGTTTGTTTGAGTCATGTCAACATGTCAACCAATGGCGTGAGTTTGGGGCAGGATCACTATAAAAAAATATTCCAATATAAATGACAAATTACTTACTAAAAATGTTGTGTTTAAAGGTGCCCTAGAATGTGAAGTTGAATTGATTTTGGCATAGTTAAATAACAAGAGTTCAGTACATGGACATGACATACTATGAGTCTCAAACACCATTGTTTTCTCCTTCTTACTTAAATCTCGTTTTTGAAAAACACCCCTGAAAAACAGGCGAATCTCCACATAATATCGACTGTGACGCAACAGTCGGGATCATTAATATGTACGACTCCAAAAATGTGCATATGTCAGCCCATGTTCAATGACAGGTGGGACTGCGCAGCCGAAGCATGGCAGTTGTTCAGTGTTTGGATGTACAAATGAACACAAAGGTATTTAGTTCCTTCATCCGAGCCTCTGAAGAAACAATGGGTTAATTTTATTTTCTCCGACGAGACATTTCACCGACGAGTCTGTTTCCTCAACTTGGGCCAATACAGAGCTGGCCGTGATGAACGTCTGAAAATATATCGATCGAGCTACCAAGCAACACTTTCTGATGTGTAATTGTTCAAGTTCAGACAGGTAATCTTTCTCTCAAAATCGTTCAATACTGTTTATGCATCAGTAAGTCAAGCCAGTGACTAAAATATCAACTTCACATCGTTTATTTTAGTAGGATGAAAAAAAAACCTTATTTAAATTGTGAATAAATTATATACAGAAAGCGATCAAAAGAACAATCTTTCCACACAGCGTGAGTTTATCTGGACACTTACACAAACTCGTTATGAATTCAATGACGCACGTTACACTGCACAACGAACTCTTACTGTATTTACATCATCGTGTTTGCATTGGTGAAAGCATTAGACAGATTGCAGAAACTGCGTTGCAATGATAAGATCTTTATTCTCGCGATCAACACACTGTCATCTGTTTGCTCAATGCTCATCATGGCAACATTTTATGTGATGGGAATAGATCTAAATACTTTAAAAACATCTCAAGATTTGTTAATCTCGATAGCTGTAATAGTAAAAACGTATAATATCTGTAGTAAAACTATTAGAGAGAGTTTCACATGTAATACATAGCTATTTCATATGCAAGCATGTCAGCCAATCACAGCAGAGGCCGGTTACACACAGCAGACACGCCCCTTGAAACAGAGCGTTCACATCAGAGGCTAAAATCTGGCTAGGAAAAATGCCTTTTATTTCTAAATTATGACTATTTTTTTATCTAAAAAACATTCTAACATTATAAGGGCAGCCCAGAAAACATTATACCATTACCATTCTAGGGCACCTTTTTATACTGTTATAATAATACTGACATCTATAGTGAACTAAAATGTACTTGATGTCATTTATATTTTAATGCTCATGCGAACTTTTGTCAACTTTACAATTAGTAAATCCACTTCATCAGCTTAATACTCTTCGACGGCGATGCCATTGAACTTCCGTTTTTGCGGTAGCTCTGTATATTTCTAAGACAAATTTCTAAAGATGGCTGTGGGCTTGTTTCTCTCGCGCATAAGGTCTGTACGTTCACTTGTAGTATGGTTGCTGTACAAACATTTACTTCTGTTACACTTAAAAGTATACTCACTTTTATACGCTAAGTATACACTAAAAAGTACACTAAAGAGTGATTGGGGGTTTGGTGCCTTGCTTAAGGGCACTTCAGTCACTTCCAGACAGTATTGAGAATCAAACCCATGACCTTCGGGTTACCAGTCTGACTCAGTCTAACCATGTGCCGGTCTCATATAAACCCAGCCCATGTTCAGGAGGGCAGAACAATATTACTGTATTGAAATGGCAGCCTAATTCCATAATAAAATTTAAACATTTCTGTCAAAGCCTATCAAATACAATGAATGAACTTTAATTTGCATATATAGTGTTTTAATACCAAATGTAAATAGCCAGTGGTTTGGGTAAAAAAAAAAAAAAAAAAACTATTATTTGTCATCATCTGCATATGTGGGAGCGTGAGGAGGATATTAAACAGGATCATCTGTAAGTCAATGCACCTATTGTGTGCACACCGTAACCAACCATGTTCATTATTGTTCATATTACAATGCCATTGTCTTTCCGTAGGTCCCTTATGTAGTGTTCTCGTGGAACGCTACGGTTGCCGAGCAACAATAATCATCGGCGGGATCCTGAGCGGACTGGGAATGGCAGCCAGCTCATTTGCACAGACAATGGTAGAGCTGTATATCACTGCTGGCATTATCACAGGTGGGTATATATTACCTTCACAGAAACAGTGGTGTGAAAATGATTCTTGCTCAGTAGGATGAACCACATGAAATAGACTGAATTATCTTCTTTCCTTCAGGAATGGGATTCTCTTTGTCTTTCCAGCCATCGATCACCATGATGGGCCACTACTTTGTGCGTCGCAGGGCATTCGCCAACGCTCTGTCTTCCACTGGCACTGCACTCGGGCTGAGCACCCTACCATTGCTGGCCAACTATCTGCTCAGCAGCTTTGGTTGGCGGGGCAGTTTTCTGGTGCTGGGAGGGGTTCTGCTGAACTGTTGCGTTTGTGGGGCCGTGATGCGCCCCCTTAGGGCCAAACCAAAGATGGACGCCAGAAACGGACCTACGGACAATCACCACCTCAAAACCAATTGCCTTTCCGTTCATCAGGAAAGAGAGGGTCTGAAGGGCCGCCTACGGGCCACTCTCTCCACAGTCATGCCTTTCCTGCGCAGACACATGGCTTTTGACCTACTGTGCAGTAACCCATACTTCTGTGCCTATGCTCTTGGGGTGTCCTGGATGATGCTGGGCTTTGTGGTTCCCCTGGTTTACCTGGTTCCCTATGCCACCGCATACGGTATGGAGCAAGACCGGGCCGCTCTACTGATGTCCATCCTCGGATTGATCAACATCACCGTTCGGCCCGCGACAGCGCTGGTTTTCGGGTTGCCTCGTTTCCGAGGAAGCCATTGCTTTGCCTATCTGTTTGCCACGGCGGTGCTGATCAACGGGTTGAGCAACTGCATCTGTGGGATGGGAACAAGTTTTCCAGTACTGCTGGCGTATGTTATAGTGTTTGGGTTTTCTATGAGCCTTGTTGGCTCCTTGTTGTTCACCGTACTTATGGACACGGTCGAAATGAGCCGCTTCCCATCCGCCCTGGGCCTCATCAGCATTATGGAGAGCATCATGCTACTGCTTGGCCCACCATTAGCAGGTGATGTAATGTTTCTACAGTTGATGTCTCTGACGTTCGTTTGACGTACTACATTTATTAGTGGGTGAAAGCAGAATGCCTGCTTGTAGTTGTCAAGGCCAACAAATATTTACCCTCATGTTGTTTTAAACTCATGAGATTTTTTTTTTGTGGAAGTACTTACACTTTACATGGTGCTCTTTTGCATAAAACAATTACAATGAGCTCTCAAACTCCTAAAGGAACAACAACAACAACAAATAACATAAATGTAGTTCCTCTAGTGCACTATGTAGACTCCCAACTCATGCACTATATCAAAGGCTATAGATATACCAAGACGGTTCACTCGTATTACTACGAATGGGAGAAACTGTAATGTGCAATTTGACAGAATACAGCCAGCCTTCTAAATAAAAGAGCCAATCGCCAATTGATAAAGTCACTGCGTCACAGTAGCTGTTGTTAAAGCTTCAGAGCCCATAGCAAGCTTTTAGGACTTTTAATGCTACTTGAGCGTAAGAAACAACATTTCACGAGTTCACACTTACATACAATTAGAGTGGGTAAGGTTTAATGCGTATTTGGCGTGCTGTCCGGGGGGAGGGCTCCGAGCTCGGACCGAACCCAGAGTGCTCCCCCCGTATGTAAGTGGTTAGGACTAGAAGTGTGGAGAAGGGGCGGTGGAGGGGTGCTGATAAACTGTCAATGGATTGAGGTGAGATTGCTGAATCTATGGCTGCGTTCCAGTCCACTTTTAGACACGCACTTGCGAACTTCCCTAAGCACTTGCCCTCGGGGGAATCCCTGCCGCCATTTTGAAGTGGACCAGAGAAGTTTATATGGACAGACCTTCGCTCCCTTGATTTTGACTGATTTTTATCCTTCAGGCAGCTCCATATACCACAATGCAACACGATTGTGACGAAAATGCATTTTGTGTTTAATATATATTAACCACAAACAACTCATATATATATACATGGGCGTAATTTCCTATGGGGACAGGGGGGACATGTCCCCCCCACTTTTCAAAATCCCGTTTGTGTCCCCCCCACTTTCAAATTCGTTTGTAGTTATTTTAAACCGAACGCCGTCATCGCCACGGAGGAGCAGGATCGAGCCTGTGTCGATGCGCGTGTCAATGTCCAGGAACTTCGCGTACACACTCTAAAAATAGCGCACTGAACGAATGAGCAGGTATAGCGGTTGCGGCACAGACAGTGATGAAATGCCAGAAACAACAACAGGTGACTATAATGTCATCATGGATGAAAAGAAAGAAAGGAGATGCGAGTTGGTTGATTCAGTAAATTAGCTCACGTCAGGATAATCATATTTTCTGTCTACACCTGTTGATGTTAGCCTTAAGTTGACTGAGCTAACTTTAACATACGCTGCTGCTGCTATAACTTCAGACTGTTAAATAAGTAATGTAGAACCACATTGTGTAGCCTACTAAAAGAAAAAACATTATGGGCCATGAAAACGAGTCCACTTTAAACCGCAGCATTTTCTGTCAGCAACGATCGTGCTGTCAACGTTAACGCATTCGATTAACTTTTGTCCAGCTTTAATGCGCGACAAGACAAAGGAGAACGCGCTCAGTGAATGTCCTCCTGACACACACACACACACACACAACGCACAGAAAGACGCTCAGTATCGCACAGACAGGGTGCCAGTATCAAGTTCTCTTTCACGCTTGAATTAACAATAACACACACATTTATGCCCAAATGTCCGTTTTTCCGAGTATCCCACAAGAACAGTCTTAAATGAGTTAAATAAAATCTTAAATGAAAGTGAGTAGTGAGAGAATGAGACGCGTTAGATCCTGTCAGCAGATCTTAAAGTGACAGCAGCCACTAATTCTCTCTGTCAGTAAAGTTAACCAAAGAACAAAAGGAACAGAGAATTACTAACTGCTCTTGACTAAAGAACGGATTAATCAAATAAAATAATATTTTAAATTTCATTTTTATTCATTTATAATTTATGCAGTGTTGAGTGTTTCATAACCTTATTCAATTTCTGTATATTTCATAGCCTACCTGTCTGACAGGAAGGGCACAGCTGTAGACAGAAAGTCAACATAGCCGACATTTATTATGGGTTTATGTGAGGTTTGTTTTAAGTTCACTTAAATTAAAAGTTGTTATATTTTTTGAAGCCTAATAAATGTTTAAAATTTGGGGGGGAAATTATTTTCATCGAGACATCAGTAACTATAAAAATCAGTGATACTGGCCTTCATTAAAAAGATGCCATTAAACAATTATTTAAAATTGTCTTCATGTTGCTTCTACATTACAGTGGAAATTGAGTCTCACATTGTTTAAATTTTATTTACACACAAAACATTAATAGCTAACATTTATTTACTTTATAAAATGATTATCTGAAGTCTTGGCTTTCGGCACCTATTAAACAATAAAGAAAGACAGACATTTTTCTTATACAGCCTATTCCTAGATTATAATCTAATTATTTCCTGGATTTTGTGTCACCATTGTCCCTAAATGTAGCTATGTAAATGCAGGAAATGAGATTCAAATCGAAAATATTTCCCCCCATTTTGTGTCCCCCCCACTTCTCAAACCAAAGTTACACCCTTGTATATATATATATATATATATATATATATACACACTAGGGGTGGCACGGTTCACAAAACCCACGGTTCGGTTCGTATCACGGTTTTAGGGTCACGGTTTTCGGTTCTGTACGGTTCTTGTTGTTATTTTTTCTTTTAATCTTTAACACTCCAGAAATGTACTTCAGCATATGATATATGCTATAGCTTAATTATCCACAATTCAGGATACAGTATTTTAAAAAAAATGTATATCATGCAATCATGCACAAACTGAATTTGACTTGACTTTAAGCACATTATTGAGACCATCTCTGAGGAAAGCTAGGTGACATTTTGATACAGCAAGAGAGAAGACATTTATTTGGCAAAAAAGGAGAATGTGTGTTGCTATCTCTACAGGAACTTATGTGCATTTTTAGCACACAAAGATTAAAATTAACTTGCATTTATAAAACTGTCAACTTCAGTGTAGCTCTTACAAAATGTTTATCTTTTAAAAGAAAAAGAGAGGAACTCTTAAAGCACTATCTTTTAAATAAGTCAAAATACGTTACAAATAATTGCCTATAATGAGGCTATAACAATAGCAAAGGCCATAATCATAAAGTGAAACATAAGTTCAACCTCAACACAAAAACAGTATCAACAATGCTTCTATTCCCTGAGAGTGAGGATACATTTTTTTCACTTGAAATTAAAGTGCAGTATTTGGAAACACGCCTGGAGTTCTTATCTAAACTTACTGTCACTGTATATATTTAAATATCATAGGTAACATGAAATCCAAAATGTTCCCACACACCGGACTTATACGACGCTGGTGCATCCTCCAACTCCTGTTAGCCTTCCTTATCTCTCCCACTAGCCATTTCTATACGTGACGTGACCTGCAGCGCTGCACAGACCAATCGGTTTATGACATCAAAGTACTGCGACTGCGAGAGTGATTGAAAAGCATACGGAGCCGTTGCTATCGCGGTACTTTTATGTTATTCGTCGATCGGTCTGTGCAGCGCCGGTTCAAGTCGAACAAGCCTCATATGTATGTCCACAAATCTCTTATTTCGCGCGAAAAGTAAACGCACTGTCTGAGGTAACGGGCACGAGGTTACATTGCGCATGCGTCGAACGAACCGTGCGACGCACACACGTACCGAACCGAGACAAGCGAACCGAACGGTTCGGATGTTTTTTCATGTACCGTGCCACCCCTAATACACACACACACACACACACATTTATTAAACAACTCAAACACACTTATATAGCCTACATATAGAATGCTGCATTAAACAATTTCATAAGGGAAAAAAATATATAATAAATCAACCCCATAGTGGATTTTAAGTGATCAAGGGCTTAGCACGTTCCAATTCACCCAGTAGTGGGAACTCATGCAATGTAAGCAAAGACGTACATCCGAGTGAATGAGACGGAGGGAAGTTAGCGAGTGAAGGGCATGACAATTTTGGACTGGAACGCAGCCTTGATATACACCTCTTATCATTGACTGTTGAGTGCTCTCCACCCATGTTAATTATCTGAACGTGCTCCTCCCGAACTTTGTTAATAAAACAATTTATGAGACAGCTCATGTCAGATGTGATTGCTGATTTGAAAAATGTTATTTAAATGCGAGTTTATCAAGCAGTTGTTAAAATTTTGCTATTTCTTCATACATGTAGATAGTAGTTGGTCTTGCATGTGCAAAAAAGCTCCCTAGAGTAGGGTGACCGTCCCGAAATTAGGAGCTTTGTTCCTGCGTCCTGCAAGAAGTAAGCAGTGTCCTGCATTTCAATTATGTCTGTATTATTTTTTCTTCCGTGAAATTACAATATCACAATAAGAATAAGAATAAAATATTTTAAGAATGTCGGTATACAGACAGTTGATGGTATCTGTTGACTTCCATTAGTATGAAAAAATACCATGGAAGTCTTACTCTTTACCAAAATTCTTTAAAATATCTTTTGCGTTCAACAGAAAACAGAAACTCATACAGGTCTTGTGTACTTTATTTCATCCATGCATTTTCCTTTGTGAAATGCACATGGACAAAAATGAATGGGAAAATACTTCTGGAATAAAAGGCCATTGAGAAATGGCCAGTGCACTATATCAGGGATCGACTTAATGTAATTTATGTGGCTTATGATTTTTTTTTTTTTTTACAGGAATCCTGGTTGACACCACTAGGCAATACGCTTATGTGTTCTTTGCCTGCAGCATATCCGTGTCCACAGCTGGTCTCTTCATCATGTTGTCCTTCTACTGGCTGGACAGAAAGAAAGACAGAGAGGTTAAGAGCCCCTCCACTCATAAAGACACTAATACACTGAAGCCAAGCATTAAGATGACCATAGACTGTGATTATAGTCCAGTGCCTTTGCATAGTAAGAATGACAGAGATAGAGAGACTGATGTGTGATGTGTGCCAACCTTGAGTGCATTTTACCATAGACTATTCATTTTTGTCCATAAAGTCCCTCACCCTTCTAGTCTATATCCATCCTCCTCTTATTGGTGGACAATCAGCTGTTTTTGCCATAGATTATGTACACAAGAGATACAAAGCATAACATTTCCTGGAATGCTGTAGTAAATGGATCGGACCAGAATTGCAGGTCTAACTTTTCAAAGTGCCATATGGAACTTAAAGGACAACTCCGGCGCAAGTGGACTGTCTTTATAAAATATCTTCTTATTAAACTGTCTGTACACTTACAACGTTCTCCATGCTTCAGTTTGCAGGTAGGGACCCTCATTATGCTACCGTGTTAGTGTTGGGCTATTTTGAGCCTTGTTAGTGGTATTAACTAGCGATTTTTATTTTCATTACTCTATGCCCTATATACTAGCGTTATAGGCTAAACAGTTTTTAGAGATAAAACTCTTTACATTCGATAATCATGAAAACAAATCTCAGAGAACGGTTGACTATGTACCAATGTGTAATTAGACCAAAGGTTCGTTTTGCGCCGGCGTTGTCCTTTAATCACTTCAGAACATCTCACAAAACGATTTTTGAAAAAACAATTTGTTGTTATTTTAAACTACTTCAGGATTACTGACAAAGGCCAGTTGCAATTGACATTCATATTATTGTTATGTAGATTCTGAGATTAGGTTGTTCTGGGAACAAATGAATGTAGAAAACACAGAGAATGTGCAAGGCAGGGTCATGCAATGAGTTTATTTAAAAATATATATTTCTAGATGCCTTAAATGATAAATGTTAGATCTTTTTTTTTTTGTTTTGTATAGACGCTGCTTTTTAAAATCAGTAACTTATTTATATATTTGTATGTATTAAAGAAAATGTATGCATTTGTGTTGTCTCAGTTTTCCTTATAGACGATCTTTGTGCTTGCTCTTCTGTAGTCAAGTCAGAGGAAAAGTGGCACATTCCTCCAGTTGTGCCATATGTTTGTTTTAGGGTGTTCACACTTGGCTGGTCTGGTTTGAAAGTTACTCCAGTGCGATTGCTTTTTTTAGTGCAATTATTTGAAGGTGTGAACGCTATCTGAACTCTGGTGTCCACCAAACAAGTGAACTCTAGTGTGGTTCATCTGAATTATGATCGCAACACGGACCAAAGACATCTAAACTAACCAAAAACTGGATGTGATGTCACAAGATATGCGACCCTAAAAAGGACAAATGCTCAAGCATATATTGATGTTACATTGCTCATTACTGTTACGTCATTGAACTTAATGTTTGGCTGCTTGTGCAGGTGTTTGAACTTTAACTGAGGGTCAAATAAAGGATAGGATTTTTCCAAAGCAGAGCAAATATCTCTGTGCAGATAATGTCACTAAGAACCACAAGAGGGCGGTCAGGTTTTGACTATTGTGCAAGATAAACTCTCTCAAGCCATATACGGAGTCATTCAAAAGCACATACCAACTTGCTTGTATAATTTTTACATTAAAGGTGCAAAAGTTCTGATAGGATTAATCTTTGTTTTCATTTTTACCTCACAAAACAGCTGTTTTAACAGTGGTGTGTAGGACTTTTATATCCACTGTATAATACTTCCTCTCTTCAGATGACCACAAAGGGCCTCAATCATGAAACACGAGCAGAGGGAACCATTTAAAAAGCCTTTGACAAATTTTCAGATTCATTTGCCCATATTGGTAATCTTTGGTAAGATATTAGGGTAAGGTCAAATTCAAACATAAATCAAATCACTAGATTTTAAGCTATCTGGTTAAATGACCAGGTAGACAAAGACATAGTCCACTAACATTAAACCATCCGGCCATTTGAATAGAATATCTGAGAGAACCTATAAATCTGAGTGCATCAGGGGTATCATATTTAAGTTGTTTACAGTACAGGTTGTGTCCGCCCTGTTACCTATCCACCGTTTCCCAACAATTAACCAGTCTAAATAAAATGTTGACATCCTTCCATCAAGTGTCCTTCCTTACAGAGCTCAAGAAATGGTTTAATGTGTGTCAATAGGTCACTCTTAAAATGTCATCCCTAGACAGTAAACGAAAAGTGGATTTTTGTGAAAGTATCTACATTCAATTCTATAGTAACCGTCTTATGGTTTCAGCTTGGGTACTATAGGTCAAACTATAGATTAGTCAACCATTTCTGAAGGCACAAGTACACCATATTGCATAACATTGATGGCTTGATCACACTTGTAAAATGTAATGAATTTCCCAGACAGTTGTTTACTGTATGGTTATTAAAGAAACCTCGACTCAACACTCATTTTATCCCTTTATTTATTTGCGCATATTAGACCACCAATTTTACATCTTGATATATGCTTTTAAACCAATGCACAGTATGTAAAATTCAATCCTTGTGTCAAAACATGCCATAACGTTTCTGAAATAAATTAACAGCAAATCAGCCCAATTTAGTATCTACAAGCTTTACTGGGCCACGCTGCTATGTTTACAAATCTATATACATGAAATATAACAAGACAGCCAACAAAAGTGCGTGTGAAATCAAAGACTCAAAGGGGTAAATAAACACTAACAAGTGCTCCTATACTTGAAGTTGAAGCTTTGCATAAATTAACTGGACTTAAACACTGTGACAAACAGAAGTTGGCTTCCGTTCCATGAGTGAAATAAATAAACAGTGAATATCAAACTCACCAGCAGATCCAGAGGCACGTGGGATAGAAATGAGGTTGGTACAACCACTGACAAAGTTCTGTGACGACGGTCACATTGCACAGAGACTGATTTACAGTCAAAGCAGTTTGTGTCAATACAGGGTGATGATGACCATGAGATCTTGCACAGTAAACACTTCAGAACTGTGGAAGTACAGCATGGCAAATACAAATACATACATTTTGAAGCCCTAAAAGAGGGTGCATTATGCAGACTGGTGTCCAGCCAGCTGGGTTAATAATTCCTTAAAGGGGCTTTTAAAGGTAGGTGAAGTTGTGTAGCATGAAGGTTTTCTTGCATTCATTCTAGTTAAACATCTTCTGACCTCCACATTAAGACCCTTTACTGAACCTGAAAACAGTGAACATGTAAATCAAGGCTGAGGGGACGTTCAGATCTCACACATGCAACACACACACACACTCATCTGTGTTCAGCATACAGTGACGTTCACCTCAAAGAAAATCCCTTTTTGTTCTTTTTTATCGTTTTTACTTTGCTAAACATCTTTTGAATTGTGCCGTTCACTAAAAACACTCACACTGAAGCTGCGGTCCGACTCGGACCCTTGTCGTTTTGCTGGCTTTAAGTGAGACCTCGTGAGAACAAGAGAACCACGCGGGGCGCTCACAGGAACGGCCCCCCCACGACCGACATGTATCTGTCAGACGCGCTCGAGGCACGTCATCTCAGTCTCTCTTACGCACACACTCACACATTCTCTCTCTCGAGTGTCCTCTCCATTTCCCCAGTGTCCGAGCTTGTGTGGAGGTGGAACGTCTGTCACACGCTGAGAGGGAGCATGCCGGGAGGAGACACGGCTCGTGGGGAAGCCATGGCGGTTAGGGCACCAGGGTCCAGTCCATTTATAGTCCTGTGAACAACAGCAATGAGCAAAACATCAATAAACACACAACACTCATGCCATGACATCAGACCATAGAACTTTTCACCACTAAGAGAGGAGGCTGCAAGCTACACGCTGCTTTAGCCATGTCACACTTAACCTGGATGTGATCAGAGCAGTATCATCATCAACTATCAAAGCGGACACCATTATCGGTTTCATGGTAGTTTGTAGTATGCAAAATGGACATAAGGTTTTCTGGTTGTCACACACTATTAATGTCAAACGAAATGAATACTGTTTATATGTACTACATAACAGGGTTCGCGATTGTTTTGCAAACGCATTGACAGACACACGAAAGTATACCGCAAAATGAATAACTAAATAAAAATAAACTACATTACACTTGCAACAAATACATGAAAATGGATCTTTTCTATAATTAGGGTTATTGTTTTGCTTTTTAAGGACACTTAAATATATTTTTAAACAAACATCATAATTATAAAATATTAGAATAATAAATGTTTTTGTGTTGTCCCCATATCTGTAGTTCATATATATATATATATATATATATATATATAGTACTGTGCAAAAGTTTTAGATCGGTAAGATTTTTTATGTTTTTAAAAGAAGTCTCTTCTGCTCACCAAGGCTGCAATTATTTGATAAAAAAATACAAAAAAAACAGTAATATTGTGAAATATTATTACAATTTAAAACAGCGGTTTTCTATGTGAATATATAATGAAGTGTAATTTATTCCTGTGATCAAAGCTGAATTTATCATCATCATTACTCCAGTCTTCAGTGTCACATGATCCTTCAGAAATCATTCTAATATGATGATTTGATGCTCAAGAAACATTTTATAATTATTATCAGTGTTGAAAACAGTTTTTTACATTTTTATTTCATGATGCTATGATGAATAGAAACTAAAAAAGAACAGCATTTATCTGAAATCTAAAGCTTTTGTAACATTAAACTCTACCCTTCAAAAGTTTGGGGTCAGTAAGAATTTAAATTTTATTTTTGGGGGAAAGAAATATAATAAATCAATACTTTTATTTATCAAGGATGACTTAAACTGATCAAAAGTTACAGTAAAGACATTTATAATGTTAGAAAATATTCTATTTTAAATAAACGCTGTTCTTTTGAACTTTCTCTTCAAAGAATTTTGAAAAAAAAATTGTACACAACTGTTTTCAACATTGAAAATAATAATGAATGTTTTTTGAGCATCAAATCATCATATTATTAGAATGATTTCTGAAGGATCATGTGACACTGAAGACTGGAGTAATGATGATGAAAATTCAGCTTTGATCACGGGAATAAATTACACTTCACTATATTTTCACATAGAAAACCGCTGTTTTAAATTGTAATAATATTTCACAATATTACTGTTTTTTTGTATTTTTTATCAAATAATTGCAGCCTTGGTGAGCAGAAGAGACTTCTTTTAAAAACATAAAAAATCTTACAGATCTAAAACTTTTGCACAGTACTGTATATATATATATAAGTGAGATTTCAATGATATTTTGACCACGTCCCTGGTTTACATTTAAAAAAAATGTGGTTACCTTAATTTAGACGTTACTTGGAGAATAAGAACAAAACAAAAACAACCCCTATAATTCAGGGTATTATCAGGGATATTATCAGGGTGGTGATGGCGCAGTGGATAAGACACATGCCTGTGGTGTGAGAGACCCGGGTTCGAATCCACTGTGAGACACCAATGTGTCCCTGAGCAAGACACTTAACCCCTAGTTGCTCCAGAGGCGTGCGACCTCTGACATGTATAGCAATTGTAAGTCGCTTTGGATAAAAGCGTCAGCTAAATGAATAAATGTTAAATGTAAAAATAATTATTATGAAGGTAAACGGGTCAAATGTGGATTAAAAACAACAAAATATGGTTTTCAGAGCTGAGAATCTGGTAACGTTAATTTAGACGTTACTTGGAGAATAAGAACAAAACAAAAAAACAACCCCTATAATTATTATGAAGGTGAACAGGTGGTTTAAAAACAACAAAATATGTTTTCAGAGCTGAGAGTACTTCTCAGAGAGTACTGAGAAGACGTCCTGTTAGCTAAAAATAAACTTAACTGGCCAACAATATTTCTAACTTCTAATCATAATAACAACCACTACTACTACTACTACTACTATCTCTAATATTTAATATCTGTTAGATACATTTCATGCACAAATGTTTAACAAACGTCAACCTGTGCAGGTCTGCACTTACGTCTTGTCAAAATACGTAGTGTGGAGTGAATGAGAGAACTTGGTTGCGTTGCTGTTGATGAGGTTTCCATTTCCTGTGGTGTAACTTTTCCTTGCTGCCTGGTCCTTGGCAAAGTTCCTACAGGCAGCAAGTTTAGACTCAAGAGCCTGCACAAAAATAGACATCCCATGGTTTCCCATCAGTATCAGTTTTGATACAGGTATCATTTGTAAGTGTTAAAGTGCAGGGTTCCCACTCTTGTCCTGGAAAATCATTTCAAGAAATTTTCAAGACTTTTTCAGCTGCTACAGTGCGAATCAAGTTATCCCAACTAAGGCTGGGCGATTATACCGATATTATCATATCGAGATATATTTTGAAACAGATGTGATATTGTACCTGTACCGTTATATCTGTATTATAGTTGTGCAAAGATTGTTGTCTTTCACAATGCCACACTACTAAAACAGAAGTTATTCTCTACTTTAGTTCATATTTTACTTGCTGATATCAGTTTAAAAGTCCAAACTCTCACAGTCAAGCTGTATTCGCAATCAGTCACTAACGTTAGAAAATATTAACTATTATCGGACTTCTAAATGAATTGCATCTGCTCGCACCAAGGCACATTACGCATCTGGTGTACATAAATGGCATAAACTGATGAGTTTTGTGTTTTTGACCCTAAATTATTTTGATTTATCAAAACTTTGAAACCATTTTTGTCAATTATATTGCTGAAATGGATTGGATAGACCTTTTGTAAAGCTAAATGTGTTTAAATGCTAAATCCATTTAGCCTACTGGTGTATGAAATGGATCTGAAGTAAAATATTCTGACAAACTAGGGTAACATATTATTTTCCAGGACAACGCAAACGTTTCCAGGACATTTAACTTTTTTTTCCCCATTTTCCATGTGTTTTCCAGGACTGGAAAATTGGTCTTTCATTTTCCAGGTTTTCCAGGAAGTGTCGTACAACAATCAGTTTCATTATTAAAAGTATTGGGGAATTACCCCGACTTTCCGCAGGAGGTCACCGACGATGTTAAGGGCTGAGATGCGTGCAGATGGTGTGAGGGGAGAGTTTCCATAGCCATTGGTCAACGCTTTGGAGAGAAGAAAAAACAATAAGGGTAACAAGAATGTTGCTGCGTTCAGTCAGACCGTTAAAAGAGTTCGCTAAAATAACATGAATATCAATGGCTGATACAATGTTGATATTATTATTTATATAAAATCATACAAATAAAAACAAAAATGTACCCATTGAAACGACTGTTGGTAGATTTTTGAACGGATGCAAAGGAAACATCCTCTATTGTTAATCGGCTAAGAAGGATGATATTAATAAACTCAATGACAAAGAACACCAACCTTTGGGAGCAACGAAAGGGTTGTCCATGGTCTTATTCCCTACAGGTGTGGCCGGGAGGGACAGGGACGCTTGCACGGCAGAGTCTGTCTTATCAATGTCTAGGGTGGGAGAGCTGGGGGCCGACATCCTGACAACATCTGAAGTCCTCTCTCGTACGGCCAGCTCTTGCCGCAAGTCTATGTGAACATGCACATTTTGCACTGATAAACCAGAACAAACTGAAAAGGAATGTTTTGTTCAATTCTTCAACTTGATAGCATCTGCAAACATATTGATTTTACCACAGAAAAACATGTTTGCTTGATAAGTCGGCATTACAAAAAACCTGTCCGTGGAGATCTCGGTTTTGATTTCTGTCCAGAACGCCTTGACTTCTATTGTAAGTTCATTAAGGTTCATGCCAACATTTTTGATGGTTTTTGAAGTCAAAATTGACAATGTTTTTTTTTTATAGAACGTTGTCGTGTTTCTTATAAATGTTGTATCCACGCACCTCATTTTTAAAAATGAATGTGCTCTCATAATAAGGTCTTCCAAAAGCCACACGAGTTTCAATTCCTCCCCTCCAGGAACCAGTCACACTGGGACACTTCTACAATACAATCTGTTCCCAAGTGACAAAATAAAGTCCTGTCCTACAGGTTTCTTCCTCATTTAAGGCGAGACACTACAGGTGAATAGGGTAAAACAATTTACTTACAGATATCACCATGACACTTTACCAGTTGATTACTCACATGAATAGGAGAAAAAAATGTATTGCAAGTTTTCTGTAATTTTATGTTTAAATATGCTAATCAGGCTATATCTAATTAAATATGCGCTAATTTGCATATATTTTGAAGTGACAAATCTGACCATTGAAAAAAACAAGGTTCAAAATGATTTTTACATTTTGTTGATATATTCAATGAAAAGACATTTTCAGAGGGGATTATTAATATCTCCTTTTGTTACCCTGTAAATCAGAAAATACTGGCAATAGCCTTAAAAAATTGATTTCCGCCCTATTTTTAGGCATAAAATGTCATATAAATCAGGCCCAGAATGATATATCAACAAATCCCTCTGAACAAACCTTCACAATATAGTTAGGAATACGGCTGTAAAGTTTGGTGTATGTAGGTGCTACAGACGTGAAAAATCGTCACTAGGAGTGTGAGAAAAAACTCATTTTGAGAAAATGGCCTTTAAAGATTTTTATGGCAAAATTCCACTAATTTCTATTGAAAGCCATGAATTACAGACAAAATATGTTTTAGGTCCAAGTAAAATCCATGTATCACACTGTTTAACATCTAAAACTCATTACTGCTTCATCCATCACTGATCATAACATCCAAAACAACACATCACCAGTCCATCACACAGGTGGAATGACAAAAACTAACTATATCACACCTATAGTAGACGTCACAGAAACATCACGTTACGCTTCTGAAGATGACTGCAGAGTCAGCAGTCGAAACTGTCAAGGTATGACAACAAACTTTAAACTTATCGTATAAGAAATAATCACTTATAAATACAAATAGTAGGCTAAATGAACTCATAATCTTTCCACATTTTGAACTACCACGGAAATGTCAGAGCGCGTCACGTGACGATTCTGAACGAATCACGTTGTCAGAAATTGGCATCAGCCAATGAGATTGCGCATGTCGAGTAAATGGCCCATTTTACTTTCATGATTCGTTGCTGATAAATAGGAAATGACCATATTTGGATCCGACAGCATTGAAGAGGAGAGAGAGAGCTTTCCAACGGTATATGTGATGACAGGGAGCAGACAGCGATCGCGGAGCAGCAGGATGATTTAGAACGCCAACTTTTGATGAATTTGAGGCGAAATCTACACACGCAAACAGACAAAGTGTAGTAAAATAAAGACCTAAATGTGTATTTTGGACTTTTTTTCAGCACAAGTCTGAAAGAATACATGTTATTGAAGACAAATAGCCCAAAATCTCAAAATTGACCAGTGAAAAAAAAACGATGTTTTTGCCTGCCGTGTCTCGCCTTAATAAATTACAATTGGGAAGAAAACTTGGTCGTAATTTCCGCTCAATCTTCTTGAAAAGCTGAGCAGTGAGTCCGTTTGTGTCAGCTACATGCCTTTAATTGCAGTGCTGCAATGAAGCGTGTCCTGTAGCAGCGCTTGACAAACACCCGCAAACCTGCCAAATGCGGCTGGATTTCAGCAGTTACGTGTAACGCAGTCACTCTTACAAGCCACTTTGGCGGCTTGAATTTTGGCGTGGGAATATTGTGCGCATTTCACAATTTTACTCATTCCCACCCATAGACAGTATAAGAAGTGGACAGAGCCATCTCATTGGAACTCAGTTGAAACAGTTGAAGCCCATTTTTAGCGATTTTTTAGCACTTCCGTTCCTGACGCGCAGACTCAAACCGACTCAAACTAAGCTTGATGACGTGAGCACCCTGTCTGACAGATGTACATCTTCTAGTAGCTGTGCGTGAAAACTGCCAACGTTGATCTTGCAGAGACGGCGAGCTTGAGCAAAGAGTTCTTTGGCGTGAGTGAGCAGGAGTAAGTAATTTGTATAGTATTTATTTTAAAATGTAACGCCAGTACGCCATATTAAGTTAATGCATTGATTGTCTGTGAGCTTCTCCTCCTGTCTGTACGGTAATTTCTCTACTGTGCGACAGAGCGTCGAGTGGTTATGACGCAATCGTTAGCCTATTTTTACAAAAACTGTTTCTACGGGGCCATAATGTAACATAGAAGGCAATGGAGCCCTTTATACATTGTCGTGTTTCTTTAGAAATAAATAATGGACAAATGGAGTCTTTAAACGCCTCAGATGTAAAGTTATTCGCTGTCAAAGTGACGCGAAAATGAATGGGAGTCAATGGGAATGCTAACGCAAGTGAAGTTCTGCTACAAGATGGCGGCTCCCGCGAGGCTTCAACTTCCGGTCGATGGATTACCCCCTTGTTCCCACCGCTTTTGTGCTCAAAGTGCGAGCATAAAGCCGCCTCTCAGCACTAAATTTAGTTACTTTTAGCTGCTTATTGCAGTCCAATACACATAACAATGTCAAAACTAAAATGGATCCCACCAGCCAAATTATATAATATTACATATGAGATCATATTAAAAATATCTATATGGCAGTTTTTCCCATGGTATTGATATCAAAATTGTGGCCAGTGAAAATGCTGAGTAGACTTTGGAAAACCACAAGCCACAGTGGCTGGTGAGCAAAAAAGTTAATGTCAAGCAGCTGTAGTAAAGTTTACCTCTAGCTTCATCCTTCAGCCTCTGCACTGAGACCAGGAGTGACTCCTTCTCGTCCAGTTCGCTCTCCAGGAAAGCGTTCCGCTCTATTGCCTGGTTTAGCCTCTGTTCAAAGTCCTCCAGAGACGTGATGGTGGCCCTGCACAAATCCAGACCGTCAGTGTAAATATATCTTTAGCACAACACTTGCTCCATGAAGCTTGGTCAGGGTTTGTTGGACATCAGTGCCGTGTAAGCTAGTCTTGGCCCATTTCTAAACGGTCCATTCAAAAGTAGTCTAGCAAATCAGAGCAAGGCTGGTTTAGAATGACAAAATGTTGTCTTGTACCTCTTGGCTCTCTCCAGGTCGTCGTTGGCCTGCTCCAGCTCTCTGACATATTTGTGCAGCTGTTCCTTGATGCCACGCGTCTGGACCAGGTCGTCCTCCAGCATGGAGATCTGCTTATAGCTCTGGGCGTACTGCTGCTCCAGTTTATCCTGCAGACAGGGACACATAGTCAGAGTCACCAACCCTCATCAACTATTTGAACTTTCTGACAATGGCTGGTGAGAAAACATCAGCTATAAAAATGCAGTTTGATGGTTTTTACAAAGAATTCCCATTCAGACAGGAATACTTTTCCTTGCGTGCTGTATCAAACATATAAAAATTAAGAAGCAAAAACGTATTAAGAGCACATGAGCTTCCATAACGCACTCATCCATACATTACAGCCTTAACTACAGAGCACAATGTTCCGGCTTAACCGTAGCTCAAATATTGTTTGGAAACTTGTTTTTTTCATTGCAGTGGCACAATGGTGACAAACGATATTTGTTTTACTTGTGTTTGTCTTAATTATTGGTCAACTGTCCCTTAAATGAGGAATATCAGTGGACATAGCGACCTTCCCGACATCTCCTGTAGGTAACCTACTTTATCCATCCCATTTCTTTTAGTATAAATTAGCATATTGTTTTGGACCATAGTAAAATAATGAGTGTCCTATATTTTCCAAAATGAATGCAAGGACAGTGGGCAAAGGGACAGCACAAGTAATCAGTTTAAATGCTATTTGGGTAAGTAGCCCAAATATAAGCAAGCTGTATAAATCAAGTGTCTACCTAAACTCAAGCCATTATCAAGATATTTCTGTCAGGGTCTTAGCGGATCAACTGTGCTATAAGGGAACTTTTTCTGCTGAGCCATTAGCCTTCTATTTTCTTCCTCTTCATCCAGACATCCAATTACAGCGCACTTGGGATTAACCGAGACCCTCGACATGGGCACATGGGCTATACATCTGATCTTTTAGAGATAAAACTGCAGATTAAAGGTTTGTGGAGATATCTCCATCATTAGGGTGCTTTTGTATCCATAGAAGGGCCGAACTGTACACTTTTGTTGCATTTGATTTCCCCAAAGTCCACCTGCTGCATACTCTTCTGTAGTATACTGAAACTTCTGAAAAACGCTTACATCCATTTATACTACAGGGCTGTTGAATGCTTGATTCTGGTAGGATACAATTAATCACAAGAAAAACGTAGTCAGATGCGCTTGATCTGCCATTTTCGATGTCTAACTTCACAATCTGGAAACATGCAGTTTAATTTTAATAAATAAAGTATAGTCCTATCTATAATCAATAGAAATTTAAACTGAATAGGCCTATATAAATAAATTGATAGTCCTGCTGCACGGGTAATTATCGTAATTATTGCAGATAATAGGCTGTAACATATAAATAATTATTGATAGGCCTATAGTTGTTAAAAGGACGTTGCGTTTCATTTATTAGGCTAGTCTACTGTCAATATTAGAAGGAAAAAAACATGAACGAACTAATTAAAACGAATTGAATGAATAAATAAATAATATTGACGCACATATACCTCTCGCTCTCTCTAATAACTGCATAAAGCCGGGGACACACTTATACTGTAAGGCCGGTCATGAATGTAATTTATTATGATTGATCATGCCCAAACGCGTGTTCAGCGCGTTCAGTCTGTGTTCACAGTCTGGGTTTAAAATCTGCTGCAGTCGATGGACACAGTCAGAGAGTGTTTCAGCCAGTCGTTGAGTGTGTCCCCAGCATTAGTCTGCTTCTCTGCTATCAGAGACTCAAACCTCAGTTACTAACTCTAAAATGACGTTTTGGAATTAGCAACGGAGGCATGGGATTAGATGCGCAGGAAATTAGTCCCACATAAGAGCGTTTTAAGGACAAAAACTTTACAAACGTCTTGGAATACATTATTTGAGTAAAACATAATACGTTTTGACGCGTCATCAGTTCTGTCAGGCATTTATTTACTTTCTACCTCTTTGATATGTTGCAGCAATGTTGAGCAATGAGGTGGAGTTTCTGTGGGTAAGAAAAAGTTGACATTAATCTTTAACAATGCTATCAAAATGGAGAGCAGCCAAAATAACTGTGCTACAACGTTGCCCACCTTCTTGCTTTAGGATGAATGGTTCATATGACTAAAAATGTTTTCGAAAGCCTCCATTTTCACAGTCCAAACTACAATATGAAAGCAGCGTTTTCAAATTTCAAGCGGAGAGAAAAAGATGCGTCAGTGATTCTCACTAGATTACTGAATATTGCTTACAGTATTGGAATAAAAATATAAAAACTCTAAAATATAACCGCATAACTGAAATACACAAATACTACCTTTATATACATACATGATGTACTGGTATATTAGAATGATTTCTGAAGGATCATTTGATACTGAAGACTGGAGTAATAATGCTGAAAATTCAGCTTTGCATCAGAAATAAATTATATTTTAAAGTATATTAAAATTGAACACCATTATTATAAATTGTAAGATTTAACAATATTACTGTTTTTTTTTCTGTATTTTTGATCAAATAATGCAGGCTTGATGAGCATAAGAGACTTCTTTCAGAAACATTAAGTAATTTTTCCAAACTTTTGAACGGTACTGTATATACATTACAATTTAAATAAATTATTTTTGCCAGAACTGTAATGAGATTTGGGGTTGGCAATGTTTTTAAAAAAAGTATCTTATGCTCACCAAGGTTGTATTTAAAAAAAAAAAAAAAAACAGTAATAGTAAAATAGTGTTACAATTTATAACATTTTCATTGTAATATCTAAAAATCCATTTTATTCCTGTGATCAAAACACCATTTCTGTCCTGTGATTTTCAGCATCATTACTCCAGTCTTCAATGTTACATGATCCTTCAGAAATCATTCTATGATTTGATGCTCAAGTAACTTTTCTTATCATAATCAATGTTGCACATTCATTTTGTGCAAACATTTTTCAGGATTCTTTGATGAAAAGAAAGTTAAAAAGAAAAACAGAAATCTTCTATTACATCATAAACGTGTCACTTTTGATCAATTTAATCCGCTCTCGTCTACCTTGAGCGTGTCCACCTCGCTCTTCAGCCGCTGGTTCTCTGACTGCAGGTCTCGGATACGGTGTTCAGCCTGACCCAGCTGAGCTTCCAGCTCGGCCTCCAGCTCCCGACTGCCTTCCTGAAACTCCTGCAGCTCCTCCTGAGCGTCATGACAACTGCAGATATGCAAACATATAAAACAATCACACGTCACCACCAGCCATCTGGAACAGTGGCGGCACATTCATCACATTAACTATGCTATGCAAATTGACACCCAGACTTGCAACAAAGAGCTGACACGCTACAAGCCTTTAGGCCTTGACAGCTGGTGCTAAAGCAGATAATGAATTACAGTCACTCAGACTGGAGGTCCTAAAAGTGTCCCAAAAGCGACACCCAGTTAAATCCACAACACTGTGAAACCCAGCACACACCACAAAGAAGAATTCAGCAGTTCCTGTTGTTTGATAGTGAGTTGGAGCATCTGATGGCCAGAAATGATGCAGTTGTTGAAAATATCTATCTGCACTGCCAAATGTTCACTTTGAACCCTTGAAGGTCAGGGGTCAGGGGTCACAGACCGGCTGGAGATGAATAGTGCGGTCTGGTGGCAGGAAATGAGCTAAGCAGACTGAACGCAGGGTCCTGGTTGTTTTTAGACTGCGTTTCCGAAGCCATGTGGTGCTGTTTGACATGACACATCCCTTTAACCCTGGTCACTTCCCTCAGGCCTCCTTGTGTAATGTGCAGAGGGAACCTTAAATCGGTCACCTCCTCCCTGCTTCCCTGAAATACCAGACACGTGCGGCCTGCCTGCTCAGCACAAAACACTCACTCGACAACAGGAAGCTGCTCAAATGCACATTCAGTCCATATTGGAGGTATTACTCCCTACTGTTCAAAAGTTCGAGGGTCAGTTTAGTTTATTTTATTTTAAAAAATAAAATACTTTATCAACACTGATACATTAAAATGATCAAAAGTGACGGTAAAGACATTTATAAATGTTACAAAAGATTTCAATTAAAAAAATATATAAAATGTATATGTATATGTATATATATATATATATATATATATATATATATTGGGCTGGGTAATAAATATTGATTTTAATCGATTCTCATTTTTACGAACCGATATCGATTCTTAAATCTCAAGAATCGATTAGTCATCCTGTTTCATTTGGATGAATGGAACATTGTAGCGCGCATCCAAAACGTCGCAATAATCTTTGTCCTTTGTCACTATTGATATGAAACGGTCTAAATGTTCAAATTACGTCCATTTTCTTTCGAAATTCAAAAACATAAATACCGTTTTGCCGCTGTGGCGTGAGATTGCTCTGGCGCAGCTCAAGAGAAGCAGCAGCGCGGATCTCTTCCGCCTTAATAATACCAGTTACAGCGCGAAATAAACATGAATGAGCATCTGAAAGTGTTAAAAGATCGAGTACAACTTATCGAAATCCGTATCATGTCACATTGATTCGGTCAATCAGTGTTTCAACCGTGGAAAGACGTCAGTTAAACAGCTTGTAATCAATGTCATGCATCGTCATATTTACCTCTGAAAAACCACATGTGACCATAAACTTGTTAGTCAGCCAGAAAAATTTACTCTAGAGACTGCATTTTGCTAAATATATGCACCATATTACATGCATTATAATCTTAATGTTCTTCAATATTTAATGCATATTTGAATAAATCTGGCAAGTTTTTATGACAGCCACCATTTAAATGTTTATATTTAATATAATCATCTTCTTTATTTATTTTTATAATGTGTAATTTAAAGTCCCTGTAAAGGCAATAAAAAAAAAAATCTAAACACATTATAAATGTTAGAAATGTATTGCTAAAACATATTACAAAGACTGAACTGTGAAGTAGTGTTTGTATAGCTACAAAACGGTTCATTATTCATATTAGGCTAATGAAGCCTAGTAGGCTACAACTAGACTCCCATAGTTTACAGAATTAGTTAAGAGATTTGATTTCCTTGAGAAAATTTGCCATTTATTGTAACTGATATCCAAAATAATCAATATTGAATCGAAATCGAATCGAATTGTGAAATTTGTGTCAATACCCAGCCCTAATATATTTTTTTTGTAAATCTTACAGACCCCAAAGGCACGTATAAACCAAGTTAATGTGAGTGGGGTTTTCTCACCCATCATGATGTTGTGGGTGGTTGGTGTTCGCTAACGTCTTTTAAGGCTTGATGTTCTGTCAAGTGAGTTAAAAGGGCGACTCATTTGTGTGACTATTTCCAGGAAAGCATGTTTTGCTCCTTCCTCAGCAGGAAATTCCTGGGATTTGAAAACTTCCTGTACTCCACCAAGGCTCAGAGACAGTAAAACCACAGCCCAGGAGGAGCATGTGTGCACGTGTTAAAACGGTGTAGGAGTTCAGAGCGAAACAGACAAGAGACCACCAGCAAACTCACGGTCAGCATTAGTGCCAGCACCAACTGCCTGCCAGCTCTGTTTTAGATCAGAGACACTCTCCCTCCACTTTTCAAGACATCAAGAATACCTTCTGAGTTAAAGAACACCTAAAATACTTTTAAATCCTGCTTTGCAGATATGCCTCAGTGAATGATTGATGTTTTATTTAAGTCTATTGCCATATCAGCGTCACAGGCTATTGAATAACAAACTACAGTTAAAATGATAATAAAAGTACTTTACATGTGCTTCAGTATGCAAGTCAACACACCAAGAGAAAATGGAATCTCTTCAAGTACATTTAAGGCTAATTCAAACATAGATTGTACATAGAAGTGCATTTTGAGCCTGAAACTACATAGATATGAATTTCCCACCACTATTGTTCCTGTGAAACTAGCACATACCATTTAATTGATCACATAATCGAATTTCGTCACTTCAAGCACTGCATGTGAAAGGAAATCAAGCTCGACTATAACGGAACCGAGAGCTCAACGTCATATTTCAAGCATTACATGTTTTACAAATGACATTGTGAGATGCCCAACACAATAACTGGAACTGTGGAGCATTTCCACAGTGTTTCAGTGCATCTCTTTTGTCAGGAGCAGTGAAAGGCACTGTATGTTGTGGCATCTTCTCTGTTTTTCCATGACAAAGTGCTATAGTCATATTTACAGCCATTCACCACCTGCAGGGCTTGTGATTGTAGGTATGACTATGAACACAGAAACAATCATTACTGCCTCAGCCAGCCAAAGTTTAACTAAAAGAATGTGGCCATTAAAAAAAAAAAGATATATATCCAGATTGTTTGTTAGAACATAAACAGCGGACTCCCCATGGCTTTTATGTGAAGGTAAACTGCACAGTTGTAAAAAGCTCAGCTAGTTGCTATATTTAGTAGTTTATGACTTCAGCTTACCTCTTCTTGTATTTGAGAGACAAGCATTTCCAGTAATCGATTTCCTCATCTTTTGAGGAGAATTTCAGCATCATCTCTGTGTCCATGGTGGAGACCTGTAGATGCAGATGGGAATTAGAGCAGTCCTGAGAGACACAGAGTCTGTTCATTTGCATCTCTCCAACTGCAGTTTTGTCCTGGTACAACCCCACAAACAGATCCCATGGTGTGTTCTCATTTGACAAGCCCAATAACATTTTTAGTTCACTTGGCTCTTTGCAAGCTCACAGTTTTTCAGGTTGCAGCCCTCAACATGTTAGATTTTTACACCAGACTAATTTAATTTCAATCCTATAAAGAAAGAGAAGGGATAGTTCATCCAAAAATAAATTCTGTCATTCACTCAACCTCATGTCATTCCAAACCCACAAGACTCCCGATCCTCTGCGAAACAAACATCAAGACATTAATAATGAAACAAGAGACATTTCTGTCTCCCCATTGAAAGTCCATGCAACCAAAACTTAAAGGACAACGCCGGCGCAAAACGAACCTTTGATCTAATTACACATTGGTACATAGGCTAGTCAACCGTTCTCTGAGATTTGTTTTCATGATTATCGAATGTAAAGAGTTTTATCTCTAAAAACTGTTTAGCTTATAACGCTAGTATATTGGGCATAGAGTAATGAAAATAAAATCGCTAGTTAATACCACTAACAAGTAGGGGTGGTGAAAAAAATCGATTATCGATTAATCGCGATTATGTTATGAACGAATATGAATCGATTATTAAATTTTCAAAAATCGATTTTTTTTTGTTGCATTATTTTCTTTTGTAAAAAATGTTATACCGGAAGTTGAACGTCACGAACGCGCCCAGTTCCAGTTAGCAAGCGCGTGTAACGGCCATAGACAGTAAAAGAAACGGCGCCCGCGGCTCGCTCTCTCCCTCTCTCTCACACACACACATACAGTTTGATCGCGCCCGCGTCTCTGTCTCTGTCTCTGTCTCTGTCTCTGTCTCTGTCTCTGTCTCTGTCTCTGTCTCTGTCTCTGTCTCTGTCTCTGTCTCTGTCTCTGTCTCTGTCTCTGTCTCTGTCTCTGTCTCTGTCTCTCTCTCTCTCTCTCTCTCACAGAGTTTGATCGCGCCCGCGGTTCGCGCTCTCTCTCTACAACTTGATTACTCACAAGTTAGTGTGTTGCATTTTGTCACTGTGTTCTACAGTACAGTATATAAGCTGAAGCTACAGTAAGTTGTTCAAAAATGTAATCTTAATGATTAAATTGGACAATTTTCTTCTAGAAAGACAAGGTGTTCAGGTGGAGAAAAAACGTTTTCTTTACCTTGACATGTTTCGACTGCAACCTGCAGTCTTCCTCCACCTGAACAACACCTTGTCTTTCTAGAAGAAAATTGTCCAATTTCTACAGTATGTTGGTTCTGACCTACTTCCTAAAGGAAATAAGCCTTTCATTTATTTGTTATTGTTTAGTTCAACTTTATGAGTCACAACACAATGTGATGTATTCATTTCTGTGTTCTACAGAACATAAGTTACATACAAATAATTCTCAAGTTATAACTACACGACACAGAAAGTGCTTTGAGTTGTTTTTACTCAATAAAAGAGTTAAGTAATTCAGGAGCTGACTTTTTTTAATACTGCAATCACTTTGTAGTGTATTTTCGTTAACTGTTGTGAAATGGAAAATCAATAATCGCTAATCGAGAATCGTTAATAATCGAAAATCGACTGTAATCGAATCGGGACTTCAATAATCGTAATCGAATCGAATCGGGAAATCAGACAGATTAACCACCCCTACTAACAAGGCTCAAAATAGCCCAACACGAACACGGTAGCATTATGAGGGTCCCTACCTGCAAACTGAAGCATTGAGAACGTTGTAAGTGTACAGACAGTTTAATAAGAAGATATTTTATTAAGACAGTCCACTTCGCTTATACAGGCAGGAGCCGTCTTTGGAAAACAGTCTCGACTAATCGAATCATGAACGCCGAGCCGAACAACGGACCATATGAGATTCCAAGACAGTTCAGCGCTCTCGGCTCGGCGTTCATGATTCGACTGATCGAGACTGTTTTCCACAGTGGAAAGTGCGAAGTGGACTGTCTTTATAAAATATCTTCTTATTAAACTGTCTGTACACTTACAACGTTCTCAATGCTTCAGTTTGCAGGTAGGGACCCTCATTATGCTACAGTGTTAGTGTTGGGCTATTTTGAGCCTTGTTAGTGGTATTAACTAGCGATTTTTATTTTCATTACTCTATGCCCAATATACTAGCGTTATAAGCTAAACAGTTTTTAGAGATAAAACTCTTTACATTCGATAATCATGAAAACAAATCTCAGAGAACGGTTGACTATGTACCAATGTGTAATTAGACCAAAGGTTCGTTTTGCGCCGGAGTTGTCCTTTAAGCTTCAAAAAGTTTAAAAGTATATAGGCTAATCTATATGAATTGGGCAGTTTACTCAAAGTCTTTAGAAGAGACAATTGCTGAAGTGATATAGCCTAACTTAAATTGTGTCTCTGGATTCATATGGATTACTTTTACGATGTCTTTATAAACTTCAAAGCTTTAAAGTTTTGGTTGCAGGACTTTCAATGGTTGTTATTACCTGGTCATTGTTTGGTAAAAGCAAGGACAATTTGTCTAAGGTCTCCTTTTGTGTTCCACAGAAGAAAGTAATACAGGTTTAGAATGAAATGGAGGTGGGTAAAAGACAACATTTTGATTTTGGCATGAAATAAGCCTTCATATAGATTACATGTGAAACCATTTATCACAGTAAGACAACAGAGCAGTCCTTCCCTGCTTAAAGGCTTGCTCAGATTAAGATAAATGTTTACAGATATTGCCCTTTTTAAAACATTAAGCACACTTAGATGTTTATGTGCATCTAGAAGTCATGTGTGACTAAAACAAAGTCTCATTAACATTCTTCATCCTTGTCTTGTTTTGGTAAATCATTTGTTTAACAAGCACAGAGATCCAGTGTTTTTCAGAAACTTTGGCTCAATTCATTCCTATCGTAGTTCATTTAGAGCGCAATCGCTCATTAGATCTGACATGATGAAGAGCAGCGAGCCGAAGACATCAGTTTCGCTCGACACAGGGCTAAACTAGTAGCAGATGGACCTGTTCTGCTTCTAAAACAATCCCAAATATTCCACGCATCTTTGAATTCTCCGGATTCTCAGCAGTGTCACACGGTGTGACCCAGTGCTTTCCCACACCTTCTACATTCCCTTTGAGTAATTTCCATACAATAGGGCATTTTTAAATAGTAGCCTAAGTGAAACTATCACACCCTCATCTATGTGGCTAAATATGGAACAACAACAAGCAAACTAACATCAGGTTTGAAACTTCTGACTCAAGATTTGAATGATCATACTTAGAAGTCGGCATGAAACGGAAGTTGCGATAATCTTTTCTTGCCTATTGTGACGTATATATCCGAGTGAAACAGCTTCTCCAACAAGAAAAAAAGAAAGTACGACGGGACTTGATTTTGTCCGTCAGTAATTGATTAGATAGTTGTGGTTTGCTATTGGTGGATCTCATGTGAGTGACATGTTTAATCCAGCCCTCAGGCCAGTAAACGCGTCATCAGAAAAGAGATGAGCTGCAAGAGGGATGTGGATTGTGGAGTTATTTTGATTAAAGATTATGAGGGATCATGAATTAAAATAATCATTTAGTGTTAATAATGAAATAGGTTTGATCACCACGCTGGCCGATAACCGATTAATCAACCGTTTTTAAAATGGATACTGAATAAAAACAAACATAACATATAAAATAGTACTGAACTTTAAAATGTAGGCTACTGTACTGCCCTTTTTAAATATAAAAAATATGAACATTAATTATACCTTGATAATTTGTTACTTTATAGTGCATTAATAAGTAATGTCAAGAGATACAACTTTAAAATGTAAAAAATGATTTAGTTAATGATGGAATTAACAATGAGCAATACTTGTATTAGCCTAGGTTAATGTTAACTTACAAATGGACCCTTATTGTTAAGTGTTACCATCATACAAATCCAAACAGTCATGCTTAAAAATGGCCATCTTTAAATATCGACAGAAAGGTCACAGCATCGAAGTGCAGCCTCGCGTGTCAAAACAAACGCAGGCATCAGTGAAAGTTTTTAATTCGCCTCTATTCCACAGCAAAAATAATTGTCCATTTTGATTTCATGGAGACTTATAGTATGGTTTTTCCAATCCATTTATGTCTGTTCCAGCCCTGATTCACTTGAGAATAGGTGGCTGTACAGAATCAAATGATAAAAAAGGGGCAAACTATACATTTAAGAAGATATTTTACATGTGAAAACCATTTCATGTTGAACACAGTTGAGTAGTGGTGTTGTTGGGTATATTCTTTAGGGACATAACAAATGCTGCCATTTATTGGTAGACTTGATATTAACCAACAGATTGAGCAAAAAGGTAAAAACACAAAAATGTCCCTATTATTTAATAAAACAGAATGCTAAAGAAATCACACCCAATCCCATAGAGAATAAATCAATCCATCAAACACAAAACAGCAGTGTTTTGGCTCCAATGGGATTCACTCTCCTGAGGGCAGTCAAAGCTGATGTCATTTCAATTGTGGTCATTTGTAATGTCTTAAGCCGCCACGCAGAGTTCCTCACCCCTCCCAAACTGACTCCTGACAGTGAGGCCATCTGTCCGGCCACAGAGCGCCTGTCCCGCACCACAGGACAGTGGGATGGTTCCTGTCTAATGCAATGCTTTCCGCAACCTAAACTCTTTGCCAGTGACTTACACACAGTCAGAGGACTAGAAGATAGGCCAGTTTTGTTTTTTTCCCAAGGATGACATTATTCCCAAAATCACAATCCAGCACACAATATCCTGCTGAGTAATGCCCTATAAACATGTGCCATATCCTAAAAGATCTGGGAACGAAATCTGTACTTCCATTGAACTGCTTTCAAGTAGCACCAATATACTTTTTTTTGTTACAAATACCTAGTAGGCTATAACATAAGTTTTTGAGTGTTTATTTAGCCTAGTAGCCTATATTTCTGGGGTATGACAAGACCGAAATGACATTAGAAATCTTATCAATTCCCAATGTCACAAAAGGTAAACAAGCACAAATATTGATGTATACATTAAAAGGTACAATATTTCTATAGATGTGCAAGACATAACTTTAGTAGCCTACTTATGAATGTTATAGCGCAAGACAAATTACAACAGATGAATGAACCTAATCAGATAATGCAAACAGATTGTTCATGTATTACTAACAAATATCTATGTGAGGATGTGCATGACTTGTCAAACAAATGCTACATTTGTTTAGCTAAGGTTAAGACGAAACGAGGTCAGATTACTAAATCAGAAGACGACCAGGGGTCAAACACTCAATATAAAAACAACCACGAGCATGAAAATGAATAACTAAACATTAGCAAAAATACGTTCTGTTGATTCGTTGAGAATTGAAAACCGCACGTGAATCATTTAACGTTAGGTTGATGTTTCTCCCGGCAGGCCAGCGAATTTGACCAACGTACGTTATATAAATAAAACCTAACACAGACTATCATATCATTTAAATAATTACTACCACAAATCAATGAGTTGCGGTTTAAAATCCTCACGATATGAACCGTTTAATCAATGACGTTTTAACAGCACACCAGAAGAAACCGGCACTTGAAAAAAAAAATCCTGTTTCAGCAACTGTTGGTCTTCAGTGGCCAGAGAATGACAGCTTAAGATAACAGTGACAGTCTGTTTTAATTATAAAGCCTTTCATTTCATCACCGCGCCTTGAGAAGGATGTATTATCATAAATGTAATCATAAAGGTCAAGAACCCGTACCTTCTCATGTCCTATTCCTGAGGTATGCGAACAGGCTCGGCGTCTCCCCTCAGCGCGAGCGTCGGCTGATACAAATGCCAACGCGACTCCGCTGTTTCCCTCTTCAACTTCCGGTAAGATGACGACACCGCGTCTTTGCGTCATTCTAACGTCAGTGAAACGCTCGCAACTTAAGGCGCGTTCTTGTTTTATGAGGTACAGTAAATAGTAAAGGTTCTACTAATCTGACACTGATTGACGCGATCAGCGCATATGGGTGTTTTTAAACCGGGGAAAGATCAGAGATTAAAGTTCTATTTTACTATTGACCAAATCTGTAAATCACACCACACGATGGCGAGTTAGGTCTTCACGGTAAAGTTCCTGACTGTCTGCCTGGAAATAATAATAGGCTAGGCTAATAATAATAATAAATGAAAACATGTTTGTAATTTCATCTGAATATCAACAGTTTGAGGTTAATTTATCTATCTGTTGAGTAATTTGTGGACACATAAATGTTTTTAGATTTGTGGAGTAAAAGTTGTATTTTTTATTTTGAAGTGAAAAGATAAAAATAGACCATTGGGGTAGGCTAAGATGAGCCACCCAGAATTGGCACCATGTCATGTTACTAGTGTTACTTTTTTATTAAATAATTATTGTAATTAATGGGGTTATTGTTCGGTATTTCCATGAATTAGATGTACATTTCAGACATTTTCGGTTTTAATAAAACCTATAGGTTAGTTGAGTGAAATCATTCAGTTTCATCATTCAATCATCATTGGTATTGTGGCATATTGTCAAATAAAATATGGGCTCTTAAATAATTAAATATTTATATGCCTGCATAAGTGATAGAATAATTTTACCTTAGATGAATCTCCTTTACTGGGATTCTGTTTGTAAACTAAATGGTCAAAATAAAATTTTAAATAGAATAGTATTTTACATAACGACACTTAAAATATATATATAGGCCCTAATTAATAATTAGAATTATCAAATGTTTTTTAACTTATCCCAGTACTGCTCTTTTGGAAAAAAAAGGTAAATTTTACAAGCAAATGTCTCTATTTATTTCCTATAATAACACATTAGCTGATGCATCATCGGCTTAACTTACATCCAAATCATCACAACTTTTAATCTTTTGTCAAATAATGAATGCGTTTCAGATTACACGATATGTTGAGTTCAAATCTCCATTGTATTAACTAAAAATTTTAATTTCAATGAACTTAAAATGTACTTAGCCTACTTTTTTTAAAGTTAAATCAACAATAATTGTTACAGTGATAAATAATAATAATAAATACTGTAATAGGCAATATTAGGGAATTATATTATTTTTAAACTTTTAATTTCTGTCTATAAATGTTTTTCATAGTAATATTATCATCGTCATACTGTTGTTGTTGAAAATACTACATAAAATAATGAAAGTGCCTGTCTAAAAGGCACAAGTACTAAATAGCCTACATAAAAAAAAAACAGCATACTACGGTCTGTTCTGAACCATTTCCAGTTTTTTTTTATAACAGCAGATCTAGTTTTTCAACATTCTTCGCGTGACAATGTCATCACGTTGTCAGCATGTTATCTGGGAGTATCGGTTACCTGTGCCAGTGTGTGTGTGTTTCCGAAGTCTCAAAGCCAGCAGACGCGATCCAGCTGGAGTTATTGAAAGCAGAGAGTCATGGATGAGGAGGCTCAAGAAGACAGCGAGTGTCCGGTGTGTTACGAGAGTCTCACGGACAGCGCCAGGACGCTCAGCTGCGGGCATCACTTCTGCCATGACTGCTTAGTGCGAACCCTGGTGAACACCAACCAGAACGGCTCCATTAAACGGGATACCATTATCTGTCCTGTCTGCAGACACCTGACATTCATCACAAAGCACCACGGATTAACATTTTCCCCGGCTGAGGGCAAAAGGATCGGAATGACACTGAAAGTCCCACCCGTCCCCACTCCTGTCTTCTCAAGGAATTCTGTTCACAGGTCTCATAGTGGAGGTCTCGGCTGTATCGGCAGGTGTCTAAGGAGGATTTCATGCAGACTATGTAGACGAAGACTCGTCTGTCCTAAAGACGCTTCAGAGGTGTTTATCATAAGTGAGTCGGGTCGACCCATGACAGAAGGGGATGTTATTGACATTGGGACTGCTTCGGGCTTGCAGAGGGACTATGGCAGTAATGGACGGAGACATTGCACCATCTCCTGTTGCCTTCTGATCTTAATGATCACGTTCACTTTATTGGCACTGGTGGCTGCCACACTTCCATGGGTTCTGCTGGCATAAAGGCTCCAGAACTGTCTCGTGTACGATCAAACGCTTTAAGAATAGTATATTATTATTAAGCCACACTTTCTGAAAAGAGATGCATTGACTGGTTTCACTCAGTCACAATAAATGTTTTATTAAGAACAGACGGTTATTGTGAGACCATTTCCAAGGCTTGTTCTGACATGTCTTGAGGGAGGCACGCTGCAGAAGGTTTCATTACAAAAACAAAGTCATTAGTGTTAATGGATAAACAAGTATTTGATGGACAAACAAGATCTTGAGCTTGACACGCTTCCCTTGAGTTACTGAGGGGACGGGAGACGTTTAAACCTTGAGAAGCAAAGACGAGATTGTCGTCTGGGAGTCATTTGATCTTGGAGAAAGAAAGACGGGGATTCAGTTACAGCTACCGTGGACACAGGTTGAGAATGGAGAAAAGGGAAGGGTGTGAAGATGAGGCTTTACTTTGAGCTTTTCTTGACTGCTTGCAATGCCTGTAAGGAATGATACACACCCTCGCTTGTCCAGAAATTCTTGTAACGCGGGTTAGCGCTTAGATCCAGCCATGACATGACTAATACTTCACATTCTGCACAAGTTATCAGTCTTGATCGGAGGGTGTTTGTGTCACGTACCCGTGCAGCAACGTATGCACTTGAACTCTTAAAAATATTCATGTGTAGGCTACATGTTTGTACTGTAACAAGTGTGTCTTAGAGGACAATATTTATTGCTCAGAAGTTTATTTCATGGCTCAGGTGACGTAATGAATTTCATTTTTAAGCATCAATTTGTTGTAAACTATTTCATTTTTTCCCCCCATTCATTTACCTCATAGGGAAAGCGTTATAAGCACTAAACCAAACCAATCAGAAGTGATTCACAACATTACAAAAGTTTATTTGAAGCAAAAAAGTATTTGAAAGTCAAACAAAAAAACAAAGGTGTACAAGACTTTGTACAGTAGTGGCCAAAAGCAATGTTTGTTTTTAATGACCCTACAAGTTCGATTAAAATGTGAGGAAAATATTTTATATTTTTAAATATGAGGGGAGAACAAAACACTAAACTTAAGGTATTTATCTGACAAATTATTTGGCAAAACAAAAGGGGGTAGCCTAAACTACAGCTACAGGTTTTATTTGACTTTGCAAAAACAAATGCATAGAAAAACAAAGGAGGAAAAAGCAAACATTGAAACATAGTCAGTTATTAATATCTGATGGTTCTCTTTTGTGCATGTGTTCATAATTTCTTTGTATGACAGCCGGAAACAATTTTGCATGTTTCATTGCGTTATCACAAATAAAACAATTGACTCCAAGCACAACTACGCAACATGCTTACAAAATCTTTACCAAAAATTTTAATAATTTGAATAAAGGGTGAATATGTACATTTATTTCAAGGCCAGACATCACTTTTGACCACTTTACTGTAGCCTACTTAATAATAAGTGAGGGAAAGAACTACAATCCCATGAAGCACTGCGAATGACAAAATAGAATTAAAACCGATGGAGAATTAGTGCAAAATATGCATAAATATTAAAAAATCTTAGTATTTTGACAGCATGGGGAGATCGACTTGATTTACGACTTTCGCGGTGCTTCGTGGGAGTGGGCGGAGCTAACGAGATGTTTTGGCGTAGACACAGATTGGTGTAATTTTCAGTAATTTTCAGTTTTTCCCCACAAACTCCACTGTTAAATAATTGCAGGCTGACAGCTGCACCAGAAGCAAATGGTGACAATTAACAACCTTGTAGCTCACAGTAAGGCTGTCTTTAAAGGTTTATAAGTTATCATAAAAAATCAATTTCCCTCTGAAGAAAATGAATGGAGTTTTTACTTCCAGAACCAGATTGTTGCACTATATAGTCAACATTATTTGGAACTAGATGAGAAATGTTTGAGCTCATATTGATATAAACACCCGATTTGTCAAAGATACAGCAGTTTCAGACATCAAGCTTTTAAATGTTTTCCCCTTACAATCCTATAAGGCATGCATACCTTATATAATGTCATGACATTGTTATTACAGCAGTTTGAGGTTAACATCACTTCTTAAAACACACAAAAGCACTTACACCAGAAGTATTATTACAAATGTAAAGTTTAATATATATCTATGTATTTCTGACATTCTGATAAGGACTGCGGCAGGCTTCACAGTACAGACTGTGTTCTTCCACTGATATGCTAAGCTGAGGAGGGTGATTTACAGGCAGATTTGTACATTAGTTCGGTAAGCAGAGCTGGAGAGGGCTGTACATTGTTGGAAAATGTGCACTGATCAACCTTTAAAGTTCACACATCCCTGGTTCATCACTGACTCCCTTCATTATCTGGATAATTAAATGCATTCTCTGTTCTGTCACTCCAACTTGCTGGCTTTAACAGGATGATGTAAATGGGGAATATATCAACCAAAATGTTCAATACAGATGATTGAAGTGTATTGAGAAAGAGATCAGATCTTTAGTTCAGTTTGTCTCCTTTATAAGATTTGTGGGTTCTTTGTCCATTCTGTTCTTTTTGAACATTTAATTGTATGCTGAAAATGTCAGTTAGATTAATAAATGCATGTATTTGTATAAATTATTGTCTCTATCTGTTAATTTAAAAATGATCTTTTGAAAAGATAATTCGAATCATACATTTCCTTGATTCAAGCAAGTAATGAGAGTCTGTTTGACCCTTTGCATGTTGGTTTAACATATTTTGAGTCAAATGATAATGCTTACAGTGCTCAAAAAGAATTGAACACATCTTGTCATTTAAAATTCTTTCTGCACTGATTTCCTCCCACAATCAGTACATAAAATGCAAAGAAAAGCATGGGTGAATTTCACATGTCCAGTCACTACAAAATAAAAAAATAAAATAAAAAAAGAAGACTATTAAGATGTTTTGTTACCTCATTGCCATGAAAAGTATATTAGAAATTACTGCAATACAAATATTTTTGTTTTATTTAAATCTACATCAGTGAAGTACAAATCATATATAAATACAATTTAAATAATATTTAATTTTTCATATTATAGATATTTTTTTTTTTCATTGCAGTAATGACATTTGGTTGTGAAATTGTGCTTCATTATCATGAACATTATCTAATGTAATAAGAAACTGTATTCCTGTAAAGAACAAGAAGCTTATATCTTAAATTGTTTTCTTCTAATTTTGGGGTGAGCTATGACCTTGACAGTTTTATGACATTCACCTGTGCAGATTCTGTGTCAAATCATCAGTTAAAATGATGTTTGTACAGTTCTTCAGCTGTGATTCTTTATAAAGTTCCATGGCTATTACATCCATTCTGTTTTGAGTAAATAAAGAACTGAATCTGATGACAGACTAGCTTAATTTACAGATCAGATTGAGGGTCCGTTTACATGACAAAGACTAAAAACAGATATGTTTTTTGTTAGCGAAAAATCGTTTGACTAACAAACTGAATTATTCATCCCAGGCCAGTAGATGGCGATGTCACTTCGTAAAGAAATACGATGCGCCTATTATACTGAACGCGTAACAGGCATGCGCATGACGTTATCATTTTCACAAATTCTTGTTTTTGTAGTAACACGGAGACGATAGCGGTATTGCTTTCAAAAACGTCTACTTTGAAACCCATTTTCTGTTGGCCAAAAAAAGTTTGAGTTTTTAGTTTAAAAACGATGTTGTGTAAACGGCCTCTTATATAACGTAGGCTATAGCTGTGCCTTTTCACCTTAGAAAAGCGTGTGATAACCGATGCAGTGTTGAACTGGAATGAGAATGCATGTACATACTGTATAAAACCCTCCCATGTTTTCATTAACAACAACATTAGCATTCATTATGATTGCTAACAGAGAGAGATGAGCAAAAGTTTCATGTTCATAAAGAAAACAAACCATGCTTCTATTGCAGCTGCAATAAGGGGCATTTACGCTAGTGCACTTCCAAGTATAGGCTAAATCACATTCAGTCAGCACACTCAAACAGACACAACGGCCTCCACACAGAACACCGCGGGAAACGGCACAGACGGAACCTCACGTACGCACGAAACTCGCCGTTAGCTTCGGGTTATAAATACTGAATGTGAGGGCACTTGCAATTATCATTGTGTAATCACTACAACTATTACTCAGTCACCAATAATCATTAGACTATATTTCATCAAGAACACACACTGAGGCATATCACAGATTTCAGCAAAAAAAAAAAAGGTCCCTTTGTCCCTGACGAACACCAATGCTCAAAGAGAAAAACAGAAGCCATGGCTATCCGTTGGAAGTAGAGTCCTTCGTATATCAACAGAGATTGTGTTGTGCCCATTCCTTCCATGGGACAGAAGTGAGCAAATGTTTCTTTGACCTTAATAAAGTCCTGCGTATTTTTCAGACAAGAGAAATTGCAGCATCTGGTAATCTCGTATAGTCTTGTTAACTGATGAAACAAATGGCCAGACTCGTGCCATCTCAGTGTGGCATCCGACTATGTGTCTGGGAAAAGCAATGAGACTCTGAAGGATTTAAGGGCCTGATATCTTTGAGATGACATTTCACAAAATGGATCCCTGCCAAGTTATAAATTACTTTCCATTGATTTTATGGGGAGATACGCTATATAGTGGCCCTAAAAAGTATGTGGACACATTGTGGTTGTCAAACATTAGTGGATCATGTTGATAATGTAGTTCATGTGATGAACGACACCAATGGGGAACTGACATTGTACATCCACAAAAAAACACAAGTTGATTAAAAGTAATTGGGGAAAATTTCAAGGTAGTTAGTTCTGAGAACATATCTAACATTTGTTTGTAGACATTTTAAGTGTCCAAAACATTTTAGGGCCAGTGTATTTTTATTTATATAATCAGCAAGTTGCTATACAACACTAAGAATGAACAGATATACAATTAGTATAATCTGTCGACAACTTAACATTTTCTAATAATAAGTAGACTGTGTTGTTGATTTATGCTGTTGATTAAGGCTGTTATTGATGAGGTCGGTTTAGGGATAAAATCTCGGGAGCAAGTCTACCTAAACTTCTGCCAAGTCTGCATTCATATTTCTACATCTAGTTCATGGCTTACAAAAGTGCAAAAAACTCACTTGCTATGTGAACCTGACAAAAAGTGTTCAGGGACAAAATAATACTTAGAACATTATCTCTATACAAGATAAATATGGCATGTCACATTTATGAATATATAACTCATATTTGCCTTTAGATTTGTCCTCTCATTGACGCTTATCTACACATCTTTATATACAGTATTGGTATATACATAAAGAAAAGTGTGACACTGCATTTGAAGCACTTTGGAGGGCATATGGATGTGGAAAAACAACAGAAAATGCAAGGCAGTGCATTAGAACCGAACCAGTGGATGATCTCAGTAGTGGCTGCCCAATGTCCTGATAATGAAGAAACACGTTTGCAGAAATGTGTTCGCAGTGACCCATTTGATCACAAGCACTGTTTCTGTTTTGTGGGTAAAGGGTGGACATATTTCCAGGGTTCCCACACCTTCTGACCAAAGAATTTCCATGAACAGTTGTTTCAGTTTCCATGATAAGGGGATTCTTTAGAACTCAGTATAATTAGAAAAAAAAAAAAATTTAACAGGAATTTTTAAAATGTTATTCTTTTTCCATGACAGAATTAAAATTCCCTGATATTTTTCATGACTGTGGGAACCCTGGATTTCCTACCCTGCTTTCAGACACTCTATTGAGTCTTTAAGAAAATACACTCTAATGCAGAAGTTGCCACTGTGTTGCTATTACTGTATTATGTGCGATTCTGGATAATGTTGTAGCGCAGATTAACGCACAAAATATTAACTTAATTGACCCTCCGCTAAGCTCCTTACCTCAGTTTCTATTACTCACTCTAACAATCTTTACTGAATCCCCCACCCTGAAAAAAAGTTGCTGCCTTAAATTTTTAAGTACAATCAACTTAAACTTAAACACTCATTTAAACTTAAATTACATTAAACTGACTTAAATAATTAGTTGAATGCTATATAACTTATAAAGTTAAAAATTGCTTAACTTATTTTGATTTTGAGTTAAAGCAATCTAAAAACATGTCATAAGTTATTGATCATATAATTAATGTAATTTAAGTTAAAATGACTTAAACATCCAAGTTGATTGTACTTAAAAATTAAGGCAGCAGCTTTTTTCTTATACCGTTTGGGTATCTTTTAAGAGCTTTTAATGATTATTTACCCTTTGAATGAAGGGTATAGGGACCAAAACAAAAACATCTTTGTCGAGCCAATTAAAGATGTGCCGTAATCACACAATTGTGTGTGCTGCTTGCCTGTGCAGAGAATCATGGGAGTGAATGGCCCATTAGTTGTACCCTTCAAATCCTTAATTTCGAAGGGCCCTTTGAAGTGGCCAGTTTTGAGCACCACCAATTTGGAACCACCCTTCAATATGGCGGCCATGATTGCTCTCACTTCGAAGTGCCCTTTCGGAGGCGGATTTATATGAATGCAGCCTAGATATGAAGCACTTGTCTGATAATATAATAGGTGGAAAAAGTTGCTAGGCCAGAGAATAGCAGTAGCATTTTAAGGCGAGGCTTAGCGAAAGGCCAATTGGATTGGATTGCTAAAGTAGTGTATAGTTTAGATTTGGAGAGATTGAAAGAAAGAAAGAAAAAAAGAAAGAACTCAGCATTTCAAAATTAGACTTAAACATGCTATATGCCAAGTGACCCATAAAGAGCATGGCATTGACCCTGTAGGGAAAACAACGGTGTCCCACTCTCATACTGTGAGGGTGGGTCTCAGTTCCAAGCCTTCAGCAAGATAGAGTTTATGAGGTTCTTTTAAAGTCTGCAGACTGCCCCCTATCTGCATTGTATTGTAATTGCAGCTCTGATAAGGCAGAAATAATAATAAAAAAATCCACCCCAATCAAACAAAACCAACAACACAACAAAACGAAACAGACAGAATCGTTCAGAGAGAAACAAGTAACGTAACACAAAACTCCAGGTTCCTCCAGTGGCAATTTGAACAAAATCCATTCTGTTGCTTTTTATGGCACCTGTTGTGTGGTTGGCGTCTTCTCTAGTCTAGTATCCGTGACTCAGGGTTTGGCCAAGATGGGTTCCAGTTGGGCCTCAGCAGAAGATGGCAAGTTCTGGGCGAAGTTGCTTGGTGGACTCAGGGGTCATAGCGTGGTGCTTTGGCCCTCCTCTTCAGACACGGACTCCCCCTCCGGAGAGCTGACCGCAGCAAAGGAGCTCCGACATGGGCCCACCCTGAACTCATCCAACAGGCTATCCAGATTGACATTGATGGAGGGAATATCCAAACTGAAGTAATCTGCTACAGGATCATGGGAAATGAGATCAATGGCCACAAAAGTGAAGTGACAAGACATGTTTACAGTAAAAAAGAGAAACGATGGAAATGGCGATGATGAGGATGTTGAAAAAAACACAAGGAGAGAGAAAGCAAAAAGTAATTTCAGTTCCAAGGCCACTGTTAGAGGAGAAGTCAGCGCAGGGTGTTGAATGTGTGTTGCAGCAGGAGAGGGGCACATCAGACTGTTTCCTGACAGGGATTCTTTCTGTCACACCGAGCCATTGGGAAGGAAGGTGAAATAGGGTTTGTTTCGTATATGAAGCCTGTAGTGCTTGCTCCTCCTGCTTCAATCTCTGCTATGCTCATAAAAATATAAAGGTAATACATAAAGCTTTTTGCAGTTTTTCAAAAAGTAAAAATAACTGAATCAGCAGTTCACCACAATCAGTGCTGGGGAATGTTACTTTAAAAAGTAAGGGCCGGATCACACAGAGTGCGTTTTTGCTGTTAAAAGGTGCTGACGCGGGTCAGTGGAATATAAAAAAGTGCAAGGTCTAGAGACGCTTTTTCTTTTTTAACTTCTTTTAGTTTGAGCGCCGCCTTTTTATAATGCCGTGTTATGTGTGAGATGCTGCAAAAGACATCTGAACACGTCTGTCTAGAGCGTTTACATTGAAAAACAATGAAAAAGCAGCACAGTGGAACGGCAAAACGAGTACTGTGTGAACGGCCCCTAACGTGTAAGATTTACTATGCTCCTAAAAAGTAGCTAATCCAGTTACATTGTTACCTTTTACAGAAAGTAACATGATATTTTGTGTTATTTTGTCTCGCCGTCAAGAAGCCATCTATAACTGTGGTTTCCTGCTTGGCTTGCAGATGTTTGTATAAATTCTGAGGTATTTTTTGCTGTGAAAAAATATTTGTCCCCTGACATACTTTGCCTGCAACAACAAATATAGCATGAAACATGTCACACAATGACTGCATTAAATGTTTTTACACAGGAATTATAATAGCTGGAAACAATGCATAACACATTTGTCCCCATTTGTAATATATTACAGATTATAAGGTGGCTTTACTAAGCATTTATCCGCCAATGCACACGATTTGGAGCCTTAATTTGACAGTGTAAAGATTCTTAATTTACTTTGTAATAGTTCCAATTGTATCGGAAAATAAACCGAAAAGTAGTGTAACTTGTTACATGTTACCGGTATGTGACATTATCTGTTACGTGTTACTTGTTTGAAAAAGTATCTTAGTGTAAATTAAAAAAGTAACATTACTTGCTATCTGATACAACATTACCCGTCACACAGGTTACCTGTAACGCACATTACTTGTAACGTGTTACCCCCAACACTGACCACAATGACTAAAATACTCCACACATAGACAACAAGATGGTGGCAAATTGAAGATGTGGTAACATTAAGAACGTTGTCAGTGGACTATGTGGAGTGGTGGACTATATCTGATTGTGATGACCTCCCCTGTGTAAGCATGAGATGGGCGTAGTCATGACCGTGTGGGGGAAGGGATCGGGGGTGACAGGCGAAGAACTGCCCCTGTGTGATGGACTCGACTCAAAGAGTTTGGTTGGGTGTTTCCCAATGTCCACCGATGCGGTGGTGAGGATATTAGGAGGGGGAATGGATCACGATGTGAGGTCAGGGCCAGAGGCGTTGAAATGAACTTCATAAGCGACGACGTTGGCAAATATGTGGTGTTGCTCAGGAAAGTAAGGCCATAAGCCATGCACAGACCAGTCTCACACCATGCACAGACTACACTGACAGAATGAAGAAGCCAGAAGCAGTCCCGCGACTTGGAGAGAATGACAGAGCTGGAGAAGGAAGTGTTACGGTATGAGACAGAGAGCAAGGCTGCGGTAGGCCCCAGATTCAGCCACAGCACCAGGCCAGATGGTGTGAGATGAGGCTATGGCACGGGCACAGCAGGTTCTGGCTTACCCTAAATGTCCCCCTCACACTCAGCCCACACTCAGTCCCTGGCCTCACACAGCTGCAAGGTGCACAACGATGACAGGGGATAAAAGAGTCATACATCAATCAGTGCTCAGGAGAATGACTGACAGACACGCCTCACATGATAGAACATACAATCAGTGCCATACAGCGGGCCACTAGAATGATACAAAGACCACAGAACCTTACTTTAGGGAAACAGTCGCACACTGAAGCTGAGAAAACAAGTAGGGCTCGTACTGAAGGTGAAGTGTGTAATTTTTTCTTCTTCTAGGTTTTCTCAGACTTTCGCCATAAAGATGTGGATTCCTACTGAAATTATTGTTTTAGCTCGCGAAAATTCACCAAACAGTTGACGATTTCCAGAAAATGCTTGCAAAATCTGCATGGGGAAATTTTTCACCCTCACATGTAATTCTCGGTTTATGTGGATTCCAATTGAAGTGACTGGATTTCGCCCGCGAAAATTCCCTGAACAACTCTAAATGTGACTGCATTTGCGAAAGTTGAAAGTAAAGCTAGCCAATTAAATTGGAGTAGATGATTTTCAGCTTGCTGGTTTATTTTGTACTGTGGGAATTTGGGCTGTCACTTTTTATTCGATATTCGAATATGCATTCGAACATGACGTGAAATATGTAAGGGTTAATGCCCGACGAGCTGTCCATTGTCAGGTATTAATGGACGACGGCGAACGGAGATAATGGAGAACGGTTGCCTCCGCCGAAGTCCATTAATACTTAGACAATGGACACCTCGAAGGGCATTAACCCGCTTATACCATGGTCACTTGCCAAATAACACATTTTTAAAACATTAGTTTACATTTAATTAGTTATACAAATCAAAATCTAAAGTTTTTACAAACAATAACTTGGTTTCCCTGGTTAAAGCTTAGACCGTTTTTTATTTTATTGTTTGCCATCTCATCCAGGAGCGGGCGCTCTAAACGTATTGTAGCGTCTGCCCATGACCAAATCAAGCGAATAATAGCAATAGTCTCCCTGTTTTGAAAATGAAAGAGAACACACAGAACGGCCAGCCTGAGCGCACAATTACGACCCCAACTGAACTCATCTAAAAAGCAGTGTCTGGAAATATTTTGGGTTCTACGCCGTAGATACCACTTCTCTCAACACTGACGCGCAAAAATACCTGTGTGTGCCAGGCACGTCTGTGCGCTCCGAGCGCATGTTTTCCACTGCGGGGAACGTGATCGTCAATAAAAAGAGCCGCACTTGATCGAGATCAAGTTGATAGATTGGTGTTTCTAGCAAACATTAAGAAATGAATTAGGCTATAGGCCTTACTCCTGCTGCTGTTTAAGTTGTCACGTTATTGTTTGTGCCGTGCCGTGCTGTTCCGGTTCTGTTTTTTTTGTTTTCATGTAACGTTAGCCTAATTTTGTGATTGTCTATGCATAGTGGCACTTCATATAGATTAAGGTGATAAACTGCCAAACATTTTTTTTTTTCAGAGTCCTGTTTATGACTGTCAGACTGTTATTTTTATTTGTGATTGAATTCCGTTCGAATTAGATTTTTCTCAAAAGTGACAGCCCTAGTGGGAATCGTCTGCAGGTTGACTCTAAAAAGTGTAAACTAAGTGGAGTCTGTCATGTCCATCAGCTTCTTGCTCAAGTAAAAGCATGAGTGAGTTTGGTGTTTACTTTGTGGTGGGGGGGAAGGGTCGGTATAAAACCTGAATGGAAACATTCATTACTTTTACATAATTTTTACAAATTACACACTTCACTTTCTATATATGCTACATCCCTGGGTTTTGAGTGAATTCCCTTTGTTTCCACTTTTTCACAAGTTATAGAGCTAAAATATAATCATAGGAATTAAAAAAATGTAATCTCAATTTTGTACATCTTTTGTACATTTCAAAGGCAACTGAATCTATGGGTGCCCCATATTTAAGACAAACAAATCTCTTCACATTTCATAGCGGATCTGGCTCTTTAAAGTCCATCGCCTGCGTAGGACGGAGAGACAGACAGTTTGAGAGAAGGACGCTGGACTCCCACTCGTGATGTTGCCACTGAGGCATGTTTACCTGTGGACATGCTCTCTCCAGGGGACAATCCGTCAAGTAGACCCTGCTCCAGGGGCTGGGGGACCGTAGGAGGGACGGTGGGTGGCTGGGGAGGGGGTAGGCTGGGCCTCTGCCTGGGCTTTGGGGTGGGCCGGGACTTTGTGAGCGTACCAGTCAGAGAGGGCGGCGAGGACAACGTATGGGGTCCCCCTAATGGGGTCTGGCCAGGGGAAGAGGTGGGTGCATGTCCAGTGGGACAGCCCAAACCGTACGGGGAGGGGGTACTTGGGGGAGTGGGGGACAGGCTAACCGGAGACGGCTGACCTGTGGATTGGTCTGACATCCCCCCCGACTGGCAGTAGGGAATCTTGGGCGGCACAGGGGCCAGTTTCTTAGACGCTGTAGGGAGAGAGGGAAGACAAAATCAAATATGCATGCAAGTAGCTTTTAGACCACGACTCTGTTTAAACCTGGTATTAACATCTGTTTTGGGTGAAGCGTGAATTATGTGCAATGCGTCTTGTGAATTTGTTTAAATTGAATGACTCTAACAAGAATTCCTTACTTCAATGAGTTTATTATTTCTGCCTATTTAAATGAATGAATTTTTAGCTAACTATGATTTGTATATGTATGAAATACATAACTTATACACCTCTGATAACAGATCACTCTAAATTGTAATGTATAATTTTCTGGAAAGCTTCTTTAATACTATGTGTATTATGAACAGCGCTATACAAATAAATGTGAACTGAATTGTACACATCTTAATCATTAATTTCATAATTTAAAAAAATATATTTTATATTATATTTTATCAATACTTTATAGTTAGAAGTATTTTTAAAATAATAAATAAATATCATTAAGTTTTGGGGGACTTGCAACACAAAAACAGCAAAAGGGCCTCAACGTTTAAGTCTTGTTTTCTATAAAAAAAATAAATTAAAAACATTTAAGTGTTTATGCATAAAACAAGAATTTTAGTACTGGGAAACAAATTTGTTTATTCATTTGTTTATTTTTGCAGTGAACTGACCTTAACTTGTCATTAAAAAGACAAATGTGACTAAATCAACAAAGATGTGTATACACTGAACTGTCTGATCCCCCAAGTCAGATGTTATACCAATTTTAAATAGAATTTTATCTCTACATAAAATTGTATAAAACCATTAAAGTGGAACCCCACTGGGACGAACCATTGCGTAAGGTGTGAGGACTGTGCTCAGCCGAGTGGGGAGACTGGCTGTTGCTCTGCTGACCGCTGACAGGGGGCACTGTAGCTCCTGCCGCCTGCACAGCCTTGTGGCCAATCACAGGAGAGAGCTCCTTGCTCTTCAGAGTGCTGGAGAGAGAGACAAACATGACTGCCTGCAATCAGTCTGCAGTGCACACACCATATCATTAAATGACAAGGACCCCTCATGTCTCCAATCATCAAAACTAAAGTGCTAAACAACATGCTGCTGGTTTTGATTGTGTCTGAAAAGACCTTGACAAAGCATTGGCATAATTGATCTGGGAATCGAACCCATGTTTCTGGCACCATGCTTAACCAGATGAGCTAAATATGGAAGCTTGTTTCTGCCACAGAATAAAAAATAAAAAAAACTGCCACAATTCTGACTTTTTTTCTCACTATTGTCAGTCTATATCTCACAATTTGTACTTTATAACCCACAATCATTAGTTTAGATCCCGTAATTCTGACTTTTTTCTCGCAATTGCGAGTTTATAACTAGCGAAATCTGACTTTTTTTAATATAAACTTGCAATTGTGAGAAGTCAGAACTTTGAGATAAAAAAGTCACAATTATCTTTTTTATTTTTTCTTCTGTGGAAGAAATTAATAAAATAATATATATATATATATATATATATATATATATATATATTATTTTATAAATTTTTTATTAAAAAAATTATACAATTTCGGAGGGGTCCGAAATTGTCATTGTAGGTGCATGTCCACTGTGAGAGACATAATCTAAAAAAAAAAATCCAGAAATCACAAGGTATGATTTTTTAACTATTTATTTGTAAGATACAGCTGCAAATAAGTATTTGAACACCTGTCTATCAGCTAGAATTCTGACCCTCAAAGACCTGTTAGTCTGCCTTTAAAATGTCCACCTCCACTCCATTTATTATCCTAAATTAGATGCACCTGTTTGAGGTCGTTAGCTGCATAAAGACCCCTGTCCACCCCATACAATCAGTAAGAATCCAACTACTAACATGGCCAAGACCAAAGAGCTGTTCAAAGACACTAGAGACAAAATTCTACACCTCCACGAGGCTGGAAAGGGCTACGGGGAAATTGCCAAGCAGCTTGGTGAAAAAAGGTCCACTGTTGGAGCAATCATTAGAAAATGGAAGAAGCTAAACATGACTGTCAATCTCCCTCGGACTGGGGCTCCATGCAAGATCTCACCTCGTGGGGTCTCAATGATCCTAAGAAAGGTGAGAAATCAGCCCAGAACTACACGGGAGGAGCTGGTCAATGACCTGAAAAGAGCTGGGACCACCGTTTCCAAGGTTACTGTTGGTAATACACTAAGATGTCATGGTTTGAAATCATGCATGGCACGGAAGGTTCCCCTGCTTAAACCAGCACATGTCAAGGCCCGTCTTAAGTTTACCAATGACCATTTGGATGATCCAGAGGAGTCATGGGAGAAAGTCATGTGGTCAGATGAGACCAAAATAGAACTTTTTGGTCATAATTCCACTAACCGTGTTTGGAGGAAGAAGAATGATGAGTACCATCTCAAGAACACCATCCCTACTGTGAAGCATGGGGGTGGTAGCGTCATGCTTTGGAGGTGTTTTTCTGCACATGGGACAGGGCAACTGCACTGTATTAAGGAGAGGATGACCGGGGCCATATATTGCGAGATTTTGGGGAACAATCTCCTTCCCTCAGTTAGAGCATTGAAGATGGGTCGAGGCTGGGTCTTCCAACATGACAATGACCCGAAGCACACAACCAGGATAACCAAGGAGTGGCTCTGTAAGAAGCATATCAAGGTTCTGGCGTGGCCTAGCCAGTCTCCAGACCTAAACCCAATAGAGAATCTTTGGAGGGAGCTCAAACTCCGTGTTTCTCAGCGACAGCCCAGAAACCTGACTGATCTAGAGAAGATCTGTGTGGAGGAGTGGGCCAAAATCCCTCCTGCAGTGTGTGTAAACCTGGTGAAAAACTACAGGAAACGTTTGACCTCTGTAATTGCAAACAAAGGCTACTGTACCAAATATTGACATTGATTTTCTCAGGTGTTCAAATACTTATTTGCAGCTGTATCTTACAAATAAATTGTTAAAAAATCATACATTGTGATTTCTGGATTTTTTATTTTTTTTTGATTATGTCTCTCACAGTGGACATGCACCTACCATGACAATTTCAGACCCCTCCATGATTTTTAAGTGGGAGAACTTGCAAAATAGCAGGGTGTTCAAATACTTATTTTCTTCACTGTATATATATATGTATATTTTTTATGTATTTATTTATTATTTTTTTTCTACTGTAAATTCTCAGACACCATGAAGGAGATTTTAAAACATCCACAACTAAAATTTGCTTTCATGTGAGTGTGATGATTTTTTTTTTCCCAAAGACACGTGAAGGTGGATTTACACAGGTTTTCACATCCACGTCAGCAGGAGGGGGATTGAGTGTCCTTGCCCAGCAAACACAAAGACACACACACGCACACGCACACACACACAATGTATCTTTAATATGACTGAGCATGTGGAGCTTGTTTTTCCACTCTGACAGCTCTAATCAGGCGCCTCTCTGCAAAACTCTGGGAAAGATTAATCTATATGCACACATGGACACAAGTCGTCCACATATATCTGTGCAGACATGCAGGGAACGCCTCTATGTGACTATGTTTGAAATGAATCCGTCACATCTATGACTCAATCTCTGCAGTTCCCTTTCCCTGCGAATTTTGAATGAAGGCTCAAGAGGGTATATGGGGTGGGGAACTTGTACCATTGCAATACACAGTCAACATCATTAGTAAAATGGCTAATACGGTCCATTTTGATGCTAAGCGCTCCTAATAAAGATCTTGGATTGATCTTTATTGCATTGATGGAGTCTGCATGTGCAGCAAGCGATGGGAATTCTTGTTATTCCATTGACATTCCTGCAACCCTTCAAACAACTCGGGACACTGATGGTCCAAAAAAAGAGCATTGATATACACAATTCCCACCTCAATTAAATTTGTGGCCTACATTGCTGTGAAACGTATGAATTCTAATTTTATTTGGTAAGCTTTGTTTTATTTTCCAGTGCAGTTGTCAAATTCAGATGGCTAATCAATAGTGAAGACGTAAATCTCACAATATAACCAATATAATCACTGCAGAGCTCTATAGCTTCAGATATTACCATAATGATAAGCTAATAAATCAAATGCCTCACATAAATATTGGATTTTACTTCAATGGAACTTCTCAATATGGAGTAAATGTAAGTGCCTTTACAATTGTAAGAGTTCATTCCAATTGATTTCCTTATAATTTCTATTTTCCAATGCTATCTTATATGGCAAAATAAATTAGTTTCCCATTGTTTGTAAGAGTGTTTGTGTTGCTAGAGCGCCTATGAGGACTAAAAGAGCTTAGGTGGGCAGCTCATTAGGGTTTGGAACAGAGATGCTGGTGTTTATGTACTTGCATATCTAGTATTCCCATGAGCAAACGGACCAATACATTAAGGATCCATGTCACCATGTACAGCTCCATTCCTGTACTCATTTCTAGCAGGGTAGTTAATAGTTCAATAAAACTGACACTAAAACTAAAACCAACCAACTGAAATAAAATAAAATAAAATAAATAGCTTAAACATTTCTCATTTTAATTTAATAGGGTTAAGTTGAAGTAAAACAAAAAAAACAAAAAAAACGTCTCAGGTTACGCATGTAACCCTGGTTCCCTGAAGAGGGAACGAGACTCTGCGAAGAGACGCTGTGGGAACACCCCTGTGTGATTGCGTCGTGAAGCACATGTTTAATCAGTCCAATGGTGTGATGAGACGTCATAGGCGGGTGACGTCATAGACCAGGAAACTATAAAGCACACCTGAAAACAGACCGTGCTTCATCTTCAGGGAACCAGTGTTACATACATAACCTGAGACGTTCCCTTTCAAGGGAACACAAGCTGCGTAGAGACGCTGTGAGAACACTATACCCACAACGCCATAACAGCAAATGCCTGTTCTGTGTGAAATCATTGCGCACACTAAGAAGCAAGCACCCTAGACTCTGGAGTGGAGCCTAGATCCAAGTTGTAAAATCTAACAAATGAATGCGGTGAGGACCAGCCTGCCGCATCACAGATGTCATGAAGGGAAACCCCAGATAATAAAGCCTTTTAGGCCGCCATACTCCTGGTAGAATGGGCCCGGACAGCCAAAGGTGAAGGCTGAGCAGCCGCTTCATAAGCAAGTGAGATAGCCTCGACTGTCAGAGGATGAGCAAGTGGGTGCTCATCCTCTGCTTGGATGCAGGGTAACCTTTTATTGGTGACTCAAAACAGACAAATAGTTGATCCGATTTACGCTAAAGGGAAGCTCTGTGTGCGAAAGCATCCAAAGCCTGCACGGGGGCACCAGTCTCTCACCGGAGGGGACCACCCTTAGATGTCTGATAGCCTCGGCGTCAGGATTTCTTTGTCGAACCCTTCTTAGAGACGATGACAGTCCTCAGATCTTGCCTGCCTCTAACTGGCTTGTAGACGGCTTGCGAGGAGCTTGTAGACGGCCGAGATTGCTCCCGCCCAGCAGTCTCTGGGACATTAGATTGGCGAGGAAGAAACTTCTGGAACGCCGCTGCTTGCTTCTACGCCTCCTGAAATCTATCGACGACAGTATTTACAGCGTCGCCGAATAGACCCGAAGTCGAAAGTGGAGCGTCCAGAAGAACAGATCTGTCTCGATAAATGTACTTCCATGGCCACCAGGGCTGCCATAGACAGGCCTACTGATTTGGCCGTCTCCTTGGTGGCCCGGAGAGACAGATCTGTTGCGTGACGCAATTCTCGAATTCCCAACTTCTCGACTTCCTCACAATCATCAATGTCCCCAAGCAGATCAGCCTGGTATGCTTGCAAAATCGACATTGCATGCAAGCATGCCGCAGCCTGACCCACTGCCGAATACGCTTTACCCACCAGCACTTTAAGTGGCTTTTAATGGCTTGGTGGGTAACGGCGGGGTTTTTAATGATGACGATGACTCGGGAGAGAGATAGCTCGTGAGTGTCTCTTCAGCCCGAGCCATCGTCACATAACCATAATTTTTAATACCCATAACAGTACTATAGATATGTTTGTGGATTAAAAACACGTTATGAAACCGGTTTCTTCCATGACCTACACACCTCAGTGTGGAGGTCGGGAAAAAACGGTAAACCTTTAAGAGGAAAGTAAACCACTGATCTATATAGAATGACTGGATAGCTCATGACGTCATAAACAGTGAAGCCACCGCGCCGCCATCTTGGTATTCCCTAGTGCGCTCACGCGTTCTATTGAATCAATAGGAAATTTTATGATTTGACTGAGAAAACATTGCCTATCGAGACACCGTTTTTAAATTTAAAGTCTCCCTGTACATTCTTACAACGCAAACACCCTAAGCATTTAAATGGGTATTTGTTTAAAGTCGGAAATTTTTCCTGCTTATTAAAAATTGCTTTGATACTGGGGAGAGGAGCTGGGAGAGTGTCTGTCTAGGCTAACAGCAGGTGGCAGTAGCTAATGAAGAAGTGTTTTATTTGGTGATTTGCCATTTGAATGAAGAAGCCGCCTCTTATCTCCACATTAAAATATAATATTTATTTTTTAAGTGGCCAGTGAGTGTTCGTTATTATTCACTTATAGGACTTCCGTGTAGCTTAAGATCAGTGGTATTGGTTATAAAACCCCAAAACGTTAACTAAAACGGCAATTTCTTTGCAAAAGGAATAAAAAGCTGTACGAGAACACTAGTCACCCTTCACTGAAGATCTTCACAGGTAAGAAAAACAGATACTATTAATTTCATAGTGAATGCTAAAGACCTATATTTTTGTGAATTGATGAATATTTAGGTGAATATATCGTTTCGTGGCCACGAATACCACAGCACGTTTTACTATATTGTGGCCACGTTGTAATTCGTTAAATCAAAATGAGGGAGGGAATAAGTTTAACGTGTCCACGATTTATTAAAAATCATTTTATGAACAAGCATTAAGAGAGACAGCCCCGCCGGCCGCGCGCGCGCTCTCTCACCGTCTTCAAACAACACGAGCACTGTATTGCTCTCTCTCTCTCCCTCGCGACACGATAGTAAAAGGTCGGAAAACCGATTGTGTAGGAGCAGAGCCTCCTCATGGAGAGAAGATATATATATATATATATATATATATATATATATATTGATACTCTTGTGAATTGTGCTTGCAATGACAGACAACACCAAATAGGCAGAGACAGTAAACAGAGTGCACTTGCTGAAGGCACAGAAGCTGACGCGATCTGTTTTCAAGGGTGCTTTATAGCTTCCGTGTCTCTGATGTCACCCGCTTATGACGTCTTGTCACACAATTGGACTCATTATACACGTGCTTCACGACGCAATCACGCAGGGGCGTTCCCATATATATTTAATATATATTTTTCAGTGGTCAAATCAATTAATCACAATAAATATAAAATATGTGCATGTGTGTGTAAATGTATATATAAATAAATTAAATAAATAAATTATATATTACATATGTATATACACACACACACACATATAGCATACATACATACACACATACATACATATCTATATACACACACACACACACAAACTTTTCTCGATTCATCACGACTTATTGATTTGACAGCACTAATAATAAAAAAAAAAATCACTAAAACTGAATTTAAAATCAGTAAAAACTTTATATATATTTAAAAAACAAAAAAAAACTAAATTACCATAACTTTTAAAACGACAACAGGAAATACAAAAATTAAAACCGATTAAAAACTACTAAAAATTACAAACAACAAAATGACTGAAATCTAACTAAAATGAAAAATACTCAAATAAAAACGGATTCAAAATTCAAAAAATATATAGACATATTTGAAGAATACAAAAAATTACCAAAAAACCATTAGTTAACCACAACCAAAATTAAAATGAGAATGCAAAATAAAAACCTGATTCAAACCATTAATAAAAACCATTATGGTATTTCAGTGATACTACAATAACACTGATTTCTAATTTCTAATTGAAAGATACACTTTTGCTAAAGGCCAGTGACATCATCGGTTGCTAGGCAACCTCAGGCTTCCCTGGACAATGACATTGTTACGGAATCTGTGTGATGAGGCTGATAAAGCAATAACATCACAAAGTAAAGTAAAAAAAAAAAAAAAGAAAAAAAAAAAACGGGATGGAAAGGGAGCCAGTATGGAGTGATCTGAGGTGAGCGCTCAGACAGTGTGGGGAGCCCTGGTGGACGTCACAGTGTGTTGCGAAGGCAGGGTGGCCGCAGGCAGGTGGTATTTACCTAGTCAGCCTGGGGGGTCCTCTGTCGCGGGCACATGGACAGGCGGCCCACGGCGGGGGGGCGGAGGAGGGGAGGCTAGGGGGGTTTCCGAGGGACACGTCGTGGCGGGTCAGCACGAGAGGGGTTTTAATGTAGAGGGGCGAGGCATTGGCGTCAGGCGGAGCGGCATGCGGGGCGTCACACACTGGGCCGTGTTTGGGAAAGTGCAGGCAGCTAGGCTTGGGGTTGGAGTTGATATCGAGTGAGGAGGAGGAGGAAGAGGAAGAGGAGGAAGGGGGTGGCTGGGGCAGGGGCAGGGGCAAGGGCAAGGGTGGGCCGAAGCCGGCCCAGCGCAGGGGTGGAGGCGGGGAGCTGGGAGGCTGCGACTCGGGGCCGGGGGCCACGGGCCGAGCGCAGGGAGGGGGTTTGGGGTAGAAGTGGTGGGAGGACGAGGAAGGGTAAGGAGGGGGTGGCCGCTCCTCCACGTGAGACGCATAGACATGTGAGGAATCCGGCCGATTGGGCGACACGTCGTCTGAGCTGCAGATATTGGAAACAATAAAGAGCAAACACAGGAGAGAGAGCTCTGGTCAACTGCACACGGATGGATGTTGAGCTCCAGCTGTGGCTCGCTGGTGTTATACAATACTAATCACATTCTCAGGATCCTTTGGTCCGCATGTTTGTCTCAAGCTGGTATGAACATTTAGCCAGTTTGCGCACGGCAATGAGCAACAAGTTTAGCAAACAGCAAGCGTAGCAACGAAAAACAGGCGCAAGGAAACGCTTCCATCTCCGTTGGGAGGAAAAGCACAGCAATGCATTAAAATGGAAAAACTGAAAATGACCTTGTGTCTGCGCACTGCACCAAGGGAAGAAAAAAAGATATCTGTTAAAACAACCAAACATCAGAGTTTGGTGAATATGCAATAATCTATCTAGAGCTGGCGCTTAAACCAAGGTCTCCAAATGCGATGAAAACCCAGAGCAGTAAAACACAGACACAAAAACCCTTTCATTGCCTGAAAGAGTGTCAGAGGAGGGGAGGTAAGCCAGTCAAATCATCAGCCATCGCAAACCCTAAATGCAATGACTGAACCATGGCATGACCTTCACTTCATTAATGTATGATTTACATATGGGCTTATGGTTTGAGTTTTAGTGAAATTAAATGAATGGGAAGCCACAGCAAGAATGTCTTACATTCATGAGATAAATTGTTTTTATTTAAATACATTTTAACCTCACTAAATGATATATATATATAGGCCTGTACACACTGCAAAAGGGACAACCACGTTCAAATCCAGAAGTGAATCCTCTAAATTATCGTTTTGGGTGTGAACAAAATACAGGAGTCACTCCTGAAATTGCAAATGAGAAACTCTAATGTATTTTTGTAAGTTTATTGCAATTGATTTTGGGAAGTCCTTACATTTCCAAAGCTATCATATAAGGCAGATTAAATCCCTTTTATATTGTTTGAAAGAGTCTTTATGTTTCGAGAGAGACTATGATGACTAAAATAGCTACCTAGGTCGGCATCATTAAAAAAGACTTTACTGTCACTTTTGATCATTTTAATACATTCTTGCTAAATAATAATAAAAAAATTATATTAACTCCCCCCTCGCAAAAACAAAACAAAAAAAAACCTTACTTGTTTCACGTTATTTTGATGGTCCATTTAACACGTTCTGTTGACTTTAAGTAATGTTGCACCTACATGTCTACTAACTCTCATTAGAGTGTCAGTAGAGTATTAGTAGACTGGTAGAGTTAGAATAAGTTGACATGTAGTTGCAAAGTTACTTATAGTCAGTAGAATCTCTGTTGGGGAGCATCAAAATAAAGTGTTACCCCCTTACTGACCCCAAACTTTTGAATGATAGTGTACCTTTCACTGACTTTTTCTTGACCCACACCAGGAGAAGAGAGATGGGCTTTTAAGGCAAGACACTACAGGTGAATAGAGTAACATTTATAGAATTTTTTAGAACTAATAGATATCATGGTAGCACTTTATTTTACAGTCCTGTTCCTCATGTACATAGTATATACTACCGTAATTCCTCAAATAAAAACCGGGGCCTTTATTTACCTGAACTGCAGACGGTAGCAGGCTTTTATTTGAAGCAGGGTTTTGTTAGAGGCAAACCTTTATTTCTAATTCGCGATCCCCACCAGCCATGTTTCCATGGTGACGCGTTATGCTTGGCACGTGTTCACCACAGCCAAAATAGCCCTGTATGACAGATGTAGCGCTTTTATTTCTAAATATTAACAAACTTGCTTACCATGTCATCAACTATCTTCTATTCTGACTCTCAAAAACGTGTAAGTGAGTTTGTTTTGTCGTTTAAAACCCTTTATAAATTATCTTGATCTGTAACGTGAGATAGGCACCGCAGTTCAGAGATTCCTGTCAGTTGGATTTATTACAGCACGTGAATTCTTCAGTTTCTCCCGAAATACATGAAAGTAAGTGGTCGTGAACTGGGAGAAGAATAGAGTAAATTTTATAGTTACTTACACTGTGTATCTAGTATGAATAAAACACGTCGGCAAATATATTTGAATGGATTGCAGGGGTGGGAAATGAACTTTTTTGCCACAGTGGCTGGTGGATGCCCAATTTTACCAGCCACTTATATTTTTTACCAGCCACTTTTTCCGGAATTCAAATTTATAAAAGAAAGTGCACTAGCATATTTTGAATTGCTTCAATCATTTTTTTATTATTATTAATACAAAATTAATACATAATAAATCAATAAAAAGTTATGTGAAAAAAATCACTTTAGTCTTCTTCAGAGTCATCATCATCTTCAGATGTCTCCTTTTCATCTTCAAGTTGGCTCTTCTTGGCTCCTCTTTCCATTAAATCTGGCCTCCTCGCTCCTCTAACAAACGAATTGTTTGCATTTTCGGACGACGCATAGGTTCGACAGTAAGTACAGTGCATGGACTGTTCGACGGGAAGGTAGGCTAACCATTCCCTCGTTACAAGGAATGTTTTAAGTAGTAACCAATAAAAATGTTTTACAATCTACCCGCCACTGTGGCTGGTATAAGGCAAAGCTAATTTCCCACCCTGGGATTGTTATTGCTGCTTCCATAGACACCATTGTGTATTTTACAAACTATAAATGTATTGTTTTGCTATAAATCATATGCATTTAAATGTCTGAAACCTAAAATAAACATTATGTGGTTAAAAACACTGAATACGGTAGTTGAGAAATATGACAGTCCGTTTTTGAGTGTGCACCAATTTTTCTAAGGCCTTAATTTAAGACCGGCCTTTATTTGTCCGTGTTGACCACGCCCCCCCGGCCACTATCAGAGGCCCGGCGTTTAATTGACTACCGTTTTTTATTTGAAGAATTACAGTATGTACTTTTTATAGTAATTGCAATAACTGGGTAATAACTACGTACTAACCCTGAACCTACTCCTAAATCTAACCTTTACACGTGTAGTTACCTTATATTACCCAGTATTTTCTTAGGTAAGTACACGTACTGTAAAATAAAATGTAAACCAATATCACCATGAATTCCCTAGTTGATTAATCACAGTACATGAAGACAATAGTTTTGTATTACACGTTTTCTGCTTAAATGTTATGCTTAAATATACAAAAGAAGCAAGTTAAATTTGAAAAATATTCCAGAACCGAAATTATTATCATTATATCAAAGTTATGTTTTGTGTGTCCACACTATTTCTACATAAATTAGAAAGTACTGTCAACAGACAAAAAAAAAAAAAAAAAAAACTTTCACCATGTTTTTAGGAATAAAATGTTATGAAAAGAGGTGAGTTATTAACAAACCCTTCTGTGAAAAACATCAAATTATTGATAGTAATAAAACTGTTAAGTGCTACTGAAGTGGAGATTTCTGACTCGATTTTGAGAAAAAAGCCTTTAAAAATATGTAGTGTAATCGAAATCTGCAGATGCAAATAGATACAGTGTGGTAAAAAAAAATGTATTCTTTCCAAGTTATGCGAAGGGTCCAAAATCTCAAAATTGAGCAGTGCATTAAACAAACACAAACAAACAAAACAAAACACTTTTTTTTTTTTTTGCCTGTAGTGTCTTGCCTTAACCACAGTACATTACAAGACCTAGTTGTTGAGTTTGGTTCTGTACACACAGCACAGATTTAATATATTAATTAATGGGATTAATTCAGTTGCAGAACGCGGATATCACTCTGGAAAACAACTGAACTCTATGTGTACAGAAAAAGATGGAGGACTGGCAACTGTACTCAACTGCAGTGTGTACGCGGCCATACTGACTGCACTACGTAAAGAAAAAAGAAATTACTTCTATTTATATAGGCAAAAATAAAACGGTAAGTAGAACGAGGAAAGCATGAAAAAGCAGAGTAAATGTCATTAATACACAAATGCAGGGAAAGCAAGAGAGTTAATCGCTGAATGGAAAACAATGATGTCACAAGTTAATTCTACTGTGAAATGCATATACAGTACATTGAAATGTCAATGGAAAACAGGTAGAGGATGACGGGGATCACGTGTTGTTGTTGTTGTTTTTTTACCTGCCCCTGTCTCCAGGAGGGGGGGTGGGGATTGGAGATGTGGCCAGCTCACCGGGCTGTTCAGAGATCAGTGTGTCCGCAGGAGAGCCGGGCGGTTGTGCGCTGGGAGGCGTGGACGAGGATTTGCGGGACAGCGTCGAGGTACTTTTGCCCTTCACCCACGATGTGTCCATCACTCTGACACCCACACTACCACCAGAAAGACCACAACTGAGTCAGTCATAAACACAACACAACATCGAGATGCACTGCACAGAAGCGGTAACCCTCTTAATCATTACATCAACTTGTGCGTTGTTTCTACAAGCCAGGGTCATTAATTTGAGAGCAAAAACAGAAGTGAAGTTTTGAAGTACAAAGAATTTCTAGAACATATATTCAAAATATTGTCATTTATTACAGATGCCAGATGTGTAACTACTTCAATTATGATCATGTACATTCTTACAAAAAGAAACATAGTTTGTCATTTAATAATTAATGTCACAGGGGTAAACACTTTATAGTAACTTTTTTGTTCAAATTAACATTATTGTAATTAGTACAATAATTTAATGTAAATATATATTTTTGTTTTAAAGTTTGATTCATACTGTATTCACCATTGTTTAAAAGTTTGGGGTTGGTAAGATTCTTTTAATGTTTTTGAAAGAAGACTAATTTATTTGATAAAAAATTAAATTGCAGTAAATACAGTATTATTGTTAAATATTATAATAATTTTCTATTTCAATGTATTTTAAAATGTAATTTAATTCTGTAATATCAAAGCTGTATTTTCAGCATCATTACTACAGTCTACAAATGACCCTTTAGAAATCATTCTAATATGATGATTTGATGCTCAAGAAACATTTATTATTATCATCAATGTTGAAAACAGTTGTGCTGCTTAATTTTTTTTTTTTTTTGGAAACTGTAATAAAATAATTTTAGGATTGTCTGAAAGTTGAAATATTACCTATTGTAACATTAAAAATGTCTTTACTTTTTTTGATCAATTTAATGCATTCTTTAAAAAAATTACTGACCCCAAACATTTGCAATAAAAACATAAGGATCGTTACTTAAAGGGATAGTTCCCCCAAAAAGTAAAATTCTGTTATCATTTACTCACCCTCAAGTTGTTCAGTTTATTTCTTCTTCTTTGTGTTCAGCAGAAGAAAGAAATTCATACGGGTTTGGAACAACTTGAGGGTGAGTAAATGATAACAGAACTTTCTTTTTTGGGGGAACTATCCCTTTAAGTTATAAAATAAATATGGATCCCACTTTATATTAGGTGTCTTTAACTACTATGTACTTGCGTCAAAAAAAAATGTTAGGTAAACACTTTTGCTGCTTTTGAGGTAGGATATGGGTTAAGAGAGCGGCGCAGCAGGGGTTTTTTCAGTTAGGACTACATTTACGGAATATCTGCGGAAGTGTTACTAGTATCTGATTTCGCAAATAGTTGGTTTCTGAATACAAAAACACGTAATGCACTTGCTCTGCCACTAGTTTTGGATAAAGAGATGTGCTTGTTGTTGTCGTTTGTTACTGTTGTACAAGCAGAATGTGGCGGTTGGTCGGTGTGGTTTTGTCCTGCCCCTCCTCCACTGTGATTGGGCGGCAAAAAAGTGACAGTGATGAGCACTGCGTTTTACCCAAGCTTGAACATTTTTCAACTCTTGGCGACTGGTAAAAAAAAAAATGCAGAAGCGATTAGCGCTCTGGGTGAAATAGATGCTCAGCACTTCATCGCGCTGCTGTCTTTTTAAAATATGCAGTGCTTCCGTTGAAAACATTTGGGAAAATACGCTAACCTCAAGAAAGAAAGAAAAAACGCTTTGATGGACGCACAGCCTTAGGGAAGGGACAACAGTGTAATTAATAATGTAATTGCAGAAATCAATTACACCTGTAATGTACATGTTTTTTTTAAGATATAAGTACAATGTAAAAGCATGTTTGCACAGAATATGTCCAATGCATCAAGTGATTTATTTAATATGTAAATAATTATGTAGTTAAAACACAATATAAATTGGGACCAAAGGTGTTACCAAACAAAGAAAGCTCACAGTATTACAGAAAATGTGGTGGACAGTACCTTTGAATTTTCCTAATGCTGCATTAAGTGAAGATAAAACAATGATTTTAGAGGAAACGCAGTGTGTTTACATGCCTAGACCAAGGAAATGACATGGAGACGGGGAATGACAGCTGAACGATGAACCATGTAGAGTGCAGTGGGGGACATGTGTAGTTTAACAGTGTTTGGCGGATCGGGGCGGTCCAGAGGTGAGAACATGTCAGTCTAAATGAGCAGCTGGCACTCTTTCCTGCTGCGACACCATTAAGCCTCATTTACTGTAATTGCCTTTACCCTGGGAGGGAGCTGTGGACATAAACAATTAGACACATATCCTCTGCTTTAACAAAACAAATCAGTCCTAAAATACGCTTGATCAGTGTCCTTAATTGTTATGTAATCTATACATAATTTTGTCAAATATATAGTATATCTTTCCTCTCCCACTGGTTTCATCTTGATTACTTATGAAGTTTCCATCAATGAACTGTGCCTATGTGGCTTGAACTGTAAATAATGATTATCTTAACTGATTTGCTGAATAGTTGACCTTGGAAAGTCAGGGTTACACATAAGCACTTTTCAGGCGGGATTAAAAGGACAGTTCACACAAACAAATATTTTTTGTCATCAGTTACTCACCATCATGTTGTTCATCTTTAAAACACTATGAAGATAATTTTAATAAAACCTGAGGGATTTCGGTTGCACTGTTCATTCCACCAAAAATTTACATAAAACATGGTAAAAAATCTAACTAAGCAGATGAAAGATTAAATTTAGGCTTTTATTCACAATTGAACCGGAAACGGAAAAGATTCTGCTTTGCGACGACCCGAAAAGCTTCTCCGGCACCAGAACCATGATATAAGGCTGATATTGCCTTGATAGAAAAACTTTTCAATATTTGCACTTTAGTTTATATTGAGTATTTGTAGCAGTACTAATACTGATAGAGAAACGAACTGTAATCATAAATTGACTTCTATTCTTATAACAAAGTTAGCCTCCTGGGGCATTAATTTATGACTTTGAGCCAGAACAGACCACGGAGAAGTCTTCTGTCAGATTGTAAGTATTTTTACAGATGCAACTTACCTACCTAAGGTGTCAAATTACGCATTGTAAAACAACAAGCATTTATATATAAGCAAAGCATTTGGGCATATATATATATAATGTTTTGACACATCCCTGGAGTTAATATTATGTGGTAAATTATTTATATTATAATTATTTGCCAGAACCCAGTATTTTTTGCAAGGGGTCTGGAGTAGGACTCTGACTCACAGAAGTCTGGATCTCCTCCTCTGTATGCGGTATTTTTCCACCTGCTGGAGCATTGCAGGTGGCATGAGTCAGAGCCTGGCACATCTGCCACGTGTCTGTCGATAGAGGCAGAAATCCAGCCCCCTCAGTGAATGATAAGGGAGCTGCGGCCCTCCTTCAACACTCCATCCACGTAACCATAGAGACCGTGGCAGCCCATCAGTCCGAGACCAGCTCTATTTGAGTGAGGTTGAAGGAGTCGCTGAGATGCTCCCGGAGTTCAACTCCAATTGAGAACAAATGACACTGGAGGTTACTGGATAACGACATGACTGACGTCCCAGTCTAAGTGAATTACTCGCTGAACACATTAGCTATCTGCCGCTGTCTTATCCGCCACTTCTAATTGGTTTAAGCGGCACTATCTAATCCTGTCGGTAATGGGCAGTTAGTGCAATGATAATAGCGCAGTGTTTAATTTAAAGGGATAGTTCACATTCACAGGATCCAAATCCATTCTCATCCAAACCCATGTGACTTTCTTTTTTTAATGTAACATTAAAGATGAAAACATCCTGGCCACTCTTCTCTATATAATTAAGGTGAATCTGGATGAGGTCAAGCTCTAAAATTATTTAAAAAACACCCTAAATGGTCCAAATAACTCAGAGATGAGTTTGTGTAGAGCAGCATTTACACAGTGGCGTGCTTCACTCTGAAAAATGCAGTGCATTTATTTAATTAAATCAGCCATATTGCGATTTCGGTTTCATTTTGATTCACTGTCCAGTAGGGGTGTAGCCTAACGATACACGTATTCGTATTGAACCATTCGGTACGAGGCTTTTGGTCAGGCAACACTGTTCCTACACAGCGCTAAGACATCCAGTAAAGAAAGCATTTGATTTTCGCAACTGAATAACATCGCTGCAAGACCTAGTGAGAAGCATTCACATTTCTCCGTTATTAACGCATCAAACAGCGCTGACGTGGAAACCAGGAAGAAACATTGTGCCATCCAGTGTCCACAGATCAGCAACATTCACCATGGATTTACTGTAGTAACACTCACTGTAACCATGGATTTACTGTAGTAACACTCACTGTAACCATGGATTTACTGTAGTAACACTCACTCACTGTAACCATGGATTTACTGTAGTAACACTCACTGTAACCATGGATTTACTGTAGTAACACTCACTGTAACCATGGGTTTACTGTAGTAACACTAACTGTAACCATGGATTTACTGTAGTAACACTCACTGTAACTATGGATTTACTGTAGTAACACTCACTGTAACCATGGATTTACTGTAGTAACACTGACTGTAACCATGGATTTACTGTAGTAACATTCACTGTAACCATGGATTTACTGTAGTAACACTCACTGTAACCATGGATTTACTGTAGTAACACTCACTGTAACCATGGATTTACTGTAGTAACACTCACTGTAACCATGGATTTACTGTAGTAACACTCACTGTAACCATGGATTTACTGTAGTAACACTCACTGTAACCATGGATTTACTGTAGTAACACTCACTGTAACCAAGGATTTACTGTAGTAACACTCACTGTAACCATGGATTTACTGTAGTAACACTCACTGTAACCATGGATTTACTGTAGTAACACTCACTGTAACCATGGATTTACTGTAGTAACACTCACTGTAACCATGGATTTACTGTAGTAACACTGACTGTAACCATGGATTTACTGTAGTAACATTCACTGTAACCATGGATTTACTGTAGTAACACTCACTGTAACCATGGATTTACTGTAGTAACACTCACTGTAACCATGGATTTACTGTAGTAACACTCACTGTAACCATGGATTTACTGTAGTAACACTCACTGTAACCAAGGATTTACTGTAGTAACACTCACTGTAACCATGGACTTACTGTAGTAACACTCACTGTAACCATGGATTTACTGTAGTAACACTCACTGTAACCATGGATTTACTGTAGTAACACTCACTGTAACCAAGGATTTACTGTAGTAACACTCACTGTAACCATGGATTTACTGTAGTAACACTCACTGTAACCATGGATTTACTGTAGTAACACTCACTGTAACCATGGATTTACTGTAGTAACACTCACTGTAACCATGGATTTACTGTAGTAACACTGACTGTAACCATGGATTTACTGTAGTAACATTCACTGTAACCATGGATTTACTGTAGTAACACTCACTGTAACCATGGATTTACTGTAGTAACACTCACTGTAACCATGGATTTACTGTAGTAACACTCACTGTAACCAAGGATTTACTGTAGTAACACTCACTGTAACCATGGATTTACTGTAGTAACACTCACTGTAACCATGGATTTACTGTAGTAACACTCACTGTAACCATGGATTTACTGTAGTAACACTCACTGTAACCAAGGATTTACTGTAGTAACACTAACTGTAACCATGGAAGTTTGGCAGGAATAGTAGGCTACAATGCTTTCAAGTAACGTTACGTTGGTTTTATTTCTACATTATGAATAAAATTGCTGCCCTCAAATGTTAATCTGAAATAAAAATAAACCTTTGTTTATAACTACTACAATATTTTTTTTGTTTAAAAATATTAAACAATATGTATAATATGTGTAAAAATATTCTGTTTTTGTTTTATATGCTCCTAAGAAGGAGCATCATTGCTCAAGTAAAAAAAATTATCATACTTTATGATGTTAGTTTTAATAAAAAAGAAAAGAAAAAAAATCAAGAAAATTTCTCTGGCATTTCTTTCTTGTTGCTGTATTGAATGAAAACGTACCGAACTGTGACACCAGTGTATCGTATCAAACTGAACCGTGAATTTTGTGAACCGATACACCCCTACTTTCCAGCCCTACTAGCCAGGATATTCTTCAAAAATTCACCTTTTGTTTCAAGGAAGAAAAAAAAGTCATACAGATTTGCAATGACATGAGGGTCCATAAATGATGATAGAATCTTCATTTTTGGGTGACCTGTCCCTTTAAGAAGTAAGGCTGGTAAGAGAAGGTAATGGAAGTGTGTGGGAGGGGAAATGAAAAATGAAGAGATAGAGGAGGCAGACAAGAGCGCAGAGCAACCTACCCATCCTTCTTGTAGAATTCAAGCATCATGTTGTCAGTAGCAACACTGAGTGGGCGTCGGCTCTGCTCGTGCTGCTGCTTGCGATCTGATTGGTCCATATCTGGCGAGGGCATGGAGCTGTAGTTGGAGTTGTGGTTGGTGTGGACCGGGCTGCCATAGCTGCCTGTCAGGTTGAACTCAATATCTAAGAATAGCCAAGACAAATTAGTCCAAATCTCACAGGAGAACACGCTCGTGGGTATGTGTTAATATGCTTTCACAACTCTTTCTTTCTAACCTCCAGGGAAGAACCAGTCAGCATGCTGGATGATTGGCTCAATGATGCCAACGATTTGCAGGGACACAGTGGTCATCATTTCCGTCATGTTTCTGAGAAGAACATTGACCCATTTGATCTACACATTTCATAATATAAAACTACTAGATCCATTAAATAAATAGTTTACCCAAAAATGTAATTCAATGTCGATCCAAACCTTTATGACTTTTTTTCTTTTGTGGAACACAAAGGGTTACATTTTGAACAATCTTCAAGCAGTTCTTCTCTATAAAATTCTATAAAACACCAATTCATGGTGACAACATCTGTAGAGCTCCAAAAAAAACTTGAATGTCACTCTGTTCTACACTGGCTTCAGATATGGCGCACAAGCCATATTAACTAATTTAATGGTGTGTATTGATGTCGTTCTGAAGCTTGATAGACGTGGTCACTATGAATGGTTGTTGTATGGATTATTTATTCGTCAATAATTGATGAACTATTGTATTATTTATTAATATTTTGAACTAGCTTTTAATTTGACATTTTTAGTTTTCATTTCATAATCGTTTACACCAGGTACTAACACACGTTTCAAATGCGTCTCCTGTGACCTCTTCTGTTTGAAGTTCGTCGAGACTCCCCTCTAATTTCATGACACTCCAGCCTACATCATACATCATACAAATAGTATTGAATGAACAAACCCGTGTTAAGCGGCTTACGCGAATGATTCTAATATAATACAATGTAGTATGGTGTGTATATTTTACTTTTTAAGGGGGGAGAGGGGTGCTCTACCTCTCAGAAATTAGTTTTTGCAGGGTGGGATGTCTGCAAACAGCTATATTACACACTACATAAGGCTATAAGGTAATATTGCACAAAGGGGCACTTTAAATAGGGGCACTTTAAAGAAAATATTTAATAGTTTTAGTTAACAACAACACTGTGCTCCACATAAGAAAAATAATATAAAGTCATATGTATGCACTATAAGCAATGACAGAATTTTCATTTTTCGCTGAATTGCTTTGTGAATTTGCTGCTATTCACATAAATGAGAGAAGTAAACCAAACATAGGACATGCACTCACCCTTCTGAATGTGTCCATAGAAGGTTGGGTCCAAGAACTATTGCAATGTTACCAGGTGTCATTTTATTAGCGTCTTGATACTCTGTGAGTTTGGCTAAGAATTTGATTAGATATCTGTTTAGAAAAGGGGGGGGGGGGGACAGTTTCAGTTTGAATCTCAGTTTGACAAAAGGTTTTAGCCCTGGCATTTACTCATACTTTTGCTATTCCTGTCGCTGTATATTATCAATATTTCAGTAGGTCTGACTCAAGACAGGTGCAGTCAAACAGCAATGACCCACAGCCTATATCTGGAAACCTTGTCATGTGGGTTAGAAGTAAAGACGTGCCAAATATTCACAGAATTTGACAGTGGCATTGTAAAGAAAATGCATAACAAATATGAACAGGGCTCCTCATTTTCTTAAACAGTAGCTTTGTTCGAATTTATTCCTAGATGATAATGATATAATATTCATCATTGTGGCTCTTAGCTAAGCTGTCTTTAGCCACATCAACCAGGTTGAATTCGTCCCAGCCAGACGAAAGCATCTATACAGTTGGCACATTAAACAGAATGATACTTCCAAAGTCAAAAATATTCTCAGTAGGCCTAATGAACTCTGAATATGCCAAAAAACACACACTTCCTGACAGTGAATAAATTGCCACATCGCTCATGATATGACAGAGATTTGACACTCCTCTCTGCTAATGAGCTGTTGCATTCATGACTCATTTAAAGACAAAGACCTTGTCAGAAAGAACAAATACTAAGTAAATAAGCACCACAAACCTGAAGTTGTTCAAATTGTCTGATGACAGTTTCTCACATGTACCCAACAGTGCTTGAAGCCTTTTGTCCATATCTTGAATACTGGAGAATGGCCATAAGGAGAGATGCATTAAGGTACAGAATATGGATAAACTGCTGTATGTTCATGCGTGGAACTGAACTACACAGAAACATATTTATTTTGGGTTGATTTTACAGGCAGCTCTTCCAAGGTATGTGTGATATTAAGTTCACTAAAAGAAAACGTTCAAGTTAGGGCTGTCACTTGAGAAAAATCTAATTCGAACGGATATCAATTATCAAGCAATGTTTAAAGCGCCCGCTCCTGGATGAGATGGCAAACAATAAAATGAAAAACAAATGGTCTAATCATAGACTGCAAAACATGAGCTACACATGGCACTTTAAAAAACAGATTTATTCATAGTTTGATTACGGATATTTCACGTCATGTTCGAATGCATATTTGAATATCGAATAAAAAGTGACAGCCCTAGAGGTGGGCACAAATACATCAAAAACTATTTTGTTACAAAATACAAATACTGGCTCATGAAATGTAACAAAATAAAAATACAAAATACTGATGTGAAAAATGTATTTAAATAAAATACAAGTAATTAGTATTTTGAAAATACATAAAAAATCTTTTTTTTATTACTGAAAGGTCAATAACACAAATAGTAGCCATAACACAAATATGAGAAATGTGTAAATTCAAAATGGCGAAGTAGCAAAAAAAAAGTATGGGCATTTCACTAAATCTTTACAGCGCCTGAAATAGCTCCCTCTGACGTAAATGGCATGTATAGCTAAGTTCACATAAATGGTGTGGTAGGCTGCCCTTAATAGCAAAACGTGTTTGATGTAGGCTACGTAGCCATATTATCACCGTTACTCTACTCGTGCCTTAAGGCTTGAATAAGTGTAGAGAGACATTTCCTCACCACTGGCTAATGCCGAGTTCAGACTGCACGATTTTCAAAGTAGTCGGGTCACTGTTCTTTTCACACTGCATGACTATCTTGGCCAGCATTCAGTCGCTGCTGTGTTCACACTGAACGATGGATCGGCGACAGGTGGTTTCACACTGCATGATTTTACAAGAGGAAGAATCGCCGACAACTGTTTGGCACGCAAACTACGTTTCACAACCAAACACACGCGAGAAGTGATAAGAAAATAACGCAAGATCACGCGTGCGTGAGACCAGAGTTCTCGCGCGAGACTCAAATTGTTATAAAAAATTATAGCCTGCAAGAAGCTTGCGATCCCAATCTGTGAGCTGATTTGCAGCGAAAAGGAGAAAAAAAAAAAAAAGATTATGCAGGAAGAAATTGTTGGGGAGACGAGATCAACTTGCTGAGCTCTGAGCAAGGATTGTGTGTTCAACAAAGAGAGCTGAGGGTAAAGAAATAATTTTGCAATGTGCTGCTGGTCAAGCAATATGTAGGCTACTTTGTTTCTGTTTGATATAATTGTAAATATATCTATTAAAATACAGATATTCTGGTCTATAACTCCTCCCCGAACTCCCCGCTCTTGCTCTCTCATTGGCTGTCGGTCATCGCCGATGTAGTTTTCAGTCAGAACACTTTCACACTGCAGGATTTTGAATCGCCGACAGGTCCAGATATTTAGCATGCCAAATATCTCACGGGCGTCGGCGACTCGTCGGTGATTCTCTCAGATCGCGTCTTTGCTCATTCACACTGCATGATTGTCACTCGCGTGAACGAGCACCGATTTGCCTGTGATTTCGGGCATTTGTCGGCGATTTCTCAAAACCTGTCGCCGAGCCAAAATCGGGGCTAAAATCGTGCAGTCTGAACTCGGCATAAGGGAGGGGAAACAGCCATAAATCTATATTTACACTCAAAAAAATAAATTTTTGAACGAACGTGATTTAATCGTAGCACCCATAATGCATCTAATCAAATCAAGTAAACTTGGACTACTTTGAATATTTTATATGAACACAATTTACATTTGCAGATTCAACATGATTGTAATATGTCAATGTAACTTCTTTACAACTAATTGAATCAAAATGTTTGTATTGTGTTAGTCGAATCAAATTTATTCTTATCCACTCAATGTCAGTAAAGCACTTCAATTCAACAAAATTCTGCCTTGTTACATAAACTAGCCTAGTTAATGTCTTGTTTTGGTAGTTTAATGAATATCTATCTTGTTGTTTCATTACATTTGTTTTAGATGACAGCACGCTGTGCATACTAACATGATCTTCCGCGCTATATGCAGATTTAATGGAGTGCACGTCGCCGAAAGCAACAGATATGAGCTGCATTTTATTGATCATCAGCTAAAATTTCAAAATCAAAGACCGCAATAAGAGAGAGCGGCAACAGCCCTGGTAAGATCAATTTGTTTCTTTACTTTTAATGAAGATGATTGTGTGTTAAAGGGGAACTTGGTAACTTTTTTAACTTAATAAAACTGTCTAGAAATCATTTGGATGGTTAAACAACCTGTTCTGGTGAAATTGGTGACTTTCCCCGCTCCCCTCAGCGTTCACAGGCGAAAAAACCAACCTTGCAACTTGGGGACTACCGTCCCGGCAAGATAGAAATTGGAAGTCTCGTGAGAAACGAGAACGAGCGAGAAACACAAACTTCTTTACGGCAATTCGACATAAACACACACGCCCCCCTCAATACTAGCTAGAATTAATACAAGCGACGATGGATCATTCACATGTTCCAGCGAAACGACAAAAGAGACGGTTGTCGGCGGAGGTGAAAGAGAGGAAGAAACTTTTTGACCGTGCGAGGGACCACACAAGAGTAAACATTGGTCGTGCGTTCACTGAGTGAGTGGCGAGAGCTAAAAGAAAGTTAAGAATGCAAAACAGATGCTGACCTTGCTGCTAATGCAATTGTAAGTACGTCTGTGTTTTCTTTATTCCTTCTTGTAAGTGTTAAATGTGTTCAATCCGTGACCGTCTGTGGTAGTTAGCTGACTGGCTAGCGAGCCAACGTGTTTGTATTGAGTACAGTAGATTGCTATCTGTTGTATTGGGTTGCTGCTATCTATGTGGCAAACTTGACAGACAACTATCGTCATATCCGCACAATAAAGTTGGCCGCCTCCGATAATAACAAATGCACATGAGCAGCGGCAGAAAGGGGGATGAGGGCGCCCCAAGTGAGATGTTTTTACTACAGTGTTGTGAAATATACGCCCCACGGCTGTAGGGGGTGCTCGTGGAGAAAACATGCGACAACAAGAAACAAGAAATGACTAGAGTTGCCGAGTTCTGCTTTAAGCGTCTGCAACTTACTTTCACTTTGATTTGCGATAGTTTGCACGTTGGCTTGATGAATAGATGCTCATCTGCGGTAATTCGTGTTGCAGTAGCGTCGTTGACTATAACATGATAACAAGCCTATAACAAGCTCTCACACGTTTATTTTTCAGCATTTTTGGGAGGAGTAAGATGTACATATGTGGTTTCAACAACCAGATGCATTTACACTTGTCCAGTTTCGTCTGGAATGCGGCCCAGACCTCCTCCTGAAGTGGTTTGAGCGATCGGATTCAAATCCGTCTCGAATGCGTTTCGGAGGGCATTTACACCTGGTCTTTTCACGATCGGATAGCTATCCGATTTCAGAAAACTTCAGAAAATGAAGTGGCCAGGTGTAAACAGCCCCTAAATCAGGATGCTCTCTGCACACGCAAGGTCTCTCGCTCGCTTTCCCTCTCTGCCGTGCGCGTGCTACGCTTTCAGGCATTTGACCGACCGGGTTGACACTTCAGCGTGAGAAATCGGGGGTGTGGCGTGTGAGCGTGTGAAACGTCATTGAGATGTCATTGCTCTAATTTATTTTTTATATTTTTACATTTCATATTTTGTTCAAATGTTTAATATCTGCTGTTCATATGTTCATTTATTAGTGTATTATATGATTAGAATGTTGTCGGTAACACTTTACTTGAAGGGGTGTGCATAAGACTGACATGACACCGTCATAATCATTACATGACACATGTCATGAATATGAAGGAGGCCTTATGCATGTTTATGACAACTGTCATTAAGTGTCATTCGCTCAATTATGACATTTTTCATGCAAATATGACATTGTGTGAGATGTCTTTGTTGACAACTTTTACATTACCAAGACAACACAGCCTGTCATAAATATGTCATAAACATGACATAGCAGATTAATTTTCAAACTTAAGAAACCACTTAGCTTTATGGGTTAACATGTCATTAAACTGTCATGTGGTTGGTTTTGACAATGGCTGTCATGAAGCCATTATGACATTTTTATGACAAATTACATTTGTACCACTGTAGTTGAGGTCAAGAAAAACATTCATGACACGGTTATAATGGCTTCATGACAGCCAATGTCAAAACCAACAACCTGACAGTTTAATGAAACGTTAACCCATAAAGCTAAGTGGTTTCTTAAGTTTGATAATTAATCTGCTATGTCATGTTTATGACAATTCATGTTGTCTTGGTAATATCAAGTTGTCATGACAAAGACACTGACAGGTTATAATGTATTGGTTTGTATTAAGTCAAGTTATTAAAAATGTCATAATTGAGCGAATGACATTTGATGACAGTTGTCATAAACATGCATAAGACCTCCTTCATATTTATGACATCTGCCATGTCATGATTATGAAGGTGTCATGTCAGTCTTATGCACACCCCTTCAAGTAAAGTGTTACCATGTTGTCCCAGTTTTAAAATAAAGCACAGCAATGATATTTGAGAGTGTTTCTCCCTTTTCAGGAAAAGTATCGAAAAAGTATCGAAATCGCAATTCTTGACTTGGTATCGGTATCGAAACAATAATTTTGGTATCGTGACAACACTAGCACACATCAAAGTGAAAATGGCAAAAGGTGCTGGGTAATGGCATGTGTGTTGGTGTAGACCGTCAATACTCACTTTGAGGCTTGAATCCATTCATCATAGAGTTCAGAGGACATTAGAGGTTCAGGAAGTTCACGAAGATAAGACTTCAACGCCCCTGAGGGAAGCAGATGAGGAAGAGAAGAGGTCAGTAAAGAGAAGGAGAGAGTGAAAGAGGCAGGAACATGGAGAAAGAGGGAAACACAGCACTTATGATAGGATGTGAGCGGAGGTGTGCTATTTCCTTGCTTAAAATACTAAAGAGAAGCCTGACAAATGAGCTGTCAAAAGCCACAATCAGCATGTAGCGACTGTCGGCTGTGCCCCCCTACCTGGCGGCTACTAGGTCACGCTTCAGGCCCGCTGTAATGAGATCAAATTAACCTGAGAAAGAATTTAATATGAACTGCCGTGGGGTCTGAGCTTTTGTAGCTGCGATCGACTAAAAAGACACTGTGGGAAGATCAGTGAACAATAGGAAGCTAATAGGAAAGAAACAGATGCTCACCTGCGATGGCATGTGGGTCGGCTGAGTACTCCTGCACATCAAGAACCCCGCAGTCCAGTGACGCCTTCAGTTTCTTCAGCTTGGAGGCCGAGGGAGCCACCCGAAATAAACCCTGAAGTGACAGGAAGAGTTCTCAAACAGGAGGCCAGGGGCCACTAGAGGGCCTCTGCAATTAATTCATTAAATAATCTTGAGGCCCCAAAATGTCAAAAAGCTGCTTGTTTTCAAACCTGTTTTAACAGAAACTGTGTATTACCTAATATACAAAATAGACCAAAATAGATTTTTCTGTCATCTAAGTAATGAACAACAGTTATTGAGATATTAATAATATTATAAAATAAATACAATTCTGTTTGTTTAGAATGTTCATTAAGGAAATAATATTTTTATATAACTTATTAATTCAGTGAATAATACAATTATTCTTTAGAATGAATAAATTATAAAAAAAAAAAATAAAAAAAAAATATATATATATATATATATATATATATATATATATATATATATATATAAAACTATATATATATATATATATATTTATATAATTATATTAATTGCAAGCTGCTTTGAAACAATCTACATTGTTAAATGCGCTATATAAATAAATATGACGACTATAAAAAAATATTATTTTCTAAATGAACAACATTTAGAACAACATTCTTTTATAATATTTTGTCATGATTACAGCAGAAATACAGGGAATAGCCTATTGGGTTCCTTCAAACATTGTGTTGCACAATACTTTTTTTGAGTAAAAAAGGCTACACCATGGAAGACTCTGAAGACACACACAGGCTAACATGCACATTGGGAGAGCCTACAGCAGTGTTGTCCAATTCTGCTCCTGGACAACCAATGTCCTGTAGAGTTTTGCTCCAACCTATCCAAACACACTTGCCTTAATGTTTCTAGTGGCAAAATTGCATACTGAGTAGTTACTACATATGAATTTATTTCACAAAAAGTGCTTTAAAAAGTGCGTTCTTTACATAAGCCATGTTGCCGCTGTCATGTGACATACAGCGTCATTCGCCTCCTCATAAATCCTCTCCCGTATCCATTGTGTGCGTACTCTGGAAGTAGTAGGTTTCCAGGTACTTTTCGCCTTCTGTTTTTTTTAATACTATGTATTAAGACATACTCATTTGCATACTATATAGTAGAAATATTCCATTTCGGACGCAGCATAATAATCTTTAAAACCTAGATTAGCTGGTTCAGGCGTGTTTAATTAGGTTTGGAGCTAAACTGTGCAGGACCCCTCCAGGAGCAAATTTGACTTCCATAGTATTTTTTTTTCCTACTATGGTAGTAGATGGTTGTCAACGGTCTGGTTACCAACATTCCTCAAAATACCTTCTTTTGTCTTCTTCAACAGAAGAAAGAAACTCATACAAGTTTGGAACAACTTGAGGGTAAGTAATGACAAACATGTAATTCCTGGGTGAACTATCCCTTTAATCAAGGTGAAATATTTAGTGAATATTTAGGGTTATCTAATGTCTCTGAATGACATTTGTGAAAAGCCGTTGATTACCACAAACAAAGTTATGACTCGTCCCTCAGTTTGTTAGACAAACTGTGTATACATAAGGCACGTTGTGTTATTTCTCAGCAGTCTCGCACCTCTTCCTCCATGCCACATTCTAGCAGCATGGTGACGCACGCCTCGATAGGAAATGCAATCTCCCTGCCACTGATGGCTAGATGTTCCTCTAAGGCCTTTCCATACGATGGCTTCTCTATCCAGGCCTCTGGAACACATCATGATAGACGTTAAAATGCATAATTTTCCATCTGTTAAAAGCTACAGAAACAAGTTTAATGACAGAATGAAAGACACCACTTAACCAAACTTTCAGACACTGAAGTGGAGAGTCTCACCCTGCTGAGCTTTGATCTGTGGCAGCACAGTCTGCAGAATCTCCAAAGACTTCTTGTGGTACTCTGCCTGAACCTCTATGAGCTACAGCAAGACCAATAAGAGGACATACACATGTTGTAAGTGTTCCCAAGGTATTTCGACCAAAAGTACACACTTCCCCTTTAGTGTCCAGAGGTACTTGCCGTTTGAAAGTAGTTTGCATAGTCTATTTCTTTGGCCACAAAATTGTACATGTCCGCTGATAACTGGTCCTACAGAGAGGGAAACAGGTACATCATCATGAATATCTGAAATTTCTCATTTCTAAAAACAAACAAACAAGCAAAACATTTTGAGATGGAAGCTACTAAGAGTATGTAAGCTTTGCTGAGAGTAAATTGTTTCATTAAAGGCTCCCTGAAATAAATTTTTTAGTTTTTTAGCTTTTAGTATGATTATGTTAGCCTTAATAAGCTGGTGTGTTCCAAAACAATGACAAAATTCGCATTTAGGAGATATAAGCATTCAAAACTTACAGTCTCTCACTTCCGCTAAAATGGATCAGGGATTTTTATAACATCACCACGGACTTCAGCTTTTCATCACATCTTCTGTCCAATCAAATGCGCTCTCTAGAATCTGTGTGGAAGTGTCTCGCCCCCAATGCTATAAATACCACCTGGCCAATATGGCAATATGGGTTGGAGATGTATGTTTGGTTGCTAAAACGCTTGAGTTGTATTCCATTTTCCAAATGTACGTTGGTTAAAGGAGACCTCCGGTCAATTTTAACATTGAGCTTATTTTTTTGTACATTTGGAGTGCTGTCAGTACAGAGAACAACGACAAAAGTTGGCGTTGCCTACACCGTGTTATCGTCTTTTTAAAATGTGCACCCTGTTGACTTCAATGGGGCAAGTTTTAAACCTGCTTTTAGCCTCTTAACATCCTTGATATGTCATTACAAATGCACAGCCATGTGAGTGGTGTTATTAAGAGTGAACACGGTCAATCTGACTGCAGTAGATGTGAAAGATATGAATAAAAATAATTAAGTTTCAAGTTTCAGTTAATTAAGCCAGCTCATACCTGTATTTATTTCCTGTTTTCGGTCGAAGTCCACAGTAGTCGATTGTCGAGTTCGCGCGCGCCATCATTGGTGACTAAGCAACAGTGGAGACTCTGACTGTCAGCTGTCAGCCGATGACGGTGCTGTGTGTGTTCGAGAATATCAGCTCAAATGGATATCTCATCCGAATCAGATGTTGAACACACGGAGGAGGTTTTTGAGTTTGATGACCGCGCGTGCAAACTCGACAATCGACTACTGTGGACTTCGACCGAAAACAGGAAGAAAATACAGGTATGTGAGCTGGCTGAATTAACATCACTTTTATTCATATCTTTCACATCTACTGCAGTCAGATTGACTGTGTTCACTCTTAATAACACCACTCACATGGCTGTGCACTTGTAATGACACATCAAGGATGTTAAGAGGCTAAAAGCAGGTTTAAAACTTTGCCCCATTAAAGTCAACAGGGAGCACATTTTAAAAAGACGATAACACGGTGTAGGCAACGCCAACTTTTGTCGTTGTTCTCTGTACTGACAGCACTCCAAATGAACCAAAAAATTAGCTCAATGTTAAAATTGACCGGAGGTCTCCTTTAAGAATGAAATGGCTAGATTTTTTTCACACCTCTACTATTGAATCCAACATATCATCAGTGCTCGGATTTGCTTCCATGGTGCAAGGTATGTGAGGTAAACTAAAAGGGGGAGTGGCCATTCAATATGTCCCGCCTTAGCTTCCTGTTTCAGTGTAAATTACGTCAACGTATCATAAAAAGCAGCACGTTCCAACACACTTCAGTGGGCCTCTTTAAATGCAGAAGAAAGAGTGAGAGAAAGAAATCGTCACCCTGCAGATCTCCATCCGATTGGCCGTCTCTTCCATTTCCTCTCTTAGGGCATCAGACTTGGCTCCACCCTGCTGCACATTACTAGGGTGACTTGAAGACTTGGATGACTGTTGCCACCTACAGCCCAGGAGGACAAATGACACCGTCAGAGCACAATGGGGGTAATGCGGAAGAAACAAATCTCAGAAATCAACCATAATATAGTCCATACCGTGTCCTAGCAGAATCCATGTCCAGGACAAGTTTGGCTAAATGTTTTCGCTGTTTCTGAATGTTCGGAATTTCCACCTAAACATAAAACCAAGCACATTTGAGAAATAAAAACATGACCTTCATGCACAAAAATGTGAAAGCATTTAGGTTTGTAAGGCATTTTGTAATGCCTTTAAATGATCAACATAAAAACTTTGCTGAAAAACCTGTTGTAAACAATCTAGTACATGCCTTCTGTCATCTGACTGACTTGGTTCATGGTTCACGTGTCTTTTTGCTGTCAAATCTGATTTTTATGAACTAAATCTAAGAATAACTTTTATATTGTTAGCAATATTTCAACATGAACACTTATTTGACTGTATTGCATTGCATTATATAATTGTGGAAAAGGTATGCAAGATTTCAGCATAACATTGAAAAGAAAAAAAAATAGATGCTCACCTCAGCCAGCACATACAGAGGCTCCACAACATCTCTTTCAATCTGTAACTCAAAGACGAGCAGCTCTTGAGCCAACTTCTCCTCCGTTTCGCCACAAAGATTCAGCATCTTACTGCAGAAAGACCACCAGTCCGTCAAACTAGTCAACGAATTCAGGACTGCATCCTGGTTTATTCACAAACTTCTTAGTGAATATCATGAAAGTTGTCAAGAAGTTGGATGTGAGCATGAAACGCTGGCCATATCTTTTGATGTTGATGTCAAAGGGCGTGTGCCAAATCAGACACTGTGGTACTTTGGTGTCGTTTCATCTGTCCCTTCAAAGAAACTATCCAAATGCAAACCAATACAGGTTGCATGACAAGAGACATTTAGAAACCAAACTCTCAAACTATGAAGACAAACCAAAGAAGTCAAGGCTTGTCATGTTAATTTGATCCCATGATCCCTACCCTGCGGGTAGGTGCTATAACTACACCACCTGGCTGCAAAAACCCATCTTTATCGAAACAATGTAATCGATAAATGCTTATTTTAAGTGCCAAGTTTATATCAAAAGCTGATTTAATCTATTTTGATCGCTATCGTAGACATCAGTGTTTATATTTAAACTTTTATCCCAGTACTTCTATGATTTGAATTTGAACTATTGTATCACAGAAATAATGATGCTATGAGGTTGAAAAGACCGTTTGTGAAGCTGTTTCATGACTACTCTCTCTGGGTTAGCGGCAGCGCCAACACAGATTTGAACGTTGCGATATGATTTTGTAAAAGGTTTAATAGATAGACGAATTGAAAGATTGCGTTGGTGTTTGAATCGAGATCACAGTCTTTTAAAGATTAATCGTGCAGCTCCACTGACTTATCTCTCTCTCTATCAGCATACGAGTAGCGCGAGGGCTTTTCAATGCATTCGGCCTCACATCGTTTTCAAATTACGCGTCCACTTTATTACGTCACTCAAACTCAAAGATAATGACACATTTCATCATATGGTGGATCGAAAGTGGCCAACTTCTGTCATTCTCATCTATAAGCAAGGACAAAAATAAAGCAATTTAATTTGAATTAATATCGATTCTGTAATAAAAAATTCGATTTAAAAATCGTTTCAAAAGAAATCACGATACCTAGGTGAATCGATTTTTTTCTCCCAGCCCAAGTAACTATGCGTCGATGCCTTGCTCTGGAGGCAGTATGCAAATGTATTTTCCTGTGCAACGAGCCATTTTTGGAGCTTGATTAAATAAATGCTTCGTTTATAATGAGGAGGACGGTTTAAGCTGTGTAATTTACAGGATGTTTTAAAGGTTCAAAGACCTCTTACATGTCTCAAGATCAATGCAAAATTTATTTCTCATCATGTCATGACCTCTTTAAAACTATTATTACAAGGAAAACTAAAAATATAAAAAAGCTTATTCAAATATGAATAAATACAATGAGAAATACAAAATACTAACATGTCACTGAGTGTGATGCAAAGTAATCCTGCCATTTATTTAAAGCTAGGATTAACTGCTTCTGTTTTGCTTTGAGCAATTGTTAAAATTTGGGTTGCCCAATCAAAGTGATTGATATTGATTAGCCATTTAATTTCAGGCTTAATCTGTATTAAAATACAAATAGTTTTTTTGTTAAAATATCATGTGAAATGAGTGAAGGCTAAGGAGTGATACCACTGAATCTGAACATTTCACAACTTTTTTTTTTTTTTTTGGCATCATGTATTGCTACCATTTTTTAGTCCCATCTGTCAATTTCCCACATTTTCTCTTTTTTTTAACTCAAGGACAAAATACTGAACCTGTTCATCTAATATCTGCACTTCAAAAGTGGAATTTTCTTGGTCAGTATTAGTGTCGTGTTTTCATTTCTTCGTTTCTTTTACATGAAAAGCAAAATGATATAAGTCTAATTTTCTGAAAGTCAAGACAAATTATTTAACATACGGATAAGAAAAATAAACTTGTTTTTCCTTTGAATTGCGTTTATATTTCTTTCCCCACCGGCAGATATTTCTCTCGTTTCAATTGTGGTTACTTTGTCATTTTGCTTCTTGTTAGATAACAAGTCTTGTTTCTGAATAATATATTGAAATTAAACTTATACTTAAAATCTGAAGAATATTTGCCAATGGGGTCTGGAAAAAAACTTAATTAATAATATAAACTTATATTTTCATACCCCACAGGAAGATATTTTTCTTGTCTTCAAGAAAAGTTGATATCTTAAGTCATTTTGCTTTTCAATTAAGTTTCTTGATTTAAGAATGTTTAGATATGGAAACAAGACAAAAATACTGAGCAAGAAAATCCCTTTTTAGCAAAGTGGATTTCAAAGCATCTTCTCCATTGATGCCCATGCAGTGCAATAATGATCCTGGATGCATCAATCCTAATCTGGCATACTAAACACAATAGACAGAATGTGAATTAGGATGCAGCCCAAGAGAAACAGTCTGATAATTTAGTTAGAGGTCGAAATTCAAAGGCAAGTGGTATAATGTATGTGAGTGAGCTCTCACCCAAAAAGAGAGTCGTCTCCTAACACAGCTGCTCCCTCCACCATACATTGAGCAAGTGTCGTCAGGGGCAACTTTTTCTGTTTAGAGAAAAAAAATCACAATCAATAACAACAAGTTGTTATGATAGTAAACAGTTGCAGTGCAGAAAACAGAAGTAACTGAGGTGTAAGAACTGACGTACCGCGGGCGATTTGACTGATCTCTTGTCTAAATCGGCTCCTTGTTGTCCCTGCAGACAGGCAGTCAGCTTCTTGTGTGTGCTATGAGAGACCTGCTTTACCAGGTCTAAACGCTTCTCCACCTGAATGCAAAATAAGCACGTACGAAACATACAAACATGGTAGTGTAGATAAGAGTATAGACTACATTATAACAGTGTAGATTAGAGCAGTAGATAAGTATATGCAGTATGTGTGTGCGGTTGTGTTCACACTGATCTCAGTACAGATTTATTCTCACCTGTAGCAGGTCTTCACTGAGTACCTCTGTTTTTTCAGCCCTGTAATATTATAGAAAACAGACATTTAGGCGTTGCACGAGCAAGAGGTTGAATAATTTAGCTATGGGAGCACCTCGCTCGGAATGACTATAATTGCCTTCTGTAAGTATTTATCAAAGCTGCAGCCGATAACTTTAGGCGCGCTAGCGGTTAATAAACAAAACTTCATGAGTCTTGCGGAAGAACATTGTAGCCGGAGCTACTTTTCTCTGTCTGTGTCTATGACGAGTCACGCAGGTACTGTGCTACTCTCCGCTAATCCGCAAAAAGGTTATGGACTGCAGCTAGCAGCTTTAAGACACTTGTATGCCTAAACACACGCTAAACAGATTTTTTTTTTAGTGGATTTTGAATGCAACCTAAAAAAATTGATCATGCATTTTTTATATAATAAATTTACTGATGAAAAATTGCTCTCTACACAATATGGCTAAAACATCTGATCTAGAGTCCCTGAACCACAATGAAATTTACAATTAGAATAATGACTTAAACAATAACAACTAAGCACCAACTACTAAGTCAAGATTAACACTGGTCATGCCCTTATTAACATTCTGTCACTTGACACCAGGCCAATATCTTCCATTGAATACTGTAATATCATAAGAACAAGAAATCAACATTCCCTAGATACTTTAACTGGCAATTCAAGCTGAAGAGATACACTTTTCAGAAATTAGTAGATGGTCAACTCCGCCCCCAACCCCCTCCAGGTCACATACATTCCCAAGCCATGAAAACACTTTCATGATCCCCTATGAATGCAGCGTATTGAACTCTGGCCATTATACATTCATAATGAATCACAGCAAGTCTGAAGCCACAGCGAGGATGCAGAGCAGGTTCTCTTTCTGCTGAGCCTCAGATAAGCAGCATGACCCATATGGCGCTCACATACATACAGAAGAGCAGGTTGCCATGGCAGCAAATGCCGGCGAATGAAAATAGACACAGCACATCTCCTTCCCATCCACAATGACAGTGACTTGTTAGAATGTAAAAGAGGATCTTGATGTACTGAGAGGAGCATTTTATATCTAAGGTAGAGACAGCAGCATGTGTTTAAAGCACCCCATTACGCTTTTCTGAATATTACCAAAGTAGAATAACACTTCTAACGTCTTAAAGGGATTTTGAAATTACCTTTCATTCAGTGTGTAATAGCTGTCTATGAATGTAAAAGGTCTGCAAAGGTTTAAAGATCAAAGTGCATGACAAATAAAGCTATTGTCTCCTAAAAGAAAGAAACGATTCTGCTGAAACGAGTTGTCAGTAATCCCAGTCTCACTTCATGTTACATCCATAATAATGTAAAAAAGTTGCATAATGCCAGCTTATAGTCTTCACTGGCTGCCCAGGAAGTTCAGGAACAATGTCTATTTTGACCCTCAAACACGGTAGTTGTTCCTGAGGCCTGGAAGAGTTTATTTTGTGTTGTCAACAAATCATTTTTGCATGTACTTCAAAAGGATGAGGACTCGCACTGTTGATATAGAATAAACTGACGCCATTGGAAGATCCGGTGCTCAAATTCAGATATGGTACTAGGGATTTTGTTTCCGACATGCACTGTAAGCGGTAGACCAATCACAACATACTGACCAATCAGAGCAGAGTAATCAATCACAACAGACTGGACCCTCTGACCAATCAGAGCAGTGTAGACCAATCACAACAGACTGAGCCATCTGACCAATCAGAGCTGAGTAATCAATCACAACAGACTGAGCCATCTGACCAATCAGAGCAGTGTAGACCAATCACAACAGACTGAGCCATCTGACCAATCAGAGCAGAGTAATCAATCACAACAGACTGGACTCTCTGACCAATCAGAGCAGTGTAGACAAATCACAACAGACTGAGCCATCTGACCAATCAGAGCAGAGTAATCAATCACAACAGACTGAGCCATCTAACCAATCAGAGCGTGTAGACCAATCACAACAGACTGAGCCATCTGACCAATCAGAGCAGAGTAGTCTAAACACAACAGACTGAGCCATCTGACCAATCAGAGCAGTGTAGACCAATCACAACAGACTGAGCCATCTGACCAATCAGAGCAGTGTAGACCAATCACAACAGACTGAGCCATCTGACCAATCAGAGCAGAGTAATCAATCACAACAGACTGAGCCATCTGACCAATCAGAGCAGTGTAGACCAATCACAACAGACTGAGCCATCTGACCAATCAGAGCAGAGTAATCAATCACAACAGACTGGGCCATCTGACCAATCAGAGCAGTGTAGACCAATCACAACAGACTGAGCCATCTGACCAATCAGAGCAGTGTAGACCAATCACAACAGACTGAGCCATCTGACCAATCAGAGCAGTGTAGACCAATCACAACAGACTGAGCCATCTGACCAATCAGAGCAGTGTAGACCAAACACAACAGACTGAGCCATCTGACCAATCAGAGCAGTGTAGACCAATCACAACAGACTGAGCCATCTGACCAATCAGAGCAGAGTAGACCAATCACAACAGACTGAGCCATCTGACCAATCAGAGCAGTGTAGACCAATCACAACAGACTGAGCCATCTGACCAATCAGAGCAGTGTAGACCAATCACAACAGACTGAGCCATCTGACCAATCAGAACAGAGTAGACCAATCACAACAGACTGAGCCATCTGACCAATCAGAACAGAGTAGACCAAACACAACAGACTGAGCCATCTGACCAATCAGAACAGAGTAGACCAAACACAACAGACTGAGCCATCTGACCAATCAGAACAGAGTAGACCAAACACAACAGACTGGGTTATCTGATTAATAGGAAGGTTTTATAAAGGTCAAAACATCAGCTCTGCAGACCTCAAAATGTCAAGATTTGCTATAAATGCATTATTTTCTAGACTGCGAAATTAGCAGTCACCATGTTGTGACTTTAGAATGCGGGGACATTAAAATTAATAAAAAATACTTTTAATTAATATATTTAATTACAATTACTTATTATATTATTTAAATCATTATTAAAATGCAATTAAAATGATTTAATGATTTAATATTTAAATCAATTATATTTTGATTCATTAAATAACTATTAAACTCCTGTTTTCTACAGGTTTAAGCCATATTTAATCCTGCCTTCAAATTTGAGCTTTTTTCATTTTTTTTTGCATATTCATCTTCACTCCACAGGGTCTCTAAAGGTTAATAAAACTCATACACGACTTTTCAAAATCTGAAACGCTGAAATATCCCCTCCTTAAACATTTTAGCAGCAATTAATAATTAATATAACATCCTCATAAGCAACATTTGTCAATTTCAAGGGATTTTTGCCCTTACTAACATCAGAATGCATGATGTTCCTTCTGTTGGTGACTCATCACTCAGTCTGTCTGTTCTCTTTGAAGACAACATGAAACAGACCCTATTGACTTTCCATATTAATGTCCCTAGTCTTATTGTGCATGATTCATCAGTGTTTCTATTGCAAAGAAAAAAAAAAATGTTTGTTTTCATAATCTTTCACAAAATTGTAGAACTTTCTCTGCAATGACTCTTCTAATTCAGTCTGTATGAGAAACATGATAATAAAATAAACAGTTCTGACTCTGATTAGATGAGTCACAATCATAGACATTTTAAAATAGCCAATACTCACCTGCGAGCAAACATATACTATGAGCCAAGATGCTACACCGCACGCCAATCATAAATAGACTGTATTTAAATTAATATAATTCCTTGCGTGTCTTTTAACAATCCAGTTAATGTAATATATAATGCACAGACTGTAAAAAAAATTGGTGTTATCAAACTATCCCTCCTGCTTTTGAGCAGCAGTGTCCTCCTTTTCCAGGTCGATTGATTAAAAAAAAAACTCTACAACAGATGCTTCAACTTGAACTGCTCTCCTACTCTGCAAATTTCTCAAGGCAAAGAAAAAACAAACAAACAAGCGGCCTGGCAGAGGAGAACAGATGATGCATGTGAATGACCTAGTGCTCAGAGAGAGCAGGCCTGCTGGGACCGGGCCAGAGCTGAGGCACTGACCCGGGGAGATTGTCCCGCACACATCCACTGGGCCTGTCGTGAGGTTTACAAAAGCTCTCCACTCAAAATGACTCACGTGCAGCAGCAGAACTCTCAGATGCAGCAATTAGTTTGCAAACACCTTGCAGAGATGTTTCTTTTTTTAACAAAGGTTGCAATGCACTGCATTGATATTTCCCATTTTCGCCATTATTGTTTTAGTGGGGTTGTTGTCATATAGTTATCAACCTTGGTGTGAACGGGCCTTTAATCCAAAATTTGTCCTGTAAAAAAATGATTGTGACTTTGACAGGAAAGTACTGTACAAATGCTATGGTGAAAAACCCGCTTTTTCTTCACTTCACATTTGATGTAGCCAATTTTTGTCGAAATAACTATGTTTCTTCAGTGTTTCTTAGTTTTTTTTCTAATCAGTTATGCACATTAGGGTTTTATGTTACATTTAATGTTGTTAAATGAATGTTTATTGCATATTAAAAATGTCATGTGTGTTACCATGGCGGTGTTTAGTGTTTGTGTGAATGACACTGTGCTCTATTTATCTCTATTTATGTTGTCACCTATATTTAGTCACCCATATTATATTGTCATTTTCATTTGAAAATGAAAATGACTTGGGCAATTATTTTAGGAAGGTAACGATGGAAATATTTGTGATGATCTTTGAATTAGCCTATCATGTGACTCTCATCACCTCTGTGATTGATGGTTGTCAGTTTATTACAACGATACAATACGTTGGGAAATTAACATTATATCAGATAATTAAACACATTTTTTTTTCTGTAAATTTAAGTCTGTAAATCCTAAAATGTTGCTACTGTATTTTTTATGGTAAATGTATGGCAACCACAGCTGCCGTTTTCTTACCGTAAATATACCGGAATTTTTTTTTACAGTGTAATGAGCGACAAGGGATTATATTTTAGAAAAAAATATATATATTTCTTGCGACGTCGGCGGCTGGAACAACAACATCCAAAGTATGGAAATGATCATCTCAGGTACTTATTATGTCCTTAATGAATCACATGGCTCAGGAAATAACTCAAAGAAAAATCCACACTCTGCTTCGCGTCGAGCAGTTCTTTGCCTTACACGTTGTGCATTAAAATTGTTTAATGCAGCGAGCCATGGATTATATATATATAGGCTATACATATAGGCCATACATATATATATATATATATATATATATATATATATATATATATATATATATATATATATACATATAGTCCTCTAACTCACATCAATGCATGACTATCCTTCTAATTCATAGAAAACTGAGTGAATGAAATCATTGCCATTCAGGTCTATATGAGCACGGTCTACTCCCAGCAAAAGATTTCCAAACTCAGTCTGTCCCGTGGCTTCCTGTGTAAGCGGGGTGGTGCCTGACACTGGGGGGACCGCAGGAACAATGTGTGTACGGAGGGCCCTGATCACAGACCTCCGAACAGTCAAGACAGCAGCCACACAGACTCAGCCTTTCTCCTTCCCACTTCCTGTCCCGTCTGCAAAACCTCTTCCTGCTATTGTGACTCGAGCAGAGCCACGCCGCTGTCGGGCTGATCCGCATAATAGCCATTCTACTGCTTTTATTTAAAGGCAGAATGAGACTTTATCACTGCAGAGAAGAATAGTGCTGCTATCAGGGCTCTTATCTGATGCCAACAGCCCTGTGGTGGAGGGATTGTTTTTGCCATCTGTTCCTTGGCTCCACTTCTTCCTCCATCTTATTTCAAGCACTTTGTCAGGCCTTAAACAGTTTGAAGATTTGATTGAACAGTTTTGGCACTTTCGAAGAATATAGGGTACAAAACAAGGCTCAGTAAAAGTTATTACTATTATAAATATACATTTTAAAACTCTTATTATTAAGTCAATAAAGTCCCCCTGAAGTCAATATTTTTATCCTTTAAAACTCATCTTTGATCACCAAAATGTTTTCCTTTAAAAAAATGCTTCATGCCTTTAGCTTGAATGTAACTCTATCACCCTGTCACCCTTGCCTCATTTAGTATAGTGGTTCTATGAATATGTAAATTAGCCCCGCCTCCACTCACTCACTCACACCAGTTCAGAGATCCACTCGTTGACGATCACACATTGACCTGATTGGTTACAAAGTAGTTTGTGACGTCAGAAACAACAGAGATTTCAAACCACATTTTTTAGACTGGTTCACTGCAGAAAATACTCAACAATGGTGTTGACTTATGAATTTGCACATGGTTTGTCTTAAAGCATATTAAAAACACCACATAGACATATGAACAACATTACAAGATTGATTTTCACCACAGGGGGACTTTAAGTATATTCTACAAGAATACAGAGAAAATAAGAAAGCAATATAAAAAACCTGTGAGCAAAAGATATAAAATACGATATGATAAAATAAGATACAAAATAGCAAATATGGCATTTAACAGGTGTGTACACAACGCAAAAAAATATGTTTACTTACATTCGGCAACATTTTTTTGATATATCCTCTGCAGATCTACATGCAACATGATACAGAAAGCAGAGCAGCTGTGCATCTCTGTGCAAACAGCCCTCGGCAGTGAGGCAGAGAAAAGGTTCTGCAGAACTCTCTACTGGAGCATTTGACAAAAAAGAAAAATGCGTTCTCCATTGATGGCCATTTAAAATTCACTTTTAAATCTAGTTTTTTAAGTATCTTATTTTAGTATATTGTGGTGAACCAGGGTGACTCCTGTGAGACATACTGGTCTCGAGTCCCATGGAGGCGCTCCGCAAGGATAAAAGCAGGAGTGATGACAGTTGAAGGAGAGATGACCAGGCCTGGGACAGTTTAAGTTGTTGTATTATGTTATGCAGCACTGCTGCTTCGTTTCGTAGTTTATTTCACCAGCCACTTTATTATGCACACCTTGCTAGTACAGGGTTGAACCCTTTGCCTTCAGAACTGCCTTAATTATTCATGGCATAGATTCAACAATGTGCTGGAAATATTCCTCAGAGGTTTTGGTCCATATAGACACACAGAGTTGCTGCAGATGTAGCCTATCGTCTGCTCATCCGTGATGCGAATCTCCCATTCCTTCACATCCCAAAGATGCTCTATCGGACTGAGATCTGGTGACCGTGGAGGCCATTTGAGTTTAGTGAACTCACAGTCATGTTCAGGAAACCAGTTTGAGATGATTTGAGCTTTGTGACATGGAGAGTTATCCTGCTGGAAGTATAGCCATCAGAAGATGATACACTGTGGTCATAAAGGGATGGAGATGATCAGTAACAATGCTCAGGTTGGCTATGGCATTTAAATGATGCTCAATTGGTACTAATGGGCCCAAAGTGTGCCAAAAAAAAGACCCCCCACACAATTACACCACTAGGAGCATGACCCCAAGACAGGATGGATCCATGCTTTCATGTTGTTTATGTCAAATTCTGATCCCACCATCCGAATGTCTTAGCAGAAATCCAGACTCATCAGACCAGGCAACATTTTTACAATCTTCTATTGTCTGTTTTTGTTGAGCCTCAGTTTCCAGTTCTCATCTGACAGGAGTGGTGTGTGTCTTCTGCTTCTTTAGCTCATCTGCTTCAAGGTTCGACATGTTGATCCTCCAGAGATGCTCTTCTGCAGACCTCAACAAGTGGTTATTTGAGTTACTGTTGCCTTTCATCCAGCTCAAACCAGTCTGGCCATTATCCTCTGACCTCTGGCATCAACAAGGCATTGTCAATATTGAAAAGAGTTGTGCTGCTTAATATTTTTGTGGAAACTAATTAAAATAGAAATCTTTTGTAACATCATAAATGTCTTTAATGTCTTTTGATCCATTTGCATCCTCGATTAATACAATTATTAATTTCTTTTAAAAAATCGTACTGAACCCAAACTTTTGAACAATAGTGTATGTATACTGTAGGCTACATATTGTCACATGCCACGGTGTAACCAGAAACGGGCATTAAGAAAGTAAACAGGTCATTCATATTGACTTTTGAATTTGAATTTGTTCATATCAGCGTTTCACTTTCACAAACACTCGCGTTTTTGCTTTGCATTTGGAAAGCATTGCTGTTTAGGCACCTTAGGCTGCAAGAGACCGATACCTACGTCCAGCAGGAAGACACATCCATCCAATTGAAGCCTTCATTGGTTGACAACACTGCTTCAGAGAGCCATTTGAGCCCGACAGGTAGTCGGACAGAAGACGAGCTTCAGAGAGCGAGCGAGATGACAGAAGCATATGTTTAAGAAGACACTTCAGTGACTCCCACAGCCCCGGTGCCACTCAGGCCAGAGGGCATTGTTCTCAGAGGTAAGATCAAAGCCAGGGCTTTGTATCAGCATGGATCTTTAAAGAGACAGACAAGGGGTTGAGCTCCACTATGCTGTTTGTTTTCAGAGGGAGGAGTTTCCTCCTGGGATTTCTGACATGCATTTGAACTGCCTATCACGTCAAGTGCCGAAAGCCAATTGCACAGTTGCATTTTGGGCAGACGGGATATAAACCCAAACACTGTGGTCTTACTGACCTCAAACATAGACAGGATGTGGAAGGAAGGATGTAGTTTGTATGTGTGAGTATTTGTGACTTGTAAATACTGTATGAAGTGGCCTATCAACTTTATAAGAAGTGGATAGAGAGAGGGGTCTGTGCTACTAATCGTGTGGGAAGAAACCCATTTAGAAGTCATGCAAAAGCAGTTTGACACTGACATCTGTCACCATCTTTCTGTACTTACTTATCCTATACAGTACATGCACTGACAGAATTAAGATGCCTGCATCTAAAGCCTTAAAGGTACAATTCATTTACTCTCCCATATAATTTCAAACTATGATTAATGTTATGTTTTAATGTTTTTCTATAGAAGAAGAAAAAAAGATTAGATCAACAATTAGTGACAGAAAAGTCATTTCTAAAGTTTTCTATGTCAAATATGCTGGTCTTTTGAATTTTCTATTCATCAAATAATCCTGAAATAAAATGTATCACAGTTTCCACAAAAATATTAGGCACAACTGTTTTCAACATTGATAATAATAATAATAATAATAATAAATGTTTCCTGAGCAGCAAATCGGCATATTAGAATGATTTCTGAAGGATGTGACACTGAAGACTGGAGTAATGATGATGAAAACTCAGCTTTGATCACAGGAATAAATTACATTTTACAATATATGAGCATAGAAAATTTGTATTCAAAATTGTAATAATATTTCACAATATTCCTGTATTTTGATCAAATGAATGCAGCCTAAGTAAGCATAAGGGTCTTCTTTCAAAAAACCTCACTGACTTTGAATGGTGTGTAATGATAAATAATGATACAATTGTCCCTTCTTTTCTTTTCACTATTCCTATAACAAAAACCTTCTAGGTAAACTGAATCAGTAGCTACATTACATTTTTCAGATGTTTGCTCTATTGGTGGGTATTTTGATTCACCTGAGAGACTCTTTTCAGTCAGTTAATTTAAAAAAGATTTGCTCAGATTCATTCACTGATTTGTTCAGTGACTCTTTGGCTGTGAATTTGCATACTCTCTTGAGGACTTACTTTGAACAAGTAATTACTTCATGACCGCTGAAAAGTATATTCTATATAGTATGAGTTTGTGTAGTAGCCTATGAATGTAATCTGAACATACTACATTCAGCATGTTGTCATTATCATGTGACCTACCAGCGTCTGTTTCCCTGCCATTCACAAATCTGTGGCCTCATGATTAGTTAATCCGGGGACTTTTTTCTGACTCTTTTATGAGTACTGTGAATTCGGACATACTTATTTTGTCATATAGAATACTGTTGTTTGCTTACTAGTAGGGAAGTATGCCAGTTTGTATGCAGCCTTTCTGGTTATCAGTTCACCTGATGAGTGTTTTCTCTCAGAAGACAAAGGAGGCAAGTGAGTCGAGATCACATTTGATGTCAGATTATTAGTTCTTATACACAAAAGAAAGCTGTCCTTTTTTTAAAATCATGCATAAAATGTACTTCCCTGCAGTTTAATTCAGTCAGCAGCTTTCTACATTTAGTATAGCATATAGGTAACAATGGAACTTGCGACAATAGTAAAAACACACAGGTTAATTAATTACAAAGTAAAAAAAGTCACCCATTTAGACATCATTACTCTCTGTCATATCACAACCCCTCAGCTAAAAGATACACCTCCGTGTATGCGACCATCGTTGTAAGTTACAGAGAATTCATTGACAAACAGTCAGAAAAGATGGCTATTAGTAATAACAACAGCCAACAAAACGTTTAATCTGAGGATGTTAAACAAAAGAGACTTCAATGTGATTTGATTATAATAAATAGAATGAAAAGGCATATTATTCATATGTGTGTTTGGTCCTTCACAGCCTGCACTATCATTCTTGTTATAGTGTTAGACGTTGAAGGTAAGAAAAGGTATTCACAAGATTCAAACCAATCCCTTCCAAAGAGAAAATTACCCTTCAAATAAACCATTTTTTTTCTCATGTACCATTAAGGCTTCAATGCAAATGACCTCTATTATGATTGGCTAATCTCTGCTTTCTGACAGTTCACACTGTTGTTCATCAAGCCAGGCCAAGTTGCTGAATAGGCTACGGAATAGGCACTGATTTGTGAGCGTGGGCAGTCATACTGCATGTTCACATGCTCATGGTTGTCAAGGCAATACTATCCCGGTTTTTGTGGCTTATTTTCCATAAAAGATATGTGAGGACTAAGGAAGGAGCTTTGCATTTTGAATGTCAGAGGACGTCTACACACTACATCAAACTGTTATATTTCAAAAGAGCAAAATAAATCCTATTTTCCATGAGATGTCCCCTTTAAGAAGTGCCTCAAAGCTCCTGGTTTTAACCCCAGAGGCGATTTTTGGATTTTAGCCTTAAGACGGTTCAGCCCCATAACAGAATATGAGATGATGTGGGATTCTTAGAGGTCACACCTGCGATTCGTCCATATCCGACCAGGCTGAGTTTTTACCTTCCAGCACAGCCATGAAAAATGGTGCAGAGGAAACTGGCAGCTCAAACTCTTCCTCCTCCTCCTCCTCCTCACTCTGCACCTAAGATGAGTATATCTGATCTAGAGAGAGTAATACACTCCTCTCCCACTGTGCCGCCCACTCTCCCTCTCACACAAGAGATGCTACATTTTAATAACTGGGAAATGGAGAGAAAGAGAGAGCGAGCAGGAGGAGGCCTGGAGCGTTGGCGGTGAACTGCATTTTCTTCATGCGAGACCTGCTTTTAGAATATCTCTCTACAGAATATATTAATGAAAATTTCTGCCTCAAAATGCAGCGAGACACGTAAGCGCTACCCTGAGAGGAGAACGAAAGACGGGGAATGACACGAGGCGAGTAAAACAGAGAAACCCACTTACTGAGGGACATACAGTGAACTAGGTCACCACTCTGTTAAATATGCAAGAATAACTGCAAGGAACACACACACATTCTGTAACATCATTCATTCAGGGAGTGTAAAATCTGATTTATAAAAATAGCTAAACCTTTCTTTCCCTGCAGCACATTACATATGCCCAGATGTCTGACCTGAAGGTACAACATCAAATGCAAAACCTATCAAATTATGTGAAAATGCTTTTGCTCAGATGATACTCTTTCACATCTGAGGATATTTAATGGGGTTCTCAGTTGTGTTTTAAAAGGGATCCTGTTATGCTTTTGTACATTTTCAACTAGTGTAATGCTACTGTTTGAGCATGAAAAAGTCTGTTACAAAAGTTACAAAGCACAAAGACCCTCAAAAGAGAGTTATTCTCTATATTTTTCAAACGTTCTATGGACAGATGAAACAAAAAAAACAAAAAAAGCTTTTTGGCTGCTTAATATGGGTTTGGTTCATACAGGGATAAAAAAGTACCCCATTTGTAAAATGAAATACTCTGCTGTATCTTTAATCATGTATCCCAAATTTTTTGCCAGAGGTCCTGGACATCTTGTTCAGATACATGGCATCATGGATTCGATCAACTACCAACAGATAAAAAATCAAAACCTGACAACCTCTGCTAGAAATCGTCTCAGGTTACGACTGTAACCTATGTTCCCACACCGCCATGCTAAGGGGAGTGCATGCCAGGTGGCAGTGACAACTGTCAGAACCAGCAAATTGAAATGAAACGCTAGAAACACTCACCCTCAGGTCACACTGGGCTGTCAGTGACAGCATTCCCTACGGTCATAGCCCAAGCTAAGCCTCACAGGAAAACCTCCAAAAACATGGAAAATGGAAGGCCTACCTGGGCCTGCTCAGGGCCTGGAACCGCTGCTTCAAATTAGAAGGGGTCCCTTCTAGGTAATGTGGCTAGGGAATCCGAAGGAAACCCAGCCAGTCACTATTCAGGGGAACGTACTAACCCCGAAATGCCACCAGGATGGCCTGACCTGGCGCCAGTTACATAGACACTTAGTCTGGCCACTTCCTGTCTGTCTGAAGACAGAGCCTCTGGACACTTGCCTTCGGTAAGGCATGCAGCTCGAGGGACTGCGAAGCTGGCAGCGAACCACTCGGCCCGGATCTCAGAGACGGGATATCCCGGAGAGTGACTCAGTGTAGTGCTATCCAACCCTTGCCAGCGAGGGGAGTTTCTCTACTCGATCCACAGATCTACCCAGTGTTTATGTTTCAAAACAAATGAGGAGGCCTGTGAAGGCCTAGGGACTGATCTAACTGGGAGGCCTCACGAGAGGCCTACCACCGTCTGACCAGACTCAGGAGAACGCATGCTCATAGTGACCCTCGGTGAGGGGAGCACATGGTCCACCTGGTAGGCAAAACCAGGCTGTAGGCAGAAAAGAGGTTCCAAGAGGGAACCAGTAGCAGAGAATGAACACTTTATATGAGCCAGGGCGCAAGCTCGCCTTCAGCAGCTGCCTGCTAAGACCAGCTGAACTGATAGCAAGAGGCCACTAGCTTCCTGAACCCAGCACCGCTAGGAAGCCACTCACAGGGAGGCCTGGTGAGGCCTACTACCTGATAGCCGCAATATGTGGTCAGCTCACCTTAAAGGAGGCCTGGAGGGGCCTACTACCTGATAACGATAGTACGTGGGGAACTCACCCTCAGGGAGGCCTGGTGATGCCTATTACCTGATAACCACAGGGAATGTGGGAGCTCACCCTCAGGGAGGCCTGCAGGGGCCTACTACCTGATAACCACAGGGAATGTGGGAGATCACCCTCAGGGAGGCCTGGAGGGGCCTACTACCTGAAAATCACAGCATGTGGGCACTCTTCTTCAGGAAGGCCTGGTGAGGCCTACTACCTGACAGCCGTAATATCTGGGAGCTCTTTCTGCTACCCAATAGTAGGTCAGGCTAGCTGTCCAGTTGTCTGTCCTTGGGGCTTGTATCCGGGGAGGCCGGGTGAGGCCTACTACCTGATAACCACAGAATGTGGGAATTCATCTTCAGGGAGGCCCGGTGAGGCCTTCTACCTGATAACCACTGTATGTGGGAATTCTCTTTCAGGGAGGCCTGGTGAGGCCTACTACCTGATAACCATCTTAAGTGGGAATTCACCTTCAGAGAGGCCTGAGGGGCCTACTACCTGATAGCAACTGGTAGCTGAGTGCGGGTGATAGTTCCAAGGCGGCCTTCCAAGGCCAGCCAGCTGGGGACTCGCCTATCAGGGAGGCCTGGTTGGGCCTACTAGCTGATAGCAAGTCAATTCTGCTACAAAGGGACATTGTTGGGAGCCACACTACACCAACATAACTATTGGGCCCACCCACAGGAGGCCTAATACGGCTAGCTACCTGGTAGCGGCTATAACGTATGTCCCACAATGTAGGGACTCACCTCCTAAGGAGGCCTGATTAAGGCCTACTACCCGTCGGTGAGTCAGCTGCCGAACCATCAAGGCCAACCTCGAGAAGTGAGCTGGCCTACAGTGCCCTGACGGGGGCTGCCCAATCAAGGAGGCCTGCTGAGGCCTACTACCTGACGGTGCAGCCTTAGTTGGCAGATAAGCTGTTTAAACAGCGCCTACAGCATCCTGGTGCCTAATCACATTGCCATAGGCAGTGTACTCAGCAAGAGAGATAGCACCCTTAAAAACAAGGGGAATACAACATACGCCACTCTGCCTGAACGGAGGCCCCAGAGTCACAGGCCTACCATCTGAGCGCAGGGGCGCTAGAGACCTACTTTCACAAAGTGAAGGGTCAGAGGCAGAAATGCTTTAAGCAGAGTGCCTTAACCATCCCTAGCACAGCCTAGGCCAGCTACAGAGGCAGCCCTGGTAAGGGCCAGCCTGTAAAGGTGATGATACACAGGGCAACTTTTTGAGCAATGTTGATGGGCAATGTTGCCGTTAATGGGCAACCAGATGAGACACAGGGCCCATGACCGATCTAAATTATCCAGAAAGAAATGTATTGCCCATTTTCAATGAGAAAGTGGCCAAGCAACAATCGCTCTGCAAGATTGCCCAGCAACATTGCTCAAAAAGTTGCCCTGTGTATCATCACCTTAAGCATAGATCTACCTGAGGGATCGGAGGAGCCACAGCCTCGGAGAAAAATAGTTATTATTATTTAGTACAAGGGCTGCAGAATCGCTCAGCCCACTGAAAAACCAAGACAGAGCTCAAGGGGGCAATGTACTCAGGAAGAAGTCAGACGGTCCTATTTGTTGGGCCGGACATAAGGTCTATCTGAAGCACTAGCGTCAGTCAAACTCCAAGTAATTCTATGAGAGAGAGACCAACTACTCTACCCTTTGATAACTTTGAGTTCGAGAAAAGCGCTATACAAATTCAATTTATTATTATTATTATTATTATTATTATCCTGAGGTTGCTAACAGCCCAAGGGCCATTTACATATATATATATATATATATATATATATATATGTATATATATATATTTCTTTTTCAAGAGAAGCCCAAACAACTGGTGCTTCTTACAATCATTCTAGCCACCTAAAGGGGAACTTCAGGGCCCCAATAATCCAAAAAATAGTACCTTACCTCATGACGTTGACCTGACCCCATAGCTCTATACAGGGAACGAGGTCTGTAAAGAGATACATTTTAGTGTTTAATCCACAAAAATACTCTTAAGAGGACCGGACAGCTCACCTGCGGCATGCGGAGTAAAGACTCGCCAGATAGTTCTTTAAGAACCTGGGGTCAATCCACCTTACATGCCTGAAAGGGGCGCTCTCACAAACCAAGCCTAGGCGGGCCATCAGAACACTGTTCTCATCATAGGCCCAGCCCCAGGTCTGATGTAATGAACGCCTGGGGAGTCGGAAAGAGAGGAGAGGGCAGATTTCACAGCCCTCCGGGGAGGTCATCCATCACTGACGCTGTGTGCGTTTGCGCTTGATAACCTCCCTCAAATCCCTCCAATTGCGGGAGTCATGCCTCTTCTGTGTCCTCCTCCGTGGAGGGGTGCACGAGAGGTGATGCTGGCTCGCTGGCCCTGCCTACGGTCCTCAGACCGTGAAGGGCCAGGTCCTCCTACCTGCCTAGGCATGGACCCGGATCTCAGCGGTATGCACTTCTTAAATGCAGCTGAGAGCACCCTCGCCTCCCTGAACTTCCCCACAACCGCCACTACGGAGGTGCCGAAGAGTTCAGAGGGCGAAACCGGCGAATCGAGGAGAAAGGCCTTCTCTTTCTCCCCGATGTCAGCTAGGTTTAGCCACAGATGTCTCTCCGTGGTCACCATCGATCGACCGATCGCGGCAGTGGTGTGTTTGGTGGCCCGGAGAGCAAGATCTGTGGTCCGGCGCAGCTCAGCCCTCACCCCTGCCCCCTGGTTGAGATCCCCCAGCAGGTCGGCCTGGTACGCCTGCAACACCGCCATGGTGTGCAGGGCAGCACCGGCCTGACCTGCTGCCGTGTATGCTCTGCCATTCAAACGAGCCGTTGTTTTCAGCGGCTTGGATGGCAGAGTTGGAGATCTCAGTGTCAACGCCTGCCCAGAGTTCGCAAACATCTCGTCAATGGGCGGCATCGACCCATACCCATACTCTCTGATCCCTTCAACATCAGCGAAGCTGGCCCGCTGATGTTGGTGGATACGAGCAGAGTATGGGTTCTTCCATGCCCTCTCGACCTCAGTGTGAAGGTGGTCTATGGCCGGGGACGATCGTCAAGCCTGCCGCGAGCGGTTTTTCCTCTAGCGCGTTGCCATGGCAGCTGCAGCCTGCCGGCGGCGCTCTCCATAACATCCACCACCTCTGCATACACGGGGCAGGGTGGCTGAGAGGGTTCAGGATCTACCTGATTATAAACCTCCTCAATCACCTCCTGCCTGTCCTGAAAAGTACTAGCTGCAGTAATAGTAGGAAAAAAGTCTTCCTCATCTACCTGCAGCTCGTCAGTCGTCGGATCATCTGAGAGGTTTACAGCCCTCTCCAGGTGATCAACGAGCTCCATCTGGGAGCCCCATGATGTAAGCCGCCGCTCTGCCTTGGCGTGAGCGGGACCTGAACCACGAGGTGCAGATGCTGAGCCCTCTGAACTCGAGAAGAGTTAACGAGAGCGGAGCGTTTTTAGAGAAAAATGCTCACAATTTGCACAGAGGGCTCTCTCGAGAACCTCCCGTGCGTGCTCTTCTCCCAGGCAGAAAACGCACAGATCGTATGTACCACCTGGCGTCAAATATCTTGGGCACGGGTCTACACACTTCCGAAAACAATCGGCTTTTGCAGCACGTTTCATTTCCTCACCTGCTCTTTGAGTAGCGATTCAAACAGACAGTCCCTGAAGACGATAAGATGGTCTGTCATGTTTGCAAGGTGCCCTTATATACTAGCAGGTCGCACGTTAATCATTTACGTTAATGATACACGGGCTGTCGCCGGTCAATGTGATTGCCGTGATTTGATAGTGATTTCAGACACCTGTCACGCTTGAGGTGTTCCCCAGTGCGTCATCGACGCAGTGTGGAGTTCCCTTTCGAAAGGGAACTTATAAAGGGCCATGTTTGGATCTTCCAACAGGACAGTGATTTAAAATCAAAATCTAAATCTAAACAAAAATGGGTCACTGAGCACAAAACCAAGCATCTGCAATGGCTCTTTCAATTCTTTTACTTCAATAAAAGGTTCGATTTTTGCATTTAAAAAAAATAAAAAAATAATAAACAATGCACATTTATTTTTTACAGCCATCTTTGATCATTATTTACCAAGTGGGCAAATAATTCTGACCAGCACTGTAAATACATAAGTTAACCTTGAGAGCTGTAATAGTAAAAAAAGAGCTAAAATTTTTCAAGGGAGTTCCACATGTAATACTTGCCTATTTCAAAGATGTCAGCCAATCACAGCAGTGGGCGTTTACACTGAAATCACAGCAGACACGCCCCTTCAAACAGAGCGTTCAAATCAGAGGCCAAAATCAGGGTAGGAAAAATGCCTTTTATTTCTACATTATGACCATTTTTGATGTAATCATACTAACATTATAAGTGCACCCCAGAAAGCATTATAAAATAATAAAATAATGCAGTTCATGACCCCTTTAGGTATCAACTTAATCAGATGTTTCTCCAACTCTTTAGGAGAAATAAAGGAGACACAAATTAAACAATTTCTGACAAATTTAATATAGAGATATAGAGCTATCTAATATATTTGGGTAGCATAGCATTTAAATGTAGAAGAAACTGATAACTGAAATAATTTTGTATCTTGAAAAATTGTAGCACCATTTGAGAAGTTATAAGGTCTAGATTGAAGACACATGATTACTTTATTTACACTAATTGGTATATCCAATAAACAATATCAATATAAATTGCAATGAAACGAAAGTAGCATCAGATATTTTCTTCCCTATTGTAAGATACATCCTAGTGAAACGGATTAAAGGAGAACTCCGGTCAATTTTAACATTGAGCTAATTTTTTTAGGAATCCGGAGTTCTCCTTTAATGGAAAGAAAAAGAAAGTAGTGCAGAGACTTGTTTCTATCCACCGTTTGTTGATTGGATGGAGGCAGTTTAAATGAGAGCGTTCAGATGATTGTAAGAAAGGGGCGATGTTTAAATTGGACTAAATGATTGGAGAAGTCCAGCATATGTCAGAGAGAAGACTGACATTTTAATGGAAGGATCGAGTTATGGCACTTTTATTAACAATTACAAGGTTTTTTTTTTTTATGAAACATGCATGGATGACTAAATAATATTATATATATTATATAATAAATAAATAAATATAATAAAATAATAACATGCATTCATAAAATGTAGAAAATTACCATGAGTAATTACTCATATCAACTTTTACTCTTGGTTTCACAGACAAGGCTTAAGCTAGCCCCAGACTAAAATGCATGTTTGAGCTGTTTTAACTGAAAGTGACTTGCTCTGGCAAATCTTGTGTCAGTGCCATTGTTTTGTCCCAAGATGCACCAGTAATGTTTTTTTTTTTCTTAGGCATGTTTATAAAAGCTACTTAAATGGCCTAATTAAACTAAGGCTTAAAATCCTATCTTAATCTAAGAACTGTCTGTGAAACCAGGCCTAAAGTTTGATTATGAAGCTATGCCACATTTTGCACAAATTACCTTCCCTAAAAATAATATGCAACCATTTAATTACAGTATATCTCTGTATAGGGTGCATTTGGACCTCTGATATTATAAGTGCAGGGCTCTGCTTTGTCTTTTCACCTTCCTGCAATAATAGGATGTAATTATCAATATCAAGTAGGCAGGATGCTGTATGAACAGGCTTTGAAAACCGAGATGCATGGTTACTAGGCAACCAAATGTGAGATTCCTATATCATTAACAGCCAAAACAAAGTTCTGGGGAAAAAAATGGACAGTGACAGTGAAATGAATTCAGATATAGAGGGGGAATTTAGCCTGAGGAACAAACAAAATGGAGCATTGAAACATGCAAAGATCAGCCAGATCTGTAGCTTTCATCAATCCAGGAGGAAACACTAAGACTAATTTATTGTCAAATTATATGTAGATATGGTAAACCTTCAAGTTTGATGAAAAAAATAATGGGTTATAAGTAAATATTAAGAGACATATAGAGCTATTAAAATAAATGTGGATACATATATATATATACATATATATATATATATATATATATATATATAGCATAACTAAATGTGGAAGAATCTGATTAGGAATATTTGAGTTCATACTGATATTGTAGCTTGTAGCACAATTTGATTTCAGTTATTTTGTTTCATTTTAGTTTAGAGTAATTAAGTTGGCTTGGAAAAGCCAACTTACTGAAATCCTATTTAAACTTATTATTATTCTTCTTCTTCTTCTTCTTCTTATTTTTCTTACCCAAAAAATTCTGACTCTAACTCGTCCTAGAGCTTTAACTCTACAAACTCCAAACTCGGGTCAGACCTTCAGACTGTTCTGACTCGGTGTGCTATATCTTTTCAAACTGATTTGACTTTCAGATTTCTTAAAAATTAATATTAAAAATCATAAAAATCCCATTGACTTTCATTGCAACAGTTCAAATTGAGCCAAGACTACGGTGGCCCAGTAGTGAACAACACAAAAACTCAAATCTAAACTCCCTGAAGCCCTAGATTCAATTAAACTACCATTCTATATGTACTAATGAACTTTATCTATCTATCTATCTATCTATCTATCTATCTATCTATCTTTCTAACTTATCTTTCTTTCTTTCTAACTAATCTTTCTTTCTTTCTACCTAATCTTTCTTTATTTCTTTCTTTCTTACTAATCTATCTTTCTTTCAAACTAATCTTTCTTTCTTTCAAACTAATCTTTCTTTCTTTCTAACTAATATTTCTTTCTTGCTAACTGATCTATCTTTCTTTCTTTCTAACTAATCTTTCTTTCTTTCTAACTAATCTATCTTTCTTCTTTCTAACTAATCTATCTTTCTTTCTAACTAATCTACCTTACTTTCTTTCTAACTAATCTATCTTTCTTTCTAACTAATCTATCTATCTTTCTTTCTTTCTAACTACTCTATCTTTCTTTCATTCTAACTTTTCTTTCTTTCTAACTAATCTATCTATCTTTCTAACTAATCTCTTTCTTTCTAACCTATCTTTCATTCTTTCTTTCTTACTTTCTTTTATTCTTTCTTTCTAACTAATCTATCTTCTTTCTTTCTAACTAATCTTTCTTTCTTTCTAACTAATCTATCTATCTTTCTTTCTTTCTAACTAATCTATCTATCTTTCTTTCATTCTAACTAATCTTTTCTTTCTTTCTAACTAATCTCTATCTTTCAAACTAATCTATCTTTCTTTCTAACCAATTTTTCTTTCTTTCTCTTTCTTTCTTTCTTTTTTCTTTCTAACTAATCTATCTATCTTTCTTTCTAACTAATCTTTCTTTCTTTCTAACTAATCTTTCTTTCTTTCTAACTAATCTATCTTTCTTTCTTTCTAAATAATCTATCTTTCTTTCTAACTAATCTATCTATCTATCTTTCTTTCTAACTAATCTATCTATCTTTCTTTCTAACTACTTTATCTTTATTTCTAACTAATCTATCGTTCTTTATTCCTTTCTTTCTTTCTTACTAATCTATCTTTCTTTCTTTCTAACCAATCTATCATTCTTTCTTTCTTTCTAACTAATCTTTCTTTCTTTCTAACTAATCTATCTATCTTTCTTTCTAACTAATCTATCTTTCTTTCTTTCTAACTAATCTATCTTTTTTTTCTAACTAATCTATCTATCTTTCTTTCTAACTAATATATCTTTCTTTCTTTCTAACTAATCTATCTTTCTTTCTTTCTAACTAATCTATCTATCTATCTTTCTTTCTAACTAATCTATCTCTTTCTTTCTAACTAACTAGTCTTTCTAACTAATCTATCTTTCTTTCTTTCTTTCTTTCTAACTAATCTATGTTTCTTTCTTACTAACTAATCTATCTTTCTTTCTAACCAATCTTTCTTTCTTTCTTTCTTTTTTCATTCTTTCTAACTAATCTATCTTTCTTTCTAACTAATCTATCTATCTTTCTTTCTAACTAATCTATCTTTCTTTCTTTCTAACTAATCTATCTATCTATCTATCTATCTATCTTTCTAACTAATCTATCTTTCTTTCTAACTAATCTATCTTTCTTTCTAACTAATCTATCTATCTTTCTTTCTAACTAATCTATCTTTCTTTCTAACTAATCTATCTATCTTTCTTTCTAACTAATCTATCTTTCTTTCTAACTAATCTATCTATCTATCTATCTTTCTAACTAATCTATCTTTCTTTCTAACTAATCTATCTTTCTTTCTTTCTAACTAACTAATCTTTCTTTCTTTCTAACTAATCTATCTTTCTTTCTTTCTAACTAATCTATGTTTCTTTCTTTCTAACTAATCTATCTTTCTTTCTATCTTTCTAACTAATCTATCTTTCTTTCTAACCAATCTTTCTTTCTTTCTTTCTTACTTTCTTTCTTTCTAACTAATCTATCTTTTTTCTTTCTAACTAATCTATCTATCTTTCTTTCTAACTAATCTTTCTTTCTTTCTAACCAATCTATCTTTCTTTCTTTCTAACTAATCTTTCTTTCTTTCTTTCTTTCTAACTTATCTATCTATCTTTCTAACTAATCTATCTTTCTTTCTTTCTAACTAATCTATCTTTCTTTCTTTCTAACTAATCTATCTATCTATCTATATTTCTTTCTAACTAATCTATCTTTCTTTCTTTCTAACTAATCTTTCTAACTAATCTATCTTTCTTTCTTTCTTTCTAACTAATCTATCTTTTTTCTTTCTAACTAATCTATCTTTCTTTCTAACTAATCTTTCTTTCTTTCTAACCAATCTATCATTCTTTCTTTCTTTCTAACTAATCTTTCTTTCTTTCTTTCTAACTTATCTATCTATCTTTCTTTATTTCTAACTAATCTATCATCTTTCTTTATTTCTAACTAATCTATCGTTCTTTCTTTCTTTCTAACTAATCTATCTTTCTTTCTTTCTAACTAATCTATCTTTCTTTCTAACTAATTTATCTATCTTTCTTTCTAACTAATATATCTTTCTTTCTTTCTTTCGAACTAATCTTTCTTTCTAGCAAATCTATCTAACTTTCTTTCTAACAAATCTATCTATCTTTCTTTCTAACTAATCTATCTTTCTTTCTAACTTATCTATCGTTCTTTCTTCCTTTCTTACTAATCTATCTTTCTTTCTTTCTAACCAATCTATCATTCTTTCTCACGATTTAACTAATCTTTCTTTCTTTCTTTCTTTCTTTCTAACTAATCTATCTATCTATCTTTCTTTATTTCTAACTAATCTATCGTTCTTTCTTTCTTTCTAACTAATCTATCTTTCTTTCTTTCTAACTAATCTATCTTTCTTTCTTTCTAACTAATCTATCTTTCTTTCTTTCTAACTTATCTATCTATCTTTCTTTCTTTTTTCAAACAAATCTTTCTTTCTTTCTTTCTTTTTTCAAACGAATCTTTCTTTCTTTTTTCTAACTAATCTTTCTTTCTTTCTAACTAATCTTTTTTTCTTAATTTCTTTCTAACTAATCTTTTTTCTTACTTTCTTTCTAACAAATTTTCTTTCTAACTAATCTTTCTTTCTAACTTATCTTTCTTTCTTTTTTCTAACTAATCTTTCTTTCTTACTTTTTTCTAACCAATCTTTCTTTCTAACTAATCTTTTTTCTTTCTAACTAATCTTTTTTCTTTCTAACTAATCTTTTTTCTTTCTTTCTTTCTAACTAATATTTTTCTTTCTTTCTTTCTCTTTCTTTCTTTCTTTCTTTCTTTCTCTCTAACTAATCTTTCTTTCTTTCTTACTAATCTTTCTTTCTTTCCAACTAATCTTTCTTTCTTTCTTTCTACCTAATCTTTCTTTTTTTTCAAACTAATCTTCCTTTCTTTCTTTCTTTTTTTCTAAGTAATTTTTCTTTCTTTCTAACTAATCTTTCTTTCTATCTTTCTTTCTTCTTTTTTTCTAACTAATCTTTCTTTCTTTCTTTCTAACTAATCTTTCTTTCTTTCCTTTTTCTAACTAATCTTTCTTTCTTTCTTTCTAACTAATCTTTCTTTCTTTCTTTTTTCTAATTAATCTTTCTTTCTTTCTAACTAATCTATCTTTCTTTCTTTCTAACTAATCTTTCTTTCTTTCTAACTAACATATCTTTCTTTCTAACTAATCTTTCTTTCTAACTAATCTATCTTTCCTTCTTTCTTTCTAACTAATCTATCTTTCTTTCTAACTAATATATCTTTCTTTCTTTCTCTTTCTTTCTAACAAATCCATCTTTCTTTCTTTCTAACTAATCCATCATTCTTTCTTTCTTACTAATCTATCTTTCTTTCTAACTAAACCATCTTTTTTCTTTCTTTCTTTCTTTCTTTCTTACTAATCTTTTTTTCTTTCTTTCTTTCTTTCTTACTAATCTTTTTTTTCTTTCTTTCTAACTAATCTATCTTTCTTTCTTTCTTTCTTGCTAATCTTTTTTTCTTTCTTTCTTTCTTACTAATCTATCTTTCTTTCTTTCTTACTAATCTTTTTTTCTTTCTTTCTTACTAATCTATCTTTCTTTCTTTCTTACTAATCTTTTTTTCTTTCTTTCTTACTAATCTTTTTTCTTTCTTTCTAACTAATCTATCTTTCTTTCTTACTAATCTTTTTTTCTTTCTTTCTTTCTTTCTTACTAATCTTTTTTTTTCTTTCTTTCTAACTAATCTATCTTTCTTTCTTTCTTTCTTGCTAATCTTTTTTCTTTCTTTCTTACTAATCTTTTTTCTTTCTTTCTTTCTAACTAATCTATCTTTCTTTCTTACTAATCTTTTTTTCTTTCTTTCTTTCTTTCTTACTAATCTTTTTTTTTCTTTCTTTCTAACTAATCTATCTTTCTTTCTTTCTTGCTAATCTTTTTTTCTTTCTTTCTTTCTTACTAATCTATCTTTCTTTCTTTCTTACTAATCTTTTTTTCTTTCTTTCTTACTAATCTTTTTTTCTTTCTTTCTTTCTTTCTTACTAATCTTTTTTTTCTTTCTTTCTAACTAATCTATCTTTCTTTCTTTCTTTCTTGCTAATCTTTTTTTCTTTCTTTCTTTCTAACTAATCTATCTTTCTTTCTTTCTTACTAATCTTTTTTTCTTTCTTTCTTACTAATCTTTTTTCTTTCTTTCTAACTAATCTATCTTTCTTTCTTACTAATCTTTTTTTCTTTCTTTCTTTCTTTCTTACTAATCTTTTTCTTTCTTTCTTTCTAACTAATCTATCTTTCTTTCTTTCTTTCTTGCTAATCTTTTTTCTTTCTTTCTTTCTTACTAATCTATCTTTCTTTCTTTCTTACTAATCTTTTTTCTTTCTTTCTAACTAATCTATCTTTCTTTCTTACTAATCTTTTTTTCTTTCTTTCTTTCTTACTAATCTTTTTTTTCTTTCTTTCTAACTAATCTATCTTTCTTTCTTACTAATCTTTTTTTCTTTCTTTCTTTCTTTCTTACTAATCTTTTTTTTCTTTCTTTCTAACTAATCTATCTTTCTTTCTTTCTTTCTTGCTAATCTTTTTTTCTTTCTTTCTTTCTTACTAATCTATCTTTCTTTCTTTCTTACTAATCTTTTTTTCTTTCTTTCTTACTAATCTTTTTTCTTTCTTTCTTTCTAACTAATCTATCTTTCTTTCTTACTAATCTTTTTTTCTTTCTTTCTTACTAATCTTTTTTCTTTCTTTCTAACTAATCTATCTTTCTTTCTTTCTTACTAATCTTTTTCTTTCTTTCTTTCTTACTAATCTATCTTTCTTTCTTTCTAACTAATCTATCTTTCTTTCTTTCTTACTAATCTATCTTTCTTTCTTACTAATCTTTTTTCTCTCTTTCTAACTAATCTATCTATCTTTCTTACTAATCAATCTTTCTCTTACTAATCTATCTTTTTTTCTTTCTTACTAATCTATCTTTCTTTCCTTCTTTCTTTCTAACTAATCTATCTTTCTTTCTTACTAATCTTTTTTTATTTTTTTATTTCTAACTAATCTATCTTTCTTTCTCTTTCTTACTAATCTATCTTTCTTTCTTTCTTACTATTTTTTTTTCTTTCTTTCTTTCTTACTAATCTATCTTTCTTTCTTTCTTACTAATCTATCTTTCTTTCTTTCTAACTAATCTATCTTTCTTTCTTACTAATCTTTTTTTATTTTTTTATTTCTAACTAATCTATCTTTCTTTCTTTCTTTCTAACTAATCTATCTTTCTTTCTTTCTTACTAATCTTTTTTTTATCTTTCTTTCTAACTAATCTATCTTTCTTTCTTTCTTACTGAACTATAAACTAATTAAACTTTAAACTAATTTAAACTTTAAACTTCTTCAAACTTATTGGTCCAAACTTTCACAAGCCAACTTAAAGTTTGTCTCGACGAACTTTTTCTAGTTTAGGTTTTTGTTTTTTTAAATTAGGTTTAATTTAGGTACTATATATATATACCTATATTTCTATTTAGCTTCTATTTCAGTTTTAGTAATTAAAGTAGTACTTACAGTACTTCAGTTTAACTTATTTTCAGTTAGTTCCAAAGGCAAAATTTCTAAGTTTTTAGGTGCTTTCATACCATATCATTATTACCGAAATTACGAGATTACGGCTTGTAAAAAGCATTCACGTCTTAGTAGACCTACATAATTATAATTTGTTAACGGGTACTTTTCTTAGAGTTCTGACCACCTGACCACTGCAGATTCATATTGACATCAAAAGTGTTGACATTGAGAATGCATAATTCTGAGTGAAAGGACGTGCAGCTCCTAGTAGAACGTCATGCGTTGTCATCTTGTAATTTCGGTAATTACAGTATTTGGTTAAAGTTTTTCATCAAATATTTATTTCATTTCAGCTTTATTTAGCTTTAGTTAACTATAACAATACTGACCTTAATATTTCAAGTTATGATCAAGAATTAAACCCAATAAAAGTAGCTGAAAGGCTCAACCTATGATTCCTATATTTTATTTCATAGTATGATAGTGCTGGTAAAAGGCTTCAGGTACATGATAGTTGGCCAAATGCAGTTTTGTGACTCAGCTTCAACTGCTAGCACTTGGTTAAATGTTTGTAATTGTAAGTTGATTAAATCTTTTTGTATTGCTAGCACTAATCTGTCAGCAGCTGTACGACTGAACCTTTTTCAATAACTGTATAATGTTCTGAAGCTGCTAAGCTGACGGCCGCTCCAACATTCTGCCACTCAGCAATCTATATTTTATTGCAAACTCCTGCAAAGACCAGCAAAAAGAACAGCTTTCAAGCTTTTACATCTATGAGAAGGCAATACCTCGACTTTGCAGTGTAAAGTTTTTTTTCTTTTTGATTCTCTTCTTGGTTCCCTCTATAACTGCTCATTGAGAAACATGGCCATGTTTTATGCATATAAGAACTTGAATAATTTAAAAAAGGCATTTAAAAAAAACCCATTAAATGTCACTTCGGGGAGCCAAGGTGTTACCAAATGCTTGTGCATGTTCAGATTATCCAAAGAAATTGTACATGCTTTACATGTACACAAAGAACATGTCATGCTTTAAGTTTAAAAGAGCTATTCCTTTTTGCTCCTCTAAATTTCTTGTGATGCAAAACAAATACACAATATGTTAATATTCTAACTTGAGGCATGCAAATGAGGTCCGGAACCTTCTGAACAATTTCATCACCAACAAAAAAATCCCCCAGAGTGGCCTGCATGATCCTGAAGCCATCGAGAACAGTTAGCTATACTGGAGGGTGGCAATTTAGCAGTTATTCAAATCATATGCTCAGTAAGTTCTCCAAATGAGCGAATGAGAAATGGATGAGTCAGTCAAATAATAAGCGCTTCTTAATGCAGGTAAGGAAAGTCCTGCAGAGTCTTGAGCAGTAATGATATCTCCCTGATTCAACCAAACGTCCAATTAAGCATAAAACCCTGACTGAGAAAGCCTTGTTAGGCCTCAAGAACTGAATGATTCTCAGATAGCATACATATCCGGGCCTCATCTGGGCCAACTATGGCACACATGACTCAAAAGGTCATATGGACCGTATCTGCCCCACACACATCAAGCCGGTTTTCGTGTGAATTGTGGCTTGCTGTGTGTGGCCCAGATGTGGCCCATGTGACCTTTGCCACTGCCAGAACTGAGCCATATGTGACATAGTTGTGACATTCATCGCAGTCATTCCCGCATATATGTGGGTAGAAGAATGTGGGAGATGTGGGCCACAACTGGGCCAGATGTCATTTGCTCTCTGGGTCTCACCGAACAGCTCATCTCCCGAGAAACAATGAATCACATGTTCAAAGCCGATGCACAAAGTTTATTCTTGTGCACACTCATGAAAACAAGAGAAGTGCTGCAGATTTTCACGACAACAGAAAAGTTTCAGGTGACTCAGTTGTGGCATTTCATTTACATTTCACGAGTTCACACTTACATTTAAATAGATAGAGTAAAGGTATTTGGTGTGCTGTCCGGGGGGAGGACTCCAAGCTCGGAATTTGGTAAACAGAGGTTGGAAACAAGAGTAATCAAATTATGACACACAAATGCATAAAAATGCATTTATACTATAAAGTTGGCTTGATATTTTAGGAAGGGTCTCTCACATTGGGGATCATCATATTTGGGGGCATCAAAAACCCCTGTACAAGAGCAATAAGGCGATTGAACAGTCAACAGTCCCTGCTCACTAACCCTAGTCAATCTGGGTTTGATTTGCAAATGCAAATGCTTGCTTGTGGTCAGATGGACGTCATGAGAAGCCTGTGTGCCAACTCAGCGATAATGTATTCCGGCTTGAGAGTGTGTGCTTTCTGAGCCAGGCAGAGGGGCGAGACAGATTGACAGAGACAATGAGTGCAAAAGAGGACTGTCCATTCCAAACAGTGGATTCGTTCGGGTAACTGGACCGTGCATTAGAGAGGGGCCGCCTGCCCTTAATTGCTCTACAGACGTCTATTACTGCGCAGCAACGCATATTATTTCAAAAGGCCTGGGCTTTGGAACAAGAGCAGGGAGTGAGAGAGAAAAAAAAGGGGGAAGAGTGTTGGTTGGTGGCTACAAGGACCTGACGCTAGAGGTCTCAGCTAATATGTTCTGTTCCGGAATGTTCCGGAATGTTCTGGAATGTTTGGAAAGAATCTTGATGTGCTGTATTTATCAATTACACTTCAAAGTTGCTTTATGCAGTCCACACAACATTCATACAGAAGGTTACTTTGGAGCAAGTTCAATTTGACGGGGACATATCATGAAAATCTGACTTTATCCATGTTTAAACGCCATAACGGGTCCCCGGAGCATCTACCAACCCAGAAAACGTGAAAAGTGACAACCCAGTAACTTTGTTTTGGTAAGCCTTTCACTGCAAGCATGTTAAAAATAAGCCGATCAGATTTCTACGTCAGAAGGGAATCTAATTATAATATTAAATAATTATGTGTGACAAGTGACAACAGTGTAACCAGTTGAGATTATTCACGTGTTTTGTTATTCCCCGTGTATCCGAAGTTTGTGTAAAGAATCGTCCCTCTTCTGAATGGGGGCTCAGAGTAGCAGCTCATTTGCATTTAAAGGGACACACACAAAAACGGCACGTTTTTGCTCACACCCAAAAAGGGCCAAATTTGACAACCTATAATAAATTATCTGGGGGGTATTTTGAGCTGAAATTTCACAGACACATTGTGGGGACATCATATATTTATATTACATCTTGTGAAAAGGGGCATAATATGTCACCTTTAAGGTCTCAAACCCCTTATTGACTTACTTCCAGGCCACCTTAAAAAAAGAGGGTGGTCACTATTGTACTCGACTGCCACTGAAAAACTCATATCGGTCATCTACTCTCTCTCTCTGTGTGAACCCACTGCAGAGACGGACTGCCACTAACCAGTGAACACACACCAGCAGCACTGGCATGAGTTTAGTCTCATTGCTGCTGACACTGCACACCTGCACTGCCCCAGAGAGAAGAGAAGGAAGGAGAACTTCCTTATAGAAGCGTTTCCCATCTAATTTAAAATTAGGCCACTGCAGATACATAGACGAATGGTCGCCATGATGTCTGAAAAAAGACACTGTCCCTCTGACTTACATCAAATATAGGTTAGGCTAATGATAGAGCAACAGTAACGGGGCTTAAGGCTCAGCTTCTGTCCCAGGCTGGCACACACTGACCCTGCCTGTTTTAGGACAAGTTTTAGAACTGGCGAAACTTTAAAATATTTTCTAGTAGGCTATCTGAAAAGGGAGTCATCACATTGTTTACAAGGCAAAGAATGATGATATCAGAAAAACAATACATAAACTAAACCATTGGACTACAGGGATGTGCGATATATTGGAGACTAAACCATAGTCTGGCAAAGAAGAAAATAAAGGCCCAGATATTCTTCTATGAACTGGTGTGATTTAATTTCAAACAAAATCAGGCCAAAACGAATTTCGTTTGGGGTTAGTTTCAGGAGGTCGAAACAGTTTGCCAAAACGAACTTTCTGGATTGCTCGGGATGGTAAACACTTAAATTACCATTGGTCTGTGGCGATTATGTATTAGGTAGGCTACTGTAGGTGTGGCTCTATGCTATAGCTAAATAAAATCTGTTACTCATTTAAAATGATCATGTGTCTATACAGACGAATTGCATTAAAACAATCAAATGATTCTAATTAATTACCTCTCACTGGACTTTTCACTTTTGAAATTGTCATAATATATTTTTTTAAATTGGTTGGGACTTTAAATGTTTGGACAAAAACAATGAGAAAACATTAAATATATCTTCATTTATGTTTCAAAGATGAAGAAAAAAAGTCATATGGCAAGGGTGAACTATCCCTTTAAATTCTGTCTAGGTATAGGCAACTAGACACTACTTTTGAAGTAGCTATAACTGTCACGGTTTATGTTTTTAAAATTCAAACAATTTCTTTCTATGCCACTCTATAAAAATATTAAATAATTATACACTTTGATTATGATTTTAGTGGTAAAGTTCTATCTGAATTAATTTTATAATAATAATTAGATAAAAGGTTTTAAATCAAGTACATTTGGAGCATTAATCATATTAAACTACAGTGGAAAATGTGCAGGTTCCTTGTAGCTACAATGAAAAAGACAAATCAGCAAAATCAACAAGCTAAAAAACAATAAAACTGAGTCCCAGTTTTAATCTGATCATTTTTTGTATGCTACAGGAGAGTCCTGTTTGATTGCCTGGTTTAAACTATAGGTCGACTGATATGTATTTTCGAAGATATCACAGATAGTGTTTGCAATTATTAGAAAATTATTATAAGTATTATTAGAATTATTGCAATTATTAGAATTGTTGCACAAAGACAATAAACAAGAGAATGGGAGCATCTACAGTCTCAGCACTGTCAAAATAAAAGTCCCACTTATGACACTTAACAGCAAAAGAGAAAAACCATATCAGCTAATGCCGTTATTTAAAAAAATAATGCGATATTGAAATATTGGTGATATCATTTGACCACTAAAGTGCCTCTGTTACTTTTTCAAATATTACCTTCCATGTAGTGAGTAATATAGCTGTTTAAATGTAAAAGATCTACAAAGTTTCAAAAGATTAAAGTCCGACAAATAAAGTTGTCTGCTAAGAGAAAGAATAAATTCTGAACTGTCAAATCGAGTCGTCAGGAAATCCAGTCTCACTTCAATATCACCACCTCTGAGAAAGATCTGGAGCTAAAATTCAGATATGGTAAATGAGTGTTTCGGTTAGACCAATCACAACAGACTGCGCCATTTGACCAATCAGAGCAGAGTAGACCAATCACAACAGACTGCGCCATTTGACCAATCAGAGCAGAGTAGACCAATCACAACAGACTGGGCCATCTGACCAATCAGAGCAGAGTAGACCAGTTACAACACACTGGGCCATCTGACCAATCAGAGCAGAGTAGACTAATCACAACAGACTGCGCCATTTGACCAATCAGAGCAGAGTAGACCAATCACAACAGACTGGGCCATCTGACCAATCAGAGCAGAGTAGACCAGTTACAACACACTGGGCCATCTGACCAATCAGAGCAGAGTAGACTAATCACAACAGACTGGGTCATCTGACCAATCAGAGCAGAGTTGGCTCTCAGAAAGGAGGGGCGTAGAGAGAACGAATCCTCGATGACCCGTTTCAGACGCTGTGAGAAAATAGGTGATGCTGCAATGTATATTATAAGCAAATTACAGATAAAAACAAAAACAAAAAACCTTTGATGTAAAACTATTGTAGGAGACCTTAGAAATATCATTTTAATAGAAATTAGGAATCTTTAAAATGGCACAATGGGATTGGGCCAAACCCCACACTGTGTCCCCACAGGCCTTCTGATGTATTGTCAATTATCAACATGGGTACCGCCATGAGCACTAGCAGAGCTGCCTAATGGAGTGAAAGATTGTGACAATTATAGGGGCCCCACAAAATCCAGCAGTTATACTATATTCAGGCCGTTGTTCTGTAAATAATTATAATATTGTACTAGTTGTATGCCTGAGATTTTAATAAAAAAACACAAAAACATGCAATTTAGTCAAATAAGTTTTCCAAATATCTGCTCCTCCCTAAAAATGGTTTAGTCTGAGTAGAGTAGACCAATCACAACAGACTGGGCCATCTGAGCAATCAGAGCATATAGACCAATCACAATCTCTGAATTTTGTTGGTGTACAAGCATCAGAGTCATGCACTGAGAAGTCCACATTTTTGGCAGTTTGAACCGCTTATACAATCTCTTTAGTGCAAGTCAAGAGCGGAGGGCAATCCTTAAAAGACTGCTCCCTTCAACGCTTGTCCAAGACCAGGTGGGATGCACGTATAACTGCAGTTAAACTCTTTTGCAAACCACTTGCCATAAATCATGGAAGCTCTGGACACCATCCGTGCAGTTTAACCAATGAAGCCAGGTCAGAGGCCAGTGGTCTAAACCTTCATGTCATTTAAAGCCACAGTTTTTCTCACTGCATGGAATAAAATCTTGCAGCCCATTGAAGACAGAAACCTAATTATTCAATCAGGGAAAATTACAATGGAAGTTGCACTACACTGCAAAACATTTTTGTTGGTTTAACTTACAAAAGTAAGTAGCCTGCAGGGTTGCCTTAAAATCTCAAGTCCATTGAACTTAAAAATTGTAGTTAATACAATGAAAGAGATTGGTTTAATCAACAGAAACTAAAAAAATTATATTATCTGAACCACATAAATTGTCTAAGTTGACTTGACAAAAGAAAAAATGTTGTAGTAACAAATCAAGAATTTTTTATTTTATTTTGATAGTGTAGGCAACATAAGGAGGCACTGAAGGAAGAGATAGAGAGTTCAGAAGATGCCAACCACCAGGCCACAGAAGAAAATTGGTTTCGAAACAATGTGTTCTTTCTGGCATTGGATAATATAATCTCTGCATTGGATACCCCCTTCCAAACCACTGCTGTGATATTTGAAGGGTTTGCTGCAATCTTAAAGGTAAACGACTTTGAAAAAGATCAGATTCACCCAGCTTGCCAGTTATACATAAGCAAATATTTGTGTATTTTGCCTTTGCTGATGTTCAGTTAAAACCTTTATTTGCATTTAATGTTATCTGTTTTGTTATTTTGTAAGAAATCCCTATTGGGTCACATTTGGGCCTCCATTCTCATATCTTCTACACTACAGTATATGATATGGGCGGAGGGTGGTTGGGGCCCACATTAATATCTTTTCAGGGGGTCCCAAATTCTCTAGCCACAGCCCTGAGTGAAAGCTGTTTGAGAATTCACATATACCTCAGTTTTACTTAGGTATGGCTTCACATCAACTAAATTAACCAAATTTTGACACCAAACTGACTCGAGCTAACGCAAGCTAATGAGCATTACTACCAACCACTCTATAAGCAACTAAGAGTGAGTATTATAATTAGTGCTGTCAAATAAAATTTTCACGATTAATCGCATCTAACATAACAGTTTGTGTATATATATATATATAGGCTATACATTATACATTTACAAACTTTTATGTTAGATGAGATTAATAGCGATTAATCGATAACAACACTAATTATAATATATATATATATATATAAAACCACTCACTAATTACTCTCAAAGGTAGAATAAATTATATAAGCGTTTGGTATATATATACACAGTACATACATACATAAGAGTATTTCCCTGAAACATGTGGGCACTCACTGTTGTGTGGGCACGTTTGTAACGTGGGGCCATTAATCAACATACACACTGCTCCCAATCTCTATGCTGACGCCGAAAAACACACAGCTCCATAAGCACTTCCGACTGCCCAGTAAAACCAAGCTGGCAATCTGAAGGAAGAGGGAGGCTGCCATTCTTCCCGAGAGAAAACACTAGAGGCATGGTGCACAACCCCACCAAAAAACCCTGAAAACACTCACTGCCACAAAAACATGAATGAGAAGACTATAAATATACAGTGATGTGCATAAGTTTGGACACCCATGCTAAAGTTGTATAAAAAGAGGAATAAAAAAATCATCTTTTGGAAATTTATCTTAATGCCTAAATTAAAAAATGGAGGAAAAATCCGACCTTTAAGGACACCAGTTTTCTTTGTGAAAGAATAATGTATCGTAAATAAATAAATGTTCTTACTTAAAATACAGGGTGCATAAGTCAGGAGACCCCTATGTTAAATTCCCATAGAGGCAGCAGATTTTTATTTTTAAAGCCCAGTTATTGCATGGATCCAGGATACTATGCATCCTGATCATAGAGATCTGCATAGGGTTCTTTCCATAAGATCATCTCTCAATGCAAATCAAACCAGCTATTAGGCTAACTGAAATAAAACCATGCAGATCTCTAGGTATGGTGAAGGGTATGTAAAGATGGGGGTCTATTTTAATTCCAAAGGCCAAGGGAACTTTATCAGGATGCATAGTATCCTGGATCCATGAAACAACTGGGTTTTAAAAATAAAAATCTGCTGCCTCTATGGGAATTTAACATAGGGGTGTCCTGACTTATGCACCCTGTATTTTAAGGAAGCACATTTATTTATTTATGATACATTATTCATTCACAAAGAAAATTGGTGTCCTTAAAGGTTGGATTCTTCCTCATTTTTTTAATTAAGGCTTTAAGATAAATTTCTAAAAGATGATTTTTTATTCCTCTTTTTAGGCAACTTTAGCATGGGTGTCCAAACTTAGGCACATCACTGTAGTTTCAATGAGAACACAGGTTCACAAATACTGGCCCCTGAGCTAGACAAACACAAATACACACACAGAGCAGCGGGTAGTCGTTTTCATTCAAACAGGGCAAGAGGAAATGTGATTTACAAATGATGACAAATTAAAACAGTAGGGAGGGTGTGTGACACAGCTATAAAAGCATCTGGACAAATGTCAAATACATAAACGGATGCGCATTATTGCAGTATGACAGTATCAGAGTACAGTGTGATAAATATTTTTGTTGCAATGGCTTCAAGCATGACTCGTCCAAACAGAACTTGGTCTGAATTACACTAATTCTGTTTAAAAGTTTCAGATCTGTAAGATTTGTTTAATGTTTTGAAAGACGTTTCTTGTTCACCAAGGCTGCATTTACTTGATTAAAAATAGAGAAAAAACAGTAATATTGTGAAATATGATTACTTATTTAAATAACGTTTACGGTTACACTTTATTTTAAGGTGACGTAGTTACATTTCTAACTGTTGTGTTTCTGTTCAGCCTTGTTAGTCACATGTCTTTTGTTTTCCCGCCACTCGTCCGTTGCCATGTCTTCCATCATGAGTTCATCATCATCACCTGTGTCTTGTCAGTCACTTTAATCTGTGTCACCTGGGTTATGTTTATCAGTGTCTGTATTTAGTTCCCTCTGTTCAGTCAGTCTTTGTCTGTTCTCATCTTTGTAACGTTGTTACTGGTGTGTGTAGCCTGACAATTTGTATTGCTTAAAGTTATTTTGTACGTAAACACTTTGTATTGAAGCCTTCTGCCTTCCTCGTCTTCTTCTGCGTGCATACACCCTGACAACATTGTACTTATTTAAATAAGTATTGAGTAATAACTATGTAGTTACAGGTATAGGGTTCATTTTAGGGTTAGTTACTTGTAATGCATAATTTACTGTTATTACTATAGTAAATACATGTAGTAACGTAACTACGTCACATTAAAACAGTGTTACCCTGTTTTCTATTTGAATAATGTTCCTGTGATGTTAAAGCTGAATTTTCACTCCAGTCTTCAGTGTCACATGATCCTTCAGAAATCATTCTAATGTGATCCTTCTCAGCTCAAAAGGCATTTCATATTATTATCAATAGGTGAGCTGCTTCAAATTTTTGTGGAAAAAAATATAAAAAATGTATATACATTTTGATTATTGTAATGTGTCCTTATTAAATTAAAATAAAAACAGGAAATAATAAATCATTTCACTCTGAAATACATCATAATGGCTCAAATGCTTCAAATTTCCATGCCACCTTCAAAGTGCTAAGTCTCCATCCAGAGTTGCGAATTTAACTTTTTTTCAATTTAAAATTGGGATGTCGCATAAAACATTTGAGAATAAAGCAGCGTTTCCATCCCATGTGTTTAAGTGAACAAAATAGACAAAAATGGAAGTTGCTGCAGATCGGGGAAGTCATTGTAGCTCTTTATTCCTACATCATAAATGAGAGACGAAATGCAATAAACACTGACCTGTTATCTGTTATTTGGATGCCGGTGTTTGTGAACGCAATATCATGTGAGACGCTTCTGGGAGGGAATTAAACCTATTCATTCTGATGACAGACTCTAACTCAGGCATTTCAGAACGATCAAACCAACATTTGAGATGCTGTGATGCGATTGGTCCACAGTTATCCAATCACATCCATTGTAGAGGCTAAATCAAAACAAGGATTTATTCGCCATCATAGTTTATGCACGTCTTCTTATTGGATAAAAAAAAAAGTATATTTTTTAGGATTTATGCCAATTTTAGCGTCTCTTTCCATGCGCATAAAAAGGTGAGGGTTGCACGATGAAATGAAGGGAGTCTGAATGCAATTGGTTCGCATAAATCGTTCACAATGAGATCAGTAACACAAATGAATAAAAATAAAGTCTAATTTGATCTCATGCTGATGACTTTAATTTGTTTAAGTAGCAAGCAAAAGTAAAATGGTGTTGATAATGGCAACATATGTCAGTGACATAACACTTCTGTAAGACTGTCAAGGTCACGGTTTCTAAGTGTCAGTCTCAGCTGATATGGGGAGATGCCACTGCGACTCTGTACTCCTGACAGGAACATGCAAATCTATTTTCCAAACTAAACATCAGTCCAACATGCCCTTTCCGGCCCTGGAACATATTATTAATGAGTCAGGACACTGTGTTGTTCAGGAAACATGTTGTTTCTCATTACCGCACAGCTATACAGACAGAATGCCACAGTGGGCCGCTGCCACAGTTCCCTGGACATTACCAAGGAAAGGTAGGGAATACTAATGCAGAGCTTACGCACAAATACACACACACACACACACACACACACACACACGCGCACACACACACACACACACACACACACACACACACACACACACACACACACACACAAATCGGATGCCCTGAGCAAAGCTGGAAATGGTTTTGGGGAACTGGGCTTGTCATTTTCCACTGGCCTGCAGATTCCAGCCAGAAGCGGTAAAAGAGAACCAACCCTTCTAACCACCCATTGAGAATGCATCTGAAATGATGACCCACAACATCATGCTGGCATAACCACCCAGCAAGGAGCTGCCTGAGGCTGATAGCAATGCACACCTTCTGGCCCTATGCAACGCCTTGTGCATGACAAGCCCTCCTTATCAGGTGAGAAGAGAGAGGGGCGAGCGAAGAATGTAGCGAATCACGTGAAAGGTCAAGCATCACACACCCACTCCAGCGTAAACAGGATAAATGTGGCAACCACATCAGCAGCAACCTTTCTAAAACAAACTTCTTTTTCCGCAATCCGCAATAGTACATGCTGCATTATAAGATCTGTGTGCAGGGAAATTCAAAGCTATGCATTCTGAAGCAACAATGACCTTCTCCATCACTGACAGATCTTGCTGATGTACTGCACCCAACTCCTCCTTTTTTTTTCTTCTTTTTTTTTCTCTCTCAGAGATCAGTGTGAGATGAAAACATTGCGCCTTTCCCATTTTCCCATCCACTGCATCAGCTGGCACTGGAGACATGTCATTCTCCTCATTTAAATCAACGTGTGCTGATACAGCAGTGCTACATAAAGCTGCGTTTGATGGAAATGCATCCGGGAGGCTCGTGCATGAGGGGGGTGTAGTGTCAGTGCCATGGGGAACCTCCGAGAAGCATTTTCTGCTGGAAGAACTGTCTCTGCAGTGAACCCGTTACGCACAAGGCACGGATGCACAACCTTTAATTAGCTATGCCTTTATAATTATGCATGGGCATGAAAATGAAAAGCTATTTTCAGATGCATTGCGCAATCAAGACGCTTAGCAGTAGTTATGGCTCAGACCAGCATTTGTGTGTTTAAATATGCATTTAGCTCTATATTAAGAAACAGTGAAAGTTTGAATGGGAAAATATAGCCTATGTGAATTGGAAGCTACTGCAGCTATGGTTTCCAATTCTTTTCTGTAAATAAATGATTTAATGATAATAAAAACTTCCGTCACGCAGTAAAATGATCGTATTTAAGATCATAGCTCTCACCTGCCAACAGTCTGGTTGGCGAGCTGTCGCATCCGATTGAATTGCTTCTTCATTTTTTTTTTCTTTTTTTTTTCTGCGTTAACACCTCGAGCGCAAAACAATCCGCATTTCTCTCAAAATAAAGAGACGTAATCCGGTGCGAACATCCCCGTTATTCCCATCACACGCCCTCATGGCAAACCGAAAGAGGGTGGAAATGTCCTAAGATGCGTGTTTCAGTGCATTTTCTGCGCTGCTGCTCGGCTGAGATGCTGCTGGGCGATTCTCGCATCGGCGAACTGACAGCAGCGGAACGACGCGGGCGCGGTGCAGCATGGGAAATGTAGTCTTATTACACACGATCCATGTGCGGGCGGCTTTTTTAAAGATTTTTTTTTAAATGGTAGACAGGTATGCAGTGGAGTGGATAGCTTTTAGTCTGTACCTGGTATCATAAATAATGCTTGTAGACAATAATACACTGCGTAAACAATGCTTGGATCGTTTAAGTAGCCTAATATTACCTAGGCTACTTATAGCCTGATACAACTTTCATAGGCGACTTAAACGCCATGTAAAGACAAGTCATTTTTGAAATTAGAGTAGCTAGCAATATTTTTAACCATGGGTTCTGAAATTCTGCTTCAGAGCAGGTTTCGCATCGCTTTTTTGTTTGTCGGAGTTAATTCTAAGTGTATATAGCAACAGAAAACCTACAGTAGCAGCAACTTTCCCGCTGTTTTTAAAGTCTCCATGTCTGTGGAAAATGTTGGACAATGAGTGCACATCAGCACACTGATATTTATCTATAAAAGCCCATTTTATAAACACAAGCAAGAACACTGTAAAAAATGTGTTGCCTTAAATTAAGTAAAATCAACTTGAATGTTTAAGTCTTTACAACTTAAATGACATTAAACTGACTTAAAATGAGCTGAATCTCGAAACTTATGAAAAAAGCTGAAATTGCTTAAATTATTTTGATGAGTTAAAGCAATGTAAAAACATATAACATAATTTATTGGTCATAGCCTATATATATATATATATATATATATATATATATATATATATATATATATATACAGTAGCTACTGTGCAAAAGTTTTAGATCGGTACGATTTTTTATGTTTTTAAAAGAAGTCTCTTCTGCTCACCAAGGCTGCAATTATTTGATAAAAAAAAAAAAAAAAAAAACCAGTAATATTGTGAAATATTATTACAATTTAAAACAGCTGTTTTCTATGTGAAAATACAGTAAAGTGTAATTTATTCCTGTGATCAAAGCTGAATTTTCATCATCATTACTCCAGTCTTCAGTGTCACATGATCCTTCAGAAATCATTCTAATATGATGATTTGATGCTCAAAAAACATTCATTATTATTTTCAATGTTGAAAACAGTTGTGTACAATTTTTTTTTCAAAATTCTTTGATGAATAGAAAGTTTAAAAGAACAGCGTTTATTTAAAATAGAATATTTTTCTAACATTATAAATGTCTTTACTGTAACTTTTGATCAGTTTAACTCATCCTTGATGAATAAAAGTATTGATTTATTATATTTCTTTCCCCCAAAAATAAAATTTTATTCTTACTGACCCCAAACTTTTGAAGGGTAGAGTTTAATGTTACAAAAGCTTTAGATTTCAGATAAATGCTGTTCTTTTTTAGTTTCTATTCATCATAGCATCATGAAATAAAAATGTAAAAAACTGTTTTCAACACTGATAATAATCATAAATGTTTCTTGAGCATCAAATCATCATATTAGAATGATTTTTGAAGGATCATGTGACACTGAAGACTGGAGTAATGATGATGAAAATTCAGCTTTGATCACAGGAATAAATTACACTTCACTATATATTCACATAGAAAACCCAGGATTTCAAAATGCTGTAAATCCCAAGCCTATCTAAAGAACCAGAGAAGGAAAGAAAGAAAAATAAACACTTTATGAACACTAGATATTAGTTTTACGTTGTGTTATTTCCACTGGGAGCTGAACAAATAGGCTACTAGATATGGTTTTGAGAATGTTATTCATTTCCACTGGGACCTGAACATGAGCGAAACTCCGGGGCTTTATGAAGATAACAGCGCCATCGTGTGGCTGCATTCATGTAGTTTGACTTGCATGAAAAGGGATTTCCACAGACTCCGGAGTCCTGACAGCCAGAAACTGCATTATTGCCCATTGTCAGGGGCACCGCTAAGGGGGCAAAAGTTACGACGATTCTATGGGCCCACACACTTTTAGGGGCCCCAGAGATCGATTTTATTAATTGAACGGGTGCAGTAGTAGGGGCCTTACCTCATATTTTTTCATGGGGCCCAAAATTGCTAGTGGCTCAGTGGTTCATGTAGGTTGTCTACAAACCAGAAGGTTGATGGTTCAATCCCCGGTTCCACCTGACCAAGTGTCGAAGTGTACATGAGTCCAATACCAAAATAAGTTCAACCAGCATCTTTTTTTTAGTTCTCTTAAGTAATGTTTTCCAGTTCACATGACTTGATACAGGGAGTTGACTCAACTTAACTCAGTCAAAGCAACAAGATGACTTGACTTAGTTAAGTTGAGTCAACTAATCTTTTTTTACAGTGTGGCGGCACCCCTGACCATTATAGTTTGCTAGATTGCATCTCAGGAAAGTTTGCATGTATTCATGTAACCATGTTTATACTCTCATTATTAAACTTTTTTTGATTAAAGATAAATCCAAAGAGGGCTTTACGAAATGAGTAAACAATTAAACTGTTCATATGAAGAGGAGGACGATAAATCAAACTTGTAAGATGTAGGCCTACATATAGGATAATTCTGAGCCAAATGTAGTTTTAAAATAGAGATGGATTGAAATGGAGATGACAGGCTACCATATGGTGTCCTTTTGACAATGTTACAAAGGCTAAAATGACTGTGATTCACACATCCAACAGAGCAGATTTTTTATTTATTTTTTGGCAGATGCTTTTAATCCAGTTCCATGCACCTACAGTCGTGAAGCAGCATGACATGGATTGACAACTTTCTTTCCTGTGGTGAAAAGCTGCTAATAGAAACAGGATTTTGGTGCTGTACATATCAGTAGGCTGGTCCCTTTTTCTGAAATAGTTTTCAATAAAAATAAACATAAAAAAATGCTTTTTGATTACAGGAAAGAAGATGTATATTACCTGGTGAAATATGTTTGTTAGCATTCCCATTCATAACAGTTGCTTGGCCTCTCATCACTGCTTGCGTAATTAAAGTCGGCATGAAACAAAAGTTGCAATAATCTTTTCTTCTCTATTGTGATGTATATCAATGTGAAATGGCTTCGCGAACAAGAAAATATGTAGGACTGGTCTTGATTTTGTCCATGGGAAATTGATTGGATGGCTGTGGTTTGCTATTGGTGGATCTCGTGAGTGACAGGTTGCCCCGCCCTCACGCCAGTAAACGCATCATCAGAGAAGAGAAGAGATGAAGCGAGAGGAAGGGGGAGTTATTCTGATTTAAGATTTTGATTTAAGATTTTGATGACACAAATTAAATAAAAAATTCTAATGTGCACGGATGAATCATAAATACTGAAATATTCCATTAAGCAAATAAAAAAAAAAAATTACAGTTCTTCTTTTTTTAGGTGCTAATTTGCATTTTTGATTTTGCTCCACTAACACTTCTTCTTAAGTTACTTCTCCCCACTTAATCTGTTGTTAAACTTAAATGAATTGTAATGTCATACTAAAGTGTCACACAACATTACCCACATATACATTTTAGAGTGGGGGGTCCTGAAGATGGCCTGGCAGTAATGTTGTACTATATTTATCATTTCACACTGACATTCTAATCTTTCAATGACAATAATGTCACTTTCCAAAATATTCATGAACCTCAGAATTCTGTTTTGGCATTGGGATACAATTTTATTATTATTATTATTATTATTTCATATTAATCCTGAGACAGAATCTGTGGTTGCAAGTCAACAGGGCTAGACTATATATTTAATTTCAGCTGGCAGTGTGAAATGGCAACAGCCAATAGTTTTATTGCTCGAGTTCACAAAAAAATCAGCAATTTGCAGAATCTAATTTGTCCTTTTTACTATTGACACTATTGATTTAAATGCAGATTTGATTGCAAGTGGCATTCATCGGAGTCCAAGCAACAATTAGATGTTGCAGTTGGGTTTATTCAAATTGATGTAATTTTCAAATACATGCATAATAGTGCATGCAAAATAGTGCATAATTAATATGCCAGTCAATATTCTGATCATAGTTTCTTCCCCAAGCACATTTTACCAGTTCCAAACCACATCGATCTTAATAACTACTATTGATTTTGTATATAAAACATTTACAAGTGTTATATAATTGTTAACGACTCTGGAAGTGAAAACAACAACAACAACACCACACCTTATATACAGATATGCATAATGCTGGACAGCGAAATGCTTTTACGGTCAGCAGCGCCACATTCATCTTCGGAACACGAATTAGGATATTTTTTATTAAATCTGAGAGCTGGATCACTCCTCCATATTCTAAGGGATTGAAACTTGTTCCCCTGAAAAGTTTTTAAAGACATCGAAAAAATAGTCCAAGTGACTACCGTGGCTCAATCTTAAGTTTATCAAGCGACGAGAATACTTTTTGTGTGCAATTACTGTGAGTAATTACTGACAGAATTGTCATTTTTGGGTGAACTATCCCTTTAACCAAACCTGCTTGACACGTGGGGATCAAACTTCTTTGTTTCTTGCAAAAATCTCAAAGGTGCTCCGTAACACACGAGAATGAACCTCATTGGTTGCTGTGGAAGCTCAAATGTGCTGGGTAACACGAGAATGAACCTCATTGGTTTTTGCACGTCAAGCAAACATGCTTGAGCTTCCGTTTACCACAACTGATGTGTGAGACGATGAATGTTTTCATGTGAATAAAAGCCTAAATTAAATCCGTTCATCAAATAAAGTGACTGTCTCTTTAGAAAACCACACACTGGTGTCAAATGGTACAACTGACCATAGATATCCATAATAAAGGCTAGATGTCTCGTCCGCGCTGCTGGCCAAAGGAGGTCAACGTCAGCACCTAGCGGCCATCTTGTCACAGGCTGCTCGCTCACTCGTAACATTGTGTTTTATGGTGCATGTACTTTTTAAATAACCATAACTTGCTAAATTTTCTACTGATTTTCAAACGGTTTGGTTTGTTATAAACGTCAGAAATGTAGTTATGACACTGCACACTTATGAATAATTATGTATTAATTATGTAAACATCCAGTATTATAGCCACATTATAGCCACATTAATAACGTTAATAAGAAACCAAACCGTTTGTAAATCGGACAAGATTTCCACGAGATAAGAGTATTTGTGTTCTCACCTTACATCAGGTATCACAGAGCCTGCCAGAAAGCTAGCCTGTGACAAGATGGCCACCGGTGATGATAGACGATAGAGACTCCGCCGTAAGACATCTAGCCTTTATTATGGATATCTATGCAACTGACATGCAAAGGAAATATACTTTCCCAAATACAACTATATTCTAAAATGTCTATGTTGGAAAAGGTTCATGAACATTTGTCATGTTATTTGTCAACTACAAATAGAACAATCAAAGCTTTTCAAAGAAAGGGACTCAAACTACAAAACTAACTCACCCCTGCATCACCCCTCCCCTACAAACGGGCGGTTGTGCAGTCCATTAGTAGTTAATGGGGCAACAGGTGGGCAGTGCACTGAGGCCTAAGGGTTCAGAGGCCTCATTGAGTAAGTGATACTGAAAAATAGCCACTCGCTGCTCCTTCCACAGGGGCCCCATTAATCTGGATGGCTGGAAACTGAGAGGACATCCTATGAGCCTTGATCTCGACCCTCTGACCCCAACACTGTCATTCGTTTTTATTGGTCTGGAGTCAAATGTTAATCACATCTAAGAATTGACGGATCTTTTAGTGCTGCCAGACCTGTGCAGGAACCATGAACGGGAAAACAAGCAGTTTCGGACGCTCTCCTGACTATCTTAAATCAATGTGAAAGGGGGTCCCAAGGATGTACATTCCCCCAAAAAGACCCCTGCCTCTGTATTTCCACCCAAAGCCCACTTCATCATGCATTTGCCATTCTGAGAAGAGACAGGAATGTAAGAGGGGAAGAGGTCAAAGTGGAAAATGGATACTGCAGATATGATGAAAAACGTGAAGCTCATGAAAACAACGCAAATATAATTGAATTTCTGCATGGATAGTGTGTTTACCGTATGATTTACAAATAATCCCATGGAAAATAAGCTAGTAACCTTAAAACCAGGCTATTGTTGTGCTCTCTGGTAACTGGTGATTGTCTGAAGGCAGAGCTGTTGCTGAGCTAATAAAGCTGTTTCCTCAAAGTTCACAACCTTTGGTACCACTGACCTTCGCTGTTGATAGTAGGCTACTATGCTGCTTTCCATTCAAACTCGCATGTGGGATATTCCTGCTTGATATTGCCGACTCCCGACTACAAAGATCTTCCTGATGTTAATACAGATGATGATATTAAAGGAGAACTCCGGTCAATTTTAACATTGAGCTAATTTTTTTGTAAATTTGGAGTGATGTCAATACAGAGAACAATGACAAAAATTGGCGTTGCCTACACCGTGTTATCTTCTTTTTAAAATTTGCACCCTGTTGACTTCTATGGGGCAAGTTTCAAACCTGCTTTTAGCCTCTTAACATCCTTGATATGTCATTACAAGTGCACAGCCATGTGACTGATGTTATATAAGAGTGAACACGGTCAATCTGACTGCAGTAGATGTAAAAGATATGAATAAAAATGATGTTAATTCAGCCAGCTCACATACCTGTATTTTCTTCCTGTTTTCGGTCGAAGTCCATTGCCCCATTGAAGTCAACATGGAGCAAATTTTAAAAAGAAGATAACGCTGTGTAGGCAACACCGATTTTTGTTGTTGTTCTCTGTATTGACATCACTCCAAATTTACCAAAAAAAATGAGCTCAATGTTAAAATTGACTGGAGTTCTCCTTAAAGAAAAAAACCTGGCAGCATACCATTAACGTTGCAGGAGGGAGACTGTCAACAAATAAGTCTTGCAACCCAAACTGCTATGCTAGCATTTCTTCTTCAGGTTTTTGTAATTTTTGTAAACTTCTGTCAGGTTTTTAAATATATTTGTAATAAGTAGCAAAATGGTTAATTCCAATTATATTAATGTGACGAAAAGGACGAGGCCGAGGGACGTGAGAGAACGGCGCGAGGCCGGTGGTGCGAGTGTTAATGAGCGACACCTGTGAGCACACCGGTCTCGCATCTCTCACGGAGGAGCGGAGCTGCGGAGGCATAAAGGAGGAGCGACGACGTTGATGATCGAGACAGGAACATGCCTGTGTCTTGTTTGGGGTTTATTTTGGTAAGCCAGCAATCGTCCGCGAGGGGCTGCTGGCGGTTGTTATGTGTGTTTTATTTGTGTTTTATTTTCATTAAAATTTGTTAAAGGGTAATTCCACTGGTGGAGACATGAATATGTATTGAAAGTGGGTCATATATGTAGTAGAATAGAAGTATAAATTTCTAATTTGGGTCCTTCTTGGCCAATAAAAGGCAGAAAATGACTTTTTAGTGCTTGTGGTTTGTGGACAACAATCCCCATAGTGCATTGCAATGCTCAGCTCCGCAGGCCACTCCCACTACTCCGCCCATCAATATAGACTAGAGTTGAGCTCCACTCTACGCTATCGCCTGGAAATCATTTCACACAATTTCTAGTGAAGAGTTACTTTGCGACCTAATTATTGAATTACTCCTCGTTTGTGTGTCGAAATGGTGTGCCCTTGCATAGTACCGGCATGTTCAGCCAGCACAAGGAAAATACACGGAGTAAGTTTTCATAGATTACCCAAAGACTTCAGAGCTGCCAACTCTCATGCATTGGCCGTGAGACACACGCATTTGATTGGTTTCACACGCTCACACGCCACACCCCCGATTTCTCACGCTGAAGTGTCAAACCGGTCGGTCAAATGTCTGAAAGATGAGTTTATCTATAGATCTACCTGTTGAGCCACTCGTGATCGACTAGTTATACCGCAAATTAGTTAAAATCTCCCGTAATCGAGAGCGAGCGTGCATGCGAGACAGACGAGACAGAGCATGTGCTCCAAACCATGTAGAGCGCGCACGGCAGAGAGACCGTGCGTGTGCAGATAGCATCCTGTTCATCATCACTCCAAGCTATACTCAAAAGTTGGCAGCTATGTCCAAAAATTTGGACTTGTGCAAAAAGTGGCTACGGGCTATCAATAACCCGAAGTTCGGAGAGGACACAGCCATTGAAGCACTAAAACATCTGACGGTGTGCAGTCTACATTTCAATCCAGAAGATTTCGAACCCGACCCCTTAGGATTGAAGAGACCCGCGCTTGTGAAAACCGCAATTCCGTCGATATTTACCTTTACTATTAGCAGCTAGTGGCTACTGAGAACACAGACTGACATAGTTGTCTGCTGTAAAGCAACACATCTCCTATGATTTGTCTGTTTACAAACTAAATATCTTCTATGTTTTGTTCGACCTTCGTCCATATTTTCAAAAAGTTTCTGCCGGTGAAATCAAACGCACTGGCACTGATCTGTGATAGGTCTGTTAGCGCATTAGGTCCAACCCCCTATGGGCGGTTTTGAAAGGGTGGGAACTAGTGCTTGTAGTCTTTACAGAAATCCCCCCCTCTTACACTTCCTCCTACAATGACGTAAAATGACGATTTTTGCGGATTTCTCTCGTCTCAGGGGAAAATGAGAGAGTGTTGCACGACCATTCAATAGTATGACAATGGAAAGCTTAATGCAAATGGGTGGAGTGTCCCTTTAAATGTTCGCCGGTTCCTGTCTCCTCCTTCCCTGAATTACAAACCCTGTTACAATTAACTTTAAATATTTATTAACACAATTCAAATAATACTTCAATGGTTTACTATGTTAGTCAACCCATCAAAATAAGTGTACTTCTTAGCATGACAAAATATTTAAAAATACATACATGATGTAAAATGTAGTTTATAATAAAACTTTTAATTTGAAATTATTACAAAGTGTTCTTAAGAGTGTGACATAATATAACATAATAAAAGTGTACTCTCTTTAAGTACACTTAATTGGCCTTTTATTTAATTAATATTATATTATCTGCAAATACAGTTTTTAAAAAATATGTTTACAATTTGAAGGACACTACAAGTGCACATTCAAAACAAGCACACTTCTTTTTCAGAAGGGGAAGGTAAATGCAGCATAATACTTCAATTGAATGTCTTTAATCCCTGTGCTTACACCATGAATCACCTCCTCACTGTATGATGTAGCTTTTTGTGATGCAAATGTTGTTATCTGATATCCTTTTCATTCTGTTAGCACTGATTAAGAACAAAGCTAACTGAGGCTAACAGGCACAGTTGTTGTTAAAGGTATCAAGTCCAGGTTGTGACCTGTAGCAGGACCCTCCCACTACCTGCAGGGGAAGTTCATACAGAACATAAGTGATCAGCAAGGCCACAACTTCTTCACAAAGAGTGTCATTTTACCATCTATTGAGAAGAAGTTTTGTTTGAAGCTGTGTCTCTTACCACCAATGAAAGAACTTCATTAACAGTGTGTGTTGCTTCATAGACTGACTTCTAAAGCATCTGATGTTAGAGGCCAAGACCACTGTTATTACCAACCTGTCTGTGCATGGCACATGCCTTTAAACAAGAGTACTGGGATTAAGATGCTCTTCCAGACTGGGGCAGTACAGAGACCAGACTGTGAGTTCAATCTTTAAAGGGTCCTGGAGTCATGGCTATCCCTTGCACCCTGGCTAATGAAAATGCTGTGAAATTAGAAGCAGTAGGAATTTGCAAGTCTAAACTGGAAAGGATGTTTCTAGGTGGATATGGTGACAGAAAATGATGGCTATCTCCACAGCTTTGAGACGCTAAATGCAGGGAAGAGCGATGGACCTGATAAGGCAGTGAGAAGATTGACCTCCTCATTACTCTTGGCGTCACTCCAGACATATATTTATCACCTTCTTCTGCTTGCAATGAGCACACAATGTATGTGGGGTGTGAAAATTTTAAATTAAGTAACAAAAATGCCTCATCTGACAAGTAAGACCTAAATAGATGGGAAACCAGGTGAATGCTTCTCAGTGCACAGCTGTCAAGTTAAATCAAGCTTAACAAAAAGGTAAATACTGTAGTTCTTAAAGCCACAAAGTAGGTCACCAAAATGAACATTCTGAACATTTACTCACCTTCACGTTGTTCAATACTTGTAAGACTTTTTTTTCAATAAACACAAAAAGAATTTTGCTGAATGTCTCTGAAATCTGTTTTGTGATGAAAATGTATGGGTTACACATGTCAACAAACTTATTTTTTCATCAATTTCTTTCCTTAATCTCTGAACAAAATCTCTAATGATGATCTCACGCACCTTGGGTTTTGCTCTGAGTCCTGCGATGTTGTAGAGTCTGCCGTCCGACCTTATGTGCATGTACACCCCTTAGGTTGAATTCCCGAAAGTATGCTTCCGACGAAGGGAGAAGAGGATGCCGAGGAGGCATGGACCAAGGATACAGCCTTGCTTGACGCCGCTTTTGATGTCAAATGGTTTGGACATGCTGCCATCATACTGGATGGTTGTCTTCATAACGTTGTGAAAAGATCTGATCATGCTGTGCAGCTTCGGGAGGCATCCAATCTTCAGGAGGATGTTGAAGTGCCCATGCCTGCTAACCAGGTCGAAGGCCTTGGTCAAGTTTATGAAGGCGACGTAGAGGGGCTTCTGCTGTTCCCTGCACATCTCCTGTAGTTGGCAAAGGGAGAAGATCATGTCCACTGTAGAATGTGGACAATTTCTTCCCTGAGTCTTCTAGTTTTCCTGAAACTATATTCTAACTTTAGTTAGTAAGAATTGTATTGCATTTTGAAATGATTGATGCCAATGAATAAAACTACATGTACTCTTGAACCTATCCCAACATTTGTTCTTAAGGCGTATCTGTCATCAATTATTCCCCTCATTTTGAATATTATGAACACCTCCTTTAATACTGGTATAGTTACAAAAGCCCGAAAGTTTGCAGCTATTACACCAGACTTTAAAAACCCTGGATGTGATAAGTCTGACCTCAAATATTCCCTTTCTCGCTAATGTTTTGGAACATGTCATTTTGGAACATGTCATTGTGGCACAACTCCATTCACACAGCAAGCTTTTTGAACCATTGTAATCTGGGTTTAAAAAGGGACAGAGAGACTGCCTTGGTCTGAGTTATGAATGACCTGCTTGTCTCAGCTGACTCTGGAGCCTCCACTTTCTTGGTGTTGTTAGTTCTGTGTGCAGAATTTGACAAAGTGTGCCACTCCATTCTGCTCAATATGCTTGAGAGTTGGCTTGGTATCTCTACTGTGCTTAAATGGTTTAAATCCAACCTTACTAGTTTCCAGTTTGTTGTCTTGGGAAACAACTAAACTGACACAGGACAGGTCTATCATGGTGTTCCTCAGGGATCTGTCTTGGGTCCTATACTGTTTAGTATTTATATGCTTCCTCTGGGGGCAAATCATTAGTAAATATGGCGTAGGGTATCACTTCTGTCAATGCTGATAATATCCTAATTTACATCCAAATTCGATATTACCATCACCTCTGCAAATTATGTTTTATTAATAAAGTTCGGGAGTAGCACATTCAGATAATCTATCCAATCAACGCAAGAGGAGGCTTATATATATAGAGCTGACATATACCTCTCTTCCATGACATTTTTTCCAGCATCCCTCCTCCACCCTAACTCCTCACTTTCGATTATTCCTATCCCAGCCAGGGATGAGTGGAGTGCTCGGAGCCCTCTCCTCAGAAAGCATACTTTATACTATATCTGATTATATGTAAGTGTGAACTCATGAATTCTCTCAGAGTGTGGGCAGGAAATAAAAATGGTTTTTGGTTTGGTAAATTGTTCCAAAACAGAGGGTATTATTTTTAGCACACCAGCAGCTATCCATAAAGGTAGTAATTGTATGTTGATTATGGATGATGGTGTCATTCTCCTCTAATTTGTTACTTTCGGGATTGATTAATGTAATAAACTATTTGTTGGTCTAGCTGCTAGACTCTAGCATCTAAATCTATCAAACAGCTGCAGTACATCCAGAGTTCAGCAGCATGTGTTCTCACCTATCCTCCATCACATTGGCCCATCACAGGTGTGCTTTATAATCTGCATTGGCTTCCTGTTCAGTTGCATATTGATTTTAAATCTCTCACTCTAACATACAAAGCTGTACATACAACAGCCCCTTATATCTGTGACTTAGTTACCCCATACACACCAGGCTTGTGCACAATTCAGAATTGAATTGGGAATGACTCCTTAATTCCAATTCAATTCTTGAATTGAAGTCAAAAACAGGATTATATTTCGAATTTGAATTAAAGGAAGCAGAATTGCAATTCAATAAAAATTCAAAGAAATTCAAATACATATTTTAAATGAAGTGTTTAACAATGAAGCTTTACAGTATATGTCAGATATGATTGCATTATGCACTTTGTGTTATTTGATTACTTTGAAATTAAAACTGGAACAAAACTAAATAAACAACATTGAGGGGGTAATTTATTTCAAGAATTTTTTCATTATCTATATTTTAGAACAAAATGTATGCAGGGTTGAGGAGTGACTAGTCATGTGTAATGCAATTATGTTATCAAATTACAAAATTAATGTAATTGTATTTATTTTTATTACTGAGGTAAAATGTGTAATTCAAATAGTTACTAATCAAAGTAAAAGGAAATTGCTTTGATAAAGTAATCCAAATAAAAGAACCCAAACCACATTTATAATGGTAACTAATAACAGTAAGCAATTACATTTCCAAAGTAACCTTACTAACACTGAATGTGTGTGAGATTCATCACATTCCTTCTGTTGTGTGACTGTGGGGAATTTCTTTGAATTGCCATGAATTTAATTCCACTTCCTGTCATTCCAATTCCAATTCAAATTCAACTTCCTGTGGGGCGGAGTCAATTCAATTCAAATTCCAAATCATGAATTGAATGCAGGCCAATTCTGAAATTCTGAATTTTGCACAAGCCATACACACCTTCTCTTTCTCATTGTTCTGCTGATTCTTTTACTCTTCAACAGCCTCTATGTAGATTCAAATTCAAGGAGAAGAGAGGTTTTTATGTCACTGCACCCCTGTTATGAAAGGCACTTCCTCTTACTGTTATAAATTCTCCCAGATTAGCCATTCTTTTAAAATTGCTTATATAGATTAATATTATTAGTATTGTATTGTATTGATTAGTTGTATTGTAATAATTAGTGTTTTTGATTTATTGTTTCTTTGTACTGTATAATTTCTGAAATTCTGTGTTTTATTTGCTACTGTTTGTAGGGCTTTGGGTACTAGATAAGCGCATTATAAATAATTTATTATTATTATTATCATTCTCCTTATACTTGCTGCAACATCTGTTTGTGTTTACTCTTACTGGCTTTGAGGGCAGGGCAACCTGTCACACACAATAGCAAACCAAAACTATCCAAGAAATTCCTGATGGCCAAAATTAAGTCCCACTTTCATTTTTTCTTGTTCAAGAACTCGTTTCAATCGCAATAGAGAAGAAAAGATTACATAAACTTTAGTTTCATGACGACTTTGAATGAAAGTATAAGGAAATCATATGGGTTTAAGGGAAAGTAACAAAATGTTTAGTTTTTTGGGTGAACTTTATCTTTAAAGGTCAGATCAGGAACTTCTATATTACAGTTTATGACTCAAAATATTATAGCAAAAAACTATTTCATGCCTAGAGTCAAATGAATCACCAAACTTGGAATTCTCAAAATAACCGTGATATTATCATTACATCTATATTTATCTATTTCAGATAAATGCCACTGTTGTCATTCAGACCTTCTGAGAAGCCATCTTAAAAAGTCTGGGACTGCCAAAGTCAGTCAGTAGGTGACAGGTACTATCCTCAGGCAAGGTCCACACATAGCACACAGCATAACATCTTAAATGAGCAGTGTCTAGCGCATACCTCAACACACACCTGAAGATGAATGAGCAAAGGTGTGCAGCAGTTTGTGTGCGGTTTGTGCAAGGTAAGTGTAAAACATTGAGGGCAGCTTTTCAGGAAAAAAACATTACCATCATGTTGACACAGAGGAGAGCGAATGAAATCTACATAAAGCCTTCAGTCTTTAAAGTAAAGCCTTTAATGACAACACTAACTGAGGCTATTCATTAAACTACATAAGACAGTTTGAGAGCAGATTGCTCACAGTACCAGTGATGGGTGCCAGACAACTGCTCTGCTTTTGGTTTGATGGATTAAAGAGGTGTTCAGATCATGCTTGACTAGATGGATGAAGTGATTCAGTAGTTTTCCTGTGTATGTGTGGATCTTATTTTAAAGGTCACCCTAAAAACATGATTTTTTTATTAAGCATTTCCAGGCCATACTTTTCATGACAGTGAAGATGGATAGATGCTGCCAGTGATGCTATAAGTTTACACTGCTCTTTTTCATGCAGTGAAAGCATGATCAGTGGCTATCAAGCTCCAAAATAGACATAAAAGTCAGTCAAAAATATTCAAAACAACTTTTGTGATTTTCTGTTGTCTTCTCAATCTAACATTGTGTGAGAACAGATTGACTTTTAATGCAGGATTTAATACAGTTTTATACACGATATCAGCTAAATTTTTTAACAATCTGTTTGATATAGAGTGTCATGGTGATTCGTAAATGACAATGGGTGTCGGGGCGCAAGAATCGATCATTTCATTTCGTATAGTGTGTCATAGTGGACGCCAAACGGCACAGTGTCTGTGACGTTTCATAACGTCCCAACAGAAAGACTAGCATATTTAATGTTTTTTCTGTCCTCCAGGATGGGTTCGGTCACATCTGTGACGTTGACCAATAGGAGCACAAAAGCTCTTCTGTACACAGCTTTCAAACACGGCAAAACGAAAAAGATATTGATATTGTTTCTAGTTGAAGTTATGCAATAGAGGGTTTTCTTCATTTTTTGGGGATGTTTTTCAGAAGACAAGACAGTCAGTAGCTACAAAACACGTCACTTCGACAGCCATTGTTTGTTTGCGCTCGTTTCCAGAAGTGAGTCGTTAGTTCCACCTTCTCGATGACATCACACATGTCGTTAAAGACGGCAAGTGATAATTGGTTGGGAAGCAATGTGTAATGGAATTGTGGCACTAGAGTACCACAGAGGTCTGGACTAGAGTACAACTTTTTGTCGACATGGACATCATAAGAATGACATCTACGCTAGTGTCTCTGTTTATCCTGAGGTTTACTGTAAAATGCCGAATCCGAGCCGTATCGAGATCAGATGGAGGACGAGCGCTTAGACACGACCCCAACGCATCCCTGAAGTGTCAGCAGAGATTTTCAAATAGACTCTCCCATGTGAAGGCCTCATCGACATGACAGCCATAAACACTGATCCTCAACAAACCTGTTGGCGTAACGAATCCGATCTGCGAGTATTGCGTAGCTATACACAGTGGGGGAAACTCCTTTTCCTCAAAATTCTGAAGCCTAAAATGTAAAACGCATTTTGCAGCTGCACAGCTAGCACAGTGAGTATCTGGCTCACTCATTGGCTGTGGTGCGCCAACTGCACATCCAATGGCGTGGGCGCCTCTGACATCTGGGCCAATGAGCTAGCATTACGCCATTACACGTCATAGCCCGCCAAAGGGACGTGGGCCGAGCCCATATTAAGCTGAAGCGACATACTGCCATGTTACTCAGTGTGGCCGGCTACGCAATACTCGTTCCCTAACTCTCAGGGAACCAAGGTTACGATAGTAACCAAGTACGTTCCCTTTCGAGAACGGTCACTTCATATTGCGTAGCTATATGCAGTGGGGACCCCATGTATAACGCCGCACCAAGTAAGTGGTTGCAACTGCGGCTCGAGAACTCTGAGCCCACAGAAACAAGGCAGAATCCAATATATATTAAAAAAGACCGGACACCGTCGGGCCTGATAAAATATATATATATATATATATATATATATATATATATATATATATATATATATATACTGTATATGTAATGCCCATACATCCATATTCAACCTAATATACTAATAAGACCAGACACCGTCGGATCTTTATGTATAAGAAATATCATAACTGGCCAGAGGTGGATCTTATTAATGAAATGAATGTGTGCTTATGACATTGACATAATATGTAGATAAGACCAGACACCGTCCTGTCGGGTCTAAATCATACAGAAAGGACCTTTGCCTGCAGGGAAGGTACTTCCATGTTATAGAATTCCACAAAAGTAGAAGGCAAGGACCAGCTGGCCGCCGCACAAATATCCTGATTGGGAAACCCAGAAAACCAAGCACACACGAGGTCATGCTTCTAGTCGAATGAGCTCTAGTCCCAATAGTGCAAACCTGACCCACTGAGGTATATGCCAGAGAAATGGCATCTACTATCCATCTGGATAGTCTCTGCTTTGTGACAGGAGACCCCTTGGACCGACCATCAAAGCAGACAAAGAGCTGTTCTGAATGTTTAAAGGAGCTGTATGTAAGAAATTTATTTCAATTAATCATAACAAGAAATCATGTTAATTTCAAATACTTATATCTCTGACAACAGTAGTCCGGCCAGGATATTGTCATTTAAAAAGTGAAGTTGCAGCCCTCAACTGATGTTGATGTTGTCATGTTGTGTTTTGGTCTGAGTGCCACCCTCCACCTATCCACCAATCACGAAGTCAGTAGTGTTGCTGCATTCGGGTTGCCAGCTCTGCTCTAGTTACCACAGCTGCAGCTAATAACGTGTCGTAATCGGATCCTGCAGCATATCTGGCAACCTCGAGTCAGTAATTTGAAAGTGATTGCAGTACCAGTTTTGGCCACAATCTTGCATACGGCTCCTTTAAAGGGTCATGAAACCCCAAACCAAATTTTCTGAGATTTTAACAGAGGTATGTGTGTTGAACACCATTGAAGACAATGTTAGCATCTGTTAGATTTAATAGTATGGGTAAAATGGTTACATTTTTGTTTTTTTCAGCTTTTTTCGTCTTCCGGATTTAAAATCTTCATCGTGCAGTGCACTTTAAGTGCGTTGATGACTCATCGGTGTCTCATAAATATTAATGAGACTGAGTTTTCATATCCTATGAGAAGACACTGTCTCTTAATTATTCATGACACCACGTGGATCTTTCCAATGACATGTCAAACTGTGATATCGCGAAGTAGATGAGAGAGACAATCATGGGACGCAACAAGTGTTTGTTTTCCAGGTGCAAAAGTATAAGTGGGTTGAATGTGTTTCCCCACGATGCTGCCAGGGCTAGACTCTGGCTCTGGACGGTTGGTTTGCTATCAACCACGGACACATCTAAACTATAGTGTGTGCCGCAAACATTTTTCTCTCAGAGAGAGCTTCGAGAACTGGAGAATGGTGGACTTCGCCCTGTTGACAACCGATGCAGTTTGCGTCTTGCAAGTGATGCGGTACCAAGTCCCGAGGACTTTTCTATCCCATCAGAGGTATGTGTGTGTGTGTGTGTGTGTGTCTAAAATGAGAAGTCCTCCACCTCCACAGAGCCATCTTTATTATGGGGGTTCAGGGGGCTATGCACGGAACATTTTTTTTAAGTGGAAAATTAATTATTTTCAAATATTATATAAACAATTATATATTTTATAATGACATAATAATTATACATGAAGCCTACATCAATATGTTTTAAATAGAATTACAATTACTTAGGTAATAGGCCTGTATGTAGCAGGGCATTCAGTTACTTTTGAAAGGACAATAATAAAGTGTCAGTGTATTTCATTAGACTTTAACTTTGCCAGCTATAAAAAATAATCTAGCATTTCCTCACGTTTTACCACTGCTTTTTAGTGACAGTTGTTATGCATGGCTATATGCATGGGCCACTGGCGATGACAGTGATGGCCATACCACACCCACTCTCTCCCTTCTTCTCACAGCCATCCACGCCCATTTAAGTTGCATTTTTCAAAAAGATTGTGAGCTAGACTTGAGCTGAAAGAAGGGGGTTTCATGACCCTTTAAAGGACGCAGAACACTCCAGATATATTATCAGTGCTTTGACAGGACAGAGTAGATTAGCCTCCCCATCCTCCGTGGAAGGGGGAAGAGCTAATAAAGTGATAACATGTGCTCTAAACGGTGTTGAAAGCACTTTAGGCACATAACCGTGTCTGGGTTTGAGGATGACCTTCGAGTTGCCGACGCCAAACTTCAAATAAGAGGGGCTCACAGAGAGGGCCTCCAAGTCTCCCACTCGCTTGATAGATGCCAGTGCCAGCAGGAGATCAGTCTTCAGCGAGAGCATTTTGAGATCAACCGACTGGAGCAGTTCAAATGGTGGACCCTTCAGGGCCCGAAGGACTGTGGAGAGGACCCATGAAGGCACAGACGGAGGTCTGGAGGGGTTCATCCTCCTGGCTCCTTTCAGAAACCGTACCAAGTCATTTCTTCCTAACGATCAGCCAGCCACCGGAGCATGATAAGCTGCGATGGCTGCCGCATACACTTTGAGCGTAGACGGGGTCCTACCCACGTCTAGCACCTCCTGTAGGAAGGAGAGCACCACTGGTACCTCGCATGACCTGGGTTCAAAACGTTTGTCCAGGCACCAGCTGGAAAACACTGACCATTTAGAAGCATACAAGTGCCTAGTAGAAGGGGCCCTGGCCTCATTGATCGTGTTTAGGACCTTTTCAGGAAGGTCCCTGGATACCCATTGAAGGGCCACACATGGAGAGCCCATAAATCGGGTCGCAGATGCCATAACGTCCCATTCGCCTGCATGAGGAGATCCTTTCTCAACGAAACAGGCCATGGGACTTTGTCCGTCATCTGAACCACGGTCTGGATTTTCCAGAGGGGGGCTATTAGAAGTACTGGGCATCCACTCTTCCTGACCCGTTCGATGACCTGTGGAATCGAGACGGGGGGAAATGCATAGACGGGGAGGTTGGGCCAATGATGGGCCAACGCATCCCTCCCCTTCGAGAAGAACACTGCGCAATGAGTGTTGTTCTTTGAGGCGAAGAGTTCGACTTCGGCCTCGCCAAACACTCTCCATATTAGACGCACTGTCTGAGGATTAAGGGACCACTCGCCTAGGGGAGTGTTGCCCCTTGACAGCATATTCGCACACGTGTTCAGGATGCCAGGGATATGTGCTGCTCAGAGATTTTAGATAGACTTGTGCCCAAATAAGGAGGTCTCTCGCCAGGGCATACAGGCTGCCCGACCTGACGCTGCCCTGACAGGTTATGTATGACACCACGGAAGTGTTGTCCGTCCAGACTAACACCTGGTGTCCCCTGATGTTTGGCAGAAACGCTTTGAGGGCCAATTACACTGCCTTCATTTCCAGGCAGTTGATATGTAAGCACTGCTCCGTGCTCGACCAGAGGCCAACCTTGGTTGGATGCATCTGTGAAAACCACTTTCCAAGTGGAAATCACCCCCAAACTCAAACCCTTGAGGTACCAGTCTTGAGCCTGCCAGGGAATCAGGGTCCGTAGACAACCGTGATTCACCATGACATACAGGCTGCCTGACCACCACGCACGGGCTGGCACACGGCTCTTGAGCCAGTGCTGCAGTGGGCGCATGCGCAGTAATCCCATACGGAGTACTGACAATGCGGCTGAGACCGAGAAGTTTCTGAAACTTTTTCAGGCGTGAGCACTCGACTGCCTTGAAAGAGGCTGCGAGTTGTTGAATAGAGAGCGTGCGCTCTGTTGTGAGGCGCGCTCTCATAGTTGTAGAGTTGATAACTGTACCCAGAAAGATCACACTTTAGAACTAGATACACGCATCCAAACTTTAATTGAGGTTAATTGTAAGAGTGCAAGGGCCTTAGATACTGTTTTGGATGCGCCTAGCTTAGTGAACACTGAACATTAATCGGTTCTGGCTGAAGTAGAGCCCGTGCAGCAGGGCAATTGGGTGACAGTAAGACGCTGTAGTCGTGGGACAAAACACTGCTCTTCCGTTCCGATTACAACTTCAAATAGATTCTCCCCACTCAGTGAAACACCCACTGAGAATCCTGTTTAATGTGCCCTATTTATTAGCGATTCTATGACACAGAATGTGAAAATAGAGACACCAGCCACCATTGTCACATGTTTGCCCCCGGCCAGAGCGCCTGACATCAAAGCAAATTTAAAAATTCTGGCTAATGCTAATCGTAAATTCTCTAAGATTATTATTCACGTCGGCACAAATGATGTTCGACTTCACCAGTCAGAGATCACTAAAATTAATGGGTGTGTGTACTCGCAAGTACGATGTCGGGCACTGTAATTTGCTCTGACCCCCTTCCTGTGATGAGATAGTTAGTAGACTATCCTCGCTCAATGGCTGGTTGTCTAAGTGGAGTCCGCAAAATAATATAGAATTTATAGACAGTTGGAAAAGTTTTTACTATCTGAGCCACTCGGGTCAGCCATGCCACTGCACAATCCTCAATGGACTTTAGAATTTTATATGGATTTGGCCCTATTACTGTGCGGCTCAAACTTTACTGTGGGTTTGGCGGACAAGGAGCCCTGCAACCCCACAGTACCCACCAAGCCTGAGTCTCGTCTCGTCATGCCAGATCTCCACGTCAGCCCTGCCAAGCCTGAGCTTCACGTCACGTCTGCCAATCCAGAGACTGTTCACGTCACGTCTGCCGAGCCTGAGCTTCACGTCACGTCTGCCGATCCAGAGACTGTTCACGTCACGTCTGCCGAGCCAGTGTCTCCGGACATGATGGCCGCCGCCGAGCCAGTGTCTCCGGACAAGATGGCTGCTGCCGAGCCAGTGTCTCCGGATAAGATGGCCACCGCCGAGCCAGTGTCTCCAGACAAGATGGCCGCCGCCGACCCATTGTCTCCGGACAAGATGACCGCTCCTGAGCCGGTGTCTGTTCCTGTTCCTGAGCCGGTGTCTGTTCCTGTTCCCGAGCTGGTGTCTGTTCCTCCTGAGCCGGTGTTCGTTCCTTGTCCAGTGTACACTCACCTAAAGGATTATTAGGAACACCATAATAATACTGTGTTTGACCCCCTTTCGCCTTCAGAACTGCCTTAATTCTACGTGGCATTGATTCAACAAGGTGCTGAAAGCATTCTTTAGAAATGTTGGCCCATATTGATAGGATAGCATCTTGCAGTTGATGGAGATTTGTGGGATGCACATCCAGGGCACGAAGCTCCTGTTCCACCACATCCCAAAGATGCTCTATTGGGTTGAGATCTGGTGACTGTGGGGGCCATTTTAGTACAGTGAACTCATTGTCATGTTCAAGAAACCAATTTGAAATGATTCGAGCTTTGTGACATGGTGCATTATCCTGCTGGAAGTAGCCATCAGAGGATGGGTACATGGTGGCCATAAAGGGATGGACATGGTCAGAAACAATGCTCAGGTAGGCCGTGGTATTTAAACGATGCCCAATTGGCACTAAGGGGCCTAAAGTGTGCCAAGAAAACATCCCCCACACCATTACACCACCACCACCAGCCTGCACAGTGGTAACCAGGCATGATGGATCCATGTTCTCATTCTATTTACGCCAAATTCTGACTCTACCATCTGAATGTCTCAACAGAAATCGAGACTCATCAGACCAGGCAACATTTTTCCAGTCTTCAACTGTCCAATTTTGGTGAGCTCTTGCAAATTGTAGCCTCTTTTTCCTATTTGTAGTGGAGATGAGTGTACCCAGTGGGGTCTTCTGCTGTTGTAGCCCATCCGCCTCAAGGTTGTGCGTGTTGTGGATTCACAAATTCTTCACTTGTGGCTTCACAAAAATTCTTTGCTGCATACCTCGGTTGTAACGAGTGGTTATTTCAGTCAAAGTTGCTCTTCTATCAGCTTGAATCAGTCGGCCCATTCTCCTCTGACCTCGGGCATCAACAAGGCATTTTCGCCCACAGGACTGCCGCATACTGGATGTTTTTCCCTTTTCACACCATTCTTTGTAAACCCTAGAAATGGTTGTGCGTGAAAATCCCAGTAACTGAGCAGATTGTGAAATACTCAGACCGGCCCGTCTGGCACCAACAACCATGCCACACTCAAAATTGCTTAAATCACCTTTCTTTCCCATTCTGACATTCAGTTTGGAGTTCAGGAGATTGTCTTAACCAGGACCACACCCCTAAATGCATTGAAGCAACTGCCATGTGATTGGTTGATTTAGATAATTGCATTAATGAGAAATTGAACAGGTGTCCATAATAATCCTTTAGGTGAGTGTATGTTCCTGAGCCGGTGCCTGCTCCAGCCTATGACCCCGTAGCTGGGGGGCAGTAGGTCCCACGATGGGTCTCCTGAACTGCCGGCTCCGCCGTGGCCGCCCAAAGGGTCTTCTCCGCCATGGCCGCCCGAAGAATCCTTTCCGCCAGGGCCACCCAAGGGGTCTTCTCTGCCCTGGTCCCCTAAACTGCCTGGTCAAAACCGGTCCCCTGAACTGCCTGGTCCACCCTGGTCCCCTGAACTGTCTGGTCCACCCTGGTCACCTGAACTATCTGGTCCGCCCTGGCCGTCTGAAGGGTTGTCTCCGCCCTGGCTACCTGAAGGGTCGTCTCTGCCCTGGCCGCCTACACTGCCTGCTCCGCCCTGGTAGCCTGCTCTGCCCTGGTCGCCTACTCCGCCCTGGTCTTCCGTCCTGCCGCAGTCTCCAGGCCCTCTTCCGCTCCACCTCCCTCCTGGACTGCTTTCATGAGGAGCGTCTGGAATCCGCTCCTTAAGTGGTGGGCTATGTCACGATTCCTGTCTTGTGTTTTCCTTGTCTTGTATGGACTTTTGTTATTTCCTGTTCTGTGCCTTGTTTTGTAGTTCTTTGTAGTTTTTCTTGTTTAGCTTGTTTGTCTATGTATTTAAACCCCTGTGCTTCAGTTGTTGTTTGACGGTCGTTGTTTGCTGTTTGCTGTTGCTTGTAGCGGTTTCTTGTCCTTGTCCTTGTCCTTGTTCCTGTCCTGAGTTCCTTGTTCTGTCGTTTACCCTGGATTACCTGTTTGTTTAATTAAAATAGTGCTTGCAATTGGATTCTCTCTCCGTTTCATTCCTGCCTCCACGTTACAGATGACAATCTGGGGCTCAGATCAGGAAGCCGACAGACTGGCTAAACCGACCGTCTGCCAGCTGTCTAATTTCACCATGGTCAGATAAATCCCATCACATAGATCCTCTTTCACCTAGATATCATTATATAGAGACTGTGTCTGTTCATCGAATTAGGAAATACAAAAAAACTTCCAAACCCATCTAAGGTTAATCATTCAATTGATGTTCAACAAATAAAAAACAGATTTAATACAAATGAACAAATGATAAAGCTTGGGTTGCTGAATATTCGATCCCTTACTTCAAAAGCACTTATTGTTAATGATATGATTACAGACTATAACCTAGATGTTGTTGTGTATGACAGAAATCTGGCTAAAACCAAACAATTACATTACTTTAAATGAGTCCACCCCCCAAGATTACTGTTACAAACATGAACCTCATCTGAAAGACAAAGGGGGAGGTGTTGCTGTTATTCATAGTAATATTTTCAAAATTACTAAGAAGTCTAATTTCATATTTAATTATTTTGAAGTGTTGGTGTTTAATGTAACAATATATATAGTGTAAATGATAAATCACGTTTGAGATTTGTGCTGGCCACCAGGGAACCATACAGACTTTATCAAAGAATTTGCGGACTTTCTATCAGAGTTAGTATTGGCTGCAGATAAAGTCCTAATTGTTGGTTTTTTAAATATACATGTGCTGTAGATGTAGAAAAAGATGCATTGGGATTGGCATTTAAAGACATTCTTAACTCTATTAAAGTTAGACAACATGAGTAGTTCCTGACACATTGTCGTAATCATACTCTAGATCTCATGGAATCAGTGTTGATGCTGTTGAAATTCTGCAGCAGAGTGATGACATCTCAGATCATTATCTAGTTTCGTGTAAACTTAATTTAGCCAGGCCTCTCCAGCCACCTGAACTAAACAGGGAGCTGTGAGAAGTGTCCAGGGCCTTTTTGAGGGTTGTCCGGCTAGAGCTAGACACAAGCCCTCCCTTTTTGGCCTGGGATCCGACGTGACGCTGGGGCGAGATTGACGGCGGGCATCAGCCACAGAGCGGGGCTGAGAGGCCTGCTTGGCTGGTTTCGCTGGCTGAGGAGAGGGAGCAGTCTTGGGCCTGATCGAGGCCGAGCTGGAGCGCTTAGGCAAGAAGTGTTGCATCACCTGGGACAACTTCTGAGCCTCAGTGAACCCTTCCGAAAAGCCTTTCACCGCCGGGCCGAAGAGGCCGTAACTGGAGACAGGGGCGTCGAGGAACACCGTTCTATCCGCGTCCTTGATGTCAGTCAGCGTTAGCCAAAGGTGCACGACCAGGTTAACCATGCTAAGTCTGTGGCGCTCCATAGATCGCAGAAGGACTCGGATTCCGGGCCAGCCTCGTCCATGTATTGGAGGAGTTTGGCCTGGTACACCTGCAACACTGCCATAGTGTGCAGGGCCGAAGCAGCCTGACCGGAGGCGACGTAGGCATGTCCAGCGAGAGCTGAAGTGTTACGGCACAGCTTGACAGGGTGCTTACTCTAGTTCTCCAACTAGCAGCGGTGTTCGGGACTCTGCCGTGCCGTCCATGGAGGAGAGCGTTGGGGAAACTGAAGATCCTGTGCGTGCAGAGTAAGACGCGCGCCATGTCTTTGACGGTTCCTGGTGTACCTCAGGGAAGAACGGTGGGGGTGGGGGGGGGGCGCTGGTCTCCCTCGAACAGGACTGTAGACGGTGTCTGGGTAGGAGAAGGCAAAGCACGCGGGGATGTGGCCGGCGTGGATTCGCTAACTTTCATTCCCTCAGGTTGACGTTGGCTGCGGCACTTCTTTTTCCTCGGCAAACGTAGAGCGGGAAAGGGAAGGGCGGGAGTAGCGGCGTCGCCATCTCGCGAGAGAGCTAGCCACGACCGCAGCGTCGAGACAGGCATGGCTTCACAGACTCAGCATCCCCTGGCGGAAAGTGCAGCTTGAGCATGGGCGGTTCCCAGGCATGAGATGCATTTAGCATGTCCGTCTGCCTCATGCAGAAGAGAGCCGCACATGACACAGGAAGAGCGAGGCATTTGGATCAACGCTCGCGTTCCTAAAAGCAAACAGAAAAGCAAAGGATATGCGTAGGTCGCCGGATAGCGACAGCAGAGCGGCGACAGCGGTAGACGACTTCTGGGTTGAAGGCGAAATCCCCTGTAGGACTGCACACTCTAACTGTAGGGCTGGTTTCAACGACGAAAGGCTTGCAGAGGACTCAGATACATGAAGTATGTCGCTGAAGGAGATAAATCTGTTATAATGGCTGTTTCGGGGGCTAATATGGGCTCGGGGCAAGCACCCTTTGCGGGCTTTGATGCGCCCACGCCATTGGATGTGCAGTTGCAGCAGCACAGCCAATGAGTGAGCCAGACACTCACTCTGTGCTAGCTGTGCAACTGCAAAATGCATTTTATATTTTAGGCTTCAGAATTTTGAGGAAAAGGAGTTTCCCCCACTGCGTATAGCTACGCAATACGAAGTAACCGTTCTCGAAAGGGAATCACATTCCAGTGTTTCTCAATGCTCTGTTCCCTTTTTCTTGTAATAATGACAAACATTCTGCGCCAATAAATAACAGTCCAAGCCATTCGATAAACTAGAATGTAAGTTTAAAAATGGTCATCTAGTCAGGTCATACTAGACTCAAATTGACTATTTGTGATTTGTGAAATATTACATTACAAAAAGAATGTGTTGGTCAGTTATCTCTTCCTTGAGTCCTTAACTTAACTATTCTGATTTGTAATTGCTTTAACAGTAAAGTTTAAATCGGTTCACCCTTCGTTGAATCCTTAACTTCACTATTCTGACTTGTGAAAACTTTCACAATACAATTTTTATCAGTTATCCCTTCCCTGAGTCCTTAAAATCAGTATTTTGATTTGTGAAGACATTAACAGTACAGTTTTAATCAGTTAGCCTTTCTCTGAGTTCTTAACATCAGTATTTTGATTTGTCAAGACTTTAACAGTACATTTTTGGCTAGTTAACCCTTCGCTGAGTCCTTAACCTAACCATTTTGATTTCTGAAGTCTTTCACAGTGCAGTTTGGGTCAGGTAACCCTTGAGTGCCGAACTTCACTAGTGTGATTTGTGAAGGGTTTCACAGTACCATGACAGGTACTTTCCTCAGGCAAGGGCCACCCATGCAGCTTAACATCTTAAATTAGCAGTGTCTAAAACACATCTCAACACACACCTGAAGAGGAATGAGCAAAGGTGTGCAGTGTGTGTGCGGTCAGTGCAGTGTAAGTTCAAAACAGTGACATAGGGCAGCTTTTCAGGAAAAAAACATTACCATCGTGTTGACACAGAGGAGAGCGAATGAAACCTAAGTAAAGCCTTCAGTTTGTCTTTTTAATGACGACATTAACTGAGGCTATTCATTAAACTACATAAGACAGTTTGAGAGCAGATTGCTCACCAGTGATGGGTGCCAGACAACTGCTCTGCTTTTGGTTTGACAGATTAAAGAGGTGTTCAGATCATGCTTGATTAGATGGATGAAAGATGGATGAAGTGATTCAGTAATTTTCCTGTGTATGTGTGGATCTTATTTTAAAGGTAGTTCACCTAAAAAATATTGTTTGCTTACCCTCATTGAAACCCATATGATTTTTTTTTTACTTGCATGGAAGACAAAACATGAACTTTTTAAACATTTCCGGGCCATACTTTTCAAGACAGTAAAGATGGATAGATGCTGAAGATATTTTGAACAAGGTTTACACTCTTTTACATACTGTATAGGGAAAGCATACACTGATCAGTGACGGTCAAGCTCCAAAAAGTATATTCAAAACAACTTTTGTGATTTTCTGTTGTCTTCTCTAATGTTATGAATTTGTGTGAGAACAAATTGAAATTTAATGCAGGGATTAATACAATTCCATACACAATATCAGCCCGATTTTGGCACGATCCGTTTGATGTAGAGTGTCGTGGTGATTTGGCAATGGGCATCGGGACACTAGAATCGATAATTTCATTTCGTATGTGTCACAGTGGACGACAACCGGCAAGGTGTCTGTGATGCTTCATAACGTCCCAACAGAAAGACATTTAAAAAAAAATTCTGTACTCCAGGATGGGTTCTGTCACATCTGTGACGTTGACCAATAGGAGCACAAAAGCTCTTCTGTACACAGCTTTCAAACACGGCAAAACAAAAAAGATATTGTTATTGGTTTCTGTGAAATCATGTTTTTTTGGGGGGGCTTTTCTGAAGACAAAACAATCAGTAGCTACAAAACACGCCACTTCGGTATAGCCATTGTTTGTTTAAACTCGTTTCCAGAAGTCAGTAGTTCTGCCTTCTCGAAGACATCACACATGTCATTGAAGACAGCAAGCGATAATTGGTTGGGAAGCAACGTGTAGTCTGACATATTCCTATAACAAGAATTTAGGAATCAAAATCACATAATATGACACTGTGGCTGGCTGAGTCTGAGGCTCATACTCTCTTGAGTAAGTGCTTATTTTGTAATTACTTCAAAATCTATATAGTTCTATGAGTGTGTGTAGTATGAATATAATCTGGAGATAGTGCATTCACCATGTTGTCATTATCATGAGACCTACCAGTGTCAGTTACGTTGCTTCACTGTCATTTATAAATCATCTCCCGTGACATAGTAAAGTGTCCATACTTGAGAAGTAGTAGGTCATCCATTTAGCACCTTTTTGGTGCTAAATAGAACCCTTTTAATAAGGTTCCATAAAGAACCATGCTTTGAAAGTGCTATATAGAACCTTAATGTTGGTATAAATAGCCTTTTCAACTATATTTATTTTAATTAATATTAGTATTTTAGTATCTCCATATTATTGATTTCCATTACACGAGAGTAGATGTTAAAACTTCATGCTGATTTGTACTCGGCTTTCGCCAAGATAAGCAACACTAAGACGTAGCTTTACAGTAAACTATGCTTCTCCATCCATTTACGCTTCTTTCCATATGAGGGTGTGACTCCCCTTCTGTCCGGCGTTAACGGCTGCAGTGTACTTGGCGCGTCAGCACACACGACGGCTGCAACTACAGTGTGGTCTCCCTAGTGGACCAACACGACAACCGTCTGGATTGAGCCGAGTAGGGGACATCTCTAGGGTCTTCAAGTGGGCACCTTCCGTCCTCAGTGTTTCGTCGACTAGCCCACGACACCTCAAGAGGGCTCGACAATGACTCTGGCGTCCCAGAGTCACCCCCCTCCGTCCCCCACTCAACTCAGCCCAGCTTACTGACCTCTACATCCCTCCTGCTGCTGAGACCTAACCACAATCTCACTATCTCTCCGCAACCCAACCATACGCGCCAACCCGATTGACTAAGGCTGTCGAGCCCCACTGGTGCGTTAAAGCGGTTACAGTGGCAACGGTTCCGTATGGCATACCACCTACCGCAAAACACAATATCTGCCCAACCACCCGTCATTCTATACTATACAACCTATACAAATTGTATAGTATACTATACAACCTATACTATACAACCTATACAAATAAACCAACAGACTCTTCAAGTTTTTCAAGAATTCTACGAAACCGTAGCGTGGCGGCCTGTACCTTGCCAGCTAGAATCTTTCCGTCTCAACCACAGCCAGTTGCTGCTCCTTTCTGCTGCTTCAGATAAGTTCTTTACTGTGCGACGCAACTCTTGGCCGCTGAATCCGACGTCTCTGAGGAACCGGGTTGTAGAGTGTGCCACAAAACCTCGACAACCCACTTCCACTGGATAAACCTGGACTCTCCATCCTCGCTGTTCTGCTTCAGTGGCCAAATGAGCATACCGCAGTTTCTTCCTCTCATATGCCTCATCTACAGCATCCTCCCATGGCACTGTCAACTCTATCAGTTGAACAATGCGTGCTGATCCAGACCACAAAACAATGTCTGGTCGTAGGTTAGTGGTGGCAATCTCAGGTGGAAAAATAAGCCGTTGATCAAGATCAGCCAGCATCTTCCAGTCCCTAGCAGCTTCCAGTTGTCCTGGCCGAGAATTGGTGTTAACACCTTTTCTTGGTGGTTGCTCGCCTGGGCGGAGGAATGTTGTCTTCTGCGTGTAATGTTTTGCTAGAACATGCGGCAACTTATTGGTCATACTACGCTTGCCTTCCAATGCTAAAGCCAAACATCTCAGTACTTGGTCATGGCGCCAAGTAAACCGACCTTGGCTAAGAGCCACCTTACATCCTGTCAAAATGTGCCTTAATGTGGCAGGTGATGAACACAAAGGACAAGAGGGATCCTCTCCTACCCAGAGGTTTAGGTTCTGCGGTGATGGGAGAACATCATATGTTGACCTAATAAGGAAACTGATCCTACTCTCTTCCATTGACCAAAGGTCTTGCCAGCCCATTTTGCGTTGTTCCACACTCTCCCATCTCATCCACTCTCCCTGCTTGGCCTGGGAAATGGCCTTTATACTCCTCATCCTCTCCTCCTGCTTTCGCACCTCGTTGACTACCAGCTTCCTCCTTTGAGCTGGGCCTGCCTTGTGCCATTTAGGAGGAGCTAAACTGAGCCCAAAACCCCCTCTTCCATGCTGTACCTGTCCCACGATATCCCCTATTTGAAGGTCAGCCTTTGCCTCTACTACAGATTTCTTTGCTGACCACTTTCTACCAGTTTTTAACACAGGGGCTGCCTCCCTTACACATTTGTCACGTGACTCTACTAATGTCATTTCCAGTCTGACCTTGGCACACTTAAACTCCTCGGTTAAAGCAGAGACTGGCAGCTGCAATATTCCTTTACTATAAAGTCCCACTCTGCTGAGGCAGCGTGGAACTCCCAACCATTTCCTGATGTATGAACTTATTAACGCTTCCAGCTTATCCACTGTTGTCAAAGAAACCTCGTACACAGTCAGTGGCCACAGCAACCTCGGCAGTAGACCAAACTGAAAGCACCAGAGTTTTAGTTTGCCTGGTAGAGCACAGCTGTTTATGCTCTTCAACCCTTCCACTGCTTGTCGTCTAACTTCTCCCACTCGAACTGTGTCCTTTAGATCTCCATCGTACCATCTCCCAAGACTTTTCACTGGCTTCTCAGAAACTGTTGGTATTGCCTCACCATTAATGAAGAATGTTTTATCTACTACCTTTCCTTTAACTATGGAGATGCTCCTTGATTTAGAGGGCTTAAATTGCATTCGTGCCCATTCAATATTATCTGTTAACTTCCCCAATAACCGATTAGTGCAGGCTACTGTTGTAGTCATGGTTGTCATGTCATCCATGTATGCTCTGATTGGTGGTAGTCGCAACCCAGAAGCCAAGCGCTCTCCTCCTACTACCCATCTTGATGCCCTAATGATTACTTCCATTGCCATGGTAAAAGCCAGTGGAGAAATTGTGCATCCTGCCATTATTCCAACCTCTAAGCATTGCCATGCAGTGCTGAATTTTGGAGTTGAGAAACTAAATTGCAAATCTCCAAAATAGGCTTTCACTAAATTTGTTATTGACATTGGTACTCTGAAAAAATCAAATGCTGCCCAAAGAAGCTCATGTGGCACTGAACCATATGCATTGGCCAAATCCAGGAATGTCACATGGAGCTCCTTCCTCTCCTTTTTTGCTGACTGAATTCGTTGCCAGATAACATTGATGTGTTCTAAGCATCCTGAGAACCCTGGAATGCCCGCTTTTTGAACTGAAGTGTCAATGAAGCCATTCTTTAATAGGTAGGTGGACAATCTCTGGGCAATAATGCTGAAGAAAATCTTACCTTCAACGTTTAATAGTGAAATAGGACGAAACTGACTGATGCTTGTAGCATCTTTTTCTTTAGGTATAAAGACTCCACCTGCTCTGCGCCATGCTCTAGGTACAACCTGTTTTTCCCATGCCACTTTTAACAATTTCCACAGAATTCGCAGAACTCCTGAAGCACTCTTGTACACTCTGTACGGAACTCCATTAGGCCCTGGAGATGATGAAGCCCTTGCCTTTCTCACAGCCTGCTCTACCTCTTTCCACTTAGGTGCACAGACCTCCATTTGGTATTCTGGTGGGTTGATAGGTGGTATGTCTGATGGAATTGACATATGCTCATGCCTTTTTGCATCTGTATGCGTTTCCTCCAAATATCTCTCTAGCTCAACTCTAGATGCTTTTAAAGTGCCATTCTTCTCACTGGTGAATAACTTCTTTACGAATTTGAATGGGTCTTTATAGAAATTAGCCCTCGCACGTTCCTTCTTTTTGTAGCGTTTCCGTAGACGCTCAGCTCTGCGTAATGTTGCCAGCTTATCTTTTATGTCCCTTTGTAAGAGATTGAGTCCCTCCTTCTGACTTTGTTCTGCTCTTTTCCATTGCTTCCTCAGCTGTCTCCTTTCTCTAACTAACCCTTCAATTTTCTGCTGCCGTCTAGACATTCCAGGAGCAGTTTGTACTTTTTCCTTCCTTTTTTCCACACCAAACCTCTCACTTCCATATGCGTAAATGATGTCCCCAAATTTATCCAGCTTCTTTTCAACTGTACCAGTTAATCTTTCCAATGCAAAGCATAGATCTGTGTTTACCGTATCCCATGCAGTTTTCTCACAAGCTCTTGGCCATCTAACTCCAGGCCTATGCCCGTTGAGGTTCTTTTCTCTCTTATGCTGGTTAGTCTGACCGGTTTCACAAGTATGAATATGTTCATCACTAACTGTGCAAGCCCTCCTCTCCTCTATGACAGGGGTGCTGATATCCTGCGAGCTGTGGTTTGCTTCCTGTCGCTGGATTTCATTCGACTGACTTGACTGACTTCGTAAGAAGTACTGATCAATGCGAGGCCCTTGTCCCTTCTCCCTCAAGCATTTCATTTTCCCTTGATGAACCTTCAAACCCCTGACCGTTGTCGCCTTGCTCCAGCCACAGACACAAACCTGGAGTTCAATGACTTTACTAACTGCAGATCTTGAACTAGTCTTACTCTCCATACTCATATCCGTTTCCATTCCTAAGTCGTTAACCATGTTGTCCAACATCGAGTCATCTTCCGCCCCCGCTCTCGCAGACTCTAGGGGTATTTTTCTCTTTAATTTCTTAGAAGCCTTGGGCGGGTGTCTCCAGCATCCTGTAAACACGAAGCTGGATACTGCCGACAAGGGTAGCTAACCCTTACCAGCCCCATTGGGGTCTATTTCCTCCTGTCAGCTGTCTCTCCAGGCTGTCACAAGGTCTTTCCCTTGTTGCCAGCAGCACTATTCACCGCAGTCACTGGACGTATCCAGATCTTCATGATTTCCATTACACGAGAGTAGATGTTAAAACTTCATGCTGATTTGTACTCGGCTTTCGCCAAGATAAGCAACACTAAGACGTAGCTTTACAGTAAACTATGCTTCTCCATCCATTTACGCTTCTTTCCATATGAGGGTGTGACTCCCCTTCTGTCCGGCGTTAACGGCTGCAGTGTACTTGGCGCGTCAGCACACACGACGGCTGCAACTACAGTGTGGTCTCCCTAGTGGACCAACACGACAACCGTCTGGATTGAGCCGAGTAGGGGACATCTCTAGGGTCTTCAAGTGGGCACCTTCCGTCCTCAGTGTTTCGTCGACTAGCCCACGACACCTCAAGAGGGCTCGACAATGACTCTGGCGTCCCAGAGTCACCCCCCTCCGTCCCCCACTCAACTCAGCCCAGCTTACTGACCTCTACATCCCTCCTGCTGCTGAGACCTAACCACAATCTCACTATCTCTCCGCAACCCAACCATACGCGCCAACCCGATTGACTAAGGCTGTCGAGCCCCACTGGTGCGTTAAAGCGGTTACAGTGGCAACGGTTCCGTATGGCATACCACCTACCGCAAAACACAATATCTGCCCAACCACCCGTCATTCTATACTATACAACCTATACAAATTGTATAGTATACTATACAACCTATACTATACAACCTATACAAATAAACCAACAGACTCTTCAAGTTTTTCAAGAATTCTACGAAACCGTAGCGTGGCGGCCTGTACCTTGCCAGCTAGAATCTTTCCGTCTCAACCACAGCCAGTTGCTGCTCCTTTCTGCTGCTTCAGATAAGTTCTTTACTGTGCGACGCAACTCTTGGCCGCTGAATCCGACGTCTCTGAGGAACCGGGTTGTAGAGTGTGCCACAAAACCTCGACAACCCACTTCCACTGGATAAACCTGGACTCTCCATCCTCGCTGTTCTGCTTCAGTGGCCAAATGAGCATACCGCAGTTTCTTCCTCTCATATGCCTCATCTACAGCATCCTCCCATGGCACTGTCAACTCTATCAGTTGAACAATGCGTGCTGATCCAGACCACAAAAAAAAATATTAATTACTATTATTAATATTAATATATATATATATTTTTAATTTTTTTTATAATTTTTTTTTATAGAAATGATTTATCAATTTTGTTCTATCTGCCTGGTCTTATATCTTGTTGCCTCTATTTGAGTTTTGGGTCATTCTACAAAAACGTCCACTTTTGGTATGGCAAGATGTCTTAAAATTTATTTATTTTTCTAACATTTAAATTTACACCACATTATTAGATTACCCTTTGACTTCATGAATACGCATAAATGACAGCTTAATGATTTTTTTTATTTTTTGTGCATTTATTTAAAGACCGCATATACCATTTTTGTCACTGGTGTTACCTTACTTCTTTGGCAATATTAAATGTTTTTATGAAATATTATTTCTAATTTTTTTCAGCACATGTAGTCAGAGTTACCAAAAAGTTATAATACTGTAACAAATAAGGAGATTATGTTTTATTTTATTTTAATCAGGTTTGTTAAAAGTGTGCTTGAATGAGGTTAGTTCGTTTGCGCAACCTTGTATTTGCTATAACAATGAAAATATTTGAAAACCAGTTAAAATCAAGTAATGATGCAATCCTTTAAATCTTAACTTTTGAGTGTAGCAGAATTAAATGGATATAACATTATTATCATGTCACATGTGGCATTGTATTTAATGTGACAGAAAAAAAGACAGTAACACCAGTGACACAATGAATCACCAATGACATGCAAAAGACCAAAGATATTCTTCATCTATAATTAAGTAGATGTTTCTTTGTAGATGAGACTAAATTGTTACATTTTGGCATATAATCTAAATGAATAGCTTTGAATAAAGTTGATCTATAAATGGTAGTCACTGGTGTTACCCATAAGAAAGGTGACACCAGTGACTGTAACTTTTTTCTGTCAAATTTTTCATGAAAAATTCATTTTACAAAATGGCTGCTGCAAGGTATCAAACCACATGTTGTCAATCATACTAACTAAATTAAGTAGTTTAATCTATTTGTATTCTCATTTTTTTACAATTACCTAACAGTAAAGTAGGTCATACCAGTGACTTCAACTAAAAGCTTCATATGAAATCATGAGACAAATGAGAATATTTCTGATAACTGAAAAGAGACAGAGGATTTACTATGGGCCTTCCATCATAGATATTCAGGAAATTGGAAGAACGAAGTCAAGTGATGTCACCAGTGTGCTTTTTATTTCAAAATAAGAGATTTTTGTTCAATGGTAACACCAGTGACACAACTCCAAGGGACCACTACTTTCATTATAAATTTTATAATATTTATTCTGCATTTAGTTTTTTTATGTCAGCAGATTAGCGCCACGCAAAGGCGGGGTTTGGAAAAATGAGTCGTTGAACGATTCATATGGGAGTCACTGAGCAAATCAGTTAAAAATAAATGCATAAAATAAAACAACAAAAGTGTTTTTTGTTATTTCATGCTTGTAAAACTGTTGTTGGGGACTCCCAAACCAATGTTAGGAACATTTTAAATGCCATAATAGGTGCCCTTTAACTGAACAGAGCTGGTCACTTACATGTTCAGTTTAACTGAAAAGAGAAAAAAAACATGATTGTTAGGAAACGATTTTTTACAAATTGTTACAATTACAAAGTTATAATTTATAGATTTTTTTTAAAGAAAGAAATCATTTACCTGTTGAGAGTATGTTGACAGTCTTTGTAGTAGCCTAACTGTAGTTGTATAGCTGAGCTCCAGAAAATAGATGAGGCTTTGATAGTTACAGATTTGAAAAACAAAAAGGCAGGAATGAAGAACCCTATAACACAAAGAACTGTTTCAGCATATAAATGGTTCTTCAGGACAATACTGTACTACATACAACTGTTACTACGTGATAAGAACCATCTTTTTTAGAGTGTACTCTTTTATGAATTTGTAAATTCTGACATACTTCTTTGTTCACATGCTGTTTTTCGCCTATATAGGGAAGTATGTGATTTTCAAAAATATTGTGTAGTCTGAATCTGACATAAGTCATTTTGGGGAACAAAACCACATAACATTCTGCCCTGCAAAAGGGTTGTATTAAAATGTGCTATATATATGCTAAATAAGTTGCAGATGTTGATTATACTCTTATTGAATACGTTTTATATAGGCTACTTCATTTAAAGAATGAGATCTTCCCAAACCATAACAGTGCATTTTATCAAAGCAGAATTAGCAGTTTAGAGATTTCTGTTTGTTTCTCTCTTCTAATTTCTGGTTAAAAGGTCATTGCTTACTCCAGGTGATGTTTGGACCGAATCCCTGAGCCTTACAGTATTCCAGAAGTATTACTTACTGCAATAACACAGCTCTGCTGTACCTGCTTGAAGCATCTTTTTAAAAAACTTCAAGATGAAAGCTCTCCTGCTGGAAGGCTCTTGAATGCTATTATAGTAATAATCTGGTTTTATTCTTTCTGAAATTTGTCATGAAGAATGCAGGCTGCAGCTTTAATTGTGTTGCTTTAATGGATGACCTTGTTTCCCTCAGCCTCTGGTTGAACTCCATTTAGATGAGACTGCAGTCTGTAATTTAAGGAAGCCTCTTATCATGTCTCTCTCTTTCCGGCCTGAGGGGACATACGGTTCACTGACAGTCACAAACATCGGGGTATGATATGTCAGCAGGGGTAAATTCTGAAGAGAACATTGCAAATTGAGTCTAATATCATGTTATCAATTGAAATTGATGGCAGATGTCTTTAAACAGATGTGATTATTTGATAGTCTTGGAAGAGGAGAGGTATCATGCATTTGTATGTGTCCCCCAGCCCCCCTTTCACCATGTTTTGACACTGGACGGCTGAGTGCTTAGGGTGAGGGACCTCACAGGTTAGTCATCTCGGTCCTGATCAAAGACAACAATAGTCTTGACCTCTGGTAAAGTTATTAAAGGTGGTCTTCTGCCACAGATTTTTTTTTTTTTTTTACTTTTCACAATTTAGACTTTTTTTTCTCCCGAAATTGTGAGTTTATATCTCACATTTTGGACTTGCAAATGTATTACATGCAGACAAAAAAACATGTTAAACAAATTAACAATTCGTTCCCTCGACTTAATAATATGTCAGCTCGTTTTACTAATTCGTTCCCTCGTTTTAAGTAAATCATGGCCACGTTGTAACAATTCTTTCCCTTTTAGTCCCGATTAGATGAATCAAAAAGAGGGAACCAATTAGTTCAATGTTACCAAAAACAAGGGAACAAATTAGTAATGCATTGCCACGATTTACTAAAACGAGAGAACGAATTCTTAATTTGTGGCCGGCCATGATATATAATCACTGTAAAAAAAAAAAAGTTGGATTAACTTAAAAAAGTAAGTTACCTGGTTGCCTTAAAATTGAGTTCATTTAAATAATTTTTTTTTTAGTTAATACAACAAAGGAGATTGGTTTAATAAATAGAAACTCAAATAGTATTATTTTTATTTTTTTCATGTCATGTCATGTGCAGGGCTCCATACATTTGTGAGTTTCTCAAAATCTGAAAATTCTGAGAAATAAAGTCAGAAAGTCTTTAGACCTTTTTTCTCAGATTTATGAGATAAAAAAAAAATAACTTAATTTAACTGCGGGTTTATATCTCAATAATAATAAAAAAATAGAATTGCACATTATAAATTCGCAATTCCAAAAAATTGTCACACATTATGACAAATTATATGATCAATAAGTTATGACAACATATATTTTTACATTGTTTCAACTCATCAAAATAAGTTAAGCTATTTTCAACTTTTTTATAACTCATTTTTTAAAGTCAGTTAAATATAATTAAAGTTGAAATGACTTTAACATCCAAGTTGATTATACTTAAAAATTGAAGGCAGCAACTTTTTGCGATATATAAACTTGCAAATGTGAGTTATAAAGTCAGAATTGGGAGATAAAAAGTCTAAATTACCTTAATTTTATTTATTTTTTTTCCTTGGCAGACAAAAAAAGCTTTGTAGTAGAAGTTTTGTAGTAGTTTTTTTTTTTTTTTTTTTTTTGAATATAAATATTTTTCAAAAAATATTGTATATGATTATAGAAAATAAAAGCATATGTTGGGGAAAAAACAGAGTAGCCTATAGGCTAATAAAGGTTGAAACATTTGTGAAATAGTTTCATGAATCCTTTTCAATTTACGGAACAAGCATATCGTAATTTACCTGACTTGGAGTGAAGAATCTCGGAAGAGTTTGAATAATTAATGCAATCAGCCATAATCACCAGAATTGGAATTTCACTGTCATTCTGATGTCAGACTTCAACGCTAATTATTTCGGAACAATATTATTCCTCTCTAATGATTGCAGCTGGTGAGTCATGGCTGACAGAGAACTCACCTTTCACAGAGTTCTTTTCCTCGGATGCCATGATTAACACTTTGAACATTTCACCAGATCACAATTGGTATGATAACGTAGCTTTCATAATGAGGGCTGTTCAGGGTCCTCAACCTTCCCCCGACCCCTTCACCCGCCCCCTCAATATCTTTCACCCAGATGCCTAATTTCCTGGCAGGCAACGTCTTTTGCAGACAGGCTGTTCAACGTCAAAATTACGCTCTACATCCTGATCAGCTTCAAGGGGCAGTTTGGAACAACTTTCCCTGAACTATTTCTCAACAACATTTCCAAAACAGTCAAACTCATCCCAGGATTCATCACAGTCTTTGCTAACAGAGAAGTATTGTAAAACAACCAATGAAAACTAGAAAGGCAAAGGCAAAATTTGCCAAGACAAACTTTTATGTTGGCTTGGCAAAACATTGTCTGAAAGTTTGGAAAACGCCTCAAAGTTTGAAGTTTATTTAGGGCTTTATTTGAATACTGTAAGATCTGTACAGCGTTAAGGGTTGGATAAGATCACAGATCAATTTCTGTGTTTTGTCAACCATTTCAATGGCAATTTCGGTACAAAGGAATTTGTCATTAACCCTCATTAGTGAAGCTAAGCAAGGGAGCATTAAAGAAATAATGTTTTTATTATTGGGTTCTGTGTTAATCTTTCCCTTATTTGGGAAAAAAATATGATGTTAAACACATAATATCAAGCAATCCAGACATTTTCTTTAAATATACATGCCTTGTAAAATAATGTTTTCTTACAACCCTAAAGTGCATGAAAATACCAGTTTTGAGACTCCTTTGGATTCTGTATTTAGCCTGTGTTTCTGAATCAACCCCATCACATCGGGTGGATGAAGAACATCTGGACTTCTTCACAGTGGTTATTGGGATGGTGGTCCACTCTAAACCCAAAGTTTACTGAAAAAATAACACATTCCTTCTAACTTCTGCTACAGATTTGTTTTGAACTATGTTGAATCCATCTATCTATCTATCCATTTATCTATCTATCTATCTATCTATCTATCTATCTATCTATCTATCTATCTATCTATCTCTCAGTCTGTCTCTCTGTCTGTCTGTCTCTCAGTCTGTCTGTCTGCCTGTCTGTCTCTCAGTCTGTCTGTCTGTCTGTCTGTCTCTCTGTCTGTCTGTCTCTCAGTCTGTCTGTGTCTCTCTGTCTGTCTGTCTCTGTCCGTCCGTCCGTCCGTCTGTCTGTCTCTCTGTCTGTCTGTCTCTCTGTCTCTCTGTCTGTCTGTCTGTCTGTCTGTCTGTCCGTCTGTCTGTCTCTCTGTCTGTCCGTCTGTCTGTCTCTCTCTGTTCGTCTGTCTGTCTCTCTCTGTCCGTCTGTCTGTCTCTCTCTGTCCGTCTGTCTGTCTCTCTGTCTGTCTGTCTGTCTGTCTGTCTCTCTCTGTCCGTCTGTCTGTCTCTCTGTCTGTCTGTCTGTCTCTCTCTGTCCGTCTGTCTGTCTCTCTGTCTGTCTGTCTGTCTGTCTGTCTGTCTGTCTGTCTGTCTGTCTCTCTGTCTGTCTGTCTCTCTGTCTGTCTGTCTCTCTGTCTGTCTCTCTGTCTGTCTGTCTGTCTGTCTGTCTGTCTTTCTGTCTGTCTGTCTCTCTCTGTCCGTCTGTCTGTCTCTCTGTCTGTCTGTCTCTCTGTCTGTCTGTCTGTCTGTCTTTCTGTCTGTCTGTCTCTCTCTGTCCGTCTGTCTGTCTCTCTGTCTGTCTGTCTCTCTGTCTGTCTGTCTGTCTGTCTGTCTCTCTGTCTGTCTGTCTCTCTGTCTGTCTCTCTGTCTGTCTGTCTCTCTCTGTCCGTCTGTCTGTCTCTCTGTCTGTCTGTCTCTCTGTCTGTCTGTCTGTCTGTCTCTCTGTCTGTCTGTCTGTCTCTCTGTCTGTCTGTCTGTCTGTCTGTCTCTCTGTCCGTCTGTCTCTCTCTCTCTGTAAAATTTGATTTTAAACTTTACATTAAATTATGATTATTATATTTTAACTGAAAAAATAAATTAAACAATCTTATGTTATTGTTATACTTTTATCAATCAATTGAACTACTGTATCTTAAATTGCATTTCCTGCCCGTGTCTGCTTATTATATTGTGTTTTAAAGGCAACAGTACATGGCAACCCTTCACCTGGAGCTTTAATGAAGACAGGGAGGCGTTCAGAAAAGCAGCAGCATGTAAACTGAACAGCAGATACTTTTAGTGCTGATTGGTCGGGAGTTATTTAAATAAAGTAGATTAAATTATACACACCTTGTAACCCCATTATTATTTTACACTAGCCCGGTGGAGGCTGAAACACCACAGCCGCTCAGCCTTTCCCTTTCACCTCTCATGGCATGAGCACGCACACTTATTTTGCATCATTAAAATGTGATCAGTTTATCTTTGTGTGTTTGCGCCATAGAGTTCATGAAGATGGCAATCATTAGAAGTCGTCGTAGAGTCTCTGAGAAAGAGAACCAGGGCAGAAGTCAGAGGTCAGAGACACTGAACACACAATCCTGCTGAAGACTCGCTCAGCTCAAATGATTAAGTGGCCTTTTGCTTTATAACATTTGCCAACGGCAACATAAGGACAGAATAGCTGGATAAAGCCGTCTCTAGAGGATAATGCCCTGAAATCCAAGCGGACTTGGACCTCAGAGGAGGAGATAAGACAGAAGTTCAACAGGCTGGTGGGAATTTATAGACATTTAAAACAGTCTTAGCCAGAGCAAATGACTCTGAAGCGTGACTTGAGAACCCTGAGCAGTGCGTTGATCTACTTTTCTACATAGTTAATGATCCTGCAATTAGCGTCACTAGGAATTGGCTCTTCCTGTTGTGCTGTTTATGCTCCTGTTGAAGATGAGAGCATATAATGAGGGCACCGGCTGCTTTGTTGTCCTCTGTTAGTCACTCACTCATAATGCTGAAAGAATTTACTGGTGTAAGGTTAATTTAAACATAAAAAAGCCTCAGATGTTTTCAGAGAAACATTATGTTGAAAAGACATTTGAGATAATAAAGGGAGATGATCAAGGCAGGACATGACAAAATCGAACATCAAAGTCATTGTCATACTGTCATTTACCAGCTGGATATTAAGGAATTAGAAATTTATTTTTCAGGATTGGAAAAGACATGGAAATGGAAAATACATGGAAATGGATAAACAGTCATGGAAATTTGTGTAGAGGATATATACATTTTTGTAGTTACGTTCTGCTCTAAAATGTTTAAGCGCATAAATGGCTTGTGAGGAGTAAAATTTTGGTCACGAGCCAAAGTGAGCCGTTCATTTACACAACAAATGTGTTTTTGGGGGCCTGAAAACGCAAACGAGTGCACATTTTTGAAAATGATACTGTTATCGTCTCCATGTAAACTACAAAAAAGTGACATTGTGAAAACAGTGACGTCATGCGCATGCGGGCTACAATTTCAATCTATAGGCACAGTGTTTTTTTTTACTGGCCTGGCATGAATAATACAGCGCTTTTAGTAGTTTTCGCGGATAGTTAGTAGTTTTTTAGTAGTAGTTAAAATTTAGTAGTTTTTGCCAAAGCGTCTATATCGAACGCGCATGGCACCCTTTAGCGTCAATATGAGACGCCGATATATATGGGTCAGAAGGCGCCTCCTAGCGGTCTAACCCTAACCCTACACCATACCTAAACCTACCCATCTCTCTGCGTGTTATATTGACGCTAAAGGGTTCCATGGGCGTTGGATTTAGACGCTTTGTCAAAGTGTCAGAATATGACGCCTTGGGATGAGGATGCGTTGAAATAACTGGAGAGACAGTGGAAAAGTCATGGAAATCTATTTGTCTAATGGGAACCCTTAAATACATTATTTCCTTACCTCCATTTACATACAATGTTATGCATGCAGTGCACTGGTGCAAATGGTGTAGAAATGGTTTTAGTATGTGATTTAATGGCAGATCAGAGGAGCACATGTTGACATGGTTACAGATATTCCATTGAGAGAGATGTACAAGACTTTGAGTCCTTTGATGTGTCAACCGAACAGCTCCTAAATCTCTCAGAAAACTCACAGGCGCTGGTGTGTGTGTGTTTGTGTGTGTGTGTGTGTCTATGCATCATGAAGCATAACGACTGATCTGCCCATATGGTCTTCCGGATGCTGGAACGGTCGATGGTCTAGATCTCTGCACTCCCACCCCTCAGGTGTCTTTTGTTCCCACCACGGTGTCCCCTCCCTTCTAGTCACCCACTTACTTTGAAGTGCCAATCATTTTAAAAGGAGGCGCTCACAAAGAACAAACCGCCAACATAGAATGTGTTACTTTTTTCCTTTGTCTCTTTCTCTCTTTATGTCTTTGTATGCTTTTTCCCCACTTTGTCAAACTCTCAAACACAATTATGGAATTATTAGCATAATAATAAATGACTATGCTATATTCCAGACCTGTTCTGATACCTTAACGTAATGTATGTTTTTGTTTGTTTATGGTTTTTAATCTTTTGAGTGTATTTAAAATGCAAAAGGCATTTAATATGACAAAAATAGAAAAATTAAAGTGAGTTACATTAACTTTAAGAACAATAAGAAATGTGAGCCCAGAATGAATTGAGAAAATGCATAAGGATATGAACATAACATTTTTTTGTCATAATTGCTTTGACAATTACATTGGCAAATGTGCCTCTGAAAAGTCAAGTCTCTTCTTGATGATGAATGGCTTAAAGAAATGCAAACCAATCCTTCATGCAATGAGCTGTGCGATAAAAATGAACAACAGTTCTGTTTGCTTGTTTAAGCGTCGTGAGAGAAACGATAAGATTCCCGATGCAGAATTGTTTAGGCACGATTCCAGCAGATGTTTGTACATCTCCCGCTGCTCGTCTCTCGCTCTTAGCTATAAACATGTCACAGTGGCACCAAACACTTAGCATGAAAAGAGATGTGGGGTATGTTAGACGATGTTATTCTGGGGGGGGGGGGGGGGGGACACACAAAAAACAGAGACACATTTGAACTTGAGAATGCGCCCCTGTGCATATGTGTGTGTGTGTTTGGCCTCAGGTCAGAGGATCTGGACCTCTAGCACCTGTAGCATTCTACAGGATTATCAGGATTACGCCAGAGCTTCCATGTCAATCAGAGTTTGAGCAGAACCACACAACCACTGCCCACTAATCCCTTTATCTCATCTACCACACGGTGTGTGTGTGTGTGTGTGTGTGTGAGATGACTGTATCTAGACTTCCTGCATGCACTGTTGTCAGTGACACACATTCGCTTCCTGTCAGGTCAACCTCTTCACAAATAAAACGTGACAACACTTACTTGTTTCATAAGCATAACAGTTTTATTTTCACAGCTAGATTCATGTTATGTTTATTTCATAAGGAAGTAAGGACAGGTGGGTTGAATGACTGTGTTCATTTATAGAAAGGTGTACTCAGAGTATATGATTCTGGTCATTTAAAAACAGAAATTCAACACAGACCACCAATTCTCAACTGCTTTTGGTATTTGAAGACCCAGAGTTTACACTGGACATTAAATGGCGACCCAACACAGAACTTAAATCTTGTTTGAAGCAAAACAGAAATGTCCTTAAAATACAGGTGAAACTCGAAAAATTTGAATATCGTGCAAAAGTTTATGTATTTCAGTAATTCAAATTAAAAGGTGAAACTAATATATTTAGTATATATAACTATATACATATGCATGATTATACTTTTCAGAGGGCCGACATTTCTGTATTTAAAATCCTATTTTTTTATTGACTTCATGTAATATTCAAATTTTCTGAGATTTTGAATTTGGGGTTTTCATAAGCTGTATAAACCATAATCATCAAAATTATAACTTTTGCATGATATTAAAAATTTTCGAGTTTCACCTGTAAAACACTGAAATGTATTAATTTTTTACAAAGAACTAATAAGAAAAAAATGTGTGAAAAATTATTACACTCTTAAAGATAAAGGTGCCAAAAGTGCGTTGTAACCCTAAAAAAGGGTCTTTAGTGACCCGGAACGTCATTCCCTACCCTCCTAGGGAATTGTTAGGAATCAACCCTGGTAGTATTCATCAACCAATTAACCTTCAACACAAAATATATATATATATATATACAGTATGTGTATATATATATATATATATATATATATATATATATATATATATATATATATATATATATATATAAAATGCCTGTTTTCCCATTTGTTTTTCTAAAAATGAATCCCTAAAATTAAATATTTGATCCCTGAATAAGAGCAATTCATGTGTCAATGTCTGATATACAATGATGAAGTGACATTCCACTCAGGATGAAAACAAAAGAATAGGAAGTATAATCAGCAAAACTTGAAATGGCTCAGAGATTTACTGCAGAGCAAGACCTGAACGAATCAAATATTATTATCAATTGATCTGGTGAAGAAGCTGTCAGCGATCAAAATATTGATTTTGAAGATGTTGAAAATGATAGTTTTGAGAACATGTTTGAGATCGTGAATATGATGCTGAATGTACTGGGAAATGAGCTCTGATGAGGACAGGGATGATGGTATAAAACATCTGCTCAAACTGAACCCTTCCAAGTTCCAAAAGGTAACCAAATATGCTTTATTTTATATGCTGATATCAGGTGACTTTTATATTATCGGGACAGGAGAGATCCATCCGTGTTAGATATAGATCCAGGTCGCTAAAGACCCAAATATGTAATAATGATTGAGTGAAACATTCGTGCATTTAAGGGTTAATAATTTAAAGAACATTTTTCCAATTTAAAGAACCTTTTGTGTAATGGAAAGGTTCCATGGATGTTACAGTTTCTTTTTGGAACCATTATTTTTAAGAGAATTGAAAGAGAAAATTTCAAATTTCGGTGTTGGTTTTATGCTCTCAACAGCCAATAATTTATTGCAGAAAACATATAACGGGGTTGACACCAAACCATGTTTATCCTATTTGTGAGCAAATCCATATTTATTTAAGTTCTCTTACATGCATATCGTCTTTAATAGTAGTCGTTAATGTTTTTTAAATGATGATGGGAAATCAAGCAGTCTTTTAATGTTGTCGGCATCTCTATAATTTGGCCTGCTTCTACACTGTCGTATCTAATTTAATTGATTTTATTTAAAATATATATATTTAACATTACTGAATCAAACTTAATATATTAGGTTACAACAAAACTACATTCAAGGGTAAGATCAGGTAGAAAAAGCTCTTTAACGTAACAATGCAGGCAAGATAATTTAGTGAAAATTTGAATTTGAATAAAGCTACTGAAAGCTAATTTAATCTTTACCACATGCTTGACTACCACATGCTTGACTGGTGTAAACATATTTTTATATTTTTATTTACTGACCCCAAACTTTGGTGTTTGAAACATATAAACCATTGTATATATGCATTTGTGTATTTGGATATATCTCAGTGGTGCAATTGCACAAATGTTTGTTTTCTCTATAGTGGTTTTATATGTTTCAAACTACAATTAAGTTTGTGGTCCGTAAGATTTTTTCAAAAGAAGTGAATACTTTTATTCTGCAGATAGATTAAATTCATCAAAAGTAACAGCAAAGACATTTAAAAAGATTTATATTGCAAATAGATTCATATTTTCAAATTAATCCTGAATTTTTTTTTATAAGGTGAAATATTTATTGAGCATCAAATCATTTTAGAATGATTTCTGAAGGATCATGTGATTAAAGACGTAATAATGCTGAAAATTAAGATTTGCATCACAGAAATAAATTACATTTTACAATATTCAAATAGAAAACAGCTCTTTTAAATTGTAATAATATTTCACAATATTACTGTTTTACTGTATTTTTGACCAAGTAAATCCAGCTTTGTTGAGCAGTAGAGACATCTTTCAGAAACATTACAAAATCTTACCGACCCAAACATTTTTAACAGACAGAAATGTTTGTAGTTCAAACCGCTCTTAAATCACAATCAATCACAATCACAGCAAGTTTATTAGCGTAAGTTTTCATTTCTTTATTTGGCTTATAAGCCAAAAGATCTGTTGAAGTAACAGGTTGTTATTGTGACAACTTCTCCCTGTAGTATGACAGTTTTCCCCACTATCGGTCCACTAGTATCCTGAGAATTATGGTGGAAATATTCAATAGCTTTTTAAAATATGTTCTTACAATTATTTTTTAAAAAAATAGCCTGCATCTACCATAAGATGACAAAACAAAGACAATAATTGGAACAATAATTGGAACATTCAGAATATTGAATTGATTCCAATTTGACTTCTGACCTATTATGCTGCCTAAATCATAATCATATTGGGCAAAGGAGAACTGCCCAACTCTGGCCAATTTTGTTTTGGTTCCTTGCCACTGTCACCCTTTTCGCCTTTGTCGCCATTGGCTTTTGGGTTGCTTAGTTGGGGACATTTACATTTAATTTAATATTCCACAATAATATTGATCTGCATGCATTGACACCATTATATGAGAACTGAACTGATCTGGACAATGACATCACGTTTTTCTCCAGAGCGGCTATAGCCTATATAATATATACTCAAACTGGACTTTTACCTATTTTCTTCTAGAAATAAACTTTGTTGCATTATTTTCCTGTTATCACTGTAAAGCTGCTTTTAAACAATATGTATTGTAAAAAGTGCTATAAAAATAAAGGTGACTTGACTTTACTTGACACTACTCGATAAATTAAAAGATAAAGACAAGCTACTTAAGGGCTTGGGCGTGTGCTCTGATTGGTCAATTCCGCTGTCATTCACACGCCCCTCTCCTTTAAATAGAGCGCGTGGCCCGCAGTTCAGTTCACTCAGTTGACATGAACCACTGGGAGGCGATGGAGAGATACGCGCGAACAACACGCGCTCGTGCCAGTGTAACAGCTGTGTGTTCTTACATCTCCACTGTCCAGACCAAATGAATTCAACTTCTTCCGACGACTCATGCTCTTATTTTCCCTCTCCCGCGGAGATGCCTGCATGTTACAGGGACTTATGCGGAGGAACAAGTAACTTTGCCAATATGCCATACTGGACATTGACATTCCACACAGGAGAGTCCTATGGAATATAGTCTGCACTGCCACTCTACTCAGCAGGTGAAAAACAAACTTTTCGTGTTCTGCATCATGTTGTCACTGTGGGTGTACATGATGTACTGTTGCGTGGGCTACTGCTCCACCTCACCAACGCTCATGATGGAAGAAAGGAGACTCAGACCTCTCCAGAAACAAGATCAGGAGATGTTCCTCAAAAGCCAATCCAGGGACTTATTGAACAACGAGAATGATGCTGACAGCAGAGGAGATGGCTGGGAGGAAAATAAGAGCGATGTTGGTTATGATGAGGACTCGGGAGTGGCAGGTGCTCGGAACGGGTCCGAGACCCAAAAGTTGCCCCAAGCGATTATAATAGGGGTGAAGAAGGGCGGGACGCGCGCGCTGCTCGAGTTCCTGCGTCTTCATCCTGATGTCCGCGCGGTGGGAGCAGAGCCGCACTTCTTTGATCGAAACTACGAGAAAGGTCTCGAGTGGTACAGGTGCGTTTATCCACACACAACACGCTGTTATTCATATTTACGTTTTTACATCGTTCAGGATAATAGCGGATTAAGACCAGGGAATTATGGGGCTCATATTCATCCGAGTAGTGACACATAAACCTGTTAGTAGCCTATAGTCCGTGGGAAAACTATGGAAGACTTCAGGAGCTCTGACGCCACTGTTTAAGGTTAACGATGAAACCAAAAAAAAAAAAAAAAGGTTGGACGAAGGTAGGCTATTTAAATTATATATATATATAGGCTATATATAGGCTATATATATATATTTTTTTTACATAATTTATAGGTCTACGTTTCAACAGCGTTTCAAACAATTCTGTAACCAAAAAACGTTAGATTACAAGTTATATAGGCTAATTATAAATCTAATTTTTAAAATAGTTTTTATTGTATCTCCACTGTGAAGGTCTGGAACAATACATAACCATGATTTTTACGGTCCTTTGTGATTTTTAATTTCATTGCACTCACAAAAGGCAATTTCTAGCAAATGACCATTGACTAATAATTTACATTGACTTTTTTTTTAAAGTTTTTACTAATTTTAGTGGTTTCCAGGACTGGAATTACAGTTTTACAATTCTATAATGATTTTTTTCGGGTTTTAAATAACCAATGCTGCGTTTAAAAAAAAGAAGAAAAAAAAAGAAGCCTATTTAGTTTGCTGTTTTTGTGTTTTGCCTGGTTATAATGGCCTAAAAGAGACATAACACTTTATTTTACAGTGTCCTTGAATGTTACATGTACTTACCATAGTAATAACAGTAAATTATGCATAATTACATGCAACTAACCCTCAACCAAATACTTTCCCTTACACCATAACTCACTCTTAAACCTAGCCATACCAACAAACCTGTCCCTTAGCAGCATTGTGTTTTGAAATACAACATCAAGGCAGTAAGTACATTGTACCTAACTATTTTTTTTTTACATAGAAAAGTAGATTAAAGGCACCTGCCCACGTTTTGTATAAAGGATTTAGACAGTTGTCAATTGGTTATTACATTTTACATATTACAAACAGAACTAATGTTGAGGGGCATGATCTACATTAAAGGAAACCGAAAGAGAGAAAAGTGAACTTGTTGAGTGTAGTTTGGTAATGGTGAACTAGATAAAATGCTGGAATGACTCAAGGCAAACATAGACTAAATAAACATTGTGCTCTGTGCTTGTGTAACACCCCTTCAGTCAGATACATTTGCACCCTCACCCTTAATTCCTAGTATTTTTTATTCTTTTACCAGACAGCCGTATTGTGAAAACAGATGAAATTAACTGTCTTCCCTTGTGTGATTTTACATTAAGTTGTAGTATAAAACATACACAGTCACTAGAGAGTTGGTTTGGCCAGTTATATTTAAGGGATAGTTCACCAAAAAAATTTACATTTTGTTTTGTCATCACTTACTCGCCCTGTTGTTTCAAACTTGTATGAGTTTCTTTATTCTGTTGATTTTCTTTTCTTCTGCTCTACGTTCTTACATACTAGAGCATGTTCGCACATGTGCACTCTTCAAAAATGGTGCTTTAAATCTTTTGATAAACTAAAAGACGTAAATTACATTTGTATGTATTCTAAATAAAATATATAGATTATACTGATTGTCAGCTTGCTTATTTGGCTCAAGATAAGGATGTATTGAGTCCACATGTCATGCAAACAAGAAACTATGCTTCTAACCGCAGGTCGAGAGCTGTCGTTCCAAACACACGACCATATTTGGCTAACGATGCTTTTGGAAAACGCATCACTGATTGACAGGGGCCAATCACAGTTCAAACTATGCCATTTGTTTCATATAAACATCAACATAGACAAAATTAAATGCTGGAAACCCTAGCAAAGGAAAATGCACCCCAAAGCTTTTTATTGTTCACGCCGCTACAGACCTTCTGTGGAGGAATCTGAAGACCCAGTTCCTTCAGTATTGACGCACAGTGGGAATACAAGGAAGAGGCAAAGAGCAGGATGAGCCCCTTTATCCAGGGAGCCCAGTAGACTAATTGTGAAGCAGAAACATGGAGAGAGAAGCATGCAGCCAGGTGGCCAAGTCTCCAGTGGAGGTATTGAGCTCTGCTGCACTGTTAGTCCAACACAGAAGAGTATCCCTGCAGGAGGCGTTCAGAAGGGTGACTGAGCACAGCAGGATTTATAACTGTACATGCAGCAGGATGTTTCATATGAAACAGAAGGGCTGATTAATTCAATAAACAGGCCATGCATTTGTGGATATTTATGATTTTGTTCCTATTTTTAAAAATATTTTACCCCTTAATCTGATTTTCTTTCCCAGCAAACCCTTACAATGTTAACTCTGTAAAGCCATAAAATAATAGTCAGAAAAACATAGCTGATTGAACCTTTAGACAAAATATATGAAATAAATAAAAAGTCTGCATGTGCTTTTGTTGAGTATTATATTTGATACTTCAGGATTTCATGCCTTGTACACTGCAAAAACAATTATATGATCAATAAGTTATGACAACATATGTTTTATATTGCTTTAACTCATCAAAATAAGTTTTTCAACTTTAAGTTATACAAGAATATTTTTTTTAAGTTCAATGTAATTGAGGTTGAAATTACTTAAACATCCACGTTGATTGTACTTAAAATTTTAAGGCAGCAACTTGCAGTGTATTATATAGTGAGAATATGGAGCTAATGCTCGAGAGGGAAAAACCTCAGTTTTATTCAGAGGACGAAACTGAGCAAAGATATGAAATTTGGTGCAGATGCTAATATTTATATGGCCAAAATATAAGGTGAAATTCTGAAATGTATCAATGAGATCTTTATAACAATAGCAGATGCTTACATAAAATGCATATAAATACCAGTTGCCAGTGCCACTCTATATCTCCCAATAATATTTCAGATGATATTTAAATGCTTAGGCTAATTTTGTGATCAAATCTATGTAGTTTTAATTGTGGTGGCAAAAAATATAATGCAGTGCAATACAATGATGATTTAGTGATGAACAAATAAATGTTCCTCAAAAACATGATGCATCATATTTGATACTCACATTTTAACATGATTTTTCTAAAAGAAAATGACTTGCTTCAGTCCAGTAAATGTTCATCTTGAAATATTCCTAACAATATAAAAGTTATTCCTATGTTTATTAAAGTCAAATAAGATTTCACAACAAAAAGCCGTGTGTATCACAACCTGAAGGTGGACATTTTTTACTTGCTAAAAAAAGTCAAAACTATCATTCAGACGACAGAAGGCATATAGAAGATTGTGTACAAAAGGGTTTTTCAGCAAAGTTTTGATCATATTGATCCTTTAGAGGCCATAGAAATTTGTGTATCAAATATAATACTATAGTATAGACTTTATAGGGTTAATGGCATGGTACTATATTACTGTAGCTACAATGGGACTAAATTACCATATTAATTTAGCATAGTTTTTGGTACTTTAAAGAATATTAGGGTATTACCAACCATGGTAGTTTAAATGTATTATAATGGTAAGAATGACATGTTGGTCCAGATTATTTCATGTGTCAGTACTCAACTGTCCCTTTGAGAGTACAGATTCAGAAAAGGACATGGTGAAAAGTTCTCTGGTGCAATCATATTACTTTTTTGACTCCGAAGCAATGATAGAGTCACAAGTAGTGGCTTGTTTGTGGATGGCAGATGCTGGCAGTAAATTGAAAGTGAGTCTATTGAGTGAGATGCTGAATGTTTCAAAAGAGGATCTGCTGAACCCCTGAGGTTCTGCATTAACCCCAGTGAGAAAGAGCAGGCAATTAGAGTGAATTGTGTTGTTTCTTTCTTCACTTTGTATGCAAATGTGCTCAGAGGGTGAAAGTGCTTTTTGAGAAACACAGCAGGATCTCCCTAAAAAAAAAAAAAAGCCCTGAGAGGAGCAGAATGAGGGTATTCTTAAAACATGCACGTAACTTTTCCTCAGTCTTGAAAGATGTTGCTGTGTGTTTACTGATAAAAATGCTGCTAGCCTTTGTGTGGGATGGTAAGGCACGACTGGATTGAAGAGAAAGATGGATTTCTTCTGTGTGAAAAAGCCAGTTACTTATAATAATTTATAAACCCTTGGCTCTTCTCTTCACTGGCATTTTAAGGGAATGTAGAGCTCTGTTCAAAAGCCTAGTGAGCTGCCTTCCTGTCTGTTGCCTAAATAAACAACTGAAATGAAACCTCATAAGTGGGTCTTTTTTAATATATAATATAATATTTAATATACAAATACACATCTTTAGCAAATGAAGGCAGAATTCAAGTCAACATGAAACAGAAGTTTAGTCTTTTCTTGATTTTGGACTTTAGGAATTGATGGGATGGCTGGATGGTTGTTGTTTGCTATTGGTCGATATCATATGAGTGACAGGTAGTCCTGCCGTTGCGCCATTAAGTGAGAGAATAGAAGAGATGTCGCTGCAAGAGGAGGGGAAGATATTTTGATTAAAGATTACAAGGGCACATGAATAATAAAATAAAAATTACACGTGTAATGGCACTAATGTAACCCCACCGGTTCTACTTGCACTGCTCCGACCCGGCGTTTCTGATGTGGGAGGCAAGCATGCTAACAAGGATGCTAAAGGTCGCAGCTTCTAGCGTTTGTCGCTAGCGTGCATCTTGAGCCCTGGGGAGTCAGGTTTACCTGCATAGCTCTTTACTAGCTGTCCTCCGTTACACTAACCCCCCTAAACCTCACTCCCACACGGGTCACGGCACCAATGTAACCCCTCTGGTTCTACTCGCACTGCCCTGAGCTGGAGTTTCTGATGTGGGAGGCAATACGTTAACAATACTTTGTCAAAATGCTTTTTTTTAGGGGGATGCAAAACCATGGGCTCTATCTTGCACCCGGCGCAAATGACTTTGTACACTGATGCATGTATCATTCGTATTTTGCACCCGCGCAAAGCTGACATTTCCCTCCACAGACGTATGTCGGCAAACTAGAGAATGAACTTGCGCTCCCTGGGTGGTTCAGCGCAAAAAAGGAGGCGTGTTCCGGCGCAAACAATCCCTGGTGCTATTTTGCAGTTCCAGAAAACAATTGCGCCACTGACCAGAAAAAAACTAGTCTAAAGTCAGTGGTGCGTTGAGCGTACATTCAGGTGCTATTTTAAGCGCGCATGCTTGGTCATAATACAGAGTGTGAACAACGCGCATACACTGTAGATGATTCTCTCATCTACACAGATGCATTTTCCTTTTTGCAATGATACATTATTATAAGGAAAAATATTAAAACACGAGGGAAATCATTGTTGTGCATGATGATGGGAAAAATAGGAATAAAGCTTACATATTTACCCAAATTATTATATGCATGTATAACCGAAGCTAATTTGGGTGGGTTTGTCCCGTCCCCAATGTCACTTCTCTTTCTTTTACGGCCCTGACGAGAACATCGATCTCCTCGGCTGTGAACCGATTCTGAAGCGCGCCTGGTAAATGCGCTGTTATAATAGTATTGCGCCATGGAAATGTGATATGACGCTCTGATTGGTTTATTTCATGTTACGCCCAAACCACACCTATGAATAATGAAGCTACTTCAGACCAACCCCTTTTAAACTTGCGTCAGGCGCAAGAGTCATTTAACCCCCCCGGAAAAGACCCGCCCACAAAGTTACTTGATACTTGCGTTTCAGATCGTTAAAATAGGGCCCCATATGTCTCACAGATTTTCAGAGTACAAGTAAAATGATTTTATTCCCTATTTTTGTCTTTTATCTGCATACAAAAATATATGATGAAATACTGTTTTATCCACAGACAGAAATACTCTAAAATCTGAGTCTGTGAGAGCGCACAAATGATAAGACGTCATACTTAAGTCATGAAAGGACCCACAGCCCCCCCAGCTTTAGCTTTGATGCGGGTCTGGAACGTGTCCAGATTTTATTAAGAAAATTAGAAGATATGGCATCTAACATAAACCTTTGTCCTTCTATGGGTGCTGCACAGTGATATACACAGGTGAATAGGATATAGATTTTACTAAACTGCGTGTTTTAGCAGGGCTAAATATAATATATACACTACTGTTTGAAAGTTTTGGGTTGGTAATATGTTTAAAAGTTTTTGAAAAAAGTTTCTGTGGTACCAACTCTATAGCTCCACCACCAGTTCAAAAATTCAACATTGAAATGGTTATAACTTTTGAATCCTTTGATCTAGAAAAATCTTAGTACACCTGAATCCACTCATTATGGTTATCACAATCAATATCGTACATTAAGACTCCACCCATTACAGTAGTGGCCATTCTGAAAAGTATAGTTCTCAGTTTTTTTGCTACTCCTCCTTCAAAATTTGTCCAATTTTGTCCAAACATTTGTTCAAATGATATTTTCACTGAGCCGCACATAAATGACTGAAGAGATTTTTTTTATTCATCTTTGTTCAAAAGTTATGATGTCGCAAAGTTAACGAAGTCCACCCAAAATTGGTTCAGAGGCTGTATCTCGGCCAAAGTTTGATCAAACGAAACGAAAATTGGTACGCTTCATCGGAAGCATGGTCTGAGGGGCCATGCCAAAGTTGGGAACAGTGCCACCTATGGGTCATGAGATGTGAAAAATAGCTGTTTTGGCCAATAACTTTTGAACAGTTTGTCAGAAAATCATAAATGTGGTAACTATGGATTCCTTGCGTCATGAGAAGTTTGAACACAGCGCCACCTAGTGTTCCAGAGATATAAAGTTTTTGGCAAAAACGCCTATAACTTTTGAAAATATTGTTCAAATTTTGATGATCTTTATGTCATTATGTTCCTTGGGTTATGCCGGTTCAGACGATATCTCATTTGTCATTTTCCAACAATGTGACTTTCCACCATATTTAAGCAAATGGTAAACAGTTTTTTCGCTACTCCTCCTTCAAATCGTGCTCAATTTTGCCCAACCTTTGATCGGATGATCTTTGGACCGAGGCTCACAGAAGTGACTGAACAGATATTTGATATTCGCTACAGTTCCAGAGATATTCTTCTCCAAAGTTGACCTAGCCTGTATTTGTAGCCTTATGCTAGTTAGCTTAGCATAATAATTAGTTATCATGCTGACCAGATGCCATTCTTTCTAATGTGGGTCTTCAGCTATCAAGTTAACCTTAAGCTACATTGGTATAGCATACTAATCTGGTTAGCATGTCATGTAACTTTTTTGTGAACTCATTCTCACACTGAAACCTCTCCTCAGCAACTGCTCCCCTAATAAGTAAGAATACTTTGGTTATTAAAGTTTCTTTTAAAGTTTTGAAAGTATTTTAATGACCTTTTTAAACCCATGGAACCATTGGAAGGCTTGGACCCTGAGTGGCTGCTAGCAGCTTTCATTTTAAGACTATTTTTGCACTGGAGCATGGGGCCTTTTTAATGATCTAGCCTAGGGTCTACAAAAAAGTCAGATTATGCTCCTGCAGGGCTCCACATTGCAAATGTGAGAAAGACATGTGCAGTTGAGTTAAAGTTTTGAATTTGCAGTTACATGAATGAGCTTACATATTGAGAACAAGACAACACTATATTATACATCAAAGCTGCAATAAGGTGTTCATGGGCTGGATTCAAAAAACATTTCTGAGAATATTTTTTTCTTAATTCTCTTATTTTCTAATTTAAGAATGAAGTTAAGAATATTTTTTATTTTTAAAACCCTTTCTAGGGAGAGCGTAAGAATAACTAAATGCAACAGATCGCTGGGACAAGCTCTAAAATTAACTATTTAAAATACACAGCATATTTAAAATGCAAATGCGACGCTGAGTGCAGAGCTTAAATCAAACCATTCAGGATGGAAATAGTGTGCAAAGTAGCGCAAAAAGTATTAGTGCAGTTTGCTCATAAAAAAAAAAAAAAATCTTTCCGTTGATCATCAAATATTTACCAAGACCTGCAATACCATTGTATACAACAAAGCCTGTTGTTTTCTTCATAAGGCAAAAATAAGCAGTGTTGGAGCAGGTTACTTTTCAATTGAGCTGTCATTCAATAAATAGGAAAACATAGTAACGTGGTTTACTCATATGAAAATGTAACTCAGATATTTTATTGTAAATTTAAAAGTAATGCATTACTTTAGTTTTAGACTTTAGTCATTTCCCAAAGTCATCTTGAATGTTGAATTGTCAATACAACTAAAAAGTTTGAGAGAACATTTCATAAGCTGACTTCATAAATTTATGTTGATTTTCCTAAAATGTTTTGTCACCATTATGGCGATTAGCATTACCTTTGGTTCGGCACTTGGAACTTCGTTTATACTATTGTAATTATCTTCCCATTGATGCAGTGATGCAACAAGAAATCAGTTATTTGGTTTCAAAGGAAGAGAAGTAATACATATACAGTGAAGAAAATAAGTATTTGAACACCCTGCTATTTTGCAAGTTCTCCCACTTATAAATCATGGAGGGGTCTGAAATTGTCATCGTAGGTGCATGTCCACGGTGAGAGACATAATCTAAAAAAAAAAATCCAGAAATCACAATGTATGATTTTTTAACTATTTATTTGTAAGATACAGCTGCAAATAAGTATTTGAACACCTGAGAAAATCAATGTTAATATTTGGTACAGTAGCCTTTGTTTGCAATTACAGAGGTCAAACGTTTCTTGTAGTTTTTCACCAGGTTTGCACACACTGCTGGAGGGATTTTGGCCCATTCCTCCACACAGATCTTCTCTAGATCAGTCAGGTTTCTGGGCTGTCGCTGAGAAACACGGAGTTTGAGCTCCCTCCAAAGATTCTCTATTGGGTTTAGGTCTGGAGACTGGCTAGGCCACGCCAGAACCTTGATAAGCTTCTTACTGAGCCACTCCTTGGTTATCCTGGCTGTGTGCTTCGGGTCATTGTTATGTTGGAAGACCCAGCCTCGACCCATCTTCAATGCTCTAACTCAGGGAAGGAGGTTGTCCCCCAAAATCTTGCAATACATGGCCCCGGTCATCCTCTCCTTAATACAGTGCAGTCGCCCTGTCCCATGTGCAGAAAAACACCCCCAAAGCATGATGCTACCACCCCCATGCTTCACAGTAGGGATGGTGTTCTTGGGATGGTACTCATCATTCTTCTTCCTCCAAACACGGTTAGTGGAATTATGACCAAAAAGTTCTATTTTGGTCTCATCTGACCACATGACTTTCTCCCATGACTCCTCTGGATCATCCAAATGGTCATTGGCAAACTTAAGACGGGCCTTGACATGTGCTGGTTTAAGCAGGGGAACCTTCCGTGCCATGCATGATTTCAAACCATGACGTCTTAGTGTATTACCAACAGTAACCTTGGAAACGGTGGTCCCAGCTCTTTTCAGGTCATTGACCAGCTCCTCCCGTGTAGTTCTGGGCTGATTTCTCACCTTTCTTAGGATCATTGAGACCCCACGAGGTGAGATCTTGCATGGAGCCCCAGTCCGAGGGAGATTGACAGTCATGTTTAGCTTCTTCCATTTTCTAATGATTGCTCCAACAGTGGACCTTTTTTCACCAAGCTGCTTGGCAATTTCCCCGTAGCCCTTTCCAGCCTTGTGGAGGTGTACAATTTTGTCTCTAGTGTCTTTGAACAGCTCTTTGGTCTTGGCCATGTTAGTAGTTGGATTCTTACTGATTGTATGGGGTGGACAGGGGTCTTTATGCAGCTAACAACCTCAAACAGGTCCATCTACACTCACCGGCCACTTTATTAGGTACACCTGTCCAACTGCTCCTTAACACTTAATTTCTAAGCAGCCAATCACATGGCGGCAACTCAGTGCATTTAGGCATGTAGACATGGTCAAGACAATCTCCTGCAGTTCAAACCGAGCATCAGTATGGGGAAGAAAGGTGATTTGAGTGACTTTGAACGTGGCATGATTGTTGGTGCCAGAAGGGCTGGTCTGAGTATTTCAGAAACTGCTAATCTACTGGGATTTTCACGCACAACCATCTCTAGGGTTTACAGAGAATGGTCCGAAAAAGAAAAAACATCGAGTGAGCGGCAGTTCTGTGGGCGGAAATGCCTTGTTGATGCCAGAGGTCAGAGGAGAATGGCCAGACTGGTTCGAGCTGATAGAAGGGCAACAGTGACTCAAATAACCACCCGTTACAACCAAGGTGGGCAGAAGAGCATCTCTGAACGCACAGTACGTCGAACTTTGAGGCAGATGGGCTACAGCAGCAGAAGACCACACCGGGTGCCACTCCTTTCAGCTAAGAACAGGAAACTGAAGCTACAATTTGCACAAGCTCATCGAAATTGGACAATAGAAGATTGGAAAAACGTTGCCTGGTCTGATGAGTCTCGATTTCCGCTGCGACATTCGGATGGTAGGGTCAGAATTTGGCGTCTACAACATGAAAGCATGGATCCATCCTGCCTTGTATCAACGGTTCAGGCTGGTGGTGGTGGTGTCATGGTGTGGGGAATATTTTCTTGGCACTCTTTGGGCCCCTTGGTACCAATTGAGCATCGTTGCAACGCCACAGCCTACCTGAGTATTGTTGCTGACCATGTCCATCCCTTTATGACCACAATGTACCCAACTTCTGATGGCTACTTTCAGCAGGATAATGCGCCATGTCATAAAGCTGGAATCATCTCAGACTGGTTTCTTGAACATGACAATGAGTTCGCTGTACTCAAATGGCCTCCACAGTCACCAGATCTCAATCCAATAGAGCATCTTTGGGATGTGGTGGAACGGGAGATTCGCATCATGGATGTGCAGCCGACAAATCTGCGGCAACTGTGTGATGCCATCATGTCAATATGGACCAAACTCCCTGAGGAATGCTTCCAGCACCTTGTTGAATCTATGCCACGAAGAATTGAGGCAGTTCTGAAGGCAAAAGGGGGTCCAACCCGTTACTAGCATGGGGTACCTAATAAAGTGGCCGGTGAGTGTAATTTAGGATAATAAATGGAGTGGAGGTGGACATTTTAAAGGCAGACTAACAGGTCTTTGAGGGTCAGAATTCTAGCTGATAGACAGGTGTTCAAATACTTATTTGCAGCTGTATCTTACAAATAAATTGTCAAAAAATCATACATTGTGATTTCTGGATTTTTTTTTTTAGATTATGTCTCTCACAGTGGACATGCACCTACGATGACAATTTCAGACCCCTCCATGATTTCTAAGTGGGAGAACTTGCAAAATAGCAGGGTGTTCAAATACTTATTTTCTTCACTGTATATATATATATATATATATATATGTGTGTGTGTGTGTGTTTGTATGTATGAATGAATGATCTATAACATAACTATATTTCATGTCAATTAATAATCTTTTATAATTTTGTTGCTAACACTTATGTCCTAAACACCTATGAAACTTTTAATTGGTTTTATTTAATCCCTCTAGATTTGTGGTCCATCTTGCTATTTATCATGCTTGAGTCACACAGACTTCAACATTCAGCATGCTAAGCACAACAATGGTAACAGTTATATTTTATAAGTAAATTAGCAAGTACTCTCTACAGTTCTTTAGTTACTAGAACTCTTGTGTAAGTGAACTATACTAACTAAGCATTTGTCAGTACCACCACATACTATTCCTATTTCACTTTACTTGTTTTTTTAAGGCATTCGCTTTGCATGCATTTTTTAAGTAAGTCTAACTAATTAGATTTTAGTGTAGTGTCACATGATAATGATCTAATACATCAATCATTCTAATACTCTCTAAAATATTATATGATCCTTAAAGTATGACAACTTACGTTTTTTCACTGCTTTAACAAAATAAGTTCACCAGTTTTCAATAAAAAAAAAATTATACAAGATTCCACTCATTTTTTAAAGTCAGTTAAATGTAATTTAAGTTGAAATGACTTAAACATCCAAGTTGACTGTACTTACAAATTCAAGGCAGTAACTTGTTTTTTTGCTCAAGAAACATTTATTATTATTATTATTATTATTATCAATATTTCCATATCAATATTTTGGTGGAAACCTTGATACATTTAAGATTCTTTTGATAAATAGAAAGAACAGGATTTATTTGAAAGAGAAATATTTTATAACTATACACTTTACTGTCACTTCTGATTAATTTCATACATCCTTGCTGAATAAAAATAATAATAAAAACCAAAATACTAACTCCAAACTTTTGAATGGTAGTGTAAACTCTCCCAGCAAGCTCTTATGAACCTCAAAGAATGAATCATCTTGAAAGAATCACATTATATTTTAAGTGTCATATTTTAAAAGATGTTGATTTGCATGTGCTATCAAGGCTGTGATTTAAAAATATAAGACATTCCACTGAACAGTTGCATAAGCAGAAAGCAACTCATTAAACTGTGCAGTTCCCTGCTGCAAAGTGCTGTTCTGACGACCATCTTCTCAGCAACTCAAACTATCCTGAGGGAACTTCAAACAGCACAGAGACTTTAAAAGGCATAAACACCAGCCTTTGAACGCACTACCTGATAACAGATAATGTAAACATAGGTTTACAGAGAGCTCTTCAAAAACATGCTCCAGAGAAGCCACAACTCACTTCCCTCTAGACAAAACAAGGTAATAACTGCCATCTAACACAACAGGCTCTCTAATTTAACCCCGTGGTGCTTCAGAGTTTTATTTCTCTGCCCGTCCAAGAGTGCAGTTTAATCTTAAACTGTGGCCTAGTAAAGACTTTATTATGCTGGCCTGTGAGCAGAAATCAGTTTTTTTTCTTGACTGTTCCTGGCTTCAGGGTTGGCTCGCTAAAATCCATGTTTACTCATTTATTAGTAGAGCTTGCTTAAGCAAACATCATTACTATTGATTAATGTTATGAGTTTTTCAAAACCTCTCTCTGCTAAGGATGTGAATGGTTGCTCAAATCTTATGGTTTGTCAAAGAGAGATGTGCAATTACTTTGTAATTGGATGGACTTTTCACACTTTTCGCAGAGACACAGTATGCATTGATTGAGGGTCTCAAGTATTTAATTCATTAAAAATAACCAGCAGTAGTTTACTGAGAGTATACAATAATGTGTACATTCATAAACTAAAAAGTGGACTAGAAGTATTTAACTAGTAGTTCACTTGTAGAATAGTTGCAATTCTGAAGAAAAACTTATGCAAACTGTACTCAAAGTTTACTGTTGTTACACTTTAAGTATACTTAAAAGTATAATTTTATAAAACAAAAAGTGAGACAATTCAGTCCTAAGAAAAAGTAGGTTATACTAGTAAATTGATTTTATACTTATTACACTTTTACTTTATACTAGAGCTGCACAATTAATCAACCAAAGATTAAAACACCCCCCGTGATCTCATTCCTAAATTCGCTTGTGTCCATTTAAACCTTTGACAAAATCACACCGAAATATTCAAATCTGATCCAGAGAGAGCAGTCGTCATGAACCCTTAGAAACAGCTTCACAAACAGTCTTTTTAACCACTCAGTATCGTTATTTCTGTTACAAATATTCATATCGTCACAGAAATTCTGGGATAAAAGTTTATAGTTCGGATAAAAACACTGATGCTCAAAATAGAGCAAATAATCTGTAACATGGCGCTTCAAATAACAGTTACATCGATTACATCATTACAGCAGTAGGTGGCGACAGGTGACTGTTAAAAAGATGTATTTGTCATTGAATCATTCATCCAAGAGATTCGTTCAAAAATGCTGATTCATCCAGTGATTCTCAATTTATCCAGAATCGTGCAACTCTATCCTTGCTACATAAAATATACTTGAACTTTACTAGTGCTTATTGCCATTAATACATCTTATTTTTCACAAGGCAAGCACAACACTCTGCACCCATTTATTGCTTTTCTTTTTTACTAATCATGCATATTTTTGCTTGTTGAACAGAAGCAAACTTTAGGTAACTCTTCATTGCGATGCTCCCCAACAGACATTCTACTGACTTTAAATAATTTTGCAACTACATGTCAACTAACTCTCATTAGAGTATCAGTAGACTGTCTGCTTAATATCTGCTTTATTGTGACGGTCCTCAACAGACATTCTCCTAAGTAACTTTGCAACTTCATGTCAACGTATTCTTTCTAATCCTACCAGTCTATTAATACTCTACTGAGAGTTAGTAGACATAGGTGCAACTTTACTTATCAACAGAATGTGTTATTAAAGGGACCATCAAAATAAAGTGAAACCAAACTTTATCCTTATGTCTAATAATGAGTTTTGTCTGTAAAACAGCATGCTGGATTAAGATGTTTGGAAAGCCCATGCTTCTGGGCTGTGCAATCTGTTAAGAAAAACAAATGGCAAAAGCTCTTATGTGTCCGGATTCCACGTTTGTGTTTGTCTGCTCGTATGAATAATGCATGCGGCTCTGATTTGAGTCTTGTTTGCTTGGGGACCAGGTGGAAAGTTTGATCAGTTGTGTGTTGTATCCCTGTGGGCCACTGCAAAAGACTCTGCTTGTGTATCTAAGGGACTGTGAACGTAATTGCAGAGATACAGAGCCATCCCATCCCCCCAATATGTGGCCATGTCTCATTCGTTTTTTATTTATTTATTTATTTTTTACATCCCTTATTTATGATGAGAGTCCAAAGAGAAATAGTGAGGTTTCTAAGATTACATAAGATGCAGTGCATGAGTTTTTATTTATTTATTTTTTTATGGTTAATGAGCTCGGCCCACTGCAATCCCCCAGACAGGATTAGCTCTCATCCCCTGACACTGAGGAACCAAAGCGTCTTTCTTCTCCTCTTGCAGTTTAAACCCTTTCCACACTTCCACACTTCATGCCAGTAATTGCTTAGATATTATCTTTTGAACTTTGTCTTGAAGGAGAAGTTAAGACAACAGTACATATAATATGAATACCTCATTAACAGGCGTAATCGTTACAGCAACATTTCTTTCCCTACTTTCAGCTTTCAATTTTATTTTCAAACATCTGTCACTGTCAAAACTCTTGTCACTGGCAAACTATAAATGGCTTTGGATAAAACGACTGTTGTTTCAAGAGGAAAAGTTGATGGGCTTGTCCAAACTGTATAAACATAAATATTGTTTGACAGTTTAAAGGGGTCATATTATGAACATCTACCCATTTCCTTATTCAATTCAATTCAATTCAAATTTATTTGTATAGCGCTTTTCACAATACACATTGTTTCAAAGCAGCTTTACAGAAAGTGCATTAAAAATGTACATAGAAAATACAGTTAGTTCATCATGTATTAATTTAGGGCATAACATATAATGCCGACTTATCCATATAATTAAACTGGACTTTTTTGCTGCTCTGCCTTTAAGACTTTAAAACACCCTTATTGCATTTTAAAGAGATTACAGGGGTGATATGATCTATTATTTTCATTTATTTATTTGTTGTCTTAACTTTGCTGCACATTTGCTGCCCTTCAATACTACTTACCACTCAAAAGTTGGTGCGATTTTGTTTTCGTTTTTTGAAAGAAATCTCTAATGCTCACCAAGGCAACATGTATTTGATCAAAAATACAGAAAGAACTGTAATATTCTGAAGTATTATTAAAATTCCAAATAACATTTTTTTATTTATTTTTTTTATATATAGATATATTAGTAATTTATTCCTGTAATGGCAAAGCTGAATTTTTTTTAGCATCATTACTCCAGTCTTCAGTGTCACATGATCCTTCATAAATCATTCTAATATGATGATTTGATGCTCAAGAAACATTTATTATTATTATCAATGTTGAAAACAGTTGTGCAAACCGTCATTTTTCATGATTTGTTATCACAACACTTTTTTGTCAAATCAACTTTATTAATTTATATGGTTGAGATAACATAATAATTTGAGTTTCTGTTGATTAAACCAATCTCCTTCATTATATTAACAAAAAAAAGTTTAACCAACAATGTTTTTTTGTTTTTTTTAACAGTGAAACAAATCAAGGGAAATTTGATTCCTCATTATATTACTACTAGCCCTTTAATAAAACAACTCCTTGTAATAATCATAGGTGATATCGCTGATATCTTGTCCTCTGTCAACCTTTCCTGACCCTGCATTGACCTGAGTTTGTTTATTATCGTGCATACGTCTGGTCTTGCATAAACCTCACTTGACCTAGTTCAGCCTCATTCTCCCCTTGCTAGCTGTTAAAAGACTGTTAATTTGCCAATTACAGCTGCTGGCCTGATACTGCTGATTCAGGTGTCATGGGAGAGGAATTAAATACATCCACAAGCGAAAAACCTAGTGTGAAATAAAACACAGGGGAAAAGGGAGTAGGCTGCATCATTTATGCACATGTCCGTGCCTTTGTGTGATTTATTTAGTGATCTGTATTGAGAGATAGTTTATTAGTAGAAGGATTATTTTAAGACTGTAAGAGGGATTAAGCGGAGTTTGAGGAGATGGGTGCTTTTCTTCTGTGTGCTCAATAAAACTTCATAATGCCGACTGATCCAGTCACTATAACTCAAGCACAGATTAACTCATGGTTATCAATCTGAAAATGTGACTTTCTATATATTAGGCCAACAGCTTTTGGTCCAGTCTACTTTGCCGTCTTCTTTGTAGTCTAATAATATTAAGTCTGGTCCAATTTGCACCTTAATCTGGCCATAAACTTCCATTAACTACCATTGCAAAAATGATGAGGGGGTATTAATTATAAAGACATGTTTGCAAAATTAAATGACTGGCTTTTATATTGTTACTGAAACCAACGCAAATTATTACAATAATAATAAAAATAAAATAAAAACTATATATATATATATAAACAAAATTTAGTTTTATCTGTAAATTACTTCACAATAAATATTTTTCCATAGCACCCTGCTAATATGGTTACACTTTATTTTTTAAGGTGATTTTGTAATTTTGTAACAATGTAATTACACAAAAAAATTGAGTATTATTAATTAACTACACTGTAGGGCTATGGTTATGGTTAGGGTTTGGGGTTAGATGCTTTTAATTATGCATAATTTACTGTTACATTTTTTTTGCCAATCAGTCAGTTTGAAGATTGTAGTAATAGCCTTTCTAAAATGTAGATGTAGATAGATATTTTTATGTACCCATTTATAATATATGATAAAAAAGTGTTTATAAAGTCAAGATGTTTGCAAAATTAAACAAATATTTAAAAACTGTTAGAACGCTGTATGACATTGAAGAGAAAATATGAAGAGATTCATTTTTAGATATTTTATTATTTCAATTTAGATTCACTGTAAATTGCTTTTCACAATAAATGCTAGGACCCTGTTAAAAAAATATTGCATTAAGCACATATAATACATATTTATTTTAGTGGTAAACAGGTGTAGCTACTATATTGCATTCATTTGTTTCTATAGTAAGGGTTCAAACTAAAGATTTGGTGGCACAACTTCTTTTCTTCCCCAAAAGCAGATTGGAGCCTGTATTCCAAACACTCTTGTTACAGTAGCTCAAATGATAGATTGTCTTGTTTAATATCATCAAATGGGTTTAATTCCTGTTGATAACATGTAGACCTTGAACATGCTGTAAGGGAACATTTACACGACAACAATGCACTGAAATGGAAAAATTTTTGAAAAGTTTTGCGTATGGACAACAACATTGTCAATACGATCCCCGTTCCCACAAGAGTGTGAAAATGACAATAAACTCTGTATTATTCATACGAGGCCAGTAGTTAACGATGTCATTTTGTAAAGAAACATACACGCCTATAGACTGAACACGCAATACTCATGATGTTACCGTTTTCGCAAATTTGCGTTTTTGTAGTTTGCACAGAGACGATAACGGCACACACTGTTGTCGTGTAAATGGACGGGCAAAACGCACGAGTTCTGTTTTTAATTAAAAACGCAGTCGTGTACGCATCAGATGGTCCTGAACTACCATGGGTGTCTCTTCTGATGCTGAGACTGTCTTCTTTGAGCTTTGGGTCTTTAGCCGTACAAAAGACAGAGATGTGTGTGTGTGCCTTGGCAGTCCTGCTGTTTTTCATATCAGTCGTGTCTGTATGAATCCTTCTTTGATACTCACCCCATGCCTCTCTGCTTCTAGGGAACTAATGCCCAAAACTCTGGAGGGTCAGCTGACTATGGAGAAGACACCAAGCTACTTTGTAACCAAGGAGGTTCCAGGCCGGATCCACGCCATGTCTAAGGACACTAAGCTGATAGTTGTGGTCAGAGACCCAGTAACCCGGGCGATCTCGGACTACACACAGACCCGCTCAAAGAAACCTGACATCCCGTCTTTCGAGAGCTTGACTTTTAGAAACATCACAGGCAATGTAATAGACACCTCGTGGAGCGCGGTGCAGATCGGCATGTACGCCAGACATCTGGATCAGTGGCTGCAGTTTTTCCCCATGAGCCAGTTGATGTTTGTGAGCGGGGAGCGTCTGATCAGCGACCCGGCCGGGGAGATGGCCCGCGTGCAGCACTTCTTGGGCCTGAGGAGGGAGGTCACGCACAAACACTTTCACTTTAACCCCGCCAAGGGCTTCCCGTGCCTCAAAAGACCCGAGAGCAACAGCAAACCGCACTGCCTCGGAAAAACTAAAGGCCGCACGCACCCAAACATCCATCCAGATGTGATTCAAAGACTGCGAGACTTCTACAAGCCATTTAACAAAAAGTTCTACCACATGACCGGTCATGACTTTGGCTGGGACTGATTTTTTTTTCTTTTCTTTTTTTTTTTTCCTTTAAGAACATGTTTTGGAAAATAATTAATTGTAAAAAACAAACAAAAAAAGTATAGATCTATTTTATAATAATTTATTGAAAATAATATACTCACTTGGCTGCCTATCTGTTGTTGTACATACTGCAAGTTTCTACCTTTTACATTCCAGTCAAATCTGTAAGCTTGATATTTTGTCTTTTCTGATGGGAAGAATTGTTTGAAGTAGGAATTTAACTCTCTCCCCGCCAGCGCCTGGCATTTTTGATAATTCTCAGAAAAATGTAATGGCCCCCAGAATATTTTATTGTGTGAATGCAATGCAATAAAATGAGTGAAAATGCAATATATTAAAAGAAAGAACAGACTCTGCTTTGAAAAAAACAACAACCTTTTTTTCTAGCTTCATGCAATCTTTTTATCAACACTTGAATGTGGTTAAAGGTTGTTTCAGTGATTTCAGGCCCAAAAAAGGCCAAACCATAAATGATCACATTCATCTAATCTTTCCTAACGATCCGCTAGCTGCCCGCCCCATAAGCATGCCGTCCAAAAACCGCGTCTCTGCATGCAGCCTAGGCTCTGAGATCTGCACACAAAAACAAATGGGTACAACCACCACTCAAAACCAAAATAAAGTGTTCCAACCAATCACCGACTGGGGCGGGTGTTGTGAGGTTTTGAGCTCGTTCACGGCTGGACGCGAAGTCGGAGCAACACCCGCCCCTGTCGGTGATTGGTTGGAACACTTTATTTTGGCTTTTTTGGGCCTGAAATCACTGATACAACCTTTAAGTTTCCTAATTTTTTTTTGAAAAAGCCGCATTTTGAACAAAAAGCTGAGAACTTCATTCGGATCAGATTTAAAACGATGGTCAAAACATAGATGGAGCAGATTGAGTTCATCAGCACCCCCAAAGCTTCACAGTCCTATACCTCGTACTGGGTCGACATTTCATTCAGTAACGTTAGGCAGTTTTGATTTATATGCTGTTTAATATTTGATGATCCAGTTATTTAACATGTGTGTAAGCAATCTTCTATCAGTTTTTTTCTGCTTTCTCACCTGTGATTTGGGTCCGGAGATTCTGGACTATTTCTGGCGAAAATGAAGAAATTCGTAATAGCGCCCCCTATAGTGTAACAGTGAAAACATGGATAGCTGGAATGGCGGGGAAAGAGTTAAAAGAGGGAATGTTTGACAAAGGAAAATAGCACAATGAAACTAATTACGGGTATATGATATGATGAATCATATTTTGGTAAACATCATCTAATGTTTTTTTTTTTGTTTTTTTTTTTTGAGGATTCCAGCATGCTATCCTTCATTTTAAAGGGGTTAAAGGGTCGATGTTGGGTCTCAGCTGTTTCAAAGCCACATCTTGTGGATCAATACACATACACCTATACTACATGTCAATTATGTCAGAAAAATGGTTTGGCACTGATGTTTAGGACACCACATAATTTAAGAAAATGCAATTTTCTACATATAGCATTACACACAGGAAGTCCTTGAAGACAGACATTTTAACTGTATTACAACCGTGCTTGATACTCTGTTACAAAAGCCTGTATTGATCATTTTCAACAAGAGAAATGCAATTCAGTCAGACAGAAATGTCATGTTATGACTTCATGTTACTGTAAGTTCTTTTTATGAAACATGTCATAAATGTTTTTTTTTGGAGGGCCTCTTTCAGTATGAATATGAAAGGGAGAAATTCGATTGAAACGGGAAAGTGAAATTCCCTTGTCATAATTATTTTTCATACATCAATGGTTGAGTTTTATTCAACCCTTATTATGTATTTTCAAATGTTGTTGTTTCTGATGAAATTTAGTTGAAAAATGAGTGTACGGTTGTTTCTTTCCAACTTCATACCAAACAGGGGTACGAGTCGAGACACAGTATTTCTGTGCCGTGATGAAATAAATCTATTTTTCCCAGAGTGTTGCATGTCTTATTGTGTTTATTGATGCAAATATAATTTTTCACGGTTTCCACAAAAAGCAGCACAGCTATTTTCAACATTGATAATAATCAGATATGTTTCTTGAGCAGCAAATCATATTAGAATTTCAGAAGGATCATGATGACACTGATGTGAGACTGGAATAATAATGCTGAAAATTCTGCTTTAAATCACAGGAATAAATAACATTTAACAAGATATTTTAATAGAAAACATTTATTTTAAAATGTAATAATATTTCACAATGTTTCTGTTTTTACTGTATTTTTGATCAAATAAATTTACCTTTGGAGTGCATGAGTCTTCTTTAAAAAAACATAAAATAGCGTATATCCAAGCATTAAAACATAGGCTACCTGATCATTTTGAATAAGTATGATCATGCAGACATCTCAGAAAACACATGTCCCAGAATTAAAAACTCAACACCCTGTTACATCAAATTTCCAAATGAATTTTAACGTCTCACTCATTTTTCTGCTCTGTTTTTCTCAGCTGTCAAACAACAGGAGCTTATAGCACATATCAGCCTGCGGGAATCTGTGCAAACAACAATCCCCCAGCTGGGAAAAAGCATTTACAGTTGGTTTCGACCTTCTCCCTGTATAATTGCTGAGAGGGTGCTTCTTTTAGCGAACTTTGCCTGGTATCCCGCTATTGCCAGGGGCTGCTTTTATGTCCTGCTAACAGCCAGACGAGGGCCATTTGTAAGCTGTTAAAGATGGCCTGATAATAGATGGAGGGAATCACTCGCTGCTTGTTGATCACATCAAAATGCTGGGACTAAAGAGGACAGGCATTTGCCAGTGTAAATTGTGATGTGATGTGTTCCCAGCAAGCAATTTTGCGTTTAAAAGAGGTCTAATAGCCGTCCAAACAAAGCCCAGACGTCAAGGCAAAATTTGGCCTGTCATGACAATTTAATAGACGTCTAAACCATAGCCCAAGAATAGACTAGTCCTCAATTAGATAACAAAGAAATGAAATGAGTGAAGAAATGAAACCAAAATGTAAACACTGTTGACTCTGCTTACAAGAGGGAATATCTCGCAAGTTATTTTGGCAAAACCGACATGTAACCAAATTCAAGGTTATTTTGGCTAGAAGTGGGTTAATAGCCTGACTATATCGGGTCTATAGTTAACCAGATGATGACATGACGGCTATTGCTTGCTGGGTTTTGTCAGACTTGTCAACCCAGCTAACTAATAAAAAGGGGTTGTTTAAACGACACTGGTTTCAACTAAAAATGGACAACTTTTTGTGCGTCTTGGCTGTTCATTTACACGACAACTTTTGTCAAAGTGTACGTTTCTTTTTAGACAATACCATTCTCGCATCCATGTAAACTACAAAAGTGAGAATTTGTGAAAGCGGTGACGTCATGCCCATGAGTATCACGTGTTCGGTCTATAGGCACGACGTGTTTCTTTACAAAGTGACATTGCCAACTACTAGCCTGGCATGAATAATACAGCGTTTTTTGTCGTTTTCAAGGATCCCTGTGAACGAGAATCGTTTTGACAACGTTGTCGTTTAATCGAACCCTAAGTATGCTTTTCTAACATTCCTATTAAGTTATGAAAATGTAATTTCTGAATGTTCTCAGAACATTTAAAGTGAACTATGTGAACTTAGAGATCCTTTTAAGGGAATGTTTTCTCTATTTTATCATTTTGCAAGTATTATGGGAACATACATTTTGAATGCAATGTATACATCTGAAAAAAGTAGTGAGTAGCAACATTTAATAAACAGTAGACTAATATAAAACTAAACTGTTTAAAAAAAAAAAGGTTCCATGAATGGTGTATAAACAACATTTATGTGCTAATGTTTTGAGAACATTATTAAAGACCAGATAACTTTAAACGAACATTATACTAATGTTACTTGAAGAACGTTTATTTATAATTATGAGAAAACTCGAACATTAGCTAAAGTACTGAGAATGTTCCCTGTTAGCATGGGATGCGCGCCACTGAAGAACACGCTAAAATTTCGTGTTCATCGTAGTTAATTTCATATATGTGCAGTAAATGTAAAGAGTTTGAACAGGGAATTATTTAAGTGCTTGTAAGGCTCCAATTTCTCTTCGATCACCAAGGTAACAGTGTTTATAATGTGCCAGTTAACAGCAGGTGCTGTTTCAGGAGCCCAAGGGAAAGGTCTCCACCCTCCAAATGGTCTCCTGTGTACTAACAGCAAGTGCTGAAGGCTATGCTGTGTCCCGAAGCCCCAGAAAACAGCTCACCAGGTTGAAAAATACTGGAGAAATTGGTATCGATATTGTGGCTGGTCTCATTATCTTACTGTTTAAATAGTAGAGAAGAAATCCAAACACATCTGTTGCCAACAACATCACTGTATTAATGTGCAGTTGTTACCTAAAAAACACAAACCATAAAGTATTCTGACATTCAAATGAGTCTTTTCTGACAACAGTCGTGCAGTTTTTGTGTTCTTATTAACCAAATGACAAACAAAGAACATGCTGTGCAATGAAATATGAATATATTTGTAGATAAATGAATCAAAGTTTTTGAAGGAGATCTGTTATATAATTAATAATATACTACCATTAAAAGTTTTTATTTAATTTAAAAAAAAAACAGTAAAAACAGTCTTATGGCAGAGACAACCATCCGTAGGCTGGAACCATTAACAGGCTGTTGTTATGTTTTGTGATGTGTCCTTGTTCTTGAGTCCCTTGTTTGTCCTGAGCAGTCAAACTGCTCAATGTTCTTCAGAAAAATCCTCCAGGTCTCGAGAATTCTTCAGTTTTCTGGGAAACATATCAGTATCTTATGTTGCTTCCGAAGGGCAGTACTAAATGAACAAACAAACAAACTGATATTTAAACAAAATAACAAAAATGTGGACATCTTTATCCTGTTCAAAAGTGTCAAGATCCACAACAGCTAAGTGATTGTTTCCAAATTTCATTGGAATGGATAATTCTTGGAAACGATGAGTCCGTTCAATTAAACTTTTTTTAATTTAGTTTGACTGCCATCATATATGGCCTAAATGTCCTCACTGTAAAACCCCATTATAAACTTTTAAAACAAATTAAAACTTGACAGTGTAAAACATGTCCTTGGTGACATGATATTCTTCACAGAGGTTAAATCCCTTTTGTTTTAGTAGCTTTTAAACTGTTCAAGCCCTATGCTGGGCAAAGCACTTGACTTTTTCTTAATACCAGCTATGGCAGAGTTGTAGGCTTTAGGCTTTGGCAAATAAGATTAGTGAATTTTACATATGGTTCTCAACATGGGCCCTAATCCGAGTTTGAGAGTGGGCTGGATTTCCCTGCTATGAAAATGTCTTCATTGCAGACTGCATACGCTTTATACAGTATTACTCAACCATGAAAAAAGAGATTTGCTTTATTCACACTTAATCCAGATATGCAGTAGCACTTGTTTAATAGAGTAATACCTTTGAAAAGTGCTACGATAAGGAGAAAAGACATAAAGAGATCATCTTTCAGGGAGATATTCTTTTGATGAATATTGACTATTTGACATTTAATTGTCTCTTTTTTTCAGCATCAGATGCACCAATGCATTTTTACAACTGAAAACTTTAAATTAGGTTCCCTGCTAAGATGGTTCCAACTTGGATGGAGCAGAATGAAGCATTCCCGAGCTCCCTGACAGAAGTACAACAGGCCTCATTTAGTAAAGATGGGAAATCACTATTCACACATTAGTAGCAGATGGTAATATTTACCCCTGCTGGTATCATGCCCAAAATAAGCCTGATCTTAGCTCAAGAGGACAAAAAGAGATAAAGATCTTCTATTTCCACTGCGGTACTGTGACCTTGACCCAGTGTCATCCTCATAATCACAGTAATGGGGCACGAGGAATGACCCCCTGTTGTCTGTCCTCGTCACCCAGGACCATCTACAACCCAAGCACAGTTTAACCTTCAGGAAAGATCTAGAAGTAAAGGAGCTCCCATAATGTCTGAGGTGCAGAGGTGCTCCAGCAAGCTTGGCTCGGATGGTTGTATCGCCCTCTCCTCTTATTTCTTTTTCTCATTTTAATCTGTCTCTTTAAAAGTCACCATAAATTAAGCTTTGGCCATACCCGTCCCCAAGTTTAGATGCTATGAAGAGGAATCAAACAAAATAACACAGGAACTAGGGTACATTTACACAACAACAATATGCTTAAAACGGAGAAGTTTTTCCTTTGAGTTTTCCGCGTACAGACGACACCATTGTCAAAACAATCCCCATTCACACGGATCGCAGAAAACGACTAAAAACGCTGAATTCTGCTGCCAGGCCATTAGATGACGATGATACACTATATCCTGAACACGTAATACGCATGTGCATGACGTCGTCGTCTTCAGAGATTCGCATTTTTGTTGTTTATATGGAGACCGGTTTAAGAAACTCGTTTTTAAAAGTTTGCGTTTTCAGGCTCCTAAAACGCTGTTGTCGTGTTAACGGCATAAAAATACGTTTTACGTTTTTAGTTGAAAAAGGTGCCGCGTAACCAGCCCCTAAAAGTCCATAAAGACTGAAAATAGCTGAACCATAACCTAACATAAAGGTTTTAAATCAAAAGCATTTTCACAAGGTTTTTAACCACACACTTTTGTGTGGATTCTTTATATCTGCGATTTTGTATGTTAGTTTTAAACACCCAGTTTTACACTTCTATTTATTATATCCATAATACTGCAAATTTATGTTCATATCTATAAATGTGCCTATTCTGCAGGGCTGCCAATTTTTTTGTTTTGCTTGGAGTGTGAATTGTGGAGATTGGGTGTTGATAAGTGACACATGAAAAGTGTATTTGGGGGGTCAAATATGTTTACATAACTGGTAGGGCTACTGTTTTATTGGTGGTTGACTCAAATTTCACGATTTCAATTCATAAGCTTGTGATTCCATTCCGATCTTGATTCAATGTTGATTCATTTGAAATAAATATCAGGTTCAGGGACATGTTATTTAACTATATCTCTTCCAGACTGTTTTCTTGTTTCCGTTGGCCATCCTCAAGGTTATATTATAGGTTTCTGTGGATACTGCTGCTCCCTGCTCAAACTCCTCTGCTCCTCCATTCTGCTCTGAACATCGGAGTCCCAATTCGTTACAGACCTACTTTGCAGAATTCCAAATGTTTCCATGGTTTCTTGCATGGGCATGTCACTCCCTGTCACCCTGGCAACCCTCTCTGTTCTCCTGGTACTTTATTCAGCACACTTTTGAGGAGAGATCTAAAAGAGTTTTCTCTTCTCTGCTGTCAGATTGTCTCTGACAGAGGTTGGAAAAATTAAAATGGAGAAAGGCAGAGATGTTTCTCAACCTCACAGAGGTGTTAAGCAGATGTTTTGTCTACTGTTCTCTCATTTCAGTGTTGCTAGACTCAGTATGATACTACAATTTTCACATTCATTCAATTCTAGAGCTGCAGTCCGTTTCTGTGGCAGATCATGCCACATTCGAGGCCTCCATACATGCCTCGTACGTGTGGTACCAGATGTGGGCCGGATCTGGGCCGACACTATGATGCTGTCTGGGTTTTGAAGTCTCATATTCACGTACACCTTCAGACTGCACAATGTGCCAGCCAGTACAGTTTCTATTGGCAGGATTTGGAAAATTACACTTTTCTCTGTAACCAGGGCTTGACATTAACATTTTTGCTCACAAACATAGCTATGGTTTTTCAAAGTTACTAGCCACTCAGCATTTTCACTGGCCACGATTTTGACATTGATACCATGGGAAAAACTAGCATATAGGTATGTTTTATATTATCTTATAATTTTGCAGCAGGTAGGCTGTTGTCACTTTAAGACCGGACGCCCGGATCCATTATACTGTTACACATGCGTTTTCTTTCTCAACTGTTTACGTTCACTTAAAACATAACTGACTGTGTTTACGTGAACACTCGCCAAGAACGGCATTTTGACATTATTTTGTGTGTATTTGACTGATTAAGCCCAAAAATAACTCAATTTAGTGCTGAGAGGCAGCTTTATGTGTGCACACTTTAGCTCAAAATCTGCGGGAATGAGTATTTATGTGTAATACGCACAATATTCCCACGCCACAATCCGAGCCCTGTAACACCAACAATACTCATACGGAGCAAATGAGAAGAGGAGGGTTTGTGTGTCAACTCTCTGTCGGAGAGATGAGAGGGCGAGAAAGCGCAGCTGATATTGTGTATCTGTTCTTTGGGCTCTGAGTATTGGAAGTGTTTCAGATAGAAACATCTATATTTTTGACAACACTGCATTGCACTTTATTATTTCAGACATTTACATTTACATTTAGTCATTTAGAAGACACTTTTATCCACTTACAATTTAGCGACTTTAGAGACAGTGGGTGATCTGTAAGCAAGCGTCAAAGCCTTGAATTTGATGTGAATCAGATGCCTTTTCAAAAGACTACAATTGAAAAATCTCTATATTATATATAACATTCAACCCGCCATAGTGGCTATAGTAGGAATGACTGCATTACACTGCAGAAATACTCACACATTCGACCCCGTGCAGGTTTTAATGTCAAGCCCTGTCTGTAGTGTTATTTCATATATTGCATTTGCTGACATGCAGGCACGTATGCAAAAACATGTCTATCTCAACATCAAATAAAATGTTGTCATGTGATTCTTTATCACACAAAAATTGTATGCAGGTTGTTTGTTCTCCTTCAAGTCTCTGGATGTCTCCACCAGCATTGCATCAATCACAGCTTTAATGTTCCTGTGACATCTGAAATAATGAAAGGCAGATGGAATCTTTCTCAGCCTTTCACGGAGCACTGCAAACAACAAGAAGATGATACTATCATGAATCAACTGCTGCTGCCTGATTCTGACATGAAACCAGCGAAAGTACAAAGGCACTGTCTTTCAAAGTTGAGAAATGCATCCTACTTTACAAACATGTTGCTGATTTACAGTCCAACCATAAGCAACCATATTTACTTTCATAAAACATGTTAATTCTACACAATTCATTACTTCATATACATGCAACATTGAATTGTATCTAACTCTGCACCTTCACACAGTGCTCACTCCACAAAGAACAGTATATGACACAACAGCCAAAAACGTCCAACTGATGCATGTGAACAGACAATTAAAAAGTGTACAGTATGAACATCCCCTAAAGCCCAACATATACACTATATAAAAGTATACTTTGAAAGGCTATGTATTCGGCTGTATATATATATATATATATACACACACACACACACACACTCAGCATTTGCATCAAAACTAAAGTCCACTTTGGGCTTTACAGTGCAAAAAATATAGCTCTACAATTGTCAATAAAGGAACATGTAGACCATTTGAAGAATAGTTTCTGTCATGGAGGTGGTGGCTGTGGGAATGGAAGTTAAAAACACAAGGCGAGCGTTTCTCTGGTCATCCTCTGACTAGGGCTGTCTATCATTTTCCCTTTATGAACTGTTAAATAATTCAAACCTCAGTTTCTCTGTGAAATGTCATTCCACACTGTCTATGTAGACAGAAAAAATATGAATTGAGTGAAAAAATCCAGTTTGCTTCGTCCATGACAATGGATTGGCTGTGGCATGTGCGTTTGACGTACAGGAAGTGTTCTGCCATTAGAGTGACCGAGTTCAGTTAATTTACACGAATCAGTTCAAACCGCACATTTTAATTAATTGATTCAAGACTTTACTATGTTCTGGTATATGAAGCTGGACCCATTAAAATACAATGAACCCCTAAAAGGTATAACCTTTTTATTGAACCCTTAAAAGGGGTTCTGTATAGAACCCTTTATAGGCGTTAATAGCGCCTGATATAACCTTTTAAGGTTCTATAGAACCTTTTCTGAGTGTAGACTTATTTGATCATATCACTGTTTCTTTGTAATACTGTAAAACAATTTCCAAACAAAGTCTCTTGTTTTAGGTTTATATGATTTATATTAAATTAAATTACTAGCTCATTAGCAGATAACGTAGAATTAAATACACACTATACAAACCCAAATTCAGTAGCCTGGATGCCAGCCGAACTCAGCCCCACAACATTTGAGGATGGGAAGTTTGGTCTGGACTTTTTATACGATGACAGACAGATGATCAACAGTAACGTAATCATCCACGTCACCAAAAAGCGCTTGTGTGGAAGTCGATTACACAAAGAACGGCTGCGGCTGGAGAATTTAGATGTGTAGATTCCAGCTGTTATAGAAGATCTAACGCATTCATTTGAAAATATTCGGTCTATCCAATTGAGTGCAGAGGCATTTTATTTCCTGGTTCGGCAACACGCCCCATAATCACAGCCCAACGGAGCAGTATCAGACTCATATTCTGACCAGAATCTGAGTATGACGACGTCAGGCTACAAATTCAGCACAATATTCAGATGTTTTTTTTTTAAACATTTGCCTCATTCTCATCTTACACTCCAGTGTGTGTGTGTGTGTGTGCGTGCGTGCATGTGTGTGTGCGTGCGTGTGTGGCTTTAATATCCTAAGCGATTGTGATGGATCACTTCATGGAAATATGAAATCTTATGGTGAAATGTAGAAATTTGGCCATTCCCTCTCCACTCTCTAAAGTAAAACTCTAAAGTTTGCCAAAGTAAACCCTCTCTGAGTCCAATCATTCAGTTCTGATGTCCTGCTGTTTAGGAACTTTCAGAGTAAAAACTTCAGTGTGGTTTGATGGCAAATAGTACAATCTATTTCATTTGTCACAAATCCTGGGAATCGTTACAGTATATAATTACAATATTTCACTAACTGCTCGTGCTAAATTTATTATGTGCAACTATTTCCTCTCCAGCAGATTTAGTTCCATCAACATTTCAATGTCGGTGTCTTCCAGAAACCCATAAGTACATAAATCTAAAGAACCTTTATTAACACAAAGAGAAGTATTCTCTAACTGATGTTAAACAATAGATTTAATATAAGAAAAAGAAAAAAGTTGGCAGTAGAATAAGTTAACATGTAGTTGCAAAGTTACTTATAGTCAGTAGAATGTCTCAAGTGCAAATTACCAGTATTGCCACAAGTAACATTTACATCACCAAAATCTCTGCTGAATCTCAATTTCTTTGATCAAACGGTTGCAGAGTCCTAAAAATGTCCTTGTGTGACATACTGAGTACCAAGTTTGGAATATTCAAGAGGATGAAGAATGTGATTATAATGGTCAACAAAGAAAACAGTCTAAATCATTGGGTCTCCGTGCCTACGCAAACAATTTTTTGACGAACAAATGATGATTTGTTAAAAACTTTTTTACTAAAAATGTGTTCTGTACTCTCCTGTTTCTCTCCATTTGGATACTTCACCAGCGCAAAGGGTTTTGGGGTTGTTGTTGTTGTTTTGCACATAGGACTCTAAAACCGTACTTCTATCCCTGCTGTAAAAAAAACTAGAACTTAATCTGAGAACTGGGAAGTCTTTCCAAAGAAAGGCTGCTGCAAAATTGTACATTACTCTGGAGCAAATCACAAAAAAACCACACAAAAAAACAAGATCAAAGGAATGCCAGCTTTATGGAATATGCATGCAAGGGATGAGGGGTAAAATAGTGATATTCATTTATAGAGTCGTGAAAATGGTTTTCACCCAGTTCAAAACTCTTTTCAAAGGACTGACTTCAGCCACTTCTGCTAAATCAGTGTCCTAAAATAAAATGGTGAACTCAGTCTGCAACAATTTTAGAAAACAAATCAGAACATGTGTATAGAATCTCAATATCAGACAACCCTCACCTAACCTGTCCTGATAACTAGCACAGTCCCACAGTTTTTTACAATTCTCTGGGTCTGATGAAGTGATTCTTTCCTCCCAAAATACAAAGAGTCTCACTTCCCTCTCGTCTAGTGAAATGACTGTTAACTATATTGACAATGATGTGATAGATTGTAAGCTTGGGAAGATATTTTGCAGTGGAAGACTATTTACAATGGACTGGTTTATAGAAACATCCCTTAATAGCCATCAGTTACTCATTCCAACATAATTTATGGTACCCAATACTCTTGAAATGTGGGCATAGCTCTTCATATTTGATTCAACACTCAGATCACCCAGTTTTTATAGGCCCTTCACTGACCATAAATATAAAGTGAAGCCCTGAGATCAGGCTACATAAGCCATTTGAGCTCTGAGGCAGCTTCTCGGGCCACAAGTTGACAGCTTGAAAGTTGAATGACCGTGAACGCTTCCAGACTTAACAATGCCAGAGAATGTAGAGACAAAAAAACAAAACAAAAATCACGTTCATCAATACTTAATGCCAAAACTGTGGAGGGGGTTGAGGCAGAAGAAGGGTGAGTTTCAGTGGGGCACATTCCTGTTCATAAAAACGCTCGTTTACACCAAGCAAACCGAACTCTGGCGTCAAACAAACTAGGGCCTGCATTGTGAAAGCACCCTGAGATGTCCAGCCGAATCAGCGAATTCATGAATTCTTGGTGTGTGTATAGATATGCCTGTTTGTGTGCAATGCTTTGTAGGAAAGGGAGATGTATGATACTGGAGACATTTTAATCTTCATGGTCAAAATGAAAGATTTCAATATGGTTATCAGATTATTTTGTATTCCACTTTGTTTGTGTATGTCTTTAGGGGTGAGGGTAGAGTAGTACAATACATTCAGATTTATGCCAGCGTTTGTGCCCATGGTAAACATGGCTCAGATGGGTCTTAATCTGTAGTAATGAAGATCTGCCCTTGAGTTGTGATCTCGTGGCTCTCCTGAACTCAGCAGAGTCTGTGTGCTTTTAATGATGATTTGAGAGCCAGCACCGATGCTCATCTCTGCAATTATCTGTCCTCGCCACTAATCGTAGATTATTATCGCAGGTGTATCGAAACTGCTTGCTTTAGAAGTGTTACAAATTGAGGCACAAGAGTCTGAGAAATGTTCAGTGACAAAACAAAGCTGCATGTCATGGTAGCACACTTGATACTTTTTTACCATGTTGCTGTCAAGCTAAATTAAAGAATCTGACTTTTGATTTGGGTTTCCTATATTCACCTCAAAACGAAAGAATGCATCGTTTTAAAAGGATGCATAATTTTTACATTCATTGTTTGAACTACATTGGTTCATTAGAACTGTAGTTAAGTCACGCATGTGGTGGACTAATAACTTCTGCTAATTAATCAGTCTGAGATTGAACTGATGTTAATAATGGAATGTCATCTGAAGAGAACTTTTCTGTTTTTGTTTTCTGTGTTTTTGCTTTATTTCCAGATGTTTGGTTCCCTCTTATGTCCTACTTTGAGGTTTCCCCAGGTAGCCTTGACAAACAGCCCAGGTAGCCAGTGCAATTGGGCCAATTGCGGCTAAGTGTCGGCTCACGATTTGGCTTTGAATGTGCAGATTTTACATGGGTGTCACCACTAGGCTTCTTTGGACTTCCAGTTAGTTTTGATTTTCATCACCTGTGTTTCCCTGTCTGTTTCCCACCACCAATCTGTAACCATGGACACTGATCACCTTCCTCACAGCTGACTATCATTTGTAATCATCATCACTGTGTATTTAAGTTCCTGTCTGCATTCAGTTCTTTGTCCGGTATTGTTTGTGTTTACACGCTGTCTCACCTGTTCCAGAGCTTCAAATTAAAATACGTTTATATCTACCTTCATCTTCTGTCTTCCCTGAACCTCCCTGTGACAGAATACCGGACCAAAAGAAGTATGGAGAATATTGAATTCATCATTCTAGCTCAGAAGAGCCAGGATTTTTTGTCTTTCACCACAAGCTTCTTTCACCTTGCAGTCACCAGCCCTCTCGACGACGAAACCCTGAAGACCCTGTTCTGGATCGGGGCCAACTTCCATCAGCGCATCGACCTCCCAGACACCTCTAACCTGAACTGGAAGGAGGCCATCATCAGGTGTCTGGAGAGTGTCGCACCCCGATCCAGAACTCAGCCAGATCCAGAGCCCGGATTACCATCCTCGACCGCGGAGAACTCGTGCGTGCCCCCCGCAGACGGACAGCTACCACCCGCCGCGACGCGCCAGCCAGAGCCCGAGACAAAGAGGACAGAGCTGACCCTCGCCCCGGAGGAGGAGCTCCAACAGGAGTCTGACCAGGGGTGTGAGCCCATGACATCTGCGGACGAGGGAACTCAATCGACGGAACACGAGGACTGGCTGATCGACTTCTCCGAAGAGACACCGTCTCCCACCCTATCCCACCCGTCATATACATCTTCGTCGTTGTATATCCACTCCAGTGACTGTATCTGCCCTATCTTCAACCTGTCTGATACCTTCGTGTCACCCAGCTCAGCCAGTCCTCCAGCCCCACCGCTGCTGGATGTTCGCTGCCCTACTTCGTCTCTGGGGAGGCCCCCTGACGTCGAGCCGCAGGTCAGCCCACCATCCACAGCTTCCGGGCATGAGGATCTTCTGGCTCCGCCTCCAGCCTTGGTCCTCTGCACTCCATCTCGGCCTGTCGACCTGCCGGCTCCGTCGTGGCTCCTCCCACCTGCGGCTCCACCAGAGACCCTCGAGCTGACGGCTACATCGGGTTCCCTCGTCCTGCCGGCTCCCCCTTGGTCAGTCATCACTCTGCCTTCGCCACGGACTTACGGTCCGTCCGCTACACTCCGTCCCTCCACCCCTTCGGCTACAGCGGGCTCCTCCTTCCCCTCGGCGTCACCTCTGTCCTCCCTCACACCGACTCCGCCTCTGCTCTCGGGTACTCTGGCTCCACCTTCAGCGCTTGTCGCCTGGGTCTCCCTGTCCAGCGGCGTCATTGGAGTCCACCAGCTCTCCATCTACGCCGATGGATCCTGCCGCCGAGTCTCCGTCGGTCATCCCCCAGCTACCGTCAGCCTCCTCGCCACCTGGTCTCTTCCCTCCTTCTACTCTGCCGTGGGCTGTCGGTACTGGACGGTTCTGGGTCTGCGCCACCAGGCCTTCTCCATCTGTGCCGTCAGGGGATCGTCGTCATCCCTTCACCATCCTGTCACTCCAGCCTCGTTTCTGCACTTCACCATCACCTCGTCCACCACCAGAACCTCCTCCGGCCCTCCCTTCGTTGTTGCATTACGGTGCGAGGACGCACCTGGCCGGAGGGGGGCGTTATGTCACCACTAGGCTTCTTTGGACTTCCAGTTAGTTTTGATTTTTTTCACCTGTGTTTCCCTGTCTGTTTCCAGCCACCAATCTGTAACCATGGACACTGATCACCTTCCTCACAGCTGACTATCATTTGTAATCATCATCACTGTGTATTTAAGTTCCTGTCTGCATTCAGTTCTTTGTCCGGTATTGTTTGTTTACACGCTGTCTCACCTGTTCCAGAGCTTCAAATTAAAATACGTTTATATCTTCTGTCTTCCCTGAACCTCCCCGTGACAATGGGTCTGATTTTGGGTGAGATATGGCCATACAGATCCGGACCAGTTTAGGTCTCCTTTTACAATGTGATAAACAAAGTTAAACGTAATATCCTTTCACTGTCAAAGGTATGTTATTTCTTAGCGTATTATTTTATTTGAATTCCTATTAATATTTTTTCCTTTTTTCCCACATTCACTTTTTTCTTAACTAACTAAATTTGGAAATTCATTATTTAATTTGATTAATAATCAATTTATTAATAATCAATTTATAATGAATCAAGCTTAAAGTGGTTAAAGGGAACTTTAACATTGTTTCTGCTATATATGAGTTTTAAGATGTGTGCACTAGCTTTGACATCTAATGAAGACACCTAGCCAAACCCTTAATCTTTGTAAAGTTGACATATTTAGTTGACATGCATAAGTACATGTAGGCTTAACAAGGACACTGTAAAATATATATTTTGTTTTATTTTATTTATTTATTTTATTTTATTTGGAAGTAGATGCCCTCTTAAGGATTTTAAGGTCACAGTGTCATTTTTTAGACAAACAAATTTTTTTTTTTAATTCTGTATAAGAGTAAGTGCAAGTATATTTTTAAATTTAGCAAACAAGACTAGTACCGCCTAAGTGTTGGCGTGATTGAAGACCAGTGTTGGCTCAGTTTCAGTACTCAGTCTTGGACCAGTACCGGCTGAGTGTACCATTTTGGTTGGCGTGATTGTGGCCCTATGCCGGCAGTGTCTGCTCAGTTTTAGTACCCAGACTTGGGCCAGTACCGATTAAAGGTTGTATCAGTGATTTCAGGCCCAAAAAAGGTCGAAACATAAATTATCACATTCACCTAATCTTTCCGATCCGGTAGCTGCCCGCCCCATTAGCATGCTGTCCAAAAACCGCGTCTCTGTATGCAGCCTAGGCTCTGAGATCTGCACACAAAACAAATGGGTACAACCACCACTCAAAACCAAAATAAACAGTGTTTCAACCAATCACCGACAGGGGCGGGTTTTGCTCCGACTTCGCGTCCAGCCGTGCACAAGCTCAAAACCTCACAACACCCGCCCCTCTTTTTTAATAAAAGGTCCTGCCCCTAATGGCCCATATAGGACCAGTTAAGTGAACGTGATTTCACCAAGTGCAACATGTTGCTGAATACAGATCTTTGTTGATCCTGGAACAACATTCACAATCAACCAATCATATTTGAGAGACAAGTTTACAGTTTATGTCAAGTTTAGGCTTACAACCAGTGTTAGGTGCGTCTACATCAGTGTTATTCACCATTATTTGTCTCTGATTTAGGGATATGTTATGGGTAGGGTTAGGTTTACGGGTAGGGATAGGGTTGATCCAAGAGCATGTCTTACTTGGCAAAATCATAGTGACTTACTAGGGATCTTAGTGACTTACTAGGGACTAGCAGAATTTTAATGGCCATTGGTTATACAAGATGAAGTCTATGAATAAAAACACAGCGACCACTCAGAAGCTGGTGCAAGAAGAGGTCAAGGGTCAAATGAGTCATTAGCACATACTTACACCGATGGTGACACTCATGTTGAGGGCTTGAACAACTAGCTCACAAAAAGCATAAAAGTGTCTATATAAACAACAGAAAACTAATTGAGAGCTGTTAACAGACAGTGGAGGTTTCAAGTCAACAGCACTGTCTGAATCTTATTGTGATGCTAATGATGTTAGCGTAAAGCGAAGACATTACAGATGTGCTCTCTCAAATCAGTCAAACGTCTTCTCTTATTGAAACAGATGCAATTGCTTGTTTTATGACTTTGACGATTTGAGAATGCTTAGATGAAACTTCTGTGAAAGTAAAAAAAAAAGTGTTTTTTGTGCAACTTTGCAGAAATCCATCAAAAAGCCACACTTTTATATTCGTCTCAAGCGATTTTTCAAACAGACAGCGTTTTTAGCCACTGCCAACACTGACAGTGCTGAATTGAATGCTTTTTTAAAACCTTTTTATAGATTCAGATAAGGTGTGTTTTGCCATAAATTGATGATGATTAAGTACTAATGGGTTTTCTTGGTAAACCACAGCTCTCACAGAAAGTGACTTAGCAAAACTCAATGGTGCAAATCTTGTTCAGGCCTGGGAGAAAAGTTCTGCTGTTGTGAAGTCTGAGATCTTAAATCATGCCACTAAGGGTATGTTCACACTTAGTATGTTTGGTTCAATTAAAACAAACTCTAGTGTGATTGCTCTGTTAGCGCGGTTCATTTGAACAGGTGTGAACACTGCCATCTGAACCTTGGTGCCACCAAACAAACAGGCCAAGACCGCTGAAAAGATGGGTCTCGCTCCGCTTCCAAACCAACGCTGCTGCGGTTCAACTGAAATATAAATGCAACATGGACCAAAGACATGTAAACACACCAAAAATGGGACACAATGTCACAAAATGCGATCCTAAAAAGGACAGATACCTGCATACCTGTTTTTTCTTGTCATAGTCGCACTGTTGCCCATCACGGTTCAGTACAGGCATCAGGACCACGTCTCCTCGCAGCAGATCTTTGTGTGTCACGGAGTGATTCCTGCTGCTGTTTTGACTTTACACATTTTATAAGCTCTTCACAAGTTCTCAGCTGGTCAAACACAGTATTGTTTTGGATGTTGGGTTAGTAACGTCACAAAATCTATGTAATAAAAGCCATATCCCTATGCCTTTAGCTTCGGAATCTTTAGGTTCGGTGTTAAAACGCGTATGTGAACACTAAGCTGACCAGGACTTTTTTTTTGGTCTGGACCAAACGAACCAAGCGAACCGAATTACAAGTGTGAACACACCCTAATGCATGACCAATCAAATAAGACACCCTTAATTTGACTCACTTCAGTAAATTTCTATTAATTTCTCAAAACATAGTGTGGCCTATAAGTGAAAGAATCTCAAATGTGACACATTTTTGTAGTTACAAGATAAGGTAAATGTAGCTTTCATGGAAAACTTTTATAAAAAGGATCATTACAGTGCAAAGTCATAAAAAATTAACACACAACTGTGACATCTTTACACTGCTGTTCTCTGTGTTGCTTGCATTATACTAAACATTGCTGAAGAACCACATTGCTTGGTGAAAGGATTATTATCTATCAATAAATTATGAAATGTTTGTTGCTGTGTGTTTTTTCTCTTGAAACCTTGCCAGCTATTTGTAGTAACTCTTCATAACTCCCCTAAACTGTTTTAAAATGTCTGTAAACCACAGCTCCATGGGCCTTGTTTCTTTATTTACTAATTTAGGTAAAAAACTTGAATGAACTTAAATGAATTGCAAACTGGCCTACATTGTTGTAGCCAAAGCATCATTGTTAGTGTATTAGTGTAATACTCAATATAGCGTCATCATTAACAGCTTGGGACTTGCATCATAAAGAGTTCGTGTTCAGTTAAGCTCAGGGGTTTGTCCTCTAGGGAAACAAACAGATTGAGACTGTCTTCATTTACGGTGTTTTGCAATCCTCGAAGTGATGTGAATGTAAACAATGATGGTGTAATGTCTGAACATTACAATGTTATCATCTACACACATACTCCCTAAACCCTGTCACTCGGTTTGCATTTGTAGGCTTTTAAAACTTTAGAAAGGCTAAGAGATTCCAAATGAACCTGTGTGGTACGTACAGTTAAGGACTATGGGAATAAATGCCCAAAGCAATGTTTACATTTGTCTATCGGTGCCTCTTTTTACATTCCATGGGGACATTTAGTGCCTAGTTGCATTATTCATGAATAACACTGGATTTTAAAGGAGTAGCTCACTCAAAAGTTTAAAATTCTGTCATTGTTTACTCTCCGTCATCTATCTTCCAAGTTTACTTTTACATTTTCCATGGAAATTAAAAAATAAATGTTTGATAATTATGCAGCACTTCAATTCAAAGTATTATAAAGGTTGCCAATTCAATTTGTACATTTCATTCAAACCTTCTACACTGAAAAAAAAAAACTCTGTTGGATTTATATGATTTGATAGTGTACATCGGTCCTACATGAACCAATTAAGTTACACAAACATAATTTATTCATGTAACTTCAACATCATGGAATTATGTAATTTTAAGTAACCCAATTAAGTAGTTTCAAAGTGAATTTTAAAAGGCTCCCTGATTGGGTGATTTAGGTATTCAAATTCAAATGATCATTTATCCAATAAAGATTTCATGTATACATTTAATGTCACGCAAGATATTTTCTAGATATAGCCAACTGTTAGCTACCAATAACACTTGTTAACATCTTAAACCCTAAGATGTACATGCATCTTCAGCCAAAGTAATTGCTATGTGCATTTCTGTATCAGTCCACAGCCTAACCAAATGCTCCACTCTTCTCCACAATGGTAACCCACTGTAATTTAAATGGTTCTAATAATTCCAATGTAATTGAACATTAAACACAATTACACACTATCAAGTCTTCCCTTTTTCTAATTTTCTCAAAAACACAAAAAATAACACTTAAAGGATTAGTTCACTTTTTAAAAAACTTTTGCTGATAATTTACTCACCCCCATGTCATCCAAGATATCCATGTCTTTCTTTCTTCAGTCGAAAAGAAATTAAGGTTTTTGATGAAAACATTCTAGGATTTTTCTCCATATAATGGACTTTACTGGTAGCCAAACCGTCCAATGTCCATATGACAGTTTCAGTGCAGCTTCAAATGGCTTTAAACGACAACAGACGATGCATAAGGGTCTTATCTAGCAAAACGATCGGTTATTTCTAAAATAAATAAATAAAAAACGAAGTTATATGCCTTGCTCTGTTCTGTGATCCGCGGTCGTGACTTTCCTGTTCGAACTCGTTCATCAAAATGAACGAATCTTTTTTTCAAGTCATTTTGTTCATTATGTTCGTTGAATGAATGAAATGACTCAAAAAAAGATTTGTTCATTTTGATGAACGAGTTCGAACAGGAGAACAGAGCAAGCCGAGCATTTGTGCTAATAAAACTTAAACTTTTTTATTTCTTTTAGAAATAACCGATCGTTTTGCTAGATAAGACCCTTATGCATCGTCTGTTGTCGTTTAAAGCCATTTGAAGCTGCACTGAAACTGTCATATGGACCTTTGACGGTTTGGCAACCAGTAAAGTCCATTATATGGAGAAAAATCCTAGAATGTTTTCATCAAAAACCTTAATTTCTTTTCGACTGAAGAAAGAAAGACATGGACATCTTGGATGACATGGGGGTGAGTAAATTATCAGCAAAAGTTTTTTTAAAAGTGAACTAATCCTTTAATTTCAACATTTATTCTCTCGTAATTCAGATACATACAAAACATGCTGGGAATTAACAGGCACCGCCCAGTTTCAGTTAATGCAACAAATCATTCATGTAATCCAACACAAACGGATTAAGTAAACTTAAATTTTACATATATTTAAGCAGATTGGACGCAATCAAATTAAGTTTTTACGGTGTAAAGTAATGCATTAACTTTAACTGATGAAATTTAGACTGTTGTTCATAACTTTTATAGAGCATTTTTGGACTGTAAAAGATTTGAAAGTGATATCTGAAAATGATCAAATAACTTGTATTTTTGGTGAACTACCCCTTTACATTCCAAATATAAGTGCAACCACTATTGCATGTTCTCACCTAATGTGTCCCTCACTGAGCATTCAGAAAATGTGTAATCGCAAGTCACAACCACAATCATCCCACCTTTGAACAATTAGAAACTGACAGCGACGCATTTAACCTGCAAGCTGGCAAGATTCAGGTATCTGTGGGAGGAATGTGCAAATCTGAGCAGATGCTGGTTGAGCCTCACCTTCTGTAACTGACAAACTAGCTCATCTTTAAGGGGAGATATAGGAGAGACAGAGAGACAGGCCAGGAGACAGAGAGAACTCAGATAAGATCTCAGTTAATTGCAAGATGTGACACACTGGCTAAAGACATGTCTGAATTGAATTAGTTAATTAATTTATAATGTATAGAGAGATAACACACATAGAAAAATAGTCAGTTGTTGGATAAATAGTTAACCATTATGACACATTCGAAATACAGTCTGCCATTAAGCAGAGGTGACACTAACAATCCTTTTACGATTGTACGATTTATTTGGGATCTTCATTGTCTCCAACTGTGTCAGTCTTTGGTCGGGAGATTAATCTGTCTGTGCCATTCTCACCAAAGTCTCCATCAGTCATTTGGGCTAAAATGTTTACTCAAGGAGTAATTCGTGCTCTCATTTATCTAATTCCTGGACGAGGTCCACTGGGCCCCTCATCATTACTCATAGAGGAAGAGGGTCCAGAGGGGCCAAGCAAACAAACCCATTTAAGCAACCCCTTTTGAACACAAACCTGGAGCACTTTAACACTAACACACTCAGAGCTGTAGGTAAGGAGGTCAATGGGGTTAAACTAACTCATAGAGCTCGCAATGGCCCATATAGCCATCCACTGCAAAGGAATTAAATTGAGGCATTGTAGTCCTGCAGGGACGGCCCCAATCAAGCCGATTACTATTGCTCATATACTTAAGGTTAGACATTTAAACAAACCCCCTATCCTCTAGTAATAAACTTAGATGTGTAACTTGCACTGTTTGTTCTACTGACATGAATGATACCTCAAATAATGTTGCTTGTTGAGGATTTAAGGTATGCTGTTGCACCTTTTTCACACAACAGACCTTGCGCCAGAGAAACGAGCGCAGCAGCTATTTTAAGAATTTTGTCTTTGAACTTCGGTTTTTGCGGTAGCCCTGTATATTTCTATGGCATTGCTTTCGAAGAGTATTTAGCTGGTGAAGTGTACTTACTTACTGTAGAGTTAACCATTGTGATGTTTGAGGCGGATGTCATAACAAATGTCTGTTAACTGGAAGATATTAAAACGAGTGGTTTCTGTGATAAAAACGGGGTTTTCGTGTAAACGAGAGGCCAAACCGCAGGGAAATATCTGCGTTTTCCCTCCGTGTAAACGGGGCCTTAGACTACTTACGTTATAGTTCAGCGTTGGTGTTTCCGTGTTCTGGAAATACACACTCAAACCACTATGTGGCTACTTGCAACACGACTACTACGTAGGGGGAACAGACGTCCCGAAAAATTCTGGACAGTCCTGAAATTGAGTAGTTATTGTCTGATAAAACATTAAAAAGGTGGAGGTTGAGTCATCCTGCAGCCAGCCCCCGCCGGCTGCTCATTGGCTGCGGCATCTTTTTGTTTCTTTTTTTGGAGTTCTACAAAGAGACCGTAGGCGCGAATTTAGATATGCATCGATAAGCTAATTTTCATTCATTCGTTTCGTTGACATGGCTGGTGTATCGGAACCCCAACACGCCGCTAAAAAGCAAAAACGTCTCTTCAGGTACCGGGAGGACTGGGTGGTGAAGTATCCATCTATCCATAGTAGGCCTACACCCCCCACCGTCCCGAATTTCAGCCAATCTCATCTGGTCACCAACATGAGCAGAAGAAGATGCTTTTATTGCAAATTTATGCAGTTTGTTGGAATTCTCTTTTATCTGTCATGTTATGACTAATATTTCTGTTATATGAATAAACAAACGTATTATGTAAGTTTTTTAATTGCTAGATTAATTTATGATCAAACTCACTTGTGTGTGGAATCAGACTTACCGCTTAGAAGCAATTCAGCTCTTTCCAATGAATTCTAAACTTAAATGTTTTCAGGGACCTGCGGAATAAATCCAATGATCAATGCTGTTATCTCTGTTCTTGTGTTTTTGTATTTAATACAATTAAATACAATTAATTTGCCTCGCTGATCAAAAATGAAACAGGTGAATAGAGAGATTTGGCGCCAAAGACAAGTCAAAGACACTTCTTGTCTGAATCACTCTGTTAGGGGTCGTTTACACGACAGCATTTTCAACTAAAACCTGGAAACTTTTTGTGTTTTGGCGGTTCATTTACACAACAACAGTGTTTTTGGGGGCCTGAAAACATAAACCTTTTGAAAAAGTGTTTCAAAGTGAAAGTTTTTGAAAACGATACCGTTATCGTCTCTGTGTAAACTACAAAAACGTGAATCTGTGAAAATGGATATCATGTGTTCAATATATAGGCGCGTATAGTTTCTTTACAAAGTCACATCGCCAACTACTGGCCTGGCATGAATGGCGCTTTTAATCAATTATCGGTTTGATATGTATAGAAAAAACGTGTTTTTTTATTATTTTTTTTTTACATGTTGTAGTCATCCAACATATCTACTTCTTAGTTATGGAAGCTTTGGAATTGGATTCCGCCATGGAATAAAAAAATTTTAAAAAGTAATTATGACTTAATCTCACAATTTAATTTTTTTTCCCTTGCAATTGTGTTTACATCTTGCCATTCTTACTTTTTTTCTCAGATTTGTGAGATGTAAAATTGCAAATGGGAGTAACAAATTCAGAATTGTGTGACAAACTTGCAATTGCAAGAATTAATCATAATTGCGAGATACAAACTTCGGACTTTTTTTAATTGCATCTTTAAATCTCGCAATTCTTACGTTATAACACACAATTCTAACCTTATAACCTGCAATTGCAACTTTATGTCTCGCAATTCAGACTTTATAACGTACTCGGTTACTAACGTAACCTCGGTTCTCTCTAGAGAGGGAACGAGTATTGCGTAAGTTTAGCTTACGCTACGGGAAAGATTCATCTTCTCGAGATATTGAAGCCAAAAAATTATCCTTAATTTTGTATTCATTGTCAACGCAGTGCAGCAGCTAGCAGACCTAGAGCAGGCAGTCTTGCGTGCTCATTGGCTGCCCTGCGGGCAACTGCTGCAGCCTATCAGTGAGCCCCGCGTGACGTACGTCCAATGAAGGGCGCCCGCGCCTTCATAGCGTCATAGCCCGCCAGAATGGGCGTGGCTTAGCGTATAAAAGAAGGGGCTCTAGGCTGCATTCCCTGGTTTCTGTCGACTGAAGCGAAGTCGCTCGTGGCGCGAGCACGGCCGGTTACGCAATACTCGTTCCCTCTCTAGAGAGAACCGAGGTTACGTTAGTAACCGAGTACGTTCTCTTACGAGAGGTTCTCTCGTATTGCGTAAGTTTAGCTTACGCTACGGGAACTTTTTGTCAACGCCGTGCGCGCCAAGCAACCACCCATGAGTCGCCGAGGTTTCTCGGGGAACCCAAATAAGTGGAAAAATAAGGTGGCCAGCCACGCTGGCCATCACTTGTACATAAGCACACATAGGGAATACAGAGCAGCGCGCTGGTCTGTATAAGCATATAGCACATACCCTACTAGTGCAGCTCAACCAGGAGAGCTGAGTCACGTGAGAGTGGTCTGAGCATGATATATCTGGGCAGAACGCACAACTCTCTTAAACTGACAGAAGTTTAGCCTGCAGGGCGGGAACTTCTAGGTTACAGAACCTGACAAAGGTAGACGGGGAGCTCCAGCCCGCCGCTACACATATGTCGTGGATAAAATCCCGCTGGACCACGCCCACGATGAGGCCATGCCTCTGGTGGAATGAGCCCTGATGCCCAGAGGGCATTGCAGACCTTTTGACGCATAAGCTGCCGCTATAGCGTCCACTATCCATCTGGACAGAGTCTGTTTCGAGGCAGCGAGACCTTTGGTGCGCCCACCGAACGAAACAAACAGCTGCTCCGTGCGCCTAAAAACGTCTGAGCGCGCAGTGTAAGTCCTCAGCGCCCTGACTGGGCAGAGGAGATTCACGTCTGTCTCACTGTCTGACGCTGGCAGAGCCGACAGTGAAATGACTTGCGCTCTGAAAGGAGTGCCCATCACTTTTGGAACATAGCCATGTCTAGGTTTGAGGATGACTTTAGAGTCATTCGGCCCAAACTCAAGACACGTCGCGCTGACTGACAGCGCGTGCAGGTCCCCCACACGTTTGACTGATGACAGCGCGGTCAGAAAAACGTTTTTTAGTGATAGGTATTTTAGCTCCACGGAGTCTAATGGCTCAAATGGGAAGGCTTTCAGGGCCTCGAGGACCAAGGAAAGATCCCATATAGGAACCGACGGGGGGCGCGGCGGATTCATCCTTCTAGCTCCCCTAAGGAAGCGGATGACCAGCTCATGTCTTCCCAGTGACTGGGCGCGCGTCGACTCTGCGAACGCCGCCACGGCCGCCACAAACTTTGAGCGTGGATGGGGACCTCCCTTTATCCATCAGCTCTTGTAGGAAAATAAGCAAATGCGCAACCTCGCACGTCCGCGGGTCCAGATCTCTGTCGGTGCACCACTTGGAGAACACCGACCATTTAGACGCGTAGAGCCTTCTAGTGGAAGGAGCTCTAGATTGCGTGATCGTGTTCATCACTCTTTCTGGCAGGGTAGCGAATACCCATTGATCAACCATGCGTGCAGAGACCAGCGCTCTGGATGGGGATGCCAGATCGAGCCGCGAGCCTGAGAGAGGAGATCTGCCCTCACCGGAATAGGCCACGGAGCTGCATGTGACAGCCGTGCCAGTTCCGGGAACCAATTCTGATTCTCCCGGTGCGGAGCTATGAGGAGCACCGAGTGGCGCGTTTCCCTGATTCTCTTGATCACCTGTGGTAACAGAGGGACCGGAGGGAAAGCATACAGTGGGAGGCTGGGCCAGACCTGGGCCAGCGCGTCCTCGTTCTTCGAAAAGAACATCGGGCAATGAGCGTTGTCTTTTGACGCAAATAGGTCGACTTCCGCTCTGCCGAATAGGCGCCACAGTTTCTGGACTGTTTGGGGGTGCAGGGACCATTCCCCTGGGGGAACGTTGTCCCTGGACAGTTTGTCTGGACCGTCGTTCAAATGGCCAGGCACATGCGCCGCCCTCACCGAGCGCAGGTGCATCTGGGACCAAATGAGGATGCGTTCCGTCAGATTGCAGAGGTTTCTGGATCTGACACCGCCCTGACGGTTTACATAGGAAACCACAGACATGTTGTCCAAGCGGATGAGAACATGTTGGTCCTGTATGAACGGGAGGAAGCGCTTCAGCGCGTTCTCGACCGCTATCATCTCCAGACAGTTTATGTGGAAACACCTCTCCTGGTCTGACCACTGGCCAAAGACCGGTCTGCCCTCGAACAGCGCGCCCCAACCCGAGTTGGACGCATCTGTCGAAATGACTTTCTGATAAGAGATGGTTCCCATCGTCACTCCCTGCTGGTACCAGTCGGCTACTAACCAGGGCTGCAGAGCCGCTATGCAGGTCTGAGACACTCTGATTTTCTGGCCGCCAGAAACCCAGGCTCGGCGAGACATGCAAGCATTCAACCAGCGTTGGAGCGGGCGCATGCGCAGTAGGCCCAGCTGGAGCACTGCTGCAGCTGATCCCATACAGCCCAGCATCCTTTGAAACATTTTCAAAGGGAGAAAGCTGCCCTTCTGGAAAGATGCGGCTAGGTGGCGAACACGGCGCGCGCGCTGTGTCGACAAACGAGCCGTAATGGCCACAGAATTCAGTTCTATTCCTAAAAAGGAAATTGACTGACTGGGCATTAATGAGCTCTTGGTCCAGTTGACCGTGAGACCCAAGTTTTCCAGGTGACTAAGAAGCACTGTTCTGTGAGATAACAGTTCTGTCTCTGACTGTGCCAATATCAGCCAATCGTCCAGATAGTTCATTATTCGCAGCCCTTGAGTTCTCAGGGGGGCGAGCGCCGCGTCCATGCACTTCGTAAATGTACGGGTGCTAGAGACAGGCCGAACGGCAGGACGGTGTATTGATATACCTGGCCGTCGAAGGCGAATCTCAAAAATTGCCTGTGATGGGGTAATATCTGAATCTGAAAATAGGCATCCTCCAGATCTAGAGAAATAAACCAGTCCCTCGGGCGAACGTGCGCGAGGATTTTTCTGGTCGTAAGCATTTTGAACGGTCTTTAGCAAGTGCCTTGTTCAAATGTCTCAGATCTAGGATGGGCCTGAAAGCTCCGTCCTTCTTGGGTACGAGAAAATATCGGCTGTAAAAGCCTGACTCGCTCAGAGAAGGCGGTACTTTTTCTATAGCCCCTTTGCACAGCAGTACTGCTATTTCTACGTGAAGTAGGTGTGCTACTTCCGCATTCACTATCGTCGCGGTCCGGGCTCGAAAGCGCGGGGGACGGCGAATGAATTGAAGTGTATAGCCCTGCTTTATTGTGCTCAGAACCCATTCTGAAAACCCTGGGCTAGTTTCCCACACAGCTATGTGAGCCGCTAGGGGGCGAATGGCCTCCGGGTTCAGATCGCCGCCATTTGCGGGCTTGTGAAACTTGAGCCGGAGCCGAAGCGCGGCGCGCGCGCTCTCGGTTCTGGGCAATGGCTGCTCGCTGAAAGCCGAGACCGTCTGATTTATGTGAGTTGTCCCAATCATTATGGATGGGGAGCGTTTTATTCTCACTTTTTGACGCACGAGCAGCACTTTGGGCGGAAAAGCTTTCTGTAAGCGTGAGCGCGGGCACGAGACTTACAAGTGTATTTGACGCCCCGATCATAACGGATGGGGAGCGTCTTATCATAACATTTAAACACGCGGGCGCCGCCCGGGGGGAGGTGTGTGTTTAGTAAGCGTGAGCGCTCTTCGGCGGGCACGAGACTTACATTCATAACCTGTTTTATTGATCGTGTAACAGAGCGGGCAGATAGTGGGCACAGCCCTGTGGACACATTTCTTATATTCAACACTCGAGCGGCTTTCCTGCGCTTTATGAGAGTGTGCTCTGAGAGTGACACGAGATTTGACGTGCTTGTGTGTAGGGGTGAACACTGGGGCGTGGGCACTTTCACTACACTTAAAACACCAACGGCGTGAGCCGGATAACCAGACATTATACTCTTTTGAGATTTCTCTGGGTCGCCGTGAAAACGGCGTATGTGTGCAGGCGAGAGGGTAAATGAACCGGCTCGTTGGCTGCTAAATGGACCACTGCAGTAGCCTGTTTGAAGGGGACTGACAGGGAAATAAACTTTGACGGCGGTCCGGCCGCAGCGGGACACGCGCTTCTTTCTCTCTCATAGTTTGATATGAGTCTTTAGTGATAGAGCGGCAGAAAAATAGGCGTGGGCACGAACTCGTGGACACAATTCCTACGTTCAACACTCGAGCGGTTTCCCGCTTTAAGGGAGTGGGCTCTGTGAATAACACGGGAAGTTTTGTGCTTGTGTGTAGGGGTGAACACTGAGATGTGGGCACCTTTCTACACTAAAACCACCATCGGCGTGAGCCGGATCTGAATACGGCGGCTCGCTGAGGAGAGCTGCATAAATTTTATCTGCTGCGGGAGCCGGGATCGAACACGGGCCTCCAGCGCGAAAAGCTTAGGGTTTAGCCATTGAGCCACAGGGGAAACAACGTAAGCTTTAGTTGGCGCGAGCAGATAAGAGAGAGAGAGCGTCATCACAGTTTTCGTGTGTGTGTCGGCACTGTTGCAGGCGTGCGTGTTATAACAGGCTCACTGCAGTATAGACATTACCAGCCGCTCGAACTAGGAGGAGATGGAAAATGTTTCGGTAAAAGAGGGGGTTTGTCAGGCCTCGGCGGGACAAAAACCACACTCTTTCCTTCTTTCGCCGGTGATGCATGCTCGGGGCGCGCGCTCGCTTTCTGTACGTAAGAGAGCTGGTCGCGAGCTCAGAGGAGAGCTGCATACATTTTATCTGCTGCGAGAGCCGGGATCGAACTCGGGTCTCTGGCGCGAAAAGCTTGGAGTTTAGCCACTGAGCCACGGGGTAAACAACGTAAGCTAAGTAGCGCGAGCAGACAACAAAGCGCGCGCGGGGCGCGGTAGCTTCCTTGTAACGTAAAGGAAGCTAGCCGCGGTGAGAACAGCAGTCCATTGTGGCGTGTCCCTCATCCTCAGACGCGACGGCAGTGAGGCTCGTGAGTGGCAGCTGCGCGTCGGTGAAGGGAGGCGGGGAAGGCGAGAGCGAGGCTCGAAGGAGGTTCTCCGGCGAGCGCGTCGCTGTGGAGCTACAGGCCTTTGGGAACGGCGCTTATCACTGCGCGGTCCCACAAAGGGCGGAGTGACTGCTTCTGCGGGGGGCGCGGTAACTTCCTTGTAACGTAAAGGAAGCTAGCCGCGGTTAGAACAGCAGTCCCTTGTGGCGTGTCCCTCAACCTCAGACGCGACGGCAGTGAGGCTCGTGAGCGGCAGCTGCGTCGGTGAAGGGAGGCGGGGAAGGCGAGAGCGAGGCTAGGGAGGTTCTCCGGCGAGCGCGTCGCTGTGGCCACAGGTTCCGGCTGTCTCTGGGAACGGCGCTTCTTTGCGCGGTCCCCTTCACAGAACTCGCAGCCCCCGGCGAGTTGTGCATGTTCCTGGCCCAGGCAGAGAGCGCAGATCATGTGGCGGTCTCCGACGCTGAGCGGGGCCCTGCACGAGCCACAGGAAATGCGAGGCATCTTGACAAAGACGCTCGCTGCTCTTTTAGGAGTATACACAGAAAATACACAATTTGCAAAAAGGATACGTCGCCGGATAGCGTAGCTCGCACGGATGGCTGAAGGTGGCGAAGACGGCCGGCTTCCTCAGCGCTGTCCTAAGCTGGCTGTTCGCTGTTCAACGGCGGCGGTGGCTTCTCTCAGATCCAGCGATGCGAAGAGCTTCGCTGAAGAGACAGAAATCAGGGAATGCAGCCTAGAGCCCCTTCTTTTATACGCTAAGCCACGCCCATTCTGGCGGGCTATGACGCTATGAAGGCGCGGGCGCCCTTCATTGGACGTACGTCACGCGGGGCTCACTGATAGGCTGCAGCAGTTGCCCGCAGGGCAGCCAATGAGCACGCAAGACTGCCTGCTCTAGGTCTGCTAGCTTCTGCATTGCGTTGACAATGAATACAAAATTAAGGATAATTTTTTGGCTTCAATATCTCGAGAAGATGAATCTTTCCCGTAGCGTAAGCTAAACTTACGCAATACGAGAGAACCTCTCGTAAGAGAACACGTAATTGCGAATTTATATCATGCAATTTTGACTTTAGAACCAGTTTAGAACATGCAATTCTGACTTTATTACAATTAGCCTACATGAACTCATATCACGCAATTCTGAGAGATAAAAAGTTTTTACATTGCAATTACATTTTTTTTTTTTTTTCAGTGATGGAAACCAGCTTCCACAATAACTGGATCAGAGAAAAAATAATATTATGAAGACAGCAACATATTTCCTATTTAATTATGCAAATAAGCTTTAAGTAACTATATTTATATTAAAGCAGATCATTCGCTGCTTACATGTACTGAAATTCGACTGTATCGTGTGAATTAAAAAGAAAAATGTTCCACAAGCCTGTTAAAAATACAATGTTGTATTATCAACACATTTTTGTGGTACTCTAAATGAGTACATGTTTAATGCAGCTAAGATGTGGTAAAACCTCTAATTAATGTATGTCTTCTACCCCCAGGAGTTGAAATCCAGGCTGCCACTTTCAGTTAGATAAGTGGAGAGAAAATAAGAGAAGACATAGCGATCCATAATTACAATCTTAGGGCACGGAATAGATGCCTGCACCACCCGCAACCAGAGGAGGATTACAGACTCACAGCTGGTTGGGGATGTAGGAGCTGTGCTCAACATTTCTCTCGATTCTGCTCCTGGTTCAAGAGAAAAAAAAACAAAAAAACAAAGAGCTGGTTTGCATGCATGATCTTACACATAAACAAACAGCCTAAGATCATTTAAATGTGTTTGACTGTGGGTGCATCCATTATCGCAGGTACTTCTGTTGAGTAAGAAATTACCTTGTGACCGTTAGAAAAGCATGTTCTCTATGGCACCTGAGGGCCCACTGTCCTGCAGAGTTTTACTCCAACCCTAATCAAACACACCTGAACCAGCTAGTCAAACTCTTCAGGATCGCTTGAAATCACAGACTGAAGCAGGTTTGATATAAACTCTGCAGGGCAGTGGGCCTCCAGGATCAGGGTTGAAGACCTCTGCTCTATGGTATAAATGTGTATAGTATGAATCCAATCCAGACGTACTACATTTGTCATGTTGTTATTGTCATGTTACCTACCAGCTTCAGTTGCGTCGATTTTCTTTCACTCACAAATCCTCTCCGGTGAACTTATGGGATAGGAAAGTGTTTGATGCGTACTTCCAAATCATGCCAGAAGTAGTAGGTCATCTACTGTGAATTTGTTGGAAAGCATGCATTGCCTATTTGGAAGGAGCCGGTGTTTTTTTTTGTTGTTGTCTGGTTTTATAATAATCTATAATAATAATGCATATATATTTTATTTGTCTTTATATATTTAAATGTATTCTTACTAATACAACTTTATTTATTTATTTTTAAATGAAATTCATTTCATTTTTTATCATCTAAAAATAATACGATTTTGCTCAGCTTTTGGTCTAAACACATTCAAAGACTGGTGTTTTTTTTTTATATACAAAATCTGCAGGAGCTCCAAAAGTCCACCAGAGAGAAAGCGTGAGGTGTAAATGCAGGTGTGGAAAAAAAACAGCACAGTTTCTTTGCCGTTATACTTTACACCCACTCACTCATATGTGTTGATGGCAGACTCATTATGTCTAAAAATAGTTCTGTGGTTTGGAGCACAAGTGATGTAATTTATCAAACTTGCAAAAACTCCTCCCTATATGTTGAGCTGGCAAAGTCTTCATTCTAAGTGTAAAGCGAATTACAACCAATCATTTCTTTGGGGCTCAAAAACACCAGTTAATTAGCCTATTTGTTTCCATTACTTGCAAAGACGAGCCTATGGTGTTGTCCGTAGAACAGAAAGCTCCTCAGAGCTTTTGAAAGTCATAGAGCGCAAGAATACGGTTGCAAGAAACATTCCCCAGATCACTCAATTTAGCTGACTGTGGAGGAATGCTTTGTCCTCTTTCAGCTCTGCCTAACTCATGAACTGAATCGGAAGGCGAAGAGGTCATCCAGAAGAAAAGAAAGTGAGGGCCTGCAAGATGGGTTATTTAGCGCTTCTGAAAAAAAGCCTCTTCTCCACGCTCTCCATGAAATGCATTCCGATCCTTGCCGGCAGCAGGGTTATTATCCCTCTGTTGGTGCCAACGTGTAGGCTTTTAAGAGGAGACAAACTCCTGTTTTCTCCTGTTGGCCTTATCTTTCTCCCCATCAACAGTCAGATATCCGCGTCTCAGTTCCCTGGAGGCTGGAAGTGGAGCCGAGAGATTCCTGGGTGTTCAGAGTTTCCTCCACTCACTCCAGTGGTGGTTTAAGTGGCGGGGTCAGAGTTCAAAGGCGTCTGAAGCTGCTCGAACGTCGGTCAAAGCAACCAGCCAGCCGAACCCTAATGTGTATTAGCAAGACAAAGAGTGCGGGAGGGGCTTGGCTTTGATTTGTCTGAGATTTATGGGCATGATGAAATCAGGCCTGAATATACGCGGTTTCCCCGTTTTCTATATCATTTACTAAGATCTAAATGGACTGCTTTTGTTCAAGGAGACGGACGCCTGGGATGAAAAGGCCATACGTTGAAAGAGGGGCGTAAGGGGAGGGTTCCCAGCTGACCGGAGATGCTCTTTTCAGGTTTCCTTCAGCTGATGTGGGATCAAAGAGGAGGGTTCACAGGAGAAGAAAGAACATGCTGGGTCCTTCAGAGGTCCCGTTCTACTTCAACTCCGTGTCAAGATGTTTGCTAAGCACATGATGAAACGTGCATGTGACTTTAAGATGTTAACATATATTAGAACACCATCGAACCAATAAAAGAAGAATGATCACAGTAAAAAGGGCTTTTTTGTTTTGAAGGTGGATATGGGATACAATAAAATTACATATAGGGTCACATTTACAAATTCAGCAGATTTTTTGCATGATAAAATCCAGTAATTTACTAGGAATTCACACCATCTGAGAATTTCACGGCGGGATTCATTTGGTCACATGGATTCACGGATTCTAACTTCTGTGTGAGCAGTGCTTCATTGCTAATGTCTATAGCATGGACTTGTTTGACCATGAAATTTTGTTGAAAAGTCACTAATGTGACTGCACCTTAAGGAAATAAAAAGTCAATGTTATTGTTTTGCAAATGCAATGAAATTATTATTATTATTAAAGTTAATCTTGAACATCACGACAAGAGTACAAGAAACAGGTTTAACTCAGGTTTCTTTTAAGCTCGGGTTGCGTTTTATTTATTTACAATAAAACTATATAGGTTGCATTGCATGTACAAAATACTATAATATTGTACAATTTCAGTCGCATAATTATACCGATTCCACACTGATCCAGATCTGGGCCGACACTATGTTTCTGTCTGGGGCACCTTCATAAATTGACTAAAAACATAAAATAGCAAAAACAACCGATGCACATTCCTCATTTTGTAGATGCTGAGTTAAAAAAACTTGATGAATTTTATGTAGAAATCATTAAATACAAACATCCCTGCAGGAGGACTTGAATGCACCATTATAAGTTACCAAGTATATACTGCTCAAATGTAGTAAATCATCTATTCTGTGCAGTATGCTAGTATGCTTTTCCAATGTCTTCTTTATTGTTAACCCCTCAAATACACCCCGCTGATTTCCAGATGAAAGTCTCCGTGTCCTGTTGTAAATACTGTTCATGCCTCATGACCCATGGGTGATAAATAACCTCTGAGGTTAACCACGTTTGAAATGGAGCTGTGAGACCAGTATGGGCCCCCAGAGTTTTCTTGACATTACCAATATGTTGTCAGGATGCTCTGCCTTGGTTGAGCACTTCTGATGGTACATGTTTTGCAAGACTGGATGGATACTCAAGTGTGTGCAACAAAGGATGCTTTTAGAAAGTATTGAATCACATCTGCGTCTGTGAGGTGTTTCAGTCACGGAAGGCCGATGTGAATGTTACAAACACTTGTGGAAGATTATAGCATAGAAGCTGGTTTTGTGTGCATGTTGAGTAACATAGTAGGCTATAGTTATTTATTGAGAAGTTGTTTTGCTTTCTTTGTCTTTTTTTAATGTGATCCTGAGTTTTAGAAAAATGCTGCTTACTACTTAAATAAAACATACTACTACAAATAATATAACAATAACAATTAATTTATGTATTTGATATACAATGCTGGTGAAAATGACCAGGCAATTTTGAGGCGATTCAGACCTCTTAAAATAACCCAGCAGGCTGGTTCCAAAAACATGATCCTGACTTTTGAAAAATTCTAAATAATAATAACTAGAAATTGTTGAAATGTTGTATTTGTTGTACAACGGGTTAAAATTTGCATTACCTTACCAGATTGGATTAAGTAATTAAGTACATTTCTCTCTTATTTTGAGATCTTTTGACAGCAACTCAGACACAGACAACAAACGAATTTTCAAACAAGTATCCAGCGCCATCTAGTGGTCACATTCAAAACAACTAAAATATGAAGACTGGTGTGTGTCTCATTCATTTGTATATTATAACACGCAACGCAATACAGTTATTCATTCATTCGTTCGTTCGTTCGTTCAGTTCGTTCGTTCGTTCGTTCGTTCGTTCGTTCGTTCATTCATTCATTCATTCATTCTGTCTCTTCAAACTGATTCACAACCCATTAGTAAGTTCTAGCCTATTATAAGAAAATACAGTTCAAGTAATAGATCTCCTTTTTAACAATATTAGAGTTGAGGCACTACAATCACGTTAGCTGTTAAAATGCAGCCAATGTTTATTAAAATAGTTGCCATTGCAATTAAAATTGCGGCACACACACTGCAGAAAGAAAAGTTTTTGCTAAGGTTGGATCCAGCCTCGTCAATGTAAATACATTCATGTGGCTGGGCAGCTCCATCCATGTCCAAGATTAACAAAAAATACATGGCTTTACTCAAAGCACACACCTCCACTACTACACATACAGAACCGACCCACCCCACCACACAGGTAGGCCTACCTGTGTAGCTTTCTGATATGGTACTAATCCAGTGGTATATGCATCTGTTACTGCACTGCACCCATTCATTATTGTAAATGTAAAGGACTGAAACACCGGTACATATTCATGTCGAAGTTCTTTGACCCTGACACTGTTCCTCTCAAATGGGACCCTGTACAATTGCTTCATGGTCATGTTGTGCTTTACCAAGATGCGTCTGATAGTTGTAATGCTTACTCGATTTATGTTGTTGAATACTTGCCTATCTGCAAGTATTTGTTGCTGTAGCTGGTGGAGACGGATTGCATTGTTTACTCTATTGGTTCACTATGACAAGTCTTCTAGACATTCTGTAGAAAAATGCAACCACAAATTGTTCTCGTTTGCTTCTTTTTTTACAGTACTGTGTATACTGAACTTTACTGTATTTACCATACACAGTACTGAAACATCTCAACACGTTATCACGATATGTTTCACAAAAATGGAAGCTTTAGCGTTAAGTTCTGCCAGGAAGACTCAATTGCTACGTCACTTATTACCTTCTCATCTATTCAATCATGTCTAATACTTGCGGTATATAAGACCAGTACTTACACATGTTTGAGTTCGCAGATGCTGACGCTTTCATTCACCTCCATCCTCCCCACCACCACCAGGATGGTCCCTTCCCCTCCATCCTCCCCACCACCGGATGGTCCCTTCCTATATCTCCCAGGGGGTCGGCTGCGCCCCTGCCTTTGTCTTCAGGCAGGAAATGCAGAGTCCGGACCCTCGGATTGCGAGCTATGGACGGGGCCTACGCCAAAGAACTTTATTGCTTGCTGGGCTATCAATAAATGTATTTATTGTTACAGTATTTATTCTCCCGAGTCTTTCTGGTAGAACTACCACTTTTGTTGGAAAGGGAGCATTAGCCATGTGGAATACAATACATGTGATACAGTAACGTGATATGGTACAGTACTGTAAATACTCTAGATACAGTCTGAGTAGAGTAGAGAGTTGAAGACATACCTGTTTTCCAGTCGCAATGTCCTTATTATGGATTATGGATCACATTGCCGTCTTCAAGCAACGGGCTGTAAAAACTGTAGTATATTATATATTTATCTACAAAATATTTTCATGTCACACGATTTTTGAAACCTCTCACTCAAAGTGCAAACCTACACACCAAATCTCCAAAACCATAAGCTATTTCTCAGCCTTTGACTCAGTTTTCAATTGCATAAAACACTTTTTTCAAAACACTACACACAATTCTCTACCTAAAACACAAAAATCTAGCAGGAATTTACTTGTTTTTCTTTTCCAAACACAACCAATCAAAATGCTACACTTATTCACCAGGTCACACACACACTCCTCATATGTGCAAACACTAATTGCTTAACTGATCACTAACCAATCACTGCTTTACTGTAGTATAAGCCTATAATAGGTCAAAGGTCAGATTACTTGTTTTGAACAATGGATGCCAACAATGGACAGAGACCCCCCACACTCAATTGTGTTCTTTACTGTATTTTATAAAGAATACTTTTGGTTTACATATGTTTACGTATGGTTTTGTTGTATGCTACTGTATACAACAGTAATGTTTGGCCTAATAAATATTTTCTGTTTCTACATTGCATTGGTAATTACAGTGTACTTGTTACCCCTCTCAGAAGATTACTTTCACTGTAGAACATTGTATTGAAATGTAGATATAAGCGTATGAAAGACCAAAGAGCTTTACATTTAGAACAGCAGTGTTTACATGGTATATCCAAAAATGCACTATTATGAAATAAGTGTTTGCCATTTGATGCAAATGCTTCATTCTGACATGTGTTTATGGCATTTTGAATGCAGTGTTAATTTTTGAAGGAGATGTGAGGCATTTTGCATTTTGTGTGTGAAGTTTTGGGAATTGTGTGTAGAGTTTTGAAAAAAGGTGACATAGTTTTGAAAATGTGTGTAAGCAGTTGGAAAAAACTGTAAAGGGGAGACCAGGGATTTAACACTTTTTGCTTCAGCACCTAACTCGCTGAATTTTTTAGCTTGAGTTCTCAAACTTTTATACAAAGTACCCACATTTGTTTACTACAAATGAAACCAATTCAACCCTCTTCAAGAATATCACAGACATCGTGAGTTGATGTACAATACATGGTGATCCTTCGTTACAACCTACCCCACCGGGGTAACACAATGCTGGGGTAAGTTGTAACAATTAGACAAAAGAAGTAAAATTGGATGCCATTCCATATGATATTGTTCAAAACCAGACACGTGTGTGTGTGTGTGTGTGTGTGTGTGTGTGTGTGTTTAAATTTGTCTACTAGAACAAACTTACTTAACAGTACACCTTATAATAATACTCTACAATGTACAAAATTACATAACATCTTTGTATGTACATCTTTCGGTCAAAAAAAAACATTGTATGTGTAAATTACAGTATTTTTTTTCCAATTGCTAACACACAATTTTGCAAACTAGTCTGGTTTTATCAAAATACTTAACACAATTCACAAAACCACACACCCAAACTGCAAAATATCCTGCAAAATGAAGCACTGCAACCGAAACTACACACAAACTTTTGCATGAAATGGCACACACTTCATTCATATTACCATATTTTTGTCTAACCAACTACACACTGTTGGGCATAATGAAAAGCACTCTCATCTTTAGTATGCTTTGGCGTAATACTAAAATAGTTCAAATTATAGAATATTCTTTAGATTGTTCACATGCACAGCAATATTTGCAGATACACACACATGCTGTTGAATTTTTTTTTTTATAATTTTTTTTTTTATACAAGTCAGTGCAACATATGCACAGCAGATATATTTACATTGAACATAACACAATGATGCTCACAAAAAAACAGTAAACTGAAAAATAATTTAGAGAAAAAATATATAGAAAAAAAGAGGCAAACAAATTATTATAACAATAATTCCATTGTTGTAAAAAAAAAAAAAAAAAAAGGTGCTCACCTGTGGTCTTTTCATATGCTAACATCCTGATTGAAGTGTTAACAATGAACCATTGAGGTGTTTAACTAGGTGCACATGTATTGACCAATTAGCTCATGTAGTGTCATTTTGAATGGCAGTGTTTTGAAATGGCAAACAAGTGACTTCATGTCAGATTGTTGTGTCTTATGCAGAGAACCGTGTTCAGGTCATTTAAAAAGTGCCATTTTGAATTGCAAAATGTGTGTAAAGCATAAAATGTGTTTATACTTTTGGAAACTTGATAAGAGCTTTTTCTCTCTGTGTGTCAGTTTAAATAATTGTGCTGTGCATGTCATTTTATTGTGTTAGCAATTGGGAAAAACTGTAATCTACTAGACAAACATACTTAACAGTATTCTTAATAAACACTACTACAATATACCAGACATAATATAGTGTGTGTATATTCTTAATCAGAGTCACAGTTCTGACAGATGAATGATGCTGGTAACCCTGGAGTGCAGGCTTGATGGGCCCAGAAACTGAATAGGGCACATTTCACCCAAACCTTCTTTAGCTTTGAGTTGTTAAATTGCTCCATGCAAACCACTTTATATAAAACACTGGCAGAGACACCTCTGTCATTCGTTCTTTTTCATGCCCTAGTCACTCAGTAAAAACAATTATATTCGTTATATTCTTAGTTATTCTTAGTATGCAAGGGGACACTTTTTAAATAAGTGTTACAACCCTCCCCACTCCTGTCAGCCAATGTTTAGCTAGCTGTATTAGCATAGTGGTTTGAAATTAGCAGGGGGAAAATGCATCACATACCCCGGTCTCCCCTACATTCTAGTTTGCAAAATTATGTGTTAGCAATTGAAGAGTTCAGATGCAATTTGCAAAAGCCTGTAAGTGACATTTGAAATTTTCTTCTAGATTGATCATTTTTATCAAGCTTGTATATTTAAGTTCAGTAATTTCACTTAAATGACAATTAATAGGTAATCTTCATTGCCATTTAAGTGAAATTACTGAACTTAAATATACAAGCTTGATAAAAAATTATCATTCTAGAAGAAAAATTCAAATGGAACTTAGAGGCTTTTGCATCTGAACTCTTCAATTGGAAAAAAAATTTATTTACACATACAATGTTTTTTTTGACCGAAAGATGTACATACAAAGATGTTATTTAATTTTGTACATATTAGTTCCTAAAGCATACATAGGCCTATTAGGCCTCCTTTTTGAAAGGGTACCGCCCCAGTGACAGCCTTTGGACGTTTTTTTTTTTTTAAAGTCCATTTAAAAATAATGACATAATAGTTGTGTTAGGGTCAGTCCTGTCAATAACTACAATCTGATCAAAACTTTTAAACACTGACTTTCCTTATGTTTTCGTTTCTGATGCTCAGGACTCACAGACACTGCATGAAAAGTCATCACTGTGTCACATCTGTTTTTCTCCTTCACTGACAGAAAGCCTGACCTCAGAATCTGTGCTTCCTTCTGCTTGGCTTTTCAGACTTTTCTATCTGTCTGATTTCATTCATACTGCACATATTCATACTATAGAACATACTTTTTGGCGGTGGTAAAGTAACTACTTATTGAAAATAAGTACCTACTAAAGGATGTATGCGATTTCATACGCAGCCTCATCTGAAGTATTGAAAATTGAGACAAGGGGAAAAAAAATTAGATATTTATTTTTTTCTTAAAACAAAACAAAACAAAATTAATACAGAAAGAAGGCAAATCATAAAGTGATATATGATCTATAAAATGTTTCGGTGAGATTTAACACAACACATGAGCCTATATGTAGATATCTAGCTATAAAGTTCTGCAATGGTAAATACATAGCATAATTTCAAAAATTTACATATTTTTAAAAAAATAACACACTTCTGGAATTTAGATATAAGAAAAATTTCAAGTCGACATCAACAAACTCCCTTTGAGAAAACACTTTATTAATATTGGAAAAGGGATATAACACACAATGCAAACCAAACAAACAAAAATATTTATACTTTTCCTATATCTTTCCTCCTTGAGAAAAACTTTAAAAAGTCAGGGCCTTCATTGACACGTCATAGCATTACTATTTACAAAAAAAGCCATGAAAAAGTGATATAAATAGGCTCGCCAGCCAAAGACAACTATTGTGTCTTCTCTGTATTGAATCTTCATGAACTGTCAGTTTTGGTTGATCACATTAGGTCTAAATATTCAGGCCTGGAGGAGACGGCCGTTTGGTTAGAGTCTGTCGGCTGAGTAGTGTTCTCAGTTCTAGCACAATCCCTGAGGGCTGAACTCTCATTCTTTCTTCCTCAGGACAATGTAAATGAAGCCACTGATGAGCGTGAGAGGGAAGGCCAGCCAGGCCAGGACGAAAGCGTAACCGTACGACTCGCTGTCATTTTTCCACTCTGGGCTCATCACCGTGTAGATGATGGCCCCGCTCATCACGAACAGACCTTCGGGAGAGAGCGAAAGAGAATATAAACATGTAGACGGGGGTCCTTCCGCAGGGACAGGTGAAATGGGATGTAATAGACCGGGGAAGGAAATACTCACTGGCGAGGACCTGAAAGACGGCCGTGAAAAAGAAGCGACCTCCCTTTACGAGAGTGAAGAGCTGGCAGAGGAAGATGATGAAGGAGATCAGGGAGAAAATGGTGGCGAGGACCATGAGCGCCTGCACTGCTTGAAGCCAATCTGACAGATTGTAGAGAAACACAACCGACGTGAACAATAAAGAAAAATAGATCTGCCCAGCAACTTGGGACATTTATACACTTGCGTAGTTTTTATAGTCTTTTACTTATGTTACCATAGCTGCTTTTTTTACTAATTTACTACTATTCTTATGTCATTCGGTATCTCGACGTAGAAGTGTGTGTTTCATTGAGTAATAAATATGGAACTTTTCAAAGTTTGTTTATGTCATTTTTAAAGGGATAGTTCACCTAAAAATGTAAATCATATACTCACCCTCAAATTTTTCCAAACCTGTAAGAATTTCTCAATTCTGCTGAATACAAAATAAGATATAGTGAAGAATGTAGGTAACCAAAAAGTTAATGGGCCCCATTGACTTCCATAGTGTGGAGAAATAATGTCAGTTTGGTTACTGACATTCTTCAAAATATCTTCTTTTGTGTTTGAAATTCATACAGGTTTGGAATAGCTTGAGTGTGATGACAGGATTTTCATTTGTGGGTGAACTATTCCTGTCAATAATGCGATGAACAGTGTACCACCAAACACAAGTCTGAACAAAAATGTAAACAAACCATCTAGGTATGCAAATACAATGATTTTTACCTTACATTCACTTAACTCACCTGCATCACCAGTCTCACGGCATGTATAATCGCCATTATTTTGTGTGCAGTCATACCAGAGGTCATAACTTGCACCTGCATGTTTTCTCCAGGCCTGTTTAAAAAACACACACAAAAAACACATATGATTATATATACACATAAACCAATCGTTCTCAAAATTCCACCTAAAAAATATGACCCAATACGATCATGCAAAAGCAAGTCAGATCACAAAAATGATACTCACATTAGCACACGTGGAAACAAACAGAATGATAAGGTCCGTCAGATGCAAGACTAACGTTGCAAGCAGAATGGCCAGCATTTTGAGGGCTCGTCTAGAAGAACAACAACAAAAAAAGTTACAAAATACACACTTTCTAATGGGCAGCGTTTTACTCGTGCAGTCCCACATCTGGCCACCAGATTGCGCTGCTGTCAAACTCATCTCGACCCAAACACCCTTCAGGTTTGTTTCTTTCTTTCTTCTTCTACATTTGAATTGAAAACATCTGTTTTGTGGATACATTACGTTAATAATTACACTAATCACATTGCAGTGTTTGAAAAGCTATCTAAATCTCTATATTTATCTAAAAAAAAAATATATAGAAAAAACATCGCAGTCACACATACAATCCAGCCACATCACTTTATTTTTCTCGAGGTGCCGCCTTTTTTTCCCCGTCACGTCTAAACTGTTCATCAATGTTACTCAAATTTGTTTCCCCATCTGAAAGTAAAGATTATGTGAGGCTGGCAAAAATGTAACAAATACAATTATTATGGAGTACAAATTGAAGCATATTTCTGAAGCAGACAAGCAAATGAAGCGAAACATTCCTAAGCAGCGTTTGTTTTCATCCAGACCCGTTATTGCAAAACTCCGCCAGCAACTGCGACTTCATTGAAAACTTCAGATGTGCTCATATGAAAATAAGCCTGTTAAGACAAGCAATGCAAATACTATTATATAGCCTACATTAAAAACAAACCTCTAAAAAACATAATATCGTACTAATAATCATAATAATAAACTTTGAATGAAACGGCAAACTTCCCGTGAAAAAAAAAGGCGAAGCTACAAACGATGAGCAAAGAGATTTCCATATGGAAAATAATAATAAACACAAACGTGGTTGAATCTCCTGAAATGGACGTAGTTAATATTCCATAAATGAACTAAAGAAAGAAGAAAACCATGATAGTTCTCCCAACTTACAGGTGAAGGAGAGATTACAAATCCTTTAAAAGCGAAAGAGAGCAGGAAGAAAACACTAGGTTGCGTTTACTATGTGATCCCACTATAGATTCTCAAAGCACGAGTCTCTGTATTCCAGATGTAGTAGGCTACCACAGCAGTGTTTGCTTTTTTCCTCCTTTCTTTTTTTTTTCTTTTTTTTTTTTAGAAACGTGAGAACACCGCCCTGGAGCGTTTCTACGTCACACTTTTCTCTTTCTTTTCCCTCCCAAACTTCTCACTTTAGATGGTTAGATAGAAAAGAGCTGAATGGGCATTTATAAAGTATTTATGAATAAAGCATTTGTTCAAGAGCTTAAAATATTTTTTCGCAGGATGATTCAAACATGAACACTTGAATGTTGGTTAGGGGGAAGTTTATTCTTTAACGCAATGCACAATGATATTGGTTTTTATCATGAATTCATTATGCAGTTGTATGCATGTCATAGAGAGCTTTTAAGTTTTGCACACCTAGCAAGATCAGCTTTGTCCGCCATTTTGAACACTTCCATTTAGTGGCACAGAGTGTCTCAATGTGCGAGTGTATATTAAAGTGTTTACTAGTGTGTGTGGAGCCCCATATGCCCCTCCCAGTGGCCCCACGGTATGCCCAGAATGTTGGCATGTGTCTGTTTACTCCTGCATCTGGACTGCATAGCAAATAGATCCCGTCATAGTTGCTTTGAAGTCAAATAAAAAACCTGATTTCAACTTTTATTCAAACTTTTTCAATAGCATATTTGCGCGTCTCCTCTTAACTCTTCGTAAATGCTTGTGTCTCTCAACACTGGACTTATAAACATGTTTTGGTGCTGCCAGCGTGACTATAACAAGGGTCACATTTTCTGTTACGCCCTCATCAGGAGTCCCATGGCAGCAGCTGTGTTTGTAAATACAGTGAAGGAGGCGTTCCCTGTGCCAGCCCTGTTTTTTTTCGGGATTTTTTCTCTGCTTAGGTTTTGAGTGTTGGACGGTTTTGCTGTGGTTTGGCTCAGGAGTTCTGCTGTTCTGTGAGATGGATGGATTATTGGTCAGAGTAATGGGCTAGTGGCAGCAGGGCAATACGTTTACCCTGATCTCCCTGTTTGATGCAGGTCGCAGGGAGGGTCATAAATATACAGCCTTGACATACTGGCTGTCCGTTCACTGTACAGTATGACATAGTGCTGGCAGTGGACCATTAAGAGTGCACTCTGTACTTAGATTTTTATACTTGGTGCTCACCAAGAGTTTTTTGTTGTTGTTGTTTAGTTACCACTAACACATATGGATAACTGGACAGACTACAGAAATAGAACAAATTAGTAAAAGTAAAAAATATATTTTTTTAACCTATATTAGTGAGGAAGGTCAGCTTTGTCCGCCATTTTGAACAATGCAAATGTGTCTCACTCATCTCAATATGAGTGTTTATAGTAGGAAAAAAAATGAGATAGGAGGAAAAATTATTTCAATGCTTTTGCACTCTCCCACAAATGTTTTGCGTTGTCCCAAGAAGCTGCGTTTTCCAGAGTAACGTAGAATTTGCTCGAAAAATTTTGCGTTTCCACTACAAACTTTGCGTTCGCTCGCAAAATGTTTGCGTTCCCCCAAGAAACGTAACGTTTGCTCGCAAAATGTTTTGTTCCCCTGAGAAACTTTGCGTTCGCTCACAAAATGATTACGTTTACACGAAAAACATAGCGTTCGCACACAAAATGTTTAGGTTCCCCCGAGATAAACTACAGTTCGATTCTGATCCATTCCTGCTTTCACATTGTTGTTTTTGGATTTAACTTCTGCGGTATAGGACAAACTGTTTATTTCAACTGTTGGAAAAGTGTTTTCACACCAACAAAACTGACGCCAAACAAGTCCGCAAGCTCCAGTATGGAATCATCCCTTGTGATTTTTATTTATTTATTGTATTTAAGTATATTATCTTTTTCATAAGGGTTACTCAGAAATATGCATATCGTGTATTTTGTTTGTTTGCTATACCGGTACTTGGCTTGACTGTATGATTATGTCTTACTTCTGCACCACATCATTTCTATCTCAGCTACGTTTTGTAGTGATTACATTTGATCCCATGCCAAAATCTTGACGTTGAACCCTTTGATGTCTCAAAACATATGTTGTGACTGAAATCTTTCCCGTTATTAGCGGCTGATGTTCCTCGTAGCGGACAGTCCTGGTGAGTCACTTTGGCTCTCTGAGTTCTGTCTGCTTCGAGAGAAGGACGGTTGAGTGGGAGCGACACTTCATGCCACGCCAAGAAAGCGTGACAGTAATCAGGGAGGTTTCGTTATTAGTGTTGGATGCAGAACGACCTTGGGAATTTCACATGTGTCTGGGGAGAAGGAGGAGCAATCATCATTCAGGTCTGGAGTGAATCCGACGAAAAATAGAGCAAATGAAATTCATTGACTCACACCGGAGAGAAAGCGAGAGAGAAAAAGCTTCATGGGTGTGGGCTGAAATGAGTATTATGTCACCAAAGAACGGAGGGAGGACATCCTGAACAGAGCAGGGTGGAGGAGAGGAGCATTAATTCACATATGTCTCGACGCTGAAATGGGTTAGATCAACAAATCATGGTGCGGGGTGGTTAGCTGAGAACTTTGGCTGTCGCTTTTAAATCTGTCAGTGTCATTCCCCCAATTTCCCCTGAAACAAGATAGAAATAGGAGTAACTTTGTTGGTCTACCACCAGGTTTTGCAAAACACGTCCCTTAAGGCTATTTGAAGCTCGGACAAAAGTTCACAGCTGTATTGTGACATAATGAAAGATAAGGGTTTGTCTGAAGCGGGAGAGCTATAATTACAGTTGCTGTTTTTACTTTACTCTCTCAGACCAAATCTGTCCAAGATTTTTATGATTTCTACATAAACAGCTCTGGGATCTGTGATGAATGTTTGCATTTCCCCCAGTGATGATATCAGGCCAGAGGGGCTGTGACGTTATAAGGGTCGATGCGATCTATATGCCAAGTGTGTGTGGCCTTCATTCATACAAAGCTTGCTCCAGTTTTCTAGGGCTTTCAAATTGGGATCTGTAAGGAGGTCCTCGCTAGGTGGTCCAAAACAGTTTTAACATGCGTTTGTAGGGCTGTCAAAGTTAACAAGGTATGAAGGTAGGTATGAAGGTTTAACGTGATAATTATTTAATGCACTTGATTCTGCTTTTTTAAGAAATCGTGAGATTAATTGTGATATACTGTATATATATATATATTTTTTTTACATTTATTCCTGTGATTCAAAGCTGTATTTTCAGCATCATTACTCCAGTCTTCAGTGTCAAATGATCCTTCTGAAATCATTCTAATATGATGATTTGATGCTCAGTTAACATTTACTTATTATCAATGTTGAAAAGCAGTTTAACATTTTTCTTTTTCAGGATCATTCATGGATCAAAAGATGGTAAATAATTCTAAAAATATATATTTTATATAAAAGATCAATCTTTTTTTAGCATTAATAATGCATTTACTGTCACTTCATAAGTTTAATGCATCTTTGCTGAATAAAAAATAATTTGTTTTCTCTTAAGTATAATATCTCTTCTCAATGTAATAGTCAGTAGAAAAAAGATATACTGCCATCAATTTAGTATATTCTTTTTTTTTCATATAAGTTTTGAAAAACTTATTTTGGCATTAGTACAATGATAATACAGGTGACACTCAAAAAATTCGAATATCATGCTAAAGTTTGTGTATTTCAGTAATTCAAATTAAAAGGTGAAACTAAAATATTTAGTAATAATAACTAGGCTATATACATATGCATGATTATACTTTTCAAAGGGCCGACATTTCTGTATTTAAAACACTTTTTTTTATTATTGATTTCATGTAATATTCTAATTTTCTGAGATTTTCAATTTGGGGTTTTCATAAGCCAAGCCATAATCATCAAAATGATAACTTTTGCACGGTATTCTAATTTTTCGAGTTTCACCTGTATAATATATTGCACCTTATTTTACAAACATTGTCTTTATGCAATCACATTTGATCATTTCCTTACTCGGTATAAAGGAGAATTTGTAGATGGAAACACATAGCTGCTTTGATATTTTAGGAAGGGGGCCCCTTGCTAGGGGATCGTTATATTTAGGGGTCCTTGGCGTTCTAGTAAACATGAGACCTCCCGAATCACACCATGACTGAAGGGGAGATGGCTTAACTAAACTGCCCACCCCCATCCAGCCCTGAGTTTGGCCCCTCTGCCACGGCCCCCTTCCACAGTAACAGCCGAATAAATCAAAAACATGCACCATGACGAAGCCCAGGCCTCGGCGCTGCAGCCATCTGTGAATCATTAGCCCTGGCTTCCTGTTTGAGACTATGTCTTCAGCACACACATCCCTATCACTGCGTCAGGCTGTCACACAGCTGCAGGAATCGCTCTGATAGCGCCCCGAGGCGGCAACGGCCCATCAATGAAAGATTTGAAAGGGATCGGATTCGCCCAAATGCATCTGGGCTCAGTGAAGTGCCGGCTGAAAGGTGTCCACTGAGACCAACTTTGAGCTGAAGTCCACTCAAATTACAGCAAACTGTTCCCTCCCAAACCCCAATAACACATTCCTGCTGGTCTAACAGTACTATAAACATTGCATCTCATACTGGACATCCTCTGGGCCTTATTTCAATTTATTTGAGGGAGGCGCGGTTCAACAATTATTACAAACAAATTATTACAAACAAACATATTTACTAAATAGGGCAATTTAGCGTATAAGAGCCGAATCCTTTAAAAGCGCTGATGGGAATGGAAAGTTCTGTGCGTGATCTACTGACGATGCGCAAACTAAAGAACACAGACACAGCCGGATCATTTCCATAATGACCAACGCAATCTACCAGTTAGCGTCTGATTTAAAAAAATGGCGCAAACACCAGTAAATTGACAAGTGTAAACCTTAGTAAATCACCTTGCATGAGTCATTTAAATATTCTCCTCCCATACATTTTGTGTTTGAAAGGGAAACTCCTATTATGCAATAAGTTCAGCCGCAAAAATAACCCTGTCCACGCTTTTTCAGCGTTCATTTTTCACTGTGTGTCTTTAGTAAATTCTAACAGTAGACGGTTTGCTTTGGCATGCTGTTAGTAATCTGGCCCTTAATCATTTAGCAGACACTTTTATATAAAGCGACTTACAATTGAGGAGAACAAGAAGCAATCCAAACAAATAGGACAACAATATGCAAGTGCTGTGACGAGTCCCAGTTACACTGCACACATAGCAAGTTTTTTTTGTTTGTTTGTTTTTTTTTAAGATATATAGAATAGTAAGTGTTAGTATTAGTTAGTATGGGTCAAGTGTTGATGAAAAAAGTTTCTTGAACATGGCTAAAGACTCTTGGGTTGAGATAGGCAAGGTAAAGGTCCTTGAAAGTGATGTGCCTCTTTGAGATGGCACCACAAGGCACTGTTCCCTTGCAGAACGCAATCTTCTGGAGGCCACATACTGTAGGTCTGAAGTGGTGAGTTTAGGTATAGGGGTGCAGAGCCAGTGGTTGTTCTGTAGGCCTTTGAATTTGATGCGAGCGACAACTGGCAACCAGTGCAATTTTGTGAGGAGAGGTGTGACGTGTGCTCTCTTCGGCTTGTTAAAGACCAGTCTTGCTGCTACATTCTGGATCAGTTGCAGAGGTTTGTGCAAGCTGCAAGGCCTGCCAAGAGAGAATTACAACAGTCCAGTCTGGTTAGAACAAGAGCTTGGACAAGAAGTTGTGTAGCTTGCTCTGATAGTAAGGGCCTGATCCTCTTAATGTTGTACATGGCAAATCTGCAGGACATCATCGCCACTGGCCAATGATAATTTGAAGGTATTTACCAGCTGAAGTGAACTTTTCTGAAAAGTTCGTTTTGGCAAGTTGTTTCGGACTCCTAAAATGAATTTCATTTTGAACCGATTTTGATCTAAATGACGACACACATAGTTTGTTCTTCGATTTCGCTTAAAGTCCTTAATAGCATTAACAGACATTAATGGAAGCTACAGCAGCTGTTAGCACTATAACATCACTCTGGTCTTCATGAGGGATGGGGTGGGTCGGCAAAGGTCATAATGGGAGACCCCTGTGGGACGCATTTCCTGCATACCTTTGGCAGAATTGCCCCTGAATGTCGAAAGCTCTGTGTGTCGTTACCTTATCCCAGGGTGTTGGCTTCATATGGTAAAAACATTGATGCTAATCCTTTCTTCCTCAGAATGAGCGGGATGAATAAAGAGTATAATTTTCTCTTAGTTTGTGATTTATTTTTTATTTTTTTATTCTTTATGCATGACACACAGGGAAGGCCATTCTCATCTATTAAAAATCTCAGTAGACCACAGACTGTCTTCACATATTCACAGATATTTTAAAAAGGTGTATAATTCAATGGTCCACATTATACATTCTAACTACAAGTAACCTTGCAACTACATGTCACCTACAAGTCATTAATGTATTAGTCGACTGTCTGCTTAATAACACTTTATTTGTATGCTCCTCAACAGACATAACTATTACTATAAGTAATGCAACTGCATGTAAACTTATACTAATACTCTACTGACTGTTACTTGACATGTAGTTCCAAATTAATGCACATTAGCTGACATGTGTCATGGTGGGTTGCAGGAAGGCAAAGGATGAAGATCATTTCCAATAGAATGTTTTAATGATAATCCAGGAGACAGGTAAACAGGCTGCGCAACACACACTTACACACAATGTGAGGGACCAATTTATATAGCAAACACAAATGAAGATGATTTATAGAACACATCTGACACATATTAACTAATGATGAGGAGCAGGAAAACTGAACAAAGGAACACATTATGAACATGAAAACAAACTAAAAGTCCATTATAATGAAACTAGGCTGAACATAATGTGACATCATAGTTGCAAAGTTTGATAGTAAACTATCGAAATGAAGTGCCAGTGTCAGCACAGTAAAGCAGGCTTTCTGCTTGGACAGTGGCAAAATTGTGATTTTATTTGACATGAAATGATTCATCTGCATGTAACATTTTTATTCATTTTATTTATTTATTTTAAGCTCATAATAATTATTAATCCAAATGACAAAACTCCATTATACAGTGAAATGTCAGAGTTCTTTCTGGTGAGGTTTGTCATTTAAAACTCTGCCCATTTCTTACAATCGACTGCAACTTTCAGAACTGCCTCCATCAACAACCGGTGGATTGAACCAATTCCCCAGCCTACTTTTTTTTTCTGTTTCACTTGGATGTCACAATACAGAAGAAACAATCTGTGACTGCATTGCAGTTTTATACAGCTGTGGTGGTTATTCAGGTATTTAAATGGGGGAAAAAACATCCTTAATACACTTAAATAGTGCTGCACTGTGAGATTATATCACTGTTTGATAGAGTATGCACTATGCTATTGTAATAATATCATCCAGTTTAATTTTTGCTTCAATGACAAATTATTTTTTTTTTTAAACAAAACACTGTATGGTTCAATTAAGGCATTTATGCCATCCTAATTTGCATAAAATGTTTTAGAAAATTGGCTTGTACAAAAAAATGCTTGACAGCAGCGCTATCAGTAGGCCAATTTATTCTGTCTTGGCTGAGAAAAAAAAACTAAATTGTTTTAAAGATCCACAGAGACACGCGTTATCTTATTGTGAAAGTGGATTCCCTATTATTTTTTATCTCCCTTCGCATCTTCAGAGATGGAACGTGTGAGTCATTGTTTGTGGATGATCCAACAGGGTGATCCAAATCTTGAGAACGAATGGGAAATGTCAGTTGAGCTGTTAATCTGTTTACCACCATGCATGGAAGGACAGTTCATGTCAAAACCTGCTTCTTGAAACATACAATAATATTTAAACAGACTGCAGCATGAGAAGGGAAAAAGACACTGTCAACCTGTTTCTGAGTATCACTAAACTAGACACACACACACTCTCTTGGTACGCAGCCATATAATGTGCTGAAATGGGAGTGATTTGCAGGTATGCCCCTTACCAGCAGCTTCCACTAAATCCTCATGGCACCACGACTTACAACACGTTCCTCAACATTTGTGGAGAAAACACTAAAATAATGAGTGTTGGAACAATCTGAAATCTGATTTTATAATGAACATTATATAAAACAATATTAATTATCCTAGGTGAAATATTAATTAGGTGATGTAATGTGTGTGATTGACAGTGAAGGGCAGGAAACACTTGTTTATAGTTCGTTCATAGTCTTTAATAACATTCTAAAAATGGTAGCACAAAAAAGTAACGTCATTTATAAGTTTTTTTTCTTTTTTTTCTGAAATGCTTCATTTGGAAGTTAATCTAACAGATCTATGCAGGTGGAGCTGGGGAAGGTGGAAGGTTTCTGAAAGAGCACTGCAAACCGCTACAGCAAATGCTGACCAAGTATTTGAAAGTAGAGCAGTGAGCTCATTGGCTACGGATAAAACTTAATGGTAACATTATTAAAACGTTCTTAGAAACATAATATGTTTGTAAGCAAGGAAATTATTTATGTCCTAGATTTATTCTGGCTAGACTGTGACTGGGTTAACAAAAGTGTGTTCATTTGAAAGGGTTAGGGAAATTTGGAAATTAAGTGTGTATGATGACTGAAAACAGTTATAGGCTATCCTGAAGTACATTTTACAGGTTTTGTTTGTCAGTGGATTCTAGCCATATTAAAGGAGAACTCCGGTCAATTTTAACATTGAGCTCCTTTTTTTGTACATTTGGAGTGATGTCAATTCAGAGAACAATGACAAAAATTGGTGTTGCCTACACCGTGTTATAGTCTTTATAAAAGTTGCTCCCTGTTGACTTCCATGGGGCAAGTTTTAAACCTGCTTTTAGCCTCTTAACATCCTTGATTTGTCATTACAAATGCACAGCCATGTGAGTGGTGTTATTAAGAGTGAACACGGTCAATCTGACTGCAGTAGATGTGAAAGATATGAATAAAAATGATGTTAATTTAGCCAGCTCACATACCTGTATTTTCTTCCTGTTTTCGGTCGAAGTCCACAGTAGTCGACTGTCGAGTTCGCGCGAGCGATCATCAAACTCAAAAACCTCCTCCGTGTGTTCAACATCTGATTCGGATGAATGATCCATTTGAGCTGATATTCTCGAACACACACAGCACCGTCATCGGCTGACAGCTGACAGTCAGAGTCTCCACTGTTGCTTAGTTACCAATGATCGCGCACGCGAACTCCACAATCGACTACTGTGGACTTCGACCGAAAACAGGAAATAAATACAGGTATGTGAGCTGGCTGAATTAACATCATTTTTATTAATATCTTTCACATCTACTGCAGTCAGATTGACCGTGTTCACTCTTAATAACACCACTCACATGGCTGTGCACTTGTAATGACATATCAAGGATGTTAAGAGGCTAAAAGCAGGTTTAAAACTTGCCCCATTGAAGTCAACAGGGTGAACATTTTAAAAAGACGATAACACGGTGTATAGGCAACACCAATTTTTGTCATTGTTCTCTGTATTGACAGCACTCCAAATGTACAAAAAAAAAATGAGCTCAATGTTAAAATTGACCGGAGTTCTCCTTTAAGGTGACACTTGCAAACGTTCTGTTTGTTCTGCTTCTGCTTGGTCTTATATACATTGGCTTATGTGGCCAGTTTTTCAACAAAAAAAAGAGGGCTGGGTTTTCTACATTTACATTTAAAAAAAAAGAAAAGTCTAAAAGTTTTCCTCAACCTTACTCCACACTTCCCCTTTTAGACTGAATGAAACAAAAAAGCAAGGTGCTTCATGGGAAAAACTGAGCACTAAAAATAGTATATCTATATTCATTAGAGAGGTCTGTGGATTTCAGAAGGGGAATAAAAAGTTAGCTCTTTTCTTCCTCTTTTGTTGGTTGAGGGTGGGAAACGCAGTGTAATTGGAACCAGAGCCTGAGTTTGTTTGAATTTTTCCATTATAAACTTAACCTTTCAAAATTACCTGGGTCCTCATTATAGCGTGTCTGGCTGTAACGTTAGCATTATTACAAGGTCATTTTGAGCCAGGCGATTGTACTGAGCTCAATAGCAACATGCAGATTCATAATCACATCTGCAGTCCTGCCAAACTGCACACACAGAAGAAAAACACAAAAAAGTGCACATGCATATACAGAACAAAAATAAGCGATTAAGGTGATGGGTAGGCCAGTTTCACTGCGCCATACAAAAATATTTGGCTAAGATGAATGAACAGATAAGCGCCTAGCAGAGAGAAATACAAGTATGAGCGGATAAGTCTCTCTTTGCCACATTTGTGGAGACAGATGATCCCAGTTGCTGCCATTATCACACACAACAACAGAAACAAGTGGAAAAATGTCATTAAAAAACTAAATTTACTTGCAAACTTTTCTAATATTGTAAACATTGCCAGTTGCTCCTTTTTATGTTTGTTTTTGTCCATCAAATGTAGTCAATATTTTGTCATACATTATTTATAAAGTTTACTCTGAAATGGCATATAATAAACAATAAAAATAACAATAACAGGTAAACCTATAGCAGACCATTGGTTTAAACAGTTATCAATTTAAACGCTTAAACAAAAATACAAAATAAAACCTAATGAACTGCACAATGACCTACATAATTACTGTATGAATAGTGTAAAAGGTAATGCTTTATTAACTATCTAGATTATTAACTTTACATATTTTAAAGACTTTTGCATTAACATTGTTATGCATACTCTACCAACAGCAGAAGCAATGAGGTTCATTCTCATGTTACGCAGCACGTTTGATCTTCCACAAGAACCAGTGACTACGTTTACAAGCTGTCAATATTCGTGTTATGGTCGGGTTAAGGTCACTATTCGGGTTTCTGAAACATTCGGAATTACCCGTTTACATGCGTGAGCAGAGAGAGTTACTCCTGTATACATGGAATTTGCAATCGATTGGCAATATCCCGACGTAAACGGCGACGCACGGTTAGCGTCTGGACGTACGGACAACCTTAAAACGCAATATGCGTCATTTCTGATTCTTCTTCCTGTATCCAAAGACAAAACAACAGCAGCAGCACGCGGATAATGAATGGTTTTGGTTTTCACCAAAACTAATAAAGAAATTGGTTTCCTCCTCGCTCCAAAAGTAGCCTATGGTGCTGTGCTGCGTCTCGCCATGTTTACCTCTAGTTTACTTCCGGTATACTGCACGCGGGTTTTTGTATGCGAGAAGTACCTCTACTCAAAAGACCAAGATTCCTTGCGAATAGAACATGCGCAGAACACAAGAAGAAGAAGAAGTAGAAGAAATGAAATCAAACCTTTTCTTCAATAATGTTGCTGAAAAGATTAACCCTGATTATAAGTGGGGGTGATATGATCTCTTTAAAACTGAGCACATGTTTGAGGTGCACAAGCGTATGCTGCTGAGCATGACGCAATAGTAAACCTGCAGTGAAACACATCTCTCGATGTCCTCCTGTTGTCCTTCCATACTCCCCATGGGCAAAAAAAGAGCAGTGACATCACCCTGCCTCCACCCGTACCCCTCTGCACGACCCTGCTCCACCCCGCTCCTCAGACACACACACACACACTCAATGCTGCTGGAGAATAATTAAATGGTAATTAAAAACACATCCACTGATGTAAACTCTTAAAAATAAAGGTTCTGTATTGGCATGTGTTTCCATAAAAAAAAACTTTAACCTCCACTGAACATTTACATTTCACAATTGTTCTTTATAGTGGAAAAAAGGTTCTTTATATCAGAGGTTTTCAGTCCTGGTCCTGGAGTACACCAAGCACATTTTTGATGTTTCCCTAATCAAACACACCTTTATTAATAAAGACTCCAAATATTTCAGATGGGTGCGTCACATAAAAATGTGTAGTGTTGGGGGAAGCTGGGAACCACTGTTTTAGATAAGGAGTTTTCAATCTGGGGACAAGACATTGAGAGTCTGTGTACAAGAAAATCTAAAACTAATCTAAAATAAAAGGCCGGTACTTACACATGGCTGAGTTCACAGATGCTGACGCCTACATTCACCTCCATCCTCCCCATCCACCACCAGAATGGTCCCTTCCCATACCTTCCAGGGGGTCGGCTGCGCCCCTGCCTTCGTCTTCAGGCAGGAAATGCAGATTCCGTACCCTAGGATTACGAGTTACAGACGGGGCCTACACCAAAGACCTTTATATCATAATACTTGCTTGCTGGGCTGTTAATAAATGCATACTTGTTACCTTATTTTGCCTCCCTAGTCTTTCTGGTAGAAATAAAAAAAGACAGAGGAATGAAAGCAGGAGACACATTCCACAAATCAGAATAAGTTTCATCCTTTCGTCTCCGCAGTCGCATTTTCCAACGCAGTTTACGTTTGAGGTTTCACACCCACATGCTGATCTAATTTATCTAGTCTCTGTTGTGGTTCTGCATGAGGGAGGATGAATGAAATTGGGGTGTTTTTACACCACTAGATTTTTTTTCAAGGTCAAAAGGAGGTGAGCGGTTTGGAGAGGAATTCTGGGTGTCATGTACCCTAAGAACAGCCTCCCCAAATGAAAATAAATATACCCATTTGAACGCTCTACTTTTTATTTGCCCTGAAAGAGAGGAATGTTGTATGATTGAACTTGCATGGCTTCATGGAAGTTTTGACCAAATTAAGTTGCACGTAGATGAACAGCATGATGAATTAAATCACATGAGAGCTAGTCAGGAGTCAAGAGTTCACAAAATGTTTGTATTTCAGACAGGCAGAGAAGATCTTCATCACTGAAGCATATACATATACCAGCAAATATTAACAAGGGCATTTCTGCTAAAAATATTTTCAGGATTATTTTCAGCCGCTAAATACATTTAAAATGTTACTGTTACTGCTACTGTTTTTTATAGTTCTAAAAGGACAGATTTCGCTTAGAAAAACATTTCATTTAGCAGACGCCTTTATCCAAAGTGACTAACACTGCCTGCAATGTATCCATTGACATTTTATCAGTTATTGCTTTCCCTGGGATTCGAACCCATGGTGTTGCTGACACCATGTACTACTGTTTGAGCTACAGGAGAGCGCAATATATTGCAATTAGATTTTATTCTACAATGCCAAGCACACAGTTATCAATGTACTGTAATTCATACAGCAGTGTAACTAAACATTTTTGCACACTGAAAAAATTGCCTTGCTAAGTGCTTGTATGTTTAGGGGTTGCAGTCAGGTACCAAAAATGTATGCATCTCTTAATGGGAAATTAATGTTGTGATGTTATTTCCATCAAGAGGTGATTAAGGTCTTGTATTGACAATGCAGGAGTCCAGTACTCTGTAAAGTCTCCTCCAGCACATCCCAAAGACTTTCAATTAATTTATGGTCTGGAGGTGCCAATTCATGAGTGAAAATGATTATTTGTGCTCCCTCATGCTCATTCTTTCATAATTTGAGCCTGATGAACCTTGACATTGTCATCCTGGAATATGGCCATGATGTGTCTTCCTGCATGGTTGCTGAATAAATGAAAAACTACACACTCCATCAATTATGGTTAGAAGAACTGTTGCCAAATATAACATGCTATAAACATATTAATCACTGCAATAATGATCCAATCATAGACTCTTAAGACTCTTTTTTTGGCCTCTCAGTGTATCTGAGTATAAAGGTGGTTAAAGCCACTTCTCTATTTTGCTTTCAAACATGTGATAATATGCCCAGCATTTTAAACACAATAACATCTAAAGATTCCCACAGCTTGATAGAATCCACTAAACCGAGGATATTTTAATGAAGATTGTGAGACTGTTCGAATGCCATGATCATTTCTGAATAACCCGTTTTTGCTTAGCTTCAGTATGTTCTTCATGTCTCATTTGTACAAAGTGCTCTCAGAAACCTGCTTGCTCATTTGTCAGTATACTTTGTCTTTCTATCCCAGCTGTGATATATTACTTACAGATGCCATGATGCGGTGCTAAGGTGAATTGGCATGGAGCGCTCAGGGAAATGCCAAACGCTCCAGTATTTCTCCTCCCTCAGCCAAGGACAGGACAGACAGAGAAAATGGCTTGGACTGATAGAATAAGGAACCTAAAAGACAATCCATTGTTTGCATTCTTTGAGAGAGGATGTGAGAAGAACAAGTCAAAAAAAGGAAGTAGTGTGCAGTAATGGAAAGTCCATGCTTTGCTCGGAGCTCGAAGCCAAGGTTGATGTTAATAAGTTTCTGTAAGATCGGATCTTATGTACAGAGTGGACACTATGTACCTTTAAAGGAAGAGAGAACTGGTAGCCAGGCAACAGACAAGTGACAAATCCTGAGTTGCAACATCACTACATTAAAATTAGCCAACCGTGCTGAGAATTCTGGGCCGAGAACGTTTTGTAGTCGTGCCGTGCCGTATATAGCGGCTATAGATGACACAGAACAAAGAACTGAGGGCTAAAAAACACATGGGAATCTTTCAACTGAAACAGGTGTGTAACTCAAATCAGTAACTAAAGAAACAAACTAGTGGCGGGAAAATGGGAACAAAGGAAACAGGTACAGGAAACTAAACCAAAACAGAACAGAACATACATGCGACAATACTGTGGACATTTACACATAAGTAAATGTTTCACATATATATTTTTTTATATAAATAAATGGTAAAAAAAATATATAGTATATATATTTAAGTTGTGACGTGCACACTATATATCACACTCAACCACAACTTGTGATATTGCTTTTATACACAAATTCAACTAACAAGAACTTAATATTCAATAACCTACAATTTAGACACAATATTAGCATATTTTTGTTGCACCAATGGAACAAGTTCCAAACGAAGCAAAGCTGCATGAACCGTCTTCGAGCAACACAGAGTTGAGGTTTCATTCCTGAATGAATCTGTATTTTTGCGTAAATCGCCCCAACCAATACAGTCACACAAACACAGATAAGGAGAGTGATAGAAAAGGCAGAAAGTCCCAGAGCTGTTGCACATAATGTTCAACCATATTTAATGCAATTTATGCATGCTATATAACAAGAACTGCATTCACACCCTATGGGAAATAAAACAGATGGTGCTGGACTGGGATTGAAAAGGAGGTGGAAGTCTGCAGGGGTTAGAGTTTAATACATGCCAAAAGCAAGTGACCCCCTGTGATCTCCCATTTCCTGGCCAGATCTGACCCCGTCATCACCTTTGCATGCTTTCCCTATATTGGACTTCATACCACAACTCCAGTGCTGAACAGGGCCAGCATTATGTGGCTTTTGTAAACAGGAAAGCATGCATTGCATTGGGTGCTGTCTTTTTAATGGTGGAAACTTATTCAAGTTCATAAGGGAGAATCCACAAATCATAAACTACACAGCAGAAAATAATAATAAATGAATGAGGAAAATGGAGAGAGAGAGAGAGAGAGAGAGAGAGAGAGAGAGAGAGAGAGAGAGAGAGAGAGAGAGAGGCAACCTATGCACATACATTGTGTGTTGGTGTGTGTATTCTCACATGGCTCAATGCAATGCTGAATGCACTACAGTGAAGGTTCCTCTGGAGGGAGGGAGGTATGAATGAAGAGGAATTCATTTAATGGGCCCTATCAGTAATATCTGTGGGAGTGGACAAATATCAATATCCAGAATGGCAAACACATGTGTAAAGCCTGGAAAAACATTTGATTGAAGAGTCTTTCAAGATTTTTAGCGTTCTTTTAAGTCTATTTGATGTCATATTTTAGTTTTGTTTCGTTAGGGTAAGCGGTCTTTCAAACTCCACAATATATCAACATGGAACTGCATGGGTTGCAGACAGTTCATGTAAAACAAGCTACAGTTCGCATTTGGTTCCAAAACAGTTCAGCCGAATGAGCCATTCAAACAAGATCAAGCAATAGAATCCAGCAGTGTGAAATCTACTTTAGATGCAGTTCACAGAACATGTATTTGAATACTACTGCGTTGCTCCCCCATTGTTTTTCTATGTAAACAACATGCTCTAGACAGAAGTGTTGACCATTGCGTTTCTTTTGCAGCATCTTGTGCATGACGTGCCATTTTAAAAACGCAGCGCTCGAGGTAAAAGGATTCAACTTTAAAAAAAAACACGTCTCAAGACCTTGTGTTTTATGCATGACACTGAGGTCTAAAAAATGCAAAGGTAAAAGATGTGTAATCTTTAAAAAAATGCATCTTTAGATCTTGCAGTTTTTTTGCCACTAACTTAGAAGGGGCTATGTGTAGAATTCCCCTTGCAATTAGCAACACCGGTGGCCATTAAGTGAACTGCAGAAACCTTTTGCTCATACTCGCACTCATGCAAAAGTAGCGTATTGTGCATCTCACGGAAAGGGTTATAAGGTAGATTAATTAAATGTCTATCATATAGTAATTGTCTGAAATGAATTGCTTTATTTTCATATTGGTTATTTCCTTGGGGTCATACAGTGTTTGTTTCTGTTTGTGTGTTTTTCTGTAGCTCTTACGGCATCTACATGAGTGTCAATGTATTAAAGTCCCCCTGTGGAGAAAATCAAGCTTTTAATGTTGTTTATATGTCTGTGTGGTGTTTTTAATATGCTTTAAGACAAACCATGTGCAAATTCACAAGTCAACACTATTGCTGAGTATTTTCTCCTTAAAACTGCAGTGAACCAAAGACAGTCTCAAAAACGCGGTTTGAAATCGCTGGTGTTTCTGACGTCACAAACTACCTTGTAACCAATCACGCAAATGTGTGATCGTCAACCAGTTTATCTCTAAGCTGGTGTGAATGAGTGGAGACGGGGATAATTTGAATATTCATAGAACCACATATACTAAATGAGGCAAGCTATTTAAGGGATAGTTTTTGTGTTTTTTTTTTTCAAGGAAAAGATGTTTGAATATGTATTTTGGTGAACAAAGACGAGTTTTAAGGAATACAATGATTGACTTAAAACATTTTTGGAAACATCAGTTAAGGAATATTGACCATCATTCCAGTGGGGTAACACAAAATTGCAATTCTGATGCTCATCCATGTGCAAATATTTTTCATTTCGGTGAATGGGAAGTGACTCCACATGACATGCTCTCTCAGTGTGTTCTCTCAGTGGTTCATGTAGGTTGTCTACAAACCGTAAAGTTGGTGGTTCCCTCCCCGGTTCCACCTGACCAAGTGTCGAGGTGTCTATGAGCAAGACACCTAACCCCAGATGCTCCTGACGAGCTGGATGGCGCCTGGCATGGCTGACACCGCCGTCGGTGTGTGAATGAGTGAGTGAATGTGAGGCAATCTGTAAAGCGCTTTGGTGGCCATTGGGTCTGTGATATAAATATAGTCCGTTTAAGTCCAATTTTGATAGATGCATACGCTGATATTAGCATCTCATATTTTTAAATGCAAAAATGTGTGAATGGCCCTAAATCCGGTCTCAGACTACAGGAGTTTTAGGCCAATTTATCCCCGATTTCTTACCATTCCTGACAATCTGTGAAAAAAATCTGGTCCAGGACCTTGTTCAGTTACGATGGATGTTCGGCCCAGATTATCTGGTAATGTGAGGCGTTTACAGATCAAAACCTCCAGATCTGCTCACAGACATATCCAGGCCAACCACGATAATATCAACTGCTTGATATTTAGGATTTTAAATCGATATGATTATGACTATGGTTACGTCAGTACCTTCACAATAGCCTATGAAAACAGCTGATTTGCCGTATTGCCGACAAATTAGATAAGTAAATATTATATTTTATAGTTATGTGGCATTTTAATTGTAGACTATCTGTATATAGTTTATTGCCAAAAGCAACCTCTTTCTTGTTTTCCACTTGCTTTCACCTCCAGTGAACATCCGTTGGCAACTGGAAAGTAGTTAAAGCATGTTCGTTAAATGTCACTAGATTACGTCATACGCTAATTAGCAATGACGTCATCACGTCGCATTTGCATTCTGCCTAGTGTCAACCTTTTCTATCTGTATATTTTTCTGTTTCCGATGAGCTGGGGAGAAATCGCCTTCGTGTCGCAAAGCAACAGTACATATTTTTAGCCCTTGAGGCTAACGTTAGCTAGCATTACTGTTAACAGATATTAAATTAGGCAGTTCAATCTCACCTCCAGTTCTTGCTGGAAAACAGACAATATCCATTTCGTTTACATCAGCTTCCGCATGAGATCACGTGTTTGCTGATCGGCATTGCTCCCTATGGCATGATAGGCTAATTGTAATAATATCTTGTAGTGCATGATGTGTCACCATTTTCATATCTTGCTAAATCAGCTAAATTTGAGAGAAGACAATCTGTGAAGATTCCCCTAATGTGCGTAATGCAACCAGATTTCATAATTGGTTAGGATTTAAAAACTCATGATGTCTGATCCCGGCTTAAGTGTGCGTAAAGTAGATGGAATATGCTATATGTTACTAAATAATGTTTTGTCTGTTTATTAAATACCTTTTCATTTCACACTTGCAGTTTACAGTCCCGCTAAAGTGGCAAATGCTCCTCGAGCGAGTGCAGCGGTAGGATTTAGGAGTATTTGAGCCGACTCCAGTGGGCTTTGATTTATGCAGGAAACTGCTTATTGCAACAGACAGACTCTCTGGAGGAAAGAGAGAAAGAATTACAATGCGAACATAAAAACTTTAAAAGAATCTCGACCGCAATCATCCGTACAAACTGTAGACATAAAACACGGCTACAAGTGGGGAGATCTGAACACCTTGTTCTTCGCTCTGACCCATGGTGATTTTAAACCCTTAAATCGCACGTCAAACATTAATCTCATCCAAACTGTTCCTCATCCATGTGTGTGGTCCCATGGGTCCAGGGTCAGAGGTCACTGCCAAACTGCCGTATGTTTACATTTTCCGATCCTTCTTAGACCACAAGCTGGAGTCGTCCATCGGCATGTACTCAAGAGCGGCTGCAATCTCAGCTAAAATGCTTTTGGAAAATGCTTGATGGAAAAAGCAGTTCAACTGTTAGATGAGTTTCAAGCACAGCTAGTGCAGTCGAGTATTCTTTCCATTTGGGTTTTATTATATTTTTTTAATACACTTTCCGAAGGGCTGTTAAATTCAAAGCCCTTTGCTCATAGCGGTTAAATCTGCAAACAAATGAAGAACACGAACAAAATAGTGTCTGCAGTGGATATCATGGCCTGGCGGCTCTGCTCAGAAATGTTGGATAAACTTTTGGACATTCAGCTCAGTGTATTTCACCAAGAACAAGCAAATGAGCAGAAGAAGTCCAAAAAGTTCAGCTGATGCACTTTATGGCCCATCTGCATATCATCAGCAGTGGACTGTATTTTGGAGAGGGACTGGAACAGAGAATCTGGACTCTAAGGTTGAGCCTTACATTTCATTTTTTTTGTTTGTTTGTTTGCTTTAAACCCCCTAAAGACACTTGCACTTCAGTAAGTTCTCATTTCAAATATAATAATACAAAATAATAACAATTGAAAGAAATTTATACTTTTTATGTAGAAAGGATTGCAAAAGCGACTGGAAAGATATTCATAGTTTAACTAAATATTTTTTTTATTTCAAATAAATACTGTTCCTTTGAACTTTGTATTTATCAAAGATCCTGAAAAAAAGTATCCTGGTTTCAACTCAAATATGAAGCTGTTTTAAACATTGATCATAAGAAATGTTTCTTGAGCATCAAATCATCATATTAGAATGATTTCTGAAGGATCATGTGACACTGAAGACTGGAGTAATGATGCTGAAAATTCAACTTTGATCACAGGAAAAAATTACATTTTATAATATATTAGAATAGAAAACAGTTCTTTGAACTAGTAATAATATTTCACAATTTTCAATATTTTTTAAATAATAGTGATATTGTTATATAGTGATAATAATAATATATTATGTTTTATTAAGGAGGAGCACGTTCACGTTCGTCAGCAATCAATGATGAGAGGTATACTGCCCTACAAAGGCAAAAGACCTTAACTCGCCAGAGTGTGAAACTGAGAAAAATGACTTTAAAGTTATCTTAATGTCCTGACAATTGAGTTATAGGTATAATATTGTAATTTTCACATTTTGTAGTGTATACCTGTATTAACCTATCTACAAAAAAAATTTGAACACAAATTTGACCTTTGACCCTTTTTCGGAAGTTACTGTATTCTGCCTTAGCATTGCCCACAAAATGACAATCAGTCATACCAAGGCAAAAGACCTTAACTTCTATTTTATAGCACAATGTTATGATAACACTTAAATTGTAAGCAATATTAACCCTATTGGACTCATGATAAAAATGGCTTCACATGTATCAACAAGAAGTTGAAGTAGTGAGAATAGTTGGAAAAGTATGAATGGTTTTAATTAACATGAATTTCATAAAACAAAGTTGATTAACAGCACTAAAAGTATAAAAGATGTGGAATATTTAAAGATTTTTTTAAAAGTTGATTCTAAAACTGAATTGTGTATGTGTGTGTGTGTGTGTGTGTGTGTGTTTAAAGATCAGAGCTGTGTGAGTCTGCAGAAGGGCATGAGGCCTGATTGTTCCCTTCCCTATTCTTCATTCTCACAGTCATTTTCCAGGATAGTGACCTATTATTAATACTAACTTTATTCTCATCTGAATTATAAATAATTTATTTCTGTATAAAATAATACTACCATTAAAATCACATTTGATTTTCTTTTTTAATCAATGTAGAATGTGTAACTTAAAAAATAAACAGAAATTAAAACCAATGCACAATGTTGTGTTTTATTGTGTGTACACAAATAAAAGCAAACTCTTTGCAGTTTGAATGATGTCTTGTATAAACAAAATTATGGAGTATGTTTTTATGTTTCCACTGTTCGATCGCGCCCGCGCCTCTCTCTCTCTCTCTCTCTCACACACACACACACACACACACACACATGTGCTTGCGCACACACACACACACGCGCGCCCGGGAACCGAACTGGGTGAGGCGGGGCTTTAGTTCTTTGTTGTATTCACCTGCTACGGCGTGTGTAACATTTTTCTGTCAACTCTGCATATATCATTCGCGATGGATAGCCTATCGTTTGTCGATGGAGTGGGTTCAGACTATAGGCTACTACATGATCTGACCGCATTTGTGCAGGAAAGCTCTGAGGACATCAGAAGTTACAGGGACTGATGGCAGCTGTACAAAGTACACACGCTACATCGTAATTGAAATTTTAATGGAGAGTAAAACAAAGGCAGAACACCGTACAATCTGAAAGGTAGGATTATTTGATAGAACTTCGGCACAGTAACTTCATATTGACGCGCAGCTAAACAATGGCAGAGTACCGTAACTCAAAACGAGGGTTCCAAAACAGAGCCGTAAATTATGTTACGGTGTTCTGCCTTAGTTTCTCGTGGGCTTTTGGAAGTTACTGTTAAGACAACCCATCATTTTCTCGAAAAAACAAAAGAATTGACTCAAAATACTTATCCACATGATAAAGCAGGTCTTGAATGTGCCAAAAATATAAAAAACTAATTTTCGACCAAACACGAAGTTACGGTCTTTTGCCTTTGCACGGCAGTATAGATTCAGCAATCTCACCTCAATCCATTGACAGTTTAGCAGCAGTTTAATAGCTCCTTGGTTCGCCGCTCTGCTATCATGTCTCAACGACTAAGCTCTTCATCTGACGAAGAAGTAAACATCGACAGGGATGCGCCTTTGCATTCCGCCGGTCCCACGACCATTCCTCCTACGCCGGACGTCGCACCTGAGCCCCAGGCTTCTTCACGCGGCCGCACACCGGCCCGATCAGCCCCGCACTAACCAAGACGTCGAGGCCAGTCTTCACTGCCCCCGGCAAGACTTCCATCTTCCTCCCCGGCCTCCTCTTACCGCTCGGCAGTCCCGATTATCCCACCTATCGGGAAATGGACCGTAGCTGGATTGAGGCAAGCGCTGGGTAACTCAGACATACAGTCTTCGCGAAAAATGAATAAAGCGGAGCTGTATGATCTGTATGTTTCCTTACAGCCAACTCCCAAGACGACCCACAGGCAGAGCAAAGCCCGCAGGGCCAAAAATTTGCCTGCCCAGCCACCACGGTCATTCTCCCGCTCAAGATCCGGCTCGCTTCGCCCATCAAGCCGCAGCAAAAGGCCTTAAGCGAGGCTCGCTTAAGGCTGCGACCCAGATTCTGCCATTACAGGTCAACTTCCACCTCTCGACGAGGCCCAGCCCTCCACCTCAACTCCTGCTGCCGCAGAGCCACATGCAGTCGGTTCTCCCGACTCAGTTCAGTTCAGTTCAGTTCAAGTTTATTTATATAGCACGTTTAAGAACAACCATGATTGACCAAAGTGCTTAACAAAGTTCAAGATAAAAGAAGTCAAAATACACAAACAATACAATATACAACACAAAGTAAGCAACAATAGGTCAAGATATCAAAGCTCAACTTGAATTGAAAGCCAAGGCATAATAATGGGTCTTAAGCAAGGACTTGAATGTGACAATAGTCCGAGCTTTCCTTACATGAATAGGTAAACTATTCCAGAGGCATGGAGCAGCCACTGCAAAGGCTCTATCGCCTTTATTCTTCAACCTGGATCTGGGCACATCGAGGAGCAGCTGATCACAAGACCTCAGTGCTCTGACGGGTGTATGGACATGTAAGAGCTCCGATAAATAAGACGGTGATAACCCATTTAAGATTTTAAAAACCATTAATACAATTTTAAATTTAATCCTGAAGCAAACAGGAAGCCAGTGCAGTGTGGCTAAAACTGGTGAAATATGGTCAGACTTTTTTGTACCGGTTAGGAGTCGAGCTGCTGCGTTCTGGACTAACTGTAACCGACGAAGTGATGACTGATCCAAACCAACATACAAAGAATTACAGTAGTCTAAACGGGACGTAATAAAAGCATGTATGACTCTTTCAAAGTCTTTGCGTAGCAAGTATTGCTTGACCTTCGCCAGAAGCCTCAGCTGGAAGAAACTGGTTTTAACAACAGAACTAATCTGTTTATCAAATTTAAAAGCATTATCAAAAATCACACCCAGATTCTTGGTAAAAGGTCGAGCATGGGATCCTAAAATACCAAGAGCATCTACACAGACATTAAAATGTACCTCACGACCAAACACAACAATTTCAGTCTTGTTATCATTTAGAGAGAGAAAATTCAGATCCAACCAAATTTTGAGTTCACTCAAGCAGTTCAGCAAAGGCTGGAGATTGTCCTTCTCATTGTTTTTTACAGGCAAATAGATTTGAACATCATCCGCAAAGCAGTGAAAAGAAATGTTATGTTTTTTAAAAATGGACCCTAATGGCAGCATGTACAAAGAAAAGAGCATAGGTCCCAAAATAGAACCTTGGGGGACCCCACAAGAAAGAGGAGCAACCGATGAAGAGCAATTCCCAAGGTGTACAGCAAAACTCCTATCAGCCAGATACGATTCAAACCATTTAAGGGCTAAGCCCGTAATGCCAACACTTTGTTTGAGTCGGGATAAGAGGATAGAGTGGTTGACAGTGTCAAATGCCGAGCTCAAGTCTAAGAGCACTAAAACAGCAGATTTTCCTGAATCAACTGCTAAGAGAAGATCATTATAAACTCGTAGAAGGGCAGTTTCAGTACTATGGCGGGGTTTAAAACCAGACTGGAACTTTTCGTAAATACTAAATTCATCTAAAAATAATTGAAGTTGATTGAAAACTACCTTCTCCAAAACTTTAGACAAAAATGGAAGTTTAGAAATGGGTCTAAAATTGGACAAAACTGAAGGATCTAGATTTTTCTTTTTTAAAAGAGGTTGCACAACAGCATGTTTAAAAGCAGCTGGAACAAACCCTGAGCAAAGAGAATCATTTATTATAGATAGAATACTAGTCCCAACAGTGTTAAAAACATCTTTAAGTAAGCGAGCAGGGATACTGTCCAGCAGACAGTTCGCCGGACGAAGTTGCTTAACTACGTCAGAAAGTTCATGAAGTGTAACTGGCTCAAACTGCTGGAAGACAGCTGTGCATAATGTATGAACAGAGTGGTCACTGGTAGAAGTAGGGGATGAAAAGCTCAGGCCAGAAATTTTATCTATGAAGTAATTCAGGAAGTTTTCACACAGCAAAGTGGATGACACAGCACAGACAGTTTCACAAGGGTTAACAAGCGAATTAAACACTTTAAAAATAACCTGAGGCCTCTGTGTATTATTTGCAACCAGGTGAGATAAAAACTGAGTTTTAGCAGATTTAACCGCTCCCTGGTATATATGTAATGTGTCCTTTAAAATTTGAAATGAAACTTGGAGTTTGTCCTTTTTCCACTTTCTCTCAGCTGTTCTGCAGGCACGCCTGAGAGAACGGGTATGTTCATTTAGCCAAGGCTCGGTCAGCGCTTTAGTGCGTTTAAACCTTAGTGGAGCAACAGAGTCGAGTATATCAGTACAAACAGAATTAAAAAGATTAGTGAGTTCATCCACATTGAGATTACAATCTTCAATATTGTACAGCACTGAGACTTTAAATGCAGCGGAAAAATGTGAGGCAGTTAAAGGGTTAATTGCACGCACGCTGCGTGCGGACACAACAGGCAAAGTGTCCGAACAGGGGACAACTACAGTAAATACAACAGGCAGATGATCCGACATACAAGTGTCACAAATTTCACTAATGGCAACATCTAAGCCATATGATAACACAAGGTCCAGAGTATGACCTTTTTCGTGAGTCGGGCCAGTGACAGACTGCATAAGATTAAAAGAGTCAATTAGATTAAGAAAATCCTTAGACAAAGGTCTGGATTCGCAGCACACATGTATATTAAAATCACCAACAATTATAAAATGGTCATATTTTAAAGCAATCCCAGCCACAAAGTCAGCAAAATCCTGAATAAAATCCTTGTTGAACTTGGGAGGTCGATACACCACCGCACATAGAACGATCGCAGGAAGATTAGTCTCAAACAGCTGCAGCTCAAAGCTAGAGCAGCTGTCAAACGGGATCTCCCGACACTGAAAGGTACATTTAAACACAGAGGCTAGTCCTCCACCTCTACCTGTGATCCGAGGGGAGCTGAGGAATCCACATTGGGGAGGAAGAAGTTTTGAAAAAGGTGTGAGCTCGCCATCATGAAGCCAGGTTTCTGTTAAAAACATAAAATCCAGCTCCCGAGAAGTGAAGAAGTCATTAAGGAGAAAAGTCTTGTTAGCTAGTGATCTAGCATTAAACAAAGCCAGACGAAGAGTTTGCTCCTTGTTGGCTTGAGGTGTCACACGATCTAGCGGGCGCAGGTTCGATAAAACCACACCAGCGCGGTTTATCCGAGCCCACATAGGAGAAGATGGAACCGTCAGCAGATGAGCCTCGGAAATAATCCATGAGCCAGGAAAAACGGGACGGAGCCAGCGGTCTCTCATCCCCAGCAAGCGCCCGGCAGTAGGAACGAAGCGCCCATCAGGACACGTCACACAGGTGGACGCCAGGTAAGCCTTGAATCTGACCAGCACACCTCCACGTTTTCCCCGTCGCCTGTAGCGTTTCTTACGAGGAAGAGCCACAGGTAAACGGCGCAGGTCCTCAGGTATATCCAACAGCAAAGGAGGAAGCCTCGAATCCCAGCGGTCTCCCAGATTATGACTTTCAGCTTCAGATAATATATCAGCAGATAATCGGATGCTGAAAAGTGTATCGCGATCATAAACGAGCAGAGCAGAGACATCTTGACAGTGTGCAGAAATAAATAGGGTGATAGCAAATATTAAACTAAGCACACGGGACAGAGAAAGACGGCTTGCCGTGCATACTGGCGCCATCTTGGACTCCCCACAGCCTCTCAGTTCTATACTCACGCTGTGCATAACCCTTTTTCTTTTCAGTGGCCTACAGCTCCTGTCGCAGACACTAGCGCGAGGCTATTGCCGCTAGCATCCCAGGCCCAACCTTTTCAACAGTCTCACCCAACAGGTTACAACCCCGCCCACATCCAGTGGCCTGCAGCTCCAGTAGCTCAAACAAGCGCGAGCCCACCTCCGCTTGCAACACAACTCCATACTACATGCTACCATCCTTCATTTCCTTTCTATCCTCCGACTAACTTTCCTTTTCAGGCCACTGCGGGTAGTCCAAGCGTGAGCCAGAAGATATTTTATAAAGACAGTCCACTTCGCGAATACAGGAAGGAGCCGTCTTTGGAAAACAGTCTCGACCAATCGAATCATGAACGCCGAGCCGAGTGCGCTGGATTCCAGACAGTTCAGTGCACTTGGCTCTGCGTTCATGATATTACATTATTAAACTGTCTGTACACTTACAATGTTCTCAATGCTTCCCTCATTATGCTACCGTGTTTGTGTTGGGCTATTTTGAGCCTTGTTAGTGGTATTAACTAGCGATTTTTTTTCTTCATTACTCTATGCCCAATATACTAGCGTTATAAGCTAAACAGTTTTTAGAGATAAAACTCTTTACATTCGATAATCATGAAAACAAATCTCAGAGAACGGTTGACTATGTACCAATGTGTAATTAGACCAAAGGTTTATTTTGCGCCGGAGTTGTCCTTTAACCTACGTAATACATAACGCACATCACATGAGTATAAATGTGTTCTTTAGTTGCTGAAATTTACTGCATGCTAAATAATTTTGTGAACATGGTTCAAAGTGTGATGTACATTATATTTTGACTGACATTTGTAATGCACAAACTACACATTCTGATTCTGACATTCCTGATTTGAATATTTTCTATAATTTTCAATTCTTGAATGATCTTTTTCATACATTTGGCAATAGATGGTATGGATCTTGAGATGGGTCCTTGTATGTAAGATTCAGGAACTTGACAGGTGATTTTTATAAATGTAGTTTGTTACTATCAACTATCTTCCCAGTTGTTTAAGGAAGGAAATTATTAAAGTTTGATTAAATGTTTCATTTTCCAATAAAAAATATTGAGTTTTTTTTATTTTTATTTTTTTTACATGATTTGTTGCATTGAAACAGCAATATTTTAACTGCGCCAGAAAAATATTTAAAAAAAATTGTGTAAATCAACCTACCAATGCAGCACTTACAGTTGTTTCTTCATATTGAGCTGAGCTAGAAGTATGCGACGTTGAACAATTTCGCATATTACACAGTTACACACATTTTTTGTGTTTTGTGATGGGCCAGAAAGGAAGATACAACCATCTTCCTAGACTCAACTGTTGTATTGTTTTGCGGGGAAGCCTCAGACATGAATGCGGTCATTATTTGCTGGAGATGACAGGCTGAAAGGACATACTGTCTGGCTACTGTCAGTTCTTGCATTTAATCAAAGTGTCTATGGTGTCGCCCATCTATGATCATGACAGATGTTTGGACCACAGCTGCAGCCCATGGGCGAGTTTCCCGCCAAGCCCGCTTTCAGCCATGTCCCACCCTTTCTAGCATTCGAGAAATTAATCCTGAGACAAACTACTTTGCAAAGACAAAGGAAAAAAGTATGGGAGGGGTTCTACTGGAAACCTAATGAAGGCAATTGTGTATGTGTGTGTCTGTCTATTGAGACTGAAGTCTAGGAGGAAAAAGAAGTTGATCGTTCATTCTGTTCCACTCCCAGTTTTAACCCATCCCCCTTTCTCCCCCTCCTGTCCTCTATCTCTCGCTCGCTCAAATCGCGGCTCTAGCAGGTTGCTTAATGGTTTCCAGATTTCTTCATGCTGGTTTCCTCCTGGAAGCCTTGACTCCTGTCATGAGATTCGGCAGAGGAGGCAGCGGTTATGGCAGCTCATTTTGATAATACCTTATATTTGGACAAACAGTGACCTCACCTGGCCATATAGAGGAACAGCAGGAAAATCCTCACACATTTTCAAGCAGCCCAGAACACGGGCTAATTAATTAGCATATTGTGGGTGGATTATAGCCTGCAAGGAATAATTGACGACGGGCTGTTGAATATAAAATGTGTTACACCTTGGGTGTGCATTATTTTTCAGTAATTCAACGGCATAGAGTCAATTAATCCGCAAATAGGATGCTTACCACACCTCAAACTTTGTTCAGATTATGTAGCCTATTCAAAGACATTTGTCAGGGTTTTGTCCTTAAAACGCTCTTGTGTGTAGGACTAATTTCTTACACATCCCATGCCTCCGTTGCTAATTCCAAAACGTAATTTTAGGCTAACAGAGGCTTGAGCAATTAATATAAGTTAATGCAGTTATTACTGCAGTTATAGGCTATATTACACAAACCTGCAATACGTAATGTTAAATAAAAGAAATCTACTTTATGTATTTAATCTCACTTTTTTAAGCAATGTCTTTGCTGCTGACCTTTGATGATCAAAAATTAAACTTTAGATAAATCACATTTTGCGTTTCTTTTCTTCTCCTCCTGCGTCTAGATTCCAGAATTGGAGCACAGCTGAAATGTTTGTTTGAGCTGCCCTCTACTGTACAGGCGGGAATTTGCATTTCTTTCAGCCTGAGGCTCATTTATTTCACTTTTGGTGTGAAAGGGCCTTTACATTTGCCAAACAAACAAACAGCCCAGATGAGAAAAAGTAACGCAAAAGTAACGTAACGCATTACATTCCATGAAACGTAACTAAGTAACACAAATAATAATTTTTGGGGAGAGTAACACAACATTTTAATACATTATTTTTTATAAAAAGTAACTTTCCCAAACACTGGCGCTGACAGCACGTAAATGTGCGGGTCTGTGAGTGCGTTTGATTGGGAGAGAGAGTGGGAGAAGGATAGCATATTCTATACATACAAAACTTGGAATTTGTCCTTTTATTCTATTATTTATGTATTTGCTGGGTGTCGTTGTTGGTTTTGGTTCTTTTGCTGTTGTAGTTTGTAAGGACCTTTGGAGTAGGCTAACTTTAATCATTCGGAGAAGGGATATGGAACTGTAATGCGGTCAGGACCTGCCTGGAACTACTTAGCCGTGCGTTTCCATGAAAATATTGAACGTTTGTCACCCGATCAGATTCAAGCATTCAACAGCACTGTAACTGTTGTATGATTAAATATATATATTTTAATGAAAAAAAATAATAATAATAAGCATGACAAATGTAGCAACCAAACATGTTAAACAAAAGCAAACCTATCTTATATTTGAGCTTATTCAAAGTTGCCACCGCTTCCATGCATGCAGTCCTTTACTTTCCAACTCATTTCCATTTCAGTTTCCATCGTGTGTGTTTTTTAGCATTTAATTTGAGAATCGAGTTAAATTTTTTAATACATTAATAATAATTTATTAACTTAACTACTTAAGCACTGTTTATAGGCCTGTAGCCTATACGTTTTTGATCACTAGCGTGCCTGTGCATATAGGCCTAACTGTCCACTAGGTGGCAGAATGTATACACATTTTGCTGGTTTATAAAATAATGGATTTTTTATTTTGTCAAGACACGAACTCTTAAAATTCTCTTTCATCTGAGCCGAAGGTACATTAACACCTAACGAACTTTCTTTGTAAGGGCAGCAGACAGATCAATCAAACCACTTTACTTTTAACACTCAAATCAATACATATTCACGCTTAAATTTGAGCTGGGAATAAGGGGCTTTTGATGTGACGAAGAGCTATGAGAGCTGATAGGTCAAATGAGTGTGTGTGAATCCTCTTTACTCACATGAAACTTTCATGTAGGTCTGCAGTCGCAGTGATCCGGTTAAGAGAGCTGCATGCGGTCGAGCGATCACTGGTCTTCACTCATGTGTTGACAAAGTTGAGCTCCCCTCAGCCTCATATTGGCCTATTGAATTTGATTCAATGGATCATTCTGTGCACATGCTGTCTATCCAAATAGCGACTTCCAAAAGTAGTTCCCATACTAGTAACTTTTGCTTAAAGGGGTCACGACATGGATTTATAATTGCAGGTATTTGGTGTTCAAAGTCACATATTTTTTTTTTGCCATTTTTAAATGGTTATATTTTTAATTATTTTAATAATTTGTTCAGGGATATAATATAATATAATATTCTTAGTAAAAAAAAGAAAGAAAAAAAAAGCGCCTTATAGCTGAAAATCATGATTTCTTGTCCGAATAGTCAGTAATTTTCAGTGTATCATTGTGTAATCAAAACATCTTTATTTCACTTTTCATTTGCTAATATTTCATTTATTTTATTTATAGAAGCCCCAAAGTCATAAAGTTTCCTAATTCTACAACATTAAATTGTTTTAAAATAACTTTCATCTCATAGAAATGTGTCCATAAATCGTACGTCAATTCTGCCTTTAAATTGTAAGAGACAGGAAATGATGTCACTTTCCCTCACTGATAAGATCTGAAGCACTGAAAGGAATGTGTGCTCTCTCTGAGAAAATATTTTAATAAAAAATTCTTACACCAAGAGTTATTTAGTAAAATGTCAAAATTGTTACCACATAGCCCATCAAAAGGAAAACGGATTTTTATCACTGATCATAGAGTGGGTTGTTTAAAAGTATTTTAATCATGATTGCATTAGTTTCATGTGCTCTTAGCATTTATTCTAGCAAATGTGTGAGTTTTTGGCTAAAAAGTTAATAATTGCCAATTCCGTTACTGTCAAACTCTGCTATTACCAAGGTAGAGAAACAATATTGCCTAATTTGTCTGTAACAGAGTTAAAAAAATAAAAAATAAATAAAAGAGGCACTAACTTGTGTTTGGCAAGCACTGAATTATTAAAATTTAAAATGTTTTCGATAAGATATGGGAAATAATTTCTGTTATTGAACAGTTTTTTTAAAACTTTTTGAAATACAAAATGTATCTCCAATTATAGAATCACCCATTTATGTGTGGAAAAATTATTGTTTTCGACAATCTGTTCAATCCGTTCCGTTCTGACCCTGTCTGAAATAATAATTTATTTTAAGGGGAGGCTCCTTTAAGGCTTGTCAGTAAACGACCACTGTTATGATTGGCTAACCTTGCATAAGAAACAGTATCAACGCCCACTCGCTATTACACGTAATGGTGTGTTCACACCGAACGCGAATAGAGCGTCAAATACGCGTCTAGTTAGACTTGAACATTCGCTCGAGTTACATTTTTTTCAATGGATCATTCTGTGCACATGCTGTCTATCCAAATAGCGACTTCCAAAAGTAGTTCCCATACTAGTAACTTTTGCTTAAAGGGGTCACGACATGGATTTATAATTGCAAGTATTTGGTGTTCAAAGTCACATATTTTTTTTTGCCATTTTTAAATGGTTATATTTTTAACTAGAAAAAGTTCGTCGAGACAAACTTTAAGTTGGCTTGTGAAAGTTTGGACCAATAAGTTTGAAGAAGTTTAAAGAAGTTTAAAGTTTAATTAGTTTATAGTTTAGTAAGAAAGAAAGAAAGATAGATTAGTTAGAAAGAAAGAAAAAAAGATTAGTAAGAAAGAAAGAAAGATAGATTAGTTAGAAAGAAAGAAAGAAAGAAAGAAAGAAAGATAGATTAGTTAGAAAGAAAGATAGATTAGTAAGAAAGAAAGAAAGAAAGAAATATAGATAAGTTAGAAAGAAAGAAAGAAAAAAAGATTAGTTAGAAAGAAAGAAAGAAAGATTAGTTAGAAAAAAGAAAGAAAAAAAGATTAGTAAGAAAGAAAGAAAGATAGATTAGTTAGAAAGAAAGAAAGAAAGAGATTAGTTAGAAAGAAAGATAGATTAGTAAGAAAGAAAGAAAGAAAGAAATATAGATAAGTTAGAAAGAAAGAAAGATAGATTAGTTAGAAAGAAAGAAAGAAAAAAAGATTAGTAAGAAAGAAAGAAAGAAAGATAAATTAGTAAGAAAGAAAGAAAGATTGATTAGTAAGAAAGATAGAAAGATAGATAGATTAGTTAGAAAGAAAGAAAAAAAGATTAGTGAGAAAGAAAGAAAGAAAGAAAGATTAGTTAGAAAGAAAGAAAGAAAGAAAGATTAGTTAGAAAGAAAAAAGGAAAGAAAGATAGATTAGTAAGAAAGAAAGAAAGATAAATTAGTAAGAAAGAAAGAAAGATTGATTAGTAAGAAAGATAGAAAGATAGATAGATTAGTTAGAAAGAAAGAAAAAGAGATTAGTGAGAAAGAAAGATAGATTAGTTAGAAAGAAAGAAAGAAAGAAAGAAAGAAAGAAAGTTAATTAAAAAGAAAGAAAGAAAGATAGATTAGGTAGAAAGAAAGATAGAAAGATAGATAGATTAGTTAGAAAGAAAAAGAAAGATAGTTTTTATTTAGAAAGAAAGAAAGATAGATTAGTTAGAAAGAAAGAAAGAAAGAAAGAAAGTTAATTAAAAAGCAAGAAAGAAAGATAGATTAGGTAGAAAGAAAGATAGAAAGATAGATAGATTAGTTAGAAAGAAAGAAAGAAAGTTAATTAAAGAGAAAGAAAGAAAGATTAGTTAGAAAGATAGATTAGTTAGAAAGAAAGAAAGAAAAAAAGATTAGTAAGAAAGAAAGATAGATTAGTTAAAGAAAGAAAGAAAGAAAAAGAAAGAAAGAAATATAGATAAGTTAGAAAGAAAGAAAGATAGATTAGTTAGAAAGAAAGAAAGATGGATTAGTTAGAAAGAAAGAAAAAAGATTAGTTAGAAAGAAAGATAGATTAGTTAGAAAGAAAGAAAGAAAGAAAGAGATTAGTTAGAAAGAAAAAGAAAGATAGATTAGTTAGAAAGAAAGAAAGAGATTAGTTAGAAAGAAAGAAAGAAAGAAAGTTAATTAAAAAGAAAGAAAGAAAGATTAGTTAGAAAGAAGAAAGAAAGATAGATTAGTTAGAAAGAAAGAAAAAAAGATTAGTTAGAAAGAAAGAAACATAGATTAGTTAGAAAAAAGAAAGAAAAAAAGATTAGTTAGAAAGAAAAAAGGAAAGAAAGATAGATTAGTAAGAAAGAAAGAAAGAAAAAAAGATTAGTGAGAAAGAAAGATAGATTAGTTAGAAAGAAAGATTAGTTAGTAAGAAAAAGAAAGATAGATTAGTTAGAAAGAAAGAAAGATAAATTAGTTAGAAAGAAAGAAAGAAAGAAAGAAAGAAAGAAAGTTAATTAAAAAGAAAGAAAGATAGATTAGGTAGAAAGAAAGATAGATAGATTAGTTAGAAAGAAAGAAAGAAAGAAAGTTAATTAAAAAGAAAGAAAGAAAGATTAGTTAGAAAGATAGATTAGTTAGAAAGAAAGACAGAAAAAAAGATTAGTAAGAAAGAAAGATAGATTAGTTAGAAAGAAAGAAAGAAAGAAAGAGAAAGAACGAAAGAAATATAGATAAGTTAGAAAGAAAGAAAGATAGATTAGTTAGAAAGAAAGAAAGATGGATTAGTTAGAAAGAAAGAAAAAAGATTAGTTAGAAAGAAAGAAAGATAGATTAGTTAGAAAGAAAAAAGGAAAGAAAGATAGATTAGTAAGAAAGAAAGATAGATTAGTTAGAAAGAAAGAAAGAAAGAAAGAGAAAGAACGAAAGAAATATAGATAAGTTAGAAAGAAAGAAAGATAGATTAGTTAGAAAGAAAGAAAGATGGATTAGTTAGAAAGAAAGAAAAAAGATTAGTTAGAAAGAAAGAAAGAAAGATAGATTAGTTAGAAAGAAAAAAGGAAAGAAAGATAGATTAGTAAGAAAGAAAGGAAGAAAGATAGATTAGTGAGATAGATAGATTAGTTAGAAAGAAAGAAAGAAAAAAGATTAGTGAGAAAGAAAGATAGATTAGTGAGATAGATAGATTAGTTAGAAAGAAAAAAGATTAGTGAGAAAGAAAGATAGATTAGTTAGAAAGAAAGAGATTAGTTAGAAAGAAAAAGAAAGATAGATTAGTTAGAAAGAAAGAAAGATAGATTAGTTAGAAAGAAAGAAAGAAAGAAAGAAAGTTAATTAAAAAGAAAAAAGAAATATAGATTAGGTAGAAAGAAAGATAGATAGATTAGTTAGAAAGAAAGAAAGAAAGAAAGAAAGTTAATTAAAAAGAAAGAAAGAAAGATTAGTTAGAAGGATAGATTAGTTAGAAAGAAAGAAAGAAAGAAAAAAAGATTAGTAAGAAAGAAAGATAGATTAGTTAGAAAGAAAGAAAGAAAGAAAGAAAGAAAGTTAATTAAAAAGAAAAAAAGAAATATAGATTAGGTAGAAAGAAAGATAGATAGATTAGTTAGAAAGAAAGAAAGAAAGAAAGTTAATTAAAAAGAAAGAAAGAAAGATTAGTTAGAAGGATAGATTAGTTAGAAAGAAAGAAAGAAAGAAAAAAAGATTAGTAAGAAAGAAAGATAGATTAGTTAGAAAGAAAGAAAAAAAAGATTAGTTAGAAAGAATGAAAGATAGATAGATTAGTTAGAAAAAAAGAAAGAAAAAAAGATTAGTAAGAAAGAAAGAAAGATAGATTAGTTAGAAAGAAAAAAGGAAAGAAAGATATATTAGTAAGAAAGAAAGAAAGAAAGATAGATTAGTGAGAAAGATAGATTAGTTAGAAAGAAAGAAAGAAAGATAGATTAGTTAGAAAGAAAAAGAAAGATAGATTAGTTAGAAAGAAAAAGAAAGATAGATTAGTTAGAAAGAAATAAATAAAGTTATTTAAAAAGAAAGAAAGAAAGATAGATAGATTAGTTAGAAAGAAAGAAAGAAAAAAAGATTAGTAAGAAAGAAAGAAAGATTAGTTAGAAAGAAAGAAAGATAGATTAGTTACAAAGAAAAAGAAAGATAGATTAGTTAGAAAGAAAAAGAAAGATAGATTAGTTAGAAATAAATAAATAAAGTTATTTAAAAAGAAAGAAAGAAAGATAGATAGATTAGTTAGAAAGAAAGAAAGAAAAAAAGATTAGTAAGAAAGAAAGAAAGATTAGTTAGAAAGAAAGAAAGATAGATTAGTTACAAAGAAAAAGAAAGATAGATTAGTTAGAAAGAAAGAAAGATAGATTGGTTAGAAAGAAAGAAAGAAAGAAAGTTAATTAAAAAGAAAGAAAGAAAGAAAGATTAGTTAGAAAGATAGATTAGTTAGAAAGAAAGAAAGAAAAAAATATTAGTAAGAAAGAAAGATAGATTAGTTAGAAAGAAAGAAAGATAGATTAGTAAGAAAGAAAGAAAGATTAGTTAGAAAGAAAGAAAGATAGATTAGTTAGAAAGAAAAAGAAAGATAGATCAGTTAGAAAGAAAGAAAGAAAGATAGATTAGTTAGAAAGAAAGAAAGAAAGTTAATTAAAAAGAAAGAAAGTAAGATAGATTAGTTAGAAAGAAAGATAGATTAGAAAGAAAGAAAGATAGATTAGTTAGAAAGAAAGATAGATTAGTTAGAAAGAAAGAAATTAGTTAGAAAGAAAGATAGATTAGTTAAAAAACAAAGAAAGAGATTTGTTAGAAAGAAAGATAGATTAGTTAGAAAGATAGATTAGTTAGAAAGAAAGATAGATTAGTTAGAAAGAAAGATAACTTAGTTAGAAATAAAGAAAGATAGATTATTTAAAAAACAAAGAAAGATGGATTTGATAGAAAGAAAGATAGATTAGCTAGAAAGATAGATTAGTTAGAAAAAAAGAAAGATAGATTAGTTAGAAAGAAAGAAAGATAAATTAGTTGGAAAGTAAGATAGATTAGTTAGAAAGAAAGATAGATTAGTTAGAAAGAAAGAAAGATAGATTAGTTAGAAAGATAGATAGATAAGTTAGAAAGAAAGAAAGATTAGTTAGAAAGAAAGAAAGATAGATTGGTTAGAAAGAAAGAAAGATTAGTTAGAAAGAAAGATAGATAGATTAGTTAGAAAGAAAAAAGATAGATTAGTTAGAAAGAAAGAAAGTAAGAAAGAAAGAAAGAAAGATTGGTTAGAAAGAAAGATAGATTAGTTAGAAAGATAGAAAGAAAGATAGATTAGTTAAAAAGAAAGAAACATAGATTAGTTAGAAAGAAAGAAAGAAAGATAGATTAGTTAGAAAGAAAGAAAGATTAGTTAGTTAGAAAGAAAGAAAGATAGATTAGTTAGAAAGAAAGATAGATTAGTTAGAAAGATAGATAGATAGATAGATTAGTTAGAAAGAAAGAAAGATAGATTAGTTAGAAAGAAAGATAGATAGATTAGTTAGAAAGAAAGATAGATTAGTTAGAAAGAAAGATAGATTAGTTAGAAAGATAGATAGATAGATTAGTTAGAAAGAAAGATAGATAGATTAGTTAGAAAGAAAGATAGATTAGTTAGAAAGAAAGAAAGATAGATTAGTTAGAAAGAATGAAAAAAGAAAGAAAGAAAGAAAGATTGGTTAGAAAGAAAGATAGATTAGTTAGTAAGAAAGATATAAAGAAAGATGGATTAGTTAGAAAGACTAGTTAGTTAGAAAGAAAGAGATAGATTAGTTAGAAAGAAAGATAGATAGATAGATAGATTAGTTAGAAAGAAAGATAGATTAGTTAGAAAGAAAGAAAGATATATTAGTTAGAAAGAAAGATAGATAGATTAGTTAGAAAAAAAAGATAGATTAGTTAGAAAGAAAGAAAGATAGATTAGTTAGAAAGAAAGATAGATAGATTAGTTAGAAAGAAAGAAAGATTAGTTAGAAAGAAAGAAAGAATGATAGATTGGTTAGAAAGAAAGAAAGATAGATTAGTAAGAAAGAAAGAAAGGAATAAAGAACGATAGATTAGTTAGAAATAAAGATAAAGTAGTTAGAAAGAAAGATAGATAGATTAGTTAGAAAGAAAGATAGATAGATAGATTAGTTAGAAAGAAAGATAGATTATTTAGAAAGAAAGAAAGATAGATTAGTTAGAAAGAAAGAAAGATTAGTTAGAAAGAAAGAAAGATTAGTTAGAAAGAAAGATAGATAGATTAGTTAGAAAGAAAGAAAGAAAGAAAGAAAGAAAGAAAGAAAAATTGGTTAGAAAGAAAGATAGATTAGTTTGAAAGATAGAGATTAGTTAGAAAGAAAGAAAAGATTAGTTAGAATGAAAGAAAGATAGATAGATTAGTTAGAAAGAAAGAAAGATAGATAGATTAGTTAGAAAGAAAGAAAGATTAGTTAGAAAGAAAAAAGATAGATTAGTTAGAAAGAAAGAATAAAAGAAAGTAAGAAAGAAAGAATGAAAGATTGGTTAGAAAGAAAGAGATTAGTTAGAAAGATAGATAGATTAGTTAGAAAGAAAGAAAAGTTAGAATGAAAGAAAGTAAGGTAGATTAGTTAGAAAGAAAGATAGATTAGTTAGAAAGAAGAAAGATAGATTAGTTAGAAAGAAAGAAAGATTAGTTAGAAAGAAAGAAAGATAGATCAGTTAGCAAGAAAGAAATATTAGTTAGAAAGAAAGAAAGATTAGTTTGAAAGAAAGAAAGATTAGTTTGAAAGAAAGATAGATTAGTAAGAAAGAAAGAAATAAAGAAAGATTAGGTAGAAAGAAAGAAAGATTAGTTAGAAAGAAAGAAAGATAAGTTAGAAAGATAGATAGATAGATAGATAGATAGATAGATAGATAGATAGATAGATAAAGTTCATTAGTACATATAGAATGGTAGTTTAATTGAATCTAGGGCTTCAGGGAGTTTAGATTTGAGTTTTTGTGTTGTTCACTACTGGGCCACCGTAGTCTTGGCTCAATTTGAACTGTTGCAATGAAAGTCAATGGGATTTTTATGATTTTTAATATTAATTTTTAAGAAATCTGAAAGTCAAATCAGTTTGAAAAGATATAGCACACCGAGTCAGAACAGTCTGAAGGTCTGACCCGAGTTTGGAGTTTGTAGAGTTAAAGCTCTAGGACGAGTTAGAGTCAGAATTTTTTGGGTAAGAAAAATAAGAAGAAGAAGAAGAAGAAGAATAACTAGAAAAAGTTCGTCGAGACAAACTTTAAGTTGGCTTGTGAAAGTTTGGACCAATAAGTTTGAAGAAGTTTAAAGTTTAAATTAGTTTAAAGTTTAATTAGTTTATAGTTCAGTAAGAAAGAAAGAAAGATAGATTAGTTAGAAAGAAAGATAAAAAAAAGATTAGTAAGAAAGAAAGAAAGATAGATTAGTTAGAAAGAAAGAAAGAAAGAAAGATAGATTAGTTAGAAATAAAAAAATAAAAAAAGATTAGTAAGAAAGAAAGATAGATTAGTTAGAAAGAAAGAAAGATAGATTAGTAAGAAAGAAAGAAAGATAGATTAGTAAGAAAGAAAGAAAGAAAAAAATAGTAAGAAAGAAAGAAAGATAGATTAGTAAGAAAGAGAAAGAAAGATAGATTAGTTAGAAATAAAAAAATAAAAAAAGATTAGTAAGAAAGAAAGATAGATTAGTTAGAAAGAAAGAAGGAAAGAAAGATAGATTAGTAAGAAAGAAAAAAAGATAGATTAGTAAGAGAAAGATTGATTAGTAAGAAAGATAGATAGATTAGTTAGACAGAGAGAAAAAAGATTAGTAAGAAAGAAAGATAGATTAGTAAGAAAGAAAGAAAGATAGATTAGTTAGAAAGAAAGAAAGATAGATTAGTAAGAAAGAAAGATAGATTAGTAAGAAAGAAAGAAAGAAAAAGATTAGTAAGAAAGAAAGAAAGATAGATTAGTTAGAAAGAAAGAAAAAAGATTAGTAAGAAAGAAAGAAAGATTAGTAAGAAAGAAAGATAGATTAGTTAGAAAGAAAGAAAGAAAAAAGATTAGTAAGAAAGAAAGAAAAAAAGATTAGTAAGAAAGAAAGAAAGATAGATTAGTAAGAAAGAAAGAAAGAAAAAAAGATTAGCAAGAAAGAAAGAAAGAAAGATAGATTAGTTAGAAAGAAAGAAAAAAAAGATTAGTAAGAAAGAAAGAAAGAAAGAAAAAAAGATTAGTAAGAAAGAAAGATAGATTAGTTAGAAAGAAAGAAAAAAAAGATTAGTAAGAAAGAAAGAAAGAAAAAAAGATTAGTAAGAAAGAAAGATAGATTAGTTAGAAAGAAAGAAAAAAGATTAGTAAGAAAGAAAGAAAAAAAGATTAGTAAGAAAGAAAGAAAGATAGATTAGTTAGAAAGAAAGAAAGAAAAAAAGATTAGCAAGAAAGAAAGAAAGAAAGATAGATTAGTTAGAAAGAAAGAAAAAAAAGATTAGTAAGAAAGAAAGAAAGAAAGAAAAAAAGATTAGTAAGAAAGAAAGAAAAAAAGATTAGTAAGAAAGAAAGATAGATTAGTAAGAAAGAAAGAAAGAAAAAAAGATTAGCAAGAAAGAAAGAAAGATAGATTAGTTAGAAAGAAAGAAAAAAAAGATTAGTAAGAAAGAAAGAAAGAAAAAAAGATTAGTAAGAAAGAAAGATAGATTAGTTAAAAAGAAAGAAAGAAAAAAGATTAGTAAGAAAGAAAGAAAAAAGATTAGCAAGAAAGAAAGAAAGAAAGATAGATTAGTTAGAAAGAAAGAAAAAAAAGATTAGTAAGAAAGAAAGAAAGAAAGAAAAAAAGATTAGTAAGAAAGAAAGATAGATTAGTTAGAAAGAAAGAAAAAAGATTAGTAAGAAAGAAAGAAAAAAAGATTAGTAAGAAAGAAAGAAAGATAGATTAGTAAGAAAGAAAGAAAAAAAGATTAGTAAGAAAGAAAGAAGGATAGATTAGTAAGAAAGAAAGAAAGAAAAAAGATTAGCAAGAAAGAAAGAAAGAAAGATAGATTAGTTAGAAAGAAAGAAAAAAAAGATTAGTTAGAAAGAAAGAAAGAAAGAAAAAAAGATTAGTAAGAAAGAAAGAAAGAAAGAAAAAAAGATTAGTAAGAAAGAAAGATAGATTAGTTAGAAAGAAAGAAAAAAGATTAGTAAGAAAGAAAGAAAAAAAGATTAGTAAGAAAGAAAGATAGATTAGTAAGAAAGAAAGAAAAAAGATTAGAAAGAAAGAAAGATAGATTAGTAAGAAAGAAAGAAAGAAAAAAAGATTAGCAAGAAAGAAAGAAAGATAGATTAGTTAGAAAGAAAGAAAAAAAAGATTAGTAAGAAAGAAAGAAAGATAGATTAGTAAGAAAGAAAGATAGATTAGTTAGAAAGAAAGAAAGAAAAAAGATTAGTAAGAAAGAAAGAAAAAAAGATTAGTAAGAAAGAAAGAAAGAAAACAAGATTAGTAAGAAAGAAAGAAAGATAGATTAGTTAGAAAGAAAGAAAGAAAAAAAGATTAGTAAGAAAGAAAGATAGATTAGTAAGAAAGAAAGATAGAAAAAAAGATTAGTAAGAAAGAAAGAAAGATAGATTAGTAAGACAGAAAGAAAGAAAAAAAGATTAGTAAGAATGAAAGAAAGATAGATTAGTAAGAAAGAAAGAAAGATAGATTAGTAAGAAAGAAAGAAAGAAAAAAAGATTAGTAAGAATGAAAGAAAGATAGATTAGTAAGAAAGAAAGAAAGATAGATTAGTAAGAAAGAAAGAAAGAAAAAGATTAGTAAGAAAGAAAGAAAGAGATTAGTAAGAAAGAAAGAAAGAAAAAAGATTAGCAAGAAAGAAAGAAAGAAAGATAGATTAGTTAGAAAGAAAGATAGATAGATTAGTTAGAAAGAAAGATAGATTAGTTAGAATGAAAGAAAGATAGAGTAGTTAGAAAGAAAGAAAGATAGATTAGTTAGAAAGAAAGAGATTAGTTAGAAAGAAAGAAAGAGATTAGTTAGAAAGAAAGAGATTAGTTAGAAAGAAAGATAGATAGATTAGTTAGAAAGAAAGAGATTAGTTAGAAAGAAAGATAGATAGATTATTTAGAAAGAAACATAGATAGATTAGTTAGAAAGAAAGATAGATTAGTTAGAAAGAAACATAGATAGATTAGTTAGAAAGAAATAAAGAAATAAAGATAGATTAGTTTGAAAGAAATAAAGAAAGATAGATTAGTTAGAAAGAAAAAAAGATAGATTAGTTAGAAAGAAATAAAGAAATAAAGATAGATTAGTTAGAAAGAAAGAAAGATAGATTAGTTAGAAAGAAAGAAAGATAGATTAGTTAGAAAGAAAAAAGATAGATTAGTTTGAAAGAAATAAAGAAAGATAGATTAGTTAGAAAGAAAGATAGATAGATTAGTTAGAAAGAAAGAGATTAGTTAGAAAGAAACATAGATAGATTAGTTAGAAAGAAAGAAAGATAGATTAGTTAGAAGGAAATATTAGTTAGAAAGAAAGAAAGATAGATTAGTTAGAAAGAAAGAAAGATAGATTAGTTTGAAAGAAATAAAGAAAGATAGATTAGTTAGAAAGAAAGAAAGAAAGAAAGAAAGATAGATAGATAGATAGATAGATAGATAGATAGATAGATAGATAGATAGATAGATAGATAGATAGATAGATAAGAAAGAAAGATAGATTAGTTAGAAATAAAGATATATAGATAGATTAGTTAGAAAGAAAGAAAGATAGATAGATAGATAGATAGATAGATAGATAGATAGATAGATAGATAGATAGATAGATAGATAGATAGATAGATAGATAGATAGATAAGAAAGAAAGATAGATTAGTTAGAAAGAAAGATAGATTAGTTAGAAAGAAAGAAAGATAGATTAGTTAGAAAGAAAGAAAGATAGATTAGTTAGAAAGAAAGAAAGATAGATTAGTTAGAAAGAAAAAAAGATAGATTAGTTAGAAAGAAAGAGATTAGTTAGAAAGAAAGAAAGAGATTAGTTAGAAAGAAAGAGATTAGTTAGAAAGAAAGATAGATAGATTAGTTAGAAAGAAAGATAGATAGATTAGTTAGAAAGAAACATAGATAGATTAGTTAGAAAGAAAGAAAGATAGATTAGTTAGAAGGAAATATTAGTTAGAAAGAAAGATTAGTTAGAAAGAAAGAAAGATAGATTAGTTTAGAAATAAAGAGATTAGTTAGAAAGAAAGAAAGATAGATTAGTTAGAAAGGAAGAAAGATAGATTAGTTAGAAAGGAAGAAAGATCAGATAGATAGATAGATAGATAGATAGATAGATAGATAGATAGATAGATAAGTTAGAAAGAGATAGATAGATAGATAGATAGATAGATAGATAGATAGATAGATAGATAGATAGATAGATAGATAGATAGATAGAGTTCATAAGTACATATAGAATGGGAGTTTAATTGAGTCCAAGGCTTTAGGGAATTTAGATTTGAGTTTATTTGGTGTAGACTACTGGGCCACCGTAGTCTTGGCTCATTTTGAACTGTTACAATGAAAGTCAATGGGATTTTTATGATTTTTAATATTAATTTTTAAGAAATCTGAAAGTCAAATCAGTCTGAAAAGATATAGCACACTAAGTCAGAACAGTTTGAAGGTCTGACCCGAGTTTGGAGTTTGTAGAGTTAAAGCTCTAGGACGAGTTAGAGTTTAAATTTTAGAGTCAGAAGAATAATAATAACTAGAAAAAGTTCGTCGAGACAAACTTTAAGTTGGCTTGTGAAAGTTTGGACCAATAAGTTTGAAGAAGTTTAAAGTTTAAATTAGTTTAAAGTTTAATTAGTTTATAGTTCAGTAAGAAAGAAAGAAAGATAGATTAGTTAGAAAGAAAGATAAAAAAAAGATTAGTAAGAAAGAAAGAAAGATAGATTAGTTAGAAAGAAAGAAAGAAAGAAAGATAGATTAGTTAGAAATAAAAAAATAAAAAAAGATTAGTAAGAAAGAAAGATAGATTAGTTAGAAAGAAAGAAAGATAGATTAGTAAGAAAGAAAGAAAGATAGATTAGTAAGAAAGAAAGAAAGAAAAAAATAGTAAGAAAGAAAGAAAGATAGATTAGTAAGAAAGAGAAAGAAAGATAGATTAGTTAGAAATAAAAAAATAAAAAAAGATTAGTAAGAAAGAAAGATAGATTAGTTAGAAAGAAAGAAGGAAAGAAAGATAGATTAGTAAGAAAGAAAAAAAGATAGATTAGTAAGAGAAAGATTGATTAGTAAGAAAGATAGATAGATTAGTTAGACAGAGAGAAAAAAGATTAGTAAGAAAGAAAGATAGATTAGTAAGAAAGAAAGAAAGATAGATTAGTTAGAAAGAAAGAAAGATAGATTAGTAAGAAAGAAAGATAGATTAGTAAGAAAGAAAGAAAGAAAAAGATTAGTAAGAAAGAAAGAAAGATAGATTAGTTAGAAAGAAAGAAAAAAGATTAGTAAGAAAGAAAGAAAGATTAGTAAGAAAGAAAGATAGATTAGTTAGAAAGAAAGAAAGAAAAAAGATTAGTAAGAAAGAAAGAAAAAAAGATTAGTAAGAAAGAAAGAAAGATAGATTAGTAAGAAAGAAAGAAAGAAAAAAAGATTAGCAAGAAAGAAAGAAAGAAAGATAGATTAGTTAGAAAGAAAGAAAAAAAAGATTAGTAAGAAAGAAAGAAAGAAAGAAAAAAAGATTAGTAAGAAAGAAAGATAGATTAGTTAGAAAGAAAGAAAAAAAAGATTAGTAAGAAAGAAAGAAAGAAAAAAAGATTAGTAAGAAAGAAAGATAGATTAGTTAGAAAGAAAGAAAAAAGATTAGTAAGAAAGAAAGAAAAAAAGATTAGTAAGAAAGAAAGAAAGATAGATTAGTTAGAAAGAAAGAAAGAAAAAAAGATTAGCAAGAAAGAAAGAAAGAAAGATAGATTAGTTAGAAAGAAAGAAAAAAAAGATTAGTAAGAAAGAAAGAAAGAAAGAAAAAAAGATTAGTAAGAAAGAAAGAAAAAAAGATTAGTAAGAAAGAAAGATAGATTAGTAAGAAAGAAAGAAAGAAAAAAAGATTAGCAAGAAAGAAAGAAAGATAGATTAGTTAGAAAGAAAGAAAAAAAAGATTAGTAAGAAAGAAAGAAAGAAAAAAAGATTAGTAAGAAAGAAAGATAGATTAGTTAAAAAGAAAGAAAGAAAAAAGATTAGTAAGAAAGAAAGAAAAAAGATTAGCAAGAAAGAAAGAAAGAAAGATAGATTAGTTAGAAAGAAAGAAAAAAAAGATTAGTAAGAAAGAAAGAAAGAAAGAAAAAAAGATTAGTAAGAAAGAAAGATAGATTAGTTAGAAAGAAAGAAAAAAGATTAGTAAGAAAGAAAGAAAAAAAGATTAGTAAGAAAGAAAGAAAGATAGATTAGTAAGAAAGAAAGAAAAAAAGATTAGTAAGAAAGAAAGAAGGATAGATTAGTAAGAAAGAAAGAAAGAAAAAAGATTAGCAAGAAAGAAAGAAAGAAAGATAGATTAGTTAGAAAGAAAGAAAAAAAAGATTAGTTAGAAAGAAAGAAAGAAAGAAAAAAAGATTAGTAAGAAAGAAAGAAAGAAAGAAAAAAAGATTAGTAAGAAAGAAAGATAGATTAGTTAGAAAGAAAGAAAAAAGATTAGTAAGAAAGAAAGAAAAAAAGATTAGTAAGAAAGAAAGATAGATTAGTAAGAAAGAAAGAAAAAAGATTAGAAAGAAAGAAAGATAGATTAGTAAGAAAGAAAGAAAGAAAAAAAGATTAGCAAGAAAGAAAGAAAGATAGATTAGTTAGAAAGAAAGAAAAAAAAGATTAGTAAGAAAGAAAGAAAGATAGATTAGTAAGAAAGAAAGATAGATTAGTTAGAAAGAAAGAAAGAAAAAAGATTAGTAAGAAAGAAAGAAAAAAAGATTAGTAAGAAAGAAAGAAAGAAAACAAGATTAGTAAGAAAGAAAGAAAGATAGATTAGTTAGAAAGAAAGAAAGAAAAAAAGATTAGTAAGAAAGAAAGATAGATTAGTAAGAAAGAAAGATAGAAAAAAAGATTAGTAAGAAAGAAAGAAAGATAGATTAGTAAGACAGAAAGAAAGAAAAAAAGATTAGTAAGAATGAAAGAAAGATAGATTAGTAAGAAAGAAAGAAAGATAGATTAGTAAGAAAGAAAGAAAGAAAAAAAGATTAGTAAGAATGAAAGAAAGATAGATTAGTAAGAAAGAAAGAAAGATAGATTAGTAAGAAAGAAAGAAAGAAAAAGATTAGTAAGAAAGAAAGAAAGATAGATTAGTAAGAAAGAAAGAAAGAAAAAAGATTAGCAAGAAAGAAAGAAAGAAAGATAGATTAGTTAGAAAGAAAGATAGATAGATTAGTTAGAAAGAAAGATAGATTAGTTAGAATGAAAGAAAGATAGAGTAGTTAGAAAGAAAGAAAGATAGATTAGTTAGAAAGAAAGAGATTAGTTAGAAAGAAAGAAAGAGATTAGTTAGAAAGAAAGAGATTAGTTAGAAAGAAAGATAGATAGATTAGTTAGAAAGAAAGAGATTAGTTAGAAAGAAAGATAGATAGATTATTTAGAAAGAAACATAGATAGATTAGTTAGAAAGAAAGATAGATTAGTTAGAAAGAAACATAGATAGATTAGTTAGAAAGAAATAAAGAAATAAAGATAGATTAGTTTGAAAGAAATAAAGAAAGATAGATTAGTTAGAAAGAAAAAAAGATAGATTAGTTAGAAAGAAATAAAGAAATAAAGATAGATTAGTTAGAAAGAAAGAAAGATAGATTAGTTAGAAAGAAAGAAAGATAGATTAGTTAGAAAGAAAAAAGATAGATTAGTTTGAAAGAAATAAAGAAAGATAGATTAGTTAGAAAGAAAGATAGATAGATTAGTTAGAAAGAAAGAGATTAGTTAGAAAGAAACATAGATAGATTAGTTAGAAAGAAAGAAAGATAGATTAGTTAGAAGGAAATATTAGTTAGAAAGAAAGAAAGATAGATTAGTTAGAAAGAAAGAAAGATAGATTAGTTTGAAAGAAATAAAGAAAGATAGATTAGTTAGAAAGAAAGAAAGAAAGAAAGAAAGATAGATAGATAGATAGATAGATAGATAGATAGATAGATAGATAGATAGATAGATAGATAGATAGATAGATAAGAAAGAAAGATAGATTAGTTAGAAATAAAGATATATAGATAGATTAGTTAGAAAGAAAGAAAGATAGATAGATAGATAGATAGATAGATAGATAGATAGATAGATAGATAGATAGATAGATAGATAGATAGATAGATAGATAGATAGATAGATAAGAAAGAAAGATAGATTAGTTAGAAAGAAAGATAGATTAGTTAGAAAGAAAGAAAGATAGATTAGTTAGAAAGAAAGAAAGATAGATTAGTTAGAAAGAAAGAAAGATAGATTAGTTAGAAAGAAAAAAAGATAGATTAGTTAGAAAGAAAGAGATTAGTTAGAAAGAAAGAAAGAGATTAGTTAGAAAGAAAGAGATTAGTTAGAAAGAAAGATAGATAGATTAGTTAGAAAGAAAGATAGATAGATTAGTTAGAAAGAAACATAGATAGATTAGTTAGAAAGAAAGAAAGATAGATTAGTTAGAAGGAAATATTAGTTAGAAAGAAAGATTAGTTAGAAAGAAAGAAAGATAGATTAGTTTAGAAATAAAGAGATTAGTTAGAAAGAAAGAAAGATAGATTAGTTAGAAAGGAAGAAAGATAGATTAGTTAGAAAGGAAGAAAGATCAGATAGATAGATAGATAGATAGATAGATAGATAGATAGATAGATAGATAAGTTAGAAAGAGATAGATAGATAGATAGATAGATAGATAGATAGATAGATAGATAGATAGATAGATAGATAGATAGATAGATAGATAGATAGATAGAGTTCATAAGTACATATAGAATGGGAGTTTAATTGAGTCCAAGGCTTTAGGGAATTTAGATTTGAGTTTATTTGGTGTAGACTACTGGGCCACCGTAGTCTTGGCTCATTTTGAACTGTTACAATGAAAGTCAATGGGATTTTTATGATTTTTAATATTAATTTTTAAGAAATCTGAAAGTCAAATCAGTCTGAAAAGATATAGCACACTAAGTCAGAACAGTTTGAAGGTCTGACCCGAGTTTGGAGTTTGTAGAGTTAAAGCTCTAGGACGAGTTAGAGTTTAAATTTTAGAGTCAGAAGAATAATAATAATAATAATAAGTTTAAATAGGATTTCAGTAAGTTGGCTTTCTCAAGCCAACTTAATAATAAGTTTAAATAGGATTTCAGTAAGTTGGCTTTTCCAAGCCAACTTAATTATTTTAATAATTTGTTCGCGTCGCCCAATGCGAATGTGACCTATTCGCGTCTTTGTATTGACTTTGTATGTAGGCTAATCTACTAGCGCAAATACTTAAATTTGCGTTCGGTGTGAACACACCATAAGTGTTTTGAAAATGTTTTCCATGTAAAACCATAATTAAAGCATGCGATTTGCGATGCAGCTGCTGTCAAATCCAATACACTCGGCTGCTTCACCTTTCAATTCAATATTGTTTTTGCGAATTCTCCATTACATTGTGCCTCTTTTACAAAACAAAATGCTCCGAACAAACATAATCCTCCGACACGATCCAGGGCGCCATTAAAATACACTTATTCCTGATGCTGGGATTCTTCTGAAGACACAAACAAACTGTTTAAACTGGACGCGTCAAAGCGAACATTCCTTCACTCTTCTCTTTGTTCTGTTGTCGACAGACTCAAGTGGAGTATGTCAGTGCATCTGTATACTGTATCCAGTGTAGACAGCGTCAGTGATTATAATGGGTTTTATTTGCTTCTGACGTGACGCTCACATCCAGTTTAGTCGAGTTTAGTCAAGTGTCAGCTGTTAAGCGACTGAACGCCAGTGGGCGGGGCCTATGGTGTGATGATGCACCAGTCATGTGCAAATGTATTTGTCCGTGTTACATGACAGATCCCGCAACATCAAAACAAGCTGTTTTTGGAGCTTGATTAAATAAATGATGATAAAACTAAAAACTTGCAAGATGTTTTAATGGTACAAAGACCTTATATGTCAACAGATCAAAGCAATTTAGATTTTTCATGTATGGCCCCTTTGATATTCCACTCATCCAACACCATAACTGGCACACAGTAAAATAAACCACAATCAAAAGGCTTGTTTATTGTCGATCTCATAAACCAAATGGTTTCATGTTATTTTCTCTATGATAAATAAAAATGTAAGCCACTTGCACAATACAAAACTATAACAAAATAATAATCTTACAAGGACAAAAATTCAGAAATTAAGAAAACTGTGGACAACTTTTTCTTTTATTTAAAAATATAGCGGTTATAGCCTTTTGAAAAGGCTGGCAAGCATGAATATATACATGATCAACATAGAAATTGTAGCAAAGCGAGGCAAACAGCAGTATTGTCACAAAGAAATAGAAAATACGAAAATGAGCTTCGCTAAATCCACCTCACACACAGCCACAGTTTCAGATGTACGCAAACAGACTTCTCTCTTTGCTTATGTTTTTATCTCCCCAAATTTAAATTTGACCGCTAGCACAAGGCTATGCAAATAAATCTCAATTTCTAACCTCATGTTTTTTTTCTCCTTGAGGTTTATCTTGAAGCAAATTGGGTAAATTTGTGCGAAGCATTTCTGTCCACAGTAATCAAACTAAGATGGATTATTTGGCCCATATCTGAAATTGTAGATTAAGGCAAAGCCTAATTCATTCACCATGTTAAATGATACTCAAAAGTCAGGCTTACTAGGCAGTACATGCTAGATTAGATTTGGCACTTTTCTGCTTAAGGCTGACATGACCTTAAGTGTGAAGCAGCTGAGGATTCCCTGTAAATCTCGTTTTACTGTAGTCCCACTGTTGAAGACTTCACAGTGCCTGATTTTTTATTCAGAGACAGTAAGCTTGCAGACTACTGCAGTTTATTCACACATGAAGGTCTTCAGTAATAAAGGCATCGGTTTAGTTTATTCATAGTCATCTGCAATATGAAGACCTATATGTACATAATGAAAAGCACATGTCTAAACATGCAAACAGAATCAATGGATTTTAGTGTCATTGTGTATTAACAGTGTATTAAAGCACCCCTGTGAATTTCCTATGGAGCAATACCAGTGCCATAATTTGCTAAAGTGAGTTAGCACAATTAATACAACTGACACTTTCATGTTTACTAGAAAACATGACTCAACACAAATGACTTAGTTTAGCTTGTCAGCACATATTGTTTAACGTATGGTTTAAATGTTTCAATGACAGCAACAAAAAAAAACTGATCACAAAAAAAAAAAAAAAGAATCCAGCAATAAACAGCGGTAGTTCCCCTCACATGCCATGAAGAGCAGGAAGGAAGTGGTAAGATATGCAAGATACTGAGCAAACAACTTCTATGCAAAACATGTACAGATTGAAAAAAAGATCTGATGAACGGACACCTGTTGCCATTCTTCCCAAAAGAGGACTATAATAATTCTGTGGAGGATGGAGAGGATCTCAAACATCTGCCACCTTCAAATGATCTCCATTTTTTTACTGTTTTGTAATCGGCCTCACAAGGACATTCCCTGAGCTTCTGAACCACAGTAGCTCTCAAAATGACGCCCTATAACCGGATGAACTGAATTTTATGCAATCAAGAGACACATTATTTGTTGGGCTTTGACAACCCTAAGAATGTGTATGGTAAAACAGAACTTACCATTTTAGATAATCTCGTAAGAGCTCCTCCACACACGATGCTACTTTTCTGCCAATGGCAGAGTGCTGATTTTAACTGAAAATATACAGTACCTTAATGCACAGGGCCACAGAACAAAATACACTATTTACTTTAATACACCAGTGTTCTAAATCAAAAGAACCATTATCTTTAGGCACCAAGTCATGGACAGGGTTCCCAAATTTTTGGACCAATGAATTTACATGAAGTTCTAGTCTCACGTGATTACCGGATGAGCATTTTTAAACACATTTTTATAGAGATTGCAAACACAAAGAAATTCATGACTTTTCGATGCCTGAAAATAACCATTCAAAAAAATCCCTGACATTTCCAGTTTACGACTCTGGGAACCCTGCATGGGACTATGGAAGAATGGCTTAAAACGGCATTTGCTTGAGCAAGTGAAGTTTAAAGTTTTGGTCACGTATGTATTCCTGGATGCCTTTCCTTCAACAGAGCTATCAGTGGAACTTGTAGCAGGTCCCTTTTAGGCTGATATTCGGTCTGAACATAAACACATCCATCTGTTTATCTTGGGTCAGTAGTGTTACAGATGGCTTTGGTGTCTGAGCTAAAGCAGTCTCCTCAACTTATCTCTACAGGGACACAGGAACCTGAGGCATCTGTCCAGCTTTGACGTGCTTATGTATTTGCATTTCTCCTTAAACAATCCCAAATTCTGGATATTTATCAATCCATCCCCAGAAGGGTTTACTGATTGTAGGGTTTCATACTCGGATCTCATCATCCTCATCTTCCATGAAGGAAGAGAAGGCTGGTTCATTGTCTGGTTCATTGCAGGTGTTGTCGGTAATGCCAATATCTTCCTCGTAAGGCTCACTGTTTGTTTTCTCCTCCATGGCGGCTGAACCGGAACTGGAATTGGAGCAACTGTCGAGGTGATGCAGATGTTTGTGGTGTGGTTCTGGGGTGCTGGTGCCTTCGCTCTGGATCTCCAAATCGACAGAGCTGGGAGCCCTCATGGGACCCTCGTCGTGAGCAACTAAGCCTTCTGGTTCCTCTTCTTTCACAGCAACCTCCCTCATTTCCTCATCCATATCCACTTCTCCCTGGTTGCAGGGCAGAGGAGAAGCATGTCCCTCACTGCTCTTGCCTTCCTCAAACCCCTGATCATCGTCTTCCTTCTCCATGACCCCCAGGATTTCCCCCAGCATCGAGGGCCCAAGGTCAACATGGAATGACATTACAGATTCAGCCTTCTTCATTCCTCCTCCGTTGAAGGATGGATAAGGGCGCAGGTCCGTCAACACACCGAAGTGCTTTTCATGGAGCTCCAGGTCCAATGTGTTAGCAGAGGCTCCATTGGAGGGGCTGGATGTCAAGCTCTTAAGCTCCCTACTGTCAATATCGTGTTCATCGTCATTGTTCAGAAAGGGCAAGGACATGGCATTCTTCACAAAGGTAGGTGACCCACTGGGAGGAAGGAGGGTATTGTCTTGCTGGTCTACTCTGGTGACGGACTGAGAGCGCTTGCTGCTCCGAAAGGTACGAGACAGCAGTCCCGGTTTCGGAGAGCGAGGATGGGTGTGTCCCTCTTGGGATGGCTCTCCGGATCGAGTGCTGAGGAAAGAGGTGTCCCCGAAAGCTTCTCCACTGCGCCCAACATGCATGGTGTGCCGAAAGTCACCCAACGGAGCGCTGATCATCTCTGTAGTAAGATCCATACGAGAGCGCCGTTTGGTCTGAGACCCAGCAACTAGCTGCTTTAAGATAGGCATCTTGGTTTGTACAACTCAACAAATCCAGTCCTACAATTGCGTTTGACTGGTGGTGGTGATTTGGTTTCACAAATCAGTGGTTTTCTTTTAAAGAGTTCTAAAAGGTTCCTGGTTTAACCAGATTCTGCTCAGGCCAACTCTGTCCAGTCTTGATAGCTGCCACTTCATCTGTCAGACAGGAGATAATCTGTAATTGGGAACAAACAAGATAAAAATTAAATTTCATAGTTAACTGGAGATGACATCTTGACTGTAAGCAAAACCACAGTAAAAAGCTAAGAAGTTGAGTTAATTATAATTCGGTGTTGTTTGACTTTCTGAGTGCAAGATCAATATGGTCAGAAGAAATTGGAAGTCCAGGCAGAACACAAGCAGTTCCAGGATGACTTATCAATGCGTCTGGCCAGAATACCAGCCGGAGCTGCCGAGTCATTCTTTCCCCCGAGCTAGTCTGCAGAAGTGCTTTTGGCATTCAGATGAGGTAAGGGTCAGGATTACTGAGGTCAGGCAGGCAGACTTTCAATCATTAATAAGATAAGCAGAGACTACTGAAAGAACTTAGTAGAGAGTTTAACTACTTGGTGAAATACTTACGGTGTCAATAGTATTATCCTTATAGGGTGAGTTTTATGAAAGCTGCTACAAACCATATTTTACCCAAAAATAATAAAAAAAGAAAAACATTTTTTTAAAGATAATAAAGCATGTTTTTGGAATCATTACGATTTTAATTTTAAATTACAATTAAGCACATTTCCCTTTCTAAAATTCTCAGTATGGTAAATAAATTGAATTATTGTATAATACACAAGGACAACATCACAGATAGAGACCAGCTGCCAATGATACTAGTAGAATGCAATATCTCATCAAACACCATTGCTCTGCAGTACAGAGAAGACAGATAAGACTCTCTATCAAGTTATGTGACTTCCTGTGTAATTAGCCATGAGTATATGGCAGAGACAGAGGAACATGGTTAGCCATGACCCTATTGATGGCTCAGAGGTAACAATACTCGTCTCTAAAATTAACATCTATGCTCTGAACTAAGTAGCTCACCAGGGACAACCACAATTAATATCAAATTAAGTACAAACACATTTACACGCAGACAAGCAAGTACAAACCTCCCATTCAGAACACCACAACAAGTTCTGACGCTCTTAAACAAAACTCACTTTGAATGAATAAAATGCTTACCCTCAACGGAGAGTGCTGTGGCATAATTCCCATGTCTGTAAATTAACACTAACGGTGAGAGACAGGCCAAATGCTTGGCAGGCAACAAGTTTTTCCTGTCACTGATCTGCCGTAATATTCATGAAGTCTTTGCTTTGAAAACGAACAGCAGCAAGAGTTTTCTCTGAGGTGCCCAACCAACTTGTGACCTCTTTCTGGCTCAGTCTTCCTCTACCAGCTTTGTCTGCACTTCCTGAAAATGTCCTTACCTGCCTGCGTCTCTATAGCAACACCCCTCTGCACACAGATGTTAGTGTTTCCTGTCAGCATGCATTATTTCCTTCTGGCACCAACCAAAATGTTTGTTTCACTCTGTACAGTTCACTGATTAAAATGCATCTGCATAGTCTGCAACTAAATTAAAAACCTAAATTTTCCACAATGATTTTGTGAATTATGCAGAAAATCATTGACTAGAATAGAATTATAACTCTCTTTGGTATTAAAGATTAATTATACAGCAAAAAAAAAAAGAAAAAAAAAAAAGACATGCCATGTCCCAGAACCACTGAATATCAGAACTCACTGTTTAAATAACAGATAATGAGCATCTTCTATTGTGTCTTCTGTTAGAGACGGACTGAATACATGCAGCCAGCACCTCCCTGAAGGCAAGAGAGAGTAAGGATAAGACACAGCCAATCAGTGATGGCGTCCTGCGGCTCTACGCCCCACACACACACCTGTTTCCATGACTTCATTTCATGATGATGAGCCCACCTGAAAACAAAGCAAGCCCTTGCACAGCCAGTGACAATATCAGTGTTGGTCAATACAAGTATGGTTTCTACTGTGCATGAATCAAGAACCTTATTTAACTTAATTATATTTAGCCATTTAACAGACACTTTTATCTAAAGTGTCTTCAGGAAGAGCCATGGAACGTTGCCAAGTTTGTTGAGTAAGCTAGAGTAGTGTGGAAGCTAGAGCAGAAATACAAATTAAATGAGCGGATAAAGCATGTAAATGTGAATTATAAAAAAAATTCTTATGAAAACTTCTACATCTTAAAAAAAACCAGAAAATATATAGATTTATCATACACTATACCATTCAGAAGTTTGATGTTGAAAGAAGTCTCTTCTGCTCACCAAGGCTACATTCATTTGATCATAGATACAGTAAAAATAGTAATGATATGAAATATATTCTATGTTAATATATTGTCCAATGTAATTTGTTCATGTGATTCAAAGCTGAATTTTCAGCATCATTACTCCAGTCTTCAGTGTCACATGATCCTTCAGAAATCATTCGGGATATGATTTGATGCTCAAGAAGCATTTCTTATTATCAATGTTGAAAACAGGTGTGCTGCTAGAAACTGTGATATATATTTTTTTCCGGATTCTTTGATGAATATAAAGTATTATATTATATTATTTGTATAATTATTTTATATTAGAAAAAAATTTTTTTATCAATTGAATGCATCCTTGATGAATAAAATAAAAAAATAAAAAGTCTTACTGACCCTAGTGTAGGGAGAGACGATCATATCAGTTTCTGTCAGGACTACTATTGTCAAATACGACTGACAATTAGCATACAGTTAAGGTGATGGTACACAGGGCAACTTTTTGAGCGATTGTTGCTTGGCCACTTTCACATTGAAAATGGGCAATACATTTCTTTCTGGATAATTTAGATCGGTCGTGGGCACTGTGTCTCAGCAACATTGCTCAAAAACTTGCCCTGTGTATCATCCCCTTTAGGATTGGCAGTATGGTTCTGTTCTGGGCAAGAACTCCCTGCACATCCATGCAGCCTAGCATGGATAAGAGCAGCAATAACCCCCCTTGGGGTAAACCGAACACAACCTTAATGTATTGCATATATCATTTTTATTTTAATGTACAACATAATTAGAGAGTTTTAGTCTGATTCAGAGGGAATCAGAATGTCGAATCCTGACTGGGCGAGAGGAGGAGCCGGTGATGGAGGAGGGTAATAGCTCCTGAAAAACACGATAGCTATTGATAATACCGAAGGAGTTTATATACGTTTACAGTTATAGACCTCGTATTCCTATAGGTAGACGTGGAGTCAGCTAATGCGAGTTGACTAACGTGACCAGCCAGAACTGACGCTACGCTTAATTTTTGATTATATCCATCATAACAAAAATAATTAATAAACCTTGGCTAATCAAGATTACATAATTAGCTGGCATAACGTTTGTTTTCTGATCCGAATACATAAGTACAGGTAAACTAAACGTTATAGTAGGTTAACACTTACCACTTGCGCGTTAGTTCAGACCACTGCCCATGCAACTGGTTAACTTATGCTTAAAGTTGCAGTTTTTATGCAGTCAGACACTTTTTTTTGTGCCACAACTTTTTTTTATTTTGCATTAAATATAATGATTATAATTTCCCAAAAGGGGAGGAAACTGTTTTCCCCCACTAATTTGAAAATGACCTAAATAGAATTTTGAGAATTGTATTAATAGAAAAATGGAAGTGTAATAATGATACAAACAAATTACTTCTCATAAAAATGGCACAAACAGAAGCCCAAAGAGAGGACAGCGAGCAATCAATATGCAAAATTATTCAGTTAGTGACACAAATTACAATGCAGAACGACAGTTCACAGCATTCTGGACAATGACAGCAGTGTTTATATGAGGTGTTTCTACTGGGTGGCATGAGCTGGAAGAAAAACAAGCAGTAGATGAAAGATGTAAAGCCCTAAATCCCCTAGACGCACAGTTCCGCTACATTTCTGTCCTGTCCCACATCCAGTACACCAAGGCCCAAAACATACTCTACGCAAGTTTGTGAACATGCGCTTCTAGCTAAGCAAACTCCATTTTGTGCATTATTAGGTTACAACTCTATTACTACCTACTACTACTACAACAACAGTTGTGTAAAAATTCACATTATCGCACTATTTCATGCACTGGTCAGTGGCCACTTGGTCTGCATTTTTTTCTGGCACAGTCATAATATACAGACACACTGCAATCTGTATCTAAATCCCTCTCAAAAGTTCCATTAGTGCATATTGCGGGAAAGGCTAACAACCTTTGGTTAATAGTGGTCCATGTGCATCTCTGGACCAGTTTATCAAGCGCTTCTGGTAAGAAGGAGCTTTATTTATAGACGTGCAAATATGAAGACCGGGGAGCATGGGAAGGCAGCGTGGGAAACAACAGTCCCCTGAAGGGGTGAGTGACTTTCCAAATACCCTTTCACAACGTCTATGATAGCAACACAGTTTGTAGGGAGCAGTTGGACTTCCTCTGTACAGACTAAACACATCTCCCTCGCTCCCACTACCCGCTCCTCCTTTTCTACATCCCTGCGACCCTATACATACTAACCTTTGACCCCCGTGTGAGTTTAAGAGGTTTAGCCAATCTCATAGAAAAACATACAGACACATAATGCATTTCAGGTGCCTCTAGTTTCAAAAAGCATCTCTGAGGGAGCCACAGATCCTGATTTTGAAATCATAATCCAGAGATTGTTTAAGTACTGAATCTCAAAACTTTTTCCATCTACATAACATGAGTGAAGTGTGTATTTCTGCCCCACTAGCAGCAAAACAGAAATGCAAAAATAGTCTACAAACAATTTATAATATTAGTGACCAAATATTATATTGTATAATCTGTCTGTGTAGATAAAGTAGGGTCGTAACGTACACTACCCAGCCAAAATAAAGTTGCTGTTTGGATTTAATAGGCAAAAGCGTCTATGACTGGATCATTATTGCAGTGATTATGATGTTTCTAGCATGTTTTATTTATAAATATATATAACATGTTATATGGCCATTATGTGTCTTCCAACATTGTTGTTTAAGAAATGAAAAGCTACACACTCCATCAATTATTGGTAGAAAAACTGTTGCCAAACAAATAACACCCTGGGCGTCAGACCACCTTTAGTGGTGCAGAAATGACACACTTCACCTTTAAATATGAAGAATGGGTTAATCGGTCTCATTTAATGACAACGTATAGACACTGAAACATGCTGTTCATGGCTGAAGCACACTGGCATGGCTGAAGAGTCTCTCTGTGAACCAAACAAAAGTGCTGAGTGCATCCTAGCACTCAGACAGTGAATGATCTGCTGTTGATCTGCGGTAGTTTTTCTTTGCCTGTCTGTCTTTGCAGGAGCCTCTGGAGCCGCGTTCTTTTATTATACGCCTCAATAAATAATTTATGTGTTCTGCTCAATACCAGAGTCCTAAAATCATCAAATAGAAAGACTACAGCCGACGCAGAAAAAGACGCCTCGCATTAATTCAATTATAATGTTAAAATGCTGCGAAAAGCCTGCAACTTGAAAGAGTTATTTCCTTTTGCCTCACCTTGCTTTATCAAACTGAATTAACTGAAAGCCACTGAGTTCATAAATTATTGAGTGAATAGATTTCTAGAACAAAGTAGTGATTCCTACTAGACATAAATCTGCCAGCAGCAGCAGTGTGATGTGATGAGGTGTGTGCACCAGCTGGGACAGATCCGTCTGACTGGGTCCATTAGGAGCCAGTGACCTGTATGGAGGTCCCCATGACCCCATGGCCACACAGACCCATATGGTACAATCCAGCTTACATTACGACAGATCTTTAAACAGCAGGGCACAGCAAGACTGGTAAAGAAACGAATGGTTACACTTCTACACAATTTTCAGGTGACCTTGTTACAGTGTGATTTTACAATTTATTACAGAGTGAGTTAATTAATAACACTTACTATAAGGTTAGGGTTTGTTTTCGATTATGCAAATGTAGTGTTATTACTATAGTAAGTACATGTGTAACGTGTGAGAAAGACATGTAATAAATGCCTATTTGCACCAAGAACAAAATGAAAATCAAGGTTGTGATTGGTTGTTATTTGTGGTTTCCATCCACCTCTTTATTGTGCATTTTGAGATTAAAAAAAAAATGCTGGATGGAAACGGCAAAATGAGCATAAATTCTAAAAATGCGAATTTAAGAAACGCATGCGCTCATTCGAGGTGGATCCATTTTCTTATCCGATTGGAAGACATGAACAAACTAGATGGAAACGCATTTACTGAATAAATCCCTCAATGCGCAACAAAAAACAAAACAAAACAAAAAACAGAGGCTGTGATTGGTCCGCTGGTTAGTCGTTATCCAATCGCATCGCAGCATCTCAGCTGTTGGTTTGATCGTTCTGAAATGCTTGAGAAAAGTCTGTCATCAGAAAGATTTGGTTTAAATCCCTCCCAGAAGCGTCTCACACGATTGCGTTCACTAACAACAGGATCCAAATAAAAGATAACATCACAGCGTTTATTGCATTTTGTTTATGCGCTCTGAGGAGCAAATCATTTATGTTGGAGGAAAAAAAAGATTGAAAATCCCAGATTGTAGCAACTTCCATTTTTATCACAGATATTTCACGCCATTTTTTTCTCGGGAAGTGACGATTTTGTTCTCTTGAACACGAGATGGAAACGCTGCTTCTTTCACAAATGTTGTGTGTGAGATTACATTGAATTTTGTGCGTGAAGTTTGGATGAAAACAGCTTTTATTACCTAAAACCATTACATTTTGTTTTTATTCATTGAAAAAGTAAAATAAGACACAAATATAACAATGAAACTAACTGGCAACTAACTGAAATAATCTAATAAATTGAAGTACTAAAATTACCTAAATTAAAACAAAAATCAAGCTAATAGAAATATAAAAATAAACTAATGACAAAAGCCCATAAAATTACTAAAACTTAAATTAAAATATGCAACAAAAAAAAAAGAAAAAAAAAATGTATACCTTGAATACAAAGCCAAATTGGATAAAAGTATCAATCAAAGAAAAAAGTAAAAACCCACATGTCAAAAACAAATTACGCTTGCTTTAAAGCAATATAGCCTAGAATTCACCAGACAAAGAATAAACACAAATTTGGTGCCGTTCTAGTGCCCTGTGATGTAAACAAGTCTTTAGGGAGAGTGTAAAAAAGCGACGTCTCCTTTTACAGCAGCACGACTACGAATGTTAATGTAAGGGTCAACCACTCGTGAAACATCTTACATCTGCTTTACCCAGAAATAGCTGAATACAGCAGACACTGACCAGAGCCGATTCAATTACCCATAATGCACCTCTCGGTGGCAGAGTGACTAAGCACCCACTGCATCTTCCCAGCCCAATTGTCCTCACAGATGCTGATAACCCTAAAAAACAAATCACGGCAGCTCTGAAAAGCCAGCTAATCTAATACTGCTGCTCAAACGGATCTCAGATAATGCCAAGCCTGCTATTCTTTGTGGAAGTTGCATGCAGAAAGGATGAGGGGATGGGTGAGTAAATATTATTCATTGAGAGAAGATAATCTTCACACCATGGTTCATCGTTAACCTCTCTTCCTCCGGTCACACCTCCCAGGTGTCGTTTGCATTTGCTCACAAAGGCTATTGGGCTGAACGTGGCACACCTCTTATACAGAGCTGAGTAAGCGTGACAATAGACAGGAGGTCTTTCAAACAGATTCAAGCAGCTGTAATTCTGGGGTGTCAATATCTCGATTGTTTTGTGGTGATTTAGATGGAGCAAACATCATGGTTCCAATGAAAAATGGTGTCTCACGTTGCACTATAAATGTGGCCCAGTCGGAATAAAAGATGTCCGCCGTAGTTATATATCATGATTGTAACCGAGGGAGAACAGCAAGAGTGAGGAGACTTCAGCACAGAACTCGACTGAATGTCTTTCTGCCTGAGGAAATGGGTGCAGTGATTTCAGCATACAAGATTGTGTCTAGGCTTTGAGAACGAGGCCAGGCCAGTTGTCGCTATTTATGAAGTTATACTGGTTGTAAATACTGTATGACTCAAAACATATTTCACATTTAATTATGACAAATATGTGATGAACCACTCAAAATGATGAATCAAATGAATTATCACCTGAAAATCAACTGGAAAAAAATTATACATTATAATATTATCATTTTGGTACTTTAGTACTGAAGTTACTAAAACTAAAGTTTTTTTTAAAGTTTCTTTTTTATTTATATATTGAAATAAATTTTATATTTAATATATATTCTCTTTAATTTTTAAAAAAAATATATATATATCAAATATTTATATTGTTATTGACGACTGTGTCAATAAGCTGTCCATACACCTTGCAGAATCTGCCAAATGTAAAATAATTTTAACCAAATAAGGTGAATATAAAATAAGATAAATACAAAATATAAAAATAAAATTAAAAAAGAAATACAAAATATACAGTATTGTGTGTTTTTTACATTTTACATTATCTATTTATATTTTTTTTACTTATTATTATATTTACTTAGATTTTCATTGTACAATATTTTTTCCTGGACGTTGTTTTTGAGCAAAGAACAATAAAGCCATGTACAGGATTATTCGCACATCAGTAGAAATGTTGGCACTTACACACACAAATCCATTGTTTTTGGCGGGAATAATCACGTCAGCACATCTATATTCATTCTGCTCCAAAGCAAAATATTTTCAAAGCTGCATATTATTTACAGAGGACAATCCACTGGTCCCCAAACACCGGTGATGTCGACGCCAGACAGATGACAGTGAGACAAACACATGGCTAACACAACACAACTGACTGTAAGAACGGTATCCTCATGAAGCCTGTCTGTCTGCCATGAACTATCACTTACGCACTCATTACATTACACTCTTAGAAATAAAGGTTCTCTCCTTTAAATGAAATCTGTACGGAAACAGTTGGAAATAGTCTAAATGCATGAAGTTCATCGCAAACATCACTTGAGCAGCAATAACAGTCCCGTTGATGGAGGCCTGCTGTGCTGTTTGCTTGTTTAGTGTGTGTGTTGTGTTTATGCTCCTGCGGAAGGGCAGGGAGTGGTTTTGTTGGGATGGGACTGGGAGGGAGTGGACTCTGCCCTTCCTGTCCAAAAATCCCAGTTTACAAACTCAATCTAATTCACATCATTCTGTCTGTGTTTGTTGCACCAGGAAGAAACCGTATTTCACTTGACAGTCCAGACTAAATGTACTACTTTTAAAGGCTGTTTATTGGTCCTAAATTAGTCCAATTAGTCCTAAAGTTGAACAAAGTAGGCTACTTTTAGTTTAGTAAGTGTCAATTTAAGATGCCATAAGGCCTGTTCACACCAAAAACAATAACTATAACGATTCCATTTGTGTCCACACCAATGGAAAAAGTTCTGTTTATTATAAGCTTGCGCTGCAGTTAAATTCTTTAAATGCTCGAGCCCTTTAAAGCAGGGTGGATTCTGATTTGCTGTCAGTGTTTTTTTACATTTTTGAAAGATACTCCGAGACACTTGGCATCATGTACTGACATCTGTGATCTAGAAGCTATGTTTTTTTGTTTGTTAGTGAAATGTTTTCATTGTTGGAGACTGACGCACCATTATTTTATTTTTTTTCCCACACTTGTCTGTTGTTGTGGTGTCATCTATTTTTATATAAACCCACCCTCAAACTGCATATGACAAACTGTGGTCATCTTTTTACCAGCCGCTCAGATGGTCACTTCCACCTAAAGGCAGGTGTGAACATTAAAACCACTCTCATACTCACTAGGTGTGATGTTAATGCTGGGTCAAGAAACAGCAACGAGTGTCTTTAAAAACACACGGTCTGCCGTCATAAAAAAGTCATGGGATCCATGAAAGGAGTCATTTTAAATAGCTGAGATGCCGTGTTGACACTCTTTTTTGCTTTTATGTTGATGTGTTATGGATGAAAAGGAAAGAGAATTAGTGACAAAGCCAGACATAGACATAACTTCCATGGAAAATTTCATTGTGTAACAACAAAGAAATGGTTCTATAACTAGCTAGTAACAGACAATGCACCTTTCTCTGCCATCAAATATTCTGCAATTGAATAAAATTGACATGAAAGATGAAAACAGTGTTACAAAAGGTTTTCTAAGTGATTTCTTATTGGTCCATGTCTCTAATACAGTCCTTGTTTACCAGGAGGACAGAGCCGACTAGGGGTTCTCAAGATAACTTTAAATTAGGGGTATATTTTTCATACTGAAATTCGGTATGGGTCTTTCGGTTTGGTACACACGTTTACCAAATTAATATAGTGTTGTTTTAACCACTGCACACGTGGAACGTCATTTCAAACTCCGATTTCTAAATGAAAACGTGAAATGCAAACTTGGAATATTGCGCAAACCTGCAATAATTAAATGTTAAATTACACAATATACTTTATGCATTTAATCTCACTTTATTAACCAATGTCTTTGCTGATGACCTTCAATGCTCCAATTCAACCATATTCAACCAATCACAAATTAATTAAACAGTAAGTGCAAGATTGTGATTTAGAGATTGAGGTTACATGAAGTTTAAAGTGGTCAGTGAATTGGCAGTGGATCAGAGAGCTATCGTGTTTGGACGAGGCTGAATTCACATACCCTGCCCACTGTATCATGTCAAATAAATCTCATGTGATATCTCCATCTGCAATTGGTTCCATCAAGCATGCTATTTCTACCTAATTTTATTCCTGTTAGCATCTGTTTTGTATGATTTCATGAAACATACTGCCGGTTCTTTTAGGCATTTTTCACCCTCCGGCGCTTGACAATTGCGTTCACTGCCCTGTTCTGAGGGGAAAATATAGTTTGTGGAATTTACGGTAACACTTCCTTTTACAGTACAGTATTTACAGTGTACTTAGTGTACTTACCTAGAAAGTACTGGCTAATATAAGGTAAGTACATGGAATAGGGGTAGGTTTAGGGGTAGGTTCAGGGTTAGTATCTAGTTATTACATTAGCATTAGCATATTGCCTGTCTACTTATTGTGCGTGCAGATACTAGGGAAACTTAACCCTCAAACACTGCAGCTGATCCTGTGAATACTGGATAGCATCATTTCGAGGAGACGCTGTGCTCTTCAATGTGAAGGTAAAGAATTTTTTTTCCCACTGCCCAAGGACGAGCATGTGAAGAATCAGTGGTTAAAATTCATCTTTACCACGATACCACAGCAGTATAATCCTAAACTTTTGCTGAATTCCCTTTGCTTTACTGACAACTGCTTCTCAAATCTCGGAGTTCAATGCAGGATTCGCAAACCGCTTGCTCCTGAAAGATGGCGTTCAAAATACTTCGTTTTGAGTTTTATATTGTGTAACGTTAAGGTCTCCTGCTAACTGGCTAACTCACATTATTACTATCTTACTGAAATACTTCTGCTAATCAGCTGTGGGCCACTATTACCTAAAACTGTGTCTATTAATGAAGACTGCCTGTCATTCTCACTACTTTGAGGAAAGATTAAGCATGGAGCAAGATTTGTTTTACCAACGTTTGTTACATCAGTCATTCACGCTACAGCTCGGCTAATGTATGCACTGTTATTGATACAGTTTCCACATGTTCACCGCAATAAATTAGAAAAATACTGTGTAAATAATTAAGTGCAAGTAAAATAATCAGTTTGTTGATGGACATGCACTTGTTAATGCTGATGGTGAAGAATTACAGTTGCAACATCTCATAATGTACCTCAAACTGAGTAGTGTATCACTAAGAAACATCCTGCTCGTGTCGTCCTTGCGATGGAGGTTCGGGATGAAGAACTAGTTATTCCAATGTTTCATCATCGGACTCATGCTTGGATTGATATGGTAAAATCAACATCATTGTTTAGATTCGGTATAGGAAGCCTCAGGACAAGCAGAGCTGACGTTTTTATGGTAATGGCGTTTTTGTTTTCGACACACGCGCTGCACGTGGTAGACCAATCACAACAGACTGAGCTGTGTGGCCAATCAGAGCAGAGTAGCTCACGGAAAGGAGGGATTTAGAGAGATTGATTCATTTGGTGAGTCGTTTGAGAATCATTAAAAATGTGGTGATGTGCAAATGTATATTATGAGAAAATTAAACAGTTTTTTGACCTTTGATGCATGTAAACCTGTTGTAGGAGACTCCAAAACTACAGTAGGAAACTTTAAAAAAACATAATAGGGACACTTAAATACAATAAGTACCAGCTGTTTAAAAAGTCACCCGCATTGGGTTTTCAACAATTGAAAATGGGTAAAAGGTTTTTTTGGGAAAAGGCAAATGGGCAAAGGCAAATTTGCACATGGACATGGAGCCACATTTAGATCCCAATATCTATTAGAATTAACTATAAAAATAAACATACGAAAAGAAAAGTTAGTTAGGAACCAGAACCTAAAATGATATTGAGATACATTTAATACTTATTGAGTTACAGGCACACAAACTTTTGAAAAATAATATTTTTGGAGACAGGTGGGTGTTCATTTTTCTGAAGACAGACAAACACATATAGTGATGAGGCCAAATTATTATGTCATAAATGTATATGTATGGAGTAATCCACTATTTTGTCGAGGGGGTCAAAATGACATTTTTCCTTTGAGATTTGGAGCCAAATTACTGGGGGGTAAACATGACTTTAGAAAGATTTTATTTTTACACAGAGTTTGGTAGGTCTATTAGTTAAATCTGATTACATTATATGCCAACGGTGACAGTTAAAGAAATGGGGCAAAAAACACACAAAAAGTTTTTTTTTTTTTCCAAGTTTGCATGCCTGTAACTCAAGAAGTATTAAATATATCTTAATATCGTTTTAGATTTTGGTTTTTAATAAACATTTATTTTGGTATCTTCATTTTAAAGGCCCAATATGGTTCAATCACAGAGATATGGAGATCTAAATGCAGCTCCATAAGTAAATTGGTCAAGTGTACACATTTTCAGTGGTCAAAAACCAAATGTGGGTCACTTTGCAATGCATAAAGCTTATACTTTTCTCTTTTTAAAGAACATGCCTATTTTATTCAAATGTTTTGAAAGGAAAGAAGATCAGGCTTCAGGCATTCCTCTTTAAAGGAGAAAAGTATCAGCCGTAAGTAAGTGGCCCACATTTGGTTTTTGACCAATGAAAATGTGTAATTTACTCATGGAGCCACATTGAGATCTTCATATATGTGCGAGTGAACCATGTATGGTGAAATATACCAAAAGAAAGGTTTGTTAAGAACCGAAATCTAAATTGATATTAAGGTTATCTTTTACACCTCTTGAGTTACAGGCATGCAAACATCAGGGGAAAAAAACACGCAAATTGCTTTTTTTCCAATTTTGGAACTGTTACCGTTGGCATATAATGCAACAGGGATTGCTTAAGTCAAGTCACCTTCATTTATATAGTGCTTTTAACAATAAGACAATCAAGCAATAGCTTTTACTAATAGGCCTACCAATCTCTGAGTAAAAATAAAATGATGCTGCCATCTTTCTAAAGTCTTTTTCTCTCACCTGTAATTTGGCTCCAAATCTCAGATGAAAATTGTCATACAGTAGCCGGGGAAGTTTCCAAAACTTGGTTGATCTGACAAAGAATGATCCATTGGGTTTTTAAAAATAATCACTAAAAAGGGATGCGGAACAATGAGCTGAAGATATTCAAGTGCAAATGAGAAAGTGACTTCCAGAGGCAAATACACACACACACTGCTAATTCTGACAAGAATGCAGGTGAAAATGATATATCTTTCTCATTAACGGTTTTCTAAATGAGGAAGAGATCTTCTCAACATCATTATGTTGAGAAGTATCAAATATCAAACAAATATCAAGATAAGCAGAAAACATTTAAAGTAGACTAACAGAAAGAAAGCAGCGAGTACATAAACGTGTACATCTGCTTTCTGGCGGTCTGTTTACTGTGGGGGAGTGATTAACGAGAAAATGGGAAACACATTAACCTGAGTACCAGGATGACCAGCAGGTGCTGAACTTCTGTAACTAAACAAACACGAGGACCCGTTTATCAACTGGCGGACACACGTGTGTAAACAGACCTTCAGATGCACTTGAGTGTTGCTCCATAAGCCATCGCCAAAGTCAAACATGAATTCATACGGTGATTAGGCTCCTTAAAATAATTGACCATACTAACAGTTATCATCAACAAACTACAGCTATTGTGGTTGTTACTAATGTTTTTCTTTCATTTATACATTTATCATTTTTATTACATAAAAAAACGGAATATCAAATGATCAAAATGGCATCTTTAAACAAATGATGCTAGTGCTTTTCTCAGTACTGACTTTTAACCAGCTTTTAACCAATTTATTTAAGTACTCGGTATAAGAAAAACATACACATATTGAGTGTACTTCATCACATTAACTATTAACTATTAACATGATACATAAGTGGTTGTTTACACCACACCGATTTCAAATAAAAACAGAACATAATGTTTTGGTTGTTCATTTACACCACAACGTTTTGGGGGACTGAAAGCGCAAACTTTTGAAAAAGGGTACCGTTTTTGAAAACGATACCGTTATAGTCTCAGTGTAAACTACAAAAATGAGAATTTGTGAAAACGGTTAAGTCATGCACATACGTATTGCGTGTTCAGTCTATAGGCACGACGTGTTTCTTTACGAAGTGACATCGTCAACTACTGGCCTGACATGAATAATACAGCCCTTTTAGTCGTTTTCGTGGATCCGTGTGAACAGGGATCTTTTTTCACAACGTTGTCGTCTATATACGGATTTAGTACATCATTGTCGTGTAAATGTATCCTAATGTTTAAAAAAACAGAAAGCATCTGAATAAAGCATCTGAATAATGCATTTATAAAAAAGGAATATGTATGTACTAATATGTATGTGCTGGGCACCGATTACTCGCGATTAATCGCATCCAAAATAAAGGTTTGTGTTTTCATAATATGTGTGTGTGTATACTGTGTATAATAATTTTGTATATATAAATACACACACATGCATGTATATTTAAGAAAAGTTTGTTATTTAAATAAAAAATATTTCTATAAAATATAAATTATGTATAAATATATATAAATGCAAATATTTCTTAAATATATACATGCATATGTGTATGTATATATTAAAAATAATTATACACAGTACACACACATATTATGTAAACAAACGTTTATTTTGGATTCGATTAATCGTTGCCCATGCACACACACATATATAGCTTATGTTTTTATTTATTTTTTTACAGTGTTTTAAACTATAGCTTAATATTTTAATTTAAGACATCTATGTATTATATGTAGGTCAGTATTTTCAAGTTCATCCATTGCCATGGGCACCATAGCCAATTTCATTGCATTGGATCTTCCCTTTGTGACAGACCTCACACTGGCAGTGTCTCGGTTCCGTTTCTAAACCTGCATTCAATTCACAACAAAGAAATGTTATGTGTTGCACATGCTGTCCGCCAATTAGCCTAGATACTACACCGGAAATATTTCATAGGCCTACCAGTCATGCACATCATCATCAGTGACCGAGAAGCGACCGTGTCTCAACACACATGACGTAGGCTATGTTGACTGATCAAATTTGAGGGTCCAAAATCAATAAGAGCGTTTGGACTCGTGATTGTTGCGTGAAACGCACGAGCACATAAAGAACAATGATCCAGCTGACCATGTGCAGCAGTGATGATGATGATGATGATGGATCCTCAGAGAAATAAACAATGAAACACAGAAAGCGCTTCTATCAGCGGAAAGGATTTGTATGCAAATGCATGGAGAAGCTTAATTATATATTTTGAACAGAACCAGGCATTCCAAAAATGATAAACAGCTTTCGAGAGACCCTCCCTTATTCGACCATGGCTTTGAAGACTGATGGAGGTCTCGTGTTAGTATAGTGCAGACTAATGAATAGCTTTCCTCAGCAAACTAAACAAAAACTTTGACCTAACCCAGTACCATCTAATAAATAAAGGCACAATTGGATTGTTATTAGTAGCTAAATTTACGCTCATGTGAGTGTTAAAATAAGCGCTATTCATGCATGTTCTAATTGTGTGAAATATGCCACTCTCCTTGAAATAGGGTTAAAACTTACTGTATTTAATGCTGTGCTGTGCTCCGTACACTGTGCAGCTTATGATTTCATCCAGAGGCTGGTTTGCTGTTTGAGCTAAATATTTCCTCGAGCTCCTTTCTGTTTATAATAGGTAATACATGTATCTCTCAGTTGTGACAATACACACACGCTCTGAATCCACAAACAGCCACCCGCATCCTTCCTGGGTCAAGTCTGTTGTAAACGCACCTCTCTGTGCAATAATTCATTCGACTCCGCCCCTTCTTTTCACAGACACGCCCCCTGTTAACATTAGACACGCCCCTATACACTCTGCGCTTAAAGACACAGCACAATTAATGCATCCAGCATACTGGTGACTTGCTGTTTTGTCACTTTTAAACTCACACATTTCGGTGAATTTCAGGAAACCTCAAGTACACGTCAGGGGTTTATTTCAACCTAAAATCAAAGAAAGAAATGCAAAAACAAAAGCCTTTTTTATTATTTACATGTATTGCATGTTGCTCTCCTTTTGGATCTGAGTAGAAAATAAAATAAAATCGTTTATTACAGGTCAGGGAATATAATGAAAACCAAAATCAAGATTTTTTTTTTTTTTTTTTTTTTTTTTTTTTGTGAAATGTGACCAATCTGGATTTACATGAGTATCACCCTATTATTAAACTGGAACTTTTTTTTACATTATTTTTGTACAGACTGCTCTTTAGTAAAGCTATCAAAGATGAACATCCTGTCTTTTCTGCAGTGCTGGATTAATTTTTAACAACTAATCCCAAAATTGTATTGCGTGTAAAAAGGGTGTTACTGTGCCTGCCCGCCCTGTGGCCCTCCCTCTGTCTTTGGATGTCTCTTTGAAAAGCAGTTAACTTGATAGGGATCTTGTGGGGAACAATTGTTAGTCACTGTGCCATTGAAGGACCTAGTCAGTACCCGCAGGGTTTAACTGCTGTTTGTATATTCACATAAATCAATTTGCGAAAGGCCATTATGTGTTATTTGCACCTCTGACATGCGCCTAAAGAGGAGTATCCTCTTGCAGTTCAAGGCCTTTGGCACTGTGTGTACAGAAGAAAGGCATGTTTGAACAGTGAGATCACTATCTGCACCCAACAGTCAAACAGTATGGCCATATATCAGTGTTTTATTTATTTTTTAATGTAAAGATGGCCCCACAACCAGAACCATTAGTGACATGGAATTTGTAGAAACTTAGTAGCAGTGTTGGGGAAAGTTACTTTTAAAAGTCTGAAGTGACTGCTTTACTTTTGTGGAAAGTAACGTTACACTACTTTTGCGTTACGTTTTCTTACCTGGGCTGGGCTTGCTTGTTTGATTTTAATAGCAAAAAAAAAAAAAAAAAATTATTTTATTCGCACATTTAAAAGAATAGTACAATAGAGCATACAAACCTTTCAGGTTTACTATTCTGCAATAGGACAAAGGACAAGAAAGTTAAGCACTCTTACATCAGCAATAAAAAAAGAAACAGAAATGTGATTTTTGCTTATGGTAGCTTAGATCATCAGATGTCCGCAGCAAAGACATTGGTTAATAAGGTGAGATTAAATGCATAAAGTATATTTGTATAATTTTTAACATTTAATTATTGCAGGTGTGCGTAATGTTCTGAGTTTTCATTTCACTGTTTTTATTCATTTTGACGAATAGGCTACTGAATCTGTTTTTGTGCAAGAGAGAGGAGTAAATGCTCTCATTTAGTCTAGAACTACAAGAACCATCATGTTCACACAGCGCCTCCGCACTTACTCACGATTTGTCTCAACATGGGGAGAGGAGAGCTGTCAGTCTATAAATAGGAAAACAAAGAATCTTGCATTAGTTATTTGAAAAATTAACTCAGACATTTTGTGGTAAATTTGAAAGTAATGCATTACTTTAGTTACTTAAAAAAAAGAAATCTGATTACATGACTCAATGACTCAGTTAATGCAGTATACCTTAAACACTGCTCAGAATAAAAGATACAGCCATCCACATGTTAAATGTCGTGAATGAGGCACATTATCACTCACAATCATGGTCATAATTAGATTAACAGTGTGACAGACAGTAAATTGAGGAAGTCTTTTAGTCCCCAGTTGGCTGTATTCCCAAGATTCATTGATCCATCAACTGAGTGAGATTCAGTTTGCATCATGCAATGACTGTCCCATGGCTTTGATTTATTTTCATATACTGTATATAGAGAAAGCATACTTGTAGGTATGATTATATGGGTTTTGTCTGTGTGTATAGGTCACACTGTAGCTTGGCGTCTCCTCCCTATACTGGGTTATTATTTCTCATCTCTTGTGACATCTCCTCTCTTACCCCCCGATGTTCAGATCGATACTTTCCGGCCTGGGATAAAGAGATTATCTCCAGGCGAACTCTCCCACGTCTAAGCTCAGTTTCTTGGGATGCTGAATGATTCAGCGCTCACTTAGCCATTCTCATCTGGCCCAAATCTCCACCGTAAATGCAATGAAATGAGGCAAGAGCTGCTGGAAAGTCTCTCTTTCTTATGGAACAAGCAGAGTCACAGATGTAATGAGACTAAAATACACCCTGGTTAATGACCACCATAATGCCAAACACGTTTGTTAAATTTACTGTAAAACTGGTCGCTGAGGGTTCCAGAAATTCACTGTTAAATATTTTATGGTACAATTTACACAACTATATGCCAAGCTACTTGAATTATATGATATGATATATAATGTGATATGGCATGATATGATGTACCCTGCATTTCCATGAATCATGGCTAATAAACATTTAGTTGAGTGTTACTCAAACACAAAACACCATCAGGGACAGCATATGTTACATTAAAATAATGTAGTAAACATCAGCTAAATAATATCAAATGCAAGTCAAAACACCATAATGTAAATGAGAGAAACATTTTACTATTTCAATAAATTCGGATCTAATATTATAAAACAGTTCTTCTGGAAACACTATTTTACTGTTTTTCCACAAGTAATTCATAGTTTTCACTCCCACAAAACAATTTTACAAATGTGTTGCCTTTTAATATGTATATAAATATTTATTTATTTATTCTTACTGTACAGTACCCTTACAGATTTTTTTCATTGTTACAAAATAGTACTTTTTTGAAATAGAAAAAGCTTGTTGAACTTTCTATTCATCAAAGAATCCTGAAAAAAAGCGTCACGGTTTCCACAAATAAAATATTAAGCAGCACAACTGTTGTCAACATTGATTATAACAATAAGAATAAATGTTTCTTTAGCATCAAATAATCATGTTAGGATGATTTCTGAAGGATCATGTGACACTGAAGGCTGGAGTAATGATGATGAAAATTCAGCTTTACCATCACAGGAATACATTACATTTTAAATTGTCATAATCTATATTACTGTTTTACTGTATTTCTGATCAAATAAACAAAGCCTTGGTAAGCATGAGAGACTTTAAAAACATTTTAAAAAATCTTACCAACCACAAACCTTTGAAGTATATAGTAAGGTAAATTATAGAAAGATATAGATTATATTATAAATTATATTTTTACATTTTCTTTCCATTAAATAAACATTTTACAGTGTGTGGTCAAAAAAATACATTCGAAAAGCCAAAGCAAGATATTCAACAAAAACACTGAAAAATAGAGTAATTTATTTTAAATATGAACCATGCCTTGGTCCAATATAATTCATCAAGTTTTGTACAGTGATAGTCACCTCACAGGGAACAAGACAGGAGATATTGTGAAGCATGATCATCGTAATTTTCAAGTCCTTTAAAATAGTTTCCACATAAGACTGCTGCTGTTGTTCTTCTTAAGTTAGAGTATAAAACCAATCGATTATAAATAAAGCATATCTGCTGACATACACGGAAGCGTACACAATGTCAAACTGTGAACCGTAAAAACACATTCTACAATATATTCAGAGAAATACATACAAATGTATTGTCATTTGAAAGAGCAGACAGCCTCAGAGCAACAGACCCCGAACGTGAGACTGTGTGTGACTCAACTGACAGTGTGACGTCAGTCCATGAAGCTCATTTGCTAAAGATGAGTGTTAAATATGCACTACCTATAGAAGATGCTGACCCACACAGTATCTTACAGATTTGCACGTGCACAGACATTTTTGAAGCGATCGCTTTTGACCACACGAGTATTAATGTTAAGATTCTTTTCTTTTCCCAAAAAGCATTATTATACCCTCAAAGACATCCAGGTGTGACATCCTTTGGAAATTTCATTTCACTGTACAATTCCTTTCTGCTCTTTAGTGTTAAGGTTCAGTTGGTCTTATGTTTACATGACAACGATGTACTAAAAATAGAAGATTTTTTCCTTTGCGCTTTTGCATGATTAATGCATAAATATATTTTAAATTATTTGATTGTATCTTGGGAATATTGTGTTTTTCCATGAAGTGACTTTGTTCTCATATCCATACGCATTAAGTTATGAAAACCTTTTTTCTGAACGATCAGATAACTATGAACGAACATTCTACCAACGTTACTGGAAGATTGTTTGTTCATAACTTTGAGAAAACCCGAACATTAGTTTAAGAAATTGAAAAAAGTTCCCTGTTTGCTAGGGGAGTACCAAATTATAGATGTGATCCTCAACAAACTATACAAAAAGTTTGACCCAATCCTATCCATAAATACTGCAGAATAAATTGGATTATTCACTGAGCCACATTCCCATCCCAAATGTATCACAATTCGATGAAAATAATGAAATGATGGTAGCGCCTCTTCCTTTGCAAAGCCATCTCCTGGGTTGGACATAAGCAATATAAGCAAAAAAAAAACAAAGTACTGTATGAATCATACAGATATTCCATACTTTTCCCTTCTCAAAGTTAGTTGTCTAAGAAGCAGAATGTTCTCTTTTTCTTCCGTTTCAATTGACCGGCATTGCTGCAAACGCAATGTTTTCCCTTCAGAAATATTCTGTCATTGATTTCTGTGTGACTGACATCGAAGCGATATCACAAAAACAGAATTATAAAGATAAGCGCTTTGGAAATCGTCAGCATTATGTGAAATGCAGTTTGTTCTCATCACTTTAAAACATTTACACTGGGGTCCAACAGTCTGAGACCACTACGGTTGCCTTTTCTTCGCCCTTAAATATTTAAAAAATGCTAAAACTTAAATGAACCTTGAAAAAAAAATTACAAAAAGGACACTCTAGATGGTCTCAGAACGTAGGACTCCGCTATATATATGCAGTCAGTTTTTTAAATATTTAGCCAATTTTTCTGTATATCCACTTTTTTTTTTTTTTGTGAAGGATGAATATTTTAAAATGTACAATCAACAAACCGATTCCCTTCAGAATGATTGTCTGTTTCAATGCTCTTGCACGCACAAGTAAACCCACAATACACCTGCACACCCGGCCAAAAAAAAAAAAGCAGCTGTTGATGTCCAACACGGTGCAGCAAAAAAAAAAAAAAAAAAAAAAAAAAGAACAGACCAATAACACTGCAGGAGTCCCTCCCAGGCGGGTTGTCATTGGAATGAGAGTCTTGTATCAAACAAACGAAGAGAATCCTGTGGCCGGGACCTGGGCGGAGGTGCCCAGGCTGCTGGGGGGCCTGTACAGGGTGTGCTGGCTGTGGGTGTCAGAGGACAGCAGTGACGGGGTGGGAGTCCGGCTCCCCTTGGGCCTGAACAGGGTGCCCTGGCCCTGGGGCTGCGGGGAGGGATTGCTGTGGGGTAGCAGAGGTGGTAACGGTGGCAGCGGAGGCGGGTGGGGTCGGGACTCCTGTTCCGCCACCGAGTCGGGCTGGGTGTAGCCGTACGCCGGAGGCCGAGAGACGCCCTTCTGCTGCCGGCGCCAGGAATTATAGTAGGTGGGGTCACTGATGTAGTGGTTGACGAAGGAGTGGGTCTTCTGCCGGTTTGGATCCAACTCGTACTCGCTGTCGCTGCCCTGTAATTGAATGAGAAATAAATATTCTGTTATACATTGCCTTCACTTTTTGTAATAGCTTGTACTTGAACTGTGCATTGTGGCACGTTTTAATTTGGATAAAAGCCTCTGCTAAAAGACCATCAAGGAGTAATTTACTTTCATATGAAACACAAAAGGATATGTAGGGCGCTATTAGGGTGATATGAAATATGAGCTATTGTTTTAATAGGGATATGAGCAACTACTCTACAGATTCCTATCATCAGCACTGCTCTACTAGACTACTAGACACAAACTACAGCCTCACCCAAAACTCAGAGGAGCAGTGATCTTATATGAAAACATAAGCGCCTCCTGAAAGGGCAAAAAACATTATTTACAAAACCTCAGATGACAGAATGAGTAACAATGACAGATGGTTCTCAGAAATGCACTACTCAAACTGTAGCTGTCTGAGAGGGACTGAATTAAAACCCACATCGCTTGTTTTCGATGACATTATGCTAAAGTGTTGCATTGTGGGAGGGTTTTCTTTGAAGGAGGAATGTTATTATAGTTTGGGTACCTGACAAACAGGCAAAAAAGCTCCCAGTGGGATTGTGGGAGGAAAGACAAATGCTCAAAACAAGAGGAGTACCCCCTACTTTCTCACAGCTTGGGACAAATTATTCACTACTCCCCATGACACTTTAAGCCCTAGTTTCATAGTTATTGTATCAAATACTGCAAACTTGAAGAGAAGAAATGGGAAAATTGCATACATGAGAAACATTTTAAGCCATTTTCCCTTCCTTTCCAGGCAATGCATAGAAATGAGACCAGCTGGTCTGGAATGAGATGAGCAGTTTGTAAAAGAAAGGTCATTCTTATCATCATTCATTTAATATGTTTGTAGAAATAATGGTTCAGCTTAAAAAAATGGCATTTTGAAGGCCCATAGGAACATGTTCTCCTTTTCATTGCTCTTTAAAGAGATTTAAATAAGTTATCTGTTTTTTCCCCCTTTTAAGTATCAACTTTGTCTCTCATTATTTCTTCTAAAATTCAGACAAATGAATTGTTGATGTACAGTAAAAGGAGTGATATTCTTGAGATCTCTAGAGGAGACAGGTGAGATTACTAGTTTTTTTTTTTTCTGTCAGGAGAAGCCAAAGAGGCAGAAGACTTAAAGGATTAGTTCACTTTAAAATGAAAATGAGCCCATGATTTACTCACCCTCAAGCCATCCTAGGTGTATATGACTTTCTTCTTTCAGATGAATATTATATTATATTAAAAACTATCCTGGCTCTTCCAAGTTTTATGATGGCAGTGGATTGCAACCAACAGATTGAAGCTCAAAAACGCGCATCCATCCATCGTGAACGAAATTCACGCGACTCCGGGGGGTTAATAAAGAATCTTCTGAAGCAAAACGATGAGTTTGTGTAAGAAAAACATTCATATTTAACACGTTACAAGGTAAAATAAAATACTTTAGCTTCCGGCTAAACGGCCATATACAGTTTACTTGCCCCTAATGCGCAACTTACGAAACATTTGACGTCAGAAGTAGCGTAGTGCGCGTCATGGTGTAGTAGCGTAAATATCAGCAGTGCGTCGCATTACTCGCATAAGTTGCGCTGTAGACTTTAGTGGAATCCGTATGTTCGTTTGGCCGGAAGCTAGTTATTTAACTTTATAAAGTTTTAAATATGAATATTTTTCTTATACAAACGCATGGCCTCGCTTCAGAAGGCCTTTATTAACCCCTCGGAGCCGCGTGATGTTCGTTTATGGCGGATGGATGCACGTTTTTGAGCTTCAATCTGTTGGTTGCAATTCACTGCCATTATAAAACTTGGAAGTAGAACTTTTTTTATATAACTCTGATTGTATTCGTCTGAAAAAAGAAAGTCATATGCACCTAGGATGGCTTGAGGGTGAGTACATTTTTATTTGAAAGTGAACTACTCCTTAAGCAAACATCTCCATTTGTTGTCCATTTAATCTCATTGCTGTCTTAGAAAAACAATCCAGAAGACCCAGAAGGGGATGGTCTGTAGTGTTTTGTGTGTTCAACACTTCATTTAAAATGTTAAATTACATCCACAAGCCTGCTGACAAAATAAACATGTGAATGATAAACAAGAGTCAAGTGAATCGATGTGTATTTAGGAGTGAAATGGGGTATTCAGTGAGAAAGATGCTAGACAGGACCTGATTTAGCAATTAAAGGTTGTATCAGTCATTTCAGGCCCAAAAAAGGCCGAAACATAAATGATCACATTCATCTAATCTTTCCTAACGATCCGCTAGCTGCCCGCCCCATTAGCATGCCGTCCAAAAACCGCGTCTCTGCATGCAGCCTAGGCTCTGAGATCTGCACACAAAACAAATGGGTACAACCACCACTCAAAACCAAAACCTGTCACCGACACGGGCGGCTGTTGCTCCGACTTCGCGTCCAGCCATGAACGAGCTCAAAACCTCACAACACCCGCCCCTGTCGGTGATTGGTTGAAACACTGTTTATTGTGGTTGTACCCATTTGTTTTGTGTGCAGATTTCAGAGCCTAGGCTGCCTACAGAGACGTGGTTTTTGGACGGCATGCTTATGATGCTTAAAGATTAGGTGAATGTGATCATATATGTTTCGCCTTTTTTGGGCCTGAAATGACTGATACAACCTTTAATTGAATTGGAAACAGTGGGCATTTGATACCAGTCTGAAGTCAGGCGGTTAGGGGGAGGGGTTGACAAATAAGAGGGATTTGTGATGTCAGCCGAAACAGAAAGTAATTTCAAAGGCAGAGCAAGTTATTTGACTTTTTCTTCTTCTAGGAATAACATGCACTGATGAATCAAGGGCGATAAGATCAGCAACTTGTTTTAAGACTTGTCCATTTTGATTCCAGAAAACAGATTATTCAAAAAACAAAAACAAAAATTATTTGCCTTTTTGGGGTGAATCACCTGTGAATCAGACACTTCTGAGGGCTTCTCGGTCAGGCTGCTGCTCTCAGCTGGGACCAAGTCATTGTATTTGATGCTGACATCTTCATCAGAGTAGTGCAGGCTGCCGGGACTGGGTCGCGGTGGAGATCTGGAGAACCAACACACAGAGAAATCATTTACTAATTCACTGATAAAAATAAAATCTCTAATGTTAAAAGGAGAGTTCACCTGTATGAATTTCTTTCTTCTGCTGAACACAAAAGAAGATATTTAGAAGAATATGGAAAACCAAAGGTTTGACAAACAACTGTCTGGTTACCAACATTCTTCAAAATATATTATTTTGTGTTCAGCAGAGTAGTGAAATTCATACAGGTTTGAAACAACTTGACGGTGAGTAAATGACAGAATTTAAATTTTTGGGTGAACTCTCCCTTTAACATCATAGTTTTAATTTAAATTCAATATCCCTTTATAATGTCAAATTCATCTTTATATTGAATTTGTTTTCACACAAAAAATGGGGTTTTTAACACCCAGTCTATTTTTAACAAATCCAAAAAACTTCCACATTGGTGAGCAAACTTTTTTGTAGAGTAAATTATGTGCCGCAGTAGTAGCTACACACTGCATCGTCACCTTCTTTTTCTCTGTATTATGATGGGTGGCAACCAGCGTTAAGGTGCAATACCATGTTAGAGAGTCAACAAGATACTGGTTGCTGGGTTATTTACAATATTATCATATGTGTATTAACACGATATCAATATTTCTTTTTTAAAATATAACGGTTTTACCTGTATATTGCAACAGCCCTAAATCAAGACATTTCATCCTGTTCTTCACACCAAATTACTGCATGGTTTCAAAATACTTGGAATTTAGTGCACAAATCATATGGGCCTCTTTTCTGATACTTTCATGGTGCTTTTTCATTGAAGCAGACAGTAAATTATCACTTTAATGTGGACTAGCCTGTGTAGGAGTTTAAAAGACATCACGAGGAACTCATAGACCCAATGATGCAGCATCAGCATGGATCAAAGCTGATTTTGATTGGATGAATACAGTCCAGGAGAAACAACAGATGATGAGACTTCTGAAGGGAAAGGGACAGGGAATCATCCACTCATTGGGCGCTACTGTGGACGAACTGTTGAAAGGGGTTGTGCTCGTTAAAAAGGAAGGTAGAAGGATCGCCGCATAGCAGGATGGGTTTACTTGATTTGCCATAATGAGGTCTGATATGCTCAAAGCCAAGGTCACTGGAGACATTAGCTTTTGAACTGAGGCTGCTAAGCTTTCCTTTACTTCAGTTGGCTTATAAATCAAGCTGAAATAACACACACGGGGAAAAACTTTAAAGAACCACGTGGGGAACTAATGAGTAAAAGGAATATCTGATAAGCAAGAGGGTTTGTGAAAAACATGGCATCCACTAGCTGATAGCATCAATGGGAAAACATATGAAGCTTTGTTCAACCTGAAAGAGGACCATGCGCGAGCTGTATACTAATGGAAAGCCTTGGTGGTGGAAGGGTTGTCCCGACAAAAATCGGGCCTCTGGGAATAAAGCAAGAGTCCTAGGGGGAGGGGAGGGTTATGACATTGTATCTGTTTAAAATTCAGAGGAGGCTGAGGTTTGAGAAAAGTTAAAGCAGAGAGGCGGAGCCACTTCAAACAGCCCCCAACACCCCTCAGAAGCCAGAAAGGGACTTCAATTATTCACGAGCGTCGAGGTCGTCCATTCTTCTTATCCATCCTAATCTCTCGCCTCTATCTCTTCCGTCCCATACCAAACCCTTTCCTTTTCTGCCTCTATCAAATATACTGTATCTCTCGTGGCTCAATCTTGATGCGAGCTCATTAGCAGGACCGCATCCAAAGAGGAAGTTCTTCACTGCTCAGGCTCTTTGATCCCAAATCTGGGCCTCTGCATCTGGGCAGAGGACCAGCACAAACCCCCCAGCACATTCCAGTATAATGGGCGCAGAGCGGCTTCTCCAATTACCACCAGAGGAAGCTTGAAGCAGACCCATCCCTTCATCCAATCACGTTAAGTAGCCTCCAAACTCATTCGTAAAGAAACTACATTAGAATACTGTAGACCATTATTGTACACTGTTCATGCAAATATGTCCAAATCCAAAGTGTCTGCAGAAGTCCTGAAGCAGGACATGAACTATAGAAGGGTTTGATGGAGGTATGACCCCACCAATTAAGGCTTGAACGCTTTCAAAGGGTGAGATACATGTACTAAACTGTTTTAATTCTACATATTACATTGAACGTTTTCAAACAGTGTTTGACAAGGTTAGTGAAAATATGCAACCTGGTCACATTCGCCCAATGAGCTAATTATAGCAACAGTAGCATCGCTCAAGCTTTTCAAATTCATCGGTCATTTCATTTCTCTTTCTGCAAGCGTCACACTGTGTAGCTCCACCCACCATGAAATCTCATTGGTCCAAAATCATGGTTCACCTAATTGCAAACTAAACACCAAATATGCTCTGATTGGCTTGCAGTGTGAAAACATGTTGAATCGCAACTGTGTTATGATCTGTATCAAACAATAAAGACAAAACCTACATCACCTATCATTAATAAGTGACAAAAGATATTTTGGATTGCCTGTGGCAAGCCTCAAAAAAAAAAAAACTGTGCCCAGAAAAGTATCTATAAAATGTCCTTAAAAAACTTGAAACCCCCTAAATGTCTAAAATGAATAATGAAATGAATAAAAATACAGTCTTTTAGATCTTTTCTCTTAGTCCTTAAGCAAACGGGGAGGACACGGTATGACCATCATAAATATGGTCTGATCTCTGCGCAAGAGCATGTGAAGGAAGATGCTTTATTGAAGCAGCTTACATAAATAGTCAATTTCTACAGAATGCACTTTGAATGTCAATAAGATACAAAGGAGGGAGGTCCGAGTGGTCCAACTTCCACAGTCTGGTGTGTTCTTTCAGCTGACAGATTGCAGTTTGAAATTTGAAAAGAGCGACTGTCATTAAAATCCATGCCAACTCAATCCATTTAATGGATGCCTGAAGTAGAATTTAAATCAACGGTTCGGCCAAAGCTCTGTGTGTGGACAGAATACATTCCTCTCTGGCTCTTTGTTTGTAGCCATTTGGGAATTAAAGCCATTGTGCAAATAATAATAATAACAGCATACTGACAAGAACATTTCCAGAAAAAACATCACATTAGCACTATTTCAATATATATTTAGTAAGAAGAGTTGCAGGCTCTCTGTGAAGTGATATCACTGTATATGTATACAATGGATATATATATATATATATATACTAACCGGGTGTAGATTCCGTTCTTACGGCAGAAGGAATTTTTGACAGAGAGTCGACGGTTGTTGAGCTCCAGGGCAGGGAAGCGCCCTTCATCCAGCCGCACCATCTCTCCATGGGATAGGGGCAGAGATGTGCAGTTTGAGTGTGCACCTACAGACAGAAGATATGAAGACAATCTATGAGGATCATGACCACTGTGGCGGCAAACACATCACATCTATCCATCCTAAATTCAACTAACCATATAACTACACACAGATAAAAAAAAACTCACTGTATTTTTATGTAAATACATATCTCACTTGATCCGACAACCTTTTGGGCCTACCAGCCTAGATCTCGAACGGCTACTCTCTAGTGGTATGGCTCTGGGTTTGACCTTGTTCTGTACCTGACCATGGCAGCTAGGCAAATCAAATCTTACTAGGTCATCCAGCATACATCTTTTAAAGTCAGAAGACCTCTGATCTCAAAGGCTCAGAGTCTAACTGAAGTGTGATTTCATGGAGGTGAGAGAGCAGTGACCTCTCCGCCTAGATGGACAGTGTGATCTCCCACCTTGCAGAACTTCTGGCCTCACTGGATTTCAGTTAAACAAACCGGCACCAATAGATCAGGACCGAACGGGGCCAGGCGGGTGGGGAGTATCTTGAGAAAAGCCCTTTGTGTCCTACACAAACACTTCCCTTGTGCTACTCACACATCCACAACCCAGTTGACTGACCCTGGCACAGCACTAAACGCTGACCGAGCTCAGAGGCAGCCATGTGAGAATCCCTCCCACTCTCAAAGATCAGCACGCAACTCGACCTCCCCAGAACTCTGAACAGAAAGATGCAACATGCATGGAGCCCACAGTCAATAACCACCTCATGCAAATTGCATACAAAACTAGAAAGGATTTTCTTGATCTGACAAGTTCTAATCTAACTGGTTGGCTTCATGCATCTTCTAGGAAAAAAATCACTTGTTTTTTTTAATCAACCCGGTTATGGAAATGAAGAGTTAGGTCAGTCATAAAGACTTGCTCTTTTTTAACACACCAAGCCGAAGTTGGGCCGTCAACAACGTCGGGCAGATATTGAATGTCTGACAGCTCAGATTTGCAGTGTGTTCTACACTGTCACCCCTAGTTGCCACAGCTTTAAGGGTTTGTGGTCCAGTCTGCAACTGGCAAAACCACTGAGTTTTGTTTGGAACTAACTCAAGAATAGTGAGAAAAGACTTGACGGTCACTTTCTTACCCAAGCTGAGAGAAGACATGAGATGATGAGTGATGTAATTTAGCTTGAGGCGAGCAGACCGCCTCCCTCCGAGGCAGCAAAATGAGTCAGCAATCATTTTTATCGTAATGACCACAACCAAATGAAGCAAACACACACTGCTATTGATTCTTTGTGCATCTCTCAACTATGGCGATACCCACCAGTGATGGGAAAATAAAGCTTATATTGAGTCCATCTCACTTTAGTCACGTGAGTCAGCAAAAAAGAGACAGGGCAATCAGGGTAAGTGAGAGAGATTATGGATCTAGTTTGAGTGTTTCTGGCTTATCAACCCACCTGAGTCTGTTTTCTTGGTGTATTTTTTGCTCTGGCCTCGTATGATGAGGATGAAGATAAGCAGAAGGATGAAAATGAGGCCCACGAGAGCAATAACCACCAGAAACCACCATTCCTCATAAAAGGGGGAGACCTTTTGGGCTGGTAAAAAAAGAGAAAAAAAGCAGAAAAGTGGGTTTCCACATTGAAACACAAAACCGTTTAGGCTTCCTGGCATGCTTGTTCAAGTTTACTCACCTGATATTGAAGGAGAAGGGGTGCTTGGAGAACCATAGCCATAGTCATTCACCGCAATGACACGGAAGTCATAGGTGACCCCTTCTCTGAGAGTATCCAGGTTAAGAGTGTACGATGTCACCTCTTTAGGGATGTCTTTGATTAGAATATCCCACAGTCCTTCATCTGTTGGTGGTGAGATGCCATTATTCCCTCTGTAATGACCTTAAATGCTGTTTCTATACTGTTTCTATACTGTTTCTTCAACTCACCAGATGGTCTTGCCTCTATAACATAGCGTGAGATGGGAGCACGGCCGGGGTCACCGCTGGACCAGTGGAGAGTGAGGGCTGAGCCGTAACGAGAGATAAATGGCTCTCCCGGAGGCCCCGGAGCACCTGTATAACAAAATAGGACAATAAGATGCTATGAAATTATACGCTTTTGGTGTAACAAAATAGCAAATTGGGCTATATATGAGGCAACAAGACCTTCTCCAGGGCCAGTGGTGATGTTGGCCTCGACCTCTGGTCCATAGGTAAGGGTTTTAGCACGGATGCGGAAGTTGTAGGTTACTCCGTCTGCCAGATCCTTGATTTTCATCCACAAGGGGGCGCTGCCCTTCACATCCACTGTGACAATCTTACTGACACCTGAAGTGTGAGGAGAGGAGTCTGTAGAGGAAACACTCAAACTCTAGATACCATGCTAGAGTGAAACACTAACAATGACACATACAAACACTAATTATTACACAGCTTGCAGTGGGGCACTGTATTGACTATTTAAATGTTTTTTTTTGTTGTTTTTTTTTAACTTCTTTTAAAACAATTGACTGGCCCCAAACCCTTTAATTAATGGGAGTGTGCAGTAATAGAATTACATACAAATTCTGGTCATATATTTTTTTTCCTAATGTTGGTTTTAAGAAAATGTATACTTTTTACAACCTCTAAAATTAAGGTTTCAAAATGTTCCATTGGCTTATATTGATAGAATGTTCAGTATTCATTTATCTGACAGTCATGACTCATCTTAATATTAGCATACTGAAAAAATATTGGTTTTCTTTCCTATATACATTTGCATACTGACTTGTGACTGGTCTTGTCTTCCATTTATTCGTTCTGTCAGTTCTTGTCTTCCATTTATTCGTTCTGTCAGTTCTGTTCCTTTTAACCATTTATAGCCACCTTCATGTTGCACAGTGACTATAGCTACGTTATGAATACTATGCAAATGTATGCAGGAGTACCCGGATTTTCTGTATGCATAACATACCCAGTTGATATTCTACATTTGCTAAAGCAGGCAGCTACAGTGTTTACTGTATTCAGTATGTTCACAGTTTCCCCGAACATGTGTTGATAATCGAGTGTATAGCCGACAGAAAACAAGATACACTCTCAGTGTCTCTGATCCAGCATTCAATTCATGCAGAAGTAAAGGCTAAAACCTGAGCTTAAATAACACTTTGTTGCTTTGCAAGCACTGATCTTGCTTTCAGAGTTTCACACTTAAATTCACATATATACGTGTGAACATTGCACAAGGTCATGCTCTAGGGGTTAAACTAACAGAGAAAGTTGGGCTTTTTTCTTTGAAGAGTATTCTTCAGATACTTGGTAAACAGCAGCTCAGCACATCTGGGCCCCCCCACCCCCCGAAGGCTTGACCACTCTGGAGCCATTATGGTACCACAGTAATTCCCTCTCTGATCCCAATTATGGTGGAATTTGGCCAATGCACCACACTTCAAAAATTTTTAACCATGCCTTGCTCAATAACAGGGCAAATGGAGGGGATTGCCATTCATTACACACCAAAAGGAAACCTAATCTTGACCAGATTTGGAGAGCAAATTTCAGACATTTGTAAGTTTAAAAAAGGATGACAGGCCTAAAAGGGTGTAAATCAGCTGCTGACGGAAAGTTACCTCAATAATTTGCTCAGCCAAAAGCTTTTAGTGTGGTGTAGTTTCTCACCATCCACAGGCGTGCAGGGCTCGTAGACCACGCGGTATCCCTCCACGATGCCATTGGGCTGCTTAGGCTCACCCCAGGACATGTTGACTGAGGTAGTGGTGAGTTCACTAAAGTGGATAAAACTGGGAGTGCTTGGAGCTGTGGAGTAAAATAGCTCTCATTAAACATCTAACACAGTTTCATGCATTATGATTGTTAACTCAGGCAATAAAGGTATCATGATTTTAATTTTTAAGGAAGTTTGTTTTCTTAAAAAATACATTTGTGGAATTTTCTTGATGATTTCTTAAAATGTGATTTATTCCTGTGATGTCTGAATTTTCAGCATCATTACTCCAGGCTACAGTGTCACATGATCCTTCAGAAATCTTTTTAATATAAAATTCAGTAATATTTTTTGTGGACACGGTCATTTGAATTTTTTCAGGATTCCTTGATAAATAGAAAGTTCAAAAGAACAGTATTTATTTGAAATATAAATCTATTTCAATCTATTACAAATGTCTTTATAGTCATTTTTGATTCATTTCATTAATGCATCCTTTCTGAATAATTTAGTTTTTTTAACTGGCATCATTATATACACTCAATGAAAGTTGTCAATAATGCTGATAATAAATATTTATTTCTTTATTTTATTTTATACTGTATTATTTATTATTTTTCCTTAATTAACCCACTATTTGGCAGGGGTGTCAAAAGATATTCTTGATGCTGACCTGGACACAGCTAAAAAAAAAAATGTTTTACTTTTTAGCACATGTATATTTAAGCATTCTTCTGCTGTTAGAGGTCAGGGTAATGTTGCTGTAATTCAAGGAGTTAGTTTGCCCTCCGGAAGATTGGCACGGAGACTTGAGTTGGCTCATCTCCCAGAGTCTTAGTGTAAGCTGAGCCAAGATTCAGTCTCGCCTGTACTGTTCTCATTGTTACTTCCTCACTACACTGTCACAGTCTTTAAGGGAACGGAAAAGGCTGAATTAACTTTTCTCAATCGCTTGGAACACAGTTCTTCTTAAGCTGATCTGCCAAAAAAACACTTCCTCAATATGTGGCCCATTTTCTCAAACCCAGTTCCCAGCTCTCGGTCCTAAATGAACTGTCATGAGCTTCCGTTCCAACAGACTACCCCCCAATATTTAGAGACAGCTCATCTCCTTCAAAATCTAAAACCATAGCCCTCATGCAATCCATATGATGAGATCCGTCCAATTGAAAATTAATAACCTTTCCAGCAGGGAACTTTGGGAAAACAGTGGGATCAAAGATCTAGAACATTCTCCCAAAGCGGGTTAAGCATGAAGGTCACTTCACTGGTTGTTGATTGATGTATTTTGCATTGAGTCCCATGGTCACCTGCTTGCTGAGTGCGCCCTCTGGTGGGCAGCGAGCGCGGGCCGTCCCCTGCCGCGTTGAAGGCAGCCACGCTGATCAAGTAGGTGGTGTAGCCAGTCAAGTTCTTCAGCTTCACGCTCAGCTCCGGCAGGAAGAGAGTGCGGAGTCGCTCGGTCTCATTCTGAAGCTGAAACTCCCAATAATAAATCTAGCAAGACAAATTGCATAAATTAATAACTTCAGAATTCGTCAATCTGATGAGCCATTAAGCTTAATATTTTAGAGCAGCAGTCCTCAAACTTTTCAGACCAAGTCTGATTAAATCAGTCAATCAGGCTAAGGATCAAATAGTCACCTAGTTATTATTCTATACTAATAGAATAGAATAAAAGCCTATTTGTGCAAAAATGCAGGCTTGTCTTAAGGCCTATTCTGACCAAGAACGATAACTATAAAGGTAATGGTAATTATATTAGCATCCAAACCAATGCACAATAACGTTGTTTATTAGAACCTCAAGCTTGTTTAAGTCAGGTTCATTCTAATTGGCTGTCAGAGTTTTTATAGTTAATCAGCTGGAAAAAAAAGGGACTTTCCTATTCTCATTGAATTAGAACGATTATTAAAACTTTATAGTCATAATTATCGTTAAAGTTATTGTCCTTGGTGGGAATGGATATTTAGAGCATTTAATTAAACCTATGCACTGTCTAGTACTTATTTAAATTGTAAGAAGAAAAACATAATTTATAATTTTAGTACTTTAAAGCAATGGATCTGAACCTATTTATTTATTTATTTTTTACTTCAAGGAACCCCATTGTCCAAAAACAATATTTGAAGGACATCCCTCACTCAAATTTCTACCCAATAAAATATTTTAGAGCTTGGCATAACTAGAAGGATGTATTCAGTATGTATATAAAAAAATATTAGTATAAAAAAAAAATTGTTGTTTCAGCTTATTTTTATGCTTGTTTTGTCTTATTAAAAGTGCCCCTATCATGGATTTTTGAAAATGACCTATCATGTAGTGTGTAATATAGCTCTAAGTGAATGAAAACATCCTGCAAAGTTTTCAATCTGAAAGTGCACTGTAAATAAATTTTTTGTCTTTCAAAAGTAAGAGTCGACTCTTTTGAAAAAAGAGTCGACTCTCTCGAAAGAGTTTTTCAAACGAGTCATAAGCCGTTTCGTCGTGACGTCAAGACGAAACATTAGCCCGCCCACTTATTGCGCGCGCACCAGGGAAACTAAAACCTCAAACCGGCAGCTGATCCTGTGGATACTGGAGAGATCATGTCGAGGAGACGCTGTGTGAGCGAAGTTTTTTCACACTGCCAAAGGACAAGGTTAAAATTAATCTTTACCATGATACTACAGCAGTATAATCTTAAACGTTTCCTGCTAACTTTATTTTACTGACGACTGGTTCTCAAATATCGGAGTCAGCTTATAAGCTGTGGGCCACTATTAACTGTCTATTAATGCAGATTGTCTGTTGTTCTCACTATTTTGAGGAAAGATTAAGCATGAAGCAAGATTTGTTTTACCAATCAGTAATTCACGCTAGAGCTCGGCTATTAGTTACTTTAAACTGAGTAGTGAATCACTGAAACGTCCTGCTCGAGTCGTCCTTGCGATGGAGGTTCGGGTTGAATGAATGATTCTTCTTCTAGTGTTTCATCATCGGACTCGCGCTCGGATTGATATGGTAAAATCGACGTCAATGTTCGTTACTGTGTTTAGTTTACGGTGTAGGAAGCCTCAGGACACACAGAGCTGTCGGTGTTATGGCAATAGGAATTACGTGGTAAACCAATCACAACAGACTGAGCTGTCTGGCCAATCAGAGCAGAGTAGCTCGCGGAAAGGAGGGATTTAGAGAGATTGATTAATTTGGCAAGTCGTTTGAGAATCATTGAAAAGGTGATGTGCAAATGTATATTATGAGAAAATGAAACAGTTTTTTGATGTTTGATGCATGTAACCCTGTTGTAGGAGACTCCAAAACAACATTAGGAAACTTAAAAAAAATCCATGATAGGGTCAAGTCATCTTGAGACCCCCTTGGAAGTTTGTTGAAAATCACTGAAACCACAAGTGTTTCAAAACATTTCTGAAAAAAATGCAATGCAGTTTTAAAACAATTCTCTATGAATAGCATGTTGTGTGTGCGTGTATGTAGTCACTATAGAGCAGTAGTCACACTATCAGTAATGTTAATGTAATAGAACAGCAGAGTCCACACCACAACTATGTCATATCCCAGAAGGACATTATAATTGGATTCATTTTCTCAAGCCTTTTTTTTTTTTCTCCAGCTGATGAACGATAAAAACATTGACAGCCAATCAGAATCAGACCTCGAGCATTTAAAGTGAAAGACAACAAATTGCAGCGCATGCAGAGCCATATTGTGCGCTGGTGTGGACGCTTATATAGTTATGACTATAGTTATCATTCTTGGAGTGAACGGGCCTCAACAGTATATCGGCCTTGTCAGGTCACACTCGTCTTTCAGCCCTCACTAAACTCCCATTATTGGTTAACCCAATGTAGCGTTGTTGACTATGTCATATCAAATAAGCAATAATTTGTTTGGGACGATCCAGAATTATTTTCTCTGGTAACTGACAGCATTTCCACAGTTGTGTGGAATCACAATCCATCAGGGGGCGCTCAAAGAACCACTGTTTTAGTTTTGAATTGATCTTTGAATTGCTGAAGCACACTGAAGTGTCGTACCTTATAGCCTTGAATATCACCATTTTGGGCCTCCACTGGAGGAGGGTCCCATGTGACATCAAGCTGAGTGGCTGTTGAGGACTGGATAGCGACATTCTGAGGTGGAGCGGTGGGCACTAATGAGGATGGACAAAAAAGAGAGAGAGAGAGAGAGAGAGAGAGAAAGAAAGAGAGAAAGAGATGATCAAACCAGACTGACTGATTTATTAGACTGCATACTGACTGACAGCACTACTGCAAGTTTTATTAGACTGTGAAATCAATAATATTGACTGAGATCATCAAGGAGGAATACTTGTGTCCTTACCCGCCTCTCCCACAAACACTTCCTGTGGCGAGCTGGTGGGCCCCTCCCCTACCGCATTGTACACGCTCAGTCGGATCTCGTAACGCTTGTGTTTATTCAGATCTGAACAATGGGAAAAAAGTGCACAGCCTATTCAATATTGCATGATAAGTGGTGCTAAAACATAATGATCCCGTTCCAATGAAGTGAGAAGTTGTGAGGAAAAGCCAATGACAGTGTGGAGAGAAATGGGCACAGACAGACGTGAGAAGAGAGACAAATGAGACTGGGCTCTCGTGTGAGCAAATAAACGAGGTGTGAGGAGGAGTCGTTACTGGAGTTCAGAGATTGAGCTTGGCAGGATGAGGGAGTGGATGACTGGAAAGCAGTGTTGGGGAGTAACTAACCAAATTTAACAGTGCTGCTAACTTAACTAGTATAATCAGAGTAACTTTTCCAGCAATAAGCTACTGTTTCCTAGCCTGGCTAACGTCAGACCTAGTCTCATTGAGACGTGGGTCTGGGAACCACATGTTAATTTTCTCGTATTTGAGGCGTGGTTTACGAATGCCCAGAGTCGTTTATTGGGTGCCACGTCGTTTCAATAGATGACGTATGTAGAGCGACAAATTAGACGAGGAAACTAAAATTGAAATTGCGTTCTAAACTACTTAGAACAATATCTAAGGCTGCATCGAAAGGTAACTTTGCGTCTAATATTTCAATATAAATAATAATATTACATTTAATGTAATGTAATAAGCATGTGTGAAGTAATATTCACAAATAATAATATTTAGAAATAATACTAAAATAAATTAATTAAGAAAATAATATAATATTTTAAATGCTTTTGATCAATTTAATGCATCAAAAAACAAAAACAAAAACATCCCAAACTTTTGAAAGGTCGGTTATATAGCTTCTTTGCAGTTTTATTGGTAGTTTAGCTAACTGTTTAGGATGGCTTGACTGCAGTTAAATTACTTCAGATATGAACAGTTTGAAGTAGCTCCCCCAACACTGGAATAAATAATGACGATAGAAACACTGATGAAAGAGCAAGAGCGAATTTCAGGACTTACTGTCCAGTTCGTATTGGGTAAGTGAGGATTCGGTCAGGTTCCTCACACTGTACGAGGCTGAGGACGGTTAAGTGGAGGGGAGAAGAAGGCAGTGAACAAGATCAAAGAGGGAGAGAGATAAAGAGTAAGTAAGAGAAAGAGAGAAAAAAAGAGCTGGATTAGTGCATTAGCTCATGCTAGCAGAAAGACTGGCAGCTCTACAGACTTTGCTAGAGAAACAAACTGATCAGAAAACAATTAACACAGCCCTCATACATTTTAAAGCTCCAATTACATGCATGTTAATGACATGAGCCACTATAGAATGTGCAGTTACAGCGGAACACAAAACAGACGAGTTAGCATTTTTCTGAATTAGCTTATCTCTCCATGTTCTTATACATTTGAATGTGACGCAAGTACTTTTTGATCAGCACAAACTCCCACACAAAACCCATTGTTTAATGCCAATATGGCTTAGTTACAAGTTGTTTTTATTAAAAGTTGTATGGAAATTAACAAAGCTCCATAGTAGTATCATGTTTTTTTGGACAAAGTACCATGATGGTAGTAGTTTCCTGTGCTTTCTGTAGCTCAAACAATAGAGTATTGCGTTAACAACAACAAGGTCATGGATTCGATTCTCAGGGAAAGTAAGAACTGATATCATGTACTATGTATTTTTATTATTTGATGTACCTTGAAATACATGGTAGTAATACCACGGTACATGAGTATAATAATCAAGTCATTATATTATACCATAACTGTACCATGGTACAAACTGTCTAAGTACCACTCTAAGTTTTGTAGATTACAGGCCTAGATAGACAAATACTAATTTAGACTTGAGTGAGTTTATTTGAGACTCACCTGTGAGCTCAGCCCAGTTGCCTGGTGGGCTGTTCACTGTGCGCACTGTGAAGCTGCGTAGGCGATCGTAACGCAGTTCTCTGTAGCGTACTCGAAAACCAAGCAAAATGCCATTGATCTCCTCCTCGGGGGGTGGCTGGATGGGTTTGAACAGATTATGTCATTATCTCCTGTTTGTAAACACAACGTTCAACAACAGATAAAGACCCGTGTTCCCTCTCAGAACAGCGAGATGAATCGGACCTCACCTTCCAGCGGACCAGCACAGATGTGGTGGTGTGCGGCGTCACAGAGAGGATTGTGGGAGCTTTGTCGGGAGCTAATGGAACACAAACAGACAGTTTGTTCAACTAATGATTGCCGAGCTGCAAAGACCCTGATAAGAGTCGAACAACCAAGAGTGAAATCCAGTTAATAGTGGTGGAAATGTTAGCAGCATTCTGGTTACACGCCAAAGGTCAAGCATGAGGTAATCCAGCAGTTTTTCCCCTTCACTGGGTGTATCCATTTTGGCCACATTATGATTCATCTCAAGCCTCGACAGCATTAAAGCGTTTTGCAGTTGCCCCTACCATCCTGTAGAGTGGTGATTGCCTCGCTCTCCTCGCTGTACTCGCTGTCCCCAATATCATTAGTGGCTTTCACTCTGAACTGGTAGGAAGTGAAAGGCTTGAGCCTGCAAACAGGAAAAAAGCTCAGTAGGACTACTGCGATGCTACCAGTTTTGTCCTCTATGACCCTCAAAGTTTGACACAGGATCAATTCAGGCTTACCTGTCTATGATGTAAGAGGTGGCCTCGTGGTTGACTGATGCCGAGTGGACAGTCCAGTTGCTGTCGGGCAGCTCTCTGTACTGGACTGTGTAGTATCGGATGGGTGACAGACCATCGCTGCCTGGTTCCCATGACAGCAGCACACTGCGGGCCAGGACCTCTTCCTGAGGCACAACGGGACGACTTGTGGGCTGTGGGCGTGCTGAGGGGAGATTAGATGAGTTGTTTAAATGAATGACATGTAGTAAACAGCACCTGACCTTGTAAAGAGAGGTGAAGCAGTACCTCTCTTTTCTGTAGTGACCACCAGTGCTTCGGCCGCTTCTCCCCAGCCCTTTCGAGTCTGGGCTGTGAGGCGGAACACATAAACACTCTCTGGTTTCAGTCCAGCTGCTGTATACTGTCGCGCACTTGGGTTGAGCACATCGACGATGGCAGAGGTAATACTGGAGGAGTTTCTCCGGTAAGCAATCTGATAGGCTAGGTGAGAGAAACAGTTAGTAGATTCTGAATTTGATTATCATGTAACTGGTCCTACAAGCACCCCTTCAAATGGGATTCAAACCAACGCCTACCAGAATGGGATGCGGACGCACTTACAAGGACACTAAAGACCACAGCCTCTGGCGTCAAGTAAGGTTGCCTTCACAGATATATGTATCAGCTAGCTTTTATTACACTCACTCCCTAAACCTCACTCCCATCCGGATCACGGCCCCCCAAAAAATAGTCCTACCCACACTGCTTCCAGGCAGAATTTGAGCTAGCATCAACCAGAATGGATGCACTAACTTTCTACTAATTTGCTTTTGTTGCAGAGTAAGTCTTGTTTCTAATCTTTAATCAGCTAATGTGACATGTTCACTAGTGTTGTCAAAAGTACTGACACGGGAGCGTTTATCAGTGGATATATTACTAGGGATCCACTGATAGATGCCTGCTTTCAAACGCTCCCGTGTGTATCTGTGTAAGCGATTGGTGAAGACAACGTGTTTTTGAAGTGTTGATCATTGTAGCCAATCACAGACATACATAAATTTAGCGGGTCAACAAAATGGCCAATCAGAGGTGTTTAAGAATCTGTTCAACAGCGCTCAAAATTCTAGAGGGAAATCCTGGTATTGTCACATTTCTTAAATTTCAGATGAAACTAGTAACGAACGAAACGACTTGGTACCGAAGTCGGTACTTTTGACTACACTAATGTTCATTGACAGCTGATTAATTGCAGTCGTACCATTGTGCAGTGTGATTGCTCCAACGAAATGTCAATTGGATGATTGGGAGAAAGGTTTCGGCTGTGATGTGTACTACCAATCCAATCTGACATGAAAGACCGTGGCCCAGTGCGCCATAGATTTTACCCATGGTCTCACTGTGATCATGGTTCAGTCTGAAAGTAACAATAGTAAAGGACTGCAAAAATCATTTAGAGTGCACCCAATTTACCAAGGATGATGCCATTTGGCTGGGCAGGGGGCTGCCAGATCAGTCTCACTGATGAAGTCCTAACTTCAGGGAAAAGGATCCCGACTGGAGGCCCAGGTACTGTTAAAAATAATTCAATGTAACTATCACAACATAAACCAGATTAATAACTTATGGTGGTTGTTAATTGTGGTTTAGACTCTCACCATCATCAAGTGTGCGCTCAAAGATGGGCGGAGAACTTGGTATCCCATCTCCTATACGGGTGAAGGATAGAACCTGGATCTCATAAAGCACATACTTCCCAAGACCCGTGAGCTGAACACTGTAAGTGGTATTTCCCTCCACCGTCCAGAAACGAAGAGCTGACTCGGCATCCTTCTCCTTGTATACCACCTGAAATGAGGAGGAATAGATGCATGTTTTCACTACTGCAATGAACTCAAGGTCAATAAATCTAGTAGGAAGCCAGTTAACAATGTACCTTATAGCCCAAAATTAAACCATTGCGGTCAGTCTCTGGCACGTCACCCCAGCGGACCAGGATGCTGCTGGAGGTGGTAGCAAAAGCTGAAACATTTGCAGGGCCACTGGAGGGGACTAACAAATGGAGAAAATACACAATTAACAACTGTAAGAGCGATCAGAGTTTCAAACGGGAACAGCGTGCATTTTGTCATTCATTGCACCTGTCACATGTTTACAAGATAAAGCATATGCCAATGCAGTCTGGTTACAATTCGGTACATAATTGTGAAAACGTGTTTCCGACTGCGCTGCCAGCTGTTAATCAAACTGTGAATGACAGACAGTTTGACTGATGAGAAAATAACTTTTTATTTTTCAATACTTGCATGAAACAAATAACTTTTTAATGGTCTAAGCAACGGAGAGCAAACGGAGGAAAAGGCCCCAGGGAGTGTCATGTCTCTTCTAAAGTTTTAGATGAGATCTCAACAATCTCACAAAGTTGGATTTGCACGTTTTTAAAGTCTGAAATCAAAACTCAAATAAGTCTCATCAATTATCTGAGTTATACTATCCACAGTTATTTTATTGTTATCTTCTCTTACTGTTTGCCAGCAATTGTCTCATCTATTTTTTTTCTCATTAGAATTTTAGGAGATACAAAGTTAGTTGAATCATAACTGCAAACTCCATTAAGACTCCTGGGCAATAAGGAACAACCTTTGAGCAATAAATTGTTCCTGTAGGCAGCCATCATAATTAATTCAAAGGCCAGCATTGTTGTAAAAGCATTTGAGAAGGTGCAAAAGAGCAAAAGTACAAGAGAGGGAGGAAAGAAAGCACAGCAGATTTCTCACCTGACTCTCTGGTTCTCCCGTAAACTGGCTGGCTCCACGGTCCTGGCCCGATGCCATTGAACGACTGAACTTTGACCTCGTATTCTGTCCACTCCTCCAGGTCCTCAATGGTAAACTCTCTCTCTTGCCTGTCAGGAATGATGTGGGACAGGACCCCAACCTTTGAGCCCAGGCGTGAGTACTGCACCCGGTAGCCCACCAGCTCTGGATTGCCATTGTATTCCCATTCTGGCAGCGGCTAGAATACAGACACACTCACTTCAACTTAAATTTTAGCATCTTAGAATATTTATCACCACTCGACCAGGTCTTATCACTGTTAGGAAAATAAAATCACAAATGAAATCTCTTCAATACCCCAACTGTTTCTCCCAAACCAATGAGATGCAAATGGAGACTTCTGCTAGTCTGGGTTTCCCCATGCTGCCTTCCCGCAGCGCGATTTTATTCACGCTGAAAGGCAGTATGGATACCATGGTCCAGATTTTCGCCTCATTTAGGGAACCAATCACAGAACGGGGAGGGAGCAGCAAGACGATGACGACATCTATGTTGGCTATGAGCTCCAGTACAGGCGCATTTGATAGACATTCTTAGCACCCAATAAACGGCGCCGGGCATTCGTAAACCACGCCTCAAATACGAGAAAATGCACATGTGGTTCCCAGACCCAAGTCTCAACGAGAATTGGGTCTGGCGTTAGCCAGGCTAGTCTTCTGCTTAAGTTTCCAATTTTTCTGATTTATCCCTCAAGAAGAAGACCCCAAGAATCTTACATATGTCTCTTCAGAAGAGACAATGGGTCTCATTCACTAATAATTGTGTGTATTTTCCCCCCCCCAAAAAATATTTTTTAACCTCTTTATAATGTTAATGAATTTGTAGTATTCTAAATGAGTAATCGCATGCCCAAGGTCAGGTCAAGTCAAGTAACCTTTATTCATATAGCCCTTTTTACAATACAGATTGTTTCAAACCAACTTTACAGTGATAACAGGAAAATAATGCAACAAAGTTTTTTTTTTGGCTGTACAGCAGCTCTAGAAGAGAATAGTGTCATTGTCTAGCTTAATTAATTTCAGTGTTGATTCATTTCTGTTGTAAAAAAGTTATTAATTTAGCTCATTTATCAATATGGCAGCTCCGTAGAAAACAGATTTGATTTGTTTATGTCAAGTTTAGGCTTAAAACCAGGGTTGGGTGCTTCTATATCAGTGTTATTCACCATCATTTTCCCTCTGATTTTAGGGATAAGTTAAGTATAGGGTTAGGTTTACAGGTAGGGATAGGGTTAGGACTAAGGTGAATGAGACCCAATGTCTGAAAACGTTCTCAAATAGGCGAAGATACCAAAGTAAAGTTGAGATACCAACAGCTATGTATATGTATTGTATATATGTTTATATTACTATGTAATAACATAGTCTCATATGTGTGTGTCTACTTTAATTTCTCCATAGTAATTGGGAATAGGAATAAGAAACATTGAAATAAGTTGCTACTTAAATAAAAGACTTGGACCTATATTAACTCTCCAAAGCTATATGAACAAGCAAACACTGATCAATAAAATTGTCCTATCGGTGGAAATGCAATCTCCGGACTACTCAAAATAAAACGAACACACATCTTTTCCTCTTAAGCATATCGAGCACATTCCAGAACACATACGTACCACCCATCTGAGCCACAGGCTGGTCTCGCTGGCTGTGCGGAGAGTGATGTTGGCTGGGGCGATGTCAGGAGGAGCCTGTAGGGTCTGGATCTTCCTGGATGGCTGGCTGGGTGGGCTTGTGCCTACTATATTCACCTGCCTCATTCGAAACCTAAAATCAAACAGCAAATTATAACGCAGCCGACAGGCACCGTATATGGGCCATTCTACAGAATTGGTGCAAACTGCGGTCCCACAACCAAAAAACACATTTAAAAATCACTTAAGTATTCAAAAAGTTAAAAAAAAAAATATGTTTTCTTGGTAAATCATGAAACTTTATGTAAAAAAATGTGTCCCATGTTGTCACGTCACTACCGAAACAATGTATGTTTTAGTCCATTGGCTGAGACTGATTTTGACTACACCCCTACATTTTTTATCAGAAAATATTCCTGTGTCCCTCTCTCTACATAGTGAGTAGATAGGTCCAATAATTTTGAGGTAAATGTGTTAAAAAATCTGAAAATCTATTTGTAACGTAAAGGAACGTCACTACTAAACACCTTTTTTCTGCAATCAAGCAAACTTTTTTGGGTGTTATTCCATAAAATTGAATTTTTTTGAACTGCGCTAGCTAACAATGTGCTTATTAGCATCTTTGAGCTAGGCTCAAAAGTATAAAAAATTTTCACTACCGAAACAGTCACGACCGCAACGTAGTGAAGTTTCGGTTGTGACATCATTGTTTTTTGGGGTGTTATTCGCATACTTGCCAACCTCGAGACATCAGAATTAGGGAGATATTCAAAAGGACCGGGGGGGGGGGGGGTTCATATATAGTGCGGGCTCGGCAAAAGTGCGCATCAAGGGCGCAAATCGACCACTTGGGGGCGCTCGCGAGCACCCTTCTGAGATCTAAAAATGACAAATGGGACACACTGCGGTCTCACGGACTTAACGGACACGCGCACGCGGCAGCCATTGTAAGTCCACAAGACCGAAAGTTCTCATGAAGTGTGCGATTAGGGACTGGGCCATCGCTGCGCTTGACTTCGAGGTGTAACTTTTATTATTGTTCGGTCTGAAACGGCGCCCAGTGACGGATGGTGTTGTCCGGGTGGAAATCGGGAGAAATTCGGGAGAAAGGTCGGTCCGGGAGATTTTCGGGAGGGGCTTTGAAATTCGGGAGTCTCCCGGAAAAATCGGGAGGGTTGGCATGTATGGTTATTCGATACAATTTTTTGTGTGTGTACATCTGTTCAAAACTGTGCTAGCTAACCATGTGCTGATTAGCATCTTTGAACTAGGCTTAAAAGTATCACTAGTATTGTCACTACCGAAACAGGACAAGATGTTATGATAGTGTTTGGTTCAATGTATATTCAGATTTAAGAATCCTTAACTTTGAAATCAGTATGATTAACTGTAAGCCTTTTACAAAGAAAAATTGGATTTTAAAAACACAAATCTCATAAATTACAATTGAAATATTGTTAAAATTTTATTGATTTACCTGTGAAAACTTTTTAATAAAAAGCAAGACATATATTTACAAGGTCGATGTAAACAACATCATAATAGTTCAATATAACCCTTGATAATAAATTATATATTATTGTGTTTTCGGTAGTGAAAAATTTGGGGAGAGGAAACATTTCTTCACTTTCTGAAAATACAATATGAGAATTAACTGCACAATTACTAGAAATGTGTAGGCTACCTTGGATATTATACAATGTGCATACTTGTAATATTTGTGTAAAAAGACAAAGTTTTTTCAAGACGTTTCCAACTCTGTAGAATGGCCCAGTATATATCAGATTTCAACATGTCGCATGGGATGAACCTGTAGTATGTGTAGGGGTTCAGGCCCAGGACCTCAAGGGATCGTGCATCAGGCTCATTGGCCAACTGATGGGCCATGACCCACTCCTCATTTTCTCCGATAACACCGATCTGAATGTGCAACAAAGGAAAGAGAGAGATCAGTGATGGCTATTACAAAAAGGTGACAGCTTGAGGTAAATTCTCAACGTAAATTTTGTTCTGAACTACCTGAGCCTCTACCAGCCAGCGTGAGATAGATGTTTTGCCATCATAGCCCGGTTTGAACTGCAGGGTAACTGAACGTGGGCTGATGTTGGAGATGGCGATGTTGGTAGGAGGTCCAGGCATCTCTATGGGAACGGGAGCAATGAAAAATGCAAGATGACTGGTAGAAATGGCTCAGTGCGAAAAAATAAAAAGGCCTTGGAACAATATTATTGTTATTCACTCGCAATACCTCCTGCTGGATTAAAAAATGAAGTCAGACCACACTGAACAATATGCAAAATACTTTTACATTCCATCCTCAGCCTCGCGTTCGGCGGGGAAAAATGCATTCAGAATCAAATTGAGACGCACATTGTCCTTATTTGCATGACACATTTCTGTCTGCCATCAGTTAATTTTAGCATGCAGAAGCAGAAGCTTTCAAATTAGCATCATGGGGAACAAAAAATGAGACAAGATAGGTTTGATTTAAAAACAGTGTGATCCATCCAGCATACCGATGCTTCATTATAAGCATCTAAAGAGGACAACTTCAAAGCACTTTTTTCACGGTGTCTCGCCTCACTGTGTTTAGTCTCTTGTTTGTGTCTAAGAGGTGGCGGAAGATTATGAATATTAATGCACAATGCCATCATATTCAGCGTGCCTTCATTAACTCCGATATCAAGTGGAAGGTTTATAAGGGCACACGGTTCAAGTTAACACCCTAAGGAATGTACAACCCGGTTGTCTTTTAAGCACTTTTTGTTGTTGCTTGCACTGTAAAACAATATTGTTGGTTTACTTTAAAAAAGTAAGTTACCATTAAAATTTTTAATTCATTGAAATCAAAAATTGGAGTTAAAGGCCCCCTGAAATAAAAATGTAAGTTGTTTAGCTTTTAGTATGAATGTTAGGCTTAAGGTTATGAACAAGCTGATATTTTCCAAAATAATGTCAAAATTCTCATTTAGGTAATCTCCCACTTCTGTTAAAGCTACAATATGTATTTTTTTCGCCGCTAGGGGTCGCTAACCTCTTACAATATCAAAGGCATAAGCGATGCTGATGGATCTAATAATGTTCATGGATGAGTGAATACGTTGATGTTTTTATGAAACAGGGCGCGTTTGCTAATGAGAGTCCAGCGGATATAAGGAATGAGGACATTTCATTCTACGGAACTACCGGCAAATGCTGTATTATACTCACACGGGTCAGTTTATTAGACGAATGAAACTTGAGAGATAACGCAGCGCTTTTTCACTTGGCCTACATTATCAGACTAAAATGCATTTGAGTGTGTTGAAAGTTATAATGTTATTCTATGTGTTAGTTTGTCTGTATGAGACTATCAGTAAGCTAGATCAACTAACATACTGATCATATTCTAACATGTCATCATGTCTGATTAGTTTTAGCCTATGTACTTGCTCACCTGCAAGAGTGTCAGTCTGACTCTGTCAAGTCGAAGTTTGTCACGGACGTAGAGTATGGAGTGAATTTTTTGCCTTAATTAACAAAACAAACAAATACAGCATTTCGCAAACAAACTCGATCTGTTTTGCGATTGAAAACTCGACTCGCAAACAAACAGAAAGCAATGTAAATTAATCCCCTATCTTAGCGCCTAGAAGAAGAAAATGGAGCTGAGAGATCTCATAAAAAAAGTGTCTCACAATCGTAACAGACAGATATGCATTTGTGTGCACAAGGTTTGGTATTTGTTCCAAGTTTACATGCAGTCTGATGGTTTGTATTTATTTGTAAAATATTTATTTATATTTGTAAAACACAATATTTGTTACTCCACTGCGTTTTCGCTCAAATTTATCTTTGTATTTGAACATTGCTTTCTGTTTGTTTGCAGTCGAGTTTTACTTTGCAAGGCAGATCGAGTTTGTTTGCGAAATGCTGTATTTGTTTGTTTAATTAAGGCACATAATTCACTTCATAGTAGAGCTCTCGGCATCTCGAAAACGCCACGCTGATATTGATCCTTGTTTTAGTTCTCCTTTTGCCCCAAAGTTCGCTTGCCATGGTCCATAATGTTTGAACGAAACAACAAAAATGTGCCGCAAACAACAAAAGTGTGCCGCTAGACATAACACAGTTGTCCACGTCTGTTTCCATGGTATGGCAGTACGAGTGGAAACCAGGGATAACGTGGATATTACGTCATTGACAGGCGACAAATAAACATGGGCGAGCCATTATTTAAAATTGGAATTTTTCTGAAATTAAAAATCTTTGGGAACTTTTGTGATATTGTAAGTAGACAACTGCAGGAAATAGCCTATATCACACTGTGCAAGTGATTTTTGGATATTTTATTACAAAAATCTTACATATTGCAGCTTTAAAATGGATCACAGATTTTTATGACATCACCACAGACTTCAGCTTCTACTATCTACTATCCAATCAAATGCTCTCTATAGTCTAAGCGTCCGGCCCCGCATGCTAAATACCACCTGGCCACCTTATTCCATAATATTCTGTTTTGACGTACAAAAAGTTGTGTGTAAAGAATGAAATGTACCAAAGTATGTTGGTAAAGAATGAAATGTCTAGAATTTATTCACACCTCTACTATTCAATCCAACGTATCATCAGCGCTCAGATTCACTTCCATGGTGCTGTCGATTTGCCGTCTGTGAGGTAAACTAAACGCTATTGGCTATTTGAAAAGGGGGAGGGGCCATTCAATATGTCCCGCCTTAGCTTCCTGTTTCAGTGGAAATTACGTCAACGCATCATACAAAGCGGCACGTTCCAAGGCACTTCAGTGGGACTTTAATACAATGAAGAAGATTGGTTTAATATAAAGAAACTCAAAATATTATGTTATCTAAACCACATTAATTATCTAAGCTGATTTGACAAAAGAACAAAAGTTGTCATGAAAATAGTTTTCACAGTGTGCTCAGTTGTTCAGATTTCTACTGGCCCCAACACACACAAAATATAAATTAAATCTTATGAACACAAATTTAAATTTATTTGAAATAACAGCTGGAGATAGTGTAGTCATTATAATAAGACAGGAGCTACAAATTCTACACTTTTGCTGAAAGATGATGGCATGACGGTATCGAATCAATCTTCGAGTGAAAGAAAACATGACTTTGAATGAGTAGAAACTGACCTGGTGGCACTCCAGAGGAAATGGTGGAGGACGACAGCTGACCTTGACCTTTGGAGGTCATCCCGGCCACCTGAATGGTGTAGGTAGTGAGTGCAGTCAAACCGGTGACTCGGTACTCCTGCGTTATGTTCGGCAGGTAATGCGTGACGCGCGTGTTCGTCCTGTTGAATTCCTCCCAGGAAATGCGATACCCTGCGAGCACAATACAGAAAGCGGTTGAGAATACACTCACTTCTGAACATCAGAAGGAATCTCAATTTTTCTGGTACCTGTGAGGATGCCGTTCTTCTCAGGCGGATCTTTCCAGCTCACTTTGAGAGAAGTGTCCAAGATTTCTGTGAAGCTCAGGTGTCCTACTGGTCCTGGGGCTGAGAATACAGACACCCACATTGAGCCTGAAGTGAGCATTAAAGACGGCTACGTAAAAAAGGACACTCACCGTCTTCATGGGTGCGTATGCGCTGCGGAGTGCTGCGAGGACCATCTCCTGGCGTAGTGAAGCACAGCACGCAAGTCAGGTACTCTGTGAACTTCTTCAGTCCGGTGATGTAACCCACATGAACACTGTCTTGAAAATTGGGTCTCACAGTAACCAAGGTAACATCTTCCTCGTGGCCTGGTTCCCATGCCAACAGCTGAAGTAAAAAAAAAAACGGACAGATGACCACTATCGCTTAGCACAAGCCAATGTGAATCCTGCTGCTGCTGTCTCAGCATGACATGTATTGGATGTAATGAAACCGTTACAATAAAAAGAGCACTGCAGTCCCGTGCTTGACCAATAGAGGGCAGTGGATGGACGCTCACCTTGTATCCCTGGTTGATGCCATTGATAAACTGTGGACTCGGGGCGCTCCACGTGAAACGGACTGTGGTGGAGTTGACAGACTCTGCCTGGACGTTCCCAGGTGGGACCGTGGGCACTTGAAAAGAGAAGATTTGAGGAGGTGAGATGGTGAGGAAAATCAAAGAGCAGACAGTCACTGAAAAAGACACAGAGACCATAATTCCATCCTTTTCTTTTTGTGAGAACTATTAGACATAGTGTATACACTGTTATCTTATCTAAAATGGATCTAGCATGAAAAGCAGCCATTTTAAATAGGTGATTTGGACCTGTCACACTTCACGGGTCTGTATCCAACCATAAAAATGTCATGATTTTGACATACGGTAATCTGTTTAAATTTGGTATGAATATGATTATATGAATATGATTTCAAGACCAAAAACATATAGATTTGGCTGTGTACCCTCATGTTGTGTGAGAACCTGTAAATGCATGATTTTTTTTACCCAATGCAAAACAATTTAATATTCCTTAAAATTTTGACAAACAAGGGACATCATTTTCTCAGCATGATGAGAACACAAGTAAATCATTCCATTCATTTTCTCAGTTTTAACACAAACTGCAATGTTGACGGCTTAACTATTCAACCCTGTTACCCAAGTCATTTAAAAAAAAGGGATCAAAAATATAAAATTATACAAATATATCTAACATTCAATTAAATATTACATCTGTTCAAATCATATAAATATTTAATTATCTATTTTTAATTACCAAAAGAGATATTTAGCTGCGACCCACATGTTGCATGGAAACATATAACTGCATTTTACCCCATTACAAAAAAAATAATAATATTCCTTATATATCACAAAGAAATGTAAAAAATTAGGCGGCGAGTTAAAGAATTTTTGCTTGTGAATGAAACATTTTCCAAACAAAACAAATAAAAAAATAATTAGATTTATTTGAGTGTTTGTTGTACCTTTATAGTAACAGATTATATATATATATATATATATATATATATATATATTTATGAGAAACATTAAATCTAAAAATATCTAATAGCAAATTAGGCATTTAGGGCCACATTTACTAACCATTTGCGCCAATGCAAACCCTCTTTTGGCGTTAAAAATTACTGTCAGGGTTTACTAAAGACAGAGATAAAAAAATAGCGCTCAAAAGGCCTGGACACAATTATTTTTGCGGTTGACCTTATTGCATATCCATTTGTATGTGTTTCCTTTTCACACACAAAATTTATGGGAGGAGAGTATTTAAATGAACCATGCAAGGCGATTTACTAACGTTTGCACTCGTCAATTTACTGGTGTTTGCGCCATTACTTACCGCCCCCCAAAAAAGCACGTCTTAAACCAGATGTTAATTTGCATTTCTCTTTGTAGATTGCGTTGGTCATTATGGAAATGATCCGGCGGCGTCTGTGTTTGGGATTGCGCTCTCACTGCAATTTGCCCTGTTTAGTAAATCATGTGGATTCAACACGTACCACGTGGGCCGGATCTGGGCCGATACTATGTTGCTGTCTGGGAAATCTGTTGATTATAAAATACTCTCAAGGTCCTTACCACCTTGTAGGGTCCATTCCGTGACTTTGGGGCTGTAGACGCCCTGGCCTGCCCCGTTATAAGCAGCCACCTCAATCTCGTAGTTGGTCCAAATGATGAGGTCCTCCAGCAGAAGATTTGTTTGGTCTGGATTAGTGATGTTCTTCATCTGACAGTCCACCGGTAATCCAGACAGACAGTACCTGAGCGGCATGGTGGGAATAGTATGAGACATTGAAAAAGCATCTGTCCCATGACTTCTGAGACTCAAATGTAGGAGTTCACACTGAGTGGGGTTCCAATGGGACTTGAACCAGGCTAGACCCGGTCTACTCTAGAAGATGAAGTTCTGCTTGTGTAAAGGAGAGTCCCAGAGATCTCTCACCTGATGACGTAGCCTTGAAGCGGCCCGTTTTGGTGGCTCTCAGGGGGCGGCTGCCACTGGATCATGATGGACTGGTTGGTTCGGCCACTGGCTATCACTGTCTGAGGAGGGGCGCTTGGGGGCTCCTCCGGTAAAGGTACTCTATAAACAGGGAATTGGGAGAAAGAGCCAAAAAAGATATTAAAAGAGAAAGTGGAATGGCCATGTGACACAGGGTTGAGTCAGTTACCTCGCTCTCCAACCAATTATTTCCTTGTTTTACTGTACCATCGAATACAGAGGCAGAAATAAAAAATGTATCATTAAAAAAGAAAGATGGAGAGAGAGAGAAAGAGGAATCACTGGAAGATTAATATTACATGCAGCAAGGTCAAGCTGTCTCCCAGACCTCATTGAAAAAAATTTGTGTTATTATTATTTTAACCTGGAAAAAAGCAAGGTTGTATGATTTAGAGAAAAACAAAGGAACGTTATGGTGAAAAAATGAAACACTCGGATGCTCATTTACAGAAACACATTTATGACAATGGGCCCTATCACACACCTGGTGCAATGTGATGCCAGACGCGGCGCAAGTGTTTTTTGCTAGTTTCAGTCCGACGCAGTTATCATTTTCATGTCCTGTGCCACGTCATTTAAATAGAAAATGCATTTGCACCTTTTTGTGTGCCCATGGGCATGCTGGTCTGAAAACGAGGTGTGTTCAGGCACATTGTTGGCGCTACAATGTAAAATATTAATATTGTGTACATAAAGTTATCCGCCATGTAAATAGCGAATCCGTGATGGTGCGAGCGCAACTGGCTTTTAAATGAAATGGGAAATGACACTCTGATTGGTTTATTTCACATTATGCCCAAAACACACCCATTACTCATTAAGAATATAGGCCATTTTGTAACCCTTTTAGGCCATTTTTACCATCGTTAAACTAGCAAAAAGTGGATTCGGAAATGCCCTAAGTGCACTTGCGCCGAGCGCTTTAGACCATGTGCTTAGATCGATAAAATAGGGCCCATTGAACACATGTATGCTGACTGTATCTGTGTGTCATTGTAATGCACCAGTTACCGGTGAATACCAATTAAGGACTTTGATTCTCCATCTCAGAAGCGGTCTGAGCGCTGGCTGCATTTCGAGCAGTGGCCCTCGAGATACATGCTTTCACTCGACGTAAGATGATCAAAGACGCCACAGCCAAAATTGGCTAATGACACAGAGTACAAAAAATCCAGCAAGACTCCTCTTAAATCTATTTAACTTGACATCTTTATATCTCCTGCGTGAGAGCCGCAGTTCTGTGGCTGAGATAAAGCGCAGTGTTTTAGGATCAAAGAAATAGGCGCGGATCCTTGAGCGGCGTAGTGCTGTTATGTCACCCCCACCTCTGCGGGTTCCCCCGTCTGAACGCGCTGACAGAAGAATGTCTTCTGATCTGCAAGTTGCAAAATGAGTGGAAGTTGTTAGTTGAGAGAATATCTGGTGTGAGATGAGTTCAGAGTCTATGGGAATGAACGGATGGTAATTTTTTCTTTTTTGCATCAGTGCGTGAGTTTGTGGTGCGTTTGTCAGAATCAGGGAGCTTATAATACCTGTTAGCATTCCCATTCATCTCACTGGCAGCTGCTTGCTCAGATAATACATGATTTTTAAATCTATGTTCAAGGGAGTTCAGTTCAAATCAATTCAATTCAAATCAATTCAATAACTCACCTATAACATGCTTATTTTCACCAACGAATCAATGAATGAATCTGAACAAATATCTGAACTAGGAGGATGAATCAAAATGATGTAAATGTCCCAAAAAAAAGTGCAGTACCATTGAAATGTTTGAGGTCAGTTTCTTTTAAATGAATACTTTTATTCAGCAAGGATGCATTAAATTGTTTAAAAAGTGAGAGACATTTATAATGTTCAAAAGATTCTATTTGAAATAAATGCTGTTCTTTTGAACTTTTTATTCATCAAAGAATCCTGGGAAAGAATGTATCACTGTTTCCACAAAAATATTATAATTTTCAACATTGATAATGATAAGAAATGTTTCTTGTGCCTGCAGAGTTACATCATCTACCAGCAATGCTAAGCAACTAAACCTTGACCATTTATTTTTAATATGCTAAATTATAAATTAGGTGTCAAATGATGAAACCTCCACGAAGTTCACCACTTTGACCACTGTGTGTGTTCGAGAACAACATGGCATTCTCACAATAGTGTGTTATGCATTTTCGGCCCCAGGAATGTTAGCTCTTGACGTGGTATTGCATCAGCTACACATTTTTTTTTTTTTTTTTATATTTTCCCAGTTTGTTTTTTTTGTAAGTCCGGCGTTGAGGACTTCCTGGGCAGCAGATTATTGATTTGCCACAGCTGTGCATGCGCTGGAGGTTGCAGACGGGCAAAGAATGTTTACTTCCCACATGCCTTCAGATCTCATCCTCAAACATTGATTTGAGCTTTACTTTTTCCATTTTCCATTTTCAATCAGTCTCCCTGCAGCTGTAATGCAGCATACACACTTCACTCTCCAGCTGATCCGAAGAAACTCCGAATGTAACTGTGCTATCAGATTACGAGAATCAAATATCTGTGAACGACTGCTTCTTTCATAGCAGGATCCCTTAAGACACAACCAGATACGAATATTAATGCTAAAACATTGCATTCATGCAGAAATGTTGTTTGGCATTTTCTTATTTTTTGGGGCATCTTTGAGTCAGGATGTGTGTGTGCGCGTCTCAGACGTCAGGCGTTCCTATGGGATCGGAGCATGTTTGAAGGCGCTTGGCGCTCTTTGTAATGCTGTAGTAGACAGAGTTGAGAGCGGTTGTACAAAAGCTGTTCAAGTCTCTCAGTGCACAGTTCCATTTCTCATAGCACTGCAGGCTGCGATTCAGCTGAATAATGCACTCCCTCACGAGGGTCTGCGAGAAGAAAGTCTTTCAGCTTTTACCAGGCTTTTATGGCCATTCTTCTACGCTTAAGTCAGATTCTCGTGGAAATCTCTACGCTAGTCCTTAGGACACCCCAGGAAACCCTGATAACTGACCGTCTGATGGGAAGCGTTGTACTGTAAAATCACTACCTTCAATCTGATTGGCTGATATTCACTTCTGGATGTAAAGGTACAACGGTTTTCTTAGCAACCTGTCTGAGCAATGAGGATCACCAGTGGCATCAAATCTAGTTGTAAGTGTCTTTAACTACTAGATTTAAAATAACCAGTTGATTCAATGCACTTATTGTGTACCTACCCGTTTTTTACACTGTATTTATATTTAAAAATAATACTGTAATTACACTGTTGACACTTCCTTTACAGTACACCTTAAATCTAACGTACCCATACCACCAAACCTGTCCCTAACCTATCACACGTTAATAGCAGCAAATTGTTATGCAATACAACATGGAAAATGTTTTTAGATGTAAGAACATACGTAGTAGTTAAAGACAATGTGACCTATTTGTTAAAAAATTCCCATACATTTGTTCACATAGACTGTAACATTATTTGGATCCACATACTGTAAAGTTAAAGCCACACCTTGCTAAAGCCCAAAGTATGCTTTAGTTTTTATACGTACACTAGGGTATGTGTACACTGCACGAAAATTAAATTCACCATATGCATTTGACATTTTTTTGTGCATAATTATTATTTTTTATCACTAGTTTGTCCACAACCATAGAACAACAATAGAATAGAATAGACAATTGACGAGCGTTGCGAGATACACGCAACTTTAGCTTAAACGAGTACAAAGGCATTTTATATTTTACAAAGGTGTATAGCTTTTGGAGAGAAATAGCACAGACATTGGACAAAGACAAAACTTCTTTTAAAGTGCATGTGCTGACTGCCTGGGTTCACGCACGCTATAAAATGGAGTATCCTTTAAAAAGGCTACACTTCCATCACGTCCACGCGACAAAGCGACCGTTGCAAATTAATTTGTTCCTAGTGCCAAAAGTACTGTAGTGTGATTGCTTTACTGTAAATACGTCAGAAATAGAACAAGGCATCAGTTTACTGTCAGGAATTTGTCATGTCAAGTCACGGCGCACCACATCCAGTGTAGACAGCATCACAGATTATAATGGATTCTATTTGCTTTTGTCGCGTTGCGTAGGCATGGTGTTCAGAGCTTCACGTGCCATTATTTAAATAGATTTTTTCCTTGTCTGCATATTACTGTGTATTTCAGTAAAAAAGAACTCGGCCCTAAAGCATGTAATATACAAATTAACTGTGACTGATCGCTTTCCATGTCAGTCTCTTTCTATGGAAGTGCGCAGTCCTTGACCTAAATAAGCTGTAATAAAGACAAAACGTCATGCCACAGTCCAGTGGTTCCTTTTTAGAGTGGCGTACCCCCTGAGGGGTTTACCACCCTTCTGCGTACCCCCTCTCTTACACTTAATCTGCAGTCATACCTTAATGTCTTAATGAGCGAGTCATCGAGTCATTCCTTCATTCAGTAACGAAGCAACTAGCTGTATTTATGAATGAATCATTGAATGATTGACTCACGATTCGTTCAAAGCTGCAGAAAAGTGTGCTGTAGTTCTGCTGTGTCTTTTGTTGGAACTATTTCGTTGCAAAATAGACTAAATACTGACAGTACTGTGTTTAAAATGCACGTTTTGTTTGTTGAACTGTTATATAACAATCAATGTCACCTTTGCAATCGTGTGGATTTTAGGGAACAATTGCATTCTTGCTCGTCGTTATTATCATTAAATACAAGAACTCACGCAGGGTATGTTTTTGTATCAAAGAAAGTTTGAGTCTTAAATCAATCTCAATCCACTCTGTGTCTGTATTTGTTCTTCATGTGAGTACATACTAAATCACCACTAAATCACAAATGTACATATTGTCGAGACCGACAGTAATGTAGTGCGATTTGGTAAGGCAGCAAAACTCTGCACGCAATCACATACACGCTGCTTGTGTGGATGTACTCAGTTTTCACTGCAAAAGATGAGGTCATTTGATTGGATGTCATGTATTTAAGCCATTTTGCCAGTTAGAAATACATGCTCTGGTTTTTATGTTATTTTAATGTGGGGTAGAATTAAATTAACGGCTAGACTCAGCACGTACCCCAGTTTGGGAATCACAAAAAAAATCTGTCTGTGTTAACACTGTTCCTTGAATATGTTTAAAAACCGATCATTCTGTCAACATTAAATCTCATAGTATGATGTCCTAAGCTTCAGGCCTAACTGTGATAACAGAAAAAGGTGAGCTAAAGTTTCTGCATGCATCTTTTTGACTGCCACACTCACCGTGCCGTCTCCCTGCTGAACTGGCCCTTCCCCACATCGTTGATGGCACACAGGCGGAACTGGTAAGAGCGTGCCGGGATGAGCCCTCCGACGATCACGCTGGCGGCTTCTGGGTCGATGTTGGCCAAGAGGACGGTCCATGGTGCGTCTGTCACCAACAGAGACATTGAGAGTGGACTCTGGAGCTGAATGATGAGTGAAGAGTGATGACAAAAATACAGCAGGTCAGAAAACTCACTGTTCTCTGACACCTCCAGGGTGTAACGGATGAGCGGGCTGTTCCCGTCAAAGGCCTGAGCCCAGGTCAGGTTGATGGTTCTTCTCTCAGAGCTGCTGAGGGTGGCGATGAGGTTCTCTGGAGCGTGAGGCAACTGCCTGCAGAGAGAGAGAGAGACAGAGCGAGGCCAAAGCAACAAAAAGCGATCATTAATCATTCACACATTTTGCATAACAATTTACACTGCATTTCCTTTCTGTTCAAAATAAACACTACCATTCAAAATTGTGGGGACGGTAAGATGTTTTAGAAAGAAGTCTCTTATGCTCACCAAGGCTGCCTTTATTTAATACAGTAAATTGTAATATTGTGAAATTTTATTACAATTTAAAATAACCTTTTCTATTTGAATATGTTTTCAAATGTGATGTATTCCCTGTGATCAAAGCTGAAATTTCAGCATCATTACTCCAGTCTTCAGTGTCAGATGATCCTTCAGAAATCATTCTGATATGATGATTTGTTGCTCCAGAAATATTTCTCATTATTGTCAGCGTTGAAAGCCTTTATGCTGTTAATTATTTTCAAAAGAAATACGTTTAAAAGAACAGAATTTATTCGAAAAGGAAATCTTTTGTTACATTATAAATGTCTTTACTGTCACTTTCGATCAATTTAATGCATCTTTGTTGAATAAATGTGTTCATTTCTTTAAAGAATGTACTGACCCCAAACTTTTAATTGTAGCATACATGATAAACTTGTTTAGCACTGTGTCACTTTATGTAACTTGTTTTTCTGCTATTTTGCTAATCTGCAAACGATTTGGCAACACAAATGCACAATTGTTTGTCATGTCAATAAAGCAAACTAAACTGATGTTGAGTGAGAGATAAACAGAGTTTTCATAATAAACATGGTCTCTCTTGTTTACATAAATGTTGCCTCAACTGCTTTGCCAATGCACCATTATTTATCAAGCAGATAAAACACAATGCACTTCTGTACTTGAAACAATGAAACATTGATTAAAAAAAAAAAAGGGAAAAGAGTAAAGGAAAGAATGTTTGGATGTTTCGTTTACTATTTATTGTGCATTCCCAAAAACCATTTGCCTCAGTTCTTTAAATCCCAATAGAAAAACAAAGCTCACAGATACTGTACAATCCAAAACGATGTACAAGAGGCAGTGAAAATCGGTAGCTGAATGTAAATCTATAAAGCAAAGGACACAATGGGCCCTATTTTAACGATCTGAAACGCAAGTATCAAGCGCGAACTCCGCGAAGCGCAAGTAACTTTGTGGGCGGATCCCGGCGCTGTTGCTATTTTACCGGCGGGATAAATGCCTCTTGCGCCCGACGCAAGTTTAAAAGGGGTTGGTCTGAAGTAGCTTCATTATTCATAGGTGTGGTTTGGGCGTAACGTGAAATAAAACAATCAGAGCGTCATATCACATTCCCTTTAAGAGCATGATGAACGAGATGCGCTTGTTCCATGGCGCAATACTATTATAACGGCGCATTTACCAGGAGCGCTTCAGAATCGGTTCACAGCCGAGGAGATCGATGTTCTCGTCAGGGCCGTAAAAGAAAGAGAAGTGACATTGGGGACCGGACAAACCCACCCAAAATAGCTTCGGTTATACATGCATCTAATAATTTGGGTAAATATGTAAGCTTTATGCCTATTTTTCCAAACGTCATGGACACAACAATGATTTCCCTCGTGTTTTAATATTTTTCCTTATAATAATGTATCATTTGCAAAAAGGAAAATGCATCTGTGTAAATGAGAGAATCATCTACAGTGTATGCGCGTTGTTCACACTCTGTATGATGACCAAGCATGCGCGCTTAAAATAGCATCTGAATGTAAGCGCAACGCGCCACTGACTTTAGACTAGTTTTTTTCTGGTCAGTGGCGCAATTGTTTTCTGGAACTGCAAAATAGCACCAGGGATTGTTTGCGCCGGAACACGCCTCCTTTTTTGCGCCGACCCGCCCAGGGAGCGCAAGTTCATTCTCTAGTTTGCCGGCGTGCGTCTGTGGAGGGAAAAGTCCGCTTTGCGAGGGTGCAAAATACGAATGATACATGCGTCAGTGTACAAAGTCATTTGCGCCGGGTGCAAGATAGAGCCCAGAGAGTGTGTAACTGGCTGTGTACCTGACTCTCAGGTGAGCGCTGCGAGAATCGTTGCCTCCCACAGAGGTGACCTTACAGGTGTAGGTCCCAATGTCCCCTGACCAGGTCTGAGATATATGCAGGGTGCCGTTGGAGTCGAGATGCAAGCGGGGACTCGACTTCACATCAATAGCCGTTCCACCTTTTTCCCAGATGTGCCTGTAAACAACGGAGGTCTATTTACTTACTGTTCACAGCAACAATACATGGAAAAGCAATTTACTTAAAGAACACACACACACACACACACACATATATATAGCACATTGGCCTGTACACATGCTCTCACACATACACATCAACACTTCTTAATTGCAGCCACATCGTTTCCCCATTTAATCTCATCTGTCTTGCGTTTAATTAAAGTCTCCATCTAAGTTATTGCTTTGTTTACATATCCTTCCATTTTCCCTGATCAAATGAATAACAGCCCAGCAGGTGACAGTTAAATCAAGTCTTATGAGACTGAATGTAATAAACACACAGGACAGGAAGTGAAGGAACAAGCTAGTGTTGATCAAAGATGGAGTGTTAGATAAGGCAGGGAGAGAGAGAGAGAGAGAGAGAGAGAGAGAGAGAGAGAGAATAGATATTTAGACAGAGTTGACACAGAGAGGATGGTCGAGGTTGTACCTGATTGTAACGCTGGGGTCATGGGTCACCCCGCAGGTCATGGCTGCTTTGGTGCCCTTGATCACGCTCTGGTCCTGAGGTGGATTGGTGATTCGCGTTCGAGCTGCACACACAAATCACAGTGTTGTACCGTGATCGATCACATTGATTACCCCCTCCGATTTCTGTAATAACCATCCCTTGTGGAAAAGAAGTACATTTGGGATGTTTCCCTCGAGGAAGCAAGGGAGGCAGTGCCTCCTCAAAAAATTGGATGAGAAAGTAATCCATTTTACAAAAATAAAACAACGAAAATATATTACTTATACATTAATTATTACTAAAGTAACACTGTCCAACAGCGACACCCGAGGGCAAAGTTACAGCGAGAAGCCACGTCTCTCTTGTAATGTAATTAAGAATGAATGGGGGAAAGGCATAATCAGAAAGTATTTACCTACTCCATCACTTTTTTCTTGCAACGTTAAGAAACTTTAGCACCATCTTTTTTAAACAAAAATGATCTACATCTACAACTCTATATTGCTTATAAATATTTTTTAAAAGTCAGCCAACTCAAAGTAATGTGCTGCGATCTTCAAAATTATGTGGTGAAATCAACATTCAGAAACAAAACAAAACACAAAATAAAATACAAAAAAAACACAAAACCTCAGTCATGTCATAAAAATGATGTGGTGAAATCAGCACGTAGAAACAAAACAAAACAACACAAAATATAACAAAACAAAAAACTCAAGACAAAATGAACAAACAAAACATAAAACTGCAGACCCTCATGGCTGTGTCAAGGTCTTAAAATATCCGATAACATGACGAATGTTATGACAAATCAAGGTTAGTTCAAGTATTCAAGATGTAAGGAAAATATGTTATTACTTTGTAATGGTTAAAACATGACACTTCAGTCATTTCTAGTCACTCTGCGTGAGACGACGAGCCATACACTCACCCCACACCACCAGATCGGACGAGGCTTCGTCAATCCCACGGGAGTTACTGGCCATGCAGGTGTAGGATCCGGCGTCAGACAGGTGAGAGGGGCTGATCAGAAGACTGCCAGACTCCAGCAAAGTGAAACGCGGCAACTGCACAGAGCCGCTTGCCAGAACCCGCTCAGCTGTGCAAAGACGGAGGGATGGCGAAACACAAGGGAGAGAGAGAGAGAAATGAAAATGAAGATCAAACAGACAAGACGGTCCCCAGCTCATCAGAACAACGTTGATTGGACACTTGATTTAGCCAACATCCCTAAGCTTCCATAGATACATTGATGTCCGTAAGTCCGAGGCACTGATGAGTATCTTTCTCTGAGAGAGATGACTGATTGGAGACTGACCTTTCTGCCATGTGATTGCGGGCCGCGGGGCCCCTGAGGTCTCACAGTGTAAAATGATAGACATGCCATCAATCACGGCGCTGTCAGAGGGGCCGGCCGTGATGTTTGGGGCGATACCTGCAGCAGAGAGAGGGGCTGGTAAGACAAATATTCACCCAAACACACACACACACACACTGGACTTTCCATTGACTTCTATTGTTGTCTTACTGAGCTAATAATATTTTCCAACTCAACCTCTACCTCTAAAACCTAACAGACCCTTCTGTATTTTTAGATAATCCTAAAGACATTTAGTATGTTTATAAAAGCAATTTTCTTCGCGAGGACTGTTGGCTGGATCCTAATTGCAGGCGAGTTCTGGATTTATTTTCCTTGTAGACAAAATAAAATTGTTATGAAATGATCTGTAAACATATTCTGCTACCGATGAATCCATCCATGTATGTCCAGTTTTACTTTCCTCCTGGACATATACTGTCTCTGTTTAACAAGTGTAATCACTCAAAAAAACAACTTCAAAGTTCATTACATAAAGCATCAATGCTTTCTACTAGGCCATGTTCCTTTCTCACCACGTTACTCTGTTGCCCGCTCTCTGTTCCAGTAAATGACTAAATGAAACACCAAATATGACCACTCGTTATAAACGCTACAAAATGGCGAGTGGAAATACTGGTTTAATTCAGCCATATATGTTTGAAACCAGAAACTGATTCTGAAAGTGGAAGAGTGAATTATACAGTAGATTAATCAGAATGGTATGCGTTTTATGTATCGCTCTCTGCAACGTCGGACACATAATAGTAATTAATATGATTAGCCTTACGTTATCAAACAGCTAATAATGTGTTGCTAATGTTACACAAACTATGTTCCCGTTCGCCATCACACAAAAATCAGCATCCTTAGAAACACTTTGAACAACTCATAACGTCAGTGGAAGACATTTAGTTCATCATAGCATCGTTATATACATCATATATATAATTCACCCGCTATATTGCTAAATGCACATGATTTTTCATATCAACAGAAAAATATACTGAGACAACCTGGCTTCTCTTGCATTGTAACAGTTAGTGATATGCTAAAGAACACCCACACGCTGTGATGTCAGAAACACCAGCGATTTTAAACCGCGTTTTTGATTCACTGCAGTTTTAAAAAGAAAATACTCAGCAATGGTGTTGACCACAGGGGGATTTGTAATATGATCACCTTCTGGCATATTGTGCAAAATTATGAGCAGGACTGTACAATCTATTCCCCATTCCTAACCTTTTTTTTAGATATATTTTTTAAAAAAATGCACACACACACACACACACACACACACACACACATAACACACGCACACACACACTCTGTTGTGTTTTCATGTTTTATGGGGACTTTCCATAGGCGTAATGGTTTTTATACTGTACAAACTATATATTCTGTCCCCTTACACTGCCCCTGTCCCTAAACCTACCCATCACAGGAGACATTCTGCATTTTTACATTTTCAGACAACATCACTTAGTGTGATTTATAAGCTGATTTCCTCATGGGGACCAAAAAATGTCCCCACACGAACAAGGATTTCGGATATTGCCATCCTTGTGGGGACATTTTGTCCCCATAACGTAGGGTTTACCAGGCCACACATACACACACACACACACACACACACACACATACCAGAGGATCTAAATACAAAAATATAAGAGCCATTGCTCCCTAACTTCCCTAACTTGACCAAATCAAAGACGCCTTTTTCAAGCTGTCTATTAAGCATTTAATAAATGGTGGCCAAAATAAAGACCTGTCCAGTGCTGACGAAAAATCCATTATTCTTACGATCCTTCCCTCTTAAACTTGGAATAATCACTCTTTTTAATCTTCCATTCTTTCTGCAAGTAAAAGCTGCTGATAAGTCACAGACTTTATAAAATGACACATCTGACAGCAGATAAGGAAGAAGATGAATGTAGGGGAGAAGTGTAATAAATGAAGACAAGAGTTATTGACAGGCCCAGATGGTGCTTTGACGTACTGGTGACAGCAAGGTACGTGTTCGTCTGGATCTCTCCTGCTAAGTTGCGAGCGAAACACTGGAACATTCCGGTGTCGTCCGGGAGCAGTCCGTTTATCTGCAGACTGCCGCCCACCAGGACTCTGTAACGAGGTGTCTTCACGGGGCTTATGGGTACAGAATCCTTATACCACACTATATCTGGCTGAGGAACACCTGCAGGGGCATAGGAAGAGGAGTGTTATCTAATACATCCACACACGCTCACGCACACACACACACACACACACGCGGACAGACGCACAAACTCACCACGAGCTTGGCATGGGATGTCTACCACCTTCTCCATCTCAGCAGTAATGTGTCTGTCGGGCTCCTTCACAAACTGAGGATGTTCTGCACAGAGTTCAGTTGAGTCAGTCGTGAGAGTACTTGACCAGACTGAAAATCAGTTTCTTTTTTTTCTTTTCTTTTTTACCATTGGTGTAGAAGTAATTCTCTATAACATCCATCACCTTTTTAACAACCTATATATGATTCAGTGTTTAGGTAAGACTGTTCTGTCATCAATTAATACTAAACAGGAACAAATGATCTAAATCAATTCTTAATCACAAGAAACTCTGATTAATGAATTAGTAAGTAATATTGCTCAGTTGAATGAGGTAGTTCACTATTAGTTAATCAATAACTACTGTTTTTTGGGGCGGCAGTGGCTTAGTGGTTCATGTAGATTGTCTACAAACCGGTAGGTTGGTGGTTCAATCCCCGGTTCCACCTGACCAAGTGTCGAGGTGTCTATGAGCAAGACACCTAACCCCAGCTGCTCCCGACGAGCTGGGTGGCGCCTTACATGGCTGACACCGCCGTCGGTGTATGAATGTGTGTGTGAATGGGTGAATGAGAGGCAAAAATGTAAAGCGCTTTGGTGGCCATTGGGTCTATGAAAGCGCTATATAAATGCAGTCCATTTACCATTTACCATTTACCATTTTCATACCTCCCAGAGTAGTAGGAGCTACTATATACAGGTTCCTAACATGAATAATGCATAATGTATAATTCATTCTAAAGTGAAGATCGTGTTAATCCAGTAATGACTTAAGGCACACCAAATCCTGCAGAAGGAATTACTAATTATTTGGATCAGTATTCTAAAGTGAAAAACATAACTCTCTAGTAATGACTGAAGTAATTGTAAGCTTTTGAGGTTTTTGAATAGAAATGATTCAAGTGTTACTACATCATTCAAGGGGAATTACTAATTATTTGGATCAGTATTCTAAAGTGAAAAACATAACTCACTAGTAATGACTATGACTAATGAAGTGTTACCATTTACCAATTATTCAAAACCTTACAAAGTCCCTTAATATTTAGTCATTCCTTCTGAAGGATTTGGTAATACTTGAGTCATTACTAGTGGGTTACCATGATCTTTACATATAATTAATTATACATTATGCATTATTAATGTTAAATATGAACCCGTTTATGGTAGTTCTTAGTAGTCCTCTAGGAGGTATAAAAATACTGGTTACTGATTAGTTATTTATACTCTGGAATATTTTTTTTCTAAAATGTTTTCGTTGGATGTTCATCTAACATTTTTAAATGTTACTAATTGTTTCAGAATGTTCAGAGAGCCTTCAAAAGTAACATCCTTATAAATGTAAAAAAAAAAAGTGACGCTTTGAATCTTCAGAAAAGATTCAGAAATAATGTTTTCATAACTTAAAGGGATACTTCACCAGGAGAACGGCGCGAGGCCGGTGGCGTGATAACTGATGGGAGACACCTGTGTGACGTACTGGTCTCGTATCTCTCACGGAGGAGCGGGAATTTTCTTAGCAATGTTAAAACGCACATCAACCTATCACTTGTTTAGCGTTCATGGAAACACTACATTCAGATTCACCAATCAGAATGAATTCAGTTAGATTGAAACAAAAGGTGTGCATGTAAACAATGAATGGCGACTGCAGAAAGCAAAAGCTGAATCCCAGACATTTTGGACGATCTCGACGGTCGGACATGTCCGGGAAGAAGAGGATGGTAACACGTAACACCTACTACTCCGCTTTCTCCTACTACTCCGCTTTCTCCACAGAACAAGAGCCTGCTAGCTTAGCTTCCAAAAAAAGATGGCTGACACTATGTGTATATTCTGTGAGTGATGATGATGATGATCCCACCCTCTATGGGTGGGTTGAGAACATGCGGGACAGCCCCTACTACTGGCTGTAGTCTTTAGCCTTTGGCCAAAAAAACCCTCCGATGACGCAAAATTACGATTTTTGTGTCATCTGAGGTTTTTTTCCAGACAAAAAAATACATACATTTCTCGTTTCATGGGTATATAAGGGTGGAAAGCATGGTAATTCGAAAATACTACAAGTTTTCTACTAATACAAAGCTTAATGCTAAATCCTGAAGTATCCCTTTAATGAGAACGTTAGCCAAACATTTGGAATCAACCTGTGGGAAAAAAAAAATCAACCCACGGCAACAACTTAAAATTAGCCCGATTCCTTGGAAAAAACGTTGACTTGGCAACACTGGTGTTAGCCGAACACATTTACGTAATTCCTACAGAGCTCTAAAAACAATGTTGATTGATTGATTGATTGATTGATTGATTGATCGATTGATTTTTATTTGTTTTTTACTTAAGGATTTAAACCCGGGTCCCCTTGGACATTAAACATAAACTTTACCACAGGACTAACACATTACTTAATTCATACTTCTGTGGAAAAGTGCAACAAACAGTAATCACTTTAAAGACCCAAAAGCCATTTGTTAAACTTGAAGTTACTGTGTGGAAAACACCAGGACAAGTTCATTAAAAATGATTAAAAAAAGACTGACGAGCTTAGAATCTTCCTTCCTTCCTGCCCATCATAACAAAAGGCAATAAACACAGCCCAACCCAGACAACTGGACCTGAATATCTGTCAGAGAACAACTGTAGTAACCAGAAAAGAGCTGCAATGTGTAGATCTAAATGGCAAAAAAAAACAAAAAAACATTGCAGAATTACCTTTCCGCGTTAAGAAAAGAGAACACATCACACCTGTTTTAGCATCACTTCACTGGTTACCAGTCCAGTATAGAATTCATTTTAAAATTCTGGTTCTTACCTTTAGAGCCTTGCATGGCCAAGTCCCTACCTACATCACTGAGCTGATACAGCTGCACACTCCTACCTGGAGTCTCAGGTCTTTAGATCAGTGTTATTAGTTGTTCCCCGTACTCATTTTAAAACTAGAGGGGACCAGTCATTCCAGGCAGTCGCTCCCAGGCTGTGGAATGCTTTACCTCTTGTTTTACGTTGTGCGAACACAGCTGATTATTTTAAAAAACAACTGAAGACTTTGCTCTTCAAGCAGGCTTTTGGTTAGTCGAGGGGTTGTTATGGTTGTTTGTAGTGTTTGTTGTTTGTATTTTGGGGAATGTATTTGAATTGTTCTTGTAATACATTTTACTGTGAAGCACTTTGTGATGTTTATCTGGGAAAAGTGCTATTTCCTCAAATCTAGAGAAAACTTTAAAAACCTTTTAGAGGAATGTCTAAAGTTGAGCTATGTGAGGCTTGAAAGGAAAGCGCTTTATTTGGTCCAACACTATGATGAAACTATTCTTACCATCATGTATTTCAGAAAAAGCAGAACTTCTTTTAGTTCTAGGATCTAGATTTTGTTCAAATATGTATTTTAAGGACAACGACCCAAAGCACACAGCAGAGAAGGACTTAAAAAAGGCAAATATTTTGCAATGACCCAACAAGAACTTTGACTATGAATCCAATTGAAATCTGGTGTATGCCTTGAAAATTGCAATCCACAGGCACCCCGTTTAATTTGGAAGAGTTGGAGCATATTTGCATGGTAAATGAGCAGAAATGAAACAAAGTAAATGTGCAAGTCTCGAAGAGACATACTCAAGGCTGTAATTGCTGCAAGAGGGCTAGCATTTACCATAAGAGATGAATACTTTCACAAATGAATCTTGGAGAAATGAAAAATAGTTTTTGCATGTCTCTGTGTTGACATTTTTGAAGATTAAAAAGAAGACAATTATGCAAAGGGGATGAAAACTTTCTGTACAAGGCACATTTTAAACACAACTCTGACGTAACGTTTGACAGAATGGAGGAATTACCCATCACGTGCAGATATGCTCCGGCACTGACAGAGGGGGCGCTACTGCTTCGGAGGGAGGCTTCACATTCATAGTAGCCACTGTCACTGACCAATGGTCCACTGATGGTCAGACGGCGGCCAAAGTCCCGGAGGCCTCGGTTTACCAGCACTCCATTTTTCCGCCATGTAATGCTGAGCTTAATGAGAGGCCTGGAGGTAAGGCGAGAGAGAAATACGGATAAACACAAGCGGGGAATGAGAGATAGGAGTGGCCCGAAGGAAACAAATAAACAGAATTGAGTTTTAATAGTTTGATAGAGGTCATTTTGAGTGCACACACACACACTAACCTGGCATTGGCCACACACTCCAGTGTGACTTCAAACGTGCCCACCATCACACTGGTGTTCTTCGGCGGGATTATAATAGAGGGAGCGATGGGGTCTGCTGGGCCGCCAATGTCTAAAGTTAAGCAGAAGCATATAGGCAGGAGAATCACAAATGAGATGTCAAGAGTTTCTCCTAAATTGGTTTGGCTTGAAATGAAAATGAAAATGGTTTGGCTCTAAAATGGTGCAAGATGTGACTCAAGAAGTAAATCAGCCTTCTAGACTGCTCAAAAACTAATAGAAAAATGTTTAGATACACTGCCGTTTGGGGTCAGTAAGATTTGTTTCAATCAATACTTTTATTCAGCGGGGATGCAATTAACGTATCAAAAGTGACAGTAAAAACCCTTATAATGTCACAAAAAAATCTAATATTTCCAATAAACGCTGTTCTTTTGAACTTTGTATTCATTAAAGAATCATGAAAAATAATCACAGTTTCCATACAAAAATATAGGCAGCACAACTGTTCTTGAGCATTAAATCAGCATATTAGAATGATTTCTGAAGGATCATGTGACACTGAAGACTGGAATATTCAGCTTTGCCATCAAAGGAATAAATTACATTTTAAAGTATATTCAAATATTTAAAATGATAATAAAATTTTACAATATTACCGGTTTACTGTATTTTTGATCAAGTAAATGCAACTTTGGTGATGATTAAAACCTCTTGCAAAACTGTACAAAATCGGACCCTAAACTTTTAAATGATAGTGTACAGTTGCATGGACAGAGTCAATGAAAGTGCGCAATTAAAGTCAACATGAAATGAATGAATGAAAATCTTTTCATAATCAATTGCCAGTAAAACCCCAACCTTCATTTCTAATGATAAATATCATGTTATTGCCCTCAAAATGTGAAATTATATACACTCACCGGCCACTTTATTAGGTACCCCATGCTAGTAACGGGTTGGACCCCCTTTTGCCTTCAGAACTGACTCAATTCTTCGTGGCATAGATTCAACAAGGTGCTGGAAGCATTCCTCAGGGAGTTTGGTCCATATTGACATGAAGGCATCACACAGTTGCCGCAGATTTGTCGGCTGCACATCCATGATGCGAATCTCTCGTTCCACCACATCCCAAAGATGCTCTATTGGATTGAGATCTGGTGACTGTGGAGGCCATTTGAGTACAGCGAACTCATTGTCATGTTCAAGAAACCAGTCCGAGATTATTCCAGCTTTATGACATGGCGCATTATCCTGCTGAAAGTAGCCATCAGAAGTTGGGTACATTGTGGTCATAAAGGGATGGACATGGTCAGCAACAATACTCAGGTAGGCTGTGGCGTTGCAACGATGCTCAATTGGTACCAAGGGACCCAAAGAGTGCCAAGAAAATATTCCCCACACCATGACACCACCACCACCAGCCTGAACCGTTGATACAAGGCAGGATGGATCCATGCTTTCATGTTGTAGACGCCAAATTCTGACCCTACCATCCGAATGTCGCAGCAGAAATCGAGACTCATCAGACCAGGCAACGTTTTTCCAATCTTCTATTGTCCAATTTCGATGAGCTTGTGCAAATTGTAGCCTCAGTTTCCTGTTCTTAGCTGAAAGGAGTGGCACCCGGTGTGGTCTTCTGCTGCTGTAGCCCATCTGCCTCAAAGTTCGACGTACTGTGCGTTCAGAGATGCTCTTCTGCCCACCTTGGTTGTAACGGGTGGTTATTTGAGTCACTGTTGCCCTTCTATCAAGCTCGAACCAGTCTGGCCATTCTCCTCTGACCTCTGGCATCAACAAGGCATTTCCGCCCACAGAACTGCCGCTCACTGGATGTTTTTTCTTTTTCGGACCATTCTCTGTAAACCCTAGAGATGGTTGTGCGTGAAAATCCCAGTAGATTAGCAGTTTCTGAAATACTCAGACCAGCCCTTCTGGCACCAACAATCATGCCACGTTCAAAGTCACTCAAATCACCTTTCTTCCCCATACTGATGCTCGGTTTGAACTGCAGGAGATTGTCTTGACCATGTCTACATGCCTAAATGCACTGAGTTGCCGCCATGTGATTGGCTGCTTAGAAATTAAGTGTTAAGGAGCAGTTGGACAGGTGTACCTAATAAAGTGGCCGGTGAGTGTAAGTAAAACGTATTAGCAAAAGTGAATGTCGCACAGTGAATTTAAATGGAGAACAAAGAGAGACATTTGCTTTATTCTCTCGCTAATGACATTTTTATTCCTCGATAATATCCCATGTGTCTCCTCTAGACTTTCAGAACAATATCAAAAAAAGTTTAACCAAGCAAGAGATTTCAATATAAACTCATAAACATTTCTCATCCAGATTCTTCCAAGCTCAAATTACGTGAGCTATACAATTAACATGAATTGTACCGCTCAACAATTTTACAGTAGTTGAAGTGTGTGATCATCCTGTGGATGGCCTCTACTTGACCCCACTGGAGCCATTTGTGTGCCCATGAAAACTAAAACCAGAGAAACCACTTGAACAAGCAATCTGCGAGCTATAAAATGTTCTTCTTAGAAGAGAAAGAGAGAAAGAAAGAAAGAAGACATAAAGTTAAACTCGAAGCTCAGAGCACCTGTTCTTCTCTGCACAGCCCTCTCCATTATGTACTTACTATTATATATGTAATTGTCTGCACCCTCTCCTCTTGTAAGTGCACTGTAATACCTTCACTAATGTGCCGCGCTGCAGAATGGGTCTTGATTGAGAGACCGTCGACATGATTAAATGCCACGCAATCATTTGTCAGCTTCTGGAAACCTTTAGCTGTCCATTGATTCTCTGCCCTCAATCAGTGATCTCTCTTCTCTTCCGTCTTGATCTGATTACCCTTTATTTGCTTCCCTTTCCATAAGTAGACCCCTGGATAAGAGTTACAGTAGGCCATGGTCTCACAGAGGGTCTTTATGGTCTTCCTCTCTGTTTCATAAATCTGTTTTTGTGGGGTCTATTAAAGAGAGGGGCTGTTTTTATGAGGGTGATTAATCAGCCTGTCATTGTGGCATTGCAGGACCACAACTATCATACAAAGCTCCATGAAGCTTCCCCACACGCCACATACTCGCAATCTACAGTGCAGAATATTGATCCATGATAAACTGGAGTCTGAACCAATATGTGCACTACAGGTGTCATGCACAGCCACTAGGGGGCGATGGAGATGTTTACTTTTGATGTGGAACAGGTCAAATCAGCTGTTGGGCAGTGTGAAAAACTCATTTCCAAACAATTAAGATTGTCTAGCAGTTAGTGTAAACGCTCCAACACATTGTGAAGTGGTGCTTATGTAGCCAATTTGAGTCCAGCCCGTATCTTTTCAAACCTATTCTTTATGATTTCCTGTTCTCTCTCAACTATTTGCATCAGTAAAAGAGGAAAAAGACCACACAAAAAAATGAAGCAATTTTGAAAACTTTTTCTAAGTAAACACGTCCTAAAGAAATTATTCAAACATGTTATTTGTTTACCTGTATGTCATGTGAGCATTAACCGACATCTGAGAGCCATGAATATGCTAAATAAATATTTTAGGTAAGGGGTTTGGGCTGACAAAAAAATTGGGAATCCCTACCCTATTGGGTGATTGCATACTCCTGGACTGGACATCACAAAACTTGCATAGATTCTTTATTCAGAACTTACTTTCTACATTCAGGAGGACGGGCTGGCTGGTCTTGTTCTCTCCGTTCTTGTCGTTGACGGCCTGGGCGTAGTACCGGCCCGCATCTGGGGCCACGGCGGAGAGGATGACAAGGGTGTTGTCCAGAGTAAGGGCTCTAAGACGTTCGAGAGAGAAAAGTAGTCACAAAACCATAAAGCATAACTGCAACCGGCAAACATGTGAGTAAACGAATCAAACACACAGGAGCGTTGAGCAAAACAGTTTACGTCCAATAGGCTGCGATGGTAATGTTATTTGCATTGACGACTCGAGTGGATAAGTGTTTTAGGATTGCTGGAGCTAAAATGCAGGTCATGCGTGAGTGTGTGTGGTTAAATGAGAGTTGACACTTGGAGTGCAGCGAGATTAGAGCCTGTGTATCTGTCAGCACAGGCCTGATCAGCCCAGATTAAACCGACTCCGGCACAATTAGAGTGAGAGTCCAAATCAAATGCGCCGTGGAATATCAATGCATCGAAGGAGCAACAAACAAGAGGCAAACAAATCGTATGCTGTCAGGCCCTCTCACCATCATATAGGACCATTACTGCCGCTCGAGAGACGCAGAGAGAGAGCCAGAGAGAATGAAGGTTTGAGCAGCGCCGCTGGAGCCTCAGATGTTTATATAACCCCTGCCTCAACACTCAGCGTCTCATTGGGGATTCCTCATATACTCCAGCTGAAAAATCGTGTCTGAATGTTCTCCAGTCAGTGCAGTGGGGTGGGGGAACACAATTCTAAGTGTCTAAAGCCCTCACGTCACATGTGACATGCCGGACAATCAGCATGAATTATAGATCATCAAACACGCCGGCTGTTTTTGTCAAGACTCCTGCTGGCGGATGAGGTAAATTGATCTCAGGTGATTACTGAGACCTTTATAACACGGACTGTGCACACATACACACACACACACACACACAGGGCACAAATTCTGTCAATCATCCAAGGTCATCAATAAAGGCCTTTTGTCCACTTTGTCTAATTGGCTCCCGTGTTGCTGGCTTCCTCTCTAGCCTTCAATCACGTTTAGTCTAAAGTCAACATGGGTTCTTATTATAGCAGATTTTTCCAATGAGAGTTCCTGCAATAAATACTCCTGGACAGTGGCGTAACTTTGTTTTAAAAAGTGTGTGGGAGAGATTTGTAGGTGCTGTATGTGTGTGTGTGTGTGTGTTGGGGGGCGGTTCCTCATCAAAACCGATTATGTTTATCAGTGTGTGTATGTCAAGCAGGGACACTTTGTGTGCATATTCTTTTGTGATTTCACCAAAACGAATAGAGAGTCTCACCGCAACGGATTGAAGCGCGCGTCCGTGTGAAGACTGTTCGCGAGCCACAAGAGAACACTGTATCCGCGCCACTGATCGCAGCGACAACAAGCACATTGACCACATTTCAAAAACAACACATTTTAGTGCTAGATCGCCTCTTATTTAACAAACAAACGAAATGACTGCTCTGCTAGAGTTAACTGGAGGTGTTTTATTTATTTGTATTAGGTACAGCCGTGCCGCAATATGTTTCAGAAGTGGTGGGGACACAATCGACCCTGGCAAAAAATGGGGGGGACATGTCCCTCCCGTCCCACTCGCAAATTACGCCAATGCTCCTGAAGTGTTTTTGGAAGTTTTGGAGTAATTATACAGTAGCATTGCACTCTCTTTCTGTAAGGTATAAAAAGCCCTTCTGTGAGAACGGGGGCCATTAAGTTGACTCTGAGCAAATGAAGAGAAGATTACATGCGGCTGCTGGGGGGGATCTTGCGTCCGTCTCTAAACCACGTGATCCCGGGCCGCGGAAAGCTGTGGATTTGTGGCGGGAAGATCAATGCCGCATCCCCTTGGGACACCACCTGAGACCGTTCACCCTCCACAAAGCCTTCCATGTCTGAGAAACAAAGAGAGAGGGAGCAAAAGAAGAAAAAGGAAAGTGAGAGGACAAAACAAGAACAGGGACATTGTGAGTCATTTGACAGAAAACACAAATTGTGATTCCACTTGCTAACACTTATGACAAGTTTCTAGCATCAGCTTTTCTATATGCTAATTTGTCTGTTCTAAATTAAAGCAAAATGCTGCAGGAAGCAACAAAAGTGACAATCAAATTTTTGTTGGAATCCAAAACCCAAAGCATTACATTATGGCACGTTAATCATTCCACAATGTAATGCTTTGGGTTTTGGATTCCAACAAAAAGTTGATTGTCACTTTTGTTGCTTCCTGCAGCATTTAGCTTTAATTTAGAACAGACAAATTAGCATATAGCAACAAAAGTGACAATCAAATTTTTGTTGGAATCCAAAACCCAAAGCATTACATTATGGCACGTTAATCATTCCACAATGTAATGCTTTGGGTTTTGGATTCCAACAAAAAGTTGATTGTCACTTTTGTTGCTTCCTGCAGCATTTAGCTTTAATTTAGAACAGACAAATTAGCATATAGCAACAAAAGTGACAATCAAATTTTTGTTGGAATCCAAAACCCAAAGCATTACGTTATGGTACGTTAATCATTCCACAATGTTTGTACTAAAGGTGCATCAAATCATCACCACTTCCCTGTAGGTGCGGACACATTTACAGATGAACGGTGAATATTTGCGATGCACATGATCAGGAATTATACGTGAGAGCGAAAGATTTCCCAGTGCAGATTTCGCAACGAGTACAAGTTGGTCACATGGATTGACCATGTTGGCCAACAGAAAGCTGCTTGGTTTGAAAGTGACTTCTGTGAACTGCGTTTCATGCGACAGACAATAACCTTTTTGCCCTTCAAGCTAAATTTTGCTAATGTGCCTGCATCATTAAGTATTGTGATGTGAAACTTACAGGCGACCTGGAGTTGTGAACTCCTCTGCATCAGAGCTCCCACCCTGTTCCTGACAATGCATCTGTAGAAGCCTGCATGGGAGCGGTCCAGTGATGAAATTACGTACCTGGTGAAAGAAAATCGGAATTTTATCAACCACTCTTTGCTACATGTCATACTCAAAGAATGAGAGCTTGCAGGAAGCCCAAAGCAGTGGCTATAACAAATGGCCTTTGATCTAAAAAAGCTATTCATCTGTAATTAAACACAGTTCTACTTCTGCTCAAGTGCAGATCAGGACGCAACACTCAGGACAGCTCAAGGATTTTATGAGTAACCTGTTGAAGTAAGAATCCTCATCCACAATAGACAGGAATCCTCAGGCAGCCCTGATGCTGTGATCAGCAAAACACAGGAGAGGGTATACACATGTCAGATAGAACAAAGGAGAGAAATATTTATGTGGATGTAGGTTGGATTATGGACTGGGCCAGTGCCCCTGGGCCTTGTACTTACAGTGGCCTACAAAGCATCAGGCTGGATGGTGCATACAGTGGAAGCTGACCACTAGTTGAACCCTTACAGCATACAGTATGAATTGACTACTAGATTCCCCTTCACAGCATTAAAGGAGTACTTCACCACTGAGAAAATGGCCTTTTTTATAAAAACTTGGCTATGCAGTATAAAGGTGATTTTTTTTTTAGAGAGAAAACAAAGAAAAAACACTGCTGTCTTCCCTTTTGCCAAATAGGTAGGAAAACTTCAACACCCATAATGCACTGGGAATGTTGCCATCCAAGGCCACTCCCACCAGTCTGCTATGGATACGCTTGACCAGTCAAATACTGCCTTGCTTTAGTAGGAAATACTTCTTAGCAAACTTTTAGTCATAGTGGTGTCATTCTGTATTGTTCCCGGGTGCAAGAATTCAAAGAGTAAACTTTTAGCGGGAATTAGTTACTTTTGGTTTCCAGTGAAGGATCCAGCGTGTTGTATATAGATAGCGGCTAAAGGCTGCAAAGAATCGTAAAGATGGAGAGAAACTTACAAAGAAATCTGATGAAAAACCTCAGTGTTTGTGACGCTGTTGAGTACAAGTAAGAAAGCTGCTGCCTAAGTGTTCCTTTTTACCATAATGCTGTTTAAAGAGTACAAGTACGGTGTGGGGATACAAAAGTGGCAAGTATAATCTGTGGTTTTCACGAAGGCCCTGGAGCTGTCACAAGTCATACAAAAGTCTTACATACTACCGACATTGTATCAATACAAAGTGAGTTAAAAATCTGAAAATCTGCAAAGAACTAACCACTAAGGCCCTTAAAGTTGGCATGAAATAAAAATTCACCTTATTGATTTTCTAAATGATTTTCACTTTAAAAAAAAAAAAAAAAAAGACTTTGTAATGTTAATCAGTCATAACTTTAAGTCCATTTAAATGCCACCCCTTTCAATCGATTTCAAGTTCGCATTCAGATCTGCCTCCATCTAATCAACAACTGATGAATATAAGTCGCCGCCCTACATTTTATCTTTTTGGATAATCAGTCTGTTTCACTCAGATGTGTGTCACAAAAAGGAAGAAAAAAATCTAGTTGTTACTTCTGTATAATCGCAATTTATGGGCTTACATTGGTTAATTACCACAAGGGCCAGAGTTCATTGGCACATGCAATACAAACTCTGACCACTTGGGGCATTTTTTTTTTTAACCTCCCAAATTGGGCCGCTATGAAAATAAATTAATTAATTCATACAAATTTTACAGCAAAAGTCCACATCTGAATGCTTAAAGGGATAGTTCACTCTTGGTTCATCATCTTTGACTCAACCTCATTAGTTCCAAACTTGTATGGTTTTCTTTCTCTACTGAAACACAAGAGAAGATATTTTGAAAGAAAGTCATACAGGTTTAAAACAACATAAGTGTGAGTAAATTATGTCAGAAATATCCCTTTAATGCTTGTAGGTTGTGTAGTCACCCTTGTCACTTAAAGTAAGATAACGCATGCATTTTTTTGTTGTTGCTTTGAACGTCTGCAATCGTAGTTATGCATGATGTTGAAATAATAATACTTTTTTTTAAACTGGGCCTTCATCATGAAAACATGAAGTAGATAAGTGTGTTTTTACACCTACGCACATGGCCTCAGTCACGAGCCTGTGACAAGACCTATTAGTTAAATGGAATGATAAAGAGAGAGATGAACATGTGGGCAGTAGTGCTTTAATTCAACCAGTCAATGCCGTCTCATTTTTACACCGCCAGCTCTTTTTCCAATACTTTAGTTTTTTCCTGCATTACCAGTCACAGGTTTAATCTAACCTACTGAAGTGAATTCAAGCTTTTTCTTTGATCGGTAAATGTGAGGAATACAAAGAAGAGAGCAGGTACACCCACTCCCTGAAAAAACAAACCATGCAAACACTTTTCAGTGTCTGAGAGGTAAGAGACTGCTGGGAAGTTTCAGTCACCAGGGATCTTTTGGAGATGCTCTGTGGACTGCGTCGGAAACCACTCCTATTGTCGTGACTGACAGGCAAAAAACCCGTAGAGAGCAGGAACTCTCCAGAAAATGTCTGACTCGACCATTACTCAGAGTAAGCACTGCGGGTAAGTTAGACTTTAGCTATTAGGAAGTCTTAAAATGCAAAGTCAAATATGAAAGAATCCATGCGGTCAGCAGGTAAAAAGAATGCAAGCAAAGAATACAGCTCAGTCCTCTCACTGTGACCAGAGAGAGAGAGAGAGAGAGAGAGAGAGAGAGAAAAAAATCACTTGGTTTTTAAATATTACATATAGCTCTCGAAGCTGTTGAAAATAATTCACAAGCTTCTCGACTACTTGCTTTTGATTGATAAATCCACACTGCCTTCACCAGGGATACAACATTTTTGCAGAATACATAAAACAAAACATGGACGACAGGGATCGCTAAGGAAATACATCTCATTCTCATTTAATGTGAGCTGAGAGGCAATATGAGTGTGATTTCATGGCTGCAGAGGGAATGAGGCACTAGTACAACTCAAGAGGACTACAATCCACAAACGCTTGACTCACCAAAAAAGAAAGGAGACATCATTTAAATAAACACCAGAAAACCTGAATGAAATTTGTTGCAATTGAAACTGTGGTTAATGTTGTATTTGTGATGGTGAAGATGTCTGAGGGATAAATGCGTGTTTCTTCAACTACGTTCAGGAACTTTCATGATCTTGGTTCATTTTTATTCAAACTAAAAGATTTTATTTTTGTCTCTTTCTTATCTGAAGGTCACATTAAAATTGTCTTGGAAGCTTTTTACCAGTCCTTGAATTTGTAATTTTTTTATTATTTTTTTTGTTTTCAAGTGCCTTTTTTGAATAGATTGTATTACTTTTTTCCCAGACCCATATCTTAAAATATGAAAATTAACAAAACAAAAATAAATAAATAAATAATAATAATTAACAGTTGCATTGAATTTTTTTAGATGAAAATAAAGAAAAAATAAAGGAAATATGGGACAGAAGTAAAGTAATTTTTGGAATAAATCGGACAAACTCTTTTGTGTAAATGTCAAAAAATTAAATGTCATTTCCTTCACCATTACTAATTTTTCCACCTAAATAAAATACATTTTTTGAGATGTGACATCGTGCTTGGAATGTACTTTCACTGTTAGACTAGTGATACTGTGAAAAGTGCATTTTCTAAATGTCTGCAGGGCCAACACTCATACAACAGTGGGAAGTTGGGAAGTGTCACCTGTACTCCAGGGAGAAACGCGTCAACTCTGTACCATTGTAAAGCCATTTGAACTCCAGGGGCCAGCTGCCCTCAGCCATGCAGGTGAGAACCACACGGTTCCCTTCCAGGTGGATCTGGGTTGCCACAGGCTCCATCTTGAAATAGGGTGGGACATCATCTGGAGGGAGAGAGAACGAGACAGAAAGAAAGAGGCTTAGCATGTTTCACCCAAGTAGGACATGTTTCTGGATCAACATACTTGTTATTCCTGAGACAACATTTCTATCAGCCAATCCGATATAAGGGTGAGATTTAGAGTCAGGCTTAGGGCTGAGGTTACATTTACATTTGCATGTATTTATTTTAGCAGACGCTTTTTTTCCAAAGCAACTTACAAACCCGAATAATACGAGCAGATTAATCCGAGGGAGAAAACAATACATGTAGAGCTATCATGTATTCAACTGAGCATTAGAATAGTGCAGCACTTAAGCAGAAGTGGAAGTGGAGAACAGTGAAAAACAATGCTAGTGTCACGTTCTGGTCCACAAAGAATGACGAAGAGGAAGGTTCAATTCAACAACATTAAAGGCAGACAAAGCAACAGTGTGTACTTAACCCTTTCGGTTAGACCTCAGCCAGGATTTTTTTTGGGGGGGTTTTATTGCTCTTAGGGCATGATAAACAATATTTGAACTTTTTTTTTTTTTTTTTAAGAGATTTTCATATGTCCACTTGAGTGGAAAGTACGCATTTTTGGTTTTAACTGAAGAGATACTGTATTAGACATAATACAGTAATAACATAGCAATACTATGCGTATTTAACTACCCAATGAATAAAATAATATACAACTATAAAATATAATACAGCTTTAGTTATTGCATACGGCAATTGTTCCCATTCCACCAGCAGACGAACTTCATAAGCTAATACAGAGAAGAACTTTTGCTATCAGTGTTTTTATATATAGCTATATAGTGTTTTTGCTATCAGAACATGAGGATGTGATTCCATCAAAGATCTCTACGACCGGGTAAGGTACAACTCAGTGGAAACCAAACTCGGACTACGCTCATGCTCTCTAGTCTACCAGAATATGTTGATTTACCCTTATTATCTGATAATTCTGATTATGTTTAAGATGGACACATTTTCTACCGTAGCTCTCCTCTCTGAGAAAACCTCAGACAGAAATCTATATTGATCTATTTATGTTTTCAGACTGATAAGATTACTTTTTTTTTTTGGTTACATTAATATAATCTAAATTAAAATGAACATTAAACTGCCATATGTATATACAATGACATACAGTATTTTGAGTTTGTATAGTATTTTTATTACAGCAGAAGTATCAACACAACATTGTTGATTAATCAACAGAAACTGGTTCATTTTGACACACGTGTGAGTGACTTGTTTACTTTGTAATTAGTCCATCCACTGAGAGGACATGAGAGAAAATAGATATGAAAAATCTTACAGCTACTGTTGTGGATGACTATTTCTACAGATATACATATATATATATATATATATATATATATAGTGGAAACACGTCAGAGCTTGTGCACTATACCCACCAGCCCACGTATACAACAGGCTATGATTGTTTGAAAGGACTGTTGTTTACTACCAACAAAGAAAGATGAAACATTTCTCACTGGTGAATCACATCATGCTGAGAGTGAGCGAGACAGAAACAAAGGCAAAAGAAGCCATTAACATCGAAAAGCTAAACACGATTTGACAAACTCAATTTGGCTTCTTAAAATATAAAAGACAATTTAAGAAATGATTTGTCTGTTGCGCTCTGGAGCTGAAAGAAGAGACATCTGAAGTCATGATAGAGGGAGGGTGAGGTGAGAATTTCAGGGGCCAGATGGGCTAAGTGAGGGAAGGTTTTGAAGATAACTTTAAGATGCAGTAGCTCCTCCTGCAAACCTGACAGAATGAGCTATAGTGTGCCGAGGAATCCATTCATCTTCAGTCTTTCTAAAGCAGCCGGATTATACAGACTCTCAGACAAACACAAAGCCCTGCATGCGGGTGCCTTTAGCCAAGAGACAAAGTGCTTTCATTTCCCCCATGAGGAGCAGATGATGGGACCTATCGATCGTGATCAAGACGTTCTCTGTAGGTGACATGGATCTGATTGTCATTGTGTTTGTGAAAAGCCAATTAAAGCTTGTATTAATTGAGGCAATAAGCTAGTGAGCCCTAGAGCTCTGTTGCAGGGTTGTAAAACATTCTGCTAATTTATCTGTGCTGCAAGGTGCACTGCAAGTCTCACCTCTTAGGGGTGCCATCAAGCATATACAGAGTGATGTAGTTTGGACTGAGGTCCCACACAAACAAAAAATACACACAAGTAAATTATGCATATTAACTTATGATACACATGAACCTTCACAGTGTGGTCAGGTGAGGGCAACTGGGAATGTTGTCTGGGGCTCTGTGACAAGCAGGGTCTAATAATGGAGAAAGAATATTCATTAGGTCTAACCATATTGACACTACAGTCCTGCACATACATATGAATACCCATAAAAACAATCATACACGCACACCCACACACTCACCTGCATGGTGTGCAGAATGGATAATTCTTTTCATCTAAAGGGGTTTGAACTATTATCAGCCTATAATCAATCCTGGTACAACTCTCCAAATCATTGCCATTGGGTAAAAATAAGTTGTCAGAACATTTTGCCAACATTCCCATTAGGTTAGGAAAACGTTACTTCTGAATGTTTTTTAAACATTGAAAATGACCAGTTTTTTTTAAAAATGTATTAAGAACGTTTTTTCTTGGATAATGTGGAATGTTACAGGAACATCCCATTCACTCATTTTGAAAATGTTATTTCTGAATGTTTTTTGAAGGTTCACATCACCCTGATGTGGTTGGCCCATCCATCATCAGGCTCACACACAGACACTCGAGTATTTCACTAATTAACCTATGCTGCATGGGTTTTCAAAACTGTTGTAAAGGAGAGAAGAAGAGAACCTGCTACCTCAACCGGGACTCAAACTGGGGACCTTCTTGCTGCAAGGTGATAGTGCTACCCACTGAGCCATCACAAGCATGTTCCATCAAGGGTTGTTAAAAGAACGTTTTTACTATGAGAACATCACACGTTTTCACTCAACATGAGAACATCAGACAAGAACAAATAACATCACAAGCATGTTCCATCAAGGTTGTTAAAAGAAAGTTTTTTACTATGAGAACATCACACGTTTTTTTACTATGAGAACATCACACGTTTTTTTACTATGAGAACATCACACGTTTTCACTCAACATGAGAACATCAGTCAAGAACAAATAACATCACAAGCATGTTCCATCAAGGTTGTTAAAAGAAAGTTTTTTTACTATGAGAACATCACACGTTTTTTTACTATGAGAACATCACACGTTTTCACTCAACATGAGAACATCAGTCAAGAAGAAATAACATCACAAGTACGTTCCATGAATGTTGTCATAAGAACGTTTTTCACTCAACATTATGAGAACATCACAAGGACGTTCCATGAATGTTGTTATAAGAACGTTTTCACTCAACAATATGAGAACATCAGTCAAGAACAAATAACATCACAAGCACGTTCTAAAAACTTTGTTCGAAGAAGATTTTTCTCTCAACGTTACGAGAATGTATTTTAACTCTATACACATTATAAGAACGTTCCAGAAACATTATTGCAGGAAAGTTTTTTTTACTAACATTTACATAACTTTTATATGACGTTAGTGAAAGTTATGGGAACATTCCCGGTTAGCTGGGAGGTTCTTGAAAACAATTCCTCTGTGAGCAGATATAGTCTGCCAGTCATTTCATACACACACACACACACAAACACACACCATGAGTGCACAGCGCTCACCAACCGTGCCACCACAGACATTTTATCCTCCAGTAAATGCACTGCCATTCAGCGCAGCCAGTTGAGAGGCACATCCACTTAGCAATGCCGCACTATAAACATACCACCATTAGAGACCTCAGGTGCAAAATCAGACCCCACATCGATTGGCTGAAAGCAGCATCCCCTCTACGATGATATGATGGACGGTTGTGCATATGTGTCCAAATGTGTGTGTGGCTTGGCTGTGCTTTTATTTCCACCATCTTATAAAGTCTCATCTCGACTGCCCGAGATGAAAAAAACAGAAAGAAAGAAAAAACAACAGGCAAGACTTACTTTAACTTTTCTTGAATTTCTAAATAATTGTAATTTAAAAAAAAAAAATAGGTCTTTTTTCCCCTAGACCAAAACCAGATTAAATTTATTAAACTGAGCCATTTTTCCCTTAAGATTTATCTCCTGAGATCACCAAACAATGTCTTATATTGTTCCAAAATTTGCCAATTTGCTGGTCTTACATCACCAAATTAATGTTACTTAAATAGTTGACGTAACTCTCACCCAGTAATCCTCACTGAAAGGCAGGCAAGTGGGCACTAACAATAATAGATTAAAACTCAAAGTATTCTGTTGGCAGAGGCCAGTTGCCATTTTGTTTCCATGGGTGGCTGAAAAACTTAAAATGATTAGTTCCCAAACAGCCTAGGGAAAGGGCTATATTACTGGTGGCCAAAAGCTGCTTTCGCTAAAGTCTTACTGTAGGCTACAAATTGTCCCGTGTGTATCAAGGAATCTTAGGAGAAACATCTGAGACAATGTTGATACTTCAAACAAAACTGAGAACTTCATAACATTTCCTATTTTATTAAACTGCTTCTGAAGAAAGTTATGCTGTTTGTCTAAATCGTTAAATTTAGTGGTCGAGAGATCTCAAACGGGTTGGAGCAGCTGTGTTGCTTTAGATACAAAGTAATGAACAGGGCTTTTGTGGCCGAATACACAGTGTGGTAAAAATGTCACTCCCATGGGTTCCCATTATGTCAGATGAAAGGTTATGTTAGCATGAAATGGAGGCAGAGCACAGACTAGTTTGCAGACGGCTGACATTGTCCTCACACAGGAAGCTTCTTGGTGCTGAGAGCGATCTCCATATTGTAATGAGAATGTCAGTCAGTGCCTGTGGCCTCTTCACTGTTTGAGTACCAGGCTTTGATCTGCTGGGGCTCAGGCAAGGTTAAGCAGCTCTGTTTCTCACTCTCTAAAATCCTGCTCTGAGTGGGCGGGCAAGGTCCGCAGGAGAGCGTGCCCACAGAGAACAAGAAACCCCAGGTCAAGATGATGCTAAACTCGGCCTTAATGAACCATAACGCAGGTGCCATTTCTCATCAGAATCCCTGTGGTTTGGAAGTGGAAGAAAAAGGAAAAGATAAAACTAAAGGAAGCCTTATTGCGTTGGTCTTCATGGGGGGTGGCAGGAGATAGGAAGATTCCCAACATACTCTGGGGGAATTAAGTGTGGTATGCTGAGGTTCCTTCAACACATTGTATGTTTGTGTGTGTGGGTGTTGGGTGGCATGGATTATTGGTCCAGATGGAGAACCTAGGGGTGGTTCCGTTGCGGGGGAGGAGCCCAGCAGCAGGCAAGCTGAGCTGGCCAGAGTTAGGGGGCGTTTAATGTTCTCTTCATGCTTGGTTGGACTGAGAGCATTATTCTGCAGTGCCCTTAGTCACCTTGCCACCACTGGCCACCTTAGAAACGACAAAGAAGCACTTCCACTAACCTGATAGGCAACCTCGAATGGCAATGCTCCACTTAGGCTGCTGCTGCAGCACACAGAATTTTAATAGCTCTGAGACAAAGGCCACAGGCACCAGCCGGGATCCATAAAGCAGACCCCTCAGAGCTTTCACTGCACCACGCTGGCATGCAATTGTACTCTCGGGGCTAGGACTGAACACTTGTTCAGGTGTTCCCTCTCTTATTCCAAGACGGTAGGGGCCATGTCCCTTTCCGGTTAATCCTCTGGCACCTGTGAATAAGCACATTAGCCAATCCTGCTCTTCTCATCACAAAGGCTTAAAATAAGTGGATGCATGGTCTAGGCAACCTCTGGCTCTTAAAGCTGTTTTTTTTTTTTTCTAGGAGGATCATTTGCTTAACTCAGTATAGAACCTTGGGGCTATGGTCTCCTTTGCTTTCTCCTGCCACTTCCTGTACTGCCTGTAGGTGTAATGGTGGCCATGCCCTTAGCCTTCAGGTGCAATACTGGAGAAGTCAGAGTTATGTGCATGTTTGTTTGTCTGATGGTTCAGGTGAGTGTATGAGACTGGCACAGAAACAATCTCACTTTGCACTCCTGATCCTTGCTGAAGGTCAGCCTGATCTGTCACTCTGTCAGTAGCGGTTGTCACCTAGACAACCGGCACCCTGCCGATTTACACTTCATCAACTCTCAAAGCGTGTAAAGTGCCCTCCCCCTGGAAGCAAGGTGAAGAGCCCCATTGCCATTCAGTGCAAACAACCATGTTACAGTATTAGGACAAATGCAGATGCAATAGCAATGTGGTCACCGCACTCATTGTCACATCACATTCACTGTTTCAGCCCACGTGTTACTGTGTACATTATATTCTGGTATAATTATGGCTGATAAAATTTCATTTGTGAGGCACAAGGGTAGGCGCTTCAGAAGCTCTTTTGTTTAGGCAGATTGTGATAACACCAAGAAATAAGAAAAAGCTTTTCTTTCAATGTTGTTTTCTTTCTTTGAAAAGCACCACAGGTCTGTTGAATGAGGCGTAGAATAATAAAGGAACTCGGAATTACTTTGTTTGACTTCTGTTGCAATTCAATCGGTGGGGTAATTTGCAATCTCTCATAGCTCTGAATTGTATTAGCTCCTCAGGTTTTCTCAGCACATCTGTCTATGACTGCAGTATGAGTAGGTTGCCGTGGGTTAATGGATGTGTAATTGATGCGATTAATTGAGGTGTAATGTAGCACGGCATTGCGATTTTGATGCAGGGGGCTGCGGGCAGCCAGTGGCGTAACTCAAACACAATTAGAGGCGGCATTGAGCTATCAAATAGAGATTTAATTAGGAGTGAAGACAGAATGGGGGGCAGTCAATGGTCGGCAGATTGAATTATCCGAGCACAGCCTCCTGAAGGCGGCATCGACACAATGCCAGCACACATTCTTCCCCCGCCCTGTTTTTCTTTCAACACCTATCTATTTTCTTACCTTTTGTCACTTCTTCTTTCTCTGCCTCTTCGTCACAATCTCTGGCGTTGTGCATATGCTGTCTCCTTGCATTTTCCTCTATAACCTATCTTTCTACTCACCTCTGTTTGCATCCTTCCCCACCTCTCCCTACTCTCCCTCCCTTCCTCTTGTTTCATCTTCCTTTCTCCTTCTCTGGTTCTCAATCTCTCTCTGACGCAACACCAAGGGATGCATGTGCCCTGAGACGTGTCTCTGATATCCATGAGATTAATTAGGCACCAGAGCGCTTGGCACAACAAGGAAAAGCAACTGTGCACGCCAACCATCAATTAATGAGATGCCGCGCACCCTCATACTTCATCCACATCTATTTTTCACCCTTCTGTCAATGCCTCTGAGAATCCCAATCAGTTGCCCTGACTGCATGTTTCTCTCTTCATCCAGTGGACTCTGTGAAGTCAGATACTGTTTTGATGGACTTGAGTAGTGAATTTTTGGAGTGAAGCAGAGGGAGCACTGAAGTTTTAAAGGCATGTGTGCTGTAATTATGTGTCTACTTAAAGAGTACTGCATCTTCGGGGTTGTCTTCCTGTCTAATTTAATGCTAGTAGGTGGCATACAAAACCGGAAAATGAGAGTGCAAGATACGAATTTACTTGATCTTAGTGAGAAGATAAATTACATCATGTGAGTTGTGCAAACACCTCAACGAAGTGGAAAGAAGAAAGATCGAAGGCAGGCAAGCACTGTAGCATGGCACGAGGAGGCAGCTACGAACTGTATTTAGAAAGTAGGGCAAAGAATAATGGAGGAAAATAACAAACAAAGGCATCGAAATGAGAATTCCACTGAGCCCCGGGTCATTAGAGTTAATTCTGCGCATTCTGCCATCTGCTGCGATTGTTTACACTTGCCTGGATAATTAGATCCTAATTAGTTGATGGGGTGGTGGGAAAGCATTCCATCCACACATTATTATTTCACTGGCTCCATTATGGTAGAGCACCTGGACGTATGACATGGCACTGTCCAATACCTCACTCGCTTAATGCCAGGCTCACAAAAGAATGAGTCAAAAAAAATATAAAACATAAAAATGACAAATATGCTGTGTAATTATGGGCTGATACGCCCTTTTAGGCTCCCCTACAGGAAATCACACATTGCATTCTTCATGACTAAATGGTATCCGAGGCAATAATTTCAAATGGAAAGGACGGTCTAGGCCCCATCTGTTCAAGCAGTAATTTCACTGGGCCTTAGAGATACTGACACTCCAACAGCACAGAACAAGCTGTCGGATTCCTCCCGCATTCTTCCAACCCCTCCCCTACACCTGAATCCCCTGTGTTGGAGAGATAGCATACTTGTTAATAGTCAGGAGCTCTGCATTGTATCTGGAGGCTGGCATTATAATATATGTATGCGGTAAGGCCGCTGATTGTGATTCTTATCATTGGGTGTGTGCCGGCTAGAGTGCCGCTAGGTGACTGAGTGAATGGCAGGGCTGGATGTAAATGCTAATGGCTGCATGGCTTTGACAGAAAGAAGAATTACCATCCGCCTTCATTACATTTATAGCGGCCTGTGTGCCAAAACAGACAGGGCTTGGCTTGGACACTGGTTTATTTATTTGTTATGAGGATGAAGAACACGTTTCGCATTAGGAACATCAGTCACATGCGTTTCGGAAGGGAGGGACAGCAAAGGATGCAGCACTGAACTGTCAAGGGTACGTCAGCCATATTTTACATCAGAGCGACTTGAAACAGAGAAGCATCAAAACTCATCCGAGTTTAGGAAACAGAGACAGAATGTGTCCTCAGAGAGGACAAAACAATATTGAGGCTATAATCCGCACAATGGCAGTGCATCTGGGAGCAAAAGCTGGTAACAAAAGTAGAAAAAATAAATTGGAACAAGCAAGACATGGTTGAGACTGGATGACCAAACTTTTATGTTTGAAAACATACACAAAGAAATTCGAGCCGACAAACTGCAGTTTCCAATCTCAGCCTGCTGATAGTCTACAGTGTATAATGGCACTCCATTACACACATACACACATTTCCTGCAGACCTTTTTGACCACCATTTTCCCCCATCATTCTTCTTAATGTCTGTTGGTGTTCTCCAAGATGGTGCAATTACACCTCACCTGTGAGACCTAGGACCTCACAACTAGCTGCAGCCCCCATTCACTGCACTGCACTCCACATCCCTAAACACCTCATCATTGACCCCTGACCCCTGTCATTCCAAGAGTTCTATTCCAACAAGAACCCTGACTCCTGACGCCTGGCTCCGTCTAGAAGCGGTGGGCATTTGGGCACACGGGCCGACCAAGCTGGACAGTGGAGCAGACCGCAGATATGGATCCAAACACTCAGACATTATGCTAATGACATTGTTCTCACACGTCTTACATGGCTTCTCACTAAATCTCATCTCGCTTCTCAATTACCCAGATATTGTGCATCGGTAACTGAGAGGCACTGCTCAGAAACAAAAGGAGAGAGGAGTTCTTTTCAGAACACTAATTATCGTGTTTGCCAGGACACAATAGTGGCCGGTGATGGTCTTGCATGTGAGGCCGGATGCAATTAACCTCTGTAGTCAGCATAAAGCATAAACGTCTGGAATCTGCTCCGTGCTTGTGGTTAACATGGCACCTGTATAGATACACTTCCTGGAATTCTGGAGTTTGAGTAAGACTGACCACACCTTTAAAAATAGACTAAATAAGCATCTGGTTACACAAACATGGGAGAGGGCAAGAACTGTGGTGCAGACTGCTCGGGATCAGCATTTTGCTGTAAGAACTGCAGACTAATGTGGTTTAAAAGCATGTGCCCTGGTCACAGGGATAGATTTCTACAGCACAGGCTAGGGTCTGGCCAAGGGAAATATGTGGTGATGGGCACATTAACAGATTTATTTAAATTAGTGAGTGCTTTCGTTGTCTACCATGCATAAGAATATGTGCACAGCTGCTGGGCTCCATGGCTAGTTTCATATATCAATTGAATATATGTCACATCCATGACATAGAAGTCCAGAAAAAATGAAAAACCCACTCCATTTTTCTGATTGAGTTCACATCAGCCCCAAATGGAATCTGCTGACTTTTATGTGTGGTATTCTTTAGAATGGACTTAAAATTTAAATGTGAGACCTGAGAGAAATAACATTTTTTTTTGTGTATATGAAAGAACATTTATGCTAATAGTTAGATGATTGTAATTTGCAAGCAAGTTTAGCCATCTTTATTCTAGCTCACTAACAAACAATAATACTACATGTTATAATAATTACATGTCATTATAAAAAGTTTTTTTTACAATGCCTACTAATCTGTCAGGTTACAGATAGCAGTCAATGAGGCAAAAATAGCAACATTAGCAAGCTGTTTTCGGGCCAAGACACATCAATTTAGCAGAGCTTCCCAAGACACAGACGATAAAGTCCCACCATAACCTGTGTCGCGCGTCGAGTCAAGTGTCAAGCATTGTCTTTCTACGCTATCCTCAAAATGACTGGTGAACCAACCAGGGCCCGGTTCCCCAAAACGTTCTTATCGCTAAGTAGTTCTTAACCTATTCCTTAACCTCTGTCTTAACCTTATGGCACGATTCCCGACACGTTCGTACGCTGAGTATATCTTCTGTAAGTCACACTTTCGTAAGGTTGGTCTGGACCATTCGTAAGCTCTCTCTCAGCGTTGTTTGAGCTTAAGACGCTAGTCGCCGCCACTGTGCAGTCTTTAGACATCAGTGCAGTGCAGTACAAGTCAAACTATGGTATGTTGACAATGTTGTGTCTCAACAATGATTTTATATTTTATGGACATTTTAAGACTAATAATAAAATATGTTCGCAATGGATACAGGCCTATTTATGAAGTTGACTTTATTTGGTATCAGAACTAATAGGGTGGTAATTAGCCTAGGCTATTTCGTAATGTCATTAAAACGTTTAAATTGGCAATCACTTTTGATAGGCTAATTCAAATCTGGCAAACAATTTGGCTCTAAATGGCTAAGATCTATAAACTGGTAAGCATGGTGGTGTCTAGTAACTGACCAACTATGTCATATTTTTTCAAAACTCTACACACAATTCCCAAAACTTCACACACAAAATGCAAAATGCCTCACATCTCCTTCAAAAATGTAACACTGCATTCAAAATGCCATGAACATGTCAGAATGAAGCATTTGCATCAAATGGCAAACATTTATTTCATAATAGTGCATTTTTGGATATACCTTGTAAACATTGTTTTTCTACATCTAAAGCTCTTTTGTCATTCTTACACTTATATCTACATTTCAATACAATGTTCTACAGTGAAAGTAATCTTCTGAGAGGGGTAACAAGTACACTGTAATCACCAATGCAATGTAGAAACAGAAAATATTTATTAGGCCAAACATTACTGTTGTATACAGTAGCATACAACAAAACCATAAACATATACATGTAAACCAAAAGTATATTCTTTAGAATACAGTAAAGAACACATTTGAGTGTGGGGGGTCTCTGTCCATTGTTGGCATCCATTGTTCAAAACAAGTAATCTGACCTTTGACCTATTATAGGCTTATATACTACAGTAAAGCAGTGATTGGTTAGTTATCAGTAAAGCAATTAATGTTTGCACATATGAGGAGTGTGAGTGTGACCTGGTGAATAAGTGTAGCATTTCGATTGGTTGTGTTTGGAAAAGGAAAGCAAGTAAATTCCTGCTATATTTTTGTGTTTTAGGTAGAGAATTGTATGCAGTGTTTTGAAAAAGTGTTTTATGCAATTGAAAACTGAGTCAAAGGCTGAGAAATAGCTTATGGTTTTGGAGATTTGGTGTGTAGGTTTGCACTTTGAGTGAGAGGTTTCAGGGCCGGACTCATTTTCAGCCCTGGAGTTTCATGCCTTAGACCGGCCCACTTTAGTTCCCGACTGACTATATTAAAATAATGTAATTAAAACCTCAGTATATAAGTCTGCAATAGTGCACTCTTCTGTACAGCATTGTAATTCATTGTATTTTTCAAAAAAATAATTTTCTAGTCAGTGCAAAAGCCGTACACAGGGTTTTATAAATACAGAGGTCCCAAAAGTGATCTTGCTCGGGGGCATATTATTTTTCCACTGTCATTGTCAAAGAACTTAGGCTATGTATATCTATGTTAAATAGGAATCCATTGCAATAAAGTTATTTTCATTGTGGGCACAGTATGCAGTAGGCTATTGCTTTACCTGCTCTCCTCTCTTATCTCCATCTCCTTCTCTCGTTCCTCTTCTCTCAGTCTCTTTATCTTTACCTGTAAATATCCCCTTCCCGAAGCTGAGCTTTGATTGATACAGTCTTTGCAAACTGATTATTTATGTCGTCGGTAAAACTTCTACCGTAAAACAGCTGTTTAGTTTAGCCACGTGCATCTTATCTCGTGAAGCTGCGCATTGGGATTCGCGCGCGGCTCGCGCTTCTGTGAACATAAATCCTGCTTTGATCGGTCACCTCAAACATTTTGACATAATCACAATTTGATAATTTAATTAATAGTCTATATTTTACTGATAACTTAAACTATGTTAAAATAAATGTTACTGGAATAATTTGAGGAATGTTTCATTTGCATAGAACGTGTTGTCTTTCTTAACGCCGTAATGCACCTTCACGTGAAGTGCAAAATCGATTCCTGAGCAATCGATGCCAACTAATTCAGCACCTTCACCTGGGACAGCGCCTGTGTAACGTCGTACGTAAGAGGAGCGTGTTAAGAAGCTTCCTAAGGGACACTTCAGGGAACACACTTAGGAACATAAACAACTTCGGTAAGATATATCTTTTTGAGTCTTCTTAGCGCGCTAAGAGTGAGCGTTATCGGGGAACCGGGCCCAGATTAGTACAGCTGGATTTAAGTAGAATCAAATCAACCAAACTAAATAAATAAAAAATAAGGAAAAGGCATGGGAATTATCAAACTTTGTGAATGACGGTCAAAACTTCTGCTTGAGGTGAACAACACAGAACTTTTCTGTGGGGCAAAAGTTGACTCTACAGAGATATCTTCCCCTCTGTCAGGCTAAACTCTAAAACATTAGATGTTTAATCACCACTTTTATGAAATGTCTCTCTATTTTCCTGCAGCAAAGGTGAGAATCAAAAACCTTGCTGTAGGGGGGAAAAATACTTTCCACCCCACCCAGATGTCACACTGGCAACCTCCTACTAACAAATCCAATTTATATGCAAGAGTATTGGAAACGGGAGCCTGATAGGTTCAATGCAGGGTTGAAGTTGTGAAAGTAAAATCAAGGTTAGCTCTATTTTTGACATCCTCTTATAAATATTCAGGAGCTCTTAAAAGACAGAGAGAAAGGTAGAGTGAGACAAAGAAAGGGAAAGACAGAGCAAGCAATTGAGAGAGTGAGTGAGGGAGAGAAATAAAGAGACAGCAATTTTACTTCTCACATAATGTCAGCTTTCTCCCTGGGGGACAGAATAACAAAATTAAAAATAATAACACAATCATTTCATTTTCCCCTTCTACCATTCACTACATAATTTAAACATTTCTGTGATGACTCAGAAAGTTGCATTAATGGTAATATTCTCCGTTCAACTTTCAACTAGGGCCAATGGGGCCCATGCCCTGGGGCCTCTGACTATCAGGGACCTCTAGCTGTGAGGAGGCCAAACACCTGGAAATAAACCACTGAAGACTTAAATGTGTGCCATTGACTACTGCCACTATGTGTAATAAATAAATGAATAATAAATGTAGAAATTAAAAATAGTCCCATCTCAGCACAAACAACGCGTTCGAGGGCCAGATTCACGAAAATCTTTGCAGAAGGTTCATGAAAGAAGTGCAGAAATATCTTATGATAAATGGGAAAGTTGACATTTTTTGAATTTTTTGTAAGTTTTCAAATGTTTTCTTGAGAACATCTTATTTTCAGTGTTGGGGTAACAAGTAACGTGAGATACGTAATAAGATTACCTTTTTCAAGTAACTAAAGTAATGCATTATTTTAAAATTTACAATAAGTAAACCACATTACTATGTTTTCCTATTTATTGAATGACAGCTCTATTGAAAAGTAACCTGCTCCAACACTGCTTATTTTTTGCCTTAAAGGAGAACTCCGGTCAATTTTAACATTGAGCTAATTTTTTTGTAAATTTGGAGTGCTGTCAGTACAGAGAACAACGACAAAAATCTGTGTTGCCTACACCGTGTTATCCTCTTTTTAAAATTTGCACCCTGTTGACTTAAAGGGGGCAAGTTTTAAACCTGCTTTTAGCCTCTTAATATCCTTGATGTTAGCTCTGTTGAGTTAGCTCGAAATTTTAAAACTGTCTCCACTGATAAATAACACTAAGGCTCACTTGGAAGTGAGGCTCGATGTCCAAAATTCCGAACCACCCCTTTAAGTTAGAAAATAAGAGGGAAATGACAGTTAAGAAACATTTTATTCTCAGAAATGTTTTTTTTAATCCAGCCCATGAACACCTTATTGCATCTTTGATGTATAATATAGTGTTGTCTTGTTCTCAGTATGAGCTCATTCTTGTAACTGCAAATTCAAAACTTTAACTCAACTAGACATTTTTTTTTACATTAAAGGGACTATAAGTAACTTTTTAGGTCATTTATTATCTAAAATCAATATTTTTATTCATAAATATGTCCCCAATGGTGTACAAATACCTCTGCCAATTATCTGATTTATCCTCGTAAACGAAGAATTTATTATATTTATATACATGGGACGGGTGAGTCCACGGAGGCTTCCATGTAGTTCCGCCATCTTGAAAAACTATAATAGCAGAGAGGGACAAAAAGTACGCCAACGCGTTTCCACAACGTGTTTTCGTTCAGAGCCAGCATGACGTAGGCCTAACTGACGCAAAAGAAAACATTGCTCTCTGAAACATATACTATAGCTCTCTTGTTTCATAAACAATCAATTAGCTCAAGTTGTGAATATTTTGCTACGTGCATAAGATTGTACAGAGAATGAAAATGAATTGCTACAGTTACTGCTGGCCACATAAATTGTACAAACCTCGGTCTCTTCTCTTCTCTGCCTTTGGAAACTTTCAATTCTATCAAGATCGTCTCTTGTAGCTGCCGGGCATCTTTGTCGTCGTTGTATTGACTCTCGCTCTCCTCCTCTTCCTCGCCTAGATCCCACTGATCCACTGCCTCTCTGTCCTCTTCCTCTACCTCTACTTCTTCCTCTCCCTACTGTTGAATCATCTGATGATGATATCTAACAATGCACGTACTTCAGAAAATATAACGAGTAAACAAAACTACTAATTACAATAGTTCATGTTTTTGACACTCATTAATTCATACTGTAACATTCGTTTGTTCGTTGTGTCAATTTGAAGTTTGTTTGAAATAACAAACCTGTTCACCCGAAGGAAAACTCGACGAAGTACTATTAGAAGACATCCTGTCATAGCTTTTTGGTACATAACGGCTACCGTAGATGCAACACGCATTTGAAAACGCGAGGCGCTGGTGAGCACAATTCGTTTGAATGCAAAATACAATTTCACCGCTAGATGGGAGTAATTCTTACTTAATATCCCTTTAAAGAGTCAGGTTCCTGGAGCCCTGCATGAGCATAATCTGACCTTTGTGGAGACCCTAGGCGAGATCATTAAAAAGGGCCCCATGCTCCGGTGCAAAAATAGTCTTAAAATAAAATAATTCCTAAAACCAATGGAAGTGCAACCACGCGACAAGTGGTTTTGTTTCCAGCAGAGGTGTCAAAAGTATTCACATTCATTACTCAAGTAAAAGTGTAAAAGTAATGGTTTCAAAACTACTTAAAGTATAAAAGTAAAAGTAATGCAAGGAAAAAAAAGCCATTAATGACAAAAGCTTAGGCCGTGCCACAGGGGCCTAGGGGCCTAAAGTGCACTGCCCCACCTCCTCAAAAAAAAAAAAAATGTTCTAAAGGCCATAATGACTATAATGTAAATGTTGAAAAATGTGGGATGCACTAGGCTCCCTGTTTCAGCAGCATATATGCCCATAGACAATGAATTTCAGTTTTATTTCAATTTCAATTTTAGTACAATGCAAATACATTAAAGAACCATATATGTATACTACTGAGCATTAACATGTGTTTCATGAAGCGGAAGATAGAATCACCTATCACAGAAAACTTTCTGCATTTTTACATTTTCACTTGTAAAACTTGGGTTGCGCGCACACACGCTCTCTCTCTCTCTCTCTCTCTCTCTCTCTCTCTCTCTCCTCTTCTCTCTCTCTCTCACACACACACACACACACACACTCTCTCTCTCACACACACACACAATCCCTTCTCTCTCTCTAACACACACTCTCTCTCTTCTCTCTCTCTCTCTCTCTCTCTCTCTCACGCACACGCACACACACACTAACGATTATCTTTGCCACTTATCCCACGATTGTCATATAGTATATAGTAAAAACGGCTGTCCCAAAATCAATATTTGACGCGATCTGCCCCGTATTCTTGAGCAGAAAACAGTATCCTATAGGATCAAGTTAAAAAACTTGGTTCTAGTTTTCAGAGCCTTGCATGGTCAGGCTCCTTTTTACATCAGTGATCTTATTCAGCCCTACATCCCTGTGCGGGCTCTGAGGTCTGTGGATCAGAATCTGCTGAAGGTTCCACGCACTCGTTATCGTACTAGAGGTGACCGATCCTTTCAGGCTGTTGCTCCTAGGCTTTGGAACGATCTTCCGCCCTCTTTGCGATCCATTGACTCTGTTGATACCTTCAAGTGTAAACTAAAGACTCATCTATTTGTTAAGGTTTCAAATGAGCTACTTTTGGGTTGATATGATCGTGTATTGTCTTGGTCTTTTATATGTGTATATTATTGTGTATATTTTGATGTAAATGTTCTGTTGTGAAGCACTTTCTGGCCTTCTGTCTGTGAAAGGTGCTATAGAAATAAAGCTTAGTTACTTACTTTAAGAAGAAAACGACAGGCTTTGTTGCATACAATGGTATTGCAGGTCTTGGCAAATATTTGATGATCAACACAAAGTTTTAAAAAAATGTATGAGCAAAATGCACTAATACTTTTTGGCCTACTTTGCACACTATTTCCATCCTGAATGGTTTGATTAAAGCTCTGGACTCAGTGTTGCATTTGCATTTTAAATATGCTGTGTATTTTAAATAGTTAATTTTAGAGCTTGTCCCAGCGATCTGTTGCATTCAGTTATTCTTACGCTCTCCCTAGAAAGGGTTTTGGAAATACAAAATATTCTTAACTTTATTCTTAAGTTAGAAAATAAGAGGAAAATGGCAGTTAAGAAACATTTTATTCTCAGAAATGTTTTTTGAATCCAGCCCATGAACACCTTATTGCATCTTTGATGTAGCCTATAATAAAGTGTTGTCTTGTTCTCAATATGAGCTCATTCTTGTAACTGCAAATTCAAAACTTTAACTCAACTACACTTTTTTTTTTTTTTTTACTTTAAAGAGTCAGGTTCCTGGAGCCCTGCATGAGCATAATCTGACCTTTGTGGAGACCCTAGGCGAGATCATTAAAAAGGGCCCCATGCTCCGGTGCAAAAATAGTCTTAAAATAAAATAATTCCTAAAACCACTGGAAGTGCAACCACGCGACAAGTGGTTTTGTTTCCGGCAGAGGTGTCAAAAGTATTCACATTCATTACTTAAGTAAAAGTATAGAGACTAGGGTTTAAAAAGACTTCTGTAGAAGTTGAAGTAAAAGTGTAAAAGTAATGGTTTCAAAACTTCTTAAAGTATAAAAGTAAAAGTAATGCAAGGAAAAAAAACTTATTAATGACAAAAGCTTAGGCCGTGCCACAGGGGCCTAGGGGCCTAAAGTGCACTGCCCCACCTCCTCCAAAAAATTTTTTTTTCTAAAGGCCATAATGACTATAATGTTAATGTTGAAAAATTTGGGATGCATTAGGCTCCCTGTTTCACCAGCATATATGCCCATAGACAATGAATTTCAGTTTTATTTCAATTTCAATTTTAGTACAATGCAAATACATTAAAGAACCATATATGTATACTACTGAGCATTAACATGTGTTTCATGAAGCGGAAGATAGAATCACCTATCACAGAAAACTTTATGCATTTTTTTCACTTAGTCTGTTTATAAGCTGTTTTCCAAAAAAAAAAAATTAGGGTTGCGCACACACACACACACACACACGCTCTCTCTCTCTCTCTCTCTCTCTCTCTCTCTCTCTCTCTCTCTCTCACACACACACACACACACACACAATCGCTTTTCTCTCTCTAACACACTCTCTCTCTCTCTCTCTCTCTCTCTCTCTCTCTCACACACACACACACACATACACACGCACACTAATGATTATCTTTGCCACTTATCCCACGATTGTCATACAGTATATTGTAAAAACGGCTGTCCCCAAATCAATATTTGACGCGATTTGCCCCGTATTCTTGAGCAGAAAACTGTTGATTTCTCCGTCGCTTACCGCATCTCTAGGTTTCCTTCGGAGCCAATCAGTTTAGCGATGTGTGCTCAGGAGGCGGGACTCAGATCTATTAACCGTGTGTGTTATTGGTCATTTTTTTGAACGATGGCAAGCCGGAATGAAATAGGAGTAACGAGGTTATTTTTAAAATGTAAGGAGTAGAAAGTACAGATGATTGCGTGAAAATGTAAGGTAGAAGTAAAAATTCAGCTGAAAAATAATTACTCCAGTATAGATACCCCAAATTTCTACTTAAGTAAGGTAGCCTAACGAAGTATTTGTACTTCGTTACTTGACACCTCTTGTTTCCAGGGAAGTAGATTCAATGAGCAGAGCAGTGTGGCACAACAAAACTGGATTTGTTCATTTGTTGATTAAAGCGGTCTGACAGTTTCGTCACAATGCGCCTCTCACTTCCAATGTACATTTGCTATTTAGCATTTTCCCTGGGTTAAATACAAATTTATTATGGACAATCTCAGCAAGGCCTAAGGCGACTGTCTACATTGCCATTAGGATGGATCGCCGTCGTGGAAAATTCTGTCTCCTCTTCTAATGCCTGATGAAAACCACAGAGATCATAACAGTACTAGCTTCTCAAAAATGTAATTCTTAACTCTTTCCCCACCAGAGTTTTTGAAAAAAGTAGCCAGCTAGCCCCAGCATTTTTGATCATTTTCACAAAGGTTTCATGGCCCCCAGAATATTTTGTTGTTTGAATATCTGATTATGCAATTTGTCAAAATAATGAACAGACCCTCTGCTTTTAATTTTTTATTTTTTAATTATTATTATAGCTTCATGAAATTTTTTTTTTTTTAGCAACATGAATGTGGCTAAGTTTTGTAAAAAAGCAACATTTTGAGAAAAAGCTGAGAAAATCTAGTTTTGTCAAAGACTACTTCCGGACCGGATTCAGAACGATGATCAAAACATTGATGGAGTAGATCGAGTCCATCAACACCTCCAAAGCTTCACAGTACTATACCTCGTCCTGGGTCGACATTTTATTCTGTAACGTTAGGCAGTTTATATATTTATATGCTAGCTATTTAATGTTGATGATTGTGTTATTTTACATATGCATCTGTTTACATGCTATCTAATAGCAATGGCTAAGCTAAAAGCTTGCTAATTTTGGAAATATAAAGTGATATGTGATACACAGTCATTAACATATATTCATTTCAAGTCCAAATATACCACTAAACGATTGTCTGTCATTTCTAAGCAGGCACATGATAAGAATATTCATAAAAATGATGTTCAGTCTCAGACAATGGAATGGCTTTGTTGAGGAAAGGGGAATTGCACAGCACTGGCCCCGCTCTTACCCGGTGGCCTTTACAAAGCTGACGCAGACGGGCATCACAAAGTGCAGTGGAATCCCACAGTGGCTCTAATGTTCCTGGCACCCGTTGGGATGAGTGATTTGGCGGATTAATGGTGCTTGCCACACTGACAAGAGTTATAGTCCACGATTTGCATCGTAAACGTCTGTTAGCTCTCCACATTTGGAAATGAATATTAGCAAATGACAAACTGACAGGAAGCCAGATGTGCAACGCTGGGCTGATATTGTCAAGGTTTTATTTTGCATATGCGAGACCCATTTTTTAACATCGACATCACTAAGCCGCGGGTAAATACACATCGAGAGTGTCTTTTTTTACCCTGCCTCTCACCCCCCCCAACATTGTAATCCCAAGGATAATCTCCATCTACAATATCCGAGATAGAAATGAATTGGTGGAGAAAATCGCAAATGAACATATTTAAATGAAACCCATTAGGGAACATTGGCGTCACAGTCGTGAGCATTGGTATTTTAAACCGGCATTAAACGCTTCAGAATTTTATTAGAATCACTTAAACACAGTCATGCATACTTCATGCACAGGATTATATTAATACATTCAGATTTATTTATGAGTATTTTCTCAGATAGACTAAATTACATTTTGATTTAAGATAAGAGCTGTCACCATGGCAGACCGCATGCTTTACCGAGTCCAAATCTGAAGCTCTATACTTTTATCAGGACTCATGACAAAATTGTAATTATTTTTTTGCTATGGCACTCCATACATATACAGCTAAAACAGTTTTAAAAATAACCCGTGGAAATACATTTTTCAAACTGCTATTCATAGGCTCTCGGAAACAATGGCCTATTACCTTTTCACCCCTGACATTGTATGCACACTCCTTCGAATACTAACACCATTTTGCACTTCTCATAGGGCGAGTTCAACGTCAGGCATACATAATTCATCAGGCCTTCTATGTCTATCACTTTTGAATGTGGATTTCAAAACTCAATAAATCTTTTTGGAATTGAAATACCATAACTGAAACAGACAGGATGAGAATGCCATAAACATATTTATTTGTTTTGTATTATTAAGGCGGGAAGAATGCATATGTAGGAAACAGGTGCCAGAGATGAATCAGACACAGATATGGGTTAATACTGAATGACGCCCATGAGACTGTCTGCCACCGTGCTCTTTTTTGGAAGAGATATCATTTTGTTTTCTCTGGAGATGTCTGGCTCGTCCTCATGTCCTCTACATCTCTCTCTCTCTCTGTTCGCTAGTCAGACGATGCAAAGTATCTCTGTCTGTCAGTCCCCTGTTCTTTGTCCTCCTTTGTAGGCCATTTCACGGTCTCCTTATCAGCGAGTAACTTCTGAAATGCACTAATCTAACACTTTTGCTCCTTCTCGCAACTCCAACCACCCTCCCTTCCCCGCCTTCCCCTCTTTTTTCTCACCTCTCCAGCCATCTCTCACTTTATGACAGAGCTAACTCGACGGGTGAGGATTTGATCCCTCTATTTTGCGCCGATGCTTGGGTCCGCTCCGCGACCGCAGGACGACAGCCCCTCAGCCACAAATTAAAAAGTCATGAGTGCTTTTAGGCGAGTAGCTTGGCCTGCCCTCTCGCCCCACTGTGCATTGGCTCTCCGAAAATAGCCTTTGTGTTTCTGCGATGGAGTCGGGGGAAGTAGGGACGGGGATTGGGGGGGGGGGGGGGGTGGGGGGGGGTTGCTGGCGCATAACTTCCCTCTGTGCTTTTAACCACAGTTCTCTGCTTTGCTTTTAATTGAAATATCCAAACCTTGCAGGGGCTAGCTCATGAGCAGCGTGCTAAACACGAAAGGCAGGCGCCCAGGCTCTTTAAAGATTCAACACCAATCTTCGTCTACATTCGCCCACACGCACACTGGTTACCCACCTAATGGACGGGCGGAACGAAGTGTTGCTGAGGTCATGACCCCGTCGCGTCACCTCGCAATCAGACAACTCTGGGTGAATCCAGAAACTTCTATGAGACATGAGTCTGAATAAAGTCTATGAACCTGAGGCTAATAAGAGGGGAGACACTGCTGTCATGTGCAAGGCACAATTGTAATTACAGGAAAAGACAGGTTGTGAATGTGGTCGGTCTCTGTTACACGTGTCTTTATATTGACCGGCAACTTCTGAGCGATTGCATTAGTCGTACCGACCAAAATCCCAAGGGCCATAATGAACAAGTGGCATGTGCAAGGCTGACAAACACTTCCATGCCGTCAATCCCACTGAGAGATAAATTGTACATTCAGGTTATTTTGTGATCCGAAATAAAATGCACTCGGTGGGAAATTTCATATTACTTTCTCTTTCACATTCTGACCAGTGGGTTAATGATGTCACAGTTATTGTTTTGTCCTAACTATTAATTAATTCATAAACATATTAAAAATGTAATTCACACATGCAATGACTTGAGTACACCTCTTCTATGATGAGCATGTTTAACATTTTTTTATTAAAATGATTTTTTTTATAGTCTTGTGGGCAGCGCTCCAGCATATGGTGCAATAGCGCTTCAGGCAATCTGAGTCCGAGTCCCATTCCCTCTTATCCAAATATCTCCTCTAATAGCAGAATGACTGAATTTTAAATAGCATACCTCCATTCTTATTATTTCTGCTGTACTGTATCTTTATATGGCGGCAATAGAAAGAGTACTATGCTAGAATGCGACAGGCATAAATTACAAGAAAATATTTAAATGGCAAAAATGTCAGAATACAACGACATTTTTGCACAAAAATCAATGGACAAACTGTCACGGGAATGAGGACAGAAGAGACAATAGCAAGTAAAACTGGTTAGCCTGATATCTACAGAAAGTAGATATCAGGTCTCAAGTACGGTCTCAGCAGAGCACAGGAACGGTCTCAGGAATGTAGCGGGTGAGACACTGGGAAGCCTCTGTGGTGGCGCAGGCAGGCAGGTGGACAACCCGATCCTCCAGTGGTGAATGAAGAGATGAGATGTAACCAGGAAACGTAGTGGAGAGAACGATGATGCTGGAACTCAGTGGTGAAGATGAACACACAGGAATGGTGAAATCCAGAACGGGAAAAGACGAAACCACGGGAACACGAGGAAGGATCAGACACCGCACAAGGGAACATCCAACAACAATCTGACAAACACAAGATGCAAACCAAGAGCTTAAATAGAAGCCGCTGATCAATAACAGCTGGCACTGAATAATTAGCGACTGATCAGCGGCTCCGCCCACTCACACACAAACACAGTGCAAGAATGAGTCAGCGAATTCATGAACCGTGACAGAAACGTCCTTTTTACCCATAGAATGGTGGAGATTCCAGCAGGGGCAAACTGCCAAATCGAACCTGTCAAACATTGACAATGGGGTACCGACAAAGAAAATAGTTGCAAATAGCTTTGAGAACACTTACAAACAACCATCATTGCTGAAAAGACCAGAACTAGGTTGGCAGGTATAATTTTTGTCTGGGAAAATCAGCATGCCAGCATGCCACGCAGGAGAACAGCATGTCCCTTGTGAAAAAGATGTGTGCTTAACTGTTCTGAATGTGCACATGTAGTGTACTTCAGATCGTACAAGAAAAATGTATTTGTGAAAAAAAAATATGAAATGAAATAAAAGGTCACTTAAGTCTACTTTAAAAAGTAAACTTTCATGACTGTTTCTTAATACCAAGTTCTGTCATGAAACTCTAGATGGCACCGGCTGGTAGATCCTTAAGGTCCCACTGAAGTGCCGCTTTGTATGATGCGTTGAAGTAATTTCCACTGAAACAGGAAGCTGAGGCGGGACATATTGAATGGCTCCTCCCCCTTTTCAAATAGCCAATAGCGTTTAGTTTACCTCACAGACTGCAAGTCGTACTTGACAGCACCATGGAAGTGAATCCAAGCGCTGATGATACGTTGGATTCAGTAGTAGAGGTGTGAATAAATTCTAGCCATTTCATTCTTAACCAACGTACAGTTGGAAAACGGGTAACACTTTAGAATACGGTTCCTTCGTTAATGAATAACTACACAAGAACCAATGAGTAACACAATATTAACAATCTAGTAAATACTATTAACTAACAAGAAACTCTGATTAACGAACTAGTAAGTAATAGCGCACAGATGAAAGTGGTAGTTCACTATTAACTAATCAATAACTATACTATTTTTTAATGCTTCCCAGAGAACTACTGAAAAAGTTTATTAAATATCTAGTAACTACTATTAACTAAAAAGAAACTCTGATTAACGAATTAGTAAGTAATAGCGCACAGATGAAAGTGGTACTTCACTATTAACTAATCAATAACTACTATTTTTTAATGCTTCCCAGAGAACTACTGAAAAAGTTTATTAAATATCTAGTAACTACTATTAACTAAAAATAAACTCTGATTAATGAATTAGTAAGTAATAGCGCACAGATGAAAGTGGTACTTCACTATTAACTAATCAATAACTACTATTTTTTAACTAACTAGTAATGACTCAAGTGTTACTACATACTTCTATGGGAATTACTAATTATTTGGATCCGTATTCTAAAGTGAAGATCATGGTAACTAACTAGTAATTAATCAAGTGTTACTACATACTTGTTCCATACGTCTTGTTAAAATCAGCATTTTTTTTCAGTCATGATGAATCATTTGAAGCTTTTGAGGTTTTTTGGTGAAGTTTTAGATAGTAATTCCCATCGAAGTATGTAGTAACACTTGAGTCATTACTAGTTAGTTCCCATGATCTTCACTTTAGAATACGGATCCAAATAATTAGTAATTCCCATAGATGTAGTAACACTTGAGACATTACTAGTTAGTTACCATGATAATCATTTACAGCAGCAGTTAAAATGTTAATGTAGTGCTAGTCAATTGTCCTGCATTGTTTATTGATTAGTTTTGCATGAATTATGAAACTTTTTCAGTAGTTCTCTGAGAAAAATTAAAAAATAGTAGTTATTGATTAGTTAATAGTGAAGTACCACTTTCATCTGTGCGCTATTACTTACTAGTTTGTTAATCAGAGTTTCTTGTTAGTTAATAGTAGTTACTAGATTGTTAATATTGTGTTCCTCATTGGTTCTTGTGTAGTTATTCATTAACGAAGGAACCGTATTCTAAAGTGTTACCGGAAAACGGAATAAAACTCGAGCGTTTGAGCAACCGAACACACATCTCCAACCCATATTGCTCCATCAACGGTCTATTTGGCCAGGTGGTATTTATAGCATAGGGGGCGGGACGAGCATTTGATTGGACAGAAGATGTGATGAGAAGCTGAAGTCTGCAGTAATGTCATAAAAATCTGTGATCCATTTTAGCGGAAGTAAGAGACTGTAAGTTTTGAATGCTTATATCTCCTAAATGTGAATTTTGTCATTGTTTTGGAACACACCAGCTTATTCATAACCTTAACGCAAACATATTCATGCTAAAAGCTAAACAACTTACATTTTGATTTCAGGGGGCCTGAAACTCATACTTCTCAAATTGTAACTCATTTGGTAGCCATCGCATCATCAACTACACAGCACAGCTGATTGGTTGCTGTTGCATCAGCGGCAAATGAGCTGCGGCTCAACATTCAAACAAATACTGGTAGTGTTACTGTTAGCAGTCTGCAGTGCGCTTTCAGCAACCCTCCACCTTCCCCAGCTCCACCTGTATAGATCTGCTACGAGTGTTAAGTCATGTATGTTACATGTGCAGCAGCAGCAGCATGTCTTACACACTCACAGCAATGTCTCTGAAAGTTTTGGCAGTAGCAAGTTTTGGTACTTGCTCTGCAGCAGCAGCAGAGTAGCAGATCTATTCTGTCAAGACCAAATACATTAACACTGACACAAACATAATTATGTCAAATTGTTATAATAATATTTTGCTGTGCTATAAAGACGTAGACTTATTTTGTTGTGTTTACTAACCTACTAATGCACATGTCATGTGAAGTAGCTGATTATAATTTTAACTGTAGTGTATATTACATTTAAAGTAAACATATTTTAAATGTACTAAATATATATGTAAATACATGAGATACAAGTTTCAATAGAACTGACATTAAATTATAATTTAGTTTACCATAAATGCTTGTCAGTACATTCAGCAGCACTTTAACCATATTTCAAAAACAATAGAAATATGAAATTACATATAATGATGTCCTCTCGAGTTTAACTAATTGATTTCAAAATAAATTTAAACTACACATTTTCAATTAAGTGCAAATACTATGTGTCTGAAAACATTAGTACTTAAGTATATTATTACTTTCATAATAAGTACACTTTTTAAAAGTATACTAAAGTGTACTTATTTTTCACAAGGCCTAACACACACCAGACGCTGGTGACCAGCAGTGTTGCTTCACATACTGTAAACGCAATGCAAAGATTTCTACTTATCCAGGCTGGAAAGATTCTCACCGCTTGCCTCCACTTTTTCTTTGCCACTTTGACAAGGCGCAGTAGGGACGCAGACACACCTCTTCACTCAGAGTTTGTGGAGTATAGCCTGTCAGCTGAAAGATGACAGCTTTTCTTTGGGCCATCTCATCGATGGTAAAGCTGATGAAAACCAGACTATTCCAAGGGAAAGAAAAGAGTGCCGACACACCGAGCGCTATCTCACAGCACAACTGAGAAGTCTCAGTCTGATCACGCAAGGCCGAATTCTGTGTGCAACGTATGTTTGGCACTCCTGTAAAGAACACAGTTGTTTTAGCCTGAAGCTGTCGAAGGTTTGTGAACTGTTCTGCCTTCAGCAACCCCACCCACTCGGCTCCCATGGTTCCTGTTGTACACTACTACTTCTCAAAGACCTTTTTTTTTTCTGACATAAGATATACAGATACGTCGTACGGCTCCTTAATCAGGCCTGAGAGACTAACTGACGCTCCTACACCCCCCTTAATGGCAGTTGTGGCGTGGATCACATGCCACGAGTCATTTGCGCGAGCGCCGTGAGGAACATAAACCTGACGCTTGGCTTCATCACTTTAAGTGCCTATCTCACTGCGTGCGACACGATGAAAGTAAATCAGATTGTGGCTAAATCCGTGGTTCCTCTCCCCGACTACCGTAGGGCAGCCAGCTTTTCTGCACGGGCTCAGTGCACTTCATAAAATAATATGCCAAGGGATATTCTCATGAGTCAAAGGGCAGGGGTAACCTTTTTGCATTTGCATTTAAAGGCGACCACATGATTTTGTGTAATGACCGTTTGATCCTTTATTTTCTAAATGTGATTTTTTTTTTTTTTTCATCAAATAGATTTAGAAAAGGGCTCAGAGCTGTGATTATAGATCTTCGTAGAGGCCGCACAGCCTCAAAGACCTGCATATCAAAAGAAGAGAACAAGGTGCAGAGATCTGACTGACAAGTTTGAGAATGAAAAGTGTATGAATGTTTTATGAATCAGCGGGATATTATCAAAGCGCTCGCTCTTACCCGTTCTTTCCGAGATGTTTTCTTTCCCAAATCTGTCTTAATTATTGAAAGGCCAGCCTCAACTTTTTTTAAAACACTGCTTCCCTCAGCCTCACTGTTGTGAATATCAAGCTGAGCTTATTGATCAGAGTTTCTTTGTCCCTGCCTTTTCAAAGGAACTGCCATAAACACACACTCACATATTAAAGCATTGATTCTGCACCATGAGTGGCCCTCAAAAGAGTCACAAAATAACGACTGTTTCAAAAAGACAAAAGTTTTAAAAATTCTTTCCGTCCATCACTGTGTCACAGTCACTCAGTTTGGACTTTGATTTCATTTGCACTGTTTGCACCCTGCCTTGTTTGTTGTCATGGTCTCTGATTTGAGTCTTTATCACTGTTAGCTGTGTGTCGTTAATAACCTTAATTTACACCTGTATTTAAGTTCTACCAGAAAGACTAGGGAGACAGAATGATATAACAAAGCATATATTTATAAAGTTCTTTGGCGTAGGTCCCGTCCGTAGCGGAAGGGACCATCTTGGTGGAGGTGGGGAGGCTGGAGGTAATTGGTAGCGTCAGCATCTGCGAACTCATGTGTGTAAGTACTGAGCATGGACATCCACTGAAGAGCATCAACTACACCCTGATGAGAGTTCGCTCGCTCTCTCTCGCTGGTGGAATCAGTTTTCTCAACTACTTCAGCATGGCTGATTAATATCCTGCTGTCTTCTTATGTTTGTTGTGACTCAGCAATGATGACTCTTTAACAATACTGTTATTGCCAGCTCAATATGTAACATAGATTAGTCATGTATAATGCAGAATGTGCTTGTTTATGTGAAATATGTGAAATCTGTAGAATAGATTAAAATGTGTGAACTGGAGCTGAAAAATACAGCTCTTTGGTGTACTTTCGATTCTTAAACTAGCCAGGCTACTGGTTCGAACGAGTCGTTGCTTTATAGTGAATCAAAAACATACAGCGCAATCATTATAATGTTGTTGTGCATTGGACACAACAACATTACACTGGGGGTGGCAGTGGTTCAGTGGTTCGTGTGGGTTGTCTACAAACTGGAAGGTTGGTGGTTCAATCCCCGGTTCCACCTGACCAAGTGTTGAGGTGTCCATGAGCAAGACACCTAACCCCGGCTGCTCCCGACGAGCTGGATGGCACCTAACATGGTGGACATCGCCGTTGGTGAATGGGTGAATGCTTTGGCCGCTTTGGTGGCCATTGGGTCTATGAAAGCACTATATAAATGCAGTCCATTTACCATTTACACAAACTGGTTAAATAATAAAAAGTTAAACCCGTGTTATGGTCTTAATTTAATTAGACTACTTAAATAATGAATCAGTCTATATAATAGGCATATTTGTGTTCAGTAAACTAAAAATATTTTGTTCTGTTATTCATTAGGTAAACATGACTATTTATGTTGTGACAACTTGCAATGTTAATGTAATATTTTAAGTTGGGTGGACTTTAGTCCCTAATTGTCGAGTTTACTCAAAAAAGCGCTTGCGATAAGTTGCCTTATAATTTAAAGTTGACTCAACTTTTCTTTTCTTTTTACAGTGAGATTGATTGCTGAACGAATTACTCTTATGAATCACTTCATTTTAGTGAATCAAAAATATAAAGCACGACTTGGGTAGTTTGATTTATGAACAAATGACTCTGAGTTGGTTGTATTATGGCAAATCAAAAACATAATAGTGTTATTACATTTATGCTGCATCTTAAAAAGTCTGTATAAACAAACTAAAACAACGGTAACACTTAATTTTAAGGTGACGTAGTTACACACGTTACAACATGTTACTATAGTAATAACAGTAAATGTTGTAGTAACCGTAAGTCTATATTAACATGTAGTCAATTAATATTACACAGTGCACATTTGAGTAAATACAATGTAACTACGTCACCTTAAAGTAAAGTGTAACCAAAACAACTGTTAACATTGTTTTGTCAACTGAAATAGAATAACATAAATTATAAATATTGGATAAAAAACTAAAACACTACAATCCATTTAAGTACAAAATTACTGGGAAAAAAAAAGCTAAATGAATATAAAAAAATAAAACTAATAATAATGTCACTTATAACAAACATGTTATTTGTATAAAAAACTCAAATGAAACTGAATTTTTTCAAATATAAGCTAATTCAAAATATGAATAAATATTACAATAATTTATAAAAAGAAATACTAAAATAATGAAATTAAATGATCACATCCTTTGGCAGCGGAGTTTTTTCTAAAAAAAAAAAAATCTCAAAAGAACTAAAGAAATAATTAAGCTGTTAATGATTCTGACTCATTAAGAGAATGATAAAAAAAAAATAAAAAAAGAGAGAGAACTAATAGCAAACACGTGAATATCTGGGATATGTAGAACTTTATGAATGACATGGGCAGGACTACCTGTTTGTCCAAGCAGTGTGTCACGGATTGTGCTGCTATAATACACACAAACATGAAGATAATTAGGCAGTCTAATCCACAAAGCAAGAGTAACAAAACGCACATCCAACATAGACCCGACAACAATGAACAGAAACAAGGGAAATGAAAGCTTTAGCGTAAGTCTGTCAAGAAGACTCAATCGTTGCGTCACGTATTGCCTTCTAACCAATCATCTAACCAATCATGTGCTAATACTTGCAGTATAAAAGATTAATTGCGCTGTATGTTTTTGATTCACTATAAAGCAACGACTCGTTCAAACCAGTAGCCTGGCTAGTTTAAGAATCGAAACTACACCAAAGAGCTGTATTTTTCAGCTCCAGTTCATACATTTTAATCTATTCTACAGATTTCACATATTTCACATAAACGAGCACATTCTGCCTCATATATGACTAATCTATGTTACATATTGAGCTGGCAATAACAGTATTGTTAAAGAATCATCATTGCTGAGTCACAACAAACATAAGAAGACAGCAGGATATTAATCAGCCATGCTGAAGTAGTTGAGAAAACTGATTCCACCAGCGAGAGAGAGCGAGCGAACTCTCATCAGGGTGTAGTTGATGCTCTTCAGTGGATGTCCATGCTCAGAATATAGAACAATCCAGGAGTGTTTACATAGCTCATGGGTCAGATCCTCCAGCTGTCTGTTCAAATGGGTAATTAATCCTGAAATGAGGTAGAAGAAGTCACACGGCTGCCTGCTCTACCTCAGGAAAAGCACCGCGACATTATGCATGTTTATCTGCATCTGAATGACGGACTGAAACCTCTTCACACGTTCAACCCTCTGACTCATTCTGCTCACGTCTGCTGGACGAGCTGTCTGATGGACCAGCATCTTCCTGCTTTCGTACACAGCAATCTCCTCTAATCCTCTGTGGATCAAAAGAGCCAGGCTAGACTGGGCTCCTCTCCATTAAGCCGTGGGGTACACAGAAGCATCCCTTTCGCTTTTAGCCCCAGCACATGTTCTGATCAATACCGAGCCAATCAATCTGAACCGCTCCACTGTGAGGATCTGTCCAGGAGGAGAAAATAGAAAGATGGCTCACTGATTCTTACAGGCCTAGTGAGTATATGTGTTATGTGGGTTGTTGAAGGTAAGAGTTAGGCCGCTAACAGGAAGTGTACTGTCCAGAGTCACTGCAGCAAATAAAATGTAAGTTCCAGAGATGTTCGATGTATGAGGAGAAGGACTTTGGGATGCAGAGGAGGGATGATTTGGGGGATCAGACTAAAATCAAAGAGGTGAAAGCTATCTGTTAGCATTCCTGATGTCAAAGGCCATTTTTACAGCTATAGCGCAGTAAGTTTGTTTTATAATGCACATGGATATATTATAATATGAATAAAGTAGAAAAATAAAAAAGGAGATATTGTAGCAGAAAAATATTCAAAAAGATTCCTCCTCAGTCTAGATATATGACTATAGAAAACGATCCATTATCATTTCCTTTATATTTGAGATAATTAAAATAATGTCTATGATAATATATATACGCATACATTAATTATTTAATACTTATATATTAAATGTATATATTAACTACTACAAATGCAAGGGATGTAACAATACCCTCATGTCATGATTCGATACATATCACGATACTGAACTCACGATATGATACTATCGCGATCCTCCAAGACATATGATAAAAGGTTAACAAAAAATTAGCTGTTGATTAAAATGCTAAATTTAGTATTACATTGTGGTTATAAATGAATATGCTTGGAGTTGGTGCTGATGACACCAGAACAAAAAATATTCATGATTCTGAGGCTGAAAACAGAATTATTTTATGCTTGCACTCTTTCACTGACTAGATATATTTTAAATAATGTAGGCCACTTTTTACTGGTAACATAAGACATTCCCCCATTGCATTCCTATAGATTATATTAGTTTAATGTCGTACTGACACTAAAACTCTGTAAACTAGATTTTTTTCACACAGTCATTTTTACTTCATACAGGAACATCACTGAAGATGTGCCCAGTAGCATCAGTAGATGTATTTGCACAGATTCAATCAGTGATGACCAGGAAAGACTGGCTGACAACCACGAAAAGTGTGGTGACTACCGGAGAGTCGGTGACAGATCGGAGAGACGGCAACCGGGGCAGAACGGGCTGGCAACCCAATCTGTGTCTTCTGTGAGGGGGACTCCGACAACAAGCTACGATGAACCTAATGGAAAAATACCCCCAAGGGTGCCCGAGAGGCGGGGAGGATGAGCACCTGAAAGCGAGCTGCATTCACTGCCAACCCCATTAAGTTCACTAAGGAGCTGCTAGGGCAAAAGCGAAGCGACCAGCTGGTCTGCTCTCAGGAGGAGATTGATCATCTCCTGAAGGAAACATACAACAACCCAGCGATAGAGCAAGAGTTGGGAGAGTCTGATAGACCCTCCTGGGCCAAGTGTGCAGTTCAACATGTCAAAACTGCAGCTAAAGGAGGTTCGAGAGGTTGTCGAGAAAGCGCGAGCCAGAGAGAACAAGGGCAATCTGTCAGTGCTGTGGCTCGATCTGGCAATTGCATATGGCTCAATACCACACAAGCTCGTGCAGCTCACTCTGACAAAATATCATGTCCCCAGCAGAGTCAGAGACCTCATCGCTGACTATTACAACAATTTCAGGATGAGAACCTTTTCAGGAGCAGTGATATCAGACTGGCACAAAGTCAAGATCGGAATCATCACAGGCTGTACCATCTCCGTAATTCTGTTCTCCCTGGCCATGATTATGCTCACAAAGTCTGCTGAACCAGAGTGCAGAGGGCCCAAGACTAAGTCAGCTCAATGTCAGCCACCGATAAGAGCATTTATGGACGACCTCGCGGTCACCACAGAATCAGTTCCAGACTGCTGGTGGATTATAAAGGGTCTGGAAAAGCTAATGGAGGCACGGATGCATTTTAAACAAGCCAAGTCAAGATCAATGGTGCTGAGAAGAGGAAAGGTGGATGAGAAAAATCCCGACGATCACTGAGAAGCCTGTCAAGAGCTTAGGCAAGCTGTTTGACAGCACACTGAGGGACTCCGCATCCATCCAGTCAACCTGCACTGAGTTGGACAGATGGCTGAAGTCAGTGCACCGGTCTGGATTGCCAGGGAAGTTCAAAGCTTGGCTATACCAGCATGGCATTCTTCCCAGGATCCTGTGGACACTACTCGTCTACGACGTTCCAATCTCGACACTGGAAACCTTAGAGAGGAAGGTCAGCAGCCACTTCAGAAGATGGCTGGGACTTCCAAAAGTCTAAGTAGCATCGCACTTTACGGGCACCGCAACAAGCTGCAAATGCCACTCAAGTCCTTTGAAGAGGAGTTCAAGGTAACAAGAGCTAAGGAAGTGTTGCTATACAGAGACTCAAGTGATCCAAAGGTGGCAACGGCTGGGATTGAAGTGAGGACTGGTCGGAAGTGGAAGGCTGAGGAGGCTGTTCGACAAGCAGAGGTAAGATTACACCACAAAAGGCTGGTGGGGGTGGTAACAAGAGGCAGGGCAAGACTGGGTTCCTTTTCAACTCCCCACATTGACACCACCAAAGGGAAGGAAAAGCACTGCCTAGTTTAGGAGGAAGTGAGAGCAGTGGTCGAGGAGGAGAGAACCTGCAGGACAGTAGGAATGAGGCAACAGGGTGCCTGGACACGATGGGAGAACGCGATCGAGAGGATGCCCACTGTGCTCCAAGCGTGGAACCCTAGAGCACATTCTCAGCTGCTGCTCAAAGGCACTGGGAGAGGGAAGATACAAGTGAAGGCATGACCAGGTACTGAAGACCATTGTTTAAGCCATTGCTACAGGAGTCGATTGAGCAAAGTGCTCCCACCCCTCCAAACAGGCCAACGCCTTCGTCAGAGCTGGAGAGCAGCCAAAACCAGCCGCAAAAACATATACAAGCATCATGGCCACTGCAAGGGACTGGCAGCTGTTGGTGGACTTGGAGCGGCAACTCAAGTTCCCCAACTACGTTGTGACCACCTCCTTAAGACCAGATGTTGTTCTCTTGTCTGAGTCCACCAAACAAGTGGTTCTGTTGGAGCTTACAGTCCCTTGGGAAGACCACTTGGAAGAGGTCTTTGAGAGGAAGCTCGCCACGTACGAGGGACTAGTGAGCGAGTGTCGACAAGCCGGATGGAGAGCAAGGTGTCTCCCAATAGAGGAAAGATGCAGGGGCTTTATAGCCCAATCCCTGCCCAGAGCCTTCAGTCTGTTAGGCATTGATGGAGTGAGGAGGAAAAGAGCCACCCGCAATACCACTGAAGCGGCAGAGAAAGCCTCAAGATGGCTATGGCTCAAGAGAGGAGATCAATGGGGGCAGGGTAGCTAGATTTGCCAACTGGACAGAAACTGGGGTCTGATCAGCCACAGCTGGGTCGCCTGGATGAGGGTGTATGATGTTGAAAGACCCAAAACACCCAATGATTCCAGGAACATCACTGAAGATGTGTCCAATAGCATCATTAGATGTATTTGCACTGCACTTTGGGTGAACTATACACAATACATATTGTCACGATCCACGATACATATTGTTGCATTTTTGTATTGCGAGATATTGTGACACAAATAGTGTTACACCCCTAATAAATGCATATATTATATAAATTGTAATGTAAACTGTATATTTTAGCCGAAAAATAACGTTATATTCATACATTTAATAAATCTGCACACAAACACATATCAAACACATATATGGACACTAGCTATGTATTGTGACAATATTGCGAGAAAACATAGAACTACTAACTGAGGCTACTTTTAGACTAGTTCCTTCAATGGAAAATCAGATTTTTGCTGTAAGATTGTGTAATTGTGCAGGGCCTAAGCAGACACTGCTAACCAGCACAATCTTGACCACTTGGATCAGCCACACAGGATAACTCATGGCAGAGAGCTGAAGTTACTCTCTACACAGCAACAGATACACTGCAATTTCCTACTTTGCTCATCTGTGACAGCGTCTAAGCGTTCTGCTGAAAAGCTCATCATATTTAGCCTAAACTCCTCAAAGCCACTCCTCTCCTGCTTGTCAGTCACAGGAAGCCCAGGAGAACAGAGAAAGACTGCCATTCCTAAGAGTGTTAAAGTGTATGTGTAGGATTTGGAGAGCGCACCAGACTTTGAGCTCATGACAGCGGAAGAGTGTCACTGAAGGATTACTGATGGGTGCCAGCTTGTGTCAAGCCCTGAAGTAATCAATCTCTCTCTCGGCCCGTTTCTCTCTCTCTCTCTCTCTCTCTCTCTCATGTCATTCTTTCGCTGCCTGTATCCTCATCTGTCCTTCTCTCTCACCGCCACCCTTTCTATCTCTCTCTGACCCTCTCTCTGTCCTTCCTGCAGCTGCATAGCGAGGGTGATCTGTCCATCCCTTCTGTCTGAGAGCTCAGGCTGTCATCCAAGCGGAGGACCGAGAAGCTGGAACTTCTGCAGATTTGTCAAGGGGAAATACAGCGTGGCACCCGACAGATCTAATGCTCGACCTTTATCATCACGCTATCGCGGTCCACGCGAGGCGAGCGCACTGAGTCAAATAAATAAATCTCAGTGAATCAAAGCACATCAAAGGAGAGCCCGTTCAAAGGTCCATATGAAATTAATCTGACATAATCAGCTGACTGCAGAGTCGAGGAGAGAGCGTCTGAGCACGACGCCTCTGACCTATATCGGAAAGCAAATGATGAAGTCGAGAACAAAACTTCCCGTCGGTCCAGGTCAGTGGAAAAGCTTGTAACTAACAAGTTTTTTCCTGCTGAGAAGAACAGCAAATGCTGTGCTCTGAATGCTGGTCACCAGACAGTCATTGACAGGGAGTGTTCAAGCACAATAATGGTCACATTTATTGATCTAAAACAAATTCAAATGAGCTTTAGAGATATCAAAGTGGATATAATGACTGTTATGCTTATTCCTCAGTAGAGTTGGAATCGTGAAATGAAAAAAGTATACATTAATTTAGTTATCAACTGTTCCATCAGGCCACATTTTTATTCTTATCACCAACCGCTGAAACGCACAAACAGGCTTGTGTGATAGGCATTTTTAGTAGCAGATTTTTCCAGCATTATGTCAGGTTTCAAACACAGTATGTTTGTTTAGGTACCCCAACCAGCAACATTGAACATAAACATGCTTCATTAATGGCATTTGTTTACAGTTTTTCTCAATCGCTTTGGTGCGTTTCTCAGATCACAACTGGAATTCTCTTAAAACTACTTGTTCAGCCTCACATCATCTAGTCATAAGAGCAATTTCTCATTGTTTTGAACAAATTCCAAATCATTTATTACATTCATGCAATTGATTATGTACAGTACAAGTGTCTGCTGTTTCCTACAGTATCAAAATGTGTTATACTGGTTTTCTGTTGAATAGTCTTACCGCTCAAAACATCTAGGCATTAGTTCGTTGCATAAGCTATTAGATGCAAAATGGTTAATAGTTGTCATAATGCATCAAGTATATTTTCTATACATTTCTATTAGACTATTTTTTTGTAAATGTGTTCTGAATTGATGAATTGCAGAGTTGAATTTGAATTTCACCAATGAAGGGAAATGTAAAGAGCTAGATCGACCAATGATCAACTAAAAACTAAAATAGAGGTGCATGTCATGAACCTACATTTGGAAAGCATATATAGACAGAGCACAACACAAAGATACACACTGACAATGGAATAACAACAAGGATGACAAACAGGGTCAACAGTTGCGAAGAAGAAGGATGTGTGGTTGAAGGTACGGAGGAAAAACAGCGGAAGTTGAGACCAGGATTGTAGAGATGTTTCTGATGAAATAAGGGAAATATTGGACCATGTTCTCAATCATGACCTCATGGTCGAGGCTGGTCGAAGCCGAATGTTGGGAAAAACTCTGTCCTCAATCATTCAAATGTTTGCAGACATGAATAGGTATGTAATCAGCCAATGATCACAATACTGTAATACCGTATACGTACTGTAATGCTATATTACAGTGGACCATTTGCATTTTACAGTAAATATAATTTAGAGACATAATGTAACACACACACACACACACACGTGAGTATGTGTGTGTGTGTGTGTGTGTGTGTGTGTGTGTGTATATATACACTCACCGGCCACTTTATTAGGTACACCTGTCCAACTGCTCCTTAACACTTAATTTCTAAGCAGCCAATCACATGGCGGCAACTCAGTGCATTTAGGCATGTAGACATGGTCAAGACAATCTCCTGCAGTTCAAACCGAGCATCAGTATGGGGAAGAAAGGTGATTTGAGTGACTTTGAACGTGGCATGATTGTTGGTGCCAGAAGGGCTGGTCTGAGTATTTCAGAAACTGCTAATCTACTGGGATTTTCACGCACAACCATCTCTAGGGTTTACAGAGAATGGTCCGAAAAAGAAAAAACATCCAGTGAGCGGCAGTTCTGTGGGCGGAAATGCCTTGTTGATGCCAGAGGTCAGAGGAGAATGGCCAGACTGGTTCGAGCTGATAGAAGGGCAACAGTGACTCAAATAACCACCCGTTACAACCAAGGTGGGCAGAAGAGCATCTCTGAACGCACAGTACGTCGAACTTTGAGGCAGATGGGCTACAGCAGCAGAAGACCACACCGGGTGCCACTCCTTTCAGCTAAGAACAGGAAACTGAGGCTACAATTTGCACAAGCTCATCGAAATTGGACAATAGAAGATTGGAAAAACGTTGCCTGGTCTGATGAGTCTCGATTTCTGCTGCGACATTCGGATGGTAGGGTCAGAATTTGGCGTCTACAACATGAAAGCATGGATCCATCCTGCCTTGTATCAACGGTTCAGGCTGGTGGTGGTGGTGTCATGGTGTGGGGAATATTTTCTTGGCACTCTTTGGGCCCCTTGGTACCAATTGAGCATCGTTGCAACGCCACAGCCTACCTGAGTATTGTTGCTGACCATGTCCATCCCTTTATGACCACAATGTACCCAACTTCTGATGGCTACTTTCAGCAGGATAATGCGCCATGTCATAAAGCTGGAATCATCTCAGACTGGTTTCTTGAACATGACAATGAGTTCGCTGTACTCAAATGGCCTCCACAGTCACCAGATCTCAATCCAATAGAGCATCTTTGGGATGTGGTGGAACGGGAGATTCGCATCATGGATGTGCAGCCGACAAATCTGCGGCAACTGTGTGATGCCATCATGTCAATATGGACCAAACTCCCTGAGGAATGCTTCCAGCACCTTGTTGAATCTATGCCACGAAGAATTGAGGCAGTTCTGAAGGCAAAAGGGGGTCCAACCCGTTACTAGCATGGGGTACCTAATAAAGTGGCCGGTGAGTGTAAGTCTTTTTAGGGCCAACAGTAAAATAATAACTGTGAATCCTGCCAGGCTCTTGCAATTAATATCCCATAGAGTAATGTGTAAATTCGCCATACAGGTAAAGTGCTGTCTTGTGCATTTTCAATCACTGTCATCAAAATCTTAGCCATAGTTTACATTTGAAAATACTGACAGAGTACACTGCTATATTTACAACATGACTAAGCATCTTGTTTGTGAACAATGACACAAGGACTTCTGATGGCACTGATGTGTTCATTGACATACATATTTCCTTTTGAGAGATCATGATTTTGAGCAATTTACAGGATTTTGCAGGTAATCCATTGTGTGGGGCTGTTTGTATGAATTGTTTTGAGAAATGCACAAACTGGTTTGCAAATCTTAAGGATGATTTACCAAAGCAACTGAAAAAAAAACTGTACAGGACCATAGAAACATGCATAGACAGGACAGAGAGATAGAGAGGAAGGATGGACAGACAGACAAACAGAGATTCACTAGAAAAGCCATGCTTGAAATCTGTGAATTTTTTTTTTATAAAAAGGCTGTGGTTGCCACAGATTTACAGTAAAAATGAAAAAAAGAAATGGTAGCAACATTTTAAGGTTTACAGATTTACCTTGCAGTAAAACATTTAACTGATATAATGTTAATATAACAAAGTACTAAAATCTGTGTTGTACCATACTGTAATATACTGACAACTACAAATAGTAAAAAGAAAGCCACAGAATGAATCAATGTTCATCTCAAATATAATTTCCACAAGCTGAGATAAATACTAATATAGAAGGTACATGGACACAAATACAAAACACCATTGGGTAACACTTTATTTTATGGTGTCCGTGATACAGAGTCATTTCTTAATTAATTGCTTAGTAGTGAACGTTGTAATAACATGTAACAAAATGTAATTAACATGTAACTAAGTTATGGAACAGCCTGTACTTACAGATTGTAATTATGCATATTAATAGGTAGCTTGTAATATGCACATGATTCTGTTTGTTAACATCAGGAGTTCATCACTAAAGCTCAATCATCCGTTAATTAATCACTGAATTATATCATTAACTTCAACACTACTTCAGTGTTACTCCAACACTCTGTAGTGTGGACACACACGTGTTCATTTAAAACAGAAGATTTTGCAGTGGGGTTAAAAGGGTTAAATGTGTCAAATAAAAAAAAACAGAGAAAAGCGTAATTTAACAGTAATCACCTGTAAATTCATTTACGGCATAAAACTGTAGAAAAATAGCAATTTACTGGCAACCTAGCTGCCAGTAGACTACCGAAAAATCAAGGAAAAACAGTAATATACTGTAAAATGTAACAGTCAGATTTACTAAATGAAAGAAGTTATTTTCACTGAAATATTAGAGAAATTTCATAGAAAAAAGTTATGCGAAGTCAATAACTGATAAGGAGAGTAAATATTAAACTGATGTTTTTTTGCACAAGATGATACAGGAGAGATCTGTTAGTTTAAAATGAGTTTTGTGGGTCACCATTGTGCTGGAGAGTATAGCATGTGCTTCAGTCAAAGATGAGCAGAGAAATACTGACGTTATTCTGCCTGTTGTTTTATTTAAAAGCAGTTACTGTGTAGTTGCTGATGCAGTGACAATCTTCTTGCTAAGTACTTTAGCACATACATGTGTGCTATTGTTCGCTAAATACAAAGTGCAAAGATTTGAGTTAAAGTCATGTTTTTAATTAATTCACTATTACACATTAGGTTTTTGCAGTTTTATATTAAGAGATATTAATTTTCAGTGGACTCAAATTACGTAAATTCACAGTACAAACGGTATACAATCGGTATAAACTCGAACTGTTTGCAGCAATTGGTTTCTCAAATGATACGAGTTACCATCCATGGTATTTTTACGGTAACATACTGTAAAAAAGGAGAGCAGTAAATTAGCAGTAAAGGGCTATAAAATTAACAGTACATTGCTGGCAAACAGCTGTCAGTAGATTACCGTTATTATACAGCGCAATTTTTTACAGTGGTTTTTAGTAGGGTGGTTCAGGACAGCTTGTGGAGGCTTTGTGCGGGAAATTGAGCTTTCACAGCGTTAAGCTTTGTCACAGCAAATAACCAAGAGCAGGTTTAGCAACGTGCCAGTTAATTATGTTGTGGTTGCTCATATACTTCTTGTTTTTCATTAAAGGCAACAATGAGCTGCAGCTTTCTGTGCTGCGGGCAGGTGTGTGAGAGGATTTGGCTGCTGTACCATCAGCTGTGCTGACAGCACCATCACAGCAGGGAAAAATGCAACTCTTGTTGACCGCTGTTGAACCTCAAAAGATATGCACTTCCCCTCGGAGCCTGATGATGGAATTTGTATTTTCAAGGGCTTTCATGTTGGCTCTTCCACGCACCATGACCAAGACTGAGGAGAAAACTTGCAAAGTAGCCTATATAAAAAGGTTTTCAGATGCAGAGAATGGGGAATTTGAGTAGCAATTTTAAGGACTTGTGAACAAATAGCTATATTTGCATTAAATTACATCATTTTATTGTTATTATTCCTTTATGTCATTTTATGTTTTTATAGTTTATATTACTTAATATTTCCTTTTTATTGTTGTTTCATCCTATGATTGTGTGGTTTTAATAGATATTTGTCTTCATGAGTTAGGGATAAGATGCTCCAGGACAGCAACATACGCAGCTAAGATTATTCAATAAACTCTGCTCTGTTCATTATCATCACTTCGTCTCCTGCTTCTGCTCTTCCCTAGCTTTCTCACTCTCAGGCTGATAGAGGACTTTTTCTTCTTCTATCCTCTGGGAGGGACTTGACGTCCAGGGTCGGATCTAATATACAGTATTTTATATTTCTGACGTGGAGATCCATCCGATCTAACATTTTGACACAAACATTTCAACAACAAAAAAAATTAAATTGTTATACGAATGTTAAGGTAATATTCAATTTTATAATTTTATAATTATGGGAACATTAATTTTGAATGTTCTCTGTAACATTCTGAAACAAGTAGCAATATTAAAAAAAATATTAGACACACATCCATCTAAAACATTTCAGGGGGAAAAAAATGCAAAGAACGATGTATAAATAATGTTTTTGTGCTAACGTTTTTGAATGTACACTGTAAAAAAAAATATATGATCAATAAAGTATGACGACATGTTTTTACATTGCTTAACTCATCAAAATAAGTTAAGCAATTTTCAACTTTTTAAAGTTATACAAGTTTTCAGTAACGTTAATAGAACATATCTGTAAAAAAAAAAAAAGTTGCACAATTTTTAAGTACAATCAACTTGGATGTTTTAGTCATTTCAACTTAAATTACTTTAATTTAATGTAATTTATACTTTAAATTACTTTAATTTAACTTAAAATACTTTAACCTTGCCAGACTGTAAAAGTTCTAAGAATGTTCCCTGATAGCTGGTTTACTTGAGACTTGTAATGTCCGCAACACTGCTTTAAACTCCCATATTTAATATAAAGGCAGTGTTTCGACCCTGCTGGATCTTCTTCAGGCAAATTTCTGATTTATTGGATGGGAGGACCCCTATAAATTCCTTTCATTTATCAATTTATCAACTGAAAACATGATAGACTAATCAATTCTTTATCAATTCGATTTAAGAATGAGATTCGATTCAAATCAAGCAATTCACATTTTTTACCCAGCCCTATTAAATAAAACATGGTTATTTATATTTGAAAAACATTTGTCTACAAAATCATCTGGTTCAACCAACGTGTAGGAACATACAGAGAATAAGCAAAACAAAAACAAAAAGTCAATTACATCACATAATCCCACCTATACAGTGTCAAAAAATTACATGATCAATAAGTTATGACAATATGTGTTGTTATATTGCTTTAACGCATCAAAATAAATTAAGCAATCAGCAATTCAGTAATTTAAGTTGAAATTACTTAAACATCCAAGTTGGTTGTACAACATTTTTAAAATACTTAAATTTAAGGCAGCAACTATTTTTAGTGTACAGACCTTCGTGACTGTCAAGGTCAATAAGTCTCTTGAAATACCAGATAAATTGACCGCTTTATGATAAAGTGGTGCAACTTCTCAAATATATACAATCATATTTGTGAATTAGTAATTCATGATATTTATTTTAAAAAAAAATATATATATATATATATATATATATATATATATATTACAATATTGATACAGATGTACAATATTGATTCAGATGTTCAAATGTTTTCAAGGTGTAAGAAATATGCAATCTGTATCTCACATCAGGGAACTGGACTATGGGCAGTATGTGGGCAAAACCACCTGAGGCTGAGACTATGGTGGAGAATCTTCTTCAAAGCGCTCGAGCATCATGCTTAGATTGTTCTGGATCAATTGGCATGGAGAGGTAGCAGGAAGAGCGCTATTCTCTATAAGTCCCACGTGAACTGAACTCAATCAGCAGCCAAGCGCGGTGGCCATTGTGCTGGGGTATAATTGGAACTATGAGATTTTATTAAGAGAGAGTAATTGCATGTGCTCCTCATCAGGGTCTCAATTGTGCTGTCTCTGGTCAGAATAAAGACTCCTAGGACAGAATGGATGTTTACTGTCATCACTGTGGCGGCCGAAAAATCTTACCTTCCTCCTCTGCGGTTTATCTTTACTCTTTCTCTCTAAAGTACCGTTCAAGCTTCTATTATCTTCCATATCTTTTCACTAGAGAGAATTTTCCCCTCTGGTCTTTAAGGATATGTCTTTTGTCTCTGACCTACCTCAGGCTTACGGAAAAGCATGCCAGTTTAAAAAATATATATATATATACTGACGCACAAAATCAGAGAGACGTCAGTGCTCCCCGAGGACAAAGAGAAAGACAGGGAACGCCATTTTCTTCAGACTCTCAAGTCAGGGTTAAATTAAAGGCAAATGGCTGATAATTTACTAGCAGCATAAAATTGAAGTATCGCTACTTAACATTCTCTCCTCGTTTACTTCTAACCTAATATTTCTTTATGGACTTAAATGAAATCCCTTTTGAAGCATCCTTAATTCAGCCCCGCACTTCTTTATTGAGATTTCCAGACCCCGGGCTTTGAAAACAAGTGGTCACTGAATTTGGTCTCCGAACCTTGCCCTCTCCGGTGTGATAAATAGATAAGGAGGAATATCCGGAGCTTCTCACTCAAATCCAGTATGTAATCCTCAGATTGTTGTTCTGCCACTTCCCATTTAAGCCTCTTGGGAGACAGATTTTTACAATACTTAGTCTCTTTTTTAATCCTTATTCTTTTGCTCTTCTCAAAGACAGCTAGTTTCAGTATGCAAAGAAATGTAAGTCACACGTCACAGTGAACAACTTTTTGGTGGAATGGTGTGTACAGACTCTATCAAAGTCCCACATGTGTGCTGGTGCGAGTTGGAGAATTAGCCAGCTAAATAAAAGAGACGCTACTGACATAATCACATTTTTCGGTAGAGTGACGGTACCTCAGTTTTTTTTTTTTTTAATAGTGTAGCATTTATAGTAACAAGCTGTTCCTGTTACAGCTCAGGAAATAATCAAACTCTTTTTTTTTTTACGCCCTCTTTCTCTCTCAAGTACTAGGTGGTCTGATTTATGGTTCATTTCAATTAGGTTTAATTTAAGTATTATGCGATTTTAAGTACTGTATTTATATCCGTGTTCAATTTTTTAAATAAACAATACAGTTATTTAATTAAAAAGGGTATGTTTTTGAAAATCTTCAAAGTAGCTTCTTCAAAAATTTACAAACCAGCACCAACCAAAATGCTCTCAAGCCATATGCACACTGCCCATTATAATCTGATTTAAATAAAAAGAAGATTTACGATTTAACACGACTTAATAAAAGCAGCAAGCCACCACGAGTGTCACAATTTGTTATTAGTGGTGTGTTAATCCAGACATCTGTGATCATCACAAACAGGGACAAAACTACTTAACATGTATTTTATTCAGCAAGAATGCGTTAAATTGATCAAAAGTGACAGCAAAGACATTTATAATGTTACAAAAGATTTCTATTTTAAATAAATGCTGTTCTTTTGAGCTTTCTATTCATCATAGAATCCTGATAAAAAGTGTCAAAATTGAACATTGATAATAATAAGAAATGTTTCTTGAGCATCAAATCATCATATTAGAATGATTTCTGAAGGATCATGTGACTCTGAAGACTGGAGTAATGATGCTGAAAATACAGCTTTACCATCACAGGAATAAATTACATTTTAAAATATATTCAAATAGAAAACAGTTATTTCACAATTATGAATGAATTATATCTTCACATATATCTTATATATTCACAATTATATCAAATAAAAAAATGTAGGCCTAAATACTGTGAAATATTTTTTGATCAAATAAATGTAACCTTGGTACATTTCTTTCAAAAACAAACCTTTGAACAGTAGTGTGCAGTGTTGTAGAAAGTTACTTTTAAAAGTAATGTTACAATATTGCGTTACTCCCTAAAAATGTAACTAATTGTGAAGTTACTTTTTATGTAAAGTAATGTTACATTACTTTTGCATTCTTTTTCTTACCATTCTGGATTGCAGACGAATACTACGCAGGAGAAGAAAGTTCAACACTCTGTTAATCTAAAGTCATTTTTGCTTATTATTAGTATGATTGAATTGGATCATCGAAGGTTAGCAGCAAAGTCATTGGTTACTAAACTGAGATTAAATACATAAAGTATAGTTGTGTTATTTAACCAATTTAATTATTGCAGGTGTGCGCAATATTCTGAGTTTGCATTGCACAGTTTTTATTCATATTGAGGAATACTGAATCTGTTTTTGTGCAAGTGAGAACTAGAACTACAAGAACCATCATGTTTACATAAAGCACACAACCTCTGCACTTACAGTACTCACGATTTCTCTCAATATGGGGACAGGAGAGCTGTCAGTCAACACATGGGAAAACTAAAGAAACTTGTGTTACTTATTTGAAAATGTAACAGATATTTTATTGTAAATGTAAAAGTAATGCATTACTAGTTACTTGAAAAAAAAAGTAATCTGATTACATATCTTGCATACTTGTAATACTTTACCCCAACACTAGTAGTGTGTATATTAAATTTGGAACGGAATATATCAAATGCCCTTACTACCTGTCAGATATCTCTAATATAGGTGTTCTTAAAACTTAAAACTGGCTGACATCATCTTTGGGGGTGTGGTTTGGTAGGAGGGTGAAGTCTAATTCAGTGGCTACATTGTAGAAGCCAGTGTAACGTTAAAATCGCTTACAGCGCCGTTGAATCACGGCCCACCAACTGCTCAATGCAGTCCGTCAGATTTCGAGTGGTTACTGCAGTCCTCCATCACCAGCACAGCACGCTCCAGCTGGCCTGCTGGGCGAATATAAAGTGATTGCTGTCGTGTATCATTTCTCTTTTGATCTTAGAAGCTTACTCTCAGCTCCTTGCAGGACAGCTCCACTGCATGCACACACACACGCACACTCGAGGAAATCTAGCATGGCACAAACAAACTCAGCTGTGTATGCAAACACACAACTGGGAGCTTTCCAATATTAGCATCTTAAATGGCACAGACTGATGGATCAAGTCATGAGGATAATATGGCACACTTCCATAATTGCTGCAGCAATGCTTGCAGACAAGTGGGACAGAGCTCAAGGCTGCAGAGACAATAGAATGAGATGCTGGACAGTGACTCACTGAGGCTTTTAAGGTGCAATTAGAGAACAGTGGATGAGTTTTAAGGTGAAAGTGCTATGGGAGTTTATGAATCACACTGTTTTCCTGGTTCTTTCCCTCGATATAAGGTTAATCGGGCACTATAGACCCCACTAGACCGCTTTTAGTGGGTGGAAGTAATTGCGAAATTGCAAGAAGACCACAAAATGCTTGCTGTACAGTGTGGAAGAAAAAAAAGCATTTGTGGTCTGCAAAATTGCATACATGCTTGAATGCATCAGACTAGAAGCGGATTTTACCGATAATGATAACTAGGTTGGCCCACGCTGGCAGATCACCGAATAATCAACCGATAGTTAAAATGGATACTGAATGAAAACAAACAAAACGCATAAATTAGTGCTGAACTTTATTACAAAAATTGAAAAACAATACTGATCCATGAAAAATGTACTGTACTTTTTAAATATAAAAACTATTTAGAAATGAATTATACATTGATCATTCATGTTAGCTCATAGTGCTTTAACTATGTTAAAGACGGGCATCTATAACCATGACTATTTAGATTTACATGAAATGCTAACACTTTACAATAAGGGTTCATTTGTAAGTTAACATATAAGGTTAATAAAAGTATTATTCGTTGTTAATTTTAACATGTACTAATACATTTTTACATTTTAAAGTTGTATCTCTTAAACATCTACACAAAGGCCACAGCACTGACATTGGACATGTGTATTGTATGCATAATATTATACTTTATTTGCTTCTATTTTAGAACACTTGATTATCTAATCAAAAAAGCAAAATATGTTTAACAGTGACAATAAAAAAAATAAAAAAAACTGAAATCAAATGCATTTGTGATTTGTTTATATGTTTCTGTTTAAATATGCAACTCCGCAGCATAAAGAATGCATTAAAGCGACCAGCTGGATAAAAACTGATGCAAATAGATGGTAACAATCGTGACTAAACATTTGGGCGAGAGATTTTGTTAAATTTTTTTAACCGCTTGAGGTAATGTTAGCGTCCTCAGCCTCGACAGCAAACTTACTGCTGTTCTCCACTAATGCAGCATCTAGTCAACAAACATTATACTTCATAATAATATGAAACACGTACAGTACTGTTTCATTGTCTGCTTTAAATCCACATCTGAAGTGTGAGTGTCCCTGTCCCACTCTGTGCGAGCGCAGTTTCACGTGTCAAAACAAACACCACGAGACATCAGTGAAAGTTTTTATTTCGCCTCTAGAGGTCGCTCTCGCACTGAACAATGACGGCGCACCCTTCTCATTCGCTCCAGCAACGGATGCAACCAGGATAAACTTTGGGTGTGGATTTTTGAAGATAACCGATTGTTCCAGTCAATTAATCTGCAAAACGATCAATCGGTTGACCTCTACATCAGACCACTGCTTTTATTAAGATAACTTGATGGCGATGGTCAGGAGTTCATTTTCTGTTCATGGGGGCTTATTGCAGCTGAGCTGGACTCAAGAGGTTAATAATGACGCTGTCCTCGTGGATTCTGTAAAGGAATAACAAGAACAAGGTTTTTGGGGCACTAAAAGAAAACAGCTTGTCAATAGGAGAGGGGGAAGCGAAGCTCACCCATGCTGCGTATCTGTGATTTTCTGCGCTTCTTTCTCATCTTGCTGCACAGTTCTCAACAGCTGCACCACATGCCTTGTGCACCTGATGACCTCAGAGCCTGCCGAAAGTTCCCAGCATGGCCTTTCAATATTGTGGACCTCTGTAATGAACATGTGCCAACAAGTGTGTGAAACACACACACACACCTTATTTCGCCAGATAATGAAAGCTTTGCTGAAACGACTAGCTGACTGGTCAACCAGCATGATGTTCATGGTGAGTTTGGTTGACTTCTTAGTAGGATAGTTCACAAAAAAAAAAAAATCCCACCATAATTCTCTCCGGATCTCCGGATCCAAAACCAAGCGAAGAAACCCCAGTAAAATGTGTTTAATCTTAATAGGATTTTGACAGGTAAGGCATGATGGTGATTCTTCATCTATCAGTAAATAATCAGTAATGTGTAAATCTTGGATTGGGTCAGTGAAAAAGCTGGAAAAATCATTGTTGCGCCCTATAAACAGTCTAGTTTGTCATTGGGCATTTATGATATCTGACAACTTGATTCTCATCATACATTTGGAAATATGTTGATGTTGCCTGGCAATGTAGGAGTGCAGCCATAAAATCAACGGGGCATCTGCAGAATGCCGACCATTGTGCAATTAAAAATAATTACCGCAAGCTTGTCCATTGACTCAACAGCGAATTTCAACAAAGGAGGATTATTCATTCCATTAACATGGCACTATATCGGAGTGGGTTGCCCTGGCAATGACTTTGTAACCCAGGAGTCATAAGGGGTGCTCACCAGGGGAGAACAGTGCAAATAATCTGCAGATAATGTACCAACCTGCTCCACCATCCTGTCCACAGCATGATCCAATTGTATGATTAACACTAAGTGTTGAGAATAAAACAAGGCAACAAGACATTAATCTGCAGTGACGTGAACCCTCTGTGTCTCTGTATGTCAGCACATGTCCACATTCAACCGGACATATTTGTAAACAGCGTTTCGTTTCAAAACGCTCTCTGGCCACAGTTTTCCAGAAGCTGCTCGTCCTCGCTGACAATTCTGATTAAATCACAGTGTAAAACGTCATGAACGCACACTGAGAGACAGGACATAATAAAGTTCTCATTTTATTAGCAAAATATCCTGCCTCTTACTGGTGCGTCTCAGCTTTCGGGAAGTAAGTAAAACTCAAAAAACTAAATAAAATGAGGTCACACTCAGTCGCCATTTCAAATGGTCTGAAATGAAACTTCCATCACTGCAACGAAATAATTATAATAATTATGACCAAATATTCTGTCATCTTAGCAGGAATGTAACATTTATCACTAACACTTTAAAGTTTTTTTAACAAGTTAGACTATTTTAGGGTGTCTCGGTTACAGTGTAATCAGAACTGATTGACATCCTGAATATTAATTAACTTCATGATCTTTGTTAATGTAAGTTAATAAAACAGAACAGTTAATTGTTAACTCTAATTGTTATTATTAATAGAGACAAATTTAGAATTAGTTTTCAATGTAAGTTCATGTTAACTGTTATACTCATGTTAACAAATGGAACTTTATTGTAAAGTGTAACCCGTTGATCTTTGGTGAACATTATTTCACCAAGTATAACATGTTCCTGAATCAACATCTTTGTTGACAACATTTTAATCAACGATTTGAGGGACACGTTTACAGTTTATGCCAAGTTTAGACTTACAACCATAATTAGGTTATTCACCATAATTTCCCTCTGATTTTATGAGATACCTTATGGGTTGGGTTAAGGAGTACATTTTAAGAAATGTCTTACTTGGCAAAATCACTGTGACCTTGGTCTTTAAAACTATTAAACACTATTACATATTAAAGTAAATAGCAGGCACAACAATGTTGGTATATAGATATCTATGGGCACATTATGCATCGCACGACTGAACAAGCATTCTACGTTTTTCACACTCCACGCTACTGCGTCTTCAAAAAGCTACATTTTCGTCGGACAAAAAATAAATCAAAAGTCAAAAACTCAAAAACAATATGCGTTTTTTAATGAATCTGGATTAATGTGGATATAGCCAAAGGACCCCTGCAGAGTTCTGAAGACATTGGATCACATAAGAGCTGTCAGAACGCTTTCCACAAAGGCTGACGTTATCTCTCACTCCTCACCGACCAATGATAGTGCACAGTCAAAAACCCAGGGATTAAACCGAGGCCAGAGGATATGGATGGAGAGAAATTGGACAGGACAAAACAATCGTCCCGTAAGTGGAAAGGACGAGGAGACACTTTGAGGTTGCCGCTCTCTCTTGTTCGGTTGATAGATGATATTTGAGTGCCTTTAGCTGCTGACATTTCCAAAGGCGAGTCTTTGAGATGCCACAGTGAAAGCCTGATGGTTAAAGAGTAATTCACTCCTCTTACATCAGAATAGGAGGCTATTGATTGGACAGTCAGGTAAAAGTATGATTGCAAATGACCCTTGAAATTGAGGTGGCACACCACCTCTTCATTGTATATTGAAATGTGCAGCTCTGCAAGAAAACGAAAAGACTTTGGTCGAGCAAATTTTCCAATACGGCGAGCTGTTTGATGTGATTACTGTAAGTAGCTTTTAATTCAAGTAACATAAACTGCACTGCTATTGTAAAGAGGGTGCAAATTACAGTTTGAGAGCATGTTATTAGCGCAAATAGACCCCGATCCGCTTCAAAAAGACACAGTGACATCCATGTGGCAGAATGGGTCTGTCACAAGTTAAATGCAGTCCATATATCAGCCAGAAATGCATAAACAAGCAGGGAACTTGGGGTTCGGGAATCCGAGAACTCTGACTGACAGTGCTCTGTCGTTGGGATTAGAGACATTCATTTCTTCCTGAACTCAATTACATTTTACAAAGGCTGACATCCCCAGTTAATTGCAGACTTTCCACATGAGGGAATTATTCGCACTTCTATATTCCCTGCCCATGTGTGCTCTGTTCCGGCTGTGGAGTCCCCATCTCCTATTTGAAAAATATTACAAATGACTTTGATTTAAATACACTTCTGGAGTCTGAGAGGAGGAGCTCCGTTTTAAATAGTTCAGAGAGCGTCTTTGAGAGCACTGTGCAAATCATTTTGATGACATTTAGCAGTTGGACTAGATGATCCTGTTTCTCTCTGCAGGCCTCGAGTTTGGATCCCCAGTGACAGGATAAAGAAAACAGTAAGGATGGAGTGAGACGGAAAGGTGCGCTGGGAGTTTTGAATACAAAAAGGATGGAGCTAGGAGGATAACCTCTGGCAGTTTAGTAATGTGAAAAACTGCTCAAAACTGTCTGAGAGGAGCACAGAGATGGGAAATGAGTGGGGTGGTGTTATTGCCCAACTCATTTATTACAGTTTACATTTATATAAATGCCGTTTTTTTTTTTTTTTTTTTCTGACTTAAGTATATATTTACATGTAATTTCACAACATTGAAATATGGTTAAACTGCCGAATGGACTGACAAACATTAATTTTAAACTAAAATCTACTTTGTCATTTCTTCTGAAACTTGTAAGCCATGTACTTAATTATTGTGGCGAGCAGGACGAGTCAGAGGCCCGTGGGAGAACTTCATTTGCATGTAGTAAACTGAGAAAAACTGAGTTTTAGGCAGCCGATGTCACAGTATGCGACATAACTTGCACCTGCATCAAAAGTGCAACCTATGTATACAATTTAATTTGGCTTTGGTGATCATGGTTGCATTCAGAATAGCATTTATGTTGGTGCAAACCCTTTTCGTCTGTTCTAGTATGTCGAGGAGCTGTTGTTGCTATTTTTGGGATTCTGATTGGCTAACGTGGGCTTGAGATTCTCGTTACACTGCCACCTACAGGTTTGGCATGCTCTTGATGGCATATATACACGGGTTCGTGTAAACAAACACTTTTCTGAAAACTGACAGGTGTGCACTATGTTATTTTTGAAAACGGAGAGGGTGAAATGTCCATTTATGAAAATAGCCGCCCACGTGTAAACGTACCCTAAGAGGAGGATCGACGATTTATGTTGGATTTATGTTGTGTTTTGTTATATGTGACAGCAGTCGTCCGTGAGGGGCTGCTGTCTTTAATTTCATTTTGTATTTGTTTATTTTACGTTTATTAAAGTCTTTGAATGTTCGACGGTTCCCGCCTCCTTCTTCCCATAACATCTAACCTTGCTACAATTATATTTTGAAATAACACAGTTGTAATGATGAAGTTGCAATTTAGTACATTTACAATAGTGGAAATAGTGATAGATGTTTTTACATATGTTCAGAGACTTGCACCTAAGAATTTCCCCGTCGGTACACTTGTGATACAATAAGATGTGTGACAATAAAGAGAATAATAAAGAATAATACACTAAGTGTAAATATAGTAGTTAGATGCTATTAATACTTAGTACAAATAGTGGCAGATACTATTATACGATAACAATATTTTCAGTGTATATGATTATATTTACTATAATCAAAAATTAATGCTGCTTTATTGGGACTTTAACTTGTACTTGACATTACCTCCCTTGTTAAACACTTTATTACCACTATTAAATAATCGTTAGGAACTTTATTTCCACTTTTCAAATATTTTCTTAATTTTTATTTTACTGACACAATAAATAGGTTTTGAAGCATGAATTAAATGTTTTGGGTGAGTTATTACGTTTTGCAGACATGCCATAGAGTTCTGATGTTCCAGCAAACAGTTGTGACAATTGAGCTTACAGTTTAGAAAATGTTAAGACTGTTTAGAAAAATGTGCCAAAGTGATTGAGAAAAACTGTCAAATGAATTCCTCACCTAGTTGATATGTGATGGGAAAAGAGAGAAGAATGAGAAGAAAAAAGGCAGATTTGAACTTGGGTCGGTCAGGCCGAAAGCTAACGCCACTGCTCCTGTTATTAGAAGGGTCATTTCTTTTGTAATTTTGTCTGGCTCAATCAGACAATGCTGGGTGGAGTTAGTGTAAATAACCTCTGCTAACAAGACATTTTTTACAAAACTTTACAAAAAACATTTAATGTAATATCTCATACCACACTATCAAGTTCTTTACACTTTAGGCAACACATCAAAATACTTCTTTAAAGCAAAAAAATATTTTTTAAACATACGTATTTAAAATTGTGTACTGAAGAATGTTAAGAAAAGATGCACGATTTTTTGGCCACCATGTCGGTACTGATATATGTTCTTTTTTGATGTGATCGTAATCGGCCTGGTGAGAAAATGTGGCTGATATATTAAAGTCGAGAAATAATGGATTATTTACTTCAGCTGAGACACTCTAGATGCACACTGTTGAATTGCTTGAAATATGTTTAGAATCACTTCAAAAAGCAAAATACAGTAGAAAGTCTGTCATATAGGACACATAAAATTGTCATGAGAACATTATAATTGTGTGCTTGGGGCATGGCTTTTAATGGTGAGACTTTTGTTTTTGTAATCAGGCTCTCAAAAATTATATAAAAAATTGGATTTAGACATATCGGCCAATATATCGGTTATCGGCTTTCAAATATAAAGAATTATCGGTTTTGGTACCAGCCAACATTTTCATATCGGTACATCCCTATTTAAAATACACTTAAATGGCCTTTTATTTAACTATTTTCTTGATATTCATTGATATTAATATGTGATTAATATTACACTTTATTTCATTCAAGTAGTTTTTTTATATATATATACACTTTTAATATTTGATGTACGCTACATTCAATACAAAAAAAGTGCACTTGTCGAGTTGAGACCACCTGATCCCACTGCAAGTAAATACACCCCCCTTACTGTTATTGTCATACGCATTAGGTGGCTAAATCCGAGGCATTAGGATAATCTCGCTGGATAACAATAATATGGTTTAAGACAACGAACAGATGAACGGATATCCATGGCACAGATCCATCACAACATCACTGCACCTTTCGCCACATCTGGACCACCGTGTAATTCGTCTGCTTGATTCTCACCTCTGTTTCCTCCAGCGGGTGATCTCACTGAGGCATTATCCTCTCACTTCCCATTAATGCCATTGTTTGTATGATCTTACTCCATGCAGACACACAAAACAACAAGCCCAGATGGCTTACATGTTTACCACTCATCATGCAAAGATGGTCCGCACCCTATTGTTATATTTTTCCATGCTTGTTCTGTCATATATATAATGCCCAGAGCAAATCACTTAACCTAAATAGGTTCTAGAAGTGCTGCTAGGATTAGATCCAGACTGGAGAATTGTATTGCTGGCCAATATGGCATAGCTGTGCACTACATGGTGACTGAATGGCAAGTTGAATTGGATATGGGCACATCTGCTAAGCCCCAATAAACTCATTGTGCTCCTTTAACAATTCACTGGCATAGTTAGCAGATGCATTTAATGTGTGGTAAGCCTGTTGTATTTTGCTTTATCAGCAGCTGGGGTGAGGAATTCAGAGTCGGCGAGGTGTCATATTAATAAAGGGACAGTGTGTCACATGTTTTTTTTTTCAGTTCCTGTAAGGCTCGCAGTGAATGGACTTCCCACCAGTCTATGTCACTCTTGTTATTAAACAGGGCAATCTCTCAGACTGACACGTCCCGTGGGGACTTTGGCTTCTGCTGTACGCTGAAGGGCCACAAGCTGTTCTCCGTGGTATAGTGCATACATGCGTGTATTTTTATTCAGTTTTTACACTACTCTAATTTTGGCATTTTTTTATTCTGTGTATTTACACAAATTAAACCGTAAAATATATTACACAGATACACTGATTTAATTATGACATTTTTGGGTGCACTATCCCTTTAATGTATATTTTTTATGTACTAAATTGCAACTTTATTATTACTTATGTGGACATTTATTTATATATGTAAGTTTCAATCAAAATTACATTAACATATATTTTAGTTTATCATAAATTCTTGTTGGCAGTACACGTATACAGTATTTCAAAGACATGTTAGTTCTCTATTTTTATCCCGAGGTTACCGTAGTCAGATCCGGGCCGTATCCGCCTAGACACGACCACAACGCATCCCTGAAGTGTCAGCAGAGATTGTGTCAACTAGACTCTCCCGTGTGAAGGCCTCATCGACACGACAGCCATCGGCACTGATCCTCAACAAACCCGTCTCCATACCGGCGTGACGAATCCGGTCTTCAACCAGATGGAACTGGATACATATTCTGACTGTTCTGATCCAATCTGACTTCTGACCTGCTGCCTGAATCATAATCATAAACTGATTCAACAATATTATTGATCTGACTGCATTGATACTGTTGTAAAAGAACTGAACTGAGCTGGACGATGACATGATCACTGTTTTCTCCAGAGCGGCTGTATAAATCAACTAAATTAATAACTAATGATTTTTACAACCGAAATGAATTAACAAGCCAGACAATGACACTATTTTCTTCTTCTAATAATGAAATTTCATATAAATATGCACTTCAAATCACTTCACATTAAATAGTACTCTTAAGTTCAACTAATTGCATTTAATTTAAATGTAAAATGTCATACATTTGCATTTAATCACAATTAACATGCAATTTTTTTTATTTTTATTTTTTTTTATTTTTTTTATTGAACAATTATTCATGTACAAACAGTAAGGCAATAGTAACAATTCTTTACATTAGACAAACAAATACATACAGCACAGGTGCATGAAATAAAATAAAACTCAAAATAAATAAAAATAAATAAATAAAATAAAGTAGGGGCTAAGGTTTTTTTGTTAAATCATATTCTTCTATGACAGATAAAAGACTAATTGCATTTTTCTTTTTTATCACTTTTAGGGCTTTTGTAAATGAAACAAATTCACCATGAAATGCACAGAACATTGGTTTCACCTTAAGGTATTTCGATTTGTGTACAAAAAATTTCCCCAGCATTAGGATATTATTAACCAGGAAGTTATCATTGTTATTATTCATTAAACGTCCATAAATAATGTCCTTTTCAGTGAGGTCTTCGAGGTGAGGTATCTTTGGGTAGAGCCAGTCGTAAATATCAGACCATAAGGCCTCTACAAACATACATTGAAAAAACAGATGCTCCGTGGTTTCAATATCATCACAAAATAAACATTTATTTGAGTCAAAACCAAATCTAAGTCGCAAATATTCACTCGAAGGATATATGCCATTTAAAATTTTAAAATGTACTTCTTTAACTTTGGGGGGTAACGGGAATTTTAAATACTCAGTTCTAAGTCTGTGAATGCTATCTTTTGAGAAAGAAAGTGAAATTGAGTTTCTATACACTAATAAAGGATAGGAAATGTGATTAAATTTATTTCTAACGGTTTTGTTTGAAAGTTGGCTTCCTTTAAAATCACGGCCTTCAACTAACAGTACTGGAAGATGTGGGATTATAGAGACAGAATAAGAGAAAATTTCTTTAATTTGGCATACGACAGCTTTATGGATGGCTTTAGTAATAGATTCAAAACTGGCCCGATTGCAAATGAAATTATATTTAACACAAAAATGCTCATATGATATAATTCCAGTATTGCTGTCAATTAAATGGGACACAGCCCAAATACCTTTCTCCATCCAAATCTTATCAAACAGTGATTTATTCCTGACCATAATATATCTATTGTTCCATAATGGTGTATTGTGTGGTGTAAAGTTATGATTATAAAAAATCTTCCAGTATAACAAAACCTGTTGATGAAATTTGGATAATTTTATCGGCAGACGTTGAACGGTGAAATCACAATTCAGTAAAAATTCTATTCCTCCTAATTTCTTAAACAATTCTCTGGGAATATGAAACCAAAAATTATTGTGGTTTAAAAAGGATTTCAACCAGTTAATTTTTAGGGTCCCATTTATAGCATCAAAATCAATGGCTTGTAACCCTCCATCTTTATAGTCTTTTGTCATCACTACCCTTCTGATGTAATGGGTTTTCTTTCTCCAGATGCAACCAAAGTTGACCTGATTAATTTTTTTAATGGCTCTGTTTGAAATAGCTATTGTAAATGCAGGATAGATTAATCTTGAAATGCTCTCCATCTTTGTCAAAAATACTCTACCTAATAAGCTTATATCTCGCAAAAGCCAGGAATTAAGTTTCATTTGACATTTATCTAATACTTTCCACACATTCATATTTTCATTTTCAACCGAATCTTTTGAAATAAGCATTCCTAAGTACTTGACTTTTGATTTTATAGGGATGTTATAGGCCTCAGTTAAGTGGCATTGATGAATTGGCAGTAATTCACACTTGTTCAAATTCATTTTCAAACCAGAGGCTTTAGAGAAGGTGTTAATTATTTGTAAAATTTTTGGGACCTCAGTTAGCTTCTTCATGAAAATGGTAGTATCATCTGCAAACTGGCTGATGATTACTGGCTGGCCAAGTAATGGGGCTATGCTTGAGTTCCTGACAAAGATAGAAAGCATTTCTGTTGCTATAATAAAAAGAAATGGGGAAATAGGGCAACCCTGTTTTATGCCACGATTGATTGGAAATCTTGGTGATGTACCTCCTGATAAGGAAACCGAACTATTAGAATTTTCATAAAGGGATTTTATAATATTTAGAAATTTATCTCCAAAACCAAGCAATTTTAAACAATCAAAAATAAATGGGTGTTCAATTGAATCAAAAGCCTTGTAAAAGTCAATGAAGAGAATAAAGCCATCATCTTTTATTAGATGTCTGTAATCTAAAAGATCAAGCACTAAACGAATATTGTTGTGTATGGATCTCCCCTTCATAAAACCGGATTGGGAATCACTTATAATTTTATGTAAAAATAATTTTAATCTGTTAGCATATATGAGGGTAACAATTTTATAATCAGTGTTCAATAATGTGATTGGTCTAAAGTTATCTAAAATTTTTGGGTCCTTATCAGGTTTGGGGATTAAGGTTATGACCCCTTGTTTCATAGAGAGAGGGAAAGTCCAACTTTCAATTGCTTCCTTTAACATAAGCAAAAAAGGGTCTTTTAGTAAATTCCAAAAGTGTTTATAAAAATTAGCCGTAAGGCCATCACAGCCTGGAGATTTGTCTAAAGCCAAGCTACTTACTACTTTCTCTACCTCATCAGGGGAAATATCAGCATCACAGCATGCTACATCTTCATCATCTATATGGGGGATAAGATCTTTAATATGGTTGAAAAATAAAACTTCATCGTCCAGAGAAAATGTTGAGGAATATAACTTGCTGTAAAAAGAAACAACTTCTTTAGTAATTGAAGCTTGGTCTGTAATTACTTGATCCTGAAGTGATAAAGCTTTAATTTAAAGTTTCTCTTGCCTTCTTTTTTCTAAACGACAGAAGTATGAGGTACTTCTTTCCCCATCCTCAATCCATTTAGCTCTGGACCTGATAAAGGCCCCTTCCGCTTTACGAAGATAGATATCATCAAGCTTGTTTAAAAGACTTTGTAATTTCTGTTTATCATCATCAGTAGGTGAAGTTTTATTATAATAAATATTTATATCTTTAATAATATTAATTTCAGATAATCTGTTACTTCTATTAGTTGTTTTACCATAATGAATAGAATATTCTCTCATTTTAAATTTAAGGAATTCCCATTTGGAGATATAAGATACTATCGAATTATCAGACATCACATTAGCAATCATGGCTTTGATACCTTCATAAAATGAATGGCTTTTTAATAAACTAGAACTGAATTTCCAGTACCCTTTATTCTGTCGGCTAACACCAGGAGGATTAAAACACAATTTAATGACAGCGTGATCTGTGAGAGGAGCTGCTGACATACAACAGTCACTGATGGAGTTTATAATGGAGACAGAGAGTAACCAGAAATCTATTCTCGACTTTGCTACGTTGTTTGGTTTAAACCAAGAATATTGCTTCACGTTAGGATATTTAAGTCTCCAGGGATCCAAAAGATTGTGAGTGCGGCAAATATCCAATAAAACAGGGTTGTAACAACTGTGATTACATCTGGATGGACATCTATCAAGCCATTCATCACTAACCATGTTAAAGTCACCACCCATAACTATAATCGCAGTGGGATAAGTGAGTTTAAGGGTAGCTATTACATTAGAAACATCCGAAATCAACTGTCTATTTTGAATTAAATTATTGAACCCATAAACATTAACCAGAATAAAATAGAGATCCTCTATTTTCAAAACACAAATTAGCCAATGACCATTATTACTAAATCTAGATGTCACTATTTTACCAGGTGAGTTACAGCACAAAATGGCAACACCTGCTGATCTAGTAGACCCATGATCAAAGATAATTTTGTCACCCCATTGGTTTACCCAAAACTTTTCATCCTCTGGTTTTGAGTGAGTTTCTTGCAACAAAGTGAAGTGCGCTTTTTCGCCCTTACAAAACAAAAAGTCTGTGAAATTTTCGCAGCTGGTGTGATCTTTAGTGGTGAGAACGGGTCTTTTCTTTTAGGTTTCTCGGTGGAATCCACTTCCATCCTACCATCATACTCGTGGTCAACAGGTGTCTCGTTGCTACGTGATAAAGCCAGATTCTTTTTCTTCGACGTCATGGTGTACAAACTTTTCCGGAGATTCCGTTTTATTTGTAGATTCAAAAGGAGCACAATATGGCAATTTGGATTGCGAAATATGAGTTAAAATCTGGGACAGGCCTAGAGAGCTCAAACCATGCAATGCACCCGATCCGCCATCTTGCCGGCTTCCAATTAACATGCAATTAAGTGTCTGAAAACATTCAGTTCATAATTAAGTATATTCTTATTAAGTATTTCCATAAGTACTCTTCTTAAAAGTATGATAGAAGAGACTTACAACAATGTAGCCAACAACATTTTTAGGGAGCTATTTAAGGGAGCCAAATCTTTTGAAACAAGCAAGTAACTGATTAAATAATTATAACTCTATCAAAGCTGTATTTTTCAGACTAAAGGTTTTTGAATGAATAAATCTTGATTATGGGGGCATAATCAGATCAGCTTATCTTGAACAGACACAGTTCATTTACACTAAACAAGACTATGACTCAGAAATACAGCGTTTAACCTAATATATCGCTTTTAAAGGTGCAAATTGTCATACTGGGACTTGACACCAAACAGACTTGAATCATACTTTCCAGTGCTACATATGAGAGAAAGAGAAGGGCATTTTAAATTATTCAAAAGGATTATTTTATTATTTTCTCTCCTGGATCTGAAACGGTGTGACATTAAAAACAGTGATATATTGTTGATGTGCAAATACCAGTTATTGTTCGGGAAAAAATAGCTTGAATTCTACAATAGCATCTCTCAAAGAAACTGCTGTTATAAAGACATATGACCTACAGAAAAGCTACTGAAAATGTAGCTGTCAGAAGCACTGCTACTGTATTTCACATATGAGAAAAGTTGTTTTCCTCATTTAAACAACAAGATGTGTTTTTCAGGTTTTAATGTTATCGTAGAGACATTTGGTCCATGTAAGGATGGTAAAACATTAAACGCACTTTACTAAACCTTCCCACGTATGTACAATGTGTTTCAGCATTAAACAAGAACAGGAAAGCAATGACACTGTTTCACTGTAACAGCTTGAGAATGACTGTGTGTATAAATACGTATGTATGAGTACATCTGAAGGGTATTGAGAGCATTAGTTGTTAAGGTTAATGTTCGCCATCAAACTTTAATTAGTGAAAAGAACAGGAAATGATAACCAAATTAAAAACGGCAAACTCGTACATACATTACTTCAAGATGTGAAGGAGGGTCTAATGAGACCACACCAAATAAAACTTGATAACCCACAAAACAACAGCTTAGAGCTTGGATTTGTGCCACCCGAGCTGCCCCGTGGCCTGTCATTAAATCATGAGGTTATAAACTCCGCCAGCAACGAGTGAACTTGAATAGGACGTTAGCTCTGATTGACCGTGATAAATGCTGCACATTCTGTTGGCGTTTGCCTCAAAATCTGAAAAAAGTAGTCCATCTAGTCGTAAGATTTTGCCCTAAGCACTGAAGCTAAGTAGATCTGTGGCATGTGGTGAGAACGGTTGTCTTAAATGAGTACCAGATGAATGAACGACAGATTTACCACTGCAACAGAAATACTTTGCCATGTTTCATGTGGACTGGAGTTAGTCTGGCATTCTTCCCACCTCTTGGTGTGTGTCTGCCCGCCTGGCCGCTTGTGTGGGACCGCCCCATAATGCAACGCAACCAGCCGTTATGACTAATACACACGTACAGGCCTATGGGGTCCCCTGGTGTGGCAAACAAACCCCTAAATTGACCAAATCTAAAACCGAAATGTCAAAAGCCATGTTATTATCACAGGAGGGCAACAGGACACAAGAGTACCTTAGAAACCATGGCAACATTCTCATCTGACTACTTCTGTGCATTTAGTCACTGTGACAACCAAATCACCAACAACAAAAAAAAAAAACATCTTTGTAAGTCGTTTGTTTTTCTTTTCTTTTTCCTCAAATACATTCACAAACCTGCGTTAACCATTGTTACTGGACACATCTTGCCACTTTTAGAAATATGTAAGTTCGCCTCCTCTTGGCAATACGCAATTCATTTCAATTCATTTGCTTGGCCACAGTGTGAAGAAAATAAATGGTTGCCACTCACACAAAAGGACAGCATTAAAGGGATAATTCAACCAAAAATTATAATTCTGTCATCAGTTTCTTGCGCCCTCATGTCACTCAAAACCAGTATGGCTTCCTTTCATCTGTGGAACACACACTGTCATGGTGTTGGTTTTGTGCATAGACAGTAAAAGAAATGGAAACAGCGACCCCATTGATTTCAACTGAGAGAATTGAAGCCCAATAGAAGCACTCACTTCCTGATAGCCAAGCGTACTGCGCAGGCTCACGGTGAGCTGGACGACGGAGATGTGACGTGAGCAACCTGACTGATAGTGGTAAGTCTTCTAGTAGCTGTGCCAAGACAAATCTGAATCATCTAATTTTGCAGAGACGGCGAAGCGTGACCTGGAGCAATTTAACCACCTATAACACAATACTTGTCTTGAATGATGATCAGAAGTTTCCAAGGTCGAAGTATCATGGCTCTCCAGAAATTAGGGCTTTGACTAGCAAGTGTTATCATAAAGCGCAAGCTAATCTCGAACGGTCAATGACGCATCAGAGTAAACTCACATTGATGTGTGTGTATGTGTGTTTTGGAAATCAAATCGTTTAGTATAGTAATAACATAATCTCATGTTTATTAATATATTACAATAATATTAATATAACATCTTACGCTATATATTTACAATATGACATGATCTTACATTAAAACATTATAGGCCTGACAAAAGAAGTGGCTAAAATCGACTTTAAAATAGCCTACTTTAGGATTGTAATCGTTTAAGTAGCCTATCTGCAGTTCTAGTAATTTTAGTTAGTTAGTTTAGCTTATTTTGAACATGTTTATTATGTATATATATATATGTGTGTGTGTGTGTGTATGTATGTATGGATGTTTGTATGGATGTGTGTGTGTGTGTGTGTGTGTATATATATACACACACACACACACACACACACACACATATAAATATATATATAATACAATAAAAAATAACAGATAAATCAGTACATGTACATCAGCACAATCTTCCAAAATTATTAAAAATAATTGCACATTAAAAATAAAAATAAAATCGTGATTTCTTTTTTGGATTAATCGTGCAGCCCTACCTCAAGGAACATATTAAAATAATAAAAAACTGCAAAGTTTAGTCCCTTTAAAGTTTAGTGCTGCGTGATTTGGGGGAAGAATCTGTATATTTTCTGATGATATATATATATATATATATATATATTAGGGCTGTCAAATGATTAATCGCGATTAATCGCATTTGTATATATAAGTACACACACGTGCATTTATATATTTAAGAATGCTTTTTTTTTCAGCTGATGAACGATAAAAACATTGACAGCCAATCAGAATCCACCCTGCTTTAACAAGCTTGAACATTTGAAGCGGTAGATGACAAAACTGCAACGCACACTTATGATAAACAGAATGTTATAGTGCATACTTGGTGTTAACGGGCCTCAAACAATGACGAATGGCTCGAATGTTACCTAATTCATCGAATTGATATTCACAAGCCAGGTTGACAGGTTTATAATGTGCACCTCCCACCACTTTTTAGAACGTTCCAGCTTGCAATAAACGTTTTAAGAGAAATGTGCAGACAGTGGGGTCCTCTCAATACATCTGCGATGAGGTGGCTGGCAAGATGCCATCTTAAACAAACCACAATGGCTGTGTTTGTCCTGACCTGGCATATTCCAAACCCCCCCATGAAAAACACTGCCGTTGAGCCCTGAAGGCCTACAGCCACTTCCTTTCAGACCACACAAAACGTGGATCTGCGGGCCAGCCCTGATGCTCGTGGACCTGAATAGACTCAGTGAGCCGGCACTGATGGCGGGGAGGACGAAGTGCCCGCCCGCAGGGAGGGGTTGCACACCATGCCCGGGGTCGCTGTCCCATCAGCACATAAAGACAAAAAAAATACCAAACCAAACCTATAGATGTATCATACGTTGATGAGAATAAAAAGTATTGCAAGTCATTCCATGAAAAAGCTGTAAAGAATGCCTAATTCATTCCCTTTTTCTTTTCACTGGACTTCAATAAGAGACTAAAATCATAGTGGATGAATGAGATTCAGAATACAGCAAGTTTCTCTTTGTTACAGCAGCCATTTTCCAGGCAGAAGCAGTAATAAGGTGTTTATGGAAAGAAGGAGCTATCGTAAGACTCTGCATATTACAACATCACATGCACTACCAACGCCAAAGAAATAACAAAAACCCATGAGATAGTATCTCTTCTCCTAACCAGCTTCTTGTACTGCCGTCTCAGGCTTTCTCTCCAAGATATACCCAATTACAGAATGAATGGCAGGCATCCTGTAGTTAATTTATCACCTTCCAACCTCGCTCCTTAAAATATACTAGATTTAATTATGCTGCATTACATTCAGAGATGTATGTGTTATATTCCTGCTAGACATCTGTGAATTTCAAACATAAAGGTTTTGTTGCCTGGCGCTCGGTGTATTAGGAAACAAAATGGCGGAGCTCCTGTTAGCTTTGCAGTTGTTTGATTGTCAACAAAGAAGTCTGCTAGCAGCTAAAATGCAATCCTCGGCTAACACTTTAGCCTAGCATGCTAGCATAAAGTTTGTGCTAAAAATGTATTTTAATATCACCTAAGTATATTCTTTCTGTATTATTTTCATAACAAGTAGCCTACTCCTTTTTAAAGTAGCCTATGTTTTCTTTTTCACATACAATGAAAGGCAGTGGTTTCCAATGTTGGTTTGGAGTTTTCAAAATATCTTTTTGGTGTATTTTGCAGAAGAAAGAACTCACGAAGAGGGTGAGTAAATGATGACAGACATTTAGTTTATGTCTGAACTATCTTTATAACCGTGTCCATCTCCCTCATTGCCACCATGTGGCGTTAGACACCCGAGATTTCTAGATCCGAACAAGTTTCCAATTTGGAAGTTCAACTTTGAATGGATTTCTATTACACTTTTCCCAGTAGTAAATGCTGACTTTTATTTAGCTGAATGGAAAGCAGCATTAGCAGGTCTTTTAAATGCGATACTGTGCCACACATTTGCATAATAATATGCAAAAGGTTTGAAAATTAAACCACATATATTAACAGCAGGTGTGAGGAGAATTTAATGAGTTGAATTGTTCGTTTTTGACAGCTTTCCAATAAGGCTTTGAGTGCAAATACTCATAAACATTTTGATACAGGGAGTAAAATACAAGTGTGCCAGAGTGTAATACACAAGAGATGACTCCAGACATCAAGCCCAAAGACTTTTTAATGCCTTGTGATCACAGAACTGCGGCTCTCCCCTGACATTTTTTCAAAGGCAAGATCGAAGCGACTGCAGGAGATTTTGACTTCCAATTTCCCTCATACGCCGCAAAAAGGAAACTCCGTGGGACATTATTTGTATGTAAAAGGTTAAAATTAAAAAGCTTCAACAGCTAAACAGCCATGAAGATTTTGTATTTGTACGCCTGTCCAGTTGTAACAGTAGATTTACTAAGATGTCACAGGGGGTTCTCATGAGTGGAAATGACTATAAAAGTGTGAACAACAGAGGTGTTAAATAAAATTTCAGCCGATTCTGTGGTCTTTAACGAGGTGGCAGCGATTGTTCAGTGTCATAAAGCTGAAGCGCATTAGGCATGCAACATTAGGCGACTCCTCACCAGTGTCCGCTCTGAGCGTCTGACTTCAGGTTGGTCTGGATTCACCTTGGGCTACAATCTCAGCCCCACAGCAAGCAGAAAACAATCTCCACGATAATACAGCCACCCTGATTTCTTCTCCCCCACCTCCTACTGACTCAAATGTGTTTCCTCATGCAGACATGATAACCACTTTCCAATTTCAACTTCATCTTCAACCACCAATTTTAGCCAGCGTGGCTGTGACTGCAATATGAATCCCTGCATATATACAGGACATCACAGACTCATACAGGGATGACCGCAAATGAGAGCGAGTGAGAGACGGGGGAGCAGATAGAGGCCAAGACATTGCTCGCGCCCAGATGCCTGTTATTTCTTTCCATTTATTATTCAATAAGCTTTAATTGACCCTTGACCCTGAACAGGAGTATGAATCTGTCTATCTCCTGGGCACAGTCCTTGTTCCTGAATCCTTGAGGCAAAGTCAAGGAGGGCTAAATACGACGGGACCCAGAGCATGTCGCACGGGTTTAAAGAATACACTACAGGCAGAATTAGGCCTGATTGTGATTGAATGGAGCTTAATGACTCTTGACATTTCGGTGGAGTTCTTCAATCACACGCTGCTGTTGTTCAGATTTGCAGCAGGGCATTCACACTCGTTCACTTCAAAAAGGCATATATTATGGAGTCGTGCGCACACTCATATTCAAACAGACTAATATATAATCAATGTATATGATTATGTGATGGTGATGAGTAGGGGTGCACGATATATCGAATCAATATCATTATCGCGATATCACGTTGCCCGATATCATATCGAAAGTCTCGCGATATTTATGCGATATTTTGTTTATGATGCGTCCCGTCCGACATGCACCGTTGCATTTCCCCCGACTCATTTCCTGGTTCTCCTTCTCCAAAAACGACATTAAATCAAGGAGAGGGTTAACTTTTCATGCTACAGATTTCCCACAGTGGTCAGAGAGAACATGGGAGACACTTTGTTTTTCTCAATATGACTGTAGTCGCTACTCGCTCCAAAGCTAATCGCCTCTCACTTCTCCCTTGCTCTACCACACAGTCAACACACACACACACACACTTGCCGCTGTTGTGCCGAATTTCGACCCCCGCCAAATTATTACCCCCCTAGCATTGGTAGGTTTAGGATTAGTTGTGGGGGAGGGGTTAGGATTAGGCAATCAAGTACTGACTTCAACGAGATAGGTCCAGCTGCAGAACCGCAGAACCATACGTCATAGCAGTGTGAGGCTAACAGCGCCAGCCTAACAGTCTGATGCCGGAAGTGGGCGTGGGAAGGCATTCCGCTACTTTTGTGTTTTAGAACGTTTCAAAGTTTAAAACAACATTATTATAAATAGTTTTTAAACGATTTCATTAAATATACATTTAAGATGTGTGTATAACAAGTGAAACTCGAAAAATTAGAATATTGTGCAAAAGTTCATGTATTTCAGTAATTCAAATTAAAAGGTGAAACTAATATATTTAGTAGCCTATATAACTACATATGCATGATTATACTTTTCAGAGGGCCAACATTTCTGTATTTAAAATCCTTTTTTTGTATGGATTTCAGGTAATATTCTAATTTTCTGAGATTTTAAATTTGGGGTTTTCATAATCTGTACACCATAGGCCTAATCATCAAAATTATAACTTTTGCACAATATTCAAATTTTTCGAGTTTCACCTATATATATATCAAATATTATAAAAGATAAGAATTATTTGTCCTATTAACAAAAGACAATATACTACTATTAAAAATGCTTTTCAATTCAATCAAATGTTCAAGCTTTGTTTTTATTGTATTATTTTTTTTGTTTAAAGCTTTTTTTATTTATTTATATTGTTAATCGTTTGACACAACAAATGGATAAAGTATAATTTTAACTTTTAAAAAACTATTAACGTTTGTTAAAACTCAGCCATTTCACAACTAACAATTTTTTAATTCATAGACCAACACAACATAATTCTATGGTGGACTGAAACAGAAATTATTAATAAAATAAAATAATTGTTTTCCTCTGAAATGGCAAAAACATCACACACTAGATGTACCTGCTCTAAATAAATAATAGTAATTAAATAAAAATACAAAATTGAACTAAATAAAAGAAATTATAAAAAACAAAATCAAACCAAATAAAATAAATCTTATAAAAGCGAGTGTCATGACGAAAGGCGCCCCATGAATCGTCAGGATTAACTCCATGTGTATGGAATTTAGAATTATTTAGATTTTGTTTTATATAATTTATTTATTTAGATTTTGTATTTTTATTTAATTACTATTATTTATTTGGAGCAGGCAGGTTTTGCTATTTCAGAGGGTAAAAAACACATTTTATTTAAAAAATGCTTTTCAATTAAATCAAATGTTCAGGCTTTGTTTTCGTTTTATTATTTTGTATGTTTTAAGCTTTGTTCAATTTATATTGTTAATCATTTGACACAAAACAAATGGATAAAGTATAATTTTAACTTTTAAAAAACTATTAACATTTGTTAATAGTAGCCTACATTGTCTGTCTTTTGTTAATAGGACAAAACATAGTTATTATTATTATAATTATTATTGTTATTAACCCCAAATTTAAAATCTCAGAAAATTTGAATATTACCTGAAATCAATACAAAAAAAGGATTTTAAATACAGAAATGTCGGCCCTCTGAAAAGTATAATCATGCATATGTAGTTATATAGGCTACTAAATATATTAGTTTCACCTTTTAATTTGAATTACTGAAATACATGAACTTTTGCACAATATTCTAATTTTTCGAGTTTCACTTGTTATACACACATCTTAAATGCATATTTAATGAAATCGTTTAAAAACTATTTATAATAATGTTGTTTTAAACTTTGAAACGTTCTAAAACACAAAAGTAGCGTAATGCCTTGCCACGCCCACTTCCGGCATTAGACTGTTAGGCTGGCGCTGTCAGCCTCACACTGCTATGACGTATGGTTCTGCGGTTCTGCAGTTGGTTACTATTGACTTCAACGAGGGGGGTAATAATTTGGCAGGGGGTCGAAATTCGGCACAACACCGGCTCGGCACACACACCAGCGCACAAGAATAAACATCAGGCCACCTGGCAACTTCATGCATTTTCTCAGATCGGATGGCTATCTGATTAATCAACACGATTCCATTTACACCTGGTCACACAAATGTGTTTTTGCAAAACGGACATAAATCCGATCTTCAATTCCTGCGCTATATGCAGATTTAATGGAGTTCATGTCACCGAGTTGCACACACACACTTTATTTTTTAGGTTATTTTTTTGCATTTTTGGGGGAGTACATTTTACATATGTGGTTTCCAAATGCATTACACTTGTCCAGTTTCATCTGAAATGCGGCCCAGATCTCCTCCTGAAGTGGTTTCAGCGATCGGATTCAAATCCGTATGCGTTTCAGAGGGCATTTACACCTGTTTTTATTTTCACGATCAGCTATCCGATTACAGAAAACGCATAAAGTGGCCAGGTGTGGCGAAACCTCTACCTGTGAATTGCCGGGGAAAGTGCAAATTGCCTTCTGAAGGTTACACGGTTGTTGATGGGCCCTGTTCCTCATGACATTTTCTTTTTACTTGTTCTGTAGACTTTTTATTGTTTTTATCACTGTAGTGTACATACAACCAGTAAAAAATTTACTGTTCTGTATACATTCCAATATGACTGTCAGTTGAAATAAACATTATGTGGTAAGAACTTGTTTTATGAATCTAATTTTGATGCGTTTTCCCAAACCTTTTGTAGTTTTACATGTTTAAAAATATCTAAATTAATATCGATATCGCAATATTCATTATCGATTTCGCAATATAACTTTTTTGTCAATATCGTGCACCCCTAGTGATGATGTTACAATGTTACCTGCCATCAAACAGTCTATTATAGTTTTCTAAAGAAGATATTTTGAAGAACTTCAGCAACCAAACAGTTGATGGGCCCAATTTATATATATGATACTGTACATATAATCCATACTATGGAAGTCAATGGGGCCCATTAACTGTTTGGTTATTCGAATTCTTTACAATATCTTATTTTGTGTTCAACAGAAGAAAAAATGCATACAGGTTTGAGGGTGAGAAAATTATGACAGAATTTTCATTTTTGTGTGAACTACCCCTTTAATTATTCCAGGCTGGATCAGTCCTGCTAAGATCTGTTAACACCGGACTCAGAGAACAAAACATTTCAGCAGTGAAAAATGTGTCTGCTTTTGTCTCGCGGGTTGCAGGAGCTATTACAGCAGTTTCATTCAAAAGCTTTTAAATCTCACAATGCACTGTATTACAGTTTTATATGCAGTGTGTTGCTCTGAGCCTGTTATTTCCACACTGGATGTATTGAAAGCATTGAAATACTGCCTCATTAAATTGTAGACAGGCACACAGGGAAGAGAATGTCCTGTGCGAAACAGCCAGACTGAATTTAACAGAGGAGCTGCGGTGTTGACAGATGTGTCCACTGACAGCAGTTCACACTGCACTTCTCTACCTACTAACTCTTTCTCCATCACTGGATTGTGATTCTGCACTAGTGTTAAGGCAGATAAATGATTACTGTGGTTCGGTTTTGAATGCTAATGCTTTACTAAAGCTTCAAAGGGACCATTTTCTACACTTTTGTAGCGCTTTTATTCTTTCCTTGAATTTGTGCCGTTACCTCAATGGATACTGAGGGGACACTTTTCTCTAATATTCAGATTAGTAGCCAACTAAAATGAGTTTTTCAATGGTCAATTACATCCAAGACTTATTGTGTGGGTACTTTCCTAGCCATGTGTCTACTTTCAAATCAGAATTGAACATTTTCATAATTTTGCTATTGTACATTTAAAAAGACGAAAATGTTGTCATTTTTTACTCAGCCGTATGATTTTCTTCCTTCTGCGTCACACGTGCAATCAAGTTATCCTGGGATCCAACAGGGTTGTTACTGGTAACTAAAACTAAAGATGAACTATTAAAAATGGTTTGCGGTAACTGAAATAAAGCTGAAATAAAATTAAAAAATTAATATTAAAACTTAAACTTAAAAAAAACTAGAAATGTAACTAACTGAAATAATTATGTTATTTTGAAGTACTAAAATAAAAACTAATGAAAATAACAAAAGCACAAAACAAAAATAAACCTAAATATCTAAATTAATTGTAAACAAATAAACAAAAAACTGCAAATTATTTTTCCAAATATTTTCTTTTGTGTTCCATTGAAGAAAGAAAGTCATACAGGTTTGCAATGACATGAAAGGGAATAAATGATGACAGAATTTTCAGTTTTGGGTGAACTATCCCTTTAAGACTTCTGTATCTAAATGTGATTGGCTAATCCTCACATTTTTTCAGTAAGGGAATTTGCTAAATACTGAATAAATCAGATTAGTTTATAAAGAGAAATCATGTTTTCTGTGTTGACAATCAGATTTAGTAGGGTTATGGAGAACTGATGTTGTTATATTTTTTTTTTATGATCGATCAAAGCAAAAAGCAAAACAATTTCTAACACATAGAAAGCACCAAACTCCCATGTGGAATAGCTTGACAAATAACATCATGGTTTAGAAAGCTGCAGCCAATCAAATAAACATCTACAATTAATCAGTTTAAACTGCTGCCAACTGAGAGCCAGATGAACACATTTGCATTTCATGTATTGTGATCTGATTCCTCCAAGAATATACAGTCCAACTTAATCTTCCTTAAAGAGAACAAAAACATCTTAATGTTGATCACCAGGGGCTCTTGGAAAACCTAGGCGAGGGCTAACTATGCGTGCCTGTGTAAATGTATGTCTGTGAGCAATCCGTGCATTCAGTTTCTTGCATTACGCTGAGGGTTTTTAACAACGCTTGCAATTTAGTTACAAAACAGACTCTGTCTAACTGCGATTTGCAGGATATCACATTTATGAACGTATTTTTAAAGCCAGTGTGAGAACATGGGGAGGAAAACAAGAGCAAAATTGATTCGATTCATTAGAGCCATGTCATGGCTTCCGTCTCTGATCTCCAACTCACTCTCATTCTCTAACTAATATAAATGAATACCATGTCATCTTGTAAGCATATGAATGAATAAACTGTCACACAGAGAGCTAAGACAATGGTTATGAGCCTAAATGTCTGAGAGAAAGAAAACAAACTCCATGATTTATTGCATTGCTTAGAGGCAAAAGATGGTCAAAGCATTTAAAGAGGGCTGACTGATACACCTGTGGTTCAGCGAACTGTAAATCATCTCTTACTGTTTGTGTCTCATTTTAATGGTGTTGGAGAAGTTACTCTAAAAATGATCAACTACTGTAGAGCATAATGGGATTATGTTACTAAACGGCACTCTGCTTTGAGTTTTTACTGAGCTTCAAAAAAAGTCACGTTGTGTGTGATCATTTATCTCCATGACAATACTGATTGGCTGATTGAACTTGGGGATCTTGTGACTCATTAACAGAAATAAATATATATAAATATTTCAATCATGACAACTCTCTGAATAGATTTAAACAGCATTTATTGAAAAGAATGGGATATACATATACTGCCGCAACACCGTAAAAAAAAAAATTGTTGGATTAACTTAAAAAAGTAAGTTATGGTTGCCTTAAAAATTTTAGTTCATTGAAATTAAAAATTTGAGTTAATACAACAAAGGAGATTGGTTTAATAAATAGAAACTCAAAATATTATGTTGTCTGAACTACATAAATTATCTAAGTTGATTTGACAAAATATAAAAAGTTGTGAAAACAAATCATCAAAATTCATTTTTACAGTGAGTGAGCAAATAAAATAGAATGCGTATAGGATGCGAGCTGCTGCTAAGAAAGTAGGGAGAATCCCCAATAGACCTAGGCAGGTGGTGCTGGGGAAGGTGGAGGGCTAGGAAAATTCCCATGGCGCACTGCACTGAGCTGAGCCAGTCCGGGAAGGAAATAAATAGGTAATGTAGATAGAACAAACAGAATGATCAGCCAAAGTTGTATCAACTGTCACTGAAGTTGATATCACAATCACTAACGGACCCTTTCTCAATACCAAACACAGAATACTTATACAGGGTTGCCAACTCTCACGCATCTGGCGTGACAGTCACGCATTCAGCCTCAATCTCACGCTCTCACGCTCGACAAAGAAATCTCACGCTAAATGAGACATTCTTCTGTGCTGTATATTTTTTCCTCATGTGCGCTAATTTCCGAATTACTAAACAAGTTCAGGCTCTTAACTACTGATTGGACCACTGCTGTGTCTAATGCCTTTCTCTGATTGTCGATTCGCTGGAAACATTTGTCATCGTTACGTCAGTGACGTCCGTGACCGTAATTTACCCTTTTCACACGCGCTCACGGCACATCTTTCTCAAGCAGAGAAAAATCGCGAGTCAAAGAGGACACTGACACCGACAGACAAGACAGAGAAAGTTATAGGCTACTTTTGATATGGGACAAATTCTCTGCTCTCATATTCTGTCAATATTTTTACGAGATTCAAACAATAAATACAGTTTCTGGTGCTTTTAAATGTGACAGACCGCTGTAGCACTTCAGCTCAAACGGCACGTGATACAGTACAACTTTTTTTTTTCATCATCATTCCCCCCCCGTCAACAAATCTCACTCCAAGCAAAACTCAAAAGTTGGCAACCCTGCTTATATCAAATATATGAATAACACTGAACGGCTGCTGACGGCCCGGAGCTCTATCTCCGAAACCGTCTAAATAGTTGTCAAATATGCACTATGTTTATATATAAGTTGCATATTTAAGGTCTGACTAACTAAAAAAAGAAACAAAACAAAAAAAAACTCTTAAAGTCCCCATGTGGTGAAAATCAAGCCTTTAATATTGTTTGTATGTCTATAGAAAAACCATGTGCAAATGTATACGTCAACACCATTGCTGAGTATCTTCTCCTTAAAACTGCAGTGAACCAATGACAGTCTCAAAATTGCGATTTGAAATCGCTGGTGTTTCTGACGTCACAAACTACCCTTGTAACCAATCACGTCAATGTGTGATCGTCAACGAGTGGATCTCTGAGCTGGTGTGAATGATTTGCATATTCATAGAACCATGAATACTAAATGAGGCAAGGGTGTAGAGTTACATTCAAGCTATTTTAAGGCATGAAGAAATTTTTTTTCAGGGATTAATTTAGTTAAATATGTCATTTTGGTGATCAAAGATTAGTTTTTAGATTAGTTTTTAAATTGACTACAGGGGGACTTTAAAACTACATTCTGTGGCACAACAACAATAGTATTTGTAAAATGATGGTGGTTTGCTCATCCGCCATGACACTCTCTGTGAATGTTGCAAGCGGAGTGATACAAACGTTGAAACGGTTCCAGTGCTGACACTGGGGGAATATTGCACGGCTGGAAAAGGCTCTCAGCTTCAAGAACCTGAAAGAACTGTTGTATAAAATATATATTAGAATACATGGTTATTTTCCTTTTAAATAGTCCCATTTGAGCACTGTTCTTCAGCTGTGGTGCTGTACCACTGAATAGTACAGCACTAAGGCAAAAGAAATTATGTATTAGTTGAGTTACCTTGAATGTGAATTGAATGTGATACGAGAGAAAGACTGGACACCACCAGTACCAAACCACCTCCAGTACCTTAAGTCCTCTAGTTGGTGATAATGTGTATTGTACTTGTGTATGTGTGTGTGTGTTTGTATCCTCATGATCCCTGAAGCTTTTGTCATATAAGCTCAGCCAGTGTGGCAGTCACCCAATCTCTTGCTCCAAGGAGCTTCATGCCTATTTTTATAAATGTTTTCATATTCATTAGTCTTGAGAGTCATTACAGCAGATCTTAAATACGACCTCACCGTCAGATCCCGTGTTCATCTCACAAGAATAACTCGCAACACAAACCTTTTATTCCCTGTCCCGTCATATCTTTCGACTTCTCAAAATGGGAAAGAAAACAAGGGCAAAGCCTATTTTTTTTTTCATGAGATATCATTAATATAAGTGAGAATTAATTAGATGTTACTTTATCTCCTTGACCCACCGCATTATTCTACCTCATAAAATCTCTATTGCAAAGTCTTAATTGCAGGGAAGGGTGAAGAGTGCGAGTGTTGCTGTTAATGAGAGCAATTAGCAACGGCGCTTGTGAGGCCTCTGACAAACACAGACTGAGATTAGTGCTGCTGAATCACATGGACGCATGAAAAACGATTGGAGAAAGGGCAACCAGTTGCAATCAGACTGTCTCCCAAGTATCATGCTTTGAAAAGTATGCACTGTGCCGCTAAATTAGGTACTTTCAAGAGTGTAATAAACCAGTGAATATTGCAGCATATGAGCTCATTGCAAAGAAGCAATGTATACACTAGCATTCAAAAGTTTGGGGTCTGGTTTTTTTTTTATATATATATATTTTTTTTTAAAGAAATTAAGAACTTTTATTCTGCAAAGAGAGATTCATTGGATCAAAAGTGACAGTAAAGACTTTTACATTCTTACTAAGGATTCCTATTTCAAATAAATGCTATTGAACTTACCAACGTTTTCAACATTGATGATGATATGAAATGTTTCCTGAGCATCAAATCATATTAGAATGATTTCTGAAGGATCATGTGATGCTGAAGACTGGAGTAATGATGCTGAAAATACGTTTTAATATTGAAATATATTGTTTGTATTATATTCAGCCTTGGTGAGCACAAGGGTATGAAGTTTTTCCTTATTTGCCTTAGACGACAACTAAGTCAAAACGATCTCCGTTCACATGGATACGTGAAAACGACTAAAAACATTGTATTCTTCATGCCAGGCCAGTAGGTGGCGATGTCACTTTTTAAAGAAACACTACGCGACTATAGACTGAACATGTAATACTCATGCGCATAACATCACCGTTTTCACAAATTCGTGTTTTTGTAGTTTACATGGAGATGATAACGGTATAATTTTCATAAAAGCGCACTATGAAACCTGTTTTCAAAAGTTTGTGTTTTTAGGCCCCCAAAACATCATTGTCGTGTAAATGAATGACCAAAACACATTACAAATGTTCATGTTTTTAGTTGAAATTGGTGTCATGTAAGAGACTAATAGATTTTTAAAAAAAACATTAAAAACATCTTACTGACCCCAAACTTTTGAACAGTAGTGTAATTAACAATAGTAAACAGTCTTGTAAGAATGTCAAAAGTATCAAGTCTTTGGTAGCAAATCAATATTAAAGTTTAATATATATATATATATATATATTATCAGTAGTATCAAATGGCGATTCAAAAGTCATGTACATTTTTGAATGTATAACTGTGAATCTATTTATATTAAGTTTCAAATAATTCATTTATTTTGTTCTTGTATATAATAATTAACAGTCTATAGCCTATTCATTTACATGACAGTAATGTTCACAAGCAAAGTAGTTTTCAATGTGGTAAATGACATTTTGGTAGCATCGTGATAGCACCAACCTCTTCCACATAACCCAAATTCACATACATGCACAGACAGTTTGCATCAGAAGACTGTTGCAATTTTGTAGGCAATATTAGCCTACGTCAGAAAGCACACGTGAACGTCGACGTCAAGAATACCATACTATATATATCATCCAGGTATCTTTGACATTATATTTGTATCATGGGACAGGATAATCCTGACATGCTAAATACTATGTAAATTAGGATTCAGCCTCAGATCTGATCCCGAGATGACGTTCACATCAAGATGTTAGCCAAAGGCTTTATGAACTCTGCATCACACTCTTCATCAAAGTCAAGCAATTCAGGTTTTTCCCAAAGTTGCTCCTGCAATCACAATTGCTTTGATTCCTCGGCTTCAGCAATTACCGCAATGCCAAACACCTCCGGTCACCTTCTACACTTATGACAACCAAATACAATTCAATTTGCTGCGTGAGCCACAAATAAAAAGCCCCAGCGAGGAGTTAAACAACGTCTCATCTCCATTACCAGTGCAAAGTTTTAATGAAGTGTTTTATGATGCACTCTCTTGACTTCATCCACCGTCTTTTGTTCCAGCTCTACACGACATTCTCCATGGGCCGCTCGCTGAGGACTCCTTTAATAAAGCGCGCTTTCGGAGGGGGAGGGCATGCTGACATGCTCCACTCGCTGTTGTGCCATGATTAAAGCTTCTTTTTTTCTTTTTTTTTAACACAGTCTTGCATGTTTGCTTGCGAAAAATGGCAGCCCGTGTGTGCGCGTGTGTGTGTGATCTGACTGTTGCTCGGGCCCTGACAGCTTTGAGAGCGATGACAGGCTCGGGTGTGTGAAAGCCACTGGATAAGAGGTTTAATGAGGCTGTAGGATCAATAGACAGGTTAGGGGAGAGCTGTCAGATCACCTTCCTGTCTGCCTCATGCTGATAGCTCCTCTTTGGCTAATGAAATGCTAACATAAAAACACAATTCATCAGGAGGGCATCAATCCAACGCTTCTGACTTTGTACATATGGTCACATACAAGCATATACTGTTTTGGGCTTTTGGGAGAAGAGCGACAATGTCATGGGAACATATTTTAACCAGGAATCCTTATAAATTGACAGGGATTGCAGCATTTGACAAAAATAACAGAAGATATAGACAAACAGACTGTGCATCCAATTTTAATATAAATGTATACTATTCTACATTTTCATTTAATTTCAATTAACAATTCTTTTTAAATATATTATTTATGTAATTAGTTCTCTTTTTAAAAGTATGCTGAAGTGTACTTCTTTTTCACAAGGGGTGGCTTGAATACAGCTCTTATATTATGGGCATGATTGTAATATCTGAATTAAAATGATTTTTGATCCCCCTTATTGACCTTTGACTGTGCGTCTCAGATAATTTGACCCTTTTATGACAAGGCAAGATTATTTCTGGCTGTAAAATGTCATGTGGTGCGTCTCCCAAAACAAAATAATATTTATGAATAATTTATGAAAAAGCTTTTCATCTTAAAAAATATATTGAAAAATATTTTTTTAAATCAAATGTATGGAAAATATGTTATTGCTTTTTACTTGATGGTAACACAACGTGACATTTTCGCAGTGGATTTCAATATTGCAGCATTTGTTTTAAACACATTTTTTTATTATTATTACTTTCCTTTTTTTAATCTTGGACACTATTTTTGTCATTGATTCATATGCTGGTTAAGTGCTATTCTAAGTGATTTAGTTATCTAACAGCCGGTCAGTTAAATAGTGCGGTTGACTAATTTAGCTAAACTATTTAAAAAATATATTCAATTCAATATGTAGCAAGGAATTAATTAAAACCATAACTTATAGGAGAAGGTTGTAGCAAGCTGATAGTATGTTGTGCTAGCATGCTAACAGTTACTGACGTACTTCAGATCATCTGATGTGCGCAATATTTCTATTATTAATCAATTTCCGTGCAGGATTCTGGTCAGTGTCGGGTTGACCCCTAATGATACAGAGCTCTTTAAAACAGACTTCTCAAGTTATTCCTGTAGCATCACGCTAGCAATGCTAAGGTCATAGGTCTGATTCACAGGGAATGCATGAACTGATGAAATGTATACATTTAATGCAATTCTGATTGAAGCTTCTGGTCATGCAAAAAATACACGCTTGAACAAACACTGTGCCTGTTGCAGTTGTTGATAAGACAGGATTGCTTTGATGAATCTTTTAAAGGAATGGCAGGGAACGAGTGTGATTCTACACTGTATGTACAATGTATGTATCTTAAAGGTCCTCACAGACCCGTTCCTAACGCGCTCAAAGAGACGCAAGAATGCTTCTTAAAAAACAAGTCCTCATGATGCCGCTATATCCAGAGCCCCCGCAGACCAGTGTAGAGACCCGACGACTGAGTTTCACACGGATCACCAGCCCTGCACTGATTCACTGTGACGCGAGCAGCCTCTCCCTTCAGCTAGCGACTTCTTAGTTTCATCTGGAGAACTTGCTTCAGTTTCTTCCCTTCGTGACCTTTCATGTGCCCCCGATGTATTTGTCAAAGCGCATCAGAGAGAGTGAGAGTTCTACAGGATCATTCACAAGAAAACAAACGACAGTATAGAGCCGTATGTAGCCGAGAGCTGAGGACAATAACTAAGCCAGATGGATAGAGATTCAATGCAAGCCCAATGTCCTTAGAAAACTGTGCTGAATGGTACAACTGCGAGAAAGGTAGAAGAATGACAGATTTTGTCCCCATCACTTTATGAAATAGCTTGTGGCAAGGATGAATCTAATACTGAGGGATTGTCGAGGAGGCGATTACTGCACTGGATGCTTTTAATAGGGATGTCAATCAAAAATGTTACCCCATTAATTGTGTTACCATGTTAATCACAATTAATCGCATTTAATTGTGCAGGCTGAGCCTATAATTAACATATTAAACAGTGGGCTCAATAAGATTTTACTTTTTTATTTTTTATTTTTAAGAAGCCTCTTATGCTCACCAAGGCTTCCCACCTTCCGAGTGTGTGAAGAAAATAAACTTTTCTGTAGCTGACTGACATAAAGTCATTGAACCATGATGGCTCCAACATAAATTTTACCTAAGGTCCCCAAATGTCTAGAACCGGCCCTGCATTTGACATTCATGATGGTCTAAGCTGGCATTTCGAGCATGGAAACACACTGAAACACCAAATAGATTACTTTTACAAGAGTACATTCAAATATTGGTGTCTCAAAAGTACCCAAAAATGTCACAACAGAGAGACAGACGGATGGATAGATAGAGTATTGATCTGATCTCCTAAAAGATCTGACTGACAGTTTTTGATAATAATGCAGTACTTAACACTTCAAAATATCAAGCATACTTAAAGGAGAACTCCGGTCAATTTTAACATTGAGCTCCTTTTTTTGTACATTTGGAGTGCTGTCAATACAGAGAACAACGACAAAAATCGGTGTTGCCTACACCGTAGGGTTGTTACTTTACGTTCGAAAATCGATTGCACAATCGATCGGACCAACCAACACAAGTTTCGAAAATGAAAATAGGGAATTGATTTAAACGTCCTTTTTTCTTTTTTCCTTTTTTTTTTTTAACCGAAAATGTGTTTTAGGTGGACAGATCAATACAGTACACAGAACATGTAGGATGTTGGAAAATAACAATGTCTTTTTTGTTAATAAAATGCTTTTTAATATTCGCTTTTACTTCAATGCAAGTGAACAAGCGCGCCGTTATTTGTAGCTTAGTGACGTGTGTGTTCAAGCAAGCTAGAAATGCGCAGATTCTGCGCAATACGCTGTATTTAATATATCAAGAGGACTCACGAGTTGCATATTCGATGAACACTTATGTCTCAAAAATCGAACAGGATTTTTTCACAAAAGTGACAGCCCTACTACACCGTGTTATCATCTTTTTAAAATTTGCTCCCTGCAAACGGCAAGTTTTAAACCTGCTTTTAGCCTCTTAATATCCTTGATATGTCATTACAAGTGCACAGCCATGTGAGTGGTGTTATTAAGAGTGAACACGGTCAATCTGACTGCAGTAGATGTGAAAGATATGAATAAAAATGATGTTAATTCAGCCAGCTCACATACCTGTATTTTCTTCCTGTTTTCGGTCAAAGTCCACAGTAGTCGATTGTCGAGTTCGCGCGCGCGATCATCAAACTCAAAAACCTCCTCCGTGTGTTCAACATCTGATTCGGATAAACTATCCATTTGAGCTGATATATAAATACAGGTATGTGAGCTGATGAATTAACATAATTTTTATTAATATCTTTAACTTCTACTGCAGTCAGATTGACCGTGTTCACTCTTAATAACACCACTCACATGGCTGTGCACTTGTAATGACAAATCATGGATGTTAAGAGGCTAAAAGCAGGTTTAAAACTTGCCCCATTGAAGTCAACAGGGAGCAAATTTTAAAAAGACGATAACACGGTGTATGTAACGCCGATTTTTGTCGTTGTTCTCTGTACTCACAGCACTCCAAATGTACAAAAAAATTAGCTCAATGTTAAAATTGACCGGAGTTCTCCTTTAATACTTTTTTTTACACTTGAATACTTGAACTATTTAACTGACTACGTGAGAAACACTCTTTATTATTTGCTTGTCTTTGTTCTATTGCTGTTATTTATTCTGTTGCATGAAATTTGATACGTTGTTCTTTTTGATCACTATTTGTTTACTTCTCTTCAATAATTCCACATGTTTACTTATCTGAGAACAACCTGAAGACTAAATGCCATTGTTTTCATTTGTGATTACTTATATTAATACCGAAGAAAGAGTGTTCTACGGCATGCTAATTTTTTTAATGAAGAATGCAGAATCCACAACTGAAATTTTTGGTATAGCAAAAACCCCTCACAACACAGAACACTCCATTTCAGAGCCAATCGCTCAAACAGGCTTTCTGAGCTACATTGGATCAAGGGTGAATTGGGGATGTGCAATACTGTATACTGCATCAATATCTTTTCTGCAGTGCACTCGTCTCGTTTCATCTCTCCCTCTCTCTCAAATGTGTTTTCTTTTTTCTTTGTATGATCTCACTAATAAACATGCACCAACATGACAGGGGCTTATTTTACAAAGAGCATCTCTCTCTTTCAGACATGCTTAGCTATTGACCATTGATTCTAATGTTGGACATGGTGAATACAGTTCGCTCAATACTGGAAACACTGACACTTCTGGAAAAGACCGAACTCGGAAAAAAATGCTTCATGCTGAAAGCTGAGGGGCAATTTAGGGTTGGAGTGTGGCTGCACGATTATCTGCGTCTGTTTTAGAGCACGTGTTTTAGCATCGGTTTATACGTTTCACGGCAATGAAGACTTTTATTAAAGTCTGCTTTCTTGCCCCCTTTGAAATGAAAATAAATATCTGCACACAGTCTCTTTTATCTCTGTCAGTATTCATTACTGCAAGAGGAGCAAATAGAAATGCACCACAGTTTTTCCATTTAACCTCACTAGCTCTCGCTAACCCTCGCTAAATCATTCAGGGCACAGGCTGGAATTGACTTTTCTTGGGTCTTGTACCTCATTGTAATAACAACAGTCCAAATTAAATGCCGCTAATCTATTAACACATTAAATTGGTCAGTTTGTAAGACACTCACAATTAGTGTCCAGCGGAGAAAAGCAAAGCAAAACCAAATGTCATTTCCCAAGGCAATTCATTGCCTGCTTGAGGAGATCAATCATTCATTGTATATTACAAATACATTTGTATTTAATAAAAAATGACATAAAAATAACCACGAAATTTGCATCCCCCTAAGTGGAAGGCCATTCCACTTGAAGGAACAGCTAAAAAAAATTGGCCATTTATTTGCACCCTAACAAGCTTTTTTTTATGTCATCATCAATATTAATTAAACAATGTTGTTAAGAAAATTATGGATATCTTTAGTAGCTTCAATAAGTGCTTTAATTTAAAGAATCAACAATAATGAATGTTTTATTTAATAGCATGCAGTGAAGATTATACCAACAAATGTTCTTTATTACTGACTTTGAATAATTACTTGAAAACATTTGACTTTTTCACGATTTATTTTAGGTTTAAAATTCAGCGTTTACTTGCAGGCTAAAAGTCATTTATGGTAAATCTAAATGGTTAATATTTATATTAATATTTTACTTTTTTTAAACAAAAGAGTGCATTCAACACCATAATATTGCACATTGAAACTGCTATGCAAAAAATGTTACGTTTCACTAGTATTAGTATGGACTTTTGAGACATTTTTATTGAATATTTTGAGTCTTCTGAAGCTGTATGAGGTGAGAAAATTATGAGTGAATAATAACCTTAATTTCAGTCTGTTCCACACATATGACTTCATAAGACTTGGATTATAACGTCATATGGCCTACTTTTATTATGCTTTTTGGAGCTTGACACGGTTAATATGAAATCTTGTTGTATGCAAATGAGTGCATGAAAATTCAAACTTTCCACTGAACAGCATGTGGGTTTAGAACAACATAAGGGTGAGTAGAAAATAACAGGATTTTATTTTTTGGGGTGAACTTTCCCCTTTAATACCGTGACTTTGCATGACAAATATCAAACTGAAATATCAAATCAGGAAGAACTGTTGTAGCGACTGCGAGTGAAAACCAAAATATTTATATTCTCTGCATACCTTATACGAGTATAGGCCTACACGCACATGTGTGTGAACACACACGCACCGGTTTCAGAAACACACCGGGGGCTCGTGAGTTTCCACCTCAAAGCAGCAGTCGATTTGTTTTGCAAGGAAGGTGCGATGCAAAGAAACATCAAGCGCACGAGACGGCTCACTACGTCGCTAGCATTTGAAGAAGTGCAGACGAGATGGAAGAAAGAGAAACACAAGTGACATCAAAAAGCCACACATTCCCGCACGAGCCGAGTCTGGGCTGGTGGGGAGAGCTCAGCGTTTGTCCTAATCAATACCCAGCACAAGGCATTGAGATGCAGCCAGCGGCTCCCAGCCAGGCAAACGTCCAGGCGGACTGCCAAAGGATGGGGAGGGGGGGAGGGGGGGTGAAGGGACGAGAGACAACTTCTCAATCTGAAACATTTCCATCCACTGCCACGACGGGTGTTCCGCACTTTGAGAAATGTCTTCCTGTCGCTCACAGTCTTAAATGTCCAGAGTCACTTATGCCAAGCTCCTGTTGGAAGGTCATACGGAGACTTGTTCGGATTGTGGATCTGCACTCGGGATCCAAAATAGGTCATTTCGTAATGACGCTTATCTGACTAGATTAAGGTATATATATTTTTTGGTTCAGGACATATCGAGGCGCTCTGTCAAAATACTCGTTCTGGGGGGCAAAAAGAATCTAAATGGGGGCAAAAAGAATCTGAATGGGGGAAAAATAATCGGAATGGGGGCAAAAATAATCTGAATGGGGGCAAAAATAATCTGAATGGGGGAAAATAATCTGAATGGGGGCAAAAAGAATCTGAATGGGGAAAAAGAATCTGAATGGGGGCAAAAAGAATCTGAATGGGGGCAAAAAGAATCTGAATGGGGGGAAAATAATCTGAATGGGGGCAAAAATAATCTGAATGGGGGGAAAATAATCTGAATGGGGGCAAAAAGAATCTGAATGGGGGCAAAAAGAATCTGAATGGGGGAAAATAATCTGAATGGGGGCAAAAAGAATCTGAATGGGGGCAAAAATAATCTGAATGGGGGGAAAATAATCTGAATGGGGGCAAAAAGAATCTGAATGGGGGCAAAAAGAATCTGAATGGGGGAAAATAATCTGAATGGGGGAAAAAGAATCTGAATGGGGACAAAAAGAATCTGAATGGGGGCAAAAATAATCTGAATGGGGGCAATAAGAATCTGAATGGGGGCAAAAATAATCTGAATGGGGGCAATAAGAATCTGAATGGGGGCAAAAATAATCGCTGAAAGACATTCAAAATTACAGTATACTTGCATTCTGAGAAAAACTACAATGCAACTAAAAAAATCAGAGGTCCTGTTGTTTGTTCTATATTAAAAAATGTTTTCGACACCATACTGAAGAAGAATGGATGGATGTCTATCTATGAATGCAAGATGAGTTATCATTATTTTTGGTCAAGCTCACTTATCTACTAAAATGTTTGTTTGGTAAACTTTTAGTAATATAGCAGCATATACAGTGTAGACACTCTCAAAGCAAACAGACATGGACTAAAATCCACATAACTCCAATTTCACAGGATCTTTAAGGCGAAAAACCTGAAATCTGCAAAAGGCTACTCACAATTCGCAGCACTGCACAGCGTTGAGAGCTTGTTTTGTTACTGAGAGAAAGAGCTCTGATGAATGGAGAGCAGAAGATTGTTTTATGGGTAAAATTATCCATGTTGTGATTGGTCGGGCTTAGATTGAACACCTTTTTTTGAGCACGTATGGCCAGAACAACAGAGCTCAGTCTTTTGTGCACATAAATGGGTTCACAGCGCTGGAGCTTTTCAGAAGGAAAAAAATGAAGCTTGCATCTCTTTTTGCGTTCCTCTCTCCTCTTCCCCCCACCCCCCTCCCCATTTTCAATCTTTCTATCAATGTCTCTATCATACGGTCGTGTTGCCACTTTGCTATTTTATTCACAACACAAGAATGCACTCCCAGTTTCCCAGGAGGATGACGCTGAATAAGGGAAAAGATGTACAGGGCTTTGTTTCTAGCTGCTGTTTCCCTTCAGTCAAGCTTTCAGTTGTTTAAATGTTGACACTGAAACAGCCCAGAGGCTTGAAACAAGCTTGTATGCAGCAGGAAAATGACACTTTGTCAGAAATTCATCACATTTTCTCCTTTCCAAAGCCCTTTTGCCATGACAAGATCGCTTTGAAAGATTTGCTAATTTCATTTCGATGCTAAGCATGTCAGTGGCCAAGGTCTCTTTAGGAGACGTTCATTGAACATTGAGGCTATTCAGAAAGAACCTTCACTCCATAATGACTTCATAAGGACACACACACACACACACTAGCCATTTCCATTTTGACTTGTGCAAAATTTGCCCCGAGTTCTTAGCAAATTTCCTTGAACCAAATGCACATGAAGAGCGTTTATTAAGCCTATAATACCACTAGCGTTTCCCCCTCTCAGTTGCAGTAAACAACCAGAAAATGAAAACCAAATTCACTCAAGCTGATGCTCTTTTATTTAAACTAGCCTGAAATAATGAGTTTTCTCCAAAAGCAGGAATTTCATTATTGACATCCCTCTCATCAAAGCATTCAATCTTACAGCATTCAGCTTCTGTTCGACCCAACTTAAATATCAAATGTTTTGCCCGCAAAACAGAATTGTAAAGATTCTATTACAGCTTTCTTTGGTTTGGAGATTGATTTGAGTTCAGGTCCTGAGCAAAGCCTTATCCAGAGAAGAGAAAACTGAACTTGATCTTATTGATACATATTCTTTTAATCTCACACAGGTTTTGGTTACCTCAGAAAGTAAAGTCATTTCAGAGGTGTCATTATATTCTGATTAAAGGAAATGCAAACACAATATTTTTTTTATTTTTTTTTTTTATAATAAATGTGCACTGCTGGATTGTGTAACAATGCAAACATAAACATTTATTAAAGAAAGTTAACAAGATCAGTTTTTTGTATTTATGAATGATATTGTGGGCAAGCACAAAACATTTCTACAACATCACAATGATGCATTTTGGTTGCAGTTAGGTCATGTTGCAGTAAAACATTTTTTTTTTTTAAATAAGATAAAAAAAGGTCTAGAAGAGAGAAGAATCCGGCACACTAGATTCTAAGAAATATAAAACGTTTATTGTAACAGCTGGTCAAGTTTTGTTAAAGTGACCTTCACCAGCCATTTCTTTTTTTTTTCTCCCTTTAAAATATTCCTCGTGTCCAATGCACCTATCTGCAAACACTCACGTGTGTGCGTAGGGAGTATTTATTGTTCAATATTGAAAAAGTTTTAGAAAATACATGATGGAAATAAAACTAGATACATGATGAAAATATAGATCAAATCATAACATTCGTGGAAAGTTTTGTTTACTTTATTTTCCATAGGCAAATTTGCGCCAACAGCAGAGGCAATTTAGCATCCTGCCAAACATTACACTTAAGTAAACTGTGATTACTCATTATAATTTGACTTGGAAGAGAACAGTGGAAGAGATGTTTTGAATGGGTACACTAGAAATAAATATCTCACTCATGCAAACATAGAGCCACACACAAACACACACACACACACACACACACACACACACACACACACACACACCAACAGACAGTGAGTCTTGACAGAAGACCAGTTTTTTTTTCTTTTAAAATAGTGGTGTATTTTCTACAGCATTCAGCATTTCATTTTTTGGGGACTTGTATATGGTCTCTCATTTTCTAATTTCATTAATGTCACACATTTCAATGGTCAGATACCAAACTCCTAAAATTAAACCCTGCAGGCAAGACTAGTTTAGACCAGCATGATTTCTATGCTTGTTTGGTGCGGGTCTAGCTTGTAAACCAAGCCTTTTGACCAAAAACATATTGGTGTCTATATCACACAATGGAGACCAGTGTTCAAAACACAATATGCAATGATGGTCTTGTCAAGAGGGTGAAAAAAAAAAAACATTGCAAAATTAAATGTAACTCAGGCTACGTCTACACTAATCCGGATCCATTTCAAAACTGCGTTTTCATTTCAAAACACTCCCTGTCCACACTACCCAGACAGCAACATAGTGTCAGCCCAGATCCGGCGCACATCTGGTACACATGGATTGCCAGATGTGCTCCGGGTCTGGGCCGACACTATGTTGTTTGCTGGGTAGCGTTTTCAAGCTTTTTCCAAAAGTTGCTCATCCACATTTAAACATCTGAAAATGCTTAAAAGCCATCTTGCGCATGTGTAAAACATACCAAAAGTTCACAAGATGATTCAGAGAGAGCAGACATTATAAAGTTATCGCCGCAGGACAATTGCGAGTACATTTTCAGTCATCTTTTCAGGAATGCAATAAGAAGACTGTACAAATTAGCATGTCTCGTTAGCAACACTATATGTATATAGCAGACACAACAATGCCGGTATAACCATAGATATCTATGGATATAATATACGTCCCATGACTAAACATGTGTCATTATTTTCAAATGCATCCACTTTGAAGAGCGTTTTCAAAGAGCTCCATCTTTGTTGACAAAAAACGCCATCTCAATGTTGACGGAAGGCCAAACCGAAGAGAAAATGATGCGTTTTCAAATAAAAACTTATTTGTGTGGACAAGGCCTCATTATCAGCTCCAGAAGATCAGTCCTTTTATTTCATGGATACTTTGACTATTATATAAACACTACACAGCGTCAACCCACATAACCAGCATCAACCTTCCAGTGCTGTACTTGTATCTGACTGAATGTGATACACGCTGAAGCTGTGAGTTAAAGCACTTCGTTGTAGCAATTGTGAACAAACAGATATGCTCTCTACATAAATAATGTTGTAGTAAAACTGAACGCTGTAGCAATATTAAGGATTCTCATTATCATCATCAAGTGAGCAGCAGCTGGTCGTTGGCAGAAACTGCTTCCTTACTGATTGGAGCCAGCCTGAGATTCCGGAGCCAAAATGATGTTTGTAGAAATTTGGTTTAACACAGAATTTTAAAAAGCTTTATGAATTAATCCTTATTTCCACCCAACTGACGACTGAGACAGAATCAAGCAAAGCCTGATAACAATGCCGTTCCAGAGGCGTAATGTGAAAAGACATTCATTTGCGGCAGAATAATGAAACGGGCTCTTACGCGTGCTCGCAGCGAACAGATAGCAGTCGGATCTCCTCTGGGACTGCATTAGAAGCCGGAATTCATGGATGCAATGCTAGATCTGACTCTCGTTGGCCCCACACTAACACTGACAGTCATACCCCCTCAGGCTCACTGCAATTACTAGGCAGGGGCCCTAAAGTCTAAACTTATCTGATTATATTTCCATTCTGCACTATCCAAACAGTTTTACCGCTCGAACGAGTCCGTTTAAAAGCCTCCTGGAGCGAGATACAGGCTCCGCACAGTCAGTCTACAGGTTCTCTAATATTAGGCTACAATCGCATTTGGTCTCGAGGCAGATTAACGTGAGCCACCGCTCCGATAGGAAGAAAAGTTTGACATCCAGTAATGAAAAAAACAGACGGAGCCTTGCAGAGGTCGACGTGCCTCATTTTGAGCCGTTTATTCATTCCTCAGTCTACTGACTGTATGAATAAACATCAGCAGACTGCAGTGGCGAGGAACGAGGAAGAGCTAGCGTGTAGACGGCATGGGATAACAGGAGCTGGGCTGTCAGTCTGTTTTACCTGCGGGGGGCCGTGTGCTGGGGTTGTCGCAGTTATGGGCTCGCAGAAAACGCCATGCGTTTTGTCAGAAATTCACGAGACATCTGCTTCCATGCCGGGACCTTGCTTCCAAGACGTTTAATTAAATAAGTGTCACGGCGCGTACAGATAAATATGAAGCAACTGGTGCACGGGGGCATAATTATGACAGGGCATCTAGGGAGCTGCGGTCTTCCATGCTCATTATGGCCCATCTGGGACATAAAAAACAGCGCTCGTGTCCCATGTGTTCATATGGGAACAAGCTTTACTGGTGCCCTCAAAGGAGGGGAACATCCGCATGGTGGCAAATTTTAACAACGACTGTGGCTTGAATTTCCTAAGGCTTTTAAGGCAAATGGGTCAGACCCTCCTTATTTGCATGACTCTGTCGATTTGTATGAACGACTGGCGGTCGACGTCTTGACATATGCCCGCATGCATACATTATCTAGCTTAAACAACAGTGCAGGCAGTTTTAATCGCATAAAGATGTGGATTCCACCCGAATTCATTTTTGTAAGCATGGAGGATTATCAAATATAATCAGAAGATTTAAAGATGGCTGACAGCTGTCATATGATGCAACAAAGTGCCACGAAGACATTGTTTCAAAATTGCAATATAACAGTAAGGATTAGTTCAAAATCCAAGGAAATACATACACACACACACACACACACACAGAGACACAGTGTTGGAAAAAGTTACTTTTAAAAGTAATGCTTTTAAAAGTAACTTGCAATAGCGTGTTACACTCTAAAAAAGTAACTAATTGTGTTACCTTATCTTTTTTCATCTGGGCTGGGCTTGCTTATTTCTTTTCTTATTTAAAAAAATAACTCGGATATTTTCTTGTAAATTTAAAAGTAATGCGTTACTTTACTAGTTACTTGTAATGCATTAACCCCACACAATACACACATAAATTATTGGGCATACTGACTAGAGATGTCAAAAAGTACCGAGTCGGTACTGAAATTTAAAAAATGTGATGATACCAGCATTTCCCTCTAGCATTATGAGCACTGTTAAACTGATTCTTAAACACCTCTGATTGGCCATTGTGTTGACATGCTCAAAATATATGTATCTGATTGGCCATCGTGTTGACAAAGTCAATATATGTCTGTGATTGGCTAAAATGATCAACGCTGGAAAAACATATTGTTTTGACACTCTTCATCGAGCGCTATCACAGATGGCCTAGACACGGGAGCGCTTGAAAGCGCCGTCTATCAGCGGATTCCTAATATATCAATGTATCAATCCCTAATTATGTCAACACAATGGCCAATCAGAGGTGTTTAAGAATCTGTTCAACAGCACTCAAAATGCTGGCGAGAAATGCTGATATCGTCACATTGTTTTAATTTCAGTACCGACTTTTTGACAACTAATACTGACACTTTTCTTTAAGTGTTCGAAAAGCATTTGTGCACTGGTTAATGGTAGCACACTCTGAAGGTGAGGATGGAAAAGCTTCGTCAATGGCCTATGTTCCTATGGGAATTTAAAGGCCTAACAACATAACACTCTGAAGGTGGATAACTTCACTAGGAGGGTTTCTCCTTTTCAATGAGCGCAAAATAAGTGTCACACTGCAGGAGCCGTCTCTTTTTGCGGACTCTGTCAGGTATCCAGGTGGAATAAGAGCCCCGATTGCTATTAAACGCAGCATGAGAAACATATTCAGCCTTTGGATGGAAAAAACAAGCACATGACACCTCCTCGTCTCCAGAGACCCCTTCAGCTTCTGAGCCTTCCTAATTTATGGAATACTCTGTGTTCCTCACACTCCGCAAGGATGACTGAACTCATCCTGCTGTATACCCTGCATGCCAGTCACACTGATACTCATTAGCGGGAAGCTTCAGAACAAATACGGCGGCGGCCCCGTGGGGGAACGTTGGGCATCAGAGGCTCGCTGCTCCCCGATGGTGGTTGATGCCACCCTCCGTGAAAGAAAGAGCCTTGCGACTGCTGCTGCTTCTTCTAGCCACCCTCTGTGACTGGTACCTGTTTGGTCAATCGGGGCTGCAAAGTCTGGCAGCTTCAAGGGGAGCCGAGCAATTGATCACCAGAGAAAGATTTGAGGTGAAAGGGGATCAGAAAGCTTTTTCTACCCATTGACCAAAGTGCTGGGTTTCCTTTTAGTTACCGCTAAGCTCCCTTAAAGCTGTCCAAGGGCATCGAAAGTACACTTAAGGATGAAAACAGGGATCTAATCAATACGAGGAAAAACAATGCAGTCCTGAACAGCGCTAAACAAACACCGGACAGACCTTGTCTATAGTGTGCTAATGTATGCCTACGCTCCATGACAGGATCCTCATAAGTGTCAGCAAACAATGTGCCATGCATAATAGGGGACGGCTGAAAGCTTCTTAGATAAGATAGAGGGTCGTTTATACCTCAATGTGGCCTGTTCAAAGGCTGACATACTCAAGGATTATGCTGCTTTTTGCACTCCAATGCTTAGGGCATTGTAATGATCAGATGCACCTCAGCCAATCCAAGCCTCTGCACAGTGTATGAATCACCAGTGCCAGTACTTTAAGATCTGTCAAACAGGATGGATCACTGGGCTGTATATCAGCCATCTTCCTACGGATGCCAGGGCCATTTTTTTACAGCAGTTAATAGATGAGAAATGCACCCCGTGGACAGAGCAGAACACCTTGTCAAAAGGTAAAATACCCTCAGGAACCGACTGGACGAACGAGAAATGGTATGACAGTCAGGGAGATGGATGGGATATTGATGCAATTAAATTGCTGGTTTAGTTGCTCTTCAAGTCAATTTAAAGCAACATACATTCTCATGTTCTGATGTTTTATTTTATATAGGCATATTTGATTATTTATTGACATTCATCATCTATCTAGAAAACAGGACACACAGGACACAGGCGCAGAAAACACAGAAAACAGGACACACAAGCACACACAAACCTACTTTATTTATATTTAAATAAATAACCAAAAGAATTAACAAAAACATTTATATATATATATACTTTTACTCAAAATAATTAATACAGTTATTAATTATTTATCTAAACAAACCGAAAATATGCATTATCCTACAAGGCGCTCTGCAGATATTAAACTTTAAGAACTGACATGGTGTAATTACCATTTATGTTCATTCTGCCTAAAGTACAGTTCTTAGCCGATTATCTCAAATTGGCCAAACGTTAGCAGATTTGTTGTATTTCCAGCTAAGTGGGCAAGAAAGCATGATCATTTGAAATAAAATTAATCAAAACAAATTCATTTATGATTTTCATTCAACAAGATACATGCCATAGCTTGAAAAAGCTTGCATCCATTATTGCATTTAGCATTTTCTATGATCTGATCACAGATGAGCTGAGATATATGTTCCATTCTCTGAACAGACCTCTCTTTTCAAACTTTACCCATTTTATAGGTGTGGTGTAGTAAATCCTAGAAATGCACTCTAATGTGAGGTATTAATGCTGGATACCTTCTCTCCATCCCTTGGGATTGCTCTACAAGTGATTGGGCATGTTGGTCATTTAGAGACCACAGGGTATTATTTCAATCATATCTGCCAGGTTATCACCTACATATTCAGCAGCAAATATCATATTCCAAACTTCACTGTTAAATAAAGACTGTTTTATTCCTAAAAGAAATACTAATAACATTTCTATCATAATTTAGAACTAGCGTTAAAACCTGCATGAGATGAAATCTTAAAAATAATCTGGAAATTTTTGTTCATCCATGAATGATTTGTTTAATTCTAACGGGATTCATACGGGGTTCCTGTTGGATCCGACTAGATTTGGTTCCAAATTGTGACTGAAATTCAATTAGCATTCCATGTGGGTTCTTTCCAAGAAATCCCACACATCACTGCCTTATGAGTCTCAGAGGCCACTGTAAAATCGAAGACTCTTACCTTGCGCCCAGGTGTTATTCATGAATGAAAACATCAGAATCCATCCGGCGCCCCACTTCAGAGTTAACGCGCGCCTTGACATGATGCTCCGACACGGCTGTGAGTCCGCAGCACGCGTTCGCCAGCGCCGAGCTGGATACATGTTGCGCCGTAGTCCCGGTTTCCAAAGAGCAATGCGAGACACTGAGCGCCCTGCTCCCGCGCGTCCAAAACGTGCTTATTAAGGAGGAGTCTATAAATCAATCTATACCCGTCGGACACCAATAAACTGCTGCAAATTCTGACGAAGCAAAGTTTATGAACTGTAACAGCGTAAACAGCACAAATTCAACTGACAATCATTCTATTTTTTGTTAATTATTTTGGTTATTTATTTAGGTTTATCCACAAAAAAAAGTTAGGCAATAAGTACAAAATGGCACATTTATAATCTCGGAAACCTTTCAGGAGTAGGTTCGGATGAATTCAGTCATTTGCGTTCAAATGAGTAAATCGACCCCGCTGCATCTCTGCGCGTCATGAGGCATCTCTCAAAGTGGATGCAGTGCAAAGAGACACTTTAAATCCAGTGGTCGAGAAAAGAAAAGTAAAGGGTGAAGTAGTGGAGTCTCGATGAGGAAATATTCCGTCCGGTATCTTGGTTGTATTCCCCCAAATTTCAATGCCCGTGTCCTTTCAGTACTGCGAGCAACAATGTATGAGTGCCCGACAACTCAGGACTGAGGAAGAACTCCTTTACTGCGGGATGTCGCCACCACGGGGCGGATGAGAGAACTGCATCTTCTTATTACGACATATGTTCGTAATATATCCGTCGATCATTATTGAAAGTTTGGCCATTATTCATGCTATGTGGTGAGATCATGTTTTGGAAAATATCAAGGGTTTATAACTCAAACACGCAGCTAGCTCTAATTGAACATTTTGTTAATTAATTCATAGATTTGCGAGCACAAAGTGGTCCAAAATTATCAGGATGTTATAACGCTTTATAACTCCACAGTGCAAGTTATGTTTGCCACGAGAGTACAAACTCCTAGAGCAACATTATTATTAGTGCTCTCTCTATATCTCTCTGAGACCGCAGGCTCAGTGTAAGCTTTGATCCTGAGGACACAAATCTGGTTTTAAATTCCGAACAGATCCACAGACTACTGCACTCGTTACCCAAGCATGCTATGACTCACGTACTGCACAACTGTTCAATTTATATCCAGAAACCGCATTCATTCCCACACTGAGCAGGAGGCAAAAATCTAAATGATAACGTGCAGTCTAAATATAAGCATGTGAGGCGTATACCTTCACCAATCGTGCTTGAATGCTTAGACTCTGCGTACTGTATTAAGATGGTAATGAAGTTGGTGATTATTAAAGTAGCACTGATTATTGTGGTGATGGTGGTAATCATGAGGGTAAAGGAGATAATGTTGGTGATAGTTGTGGTGGTTATCGATGCTGCTGGTAAAGAAGATAATTTTGGTGATAGTTGTGGTGAAAATGAAAGTGATGATGATGGTGGTAATCATAATAGCACTGATGTTTTATGTGGTAATGATGTTAATGATGGTAATGATGATGCTGGTGATGATTGCTGTAATGATGTTAATGGTTACGGCAGTGATGATGATGCTAGTGATGCTTTAAAAAATATGAAAACTGGGGGACATGTCTGGGGGCATGTGATTTATACATTTACATTGCATTGTAAACACTGTATTATGGTGGGGTAGATGATGGCAATGAAGAATGAAAATGGCAACAATGGTGGTGATCAGACAGCAATAGATTATGATTGAGGCTGATGTGATGATCATTAAAACATGGGATATCTACACACATATTATTCAGCCCTCAGGGGAGCCACCTCTGAGTAAACATTTGCATGTTCAACCATTTGCCTATGGTTTTTAATTAAGCAACATTCACTGCTTAACATGACGAACATGTGGGCTGGGGCAGAAGGAGAACAGAAGCTAAATAAGCCTCACGAGTGATGCTGACTGGGCCTTGAACTGTTGGCTGATAAGGTGGATGAGGCAGAAGTGAACCGTATTGATTAACACACACAATGCTGCGCTCTAGCTTTCAACAAAAGCATTTCTCTATTAATGAACGAAAAGAGCTCACTGCATGTGGGACTGCTCCGCGGTCTATGCTGTCGTGCTCTCCTGACATCTCTTCATAACCGGAGCTCCTCAGCAGCATGGTTCCCGTTGAGCTGCGTTTCTCATGGCCTGTTTTAATGATGCTCAGATGATGAGACTCGCAGGCTGGGTGGCAGCTTTCCGCTCCCAGTCTGATGCAGACGCAAATTGTGCCTGTCTTGCCGTTATTATCCCACTGTGCACTGCACCCAGGTAGACATGGCAGGTGCCAAGAAACACTAGTTAACTGGCAGGGAGAATATAGGTGGTGCACCATGTCTTGCTATATGTTTTCTTTTTGACTTAGAATAGTACAGATTTAGAATGGATGACTAAATTCATACAGTAATAGCCAAAATATGGCCAAAATCTTACATCATGCTATGAATAATTTTATGATGTATATATTTCACAAGTTCACACTTACATACAATTAGAGTGGGTAAGGTTTAATGCGTATTTGGCGTGCTGTCCGGGGGGAGGGCTCCGAGCTCGGAGTTTGGCCCGAACCCAGAGTACTCCCCCCCTATGTACAGTAAGTGGTTAGGATTAGAAGTGTGGAGAAGGGAAGGATGGAGGGATGCTGATAAACTGTCAATGGATTGAGCTGAATCTATACATACCTGTGGTGGAAAGAGTACTGACAAATTGTACTTAAGTAAAAGTATTGCTACTTAAGTAATAATTTACTTGAGTACAAGTTGAAGTACTGAAATATAATATGACTAAAGTAAGAGTAAATAAGTAGCTTGTTTAAAAACTACTCAAGTAACTACGTTACAAAGTACTTTAGTATTTTTCTATTTTTACCCAAAATGGGGAGATGATAGTGAAATGGCAGTGAATGACTGGAGAAAATTTGAAGCCCAAAAAAGTGCATCCATCCATGATAAAAGTGCTCCACATTTATATAGACTACTAGCTTTCCCTGTTGTCAAGAGCAATTGTTTTATTACTAATTTTAAAAAGTAAGTCCAGGTAAGATAATTTGAATGTTTTGATTTGAATCAATTCATAACTGAAAGCAAAGAAGGTTAAGTGAGAGGTCCGATAAAAAAAAAAAAGTGAGATTTACAACAGTATGAATAAAAAATTCCCAGTAAAAAAAAAATTAAGTGGGGTATTGTTGAAGGTGCTCTAAGCGATGTCACGCGTTTTTTAGGCCAAAACATTTTTTCGTCACATACAGCAAACATCTCCTCACTATCCGCTAGCTGCCTGTCCCCTGAACACACTGTAAAAAAACGTGGTCTCTGTAGACACCACAGGCTCCACAAACGGCAACAAAAACAAACTGCGGCGACCCGCTCCACGAAACATAATAAACAGTGTTCCAACCAATCACTGGCAAGAAGTATTTGAGGGTGGGTCTGGGGGGTTAGTGCGCGTGCACATGAAGGGGGTGTGTGAAGGAGAGAGAAGCATGAAGAGGGAAGTTTGAATAATGGCCGACACACGACCAAAGAGACGAAGTTCCGATGATCAACTTACAAAGAAGAGGGAAAAGGATAAAGAACGCGCGAAGTACCGAATTTACATCGGTAAAGCATTCGAAAGATGGCGAGAACTCCGCCGGCAGAAGGGCTTGCAGTCCGACATTCAGGTAGGAAGGGAAGGGAGGGGGAGGAGACGAGATGCGGAGGAGGGAGGGTCTAGCTAGCCTCCGTTTTGTTTGACAATAGTTCGAACGTCAACAAGAAGTGACGTCACCCAGGATCGCTTAGAGCACCTTTAACATGTTAAATTAAATAATTTTTTTCGTTGTACCTAAAATGTGCTGGGAGCCCACTGTTGCTATAGAAACGAACTACACTTTTACATGCATCTGATTGACAGATAAATCGTGCGATCTTATTTCACTGTTTTTTCAGCTTTGTACAAAGTTTGCTTCGTATATTTAGTTGAACTGTATTGTTAAAGAGGGCGAGCGTTACCATTAATTGAACTGTGTGCATGTACGTATGACACTTAACTTACATTGTTCTTGCAATAACTGCGTCCATGTTTTGAGCCGAGCTTTTTTATTTACTTCAACTGCTCAGTGCTCTCGTATTATCAATGGGATGACCCATTTCAGTAGTTGCCATAATTAAATATGAGCAGAATACTCACTTACATTCACTGAAATATTGAAACGTTAGCGATACTGATTCAAAACACGAGCGCCAGTGATTGAATGTCAAAGCGCGGTTTAAACGTCCCGCCCCCCAGCCAAACTGGAAGTTTTGATTGTTTTTTTCACCCGAGTCAGACCTGTCTGTTATTGGCTGAAATTCTTCAGACCTGTCTGTTATTGGCTGAAGCGCAGGGCTCCACCGCAGTAGTTTGAAAAGTGTCTGTCAAATGACAGCTTACCCTGTTGCTCCGTCGGCACCTTTGTCAAAGTACTTTGTACTTTTTATAAAAAATAAATGTAGAGAAGTTGAATACTTTATTTTTATTATAAGTACCACAATTTAATTATACTCAAGAAAGTAGAAAAAAATCGAAAAATCTACTCAAGTACTGTAACGAAATTATTTGTAATTAGTTACTTTCCACCACTGTATAGAGCTGGTAAGTTCCACCCCTTCCGCTAACCCCGCTGGACCTCTAGGTTGAAAAATCGTCAATGCAAGTGAATGAGAGAAAATAATTATTTTCTAATCCCGTTTGAATTTTGCAATGAATGTGAACATATGTTGTCTGTGAATTTTTTATATAATTTTTCGTGTAAAGAATGCTACAATTTAGCGGGTAGAATTTTCATAAGGTTAGACTTTGTGTGAGAGCACTTTGTGGACTACAACTCTTCGCTGCTTTCGACGCGTTTGATATACGTCACCACCACTAGCACACGGATCCCGCTAAACATGCCTGTGTCTTTGGTGCACTTCACCGCCTTAATTTGGGTACAAAACACACAGGCATCTCGATCTAATTCCTTAGATTATCGCACCGTGATTTGTGGAGGGAAAATGTGTTATGCGGTGACGTCACATATGCGACGTGTAGTCTTTCTCGTTATGTCTATTCCACAACTGCTAGCCAAAGAATCATACAATATACTGTCAAACTCGTTACATGAGAAATTATATAAAAAATTCACAGACAACATATGTTCACATTCATGGCACAATTCAAACGGGATCAGAAAATAATTATTTTCTCTCATTCACTTGCATTTACGCTTTTTCAACCTAGAGGTCCACTTGGAGTTTTACGGATGGGCGGGACTTACCAGCTCTATACCTCTTATCATTGATTGCTGAGTGCACTCCACTCGTCTTAATTATCTGAACGTGCTCCTCCTGAACTCGGTTAATAAAACATCATTTCATAACTATGAGCTAGTTGGGCTTTGTTTTTCTATTGTTACTATTTTGGATAATCTCAATTAAAATATTTTGTTATACTGGTTGAAACATCTCTTCACATCCTGATAATAAATCAATAATAGAAGTGGTCTAAATATTAAAACGTAAATATATCTTCTGTGAAAGACAAAGGACCAAAACATTTTCAACCAATCATTGCATTCGGTCTGAATTCAATGATAGGATGTTCTACCTGCCAGTCAACATGTATTTATACCTCCGCGCACCTGCTCACACTGACATCACACGTCATCACATGCCATTATGAGGCTAAGCAGAGTAATAAACAAAAGTCACAGAGCGTCGCAAACAAACAGCAGCCACCTTTTACAGTTCCTTCTGAACCAAAACAACACGCTTGAGCTGTGTTCACGTTATGTTGTAACTATAATTACGAGATGGCAACCCGTGATTTTCTACCTGTAGCTGTTCACGTCCTCAGACTCAGGTTTATGCGTTTCTATGTCAATGGCGAAATGAATCTGCAGCAGTCAGGTGGTACAAGTCCGAGCTCTGTGAGTTGTTTACGTTATTTATTATTGAATCTTTGCGTGTCTTTGAAGACGCTCTGAATGGAGGGTGGGATGTTATGCTTTCTAAGCTAGCTTGCTATTGCTAGCCTCTTCGAAATTGCCTACCCTACCTTTAACATGAATTAACAATGAAAAATACTTCTAAAGCACTTATTAATCTTACCAAATCTTAATTTCAACATTTAATGATATATTATTACATTTAAAACTTGTATCTGTTAAAATTACTTAATGGACCTGAACTAATGTGAACTAACAATAAACAGTTGCATTTTCATTAATTAGCATTACTGTAACAAATGTATTGCTCATTGTTAGTTAATGATACTCTATGCAATAACTCATATTAACTAATATCCCATTTCTTCAGTGAATGGGAGAAACTGGACGTTCATATTTTTTGTTGTTGACTTAAAATATATTGAAATGTGAGTTTGGCATGAGGACATGACGTTGTTAGTAATCGGATTGACGGCTCAATCGGACAAAAAAAACCTTCATGTAAACACCTTAATCGATCTGATATTGAGCTCGATCCGATAGGGGTGGTTTATTCCTTTTGTAATCCGATCGAGAGAACATGTAAACACTTGATCGGATTGAAAACCGAAACTGAAAGGACTGCGTATGCAATGACGTTGAAGTAGCGTAATGACGTATGACGCATGCACGGAACAAGCTGTTATTCCTGTTGAATAAAGTGTAAATGAGTGTCCCGTTATTCTAAAATTCTCATTTCACTGTGTCTGTGAAGTGAAACAGGACAACTTCCCACCAGTCCTTGTTTCAGACTCTCATCCACAGACGACTGGATTTGGGCGCAGGGTTTTACTGCGTGATAAATATTAAGTCTGCTGTTTAAAACAAATAAAGAACCAATAGAGGAGAATAGTTATGCGTGAATAGCGGCAGTATATTCGTGAAGTGAATTATAATTCCGATTTGAAGCTTGTGGCATATAAACGCGCACATCAACCCGATTACTTTATTTATCGTTCATGTAAACACCTTGTTTGGATTCATCAATCGGATTGATTTAATTCCGATTGAACCAAAAGGTGTCCATGTAAATGTAGCTACTCTTGCATGCACAAAATAGCTGCCCGCAGGAGTTGCAAATATGGCCGCCAAGTGAACTGATTTTCTTTGAATAGGACTCACACATCACACAATATAGAAAAATCTCTTCAATGTTGACATATCTTCTGCTGCACAGTATACAGTCATTCCTTCCAGCCTTAATACATATTTTGTTTAGATGTTTACATTTAATCGTGGCTCATTTCAATGTAGTCATAGTGCATCACAGAACATTGCTCATTGTTTTTAGCCTAGTTTCGAGTTGATGCCACACACTAGTCATTAATCACTAGGGATTATTATTTGACACATGCGTCATAAGGTGCTTCAAATAAAGAAATATTTGAAACGGTGTGCAGGATCATTTATCAACAATGCAGACTCTCTCCTGGTTTATCACCGTAACGTATCTCACATTTTTCTTTCTGAAATTGAGGAAGATCCTTCTCCTTGTTTAATATTTCCAATGAAACTAAAGCCTAGAAGAAAACGCATGAGCCTGTGTGTACTGACAGCTCCATACCGCATGTCAAGCAAAAGTTTCAGGAATGCCAATCGGACCTGCCTATTAACTGCAGAGCGAGAATACAAATCAAGACACATAATATGACCCGCTAGCCTATATGCTATTTCTCAGCTTCGTCTCAATCTTGCGCCTGTCAAACCGTAGCACTGTCATTCCATCCAGAGGGAAACCGTTTCGCATTTCTTCAACTCCTCCTCCACACTAGATTGAACAAACCGAAGCGGAATAGCTTAATTTCATTCGGCTTCGAGTAGCACACTGGCTCAGTCTGGGAAATAAGAGATAGATTACAGTCCCCTGTTCATTGAGTCTGATTGGCAGTGTTTGGTGTTCAACGGGATCCTGTAGGCTTTTGTGATGCTCTAGATTGGAGGCTCATTAGAGCCGGGGCTTTGTGGTTTGCCTCCCACCATGGCTACTATCCTAATTTGACATACGTTGCTTTTGATAAGCCCCTTCTCCTGAGAGTGTCTTCGCCACATGTCCACTGGCACACACACATACACACAATTATATGATATCACAGCATTACTTTTACTAAGCTGCTGTTAAACAGGATGTCTAGCTGGGAAAATCTGATTTCCCCTTGGAGAGAAATCATCCTTCACAGACACATCCCTGTCCCTGAAACGCTTGTAAAGCCAAGCAGATTGAAACGTGAAAAATGCTACCTCTCTGGGATAAAACATCCTCAAGTGAAGCTCAGACCATGAAATATGTTTCGTCCACATACATATTTCTCCTACTTGTGTTGAGCCAACAACAGTGTCCAGTTCTGCCCTGAATACGTTCCCAAATCTTCTTGAAATCTAAAATCTAAATTGATCTCATATGGCATACCAGTGGCTGCAACATCTAGACTCAAAAGGTACAATGAAACAGAAGTAGCATAGATCTTTTTTTACATATTGTGATGTACATCTGAGTTAAATGGTTTATTGAAAAAGAAAAAATGTAGGGTGGTGAATTTCTATCCAGCGGTTGTTGATTGGAAGACGGCAGATCTGAATATGAACTTGTAGTCAACAGTAAGAAAGGGACGGAGTAAAGTGGACAAAATTATCTGAGAATCGTCACCAGAGAGAAGTTTTACATTTCATCGGAAGATTGAGATTTTAGATTGAAATATTAAAAGATCAAAATCATTAATAATAAGATCAATGTGGATTTGTGAGCATTAGTGGAACTGAAGGTGTCAGCATAAACACGAAACACACGTGATTGTTGTCATGCGGTGAATCCGGCCAATCGTGGAACAGCTGTGTCGTCATCAGTCGCTCTGGAGAAACTGCTGAGTCAGCCGTCTGCCCTTGAATCGCTCTTGCGGTATTTTGATGGCAAACGTCACAGTCACATGGCGTCGGCGCTATCTCAAGTCAGACAAAATTTCTAGCCGGCAAGCACTGCTTCAAGTCAGCCGCCGATCGGTTTGCGCAGCGCTGCATGAAGTCGTATATCTCTTGAAGTCTTCTTTCTTCTGTAGAAAACAAAACAAAATGATTAAATAAATATCTGGCTGGGTGATGTCAGTACAATGTACATCATGCCTCAATTAATAAAGCAACCAAGAAAGTGTTTGCACTCCAGTCCAGTAGGTGGCAGAAATTTAAGTTTTATGTTGTCATCTAAAAATACCAGAAGAAGCCAGTGTTAAATTGTTTTGCCAGTGTTAGTTTTTTTCGCAGAATTGGGCTACTTTTAAAAAGTTGCCATGGGTTGATTTTTTTTCTGCGGGAAAAATGTTGATCCCCCAAACCCCGATTTCGGCATTCCATGACAGCAAAATTGCATACTCTCTTGAGTAGGAAATTATTTTTATTAAGGAACTACACAACTGAAAAAAAAAAAAAGAAAAAAAAAGAAGTTCTATATGGTATGAATGAATGTTGTCATTATCATGTGACCTTCCTAGCGTCAGATGTGATGCTTCATTCATAAATCCTCTCCTGTGGCCTCATGGGATAGTAAAGTGCCCATCTTATGCACATTCCAGAATCTCGCCAGAATAATTAGATAATCCAGTTACTTTTTGCTTACTCTTTTATGAGTACTGTGAATTCGGACGCACTAATTTTGTCACATACTGTTTTTCGCCTTCTATAAAGTAGGGAAGTATGCGATTTCGGATGCAGCCCATGACCTCATTTACTGAAATCATTTCACTTATTCAATATAATACACACTCCGAATCACAAATGATTTGCAAAGGTTTGCGAAGCATCACAAAGTAGTGTTTCGATACCACTTATCACGAAAATTATAAATGTCATTTTTTTTAGATAAACTACTCCTTGGAAAGTACAGGACTGAAACTAACTACAAGTCAACTATGTTAACAATAAGATCATTCTCTTACCTGACAGTAGCTACTTTTCAACACTGGAATTTGTTCCCACACAAACTTGCGTACATATATTAATGTGGGAGCTGATTCTTGATGACGTTTTCAAACAGCAAGGCCAGCCACTGCTATACTAGCATTTGCTATTAGCACTAGAAACATTGGCGATTGCATGCCTGCAATCTGGGGCTTTTGTTGCATGAAAGGGTAACGAGCACCAGGCTTGTTTTGTGCGCTTGGCTTAAACCTCTACGGCCAGACGGCACAGCTCTGAAATGACTTTCAGAGTTGGAAAGGGTCCTAGAAAGGGCATCTGATATTTTGATGTCTAAAGACTGGAGGCAAATTATCAGTAAGACAGCGCAAAGGGTTGTTGTGCATCTGCCCTCAGAGGGCACTCAGACAGATGTAGAAAACTAAAAAGGGCACATGTCAAGCCCTTGAATAAATTAACATTCAGAGCACAGAGATATAAATGAATCATAACAGAAATTTCAAATTATCCCATTCGGCAGTGCTGGAACACATTGTCACCCCGCAAGGAGCCTGACGTCTGGCAAAGCAACTTATTCAAAAAGAGGTACTAGAATGCAAAGAGGTTTTGAATGTATGATGATAAAACTGTATTTCTGTGTAATTGTTGTCCAGAGTCCTTTAGTTTCAAATGCACTCACTGAAATATCAGGTCTATAAATACGACAGTAGCTGAAATAGTTTGGCCATTTTATCATATCTGTACCACAATTTTCCTTTTAAACTCAGCTTGAAATAAAATTGACCATATTTAATTTTCTATTGCAGATTACTCATTTTATTTTTCATGATTCACTCATGTACGTCATTCCAAAGAAAAATGCCTTTTTTATATAGTATTTTATCAAAACTTGGACTTACTTGAAATTTCTTTCTTTTTTGGCTGATGTCATAAACTCTTTACTTTTTCAACAACCTGACTGCACTCCTGTGTGTAACAACAACTTTTCACCATCCAATCAGTTCACGTTGGAAATGATCAAGTCCCGCCTCACTTTTTTTTTTTAACTTCTGGAACTAAAAGGCTTGTTCGACAGTATAAGAAGTGAGCCATCTCATTGGAACTCAGTTGAGACAATTGAAGCCCATTTTTAAGGATTTTTTAGCACTTCCGTTCCTGACGCGCAGACTCAAACCGACTCAAACTAAGCTTGATGACGTGAGCAACCTGTCTGACAGATGTATATCTTCTAGTAGCTGTGCGTGAAAACTGCCAACGTTAATCTTGCAGAGACGGCGAGCTTGAGCAAAGAGTTCTTTGGCGTGAGTGAGCAGGAGTAAGTATTTTGTATAGTATTTATTTTAAAATGTAACGCCAGTACGCCATATTAAGTTAATGCATTGATTGCCTGCGAGCTTCTCCTCCTGTCTGTACGGTAATTTCTGTACTGTGCGACAGACAGTCGAGTGGTTATGACGCAATCGTTAGCCTATTTTTACATGTTTACATTTCTACGGGGCCATAATGTAACATAGAAGGTTATGGAGCCCTTTATACATTGTCGTGTGTCTTTAGAAATAAATAATGGACAAATGGAGTCTTTAAACGCCTCAGATGTAAAGTTATTCGCTGTCAAAGTGACGCCAAAATGAATGGGAGTCAATGGAATGCTAACGCAAGTGAAGTTCTGCTACAAGATGGCGGCACGCGGCCGGCTTCAACTTCCGGTCGATGGATTACCCCCTTGGTTCGACTACATGCAGCTCCGCGCAGATCGATCGGTGGCTGACTTGAAGCAGTGCATGCCGGTTAGAAATTTTGTCCGACAGCGCCAATGCCACGTCACGTATGCCATCAAAGTAGCGCGAGAGCGATTCGAGAGCAGCCGCAGGACTCAGCCAGCGCAGCTTCTCAAGAGCAGCTGCATGAGCTCTGATGACGACACAGCTGTTCCACGACTGGCCGGATTCACCGCATGACAATGATCACGTGTTTCGTGTTTATTCGAACACCTTCAGTTCCACTAATGTTCACAAATCTGTTTTTTATAACAGTAAAATCTATTTTCATGTAGAGGATGTTATATTGTGCCATGTTTATCAAAATAAAACTGATTAAAAAACATAGACCACATCATTTAAATAGTATAGGCTTATGTTGAACTTATTCTTGTAATGCTGTGTTTAGCATAAAGTATTAAATGGAAACGTATCTGAAACGTGTATTTGACAAATATTGCATTTATTTCACTTCAGCTTTGGGAAAGTATGCAAACACCACATGAGCGGTCACTACGGGAACCACAAAGTGTCCGACTTCATGTCTCCGTTTGCAGCTTTTTTCACATACTCTTTTTGTACCTATATAGTAGGAATGAACTGTATGCAATTTCAGATGCAGCCATTCAGTTGTTAAAAAATGTATTGTAAGCATTTCTAAAGTCGAAGATCTTTGCGGTATCAGCCAGCGAAACATAAGCTAAGTAGATGGTGGGCTGAACACGTTTTTTGTGTTGTTGATCGATCTCCATTGATAGAGTATACGCTTCTTTTATGTACGATATTAAGTCATTATATGTAGTCAAATAAAATTCTGGTTTGATCATATATTTTCACAAACGTATGTTTTAATTGTCAATCGTCTTAGGCACATCGCGGGACAGCTCTAGTAGCTGTACCAATCGTATTGTAGTTTTTGACGTCATTAAAAATACTAACCATTCGCAGACGGCCAGACTAGGACCCCAAAATGGGCGGGAGTGACATAGCGGTAATGTTATATTGTAGGCCTATATTTATATATCTAACATAAATATGACACTTTATCTTGGATATGGAGTGTTGTGTGCATGTCACTAGCTGTACATCAACAAACATCATACGCTTTTCACTAACAAGTTGGATCAAGTTTGTACAATGTTCTTTAGAGTGGGTGAATTTAAATACAAAAGAAAGCCAAATTGCCCAAAAAGTATGTGATTTAAAAATATGAAATCACAGAAGGCCAAATTCCAGATGTGTCAATTCATGTTGGCTAACATAGAGAATGCTACATACAGTATGCTAACAAAATAAATATTGAGAGAGCCAGCAAGAAGATAGAAAAGACAGTACAGGAAGAAGGTTTGTAAAGCGGCTTTATAGTGGTTAAGTGTAGTTGTTTGATCTCATACGTTTGGATAAATCATGGTATAAATCCTTAGAATCCTTTTTAACCCCAAACATAAATTATTGATTTTTACATCTCAGAAATAGTGGAAAAAAAACATACATAAAGTAAATGGTAAATGGACTGCATTTTGTTATATTTATAAATATAAATGATATATTTATTCTTCTAAAAGTTGAATATGTATTATCTTAGCATGCCTACCTTTATAATTAAATGACAATTCAACTATTTGGTCAAGCAGGCTTTAGTAATATATGGCAGTAATATATATATAATGGTAGAACATTTAAAGGTGGGGTATGTGATTTTCTTTTTTGTCCATTTTTTCAAAATCACTTGAAATCCTATTCATAACCCACTTACAGCCACTGATTCAGAAGCACTGAAATGAAAATTAAGCAATTTAATCATCTGTGGAACGGGCAGGACTCGAAAAACTCCAGCCAATCATTTCCAAGACCACCTATTGGACAGTAAGTCCGTCAATCAAACGGTTGTACCATACCCCCCTCCCCCCATCCCACTCACGCGAATCAGGGCCAGCGTTGGAGGAAAGAAGGTAGGACCATTTGAGTTGTGTATTTTCAAAATCTGCCGGCCGTTTTGCAAATCCCATACCCCACCTTTAACATATCATATTAACAACAATAAATAGATCCCTCCGAAACTATGCACACAAAAAATAAACCCTGCCCACGTGAACCCTGCCAGGCCAAACCATGGATGTATTAAGAGAAAGGCCAGACATAGCCCTGTGTCTTAATTGTCATTGAAGTCAAGGTAAACTAATAAAAGGCTTCTATAGACACAGCGACATCTAGTGGACACATTTTTCAACATATAGCGACTGAAAATGTGCTCCACCAATCAGATCATAGATATATACACTAGATGTCGCCTTGGCTACGGCAGTTCATTGGAATGAATGCGTCAATAGAGCCGCCATCATGGAACAGGGGAGCCCCTCCTCTTTAATGCATCAGCGTCAATGTAGACAAAAGTCTAACGGAAATAAAATCACCATAAATCGTCATGAATGCGATTTTCTAGTTTTTTGGTTCGTTCCAACAGTCAGACATGTATTTATCATTGAATCCAGAGATTTTTTTTAAATAAAAACAAAACAAAAAAACATTCTTCCTAGTTCAGATTTCGTTCGTGTGAACATCCATACACAACACAAAAGTCCGGCATCATCCATGAATTCGAAGTACAGGCAGAGATAGCAGCGTTCTCTATCTACTTCCTATGACAAGACCCCTGTTCCAAGATGGCGGCGGTTTTGACGCATGCTTAGAACCCCAACGCGACATCTAGTGTATATATCTATGCAACCAGATGAGCAAAACATTAAAAGGGTTTTATGATGAACCGTGAAAACCAAAGGGCATTTTCATTGTTTCAGCAGAATAGATGTGCCAGGGCTTCGTCAGATCGGGTCAAGAAGATGTCTCACAGCAGGGCTGAGGATCTGGGATTACCTGGGGAAACAGATTGGCAGAGTTGTAAACAGTGTAGTAAAATGATTGGTTCATGGTCTAATAAATGAGGATTTACATTTATGAGGCACTTAAAAAAAAAAAGAAAGAATTAAAAAGACTAGTAACTAGAGCCCAGATTAAAATGCATACAGTAGTCACACCTTGTGTCAAATATGAATAATAAAAGCATGAGTAATTAGTACACTAAACAAAAGGAAAAAAAGCTTTATTACAGTAAACAATTACACTCACCTAAAGGATTATTAGGAACACCTGTTCAATTTCTCATTAATGCAATTATCTAATCAACCAATCACATGGCAGTTGCTTCAATGCATTTAGGGGTGTGGTCCTGGTCAAGACAATCTCCTGAACTCCAAACTGAATGTCAGAATGGGAAAGAAAGGTGATTTAAGCAATTTTGAGCGTGTCATGGTTGTTGGTGCCAGACGGGCCGGTCTGAGTATTTCACAATCTGCTCAGTCACTGGGATTTTCACGCACAACCATTTCTAGGGTTTACAAAGAATGGTGTGAAAAGGGAAAAACATCCAGTATGCGGCAGTCCTGTGGGCGAAACTGCCTTGTTGATGCTAGAGGTCAGAGGAGAATGGGCCGACTGATTCAAGCTGATAGAAGAGCAACTTTGACTGAAATAACCACTCGTTACAACCGAGGTATGCAGCAAAGCATTTGTGAAGCCACAACACGCACAACCTTGAGGCGGATGGGCTACAACAGCAGAAGACCCCACCGGGTACCACTCATCTCCACTACAAATAGAAAAAAGAGGCTACAATTTGCAAGAGCTCACCAAAATTGGACAGTTGAAGACTGGAAAAATGTTGCCTGGTCTGATGAGTCTCGATTTCTGTTGAGACATTCAGATGGTAGAGTCAGAATTTGGCGTAAACAGAATGAGAACATGGATCCATCATGCCTTGTTACCACTGTGCAGGCTGGTGGTGTAATGGTGTGGGGGATGTTTTCTTGGCACACTTTAGGCCCCTTAGTGCCAATTGGGCATCGTTTAAATGCCACGGCCTACCTGAACATTGTTTCTGAACATGTCCATCCCTTTATGGCCACCATGTACCCATCCTCTGATGGCTACTTCCAGCAGGATAATGCACCATGTCACAAAGCTCGAATCATTTCAAATTGGTTTCTTGAACATGAAAATGAGTTCACTGTACTAAAATAGCCCCCACAGTCACCAGATCTCAACCCAATAGAGCATCTTTGGGATGTGGTGGAACGGGAGCTTGGTGCCCTGCATGTGCATCCCACAAATCTCCATCAACTGCAAGATGCTATCCTATCAATATGGGCCAACATTTCTAAAGAATGCTTTCAGCACCTTGTTGAATCAATGCCACGTAGAATTAAGGCAGTTCTGAAGGCGAAAGGGGGTCAAACACAGTATTAGTATGGTGTTCCTAATAATCCTTTAGGTGAGTGTATATGTTGTTTGTTTTATTTGACAATGTAAAGAATTTGAATCTCAAGTGTTATCTGCTAACATGTCCACTCTCAATTCCAGGTATAAAACATTTCAGAAGTGCTGCTGCTGTTGTTGGCAACCGTCACTGTTGAGCCCTGACTATTGCCTGACACACGCCCTAATGAGTCCTGCCTGACACACACCCTGACTATTGCTTGCCACACACACACACACACACACACACACACACACACACACCTACACACACACTTTTCTAAATTGGGGCCATTTTTTACTTTTTGTCCCCCTTAGTTAGACACAGGTTGTGAAATTATAAAGTTGGAAGCATTACTACTACAATCCATGCAGTCATCACATTTTTCTGTTTTTCCCTTATCTTTTCCATTACAATATATTAGATGAAGAAAAACACAATGTGTCAAAGGGAGATGCACATGCAAATTGAATGAGCTCCCATGTACAGACATGTGTCTTTGCGTGGACTGTGAGTGTCTTTGCGTGGACTGTGAGAACTTCCCAAATTAGGTATCAGTGTAGGCGTCTTTCTAGCAAGCTGAAAGTTAATTAGTTTGTTGTTGTTTGATGATAACATGTATAACATTAAAGGATTAGTTCACTTTTAAAAAAACTTTTGCTGATAATTTACTCACCCCCATGTCATCCAAGATGTCCATGTCTTTCTTTCTTCAATCGAAAAGAAATGAAGGTTTTTGATGAAAACATTCCAGGATTTTTCTCCATATAATGGACTTCATTGGGTACCAAACGGTTCAAGGTTCAAATGACAGTTTCAGTGCAGCTTCAAAGGGCTTTAAACGATACCAGACGATGAATAAGGTCTTATCTAGCGAAACGATCGGTCATTTAAAAAATAAATAAAAAAGTTTAAGTTTTATAAGCACAAATGCTCGTCTTGCTCTGTTCTGTGATGCGCGTTCGTGACTCACGTAATACGCAGTTACGTTCAAAAGGACATGCTCGACGGACGCGGAAGTACAGAGTCAGTGTTTACAATTGTGAGGAAGGAAGACCATATACACATATTCAAATGTCTTTGTGTCAGTTTATCGTTTAAAATGCCCATTTCGTGTGCGTATCCTGGGTGTTTTAATATTAAAAAGGCTAAAAGAAAATTTTCGTCAGGACAGAAGCGTGACCTTTTCAACGTAATTGCGTATTACATGACGTCACGAACACGCATCACAGAACAGAGCAAGGCGAGCATTTGTGCTTATAAAACTTAAACGTTTACAGCCTGATAGAATAACTGTATTTACAGTTATAACTGTATTTACAGTTTGGGTTCCATAATGGCCCCATGTTAATTGCCCAGAGGAATTTCATTTAGGATTGCACTTGGTACTAGGCTGGACCCAAGTGGGCAACATGCACAAGACCCATCTCGGGCCCAGCTTTAACCCAGCCAACATTTGTATGTGGGGCCCATGTGGGTTTGAAATGGGCTGAAAAATGGGCTTTGAATGGGATTGTCCGCGGGTTCCATAATGGCCCTATGTTAATTGCCCAGATAGATTTCACGTAGGATTGCACTTGGTACTAAGCCGGACCCAAGTGGGCAACATGCACAAGACCCATCTTGCGCCCAGCTTTAACCCAGCTGACATTTGTATGTGGGGCCCATGTGGGTTTGAAATAAAAAAATGGGCTCTGTATGGGATTGTCCACGGGTTACATAATGGCCCCATGTTAATTGCCCAGGTGGATTTCAAGTAGGATTGCACTTGGTACTAGGCGGGACCCAAGTGGGCAACATGCACAAGACCTATCTCGGGCCCAGCTTTAATACGCTACAGTCATGGTAATGGCACTATATTTTGAACGAATATTATTGGCAGACGTTAGTCACGTGACGATAGAATTCGTTTTTTGATTGGTTAGATGTATAGTACTCCCTCGCGTTTGCCAAATCCGTTTATTAAACGTAAATTTAGTTTTCAAAATAATATGATCGACTTGACACTGCCAACAAACTTTCAAAAAAAGAAAAAAGCAGCTACATATCCTCGAGGATCTATCGTTTCAAAAACTAAAACAGATAGCAGCGTTCAGCCCACCGTCTAAAGTGCACTCTGCAAAAACAAATTAACTATGGAAAAAAAGATCCGAATGGCAAGTGTTGGTTTTTACTGTAGGAGTCAACAGCATGTTTAATCATGCTGCTCCTGGCTCTAAAGAAAAAACACAACCCTGTAATGATGTCAGATATATCCCTTCTTTATATTTTATTACTTTCACTACGTTCTATACCAGCCGCCCCTATCATCTCTCCCTCATTTCACAGGAATCAGTTTCAGGTGTATTGCTGAGCGCAAAGTGTCGGCGAGCAGGTTCATTGAAGGATACTGCAGATACACCCTCAGGGGAGTCATTGCATTACCTTCAGCTATTTTCTGTCCAGGGAAAGTGGTACCCAATATACTTTTGCTGGTGTTGTTATTTGTTTTTCATGATCTCTGTTTTCTGTCCTCTGCTATGTCATCCTCTCTCTCTCTCTCTCTCTCTCTTTCTGGCACTCTGAGACTCGGCTGTCGGCAGTGTTGCCGTTTGAAGTTTCTCTTTTCTTGGTTGTTGATGCTGAAAGTGGGTATCCAGTGGGAGACAGAGAAGAGAAAGAACACTGCTTCCTTTATATCCCTTGTAGTTTTTAATGTATCCCATGTCAAGATAAACAGCAGAAAATTAGAGGCTAGAGCCTCATGTAGCTTAGCAAAACACGTGCACCCTGCTGAAGGAAAACAAGAGGAAATTCAGGGTAGAATCAGTGTGTTTTATCTGATTGTAGAGGGAAAGACAGTGTGATTTCTTCTGAATGTCAATATGCACCTGTTTCTTATAGTCACTGTCAGGTGGAAACCTTGTGTATTCGAAACTGCTACTTTTTAGAAATGGCAAGAAAAAAAAAACATTAATCAAATAATTAAACACTGTGTCATCAAATTTGATATTGTGGCTTCATATATGCTCAGACACTTGCACGTGTCATTATATTATTAACATTATACCAAAATCAAGCTCCAATAAAGTTTTTGGCCAGCGAATGTTGGACATCCCGTACATGTTTTGTCCGTCATTATACAGCTGCATCTGAGGCAGTTATTGCATCACATTCAGAGGAGAGTACCTGAAAAGATCCCTTATGAATCAGTATATCGTGTACACAAATTCAGGCACTGGTAAGGACATTAAAGGACCCTGGCTCACTACACATTGGGACACTGATGACTCTATTTCCAGCGACAACGTCCTCATTGTACAACATCACTATCAGTATTGATGAACAACAGCAGAACTGATATCTTTCTGACATTACTTGTAATGTTAAAGTACATTATGACAAAACTTTGCTTGTTACATATGCAACATATCAGCTGTTAATACATTATAAAAGTTGGCTATTATGGTCATTGCCTGTCTAGAAAGGCATGTTGAAATATAATTAAATAATGTTTTTTATTTTAAAAATAATCTAAAGCATGTTTAGTGAGTTGGGTCACATGGTTTAAGTTTCATGCTACAGAACTTCGGTTAAGTGAACAAAGGCTACATCCAAAATCTGATACTACCCTAAGGCAAAATAGAGTATATGACAAAAGTAGTATGTCCGAATTCACAGAACTCATAAAAGAGTAGGCATAAATTACCCGGATAACTTACTTCTTCCGGTGAGATTCTGAAGTGTGCATATGATGGACACTGTAGTATCACATGATAATGACAAGATGGCGAATGTATACGTACAGATTACATCCATATTACACACATTCATACTATTTAGAAAGTACTTAAGCGGTTGCAAAGCAAAGTGGGACTTTTTAGGCAGGAAACGTTTCAGTGCACTGGAAGGATTTTGTAATGGAGACAGCCCTTAAAATGTCCGACTCCCAGATCAGTGCCCTGACTACTAAACTAGGGAACTGATTGAGACGCACCCTATGTGCCCGACAGCAACGATGTGTTGCCTTCAAGTTTTGCACCATACAAATTGATGTCAAACGACTTTAAACACCCACTTAGAAAGTTAGTTCTGAGGTAAAGGATTGCATCATTTCTTAGCAGATGCCCTTTGGTTTGATAGTGTGTTATATTTAGAAATCAATGCCTTTTTAAATGTGTCTCAAGTGCCCACACACCTTTCGAGTCAGCTGTATGTGTGTTTATTTTGTTATTTCAAAACTCATTAGCAGTCTATTCAAGAAACCACCACAGCAGGACCTGAAATTATGTAGCAAACTGTCTTGGCTTTTTTAAACCCTGTATAATTAGCGTGGCTCTGGCTAGAGATATTACAACTCAAAGAGTAGCTTTGGATTTCTTTTTTGACATGGTCAGATAACAGGTATTAAACAAACTGTCACACACTGATTTTCTAAACTCTAATACGGTCTCATCACGACTCTGATGTATTAGAAGAGAGAGTCTAACTTTGGCAAAAAAAAATCTCAGTACCTTATAGTCATAATATATTTTATAATTATTTTATGCCCTTGGGGAATAGATTAGGACATAGCTTCTGAATGTGGAACTTATGGAATTCAAAACATTAACTGTTGCACAATTATTCTGTAGCTGAATTGAAACAATTTGCATAGTTCAGGCAAACAGGGTCTCAAACCCACACCATTTGATGAGTACAGTGGCGCTATATATGCTCCAACAGACAGAGAAAGAATGGCTACAGCACTCAAATTTTTCTACCTTTAACATCATTTTGCTACCTTTGTGCCTTTGTGTCTGTAATATGATGTCGCATAGCACAGTCTCGGCTGTCAAAGAGCTATTGTATTTATTTCGCTGGTCTTATTTGATCCTGTTTTATCAAGTGAAGTTCGGCTTTCTTTCTTGTAGCATTAGTTCTGAGGCGAGCCTCTTACAATTGAACAGAAATCAGTAAAGTTTATCCTACCACATGCTAGCAACTAAAATTTTCAAAAATGAAACAGCAGCACAAGTACAAACAATCAATACCTGGTTCAATTTAATGTAATGTTAGTTCCCATGGTGAGCCCGGTTCTGGCAATCTCGGTGTTAATTAAAAGCTCCAGGCTGGAGCTTTGTATTATGCTGTCTGCAGCCGGCATCAGAGACCTGAGGGAAGCCGTCATCTGAGAAAACACGAGCAGGTAAATCGAAAGTTTTATAGCCTCGACAAAGCAATGGTGACTGGCTTACAAACAACAGACGTTTGACTCTGAGCAATTGTATAAACCTCATATACTATTTCTCTTTTGTGTTTTTTTTTTTTTTTTTTTTTTTAAATGTTAGATTCTTCAAAAGGCACATAATGAGACATTTATGTGCCATCATGTGCGTAAGACACCGCGGACAGCGGGTTACCGCTTTGATGCAATGCGCTGCAATGACAGAGCAAGCTCAGTTTTGCAGGTTCTGCTCAAAAGAATTAATGAACCCTGTACTCGGGGAGTCGGCGGAGATGCAATCAGAAGTACAATGTGTTTTTGGCCTAATAAAGTGGAGAGGCTCTGCTCTTTTATGTCTCTGATTAGCAGAACACATAAATAGCAGCATGGCTAATGAAATTGCTTAAAACGTAGAAGTGCAACCATTTTTGGTCTCTTGCCAACGTCTTGATGAACGAAATAAGGGTTTTTGTGTGTATGCGTGTTCAATCTGCTGTACACTGTGTAGGCTACACTGGGATCAGATTGTACAATCTGACAAGCACAGTGAGATCATGGGTAAATCCCAAATCAGACTGTGTGACATTGAAGGCCATTTATGCCTGACTTTATGACATCTCAGGACTTGTCCTGATTGACAGCATGACTGAGTCATGTCCAGTGTTAATCTTGTCAACAAAAATATTGACAGAAAGATTGATATAAGATTGTTATATCATAATAGTAGAATAAGTACCCCTTAGTTCTATAATACTTACAGTATAAATATTTTTTTTAATTCTCCTGGTTGTTACCACTTTATTCCCCAAACTTATAATATTGTTCCCTTATACTTATATTGTAAGTACGTTATAGGCACACTGTAATTACCGACGGTTACGCTGTAAAATCGCTTTAATTACACAGTAGGCCTACTTTCCGGGCTGTAATCTAAAGCGTTACCGTTTTTTTTTTTTTACATTTTCAACTTTCTTTAGTGTGTAATGTTGCTGAGAGAGTATGCAAAAGGTCTGAAAATTTACAAACCACAAAGTCACTCCAAAGAACTCCCTGAAACGCCTCTATTGTACTCTTTGTGTTTTCTTCTGGGATCGAACACGTCACAATATTCACAACACACTGATCCAGCCGACCAATCAGAGCACATTTTGCTTTTCAAAAAGGAGGGGCTTCATATAGACAGGAACTAAACACAGTGTTACTGACAGACTGGGAAGAAAGGTGCTGTCAAATATGAAAAAAAATGTATGTGTTTTTGATCTTTCGAGCATAAAAACGTATTCAAGTAGACCACAAAAACAAAATCAAGACTTTGTAAAAAGGGCATAACATGTTTTTTTTTTTTATCAACAATACTAAGATGTGTGAAAACACAACAAAAATTGTGAATTATTATGACTGCTAAAAAAGTATGTTCTATATAGTATGAATGTGTGTAGTATGAATGTAATCCAGACGTATACATTCGCCATGTTGTCATTATCATGAGACCTTCCAGCGTCAGTTCCAGCGTTCCTCCGGGTACTTGTTGCCTACTCTTTTATGACTACTGTGAATTCTGACATACTTCTTTTGTCACATGCTGTTTTTCGCCTTCTAGGGAAGTATGCGCTTTTAAATGCAGCCAATGAATAACTGTGACAACCAAGGAAACAGAAAACAGGAAAAGGGAAACTAGGCAAAACAGAACAGAAAGAAATTCAAACTAAGTGCCAACGCAGACCAAAACCGTGACATTATCATTATGCATCTACCAATATAATATTTATGAATATTTTGCTTGTCTTTATATTTTCAATTTTCATTTGTGCTTTTGGGTCTGTATTTTTTTTTATATATTTCTATTTAGCCTTATTTATTTGTATTTCAGTTTAATTTTAACAATTGTACAATTTAAACTTATTTCAGTTATAATTGACAAGTTTTTTCAACATTGACCAAATAAAATGTAAACACTAATAGATACTAATTAGTAATAATGAGCATGACATTGACTAAATTTACAACATATTTTTATCATAAGATTAACACTGATTGAATCATGCCATCTTGACCTCCTCATTGACACACAAAACTGAAATGGTACCACAGAAACCCAAACTAAATTATTTAGAATGAAGACCAAGTCATTTTGATAGTATTAGCATAACATAAAGAGATTGCTAATTAGTAAGATATTTATGTCAACACATAGCTGATCAAGTATCATCATTGTGCCCTGACCGTCTCTCTTTTTCAAATAAGGGTCAAAGTTGTACAGTGTTCACAGAGCTCAAGTACAGGCGGCATTGACTGGTCAAAGAGGCAGGTCAGGGTCACACCACTGGAGAAGTGCTAACACACATTAGCCACATTTATTAGATCATTTAACATGGGTCATTTATCCCTCAAGGTGTCTGTCTTGCTGGTTGTAAGAATGATAACTTTAGAGGGTAAGTTGTTAGAGCACTTGACCCTGTTTATAGATTTGACTCATTTGAGTTTTATAGGCCTCAAGGGATTGAGCGCAGAGCTTTTTTCTGTTCTCTTGTGCGTCTTTTCCTCTCAGTTCACTGAATAAAACAGCAAACGAGCCTCAGAAGATCAGCTTGAGGGTGGGCATTCTTATTTGCGTTTTGAAGATTTCTTTGAATCAGTTCGGAAGAGACAGTGAAATGGAAAGGGGGACATAATAATGCCTATTTAATTGCCCTTTTTTAATGTGAAGACATCATGTGTGTTGTCAGAAGAGACTTTTAATCTTCCCACCGAGTTAGTCGGACGATGTCGTGAGCGGAGACAAACAGTGCGCTGTTGTGTGATTGCGTTGGTGTGGTCTTGCTAATGACGCTTGTGTCACATCCTCCATACCATTAAGCTGTCTGCATATTATTGAGACAAGTAATGATGCAGTATCAATAACAGAGTTTTATCAGGGGAGGCAACAGAGGCAGTGCCTCCTCCTCCTCCTCCTCCTCCTCAAAAAAAAAGATTAGATGAAAAATTAATTAGTACAAAAATAAAGCACAAATATTATGGAGAACATTGCATAGTCAGGGTTGTCATCAGGGGGAGACTGTGTTTTTTCTGCAACACTGTTTAACATGAACACCAGTGGAAAAGGGTTCACAGAGAGGCAATGTCTCTTTTGCCTCCCTTGTGTTCCCATCGTGATCATAAAATGCGGTGTGAATTTGAAAAGGCTAACGAAAACAGGAGGAAACAGCAGTGCCCCCGTGTCAACAAGCTTGGCCACCCTAAATTTGCTCTTGATAATCACGCCAAACACCGTTGGGTGCAATGCGCAAATTGTCCTGTGGGCGGCAGTAATGTGAAAATAATTTGTTGTGCCATAACTTTTATGTCAAGAGGAAATTACTCAAAGCGAGATCGCGCACTTTAGTCGGAGCTTCAGTTCACATGTTCATCAGAGGCGAGCTACACCAACAAAAAGATACAAGTAATGAAAATATTGAACATATACATGTTCAGGTAGATTGAAATAATATTAAACTATCCAAGTGTCCGCTGTTCTTTATATTATACTTTATAAAACAATCACGAGTCATGATGACTATGATATCTTAGCAAAGAGTCAGCAGCTACCATAGAACAGATGATGTTAACACATTAAAGAAATTTAGATTTCAATATTTAATTTATATTGTCTATATTATATTATATTATATTTATATTTATATTGCCCTACATTCATTTTTGCCTTTTTAGTAGGTGTTATAACTTATGAAGCAGACTCGACTGCAAAGTCTTTTATTAATTACAAATGATTTGTTAATCACTCAATGATTGAGGTTTTATAAGTCCAGAATTTAGATTTAAAGGAATAACCTTTAGGAATAATTTAAAATTCACTAAAATAATTTGAATGTTGAAGAATTTGTTGATGTGTTTGCAAGGAACCACAAAAAACCGCAGAATACAGATGAATACATGATGTTAGAGAAGATTGTCATAAACACATTTTCAGATGACTGCCTTGATTTGTGTTTGTTTTTTGTTATATACGTCAATATATATGTCATAGTTTACAGATGTAAAAAGTGCCTAGATGTGCTTATGCTAAAAATGTGTTTTCATTATATCACACTACAATAGAAAATTACTTGTCAAATAAATGAAACATTATGAAACGTTAATTTGAGTTTAAATTGTTTTATTAGCTTCTGTTTACACCTGGCCACTTCATGCGTTTTCTCAGATCGGATAGCTATCTGATTGATCAAAACGATTCAATTTACACCTGTGGTCACATATATGGTCGCTATATACAGATTTAAAGGAGTTCACATCACCGACGTTTTTAAAACCTCATATCACCTAAAACCTTTAAAACGTTCACGTCACCGAAAGCAACAGATATGTCATTTGCAAATGCAGCACAGAGCTGCATTTTATTGATCATCAGCTAAAATTTCTGAATCAAAGACCGCAATAAGAGAGAGCGGCAACAGCCCCTGTAAGATCATTTCGTTTATTTACTTTTAATGATGATGATTGTGTGTTAAGCGTCTGTGACTTACTTTCACTTTGATTTGCGATAGTTTGCGCGTTGGCTTGATGAATAGATGCTCAGCTGCGGTGATGCGTGTTGCAGAAGCGTCGTCATATCTGACTATAACATGACATATAGCCTATAAAATGCTCTCACACGTTTATCTTTTAGCATTTTTGGGAGGAGTAAAATTTACATATATGGTTTCAACAACCAGATGCATTTACACTTGCGGCCCTGAAGTGGTTTGAGCGATCGGATTCATGCGAATGCGTTTCGGAGTGCATTTGTGCCTGGTCTTTTCACGATCAGATAGCTATCTGATCACAGAGAGCGCATGAAGTGGCCAGGTGTAAACAGACTGCAGTGATGCACGTCATGGTGAAAAATTACTTGAATTAATACAGAAAATAGGTTCAAATTAATGTTAAAGGTGTGCCACCTAAAAGCACACGTGGCCCCTGCCTGGCCCCCCAGTTACTGTGGTCTAGAACCGCCACTGACAGCTGCAAATAAGTATTTGAACACCTGAGAAAATCAATGTTAATATGTGGTACAGTAGCCTTTGTTTGCAATTACAGAGGTCAAACGTTTCCTGTAGTTTTTCACCAGGTTTGCACACACTGCAGGAGGGATTTTGGCCCACACCTCCACACAGATCTTCTCTAGATCAGTCAGGTTTCTGGGCTGTCGCTGAGAAACACGGAGTTTGAGCTCCCTCCAAAGATTCTCTATTGGGTTTAGGTCTGGAGACTGGCTAGGCCACGCCAGAACCTTGATATGCTTCTTACAGAGCCACTCCTTGGTTATCCTGGCTGTGTGCTTCGGGTCATTGTCATGTTGGAAGACCCAGCCTCGACCCATCTTCAATGCTCTAACTGAGGGAAGGAGGTTGTTCCCCAAAATCTCGCAATACATGGCCCCGGTCATCCTCTCCTTAATACAGTGCAGTCGCCCTGTCCCATGTGCAGAAAAACACCCCCAAAGCATGATGCTACCACCCCCATGCTTCACAGTAGGGATGGTGTTCTTGGGATGGTACTCATCATTCTTCTTCCTCCAAACACGGTTAGTGGAATTATGACCAAAAAGTTATATTTTGGTCTCATCTGACCACATGACTTTCTCCCATGACTCCTCTGGATCATCCAAATGGTCATTGGTAAACTTAAGACGGGCCTTGACATGTGCTGGTTTAAGCAGGGGAACCTTCCGTGCCATGCATGATTTCAAACCATGACGTCTTAGTGTATTACCAACAGTAACCTTGGAAACGGTGGTCCCAGCTCTTTTCAGGTCATTGACCAGCTCCTCCCGTGTAGTTCTGGGCTGATTTCTCACCTTTCTTAGGATCATTGAGACCCCACAAGGTGAGATCTTGCATGGAGTCCCAGTCCGAGGGAGATTGACAGTCATGTTTAGCTTCTTCCATTTTGGTTGCTCCAACAGTGGACCTTTTTTCACCAAGCTGCTTGGCAATATCCCTGTAGCCCTTTCCAGCCTTGTGGAGGTGTACAATTTTGTCTCTAGTGTCTTTGGACAGCTCTTTGGTCTTGGCCATGTTAGTAGTTGGATTCTTACTGATCGTATGGGGTGGACAGGGGTCTTTATGCAGCTAACTACCTCAAACAGGTGCATCTAATTTAGGATAATAAATGGAGTGGAGGTGGACATTTTAAAGGCAGACTAAGAGGTCTTTGAGGGTCAGAATTCTAGCTGATAGATAGGTGTTCAAATACTTATTTGCAGCTGTATCTTACAAATAAATAGTTAGATTTTTTTTTTTTTGATTATGTCTCTCACAGTGGACATGCACCTACGATGAGTTGGACCCCCTTTTGCCTTCAGAACTGCCTCAATTCTTCGTGGCATAGATTCAACAAGGTGCTGGAAGCATTCCTCAGGGAGTTTGGTCCATATTGACATGATGGCATCACACAGTTGCCGCAGATTTGTCGGCTGCACATCCATGATGCGAATCTCCCGTTCCACCACATCCCAAAGATGCTCTATTGGATTGAGATCTGGTGACTGTGGAGGCCATTTGAGTACAGCGAACTCATTGTCATGTTCAAGAAACCAGTCTGAGATGATTCCAGCTTTATGACATGGCGCATTATCCTGCTGAAAGTAGCCATCAGAAGTTGGGTACATTGTGGTCATAAAGGGATGGACATGGTCAGCAACAATACTCAGGTAGGCTGTGGCGTTGCAACGATGCTCAATTGGTACCAAGGGGCCCAAAGAGTGCCAAGAAAATATTCCCCACACCATGACACCACCACCACCAGCCTGAACCGTTGATACAAGGCAGGATGGATCCATGCTTTCATGTTGTAGACGCCAAATTCTGACCCTACCATCCGAATGTCGCAGCAGAAATCGAGACTCATCAGACCAGGCAACGTTTTTCCAATCTTCTATTGTCCAATTTCGATGAGCTTGTGCAAATTGTAGCCTCAGTTTCCTGTTCTTAGCTGAAAGGAGTGGCACCCGGTGTGGTCTTCTGCTGCTGTAGCCCATCTGCCTCAAAGTTCGACGTACTGTGCGTTCAGAGATGCTCTTCTGCCCACCTTGGTTGTAACGGGTGGTTATTTGAGTCACTGTTGCCCTTCTATCAGCTCGAACCAGTCTGGCCATTCTCCTCTGACCTCTGGCATCAACAAGGCATTTCCGCCCACAGAACTGCCGCTCACTGGATGTTTTTTCTTTTTCGGACCATTCTCTGTAAACCCTAGAGATGGTTGTGCGTGAAAATCCCAGTAGATTAGCAGTTTCTGAAATACTCAGACCAGCCCTTCTGGCACCAACAATCATGCCACGTTCAAAGTCACTCAAATCACCTTTCTTCCCCATACTGATGCTCGGTTTGAACTGCAGGAGATTGTCTTGACCATGTATACATGCCTAAATGCACTGAGTTGCCGCCATGTGATTGGCTGCTTAGAAATTAAGTGTTAAGGAGTAGTTGGACAGGTGTACCTAATAAAGTGGCCGGTGAGTGTATATATATATATATATATATATATATATAAAATGTTAAATAAAAAATGACATTTATTTGTAATTATTAAGATGCAATTTACTTTAAGTGTAATATCGATAGAAGGTTAATGCAATTTGATAGAACGGACTGAAAAAATGTCAGTCTAAAATATTATCTATAAAGCTGCAATATTGGTCCAATGATTGCTTAAATTTAATGTGTAACTTTAATAATGGATGGGAGCATTATAATGGCTTTAATCTATAGATATATCTTCATATATCAGGGTAGAAATATAAAGACAGTTTATTTGAAGTACAGTTGCAACCTAAAAGAACAAATGTTGTCTGTATTTATTTCTTGACAAGTGTTTCTCTTGTAAACAGCAGCCTTTGTTTGTATTGTATTTCAGTGAAATGATCTTATGGCATTCACTTTTATTTCGAAACTCCTCAGGAGATTTTTCAATTGCGTGTTTGTGCCTCTCAGAGTTGATTATGTCATAGCTGAAATTAACTAGTGTTTAATGAGCAAAATATGCAGAGATATGAACGGGTCTGAAGTAGCTTGTGAAAAAAACCTGCTGTCATTAACTCAGCAGGATGAGTGTGATTGTTCCTACGCAGCACTATACAGTTACACACACACACACACACACACATGCCATTTACAGTATTACTTCTGCGTTATGACTCAGTGTTATGTCAGAAAACCAGACCTCGACAATATAATCCTGCTCATGCGGCTGTTTGCCTGAAAGATCCCACAGAGTTCCAATGTAGAGATGAATTGCATGCACAAATATGAAATTGTAGCACCCTGGAGGTGTTTAAATAGGCTAGCCTGGGGTTCTTTACCAGCCTGTTAGTTTTCTGTTTCAATATTTTTATCAGCCTGTTCTCAGTTTCAGTAGCTATATATCCACTTTTCTTTTGACAGTCTCCCTAAAATTCTCATCAGGACTCTTTTGATCACATTACAGTGATTCCGTCATTACAAGTGAAAGCTATAAATTTTTTTAAAAACATTTTAGGTTTCAAAAAATATAACAGCTTTTAATTTAAGTAAACTTCAAACAATCCTCACATAAACCCATAATAAATGTAATTTACCTGTGCCCTTCCTGTCTAACAGGTAGGACACACTCAAAAAAATTAACTAGGAAGGTTGTGCACTTTACATAATATATTTATATTTAGTTTACTTATAATAATTGTGTTTTTTTTTATTTTAAATGTTTTTTTCTATTAAGGTCAACGTAATTATGTCTCAACTTAACAGTACAAAATCTTAATGTGTTGCCTAAACACAAACCATTTATGTTAAGTAAAAAATTCTTACATCCAGAGGGTGGCAGTATAGTGCGAGCCAACTGCCATTTTGCCCGAACTTAATTTGATTGTGTTCAATCTGCTTAAATATGTAAAATTTAAGTTTACTTAATCCATTTGTGTTGGGTTTACATGATTGATTTGTGTTGCATTAACTGAAACTGGGTGGTGCTTGTTAGTTCCCAGCATGCTTTGCATATGGTTGAATTAACAGAGAATAAATGTTAAAATGAAGTGTTATTTTATGTTTTTTTGAGAAAATGAGAAAAGGGGAAGACTTGATAGTGTGCAATTGTGTTTAATGTTCAATTACATTGCAATTATTGAACCACTTAAATTACAGTGGGTTACCATTGTGGAGAAGAGTGGAGCATTTGGTTAGGCTGAAGACTGATTCAGCCATTCTCACAGCAAATGCTTTGGCTGATGAATCTTTATAAATAAAGATGCAATAAAGTGCTATTGGTCGTTAATAGTTGGCTATAGTCTAGAAATGGATTAGTGTGACTCTAAAATAAATTATATTGAATTGGATGAATGAATATATGAAGGCTGTGCCCAACCATAGTAAATAAGTTGAATCAACCTTAATGAATTAAGTTGACCCAACGTAAGTACATTAAATTGGAATAACAGAATTGCATAATGCTGAAATAAAGCAAGTTAATCATGTGGAAATCCTTTCCATGATTTTTTTATGTTCATTCAAAGAGTTATTTTTTTGAGTGCATATACAGAAATTGAATAAAGTTATCAAACAGTTTGCATAAATTATATATAGACTAGGCCCTAATCCTTATTAAAGCTACAAAAGTTATTGGGCCCTATTTTAACGATCTGAAACGCAAGTGTCAAAGCGCAAAGCGCAAGTGACTTTGTGGGCGGATCCCGGCGCTGTTGATATTTTCCCGGCGGGATAAATGCCTCTTGCGCCTGGCGCAAATCTAAAAGGGGTTGGTCTGAAGTAGCTTCATTATTCATAGGTGTGGTTTGGGCGTAACGTGAAATAAACCAATCAGAGCGTCATATCACATCCCCTTTAAGAGCATGATGAACGAGATGCGCTTGTTCCATGGCGCAATACTATTATAACGGCCAGGCGCGCTTCAGAATCGGTTCACAGCCGAGGAGATCGATGTTCTCGTCAGGGCCGTAAAAGAAAGAGAAGTGACATTGGAGATGGGACAAACCCACCCAAATTAGCTTCAGTTATACATGAATATAATAATTTGGGTAAATATGTAGGCCTTAGCTTTATGCCTATTTTTCCCATCGTCATGGACACAACATTGAAGCTGCTTTGATACAATCTGTATTGTGAAAAGCGCTATATAAATATACTTGCCTTGACAACAATGATTTCCCTCGTGTTTTAATATTTTCCTTATAATAATGTATCATTTGCAAAAAGGAAAATGCATCTGTGTAGATGAGAGAATCATCTATAGTGTATGCGCGATGTTCACACTCTGTATTATGACCAAGCACGCGCGCTTAAAATAGCATCTGAATGTACGCGCAACGCGCCAATGACTTTAGACTAGTTTTTTTCTGGTCAGTGGCGCAATTGTTTTCTGGAACTGCAAAATAGCATGAGGTAAAGTTTGCGCCGGAACATGCCTCCTTTTTTGTCAGCTTTGCGCGGGTGCAAAATAGGAATGATACATGCGTCAGTGTACAAAGTCATTTGCGCCGGGTGCAAGATAGGGCCCATTTAGTCAAGAGCACCGACCGAGTAATTTTCTCTGTTCCCTTTGTTCTTTGACTAACTTTACTGACAGAGCATTATTGGATGCTGGCGCTTTAAGAGCAGCCGCTGTTGACAGAGACGCGGAAAACTCTTTACGTCCATCATAAGACTGCATTATGTTAGGAAGATACTCGACAAAACGATATTTTGGCATAATTGTGTGTGTTATTGTTCGTTCAAGCGCGAAAGAGAACTGTATTCTGGCACGTGGTCTGTGCATGCGCATGAAGGCATGATACTGGCCGCGCGCGTCTTTCTGTGTGTCACAGTCAGGCCATTCACAGACAGCGCGCTCTCTTTCGACTAGTCGTGCAAGAATGGTTTTCGCACGAATAAGAGCGGGATCATGTAACACTAGCCAAAGGATGATGAAAAATAACAGATGCTGCGTTAATTGCGTTAACAGCCCTAATTTGTATATTTCATATAAAATCGCGGCATTTTGCATCATATAATCGCATAGGCTTGACGCGATTGCGATTGCGATATGATTAATCGTGCAGCACTAGCTGATATAATCTGGTTTTTCATCGCCGAAGCGAACCAGAGCGTGTTGCAGGCACGGCAATATACGCAGTACTCGTACTTGAGCTGCAGTCCCTACATGCATGGGCCATCAACGGGTACCCGCTAACCCGCTAAAGGGTGTGTTAAACATGATCACGCAGGCTAGAGCCCCGTCCACTAGACGACTCTATTCCTCAAAATGGTCTGTGTTTTCTGGCTGGTGCAAAGCTCGAGGCTTTTCACCCCTAGACTGTGGGGTTACAGAAGTTCTCTCCTTCCTTCAAGAGCTACTGGATAAGGGCAGGGCCCCATCCACGCTCAAAGTTTATGTGGCGGCCATAGCAGTGTTTACAAAACCAGTCACTGGCCAGTCACTGGCAAAGAACGATCTGGTCGTCTGCTTCCTTAAAGGGGTCATATAATGCCATTTTTGTACAAGCTAATATGATTCTTTAGGGTCTAAATTAAAAGTTTGTAATATATTTTAATTAAAGATTGTCATTCGTATAGTAAGAAAACACTTATTTTACCTGGTCAAAAACAGCTCTGTTTTCAGCACGCCGTTTAAGTGCATGTGTCTTTAAATGATAATGAGCTTTTCTCACCCCGCCCCTCTGTTCTGTGCGTACACCGTTTGTAACACAATAACCATAATGTGCTGTTCATTATAAACGTGGGATTATGAATTATATTGAGAACGTCGTACATAGAAAACATGCCGTAATGTACCCTGAGTGTGAACCTTAGACGCATTCATCGTGAAGTGTGGAGCTAGCGATTTGCAAAGATTAATATAAATATTAATATAAAGGTTAATAAAACGTTACACTCACTTCTTCTGGAGGTGCAGCAGGAACACGAATAGTACCGATCCTTTTTTCAGGAGCAGCTTCTTAGCAAAACCAGCTTTATACTGACCCTCCTTGTTTATAAAGCAGTCTGGTGTGTGAAATGATTCGCGCAAACATGAAAGCATTGACGTTGATCGTGGGGAATATTCCCTTCGAAAACAAACTCAGCCACTGCGTCTTCAGCGGTTCGGCTTTAGGAACATTAAAATGACTGCTGTGTTCCTTATTGCACCCAAGAATAGAACACCACAATCGCTTAGCATGCTTGAGCATTCTGTTCATAGACAGTGCTCCAGCGTATCAACAATGACCGCGCCGGTCCGCGCGGACTATGATTGACAGCTTGGTTAGCTTGGTTGATGGACAGCTTGTCAACATAAGAGGAGGTGGCGGGCGAGTTGCGACGTACGGCGAGAGCGTAGACCACCTTGATGGTAGATGTATGCTACAGAGGCGGTATAGTCTGATCGGGCTAGAACGTGTTGACCCTAGAGCAGTGCACGAAAGCGGTGCAGAGCAAGGCGTACTGCCAGCAACTCGAGGCAATTGACATGCCAAAGGCACTGGGGTCCTGTCCTGGAGCCCGCGGCAGCATGTCCATTGCACATGGCACCCCAGCCTGTGGTGGAGGCATCTGTTGAGACAACAAAATGCCTGGAAACTCGTTCTAAGGGCACACCGGCCTGTAGAAAACTGAGGTTCGACCACGGGGTGAAGGTCTGACGGCAGGTCGGAGTAGCTGGTACTCGGAGCGTGCCTTGTTGCCATGCCCACCTCGGGACTCGATCGCGAAGCCAGAGCTGAAGAGGTCTCATATGAAGCAAACCGAGCGGCGTTGCTGCGGCTGGAATGCCATATGCCCCAGGAGCCTCTGAAAGTATTTCAGTGGAACCACACTCTTACCCTCGAATGGTCTCAGGCAAGTCAGCAGTGACTGCTCGTAAGCTGCGCGCACGTGGTGACCGAGTCCACACTATGAAAAGAGATCCTCTGCACGGGGCAAAGTTAGCTCTTCTCCCAGTTGACCCGAAGGCCCAAACAGGCTGGTCCCTGTGTTCGCAAACCTGGACTCGAGAGTGAGCTAGGTACAGCCAGTCATCGAGATAGTTCAGGATGCGAACCCCGTGTTGCCGTAGCGGCACAAGGGCTACCTCGACGACCTTCGTAGAGATGTGAGGAGACAGGGCTAACCCGAATGGGAGAACCGCGTACTAGTATGCCCGCTCCTGGAAATTAAACCGTAAAATGGTCTTTGCCGAGGAAAAATGGAGTCGTAGGCGTCCTTCAGGTCGATCGCTGCAACCTAGTCCTGTGGCCGCACACATTCGAAAATGCGTTTGGCCATGAGCAGCTTGAACGGAAACGTGTGAAGGAAACGGTTCAAGGCGCGCAGGTCTAGGAAAGGTCATGACCCACCGCTCTTCCTGGGTACAATGAAGTAGGGGCTGAGAAGCCGGACTTCACTTCGGCTGGAGGGGTGGTCTCGATCGTACCTTCGCCAGTAGGGTGACGACCTCCGCACACACGACAGGGGCATAACCATCCACCATGATAGCGGACTCCCCGGAGCGGGGAGGAGACCATGCGAACTGAATCGCATAGCCGAGCCTGATGGTTCCAGTGAGCCAGCAGGACAGACTGGAAAGTTCCAAAACTGAACCAGCAGGGCATGTGAACCACAGACGTACCCACGTCTAAAAAGAGACTCCCACGAGCTCATGACCTCTTTTTGCACGTCCGGGAAGAAAGGAATTAGGGTCGCCACCCCCAAAAACCAATCATCAGCCATGAGTACTCGGGACATGGCAGATGTCCACACAAGCCCGATACTTTTAAGAGAGAAAAGCTTGCAGCAGTGCTGAAGCGCCCGTGGAGAAACACACACACTGTTGCAGATCACTGCACAGGACAGCAGGCAGGAATGTGAAACTTGCTGGAACACGCCATCACACCAACACCAACTAGAAGCTGCTCGTCTAGAAGATTCTCGAAGATAGTCAGAGAATAGACTGCGGAGTGAAGAGGACCTCTTGGCTCCGAAGCAAAAACATAACTGCATTCTGCCGGCATCCTCCTTTTATACCCACGAGGTGGGGCGGAGATGCGCCATGCAAATTCCGCAGACCCATGGCATTTCCCTTGCCATTGGCTCGTTTTGTAATACTCGAAGTTGATTGGCTTCTAAGCGAAACCCCAATCGTCGTCATCCGACGGAACTCGGAGTGACAACGATGGGGAACCGTTATTCGCTATTTAGCCTCACGTTATTCGCTCTTGTGTTGTGTGGATTATCATATTAAAGACTTTTCTCTGAGTTATTCAATGAGTGGTAAGCTTCACCACACCGTCAAACATAATGGACTTACCAGAATTGCATCTCCTCTTCCTCCCCATGAACCGGAATTTATTGGGGTATTTACGCTGGATTCTCCATCGTCTAGCTCCTTGGCTCTGCCCCCACTGCCAGCTCCATGCGTCTCGTCAGCTCTCCCTCGGACATCCCCTCCAGTGTGGCGTGAAGCTGAATCCCCAGCTTCACCTCGGCCCTCCAGACCAAAGTCTCCACCTTGGCCTGTCAGCACATCCGTCTCTACTGGCTCAGCGTTCCCTCCACTCCCCCATGGTCCGTCAGCCCTAGGACTCCTCAGGGCTTCCTCGTACCTTCGGATTAGCATCAGTCAGTCATCACTCTGCCTCCACTACGGACTTCCGGGTCTCCGGCTGCACTTTGACCCTTCACCCCTTCGGCTCCACCGGCTTCTCCTTCCCTCTGGCTTCCCCGTCATCCTCACTCCCTCTGTCGTCACCCAAGTCTGCAGAGTCCCCGTTTATGCCTCAGTCCTGTGAGCCAGCAACTCCACCTTGGGCTTTCGGGCTGTTGATGTCGCCTTGGTCTGTCAGCCTCTCTGTGACACTGGATACTCCACGCACCTAAGTCCACCTCCATCAGTCAGTCCCAGGGTCCCACATGGAAAGCTTTAAGCGAAAGCTCCACCCTGGCTTCTCCCACCGACGACTCCACCATGGTGTCCGTATCCACTGACTCCTCATCTTCCCTGCCCATCACTAGCTCCACACCCTCTCACTCCCTGCTTAGGTGTACTCATTACCACGTGAGGACGCATCTTCCGGAAGGGGGAGTTACTGTTATGATTTAATTCTGTTTTGGTTTTGTTTGCTCTGTTTCAGTTTGGCAGTGTTCCTGATCATTAGTTAATTAGTTCACACCTGTTCTACAGTGTTTCTCCCTTGATTACCTCTTGCGTTTATAAGCCCTGTGTTCTTTCAGTTCTTTGTCCGATCTTGTTGTGTTTCTCCCTGTTATTCGCCCTTGTATTGTGTGGATTATCATATTAAAGTCTCTTATCTGAGTTATTCACTGAGTTGTTTGCTTCACTACAGCCAATACTGACATAAATATTCATCTAGCAAGATAAAGAGCTCTTCTCCAATACCAAAAAGTCACAAGTCACAATAACGTTTTGTTATTTACGTTTAGCATCAAAGTAAAAGCATTATTAATTGAGGTTGAACATATTAATGAATTTACCTAATTTGAAACTAACTGTTTCATTCTCTTCTGTGTAATTTATATTGCACCGCCTGTGTATTGTGTACATGCTGAACATGTAATGCTAGGATAATATAACACAAGGCAGAGTGATTTAAATCTACATTTCATAATGTACTAATAAAAAAAAAATAATTAAAAATAAATAAAAAATTATTTAAAAAAAGTGCACAGTTTGAAAGGCACACAGTCTTGACAGCTTCCAAAGAAGTACTCTTTCAAGTACTCTTTATAAATTGTCAGGGTAACATTCATTCAGGGACTGCTTCTCCCTTTGATGCAGTTTGGTTGGTTATTGGTTGGTTGGTTTGGCAATATAATGTTTTTTTGTGCATGCAAAAGAGCTCTGGTGCAGAAATACAAATGTATGTGGTGTCTTTATTTATGCACATGTATAATTTGTGCACATATTATTTGCAGACTTTAAAAAGAGACAGGGTTTATTTTTAGGAGGTGTGTAAAATGTAAATACAAGCAGCTTGACGTCCAATGCTGCTGCTCTGGAGTTTTTTGTTTAGTTTTTTTTTTTACCAGCAACAGTGAAGTGCCTTGAGCATGTTGGATTGTAAAGCAGCTGCAACGACTTGAGAATTATTTGTTACTCATTTTGAAAGCCATAATCCACGCCTTTCCGAACAAGGCACACCCCTAACTTAAACATCAACTTTTTACTTTTATTTTATTTTTATTTAGTTGCCAAGGCAAGGCAAATTATTGAAGTGAAGTTTTAAAAAATTTAAATTTCACCTAATTTCACCTTAATTTATCTAAAAAGAAAAAAGAAAAGTATTTCAGCTTTATTTCAATGAACAAAAAATATTTTTTATATTTTTAGTTAACAACAACACTGAGTTGTGCTTCCATAAGCGCCACCTACTGTCAGAGAATGAATTTGCATTTTAATTCAGCCACGTTTTCACATGTTGTCATGACATTCAAAAATAATTATATTTAACTGCAAAAACTGTATCTGTAGGAAGATACAGAAACGAGAAGTCACAACTACATCAACATAAAATGCAAACGAAACAGAACCCTGAACAAAGGAAACTCAGGGGTTATAAACACAGTGAGTAATCAAGGAGAAAACAGAACATGTATAAATGACTAATCTAAAGCCATAGTAACAGAACATAAGGGAACAGACAAATCGCAAAAGTGTGCTGAATTTTCATGCCAAACAGGCCTTTACATGATTTTAAATTAATTATAGAATGTAGTAGTACCATATCAGTTATGGCCAATGTCAGCCAATGTTTATATTTAATTGGTATCGATCAGTATGGTATTTTAAATTGTACATGCTCTATTCTCCTAACTTTACTTTTGCTGTCATCTAACACTTAGAACTCAATGTGAGTGTTCTAGATTCAAAGTTATTTTACTTTTTTTTTTTTAATCATTTTATAACACTCTTAAATGTAATCTTCATTAAATCTCAAAATTTTTCATACTGTACATTACAATTAAATTTACTTGTGGCCTTTAAAAATGGTTTAGTTTATTTTGGCGAATTATCGGTTATTGACCAATAACACAAAAATAAATATAATCTTATCGATATAAGGTATATATTTATGCTAAATGATCCATATTTCTATCTGTAAGGACAGATAGGCACCCACAGTATGGTTAATATCCTCCATCCACCAGGCCAATCCATTTCATATTTCCGACAGCAAAAAGAACACTCGCCTTGCAACTCTCAGTCTTTAGAGCATAAATCAAGAGTGATTCTGCACTTCCTGTGCAAGTGCTGTAAATCCCCCACTAACGGCGCATTCTCCCCTTTGATGGATGATGCCAGGGAGTCTGTTGATTGTCGACGTAACTGGAGCTCGGGCTGGAGACTTTGGAGAGCCAGGCAGCTGAGAGAGAGGCATACTTTTAGACCTCTTTTGAGATCCTTATTTGCACACAGTGAAAAAGTGAAGACAAATAAAGGAGGTTCAGAGATTCAAGCATCAAACATACAAGCTGCTCATGATGAATAGTTGGTTGAGCAAAATATGTTGACAAAGGTTAATGATCAGAATGCACTTCTCTGACAGGGTGAAAATGTTGCAGTTTCATCTAGACTATTGATTTAATGCATAAAGCCTTCCAGACAGTTGACGACCTATGTTGTCTCCTTTCTTGTTCCTATCCTTTATCTAAGGATGTCTTGTGTCTTAACATCTCAGATTGTAACCAAAAAGTTTGCAGGTTCAAAATGCATTTAGGGTCTGGACAAACACTGATGTGCCTCTGAGCAGGGAACTTAACCTCAGGTTTTTACGCTGACAACGATTTAACACAAAAAAAAAAAGATCAGAAGTCATTCGCTTTCTAAGTATTCAAGCCAATTTTTAGACAATGTGAGTGACTCTCCTTTAGGTTTAGTGTCATACATCCCTCCTCATTTTTTACGCTTCTTCTAAAACCACCAGGTGACATTCTGATAATGTCCACTTTTTGCATTCAAGTATGTCAAAAATCTAGCCTGGATGCCAGCCCGAACCCCGCCCACAACATTTTTTGGGCGGGAAGTTCGGTCTGGACTCGATCCATTGAGGAGTAATTATGATCGGTTCAAAAATCGTCGGGCCAATCAAATTGCCAGGGTGGGCTTTATGCGATGACGGACAGATGATCTGCAATTACGTAATCACACGTCATCAAAGAACGCTTGGTTCGAACTGGTTTACAACAAAGATGACATTTGCTCACACTACTTATAGCCTGACTCAAAATCGGGATGGCTTCCAGGATACACACAAGGCTACCATATTGGAAAATATGACTAATATTATTTAATCATAGTAGGTTAGTGTGGGAATGCACGTGTGTTAATCACACTGTATTTTAAACACGACTCACTATTGACAAATGAAAAACTTTGCAATCGAGGTTATTCTCATAGTCATATCATAAGAAGTAAAAAATTAAATAAAACAACCTTATTACCTCTGTCATGCTTTTTCGCATTCTTGTACCGGTTGGAGTTGTAGGCTGATTGGTTGTAGGTCCTTTTTTCCTGGGGCACGTTCAAGTTCAAAAGTGCGCAACGTTTTGCTACGGTTTCCGGGTTGAACGTCATGTTTCCTGGAAACGGCGTGCACCGGTGTGCAACGGGGTTTGAGATGCGTTTTCTCTTGTTTGGTGGGTGTGTCAGAGCTGCAGTCCAATCAGCAGCAACATGTATATAAAGCATGCGGTATTAAAGTGAACTCGCACAATGGGTTCAAGAAAAGTAATTTACAAATGTGTTCGATGCAGCTCGGTATACAACTGAGGATATTAGAAGACATGTTTGTCATAAGTTTCAGGAAGTATCGCGTGATATCAGGTCTTGCGATATAACAAATTGCTTTACGGCACTGCACACGTACACACCCCCATTCAAGCACCGGCTAGCTCTAAGCAAAGGGCAACGATAGTTTGCGTTATGGCTGAGACTGTAAAAAAGAAGCAGAAAGCTAGGAAATCTTTGACGGAGGACCAGCGAAAGAGGAAACGGGAGACTGACCGAGCAAGATGTCAGACTAGAGTAAACATCGGACCGGCTTTTTCAGAATGGCGAGAACTTAGAGAAACAGAAGCCTGCAAAACGGATGCTGACCTGGCCTTCTTGCTGTTGCACTTGTAAGTATCTTTGGAATAGTTTGCATCGTTCATATCGTTCGTTCCCGATAAAAATACTAGTATGCATGACAACACAATAAAAATGAAAATAAAAAAATCTGCATCAGTTGGAAAGAAAATATTGCTTTACTCACCTCGGTAGACATAACTGGTTTTGAAATAGCCGGTTCATGATCAGCTGGGTTCCTCGTGGCGAGGGGGGAGGAACAACAGTTCGTTTTTACGACAGTGTGTTTGAAAGCATATACCAGACGCTAGGGGGAGCTTCGTAGAGAAAAAACACTCAGGGTTGCCTGGTATCCCTTTAAAACAGAACTACAAATAAAGTCAGTATGTGAGGCTAAATAGATGTGTTTTAGTCTGAATTAGGTAAGATGTGTGCTTCCATTTCAGTTTCAGCAATCCCTTCACTCGATTGGGATGTTCTCTTGTGTTATGGGCGGCAAGTGCAGTAACTGTAACATCGGGCATATTTTGTAGTATTAAACACATATTTATACCGACTTCATCAGGCTCCGAAAATTCTTCACAAAGAACACAAAGAATGGCTTTCTCAGCTGCCGTAGTTGCGTCAACAGTGTGTTCAACGCATCACCGTTTCTGTTTTGTCGGGGCTGAACGCAGCCCTGGTTCGGTTAAGACACGCCTCATAATCAAAGCCCTATGGAGCAGTATCAGACTCACATTCTGACTAGAATATGAGTATGATGAAGTCAGGCTATCAAAAATCAAGTTCCACCCAACATTTATTACATTGAATATTTTTTTCTCAGAAATGTGTCACTTTACAGAATTGCAATGGGTTGCAAAGTATTTCATGTTACTTTGACCAAGCACAACACACTGGTCCAACCGACAAATCAGAGAACATTATGCTTTTTCGGAGGAAGGGACTTCATAGAGATGTGAACTAAATAGGGCTGGGTTTCCCAAAAGCATCGTAAGCTTAAGTTGATCGTAGAACAATTGCCACCAATGGTCTCTACGATCAACTTAGGCTTACGATGCTTTTGGGAAACGCAGCCCTGAACGTTACTGACAGACTGGGTGAAGAGGTGCTGCAACAATGTAAGTTTTTTTTTTTTTTTTTTTTTTTTTACAGTTTACTTGCGTAACCTATGTTCTCTGAATAGGGAACGAGACGCTGTGGAAAGCGCAGTGGGATATCCTCTGGATGTGCCGATTGCCTGAAGCCCTATAGAATCACGCCAATCTATTGGCTGATGGCTGAAAGCTGGCTCCGCCCCGACGCTCTTACGTCGTAGCATGATGAACGCGCGCGCGCCATCTTCTCCTCAGATTTCTCTGCCGAAAAGAAAAACTGTCAGCAGCGCAAGGAGCTTGGCAGCGAACGCAGCGTCTCGTTCCCTATTCAGAGAACATAGGTTACGCAAGTAACCAGAGACGTTCTCTTTCATAGGTTCACTCAACGCTGCGGAAAGCGCACTGGGAACGAAATACCAAACTCGCCAAGCTAAGCGCTGCCATAACTGGTACCAGACCAAATAATAACAACCATGATCGGTTCAAGCAGATAGAACCTGGGAACCTGGAGTCATGTCAAGGTCTAAATTATAGAACCTCACAAAAGTGTGCGGAGAGGACCAACCTGCCGCCACACAAATGTCTTCCAAGAGGGCCCCTCTAAAGAGAGCCTGAGAGAAAGCCACACTTCTGGTGGAATGTGCTCTGATGCCAAGAGGTGAAGGCAAACCACGCACCTCATAAGCCAGCGAAATAGCGTCCGTTACCCAGTGGGAAATCCTCTGCTTTGATGCTGCAAGCCCGCGGCGGCCAGCACCAAAACATACCAAGAGCTGGTTCGATTTCCTCTAACCGCCTGAGCGATCTACATACAACTTCAAAGAACGGACCGGGCAGAGCAAGTTAAGTTTCCTTTCTTCCTCAGAGGCAAAAGGAGGAGGGTGGAAAGCGTTAAGGTTAACAACCTGAGAGCGGAACGCCGTGGAAAGAACCTTGGGTACATACCCCGACCTCGGCCTCAAGGTAACCCTAACCAGGCCAGGAGCGAAGTCCAAACACGACTCACTAATAGAGAGAGCCTGCAAATCCCCCATCTGCTTTAGTGAAGATAAAGCCAACAAAAGAGCAACCTTTAGAGTCAGAATCCGCCCAGGGGCTGACTCCAAGGGCTCGAAGGGAGCCTCTGTCAAACCCTCCAGGACGACTGACAGGTCCCACGAGGGAACACTAGGGGGGGCGAGCCGGTTTCAGGCGCCTAACCCCACGCATGAAGGCCGAAACTAACCTCAGTTTCCCCAAGGGAATCTCGTCTGATTCTCTATGAGCGGCCATAGCTGCGACATATACTCTGAGAGTGGTAGCAGCTGCTCCGGAAGCAAACTTTTCCTGCAGGAATTCCAGCACTGAGCCTACTGGGCAGCTAACTGGGTTCCTATCATGTGCTAAGCACCATGCCTCGAACACCCTCCACTTAGAGGAATACAGCCTCCTCGTAGAAGGGGCTCTAGCACTCACGATGGTCTCCTGAACGTCGGTTGGGAGATCAAAGCTTAAAGCTAACGGCCTCTGATAGGCCAAACGTACATGCTTCCAAATGTCGGGGCAAGGATGCCAAATCCTGCCCTGGAGCTGGGAAAGCAGGTCCTCCCTGACCGGGATCTCCCAGGGGGACGATTCCAACAGAGGGATCAGCTCCGAAAACCATGGCTGGGACGGCCAGAATGGGGCTACCAGAAGAAGGCGGACACCGCTCTCCCTCACTCTGGACAGAACCGCCTGGATCAGCTTGATGGGCGGGAACGCATAGAGTTTCTGCATCGGCCATGGGTGGGCGAATGCATCTATCCCTAACGGAGATGGAGGGCTCAGGGAGAACCAAAGCGGGCATTGGGACGACTCCTGAGAAGCAAAGAGGTCCACTTCCGCTCTCCCGAACATCTCCCATATCAGGGCCACCGTCTAGCGGTTCAACATCCATTCCCCAGATTTGAGCTTCTGCCTCGACAGGAAATCTGCTGCGAGGTTCAGAATCCCTGGGACATGAACTGCTCTCAGAGAGAGGAACTTGTCCTGAGACCACAGGAGAAGGTGACGCGCATGCCTGTTTAGGGTGCGCGAACGTGAACCCCCCTGTCTGTTTACATGGGACACTACTGCCATATTGTCTGTTCTGACAATGACATGGTGTCCTTCGAGGAAAGGGAGAAAGTGGCAAAGAGCCAGGAAGACAGCCCTCAGTTCCAAGCTGTTTATGTGCCACGAGAGGGTCTCGCCAGTCCAAATCCCACACGCTGGCCTGCCCTCGAAAACCGCTCCCCAGCTGGTCAGAGAGGCATCCGTCGTAACCATCTGGCGACGGAATACCGCACCCATACCGACTCCCTTCTGAAGGAAAAGGGGGTCCCGCCAGATTGACAGGGCGCGAAAGCAACTGCGCGACACCTTCAATAGGCGAAGGGCTGGCCCCGTGGGCCGAGCCCCTGAGAGCTTCATCCACCACAGAAAGGGTCTCATATGGAGTAGCCCTAGAGGTAGCACAGGGGAGGCCGCGGCCATGAGGCCCAGAAGTCTGCGGCAGGTGCTCACGGAAACATGATGGCCTAGCGCAAAGCGGGACAGACATGTCACCAGACTGGAAATCCGTGCAGGAGCCAAACGGGCCTGCATAAGAATGGAGTCCATGCGTACCCCCAAGAAAACCGTGCTCTGAGCCGGAGTAAGAACGCTCTTCTCCGTATTCAACCTCAAACCGAGAGACTGAATATGACGGAGGACAATGTCCCTGTGGAGAGTCACCAACTCTCTGGAGTGGGCTAAAAGGAGCCAATCGTCCAGGTAGTTGAGTATATGGATGCCCTGGAGCCGCAGCGGGGGTTCTTTGTACTGGTACAGGAAAACGAACTGTGCCTCTGAGGAAGCGATTGGCGGGTGTAACGTGCACCGGGAGCGAGGGGAGAAAGCAAGACGCGTCTCCTTCCTCCTGCACCGGACTGGGTGAAGAGAGTGAAACAGGACCTGCACTTCGAAACACACTGGGTGGCGAAGGTGACAGGGTAGGGGGAGGAGAGCCGGATGGAGGTGGGCAGAAACGCTTGCGCGGTCTGCCCCAACCTCGCAAATCTGGTGAGGCTCTCCGATTTGTTGGACCGCTTCAGCTGAAGGCGCTTGTGAGGGCGCTGGCGGGGAAATGGACGACCTCGGGCTCCCCAGACCGTTGTTGGTGGGGGGTGAGCTGGGTCACTCCTTCTAGTAGGGAATTCAGCCCTATGAGCAGAGCGTTCTCGGGTTTGAGAAGGGGGAGGGTTGGAGTCTCTTGGCTCTCTAACCCTCCTAGGCATAAACTGCCTGAACGCGGCCGACTGAGACTTAGCGGCACGGAACTTTTCAACCACCGTGTTGACCGCCTCCCCGAAAAGACCTGAGTGGGAGATAGGGGCATCCAGGAGAAAACTCTTATCCTTGTCCCGGATCTCCGTGAGATTCAACCAGAGGTGGCGTTCTGCGGCAACCGAGCCCGCCATAGAGCGACCCACAGCCCGAGCAGTGTGTTTGGTGGCTCTTAGGGCCAGATCTGTGGCTCTGCGAAGCTCTTTGACAGCTTCGGGCGTCAGTCCCTCTCCTTCATCCATGTCCTTCAAGACGTCCGCTTGGTAGGCTTGAAGGATGGCCATGGTATGCAGGGCCATGCCTGCTTGACCAGCCGCCATGTAAGATTTCCCAATAAGGGAGGAAGTGGTCCTACAAGCCTTGGAAGGAAGGAGGGGACGCGACTTCCAGGATGGTGCAGATGACGGGGCGAGGTGGTTAGCCAGCGTGTCCTCGACCGCTGGAATAGCGGAATAACCCTGCTCCACAAAACCCACAAGGTTGGTGAAGTCAGCGGCTGCCGCATTAGTTAGGCGTTCGGAGAAAGGCTGCTTCCAGGATCTGGAGATCTCGAGATGCAGATCGCTGAAAAAGGGCAGCTTTCTTCGCTCTGGCCTAGAATTAGGGCCACGTAGGAACCTCTCGTCGAGTTTGGACGATTGAGACTCGCAGGGCTCATCAGGCCAGTCTATAGAGAGCTTCTCTGTAGCACGCGAAAGCACGTCAATAAGCTCAGTGTAGGCCGGAGTAGGCCGCGCATCCTGGCCGCTAGGCGGGATAATGTCATCAGTCAAAGCAGGCCCGAAATCCTCGGAGTCGGAAGCTGCAGTGTAAATCACGTCATCCAGACCGAAAGAAACCGATTCGCGGGCTCCCGGGCTGGGGCATAAATAATCATGCGCGAATTCAACCGCGCCACGTGCATGCTCGGGAGAGGGAGGGAGAGAAAGGGCGAGGCCCGTCTGCTCGTACTCAATATCCTCGAGCTCAACATCCGAGCCCCAGGCCGCGGATCCACGAGAGGCCTCAGCAGTCTCGGGACCGTGACGGGGGGGAACGAATGACTCCTTCTCAAAAACCGCGAGTCTAGAGCGGAGGGTTTTGAGAAGGAGATTGTCACAAAATTTACATTTTGACAATCCTAATACAGCCTCACGCGCATGCGAAAAACCCATACATTTAACACACTTACTGTGAGGGTCATCGTTCGAGATAAAACGAACGCATGGCGGAGAGCAGCGTCGATAATCCATGACACTTCACTGTAAGGAGAACAGAGTTCCACTTATACCAGTCGCTGAAGTGTCCAGACGAAAGCTGTAGTTGAATTTTGAAAAATTCGGGCTCAGAAAAACTGAACGAAGGGCGAGATGTGACCGCTTCGCGAAGGCAGAGAAATCTGAGGAGAAGATGGCGCGCGCGCGTTCATCATGCTACGACGTAAGAGCGTCGGGGCGGAGCCAGCTTTTTTCAGTACATTTAACCAGTGCATTACCATCAGTTTAAAATGTAATAATAATTGCAATAAAATCACTGATCTATATATATTGACTGGATAGCTCATGACGTTCTGAACCGCCAGCAGGCAGTGAAGCGACCGGAAGTGTTCGATTTTACGATTCCCTAACAGCAGAGGGCTCCAACGGCCGCTATACAGATTTAGGTAGCTCCGACGGCACTTTTAATGCCGTAATGCTGTGCAGCATACAACTGTCAAACGACGTTCACAAAAGGATGTAGAAAAACTGCCCACAGGTTGTAATTCAAGCCCTATAAGTAGTCATTTATATGTACAATTTTCGCTATTCCTGTGTTGTTTTAAAAAAAAAGATAAAACATTCAACAGTAGCCTATAAGAAACCTACGAGCAGTAATAATCTCAATTAAGTGTCCAAAAGCGACACCATTTGACAGCTTCAAAAAGAGCTTTGAGCAAACTCTTTTTACCGTTCCTTGACACTGATCTATGATGTCATTATATTGATCAGTTAACGTTACTTACATTAACCCATACAATTTGTGCATTTCCTGTACTTGCTACAAACTACAAACTTTGAACAAATTATTGATCTATAAAACACAATCAGAAAGAGCAATATTTTAAGTACACTTCACATATAGAATTTTTTTAAAATTAAAATTAGATTTTAAACAAATATCCATTTAAATGCTTAGGGTGTTTGCGTTGTAAGAATGTACAGGGAGACTTTAGATTTTGAAACGGTGTCTCCTTAGGCAATGTTTCCTCAGTCAAATCATACAATTTCCTATTGATTCAATAGAACGCGTGAGCTCACTAGGGAATAGTTCACATATGACGTCATGACTCCAGTCATTCTATATAGATCAGTGAATAAAATGCATAGTAACTGATGATGATGCATCAGTGGTACGTGTAAACCAAAAGGTACTTGAAAAAGGTAGATTCATACAGCAGTGCTCTACTATGGTAAGTTTCCACTATATCATTTTTTTTTGTTGTTGTTTATGACTAAATCATATCCAATTAAAAATTGTCAATGAAGGGTTAATAGAACCTCATTGAAGGGGCTGTGGGGATACACCAAACAAAAAGTGGAGAAAGAGTGGAGAAACACTGACATATTGTGTATCACTCTACATATAAAACTATTTGTGATCAGAATTTCTAAGATATAGACGTTTTTGGTGCAGGCTGTATTCCCTGTTATTCCCATCTTTCCAGTTTCTGTAATCTGATAACTTTCATTGAGAAGATACAGGGTTGCAACAGAATGACCTTTATGTCAGATGATCTGTGCAATATGCCATGGAGAATATGAAGAGGTAAACAATGTCTTCTGCTTTTCTTTTCTTTTACACAGATAATAATGTTAGTTTGCTGAACTCCACAATGTACCCCTTTGTCTTGTTGACATTCAAGGGTGAGTATATTAGGTCAACTGCCTCATTGTTGTATGTTGTTCTGTCAGTGTTTTGCATACTGCAGTTGTAGTGATGTCAGTTGCATTTGATTTAACAGTATAACAGGTCACAGGAAAAAACTGTTTGGGGCCAAGGATATAACCATGAGGTACATCACTATTGATAATCAGTCAGAGCTGCTATGATCTGCAGTTTGTTCATTTAGTAATGCAGTGTCAAGTCCCTGATAGATCAAGAAAAATTTAAATATATTGAAGCAGATCTTCATTCAGTAAATAAATCCTTAACATTAACAATCATCCACTGTAGAAGCAGTATGGTGCTGCTGACCTAATGAGTGTCACCCAATCTATTTGAGAGATATCCAAATTGCTCTAGGAATTAAGGATAGCATAAGTGATGTGGGTAAATATGGTTAAGGTACAGTATGAGTGAGATTGAAATTATACACACCAGTTGCTATGGTAAGACTGGTACATATTAGGTGTGGCTGATTGGCAGGTTTCTTGACTTAAACTGATGTACAAGAACATTTCAATTACAAAAGACTTTAAGACATGTTCTAACCAACGAGACCTAAATGGGCAATTATTTTGTCCCAGCTTTAAAGTAGTTTGCTCTTTTTAAGTGTTGTAGCTTTTTCAAGACCTTATTCATTGATTTTAAAGGAATTTAAAACCTTCACATTCTGTCACACTTCACGAGTAAATGAATAATCACACATTTGAATTCCTCCTTTAAATAAAAGCACTTTAAAATACACAAAGTGCTTTTCTAAAGACAACAATACATTTTGAACAAAAAAGAAGAGCTTCATATAAAATCATCTGATATACTTTTCCATTTGAAATATTCTTCCAAATACAGTCACTACATTTTTCTTAGTATTTCCTAAACATTTTCTAAAAAATTACTCATATTTTGTACTACTTTTTTAAAATTAATTTTTTAGTTAGTGTGCAGTTAGAGGTTGAAAGTACTCTAAAACGCCACAGTTTTTTAATGAGACCCTCATGCCATAAAATACAAACACATACTCTTATGAACCGCAACCACCAATTACTTGCCACTTTTTGCTCCTTTGACAGATGTGATGGAAAGACATTGAGTTCTGGAGCACAACCTGTAGAAACAGTGGGATAAAATATGAGCGTCTTGACAGCTTGTTGCCAATCCAAATGAAATGCTATGCGGCTGGTTACACAGGGCTCTCTGCTATATTTCACCTTTCGTTGTCATCCTACTGCTGGCAGCAGCTCTAAATCCAACACACTTTTTTACTAAGTAAACTCTTAAGCATAATCTTAGCACATTCAATGCATCCTGAGTGTGGAATGGCAGACAAACCAACTGAAATCTATTGTTTTCATAATCGCTATAATAGACTACTGTTCATGTGCTTTATTCCAGTCAGCTGTGATGTTATTGTTCATGCAAACACGGATGCAGCTGTGTGTGATTTGAATAGGGTGACCAGATGTCCAGACTGACACGGTTTCATGAGTTGTGTCTCAGTGTCCCGACAAATAAAAAATAGAAATACAAAATATGAACATGTCCCAGCTGTTAGATTCACTGATGTCAAATAACTTGCCCTCAATGTCCTTCTAGCTTCTGTCTCTGGTGTCTTTTTTTCCATTTCTGTTGGCGATTGTGCTGCATCCACTTACAAAAATAAAAATGTTATATATTTAAGGTAGGAAATTTACTGAATATCTTCATGGATCATGATCTGTACTTAATTTCCTAATGATTTTTGGCATAAAAGAAAAATCGATAATTTTGACCAATACAGTTTTTTTTTTTTTTTTTTTTTGGCTATTGCCACAATACCCGTGCGACTTTAGATTGGTTTTGTGATCCAGAGTCACATTTATTTAAAAAAATCTGCAGATAATGAAATAAAAAGTCACTTAAGTGTGTTTAAAAAGTAAACTTTCATAACTGTTTCTTAACACACTTAAAAACACTTTTAAGTGCACTTTGTAATTATATTAGAATTATTTTCTTAAAAGTTTTAAAGTACATTAGTTTTGCATATAAATTGATGTATAGTCATGCATGTCTACAGACAAGATTCATTTCATCCAATCTAATCGTAAGCCTTCAAATAAAAAGGTTAAGTGTGTCCACTTTGAGATATAGTGTAGGCTACATGTCAAAACTCATTTATTCTATGCTTTTTTAGCCTTCAAAGAAAGTGGACACTCTACATTTGATGTCAGCTTATGGAATGGCTGTGGAGTCTGAGAGACGGTAATTGAGAGCACCGAAACAGCATCTTTAATCTCATCTCAATCTCAATGGAGAGCTGAAATAAATTGTTAGTTACCCCCCTCTTGCTCTCTCTCTCTCTCTCTCTCTCGCTCTCTCTCCTGTTTCACGCTCCGTGTCTCCCCTCTTTTATGTCGGAGAAAGGGAATGGCTGGAGAAGTGTAATTATCAGTGCAGAAATCCATTCACTCCTCATAGGTGGAGCAGGGCAGAGCGAAAGAGTGCATTACATAACTTTAATCACACCTGGAACCTCATGATTGATTATCCTTAAATACATTTCAGCTCCAGACAATACAACATAAGCATAGCTGCACAGAGACGCACAGGCCTACTCCTTAATTTATTCAGATTGTTTCACTACATTACCACAATAATAAAACCTTTGGACTCCATTTGATCAATGGTCATCAGTGACCTGATTGTCTAGCTGACCTGATTGTCTAGCTTACCGTGTTTCCCTAGAGACTGCAGAGAGTGTAATACCATGTCTACACTGGACAAGAGTGGTATGTCATGATGCATCAAAACAAAATCAATCACATTATAATCAATCAAAGCCTTGTTGATGGAAGCGTTGCTTCTATTTTTGACACTCTGCATGGTACTTTATTTCTCCTATCTGTCATAAAAAAAATAACAGTAATGTATTTTAATAAACCCTATTGATATATCAAGTTCAGCTGGTAATTTTTTTTCTGGTTTCCACCTAGATATCATCAATACATTTGAGTGCATATCTACAAGTATGAAATTCTCATTTAATGGCTGAAATGTGCTATGCTGTAGTAGTATCCAACTGTATTTGATCCTGACAGCCATATTCGCCATCTATATCGGATTCGGAAATGCTTAAACTGAATCCTGAATATTGTATATTATGATCGTATCACTTAAGAAGAAGTACTACGAAAGAGTGGCGAGAACACTCTTGCTGTTTCACGTCATCCTCCTCCTTGTTCACCACCTCTTACACACATACTTTTCCTCCTCTCACTCTTATTGTTTCCATCCATTGTTGGTATCAACATTCAGTGCAACATTTTAAGTCAATTTTGGGACTCTGAACTGACTTGTATGTACAGTTGGTTTGACCACATAATTAGAAATAAATGTGAACAATTTTGAGTTGTTGTGTGTAAATGATGACAACTGTGTTGTAGTTGTGTTTAACTTTTGCCTGCCTGTGTTTAGCATTTTGAAACTTAACAGTGTGAAATGTGTTTTAGTGAGTGAAAATGTGCTTAGAGTTTTGATAAAAGAGTGCATGAGATTTGCAAACCGTGTATTAACTACCTGAATTTGTTCAATGTTTTAAAGAAATAGTGATTTATTCGACCAATTGGTTTAGGCTATTGAGAATTTGGTTCAGTGATTGGGATTTAGTGTTTTAGCATTTCAGAAAAACTGTAACTGTAACTGTATACATTTAAACTAGTAATTGTGATTAAGTTTCTGAAAACATTTAGTTCACACTTAACTATATTCTTTTAAAGAATATTATTTCCATAATAAGTACTCTTTTGCTAAAGTATACTTCTTTTTTACATCCCTTTCTGCAATCCCATTGGTTGCTACATCACTTCATCTCTGTGAAATGATAGTGAATGTAAGCGTAATTAAGTAAGCAATAAGGTACGAGAGGCTGTGCTGTATCGTGAATAAGTAACGGCTTCAGCCGTCACTTATTCACGATACAGCACTTGCCTCGAGTAGCCTACCTTATTGCTTTTATACAACGGTTACCACACACAAAAAAATATTAAAGTCGAAAAACATGTATATATGCAACTTTCATGAACTTTCTATTCTAGCTTCAATACTATATCAATGAGATCAAACATGTGTTTAAGTTGCAAAGGGTGGTTGCTAGGGGTGTTGTGTAGTGATAAATAGAACCGTTGGGTGAAGCGGTCATAGCCGTGTTTTATTGTGAATAAAGCACAGCTATTAACCAATCAGAATCAAGGATTGGAACCGTTTTATAGACCTTATGTAGCCCCGCCCCTTTTCAGCGCTGCGCTCGTTTTCTTTTGACTTCCGGTCTGTATTTTCACAACGATCTCTCATAGATGAATGAACGGCTCGTTTAAAAAAGTTCCCTGAATTGCCTGAAGTCAATTATTCCACTTATAGCCTACTACAGTTACCACACCTCAAAACATTGTTCAAATTATGTATTTCAAGACGTTTGTAAGGTTTTTGTCATTAAAATGCTCTTATGTGGGACTAATTTCCTGCGCATCTAATCCCATGATCCGTTGCTAATTCCAAAACGTCATTTTAGAGTTAGTAACGGAGGTTTGAGTCTCTGATAGCAGAGAAGCAGACTAATGCTGGGGACACACTCAACGACTGGCTGAAACACTCTCTGACTGTGTCCATCGACTGCAGCAGATTTTACACCCAGACTGTGAACAGACTGAACGCGCTGAACACGCGTTTGGGCATGATCAATCATAATAAATTACATTCATAACCGGCCTTACAGTATAAGTGTGTCCCCGGCTTTATGCAGTTATTAATGCAGTTATTAGAGAGAGAGAGAGAGAGAGAGAGAGAGAGAGAGATGTATATGTGCGTCAATATTATTATTTATTTATTCATTCAATTCGTTTTAATTAGTTCGTTCATGTGTTTTTTTTCTTCTAATATTGACAGTAGACTAGCCTAATAAATGAAACACAACGTCCTTTTAACAAGTATAGGCCTATCAATAATTATTTATTTGATACAGCCTATTATCTGCAATAATTACGAAAACCCGTGCAGCAGGACTATCAATTTATTTATATAGGCCTATTCAGTTTAAATTTCTATTGATTATAGATAGGACTATACTTTATTTATTAAAATTAAACTGCATGTTTCCAATGATTGTGAAGTTAGACATCGAAAATGGCAGATCAAGCGCATCTGACTACATGTTTTTCTTGTTATGAATTGTATCATATTTTCCGTTATTACAGTTGACTACGCGAAGTGATATAGAACTGTAATGCGGTCAAGACCTGCTGGAACTACTTTAGCCGTGCGTTTCCCTGAAAGTAATTGCACACCTTAGAGCGTTCTCAACCAATCAGAATCAAGCATTCAACAGCCCTGTAGTATAATCATGAATAATATTGATCTTGGGCGATTCAATCACACTAGGTGTTTACAGGGTCTATACCATTTTGTGATCTAATCACCAAATCATTTAGATGTATTAATTAAGCAGAGACACCTTCATCCAAAGCATTTGGCAGCTACCAATGGCAGAAGCAGTTAATCCATGAGAGAAAACAAAGGTTTTAAACAGAGCTTGCCTGACTTCAACATCCAGTATAGTATACTTCTAGCTTATAGGACCCTGACTGAAATAGCAATGAATGCTCTGTTATATATTTGCACGGTATATTTGGATACAATAGTGTTGACATTCTGTGCTTTTTTCAACATGCACTGATATACATGTATGTAGTCATGAAATCAGAGATCCACCCCTTGGCCGCTGCCAGTGTAGATGGTGGCAAACTAGAGTCACCAGTAGGTCTAGTTCCCTACAGCATGAATAAGGTAATGAGACAGAGCCGTGATTTATTCCCATGTGAATGTGTAGAACAGGCATTTGTACAGGTGAGTACTCTGCAAATGGGAGGCTGCTGTGCTGAGACCTGTCAGCTGGCCTCCATCATCTTCTGCACACCCTCGTATCTCACAGATGTGTCATGTCATTCACTAATGGATGCCCGAGGGCCCACAATAGCACACTACAGGCTTTTACTGCTCAGACTATATGCTACCGGAGAAGTCAAGGTCACTTTGAGTTTATAGCGATTCACCTGTCATGTTCTTGTGTGTTGATTTGTGAACTGTGAGGAAAGACTGTTTGTGAATGTGTGCTTCTGACGGAGATGTGTGGCAGTGTGGGAACCTCTTCGTTTTCATCTTGATCATCATACCTAATTTTCCAATGGCCAATCAGAGACATATATGTTTAGTGTTTCAACACAATGGCCAATCACAGACATATATGTTGAGCACGTGAACACAATGGCCAATCAGAGACATATGTTGAGCGCATCAACACAATGGCCAATCAGAGATATATATGTTGAGCGCATCAATACAATGGCCAATCAGAAACATATAGGTTGAGCACGTCAACACAATGGTCAATCACAGACATACAGCTTGAGCACGTCAACACAATGGTCAATCACAGACATACAGGTTGAGCACATCAACACAATGGTCAATCACAGACATACTGTATAGGTTGAGCACGTCAACACAATGGTCAATCACAGACATACTGTATAGGTTGAGCATGTCAACACAATGGTCAATCACAGACATATAGGTTGAGCGTGTCAATACAATGGCCAATCAGAGACATATATGATGAGCACATCAACACAATGGCCAATCAGAGACATATGTTAAGCGCGTCAATACAATGGCCAATCAGAGACATATATGATGAGCACGTCAACACAATGGCCAATTCTTTCTTTCTTCAGTCGAAAAGAAATTAAGGTTTTTGATGAAAAGATTCCAGGATTTTTCTCCATATAATGGACTTCGATGGACCCCAAACGGTTCAAAGTCCAAATGACAGTTTCAGTGCAGCTTCAAAGGGCTTTAAACGATACCAGACAATGAATAAGGTCTTATCTAGCGAAACGATCGGTCATTTAAAAAATAAATAAAAAAGTTTTATAAGCACAAATGCTCGCCTTGCTCTGTTCTGTGATGCGCGTTCGTGACGTCACGTAATACGCAATTACGTTGAAAAGGTCACGCTTCTGTCCTGACGAAAATTTTCTTTTAGCCTTTTTAATTTTAAAACACCCAGGATACGCACACGAAATGGCCATTTTAGACGATAAACTGACACAAAGACATTTGAATATGTGTATATGGTCCTCCTTCCTCACATTTGTAAACACTGACTCTGTACTTCCGCGTACGCGTGACCTTTTCAACGTAATTGCGTATTACGTGACGTCACGAACGCGCATCACAGAACAGAGCAAGGCGAGCATTTGTGCTTATAAAACTTATACTTTTTTAATTTATTTTTTAAATGACGATCGTTTCGCTAGATAAGACCCTTATTCATCGTCTGGTATCGTTTAAAGCCCTTTGAAGCTGCACTGAAACTGTCATTTGGCATGGGGGTAAGTAAATTATCAGCAAACGTTTTTTTTAAAAGTGAACTAATCCTTTAACCATTGCAAATGTGTAATTACAAATATATTTAAATTCATGACATAAACATTTAAATAGAAATGGTATTAAAGTAGATCTTAACATGTTCCGTGGAGATCAAGGGGAGGTGGTAGGCTCAGGACTCAGACATCATCCAAAGAGGATATTTATTAAATACCAGTGGAGTAGTAGAACATATTCACAGTCAGAAAAGAATACAAACAAAACTAAAAAAAAAAGTACACTTGACTAAACGACATAAGAACGCATAAACGACAAAAAAAAACACACAAAAAAAAACATAAGTATTTTCAGCAGTATGTCCCCCCATCTTTTTCCCTCAGAGTCAGTTTAGACTGGATTATATAGCCTAGGACAGGCTCATCTCATTACATGCAAGACTGTACCAACTGCAGGGGCATCAAAACCAGAAACCTTCAAAGCATAAACAATCATCTAACTTAACTTAAAAATTAAAATAATAATTAAATTAAATTAAAACACATAATTTAATTCTCAGACTAAAACAAAATATAAACAACACCATCTCTTTATGCCTTCATCCCCATGGGTTAAGTTACCTCCCCTATAAGTAAAAATGGTTTAATCCAACACCAAAAAAAGGGGAGTTGTAGTCCCGCCCCCTCCTTAATGGAGTCATAGAACCAGGATACGGTGAGTTGACAGCTTGGAGGGTAACTGTTTGCCGTGTGGGATTAATTGCAGATTTGAAATAATAAATAACAAAATGCATAACTAAAAATTGTCTCCGTGTGGTTAATGGTGAAAATACATCCTATAGAAACTGTAGGCATAACACATTGCAATGACCACTGATATGTGCACCTATCTATAATCAACACAAACCGCATGATATCTTAAACCGTATTATGATGAATGAATTGTATAGGATAATGAACCAGATCAAACAATAATATCTTAAACCTAATAAACTGCACCATAGTCAACAAAAACACACACCCATAAATAGCAAATGTAAATAAACATACAGACAGTTGTGTGGAAGAATAATTGCGGTTGTGGCAACCTTCATCACACTTAGTTTACCATAAATGCTTTTCATTATATTCAGTAATAATAAAACTAAAGATGTGCTTAAGTGGGTCAAAAAAGTACTTAAGGTCGACTAATTGCATATCAATTTTAAAATAGCCTACCTTTTATAAATTTTAAAATACTTTTTCACTTAATAGCAATTAACACGTGTCTGAAAACATTACATTCAGTTCGTACTTAAGTCTATTATTTCTGCAATAAGTTCTCTTTTTTTTAAAAGCTTGCTAAAGTGTACTTTTTCACAAGGATCTAGTCTCGATATTGCACAGTTATATTGTGGAATCTAATGAGAAGCATTGACTCTCTTCTCACTGATATTCTAGCAACATCAACATCAAGGGTTCATTTCCCATGGGAAAGCATGAACTGATAAATGTATAAATTAAATGCAACATACGTCGATTTGGATAAAAGTGTCTGCCAAATGCTAAACTGCAATGTTGCATCAGCTTCTACTTCATCCCTTGATATATGATTTATCATCTTTTAGATGTGTAGTTATTTGCTTTTAAAAGTATTCTCCATGGTTCAGTTCAAAATGTGCCAATTAAATTCCTAATAATCTAAAGAATAAAAAAAAGTCCTTCACTCTGTAAAGAATGTGTATTTAATTGAATGTCAGATTTATTAACTTAGAAAAATCGAATTAACTGTACAGAAAGTTGGTTTTTCAAAACCTTGGCTGATACAAAAAGCCGTATACTCTACTTCAGGTTTTATTGTTGTCATATTACACACTAAAAATGTAATTATCCTCACCTTGAAACGGCAACATCGAGTGAGTCAACTTAGTTTAAATAGACAAAAAAAAAAAAAAAAAAAAAAAAATGTGGAGCTGGGAATAGATAACGTGTCTAACGTCCCATCCATACTCCCATTTCCCTGACATTGTTCTGTGCTTAAGGTGAATAAATGTCGCCCTAGTCGTCATTATCTCACCCTTGCTTGTGATAAGATAAAGCGGGCCCATATAGACTGGTTCAAATGTGACGTCTCCTGCGGGTTATTATGCTACATTTGCTAAAGCCGGACATTTAGTGAATTTGTTCACGCACATTTTATGCGAGAGCATTGAGTTCCCAAGCGACTCTTTTTTGCAAGCCCATTCACAGTCGTCCTGAGGGGAGACAGACCCAACACTGTTCTCTGTTGGGCTGCTAATCACAGGACCCTGTCTAATAATTGACTCAGCATAGAAGGAGGGGGGCGGCCCGGGCCACCCTGAGGCTTTTAGCTCACTGTTAACAAACACAGCCTGTCGTCCCTTGCTTCAGCACATGGAAAGTTCAAATGAGCAGGAAAATTGGCGTTTTCACGCAGTCTCCTAATGACGCAGTCATAAACGCACTCATTACAAAATCTTTTTGGGATTCATATTTGGGATGAGCAGCAGAGGGTTGTTTAACTGGAGCAGACATGGGACTGAGCTGGTGTGTAATGTCTGGCCCTTGCCCTCAGTGCAGGGAACGCTGTGGGGACGACTGTCTTTGTGTCTGTCACGTGGACGAGCCCTGCGTGGACCGCTGCTGTAACCTGTGCTGTCAGTTCTGTCTGGACTGCTTCTGTCTCATCTGCTCGGACGACTGCCGGTACACTCTGTGTTTCATGTGCACAAGGATGGCCGACTCCTGCGCTGGAGTTCTGGTCACCGAGCAGCCCGGATCTACACAGAAACCAAGAGAAGGTAGGGGTAGCAAATGTGCAGTTTTAACCCGTACATTGCCGTGATTTGTTTCGAAATGCCAGCGCTCCACTGGGAGAATTCAGTGATAGGTTCCATGAAATATGCTTCATAAATTTATTGGTAACACTTTATAATAAGGTAAAGTTGGAATATTTGTTGATGCATTAGCTAGCATGAACTAACAATGGGCAATATTTTTTATTTTCTTAGTTAATGTTAGATAATGATTTGTTCATTGTTTGTTTACAGCCATTAACTATAACAGATTCAATTTTAGTTTGAACATTATTCATATTACACACTAAATAGTCAAGTAAAAGACAAAAATAATAAAAAGTAAAAAAAAAAATGTCAATTAATACATCATTTAACATTCAATTAAGTGTTGCATTCAGTTTGCAGATATGTTTTTATAGTATATATCTTTTTATAGTATATTATTTTCATAATAAGTAGGCCTACTCTTTTTTTTTATTCTTTTTTTTTAAAGATATTCCCGTGTAGGCCAACTTTTTCACAAGGGAATTCTTGTAAATAATGAAACCTTAAAAAGTGATACCAAGTTCATCTTAATGCATTATAAAGTGTGTGTGTGTGTGTAAATAAGTGTGTTATCAAAAGTTAATGTCATGTTTTTTAATGTTTTTTAATGTCATGTTCAACATTTGTTTGTTTTTTCATTATTATTTCTTGGCTTATAGGTTCTCAAGGAGGCCAACTGGTTTAGATCACCTGATGTGCGTAATGGAAGCTGATGGGTTGGATGAAGACTTGTTTCGTACTTTATGATGCCATTTTTTATACAACAAGGGACTGAAAACTATGAAGGAAATGTTTTTTTTTCTACAGTGCATTTGTAGCTCATGATGCAACGTGTATACAGGATTGCTATATGTGTATTGCACAATGAATAGGCTTTCTGTATATTGTAGCCCAAAAAAAATACAACTGATTCTGTGAATTATCAAAGTGTCATCTGTGAAATGTATCTAGAGGATCTATTCAAAAGTGAAAACACTAGTGCATTCATGCAACAAAAAAAAGAAAAAAGAAGAAATTCCCCGTAATGACTGACTCGCAGATGACAGGCGGGGAAAACAGAGAGGAAAACAGCCTCTCAGCCAATCAGATTCAAGGACCAGAATTAACAAAAGATTATTTAAACTTTCTGTTCATCAAAGATTCCAAGCGAAAAATAACAGAAGGGATTAAGAAGTGAAATATTCAAGAGTGAAAACACCCATGCAAAACAACAATTATCCTTTAGAACAGTGTTTCCCAACCCTGTTCCTAAAGGAACCCCAACACTGCACGTTTTCTTTGTCTCCCATATATGTCCCCATATGATAATGAGCTGATGAGTTGAATCAGGTGTGTTTAATTAGGGAGTCAAAGAAAACGTACAGTGTTGGGGGTCCTTCAGGAGCAGGGTTAGGAAACAATGCTTTAGAATAACTGGCTCTCAGAGGACAGGCAGGAAAAACTTGATTTGCACGCCCTTTTAAACATGCCGTCACAGAGGCGTAGTATTTATATGTAAGAATCCACCCAGGTGCGTGTCAGACTAGCCCTGTCAACATCACGAGCAAGACAACTGAGGTAATTTTTTTATTCACTTTTTAAAATGTTTTTTCTAGCTTGATTTTTAAAAGGCGAAAAGAGGACAGCAGGAACAAAGGGGGTAAACAAGATCATCTGAGAAGCAGAGAATGTCTTTTCTATGCTCTTTTTGTGGCAGTGCAGTGATTGAGGATTTTCATTTCTTCTCAATTTCATGAAGAAAAAAACCAGAAGTGTGACTGAAGGAGAAAGAAGATTCTAATCGTCTGAAGGCGCTTGAAAAAGGTACATTGAATTGAAATGGCAGTTGTTCTCTGATAATTTGAGTCATCTGAAACATATCTGTCGCTCGCAGCCTAGTCCTAGGGTAAATTATTTGATTGAAACTGATTTTTTTTGTGTGTGAAAAGTTTGGTGTAATAAGTGTCTACATCTTAAGGAGCTCTAAGCTTTGAGTCTGTGAAAGAAAAACAGATGACTAGGAGGAACTCTATGCTTTTTGAATGATTGTGCTGGCATTTTGCCCTTGAGCAGCAGGGCTGAGCTTAACACATTCACTTCACAACTATGTCACTTGTTGTTCCAATTTTAAGTAATCTACGGTGGCCGAGAGAGCTCAACGCGCTGCAACTGAAGAAAACGCATGCAAATAGAAAAACACCCGCAAATGAAGAAAACATCTTCAGTTTGACAACACGTGTGCTCCAAACACTCACAACACAACCAAATACAGAAGTGTGCCGCAAATAGTTCAGACCACAACATAAATGTTTCCAGGGGACCCCAATAAGTGACGAACCCGGCTGGGACATGCTTATGGTTCAAAATGGGACAATTCCAAACGGAAGTGAGCATCCCTATGCTCTTCTCCCTTTGAAGGGCAGAGCCTTGAAGTGGCCATTTTGGAGTGAGACACTAGTGTGCCGTTATGTAGCCGATTGGAACGCACTTGGCGAAGGGAGCAACGAAAGACGAGGTCACGTCCTCATTATTTTCACCTGGGATGTTTTCATGACAATTTTACATTTCACGGTGTACATCCGCTGAATAGCTGTTCTTATGACAGACATTTCTTCTTATTGCTGTTAACATAACTGTTGCAAATACATTTACATTTTATGCAAAAAAAGGTTTTAAAATATGCGTTATATATCTGTGTGTGACTGTCTCAACTTTAAAACTTTCCATCTCATATTTGGACCTGCATTACCTAACTTTTTTTTATTTTTTTTTATTTTTTTTTTTTAAGTTGAGCTCTGTTAACTCTTCTCATTTCTATTCTGATGACATTGAACATATTAATACATTTTGTATAATATATAAAAGGGTGTCAACTCTGGCATATGTCAACTCTGTATGTTTTGCAATAAAAAAATTAAATAAATAAAGTAGACATTGAGCAATATACACATGTCCTAGCCGGGTTCGTCACTTATTGGGGTCCCCTAGAAACATTTCCGTTGTGGTCATTGCTATTTGCAGCGCGTTTCTGTATTTGGTTGTGTCCGAGAATGTCTAATAAGGGGAGAACTTCCACTCTCATTAAACTTCCGGATTCTGAACTGGTTGCAGTTCCACTCTGGTTCCATATGAGGGCGCTCACAGGACGAGTGCAGAATGAATGGAGCTCTATGGAGCTATACCCCTCCAAATCAACTTTTCTCAGGATATAATTTTTTGTCTAGTAATTTTAAATGTTGAATTCGAAAGTAGATGCAAAGAAATTACACATTGCTGGGTGTAAGATTTTTTTTTTAGTGTCCAAAACTAAGTGTGTTCATTTGCTTTAAAAAGTCTTTTAAAATGTCAATGACGTCATACACATTGTACTACCAGAGATACTGCTTTACGGCAATCCTTCAGTCACTTTGGTGCTTTCACGCTCTGCACTTTCTTTTCTCTCGAGGCATCGACAACACAGCTGACACAGGTAAATACACGTGCTAGAGAGTTCAGTCCGCATTAACATTCTGGTCCCGCTTCGGATGCCATCAAGCGGTATCTCTGGTCGTAATCAGTCCTTCACTGACCAATCAGCGTTAATTAACAGAATGCTAGCGTGTTATGCAACAACAACTCAATCTGTAAGAAATTGAAAGGACATAAGTACTCATTTATTCAACTTTCGACCTATAACCCATGTTGAACTTGCAAAACCTACAATCAAATCGGAGATTTGTCAACGGCAATCGGGTGAAAGAGACAAATTTAGCCGTCTAGCTCCATAGACTCCCATTCATTTTGCACTCTGGCGATCGCCCCCAGTGGAACTCTGGTGAAACTACAACCAAAATTTGATACAATAGGACTTAATAGAGAGTGGCCAGGCTCTCCGTAGACGGGCTCTGCAAGCACCTTCGTATCTAATGAGACAAGTTCGTATCTAACTGTAATTACAGGTTCAAAACATCTTTCCAACTTAGGAGCTTTCCGTGGAGCAAAGTGTCAACAGCATTCCGATAAAGCTCGCGATATCTATAGAGCATCGATTTATTCAGTTAATGACAAAGAAACCACGCTCTCAGATACTGCAACGTAATTACCAATCGATTGATTCTCCGCATCTCTTAGTCCCAGCGTAACTTTCTCATCCTCTCTGATAGTTCTGTCATTTTGAAAATTCAATAAAAAAAAAAAAACCTCTCATCCTCCCGCAGGCCCGATCCAGGAGACTAGCCATGGAGGAAGATTACAAGAGACCACCACCGTCCTATGAAGAAGTCATTACCCAGCAGCACACGAGCAACACTAACCAGAGCTCGCCTAATAAGACTCAGGGCTGTTGCTGCAGGTGTTGCATAAGCACCAAAAACTGCCTGATGAGTCCGGAGTGCGGCCGAGCTCTCAACATCGCCAGCGTGGTCGCCATGTGTGGCATGTGTATTCGAATGTTTGTTTGTAAGTATACCTGGGAGTTTACACTAGCCTACCGTTCAAAAGTTTGGGCTCAGTTATTTTTTTTTTTTTTTAAAGAAATTAATACTTTTATTCAGCAAGGATGCGTTAAATTGATCAAGAGTGACCATAAAGACATTTATAATGTAACGAAGAATTCTGTTTTAATTAAATGCTGTTCTCTTGAACTTTCTGTTCGTTAAAGAACTTTGTTCGTTAAAGTTTCCACACAAATATGAAGCAGCACAATGTTTTCATCAGAAATGTTTCTTGAGCGTCAAAGCATCATAGAATGATTTGATTTCTGAAGGATCATGTGACACTGAAGTAATGATGATGAAAATTCAGCTTTACCGTCACAGCTCTATTAGATAAAAAAATTTGTTTATACAATTTTTGTTTTTACTGTTAATACAAATAATAGTTGATGAATAGTGTATATATAAATGCTATGTTCTGTGGATCGTCCCAAGTGTACGGTAAAAAAGGGCACTTTTTTTTTTTGCTCCTTATGAGGAAAACATATTATAAATCATACTAAGTTATGTTTTTTGAAAATGTAAAAATGTAGAAAGTTTTCTGTGATGGGAAGGTTAGGGGATAGAATATTCAGTTTGTACATTATAAAAGTCATTTGTCTATATGGAAAGTCCCCACAAAACATGTAAGCCCAAAGTGTGTGCTTGTTATATTATTAATATTGTTGAACTAGAACTGCAAAACAAATTTATATCAGACTAAACACATTTCAAAAGTCTTGTTAGCATAGCAAACATAACAGTTCTGTGCTCTGCTACTGTTATATATTATAGTTTTGTCTGAAATTTGTCATCCATTTGTTGTCTTTTCTTTCTTTTTCAGAACACAGTCTCTTGTGGACCATCTATTCCAGATCTCTCATTCAGTGATGGCCTTCTCAAATTAAAAGACACACAAAGGCATTTGCTTTGTTCCAAAACCTGATCTGCAACATTTATAAGCTCTCCCCCAAAGCGATTCCCAAAAATAGCAAGCAGAGCAGCATGTATCATTCACAGATAAGGCAATTTCAGAACACGTTGTGATTTTATTATTATTATTATTATTAAATAGTAATGTCAATTTCAAAGTATAGCTAATTTATAAATACAAAGTATATTTCACTCAGATGTTTGGAAATATTTTAGGAATGATGTGGATAGTGTAATTGTGTAATTTTGTGTTGTCAATGTGTGTTGTAAAGTACTTTTGTGGATGTATTTATGTATATATGCTTGACACCAGTGTCAAAGACATATTTCCACTCTGTGACAAACAGAACGGACAATAAAGTTACACTAATCTAAAACTCAATAGGAATCAACTGTGTTGGCAGAGCCTCTCATGTACTTGATTGACCTCATTCATGAAACGCTAGCAAATGTTTTTCATTTGTAAAATCATTCTTATGTCAATTGTGGCATTAAGTAAGTTTGCATGAGTGTTGCTGTGAATGTAGAATGTTTTAGACACCTAAGTTGTGGTCACATTTATTGCAGATGAAATAGGGCAGTTGAGGGCAGATATTTCCTCAGGTTTCAAATCTGGTTCAAGTTTGTAACAAATTTGCTGCATTGACCAATAGAAAGCTGCATGGTTTGAATGTGCTTTATACATCAATATACAATAGAGTGCATTAGTGCCCGTCCCCTGAGATCGTTATTGAAGGCCCTGACTGAAACTCCACGGTGCATATAATTATATATACTTTATTTATTTATTTTTATGAGCGTATTACGTCATTTGCAGTGCTTCATGGGACTGGGTGGAGCTAAAGAGCTCTTTAGGCACGTTTTGCTGCTTTCTACTCCCTGATTGGTGTAATTGTCAGTGCAGCATCATGGGTAATTTAGTTTTTTGTACCTCGAATTCCGGCGTTAAACATGATAGGGCGATATGACCAAAAATGACTGGGTGTTAACCACATTTTCTACTGATTAAGATGACGCTTTTGCCAAAGCGTCTATATCGAACGCGCATGGTACCCTTTAGCGTCAATATGATATGGGTCAGAAGGCACCTCCTAGCGGTCTAACCCTAACCCTACACCATACCTAAACCTACCCATCTCTCTGCGTGTTATATTGACGCTAAAGGGTTCCATGGGCGTTGGATTTAGATGCTTTGTCAAAGTGTCAGAATATGACGCCTTGGGATGAGGATGCTTTGGAAATACTGCAGTGGATTGACTTAGAATGCCCTGTTTTACTGTTATGAGGGAATATTGTAGAAAAATTCCACTAGTATTAATACAGGTTTACAAGGCCCCACAAAATGATGCCGTTTACAAAGAGGTGCCAGCAGGAGCCGCTTTAGGAGCGGCAGAAATAGCGGTTTCCCCGGTAACAGCTGTACACAGAGCAATGCTCATAAATGCTGCTTTTAGTGCTTTATTAGGAAAATTATAGAAAGATTAAATGAAAATAACATCTGAACTTTTAGAAAAGTAAAAACAGTTCAGTTCCTTTCAAAGATACATTCATATAATAACACCTGCGCTGCATTTTGACTTTGAAACGCACAGTGCTCATGTTTATTCAACGATGTCAAAGCCTTTAGAAAAATCTATTCGTGGTGGGCAGTGTTGATATTGTGAACCAATGTATGGGGAATACTGTAATATAATTTGACAGCTATCAATTATAGTTTAAAGTAACATACAGCTGTGCCCTTAACACAGTGAAAAGCAACCCCTCTCGAACAGTGGCCCGCCGCGTTCCGATCATTGTTAAAGCGACATGCATCGGTATTGCAGTATATTAAAAAATTCATATCATTCACAAAATAACAAAAAAATCATATCAGAACATATTCGGTATGAACCGGTATACCGCCCAGCACTAAAACATGATTATTTAAAACTAAATTGAAATGATGCGGGCTGACGGCTGCAACGAAAAAAAGAAAAAAAAATACTATTGATTAAAAACCTCCTTACTCAGAGTAAGGCTGTCTTTAAAGGTTTATAAGTTATTGTTAAAGGTCCCGTTCTTCGCGATTCCATTTTTCAAACTTTAGTTAGTGTGTAATGTTGCTGTTAGAGCATAATACCTGTAAAATTATAAAGCTCAAAGTTCAATGCCTATAGCGCGATATTTTATTTAACAGAAGTCCCCTTTCAAAGCCTACAGCGAACGTCCGGTTTGGACTACATCCCTCTACTTGCTTTTTTAATGACGTAACTAGAACAGTTTTTTGACTAATCTCCGCCCACAGGAATACATAAAAAAGGGGGCGTGGTCTTGTTGCGCTCCCACGGAGAAGAGGAAGAGTTTCCTTTGTCACCATGTCGTCGAGACGCTATATTATTTATGTTTTGATTCATACCCAACTCTCTTTGGCCCAGCTACAAACCTCGGGCAAGTAAGTCAACTAATGATCGAGCTACCAAGCAACAATTTCTGATGTTGTAATTGTTCAAGTTCAGACGGGTAACATTAGGCTAATCTTTCTCTCAAAATCGTTCAATATGTTTATGCATCAGTAAGTCAAGCCAGTGACTAAAATATCAACTTCACATCGTTTAACGTTATTTTAGTAGGATGAAAATAATCTTATTTAAATTGTGAATAAATTATATACAGAAAGCGATCAAAGAACAATCTTTCCACACAGCGCGAGTTTATCTGGACACTTGCCAAACTCGTTATAAAATCAATGACGCACGTTACACTGCACTACAAACTCTTACTGTATTTACATCATCGTGTTTGCATTGGTGAAAGCATTAGAGAGAGTGCAGAAACTGCGTTGCAATGATAAGATCTTCATTCTTGCGATCAACACACTGTCATCTGTTTGCTCAATGCTCATCATGGCAACATTTTATGTGATGGGAATAGATCTAAATACTTTAAAAACATCTCACGATTCGTTAATCTCGATAGCTGTAATAGTAAAAACGTATAATATCTGTAGTAAAAGTATTCGAGAGAGTTTCACATGTAATATGTAGCTATTTCATATGCAAGCATGTCAGCCAATCACAGCAGAGGCCGGTTACACACAGCAGACACGCCCCTTCAAACAGAGTGTTCACATCAGAGGCTAAAATCAGGCTAGGAAAAATGCCTTTTATTTCTAAATTATGACTATTTTTTGTATAAAAACATACTAACATTATAAGGGCAACCCAGAAAACTTTATAAAATAATAAAATAACCCCATGTCATGGGACCTTTAAATCATTTTCCCTATGGAGAAATTGAAAAGTTTTCGCTTCCAGAACACGACTTTGCACTCTGGACAAGAGCCCTTTATTTTTGTTGTTTGCAAAATTTTTCTAACGTGACCAACCGTAGCCTTCCTTTACAATATTATATGAGTTTCCATTTTGGTTTTGAACAGATTAGCCTGATTACAATTCAATGACAGTGAATTGACCCTATTCATTTTTATATATATATGTATATATATATATATATATATATATATATATATATATATATATAAATACTTAAAGACAATATGTTTAATAGTTACACTATTTTCTCTCTAATTCAGAAAGCAAAATAGTTGCAATCTTTTGAAAAATGTCCATTGGATTTTCCAGTCATATAATCGGATGTGGCATACCAAAACTTTGCATCTATCTTTTTTTAGTTTTTTTTTAAGAAATCCTTATGAAATGTGAAAGTACTATCATTTATAAAACTGATTTATGTTTTAAAGGCTGTGCACTGGACAGAACGGCGGAGTACACAATCAGAATAAAATATGCAAGATTATTTTCCAAACTGTGGTGGAAATGTTCCTTAAAGGGACTGTGTAATTTTTTAGGTATTTTATTATCTAAAATCAATATTTTTATTCATAAATATGTCCTCAATGATGTACAAATACCTATCTGACTTATCCTCGTAAACGAAGAATTTATTATTTTTATATACATGGGACGGGTAGGTCCATTGAGGATTCCATGTCGTTCCGCCATCTTGAAAAACTATAATAGCAGAGAGGGTCAAAAAGTACTAGGCCAATGCGTTTCCACAATGTGTTTTCGTTCAGAGCCAGAGCCTGCTATAACTGAAAGCAGCAGAAACGGTGAGAGGCGCTTGTCACTGCCCCGGCAAGTTTAAAAGGCTGCATTGCTTATCTTCTCTGCCTTTGGAAACTTTCAATTCTATCAAGATGGTCTCTTGTAGCCATAGACAGTAAAAGAAAGCTTGTAGTTGCCGGGCATCTTTGTCGTCGCGGTATTGACTCTCGCTCTCCTCCTCTTCCTCGTCGTCTACCTCCTCGCCTAGACGGCAGCGCCGGATGATTCTGTCAGCATTAAAGACTTTTCAAATAATTTAATTCACTTTCATGTTTGAATGCATTGTGATCCGATGTGGATTCTGATCACTGTATAAGGTCGAAATATTTATACGCGAGCATAAGACTATGCGCGCTAACCATTACCATAGTAAACGCTTGAAGATACGCATAGTAAAAAAAACATGGTGAACGTTTGAAGAAATCATGTTTTTATTTTATCTGTCAGATAGCCTACATAGTCTCTTTATACCGGACTATCATAAAAATAAAATAAAATTTTCTCTGACTAAAAATATCAAGCCTACTGGGAGCCGAGAGAGTGCTAAGCTCCTCAGGTCGTATTATTGGTGGCATATATTTGTAGAAATTATCATTCAGTGTGTCCTCTTTCCTTTGTGAAACCTAACGGTAATTTATGTCTGTGTCACTAATGTGCAATTTTCACATACATTAATTCGTGATCAATGTATCACTTTTTATTGTAGACCTGTGGTAAAACATCGATGCTTGGGTTTTAAATATTCAAGTAAACAACAAAAATGCCAGCAAACGGTCGCTTTTATTATGTTTGTTTTGCAGTGCACGCTGTTTCCAGTGATTTCTTTCTGATTAGTTTTCTGATAAAACTTCCATTTGTTGGTGAAATGATGGGTTAGTGTAACGTTGTTCCAGAGAGGCGTGTTACGGGCGTGTTTTAGTGAAGCACTTTGGAGCTTCTGGCCCGACAGTGGAAACGCAGCCACTGATCCACTGCCTCTCTGTCCTCTCCCTCTACCTCTACCTACTGTTGAATCATCTGATGATGATGATATAACGAATAAAGAAGGCATAAATACTAATTACAATAGTTCATGTTTTTCACAGTCAGTAATTCATACTGTAACATTTGTTTGTTCGTTGTCAAGTTGCAGTTTGTTTAAAATAATCCTGTTCACCCGAAGGAAAACTCGATGAAGTACTATTAGAAGACATCCTGTCATAGCTTTTTGGTACATAACGGCTACCGTAGATGCAACGCGCATTTGAAAAAGCGAGGCGCTGGAGAGCACAATTCGTTTGAATGCAAAATACAATTTCACCGCTAGATGGGAGTAATTCTTACACAATGTCCCTTTAAGTCTGTAAAATTCCACTAAGTATTACATCTGTGGACTGAGAGTGAGTAAATAAGGGTCTTCTACATCTTATAGCCGGTATGTAAAAAAAAAAAAAAAAAAACGTAAGTTTAGTTAATACAGCTGGAATGCTGTACCTTCAGGAGAAATATTCTTCTAACTAAAATATGTAAAATAATAAAGAGATTAATGTATCTGACATAGACAAATGAGGATGAATATGGAGTCTTTATTTTGTGTAATTTTAAGCATAATCAGTTTTATTCAAATTATTTAATCAAATTATTTATTTTTTATCATTAAGAGAGAATAATTTATGATGGGCATTGGGGATTGAAATGACATGGTTGTTGCACTGACATTTTTTATCTCCTAATTATACCCTGAATATTTGGTGTGTCATGAATCAAAGGTCAAGCATTTCTCTGGGGCTCATAATTATTCAGGGTTTTTCTCTGGCTGCTCTCGCTCACTGGCCCATTTTTTTTCAATGCACGGGAAACAACAAAAGATGTAATCAATCTGAGGGATCCCAGTGCAGTGTTTTAGTCCAAATCACATATACTGGAATCAGAATCCATCCGAGTAATGAAGGTAATCCAAAATCGTAATCAAAACACACAAGCAGATATTCAGCGAACAAGGGAACAAATGCACAGATACAAACCACTCCGAATAAAAAACACAAAAAGACGAAGGACAAAAATAACAGATGGTTTTATATATGCTGAACAAAGCAATGCACATCTGTAACAGCACAATGGCTTTTAGTTGGAGCGAAATAGCTTGCAGTACATACTGTAGTGCCTAGTATGTGGGACAGAAATGATAACCATTTTAACCCTCTGGTGCTCGTCGAATTTTTTACTTGATTGGAATGGTACAACACTTGGTAAAGGTTTTGTACACATCATTTGAAAAGGTTAAATGGTCCTGAAAAAAACAGTAACACTTGTGGCTCCTTGCGTCAAAAATGACCGCATTGGAAATTTGCTACTGCGGCCAAACAAAATCTTACTGGAACAGCTCGAATTTGGAACACAACTTGTTTAGATTTATGGCTTTCTTGCAGTTTTAGAGTAAAACGTGTTTTTGAAAATATATATTTCATATAAAAATGGAGAAATAGTATTTTTGTGCATAATACCAATAAACGTACAATTCTGTAACTTTTTTTTTTATTTCATTAAAACTTTTTAAAATAATCTGCCAAGTGTCGCCTTTAAGTCTGTGCTCTACAGCGTTCAAGATTTTACGAAGTTGGAAATGTAATTTTCAGGTCTATGCTCAAAAAGGGAATAAATGGATTTTAAATACAGTGTAAATATAATTTAGTACCATCAAATCCCATAAAAATACAAAATATTAAACAAAAAAACATACATTAATTTCATTGAAGCAAAAAAAATCGGTCATTCTTGACCGACAAGCGAAGAGCACAAAATGTTAACACATGTTTTGATCATAATAATGCAATTCTGGCATTGGTGTTATACAAAGCATAGAGCTCTTGGTGAAGCACTTCTGGCTCTTATACGCTTGAGTTTGTCTAAGAGAAGCAAAATTGATGATGAATGAATATTTCATTGTTTTGGATTCGTTATTGTCTAACTCTGTAATGAATTTTTTACCTTCACTCTCAGAATGTGATGTTTGATTCTCTCTGTCCGGCAGAAGTGAATGTAGGGCGCTTCTGCCGTTCTACTCATGACCTGTAAATCATTGCATCTATTCCCAATCAGACAGTATTGGGCAACACTTTCAGCTCTCTGGAAAGTGGAAAAAGTGCACACACAAGATCTATGAATTTCAATTATATTATTATTCAGTTCCACAGCCGGTGGTGGATATTGATTTCAAGATGGAGTCTCGGTAGATCAGTGCATATGAATGCGGTGTGACTAGGCTGGAATAATATTTTTCAAGACATTGGAACATTCTTGAAGAGCAGGAAAAACAACTGGCATTGTGATACAGTACATAACCCTAAAAAATAAATCAATAAATGTGGCAGTATTACTGTGAGGCCTATAAGTGTTTACGCCACACTTAAAATGTATAAATGCCAAAGATTTGGATCAGGAGCACGATTAGGCCTGCTAACGTTTCTAGATTCCTGATCCTGAAATGAAGTTCTGAACCTTTTCTAAATATGTTAAATTTGGTCAATAGGCTGGTACATTTGACAATATTATTTATTATAATCATAATTCTCTAATTATTCACCATATGCACAATGCTTCTGAAGTTAATAATATACATTTTTGTTGCTTTAATGACTGATATTGGTGTAAAATACACTAGGGGCCTTACAGTATATAGAATGAAATTGGAAGCAAAACTAAGAAAGGAAGAGCCACTGATCTTAGCTGAGAACAAAATAATTATAATTTAATTATAGAACAGCTTCTTAGTTACATTCATTACACATTCCTCTGAAGTTCCTCTATATAAGTCTAAGTATTTTTTTTTATCTCTTAATTTTCATTTAAATTGGAGGCTATTATTTGATCACAGTCTTGTTTTTTACATAGTTAATTAATTGATTTAATGTTCTTGCTTTATGTGTGATTTCTAGAATGCTGCTACTGTGTTTGATCCTTTCCTCAAAAAGAACTGAATGTATTAAAGGAAATTTAAATACAATTCTGTCTTCATTTACTATTTCCAGACTTGTATGACTTTTCTGCAACACAAAAAAAGATGACATGTTGAAGAATGTAACCAAGCAGTTTTGGTTATCACTGACACTGACCATCAATGTATGGACAAAAAAAGAAGAGGGGAAAAAGAAAAGGCATTTCACTAAGGCACTTCTCATATCTTATTTTGTGTGTTTGTTCATGGCAATGAAATTTTATGGCAATGAAAATTAAAATTTTCGAGTGAAATATCTCTTTAAGACTGAATGAACTACATTTTTGAAATTTGCATTTTTTAAGCCACGGGTTCCCTCTGTAATTTCCTTTGTGCTTTTAGCATAGCAGTTATGACAAAAAAAAAAAAGGTCTGTGGTTAATATGACTTTAAGAAACTTTCATGTTTTGTTCTACAACAGAAGTTACACACAGTCACACCTCAAACATACATTTTGAAGCCATTGCATGTTTAAAAAACAAGTTCTTAATAAGTTCTGTGAACAGAATAGTGCATTTGTTATAGAGTGGTGCAGGTATGACATCACTTTGTAGGCCAAAATGCGGAAGCGAGTTTTTTTTAGCACTTCCGGTTCCATCGTCGCAAAGTCAATGTTTTTTTTTTTTGCTGAAATAAGGTATGTGGTGAACACAAGCTCGAGACACTTTTACGTTTTATTCTACGACATAAAAATATATCAGTATTGCCCAAGGGGGTAATCCATCGACCGGAAGTTGAAGCCTCGCGGGAGCCGCCATCTTGTAGCAGAACTTCACTTGCGTTAGCATTCCCATTGACTCCCATTCATTTTCGCGTCACTTTGACAGCGAATAACTTTACATCTGAGGCGTTTAAAGACTCCATTTGTCCATTATTTATTTCTAAAGAAACACGACAATGTATAAAGGGCTCCATTACCTTCTATGTTACATTATGGCCCCGGAGAAACAGTTTTTGTAAAAATAGGCTAACGATTGCGTCATAACCACTCGACGCTCTGTCGCACAGTAGAGAAATTACCGTACAGACAGTAGGAGAAGCTCACAGGCAATCAATGCATTAACTTAATATGGCGTACTGGCGTTACATTTTAAAATAGATACTATACAAATTACTTACTCCTGCTCACTCACGCCAAAGAACTCTTTGCTCAAGCTCGCCGTCTCTGCAAGATCAACGTTGGCAGTTTTCACGCACAGCTACTAGAATATTTAAATCTGTCAGACGGGGTGCTCACGTCATCAAGCTTAGTTTGAGTCGGTTTGAGTCTGCGCGTCAGGAGCGGAAGTGCTAAAAAATCGCTAAAAATGGGCTTCAACCGTCTCAATTGAGTTCCAATGAGATGGCCCTGTCCACTTCTTATACTGTCTATGGTATTGCCCCACTCATGAATTTTTGAAGCTGTTACATGTCTTGAAAAAAGCGATTGCTAGTGGGACTACGGAGGCTTTTTACTTCTGGCGACTGCATTTAGGCTTCAAAATTCATAAAAGTTGTGTTCATCTGTGAAACGAAACATGCTTGTTGATCACAGAACTTGTTTTTTGCCTATGGGAAAATTCTTTTGCGTTTTTGTTGAGGGAACCAGCGTGATGCCAACTGCCAGTTGGCCTACAAAGTTACATCATACCTGACACTTCTCTATAGATATATTATGGATTTCTGTGGAGTAACATCCATTTTGCTACACATAATTTGAAAAAAAAACAAGGTTAATCTATCATAGCTATAACATTCAACACAACAAATTAGAGTTTGTCTGTCCTACTGTAGTTAGGAATAAACTAGTGCCATGTGCATGCATTTGCCATTCTGATTTTAATTGCTGTAGTGCACAAAAAAGGAAAAAGACCCAAAACTTGAAAAAAAGCTGAAAATTTGCGTACGTTTACATGACATCACTGTACTAAGTTTTTCCTTTACATTTTTTGTGTACAGACGACAACGTCGTCAAAACGATCCCCATTCACACGGATCCGTGAAATCGATTGAAACTGCTGTCTTATTCATGCCAGGCCAGTAGTTGGCGATGTCATTACACGAAGAAACACTACTCGCCTAAACTAAAGACTGAACAGGTAATACGCATGATGTCACCGGTTTCACAAATTCACGTTTTTGTAGTTTACACAGAGAATTACATTTTCAAAAGTTTGCATTTTCAGGCCCCCAAAACATCATTGTAAATGAACGACCAAAACACACAAAAAGTTTTCTGTTTTTAGTTGAAAATGGTGTCGTTTAAACTGCCCCATACAAAGCATCAAACCAATTAGCATTCATTTTAAAGAAAGAAACACAAGCATCTTTTTCAAGCAAAAACTTTTTTCTTTTTTTCTTTTTTTTTAAAGGTTGGTTTTAAATTGTCAGACAGTAGATCCATTGCCGAAAAAAAGGAAGTGAACTTTGTGGTTGACATGTTTATAGAAAAATCACTAAAAGACCAATTGTTTTAAAAATCATTGCAAAGATTTTTTTCATTGCAACATTGCAAAAAAGAAAAGTTACTTCTGAGAAAAGTTCATTGTTCGTCTGCAGATGCCACTAATATCTAATCAAAGGACATTTTAAGTGTGGTTCAAGCACTTTTTTTAGGCCACCATCGTACTTTAACATAATCATACACACAGTATTGTAAAAAAAACACCATGATATTACCGTAATGGTTTTCCCATAATAATATATTCTGTGTGGATGTCAGAGGGCAGTTTTTAAGCCAGTTGGGGAGTTGCAGTGTGGCCGGGGTGTCATTACATTCGCCTCGGAGAGCCGTGTGTGATTAGAGCTCATACCTGACAGCGTCGCAGTCATTTGCTGTCATTTGAGGGGATGATAGGTCTGATTCACTGATAGGTAATGCCATCTAACCAGGACGGACAAAAGAATAGTCTTAATCCATCCCTTATATACACATCAGACAGGATCCACGGGTTGGACACACACAGCTAATTGAGTTCACTATAGAAAATAGAAACCCAGATAAGGAAATTCACTGAATTTAAAGGAATATTCGAGGTTCAGTGTTTAAACTCAATTTATATTCATTACTGACTGGTCCTTCTTTCTTTAAGAAAAAAAAAAAACGTAAATCTGGGTCACAGTGAAACACTTATAATGGAAATTAATTTGGGAAGTCTATAGAGTTTCAATAGTAAAGCCACAATACATAAAAAAATTGTGTGTTAACATGATTTTAGTGTGGCAAAATTAAAATAATTATATTTTATAAATACAATTAAATATTTTGTAATATATATTCATTTACATCTCTTTTGTTAGAAATACACAACATTTAATAGAAAAATGAATGCAAGTGATTTTTTAATTATTGTTGTAATATTTTTATACAAATTTAAATCTTCACATTTTTGCATTATGAAAATGGGCTGCATTCACTTCCATTGTAAGTGCCTCTCAAGGTTTTTGGATTTTCACTAAATGAAATTATTGGTTAGCGACAGTACGTTTCAGGTGGTTCATGAATATTTCTTTTCACTGAAATCCTGCTTGCAAAAGTGTCACAACTGTTCAGTCACCCCAGTCATTGTTTGTCTGCCTTGTTTTCAAGGACGTCTGTGAAGAAAGAAAGAAAAAGAGCTTTAAAAAAGTCCCTACAGTGGAAGACAAAATTCCAGGACTTGTTGATGGTGTGCTGGTCCGTCCTCCTGTACACACTGAGGCAGGGGTTTGAGCTATTGTTGAAATGAGGTTTTATTTTTGTCTCCTCTCAGCCACTTCCATCTTATCCTGCTCCCCAGCCCTCCCACTCCATTTCCATCGTGCTGGGTGAAAATTGGAATGAAATAAAGATGTGAACAACGGATGGAGACAACCAGTGAGCGAAGAGGAGGAGAGAGAGGCAGAAAAGGGAATGAGACGGAGATGAAAGAGAGGACATGAAATCAATATGTAGATTCAAAATACAGATCTTTACTCAACTGTTTCACCCCACTCTTAAAAAGCAATAAGATGTCAGGAAAGCCATTATTGGGAGCTTTTTATACCGCGCTTTGTAAGTGTATTACATTCACGACAAAACGACCTTGCATTAACTGTGTCTGTGAATAACTGCCATTAGTATTGAAGCTAAAACTAAATGATTAATATCATTTAAATGCAAATGTGATACACATGCATGAACCCAGTTCGCAGAGTGTCTTGTATTATTGGTCATAGTAGATGTTCATACTGTTGTATGTACTGTTATTTGTGGGCTACACAACTGTCCATCAAAGGGTTGAGATTAGAAATACAAATAAATACAAATCGATGTTGGAAATTGCAAACTCCATTGAAAATTAATGACTTCTGGTCATGGAAATCAATTACAAGTTATCAACTTTGACACCTCTGTGATTTTGAGGGCTGCTCTGGACTTTTATGCGATTAGTGCGATTATGCGATTATTATTATTTTTTTATTAAATAAATATATGCACCGCATGTTAGTGAAGAGCGTCTCTGTGATCAGTAGTAAATGCTGCTCCATCTCTGAAAGCACTGGGAGTTTGAGTCACTTATAACATGAATTTGAAAAAAACAACATGCACCAAACATCTTCCCAAACTTTTTAATGTGAAGCATAAGCCTGTTGTCTAGCAAAAGACAATGTTTGATAACATGTTTTTACTAACTTTATATTGTCAGTCACAATTTCCTTTTGTGAGCTGATGTGGCTTCTTATCACAGAATTAGGCATTATTTTATTCTATATACTCTATTTTAAATTTTGCACCTCCTGACAAAAAATAGGAAATTACAGTCAGATTTTTTTTATCATAATAATATAATATTTTATTATACATCCTTAGACCTTTCTAATGATTTATAGTCATAGGTTGCCTGCATGTCAACAGGTAACCCCGCAGTTGTTCGTTAAATAAGTTTTCTGTAAAATATATATTTTTTTACTTTCTCATTATTATATTGTTATATTTATTCTTAAATACTTTGTTTTTTATTTGCTTTTTTTTATTTGGAAAGTGTTATTACAATATTAATATTTTTTTATTTTGTTTCATATTTTTATTTAGCAAGCGATAATCAAAATAATTAGTATTAGTCATATTAATATATAAGCACACAATGTTGGGCCAAATTGTGCAGCCCTACAAACAAGCACAACAACAAAAAAAATAAAAAATGAAATCCCAAAAATTTCCATCAAAATCGTGCAGCTCTACGCTAGAGACTGTGGTGCCGGAAGTGAGGGTTCGAATCCCGCTCGGAGTGGGGTGAGTGGAACAGAATGGTATTTGGTGCCGTGACCCGGGTGGGAGTCAGGTTTAGGGGGGTGAGAGTAATAGAGGCCACCTAATTAGAGCAGTACAAGTAAACCACACTCCCCTGGCATCAAGAGGCGCACTAGAGACTGCGTCCTTGTTAGTGTGCCTGCCTCCTATGCCGGAAACACCGGTTCGAATCCCGCTTAGTGCGATCTTAGTAGAACCAGAGGGGTTAAATTGAACAGACCATGCAGTACGATCGCACACTGCATTAGAATCTCAAAATGAGTTGGTCTTTAAAGAAGCAACTGTCTTAACAATAGCTTATGAAAATCAAGGACATGCATTAGCATGCATATTCAGTGCGACAAAATCTGCACAGTGGGAAAAAGAAAAGACAAAATCAATGCGAGAAAAATACCTGAATAGTTGGCAAAGGAGGTTTGCACTCAATATGGTGCATTAAAAATGCATCACAAGACAGCCCATTAGACTGTGTTGAAAAGAAATCACACCCTGGCCTTCATCCAAACCCATTAACTCAGAGGTCTGGTACAGAAGACAGCCTGGTAATTGACTAATAGTTAGAGGTAAATAGGAGGTAAATCATCGGGTCTCGGGATTAGAAATGATGACGGCTCCGTTCTAACAGGCTGAGGAGGTTTACTAATAAAACTATATTTCTGAGAGTGGTCCCACAAGGAGGTAGCGAGTAATTAATTTTCATCCTCTTCAAATTAATCATCTAAGTCATTACATTTATCAAGCCTTGTTCATTTGATTTTTTTTCCCCCCAGCTGAAAATATTACAGTGTCAATGCTTTCCTCAATACAGGGATTGTGGAAAATGAGAAACATGATTCTCAAGATTGGTCAAATGACTTGCTTGGTCCAGCTTGAAACCATGTAAAACGGTAACATATATAGGCTAATATATGCATCTCATTTCTGTGATACAGCACAGTAAATTAGACTTTCAGGAAAAATTCAGGCTCTAATGGTCCTATGACATGCAATGCCACGGTAGCTTTTATTAGTTTGATGATTAATGATCATAATCCATCAAACTTTACCTGAAACTACTGTCTCGCTTTTTCTAACTTTTTCTAGGTAAAGAGGGTCAGTAATGAAAACAGGCTCTCTTAAATAATTAAGTGAAATTAATATACATATTTTTCTAACTTATACCATCCAATCATCGTTTAAAAACATTCTACTGTTTGTGATGTTTATGATTAATATTCTGTATACCCTATTCGGCCCCACTTTATATTAAGTGACCCTAATACCTGTGAACTTACATGGTTACTAGATATGTACTTAGTATGTAACTACAGTGTAAATACACATTGGTACATAGTATTTACAACTGTAATATTTGTGTAACTACACATATGTAACAACCCACGGAAAGGTATGTGTAAGTACAAATGTGTAACAGGACATTGGTAACAACACTTTTTCCACTACAGTAAGTACACATGTGTAACAGGCATTATGTAACTACATTTTGTAACAACAATATGTATTCACACAAGTTGTTCCACTTCCACACGCAGTCTTCCATACTGTAGTTACCAGTTTAGAACACACTGAAACCATGATGATTCCTATGTGTATACCATGTATTTACTATATGACCGGCAGGACTTATGTTGAATTACAGCTAAAGTTTTCCCTTGTGGTACCAGTGTACTAACAGTGTACTTACATGGTAACTCCTCAGGAACTGTCCACTTAATATAAAGTGTAAAATGGTCATAACTTACTGTGTATTATGCAAAACCCAAACCTCTGTGCAACTGTACTAACAGTGTACTTACATGGTAACTCCTCAGGAACTGTCCACTTAATATAAAGTGTAAAATGGTCATAACTTACTGTGTATTATGCAAAACCCAAACCTCTGTGCAACTGTACTAACAGTGTACTAACATGGTAACTCCTCAGGAACTGTCCACTTAATATAAAGTGTAAAACGGTCATAACTTACTGTGTATTATGCAAAACCCAACCCTGTGCAACACCGTATTAACAGTGTACTTACATGGTAACTCCTCAGGAACTGTCCACTTAATATAAAGTGTAAAATGGTCTTAACTTACTGTGTATTATGCAAAGCCCAAACCTCTGTGCAACTGTACTAACAGTGTACTTACATGGTAACTCCTCAGGAACTGTCCACTTAATATAAAGTGTAAAATGGTCTTAACTTACTGTGTATTATGCAAAGCCCAAACCTCTGTGCAACTGTACTAACAGTGTACTTACATGGTAAGTCCTCAGGAACTGTCCACTTAATATAAAGTGTAAAATGGTCATAACTTACTGTGTATTATGCAAAACCCAACCCAGTGCAACTGTATTAACAGTGTACTTACATGGTAACTCCTCAGGAACTGTCCACTTAATATAAAGTGTAAAACGGTCATAACTTACTGTGTATTATGCAAAACCCAAACCTCTGTGCAACACTGTATTAACAGTGTACTTACATGGTAACTCCTCAGGAACTGTCCACTTAATATAAAGTGTAAAATGGTCATAACTTACTGTGTATTATGAAAAACCCAAACCTCTGTGCAACACTGCATTAACAGTGTACTTACATGGTAACTCCTCATGAACTGTCAATATAAAGTGTAATTGTTAGGGTCATTGTTGTGTACCACAGTAAATGCAAAACACAAGGTTACGTAGTGGATAGTAAACTCTGAAATAAAAATGTGATAGTTATGCTTTGATAGATTCTGGGATATTACGGCATAGCACTTTTAAAGATTTACTCTTTATTTTAGATTTTTTTATTTGACATTGTGGTGACCTATTTGCCTTTACAGTAAATTACATTGTTCTGTAAACAATAAACAAGAATAGCCTACACTTTAAAACCTTAAAAATACCTTGTTTAATCGTTTAACCATTTTGTAGTATTTAGTTTATTTACCGTGAGACAAAAAGCGTTTTCTCCAATAAAACACAACATAAATTCACAAAAAAACATCAATTGTATTAGCCTGATGTAATCCAAATCTTTAGAATCCATATGTTGTTTGCAAGAAACAGATCCAAATTCAGCCCTTTATGATCTTCATCTCCATTTCTCAGCAGCGACCGCAAACGTCAAATCCCGCGCTCAGGCGCGCTGGTTATGAATTCAAAATCAAATAAAAAAAATGCGCCTTCAAGAAGCGTTACATGTTTTACGTCCGTGATATCAAACGCTCATTGGCTCTCGCCTGATTCGTCACAGATTGCGACATGCCGTGTTTCAGTCGGTGTAGTAAATTTGAAATGGAGAAGCGCGCGCGCCTTCACAGAGCGAACCGAAACCGGATTAACATTTTCATGGATTAATAATTTATATTCTGATCTGTACCTCATACACAATTATTATAATACTGCCAGAGAGGACTGCGGTAGTTTGAACGACTTTTGGTACCGGTTTTGACATTTTCGCAATAAACAAATTATTGTGAAATTTATAACGTTACTTCTGTCTGTTATGTTTTTATTTTCTTCATAAGTGTAGCCTACGTAGTTTTAAGGAATGGTTATGGGTAGGTTTAGGGGTATGAGTAGGATTAGTGGCTCAAAATATATTTTAATGCTTAATAAAACTATGAGAGGTTTGGGTTTGGTGAGATGGTCTCTGTTATGACCGTTTTACACTTTATATTAAGTGGAAAGTTCCTGAGGAGTTACCATGTAAGTAATTTACACTTTTAATACAGTGTTGCACAGAGGTTTGGGTTTTGCATAATACACAGTAAGTTAGGACCGTTTTACACTTTATATTAAGTGGACAGTTCCTGAGGAGTTACCATGTAAGTACACTGTTAATACAGTGTTGCACAGAGGTTTGGGTTTTGCATAATACAGAGTAAATTATGACCATTTTACACTTTAAGTGGACAGTTCCTTAGGAGTTATACCATGTAAGTACACTGTTAATACAGTGTTGCACAGAGGTTTGGGTTTTGCATAATACAGAGTAAATTATGACCATTTTACACTTTATATTAAGTGGACAGTTCATGGGGAGTTACCATGTTAGTACACTGTTAGTACAGTTGCACAGGGTTGGGTTTTACATAATACACAGTAAGTTATGACCATTTTACACTTTATATTAAGTGGACAGTTCCTGAGGACTTACCATGTAAGTACACTGGTACCACAAGGGAAAACTTTAGCTGTAATTCAACATAAGTCCTGCCGGTCATATAGTAAATACATGGTATACACATAGGAATCATCATGGTTTCAGTGTGTTCTAAACTGGTAACTACAGTATGGAAGACTGCGTGTGGAAGTGGAACAACTTGTGTGAATACATATTGTTGTTACAAAATGTAGTTACATAATGCCTGTTACACATGTGTACTTACTGTAGTGGAAAAAGTGTTGTTACCAATGTCCTGTTACACATTTGTACTTACACATACCTTTCCGTGGGTTGTTACATATGTGTAGTTACACAAATATTACAGTTGTAAATACTATGTACCAATGTGTATTTACACTGTAGTTACATACTAAGTACATATCTAGTAACCATGTAAGTTCACAGGTATTAGGGCCACTTAATATAAAGTGGGACCGAATATTCTGTATAGTCTCATTTGTCATATACGCTGAGATCATCTAGATGTTGAAACTTGATCATGTCCACTATGGCTATGGCAAATACTGGCAATTATTAATGACTGCTACATTTGATTGTTACCTGATACTTCAAGGGCAAGGGTGGTTCATCATAAAATGTATTTTTCCACGGTTTTCCTCACCCTACAATATATGCTGGAAAAACAGAGGAAAAATGTAATAGACTCTGTGGTTAGACTTTCTGCAGGTCCAAAAGTAATATTTACAGAAACTCAAAACAATGCAGAAAATACAGTTGAGCTTGTGCGTTAACCTGCTGTCAGTTGCTAGAAACAGAATTCCAAAAAAAACTGTCAAATTTTGGCAGATCCATTGGTTATCTGATTGTATCAACCCAATACTTTGTAAACCTGACATGGTTTCCAGGCAGACGAAAAAAACGGAAAAAAAAAAACGGTGTACTTTTACCCCCAGAAGAAAAGCAGCCAATCAGATCAGAGCATTTGCTATATGACAATGGATAAGTCTGAGCGAATTACTGAGGTCTGTCTAAGTGGGCCTATTCAAACGGGCTCATCGATGATGTGTTACTCGGCCAGGGGAATAATACATCTGCAAATTACATATTGATCAAGTGTCAGTGTGAATTTGATTGCTGGCTTCTAATGTAATAATGCATTTAATGTCAATATGTTTGGCAGTGTGAGTAAAAGATGCATGTCATCTGCCAGATGTCCTCAATAGATCTGCAGATTAACATAATAAGCTTTTTCTCAATGTGACAGTATCAGTGCAAAACAGTCTTGAGGACAGCCACTGCGTATTGCTGCAAACAGACTAATTTTGTTGCACCGACACATGTTCTCGCCCTGTGAAGATGATGATTATTTTGAAGTAGGTCGCAGCGTAACCTAAACCTGGTGTGTTGGGAAGAACATTGCGCTAATGGACTCTTGCATCATGTAGACGATAGTGTTTGGGCATTCTGAAATGAGGTGTGGACCGCTATGTTCGCCAGGATAGATGAAAGCAACAGGCTTGGTTATAAGCTCACGCCGCAGCCAGAGAGCAAATCCAAAAGCCTGCCGAGTTATTCCTAGAGGGAAACCTTATCTACTCTGCTTTCCACTCCACTAAACTCCCCTCTGCTGCTCTTCTCTTGGCCCAAACCGGTGGGGTGGTGTTGTAAGGAGGCAGTTCTGCAGTTCGGGTACGGTTGAGTAGCAAGTGCCGCTGTTCTGTTACAGTGATGAACGAGTGCGCCGATCCTCTGATAATTGCTCACTCAGGGGTACAGAGAGGTCCATTAATCAAAATGAGAGTGTTGCTCCGGGCCTAACCTTTCCATGGCACACTTTCACCTGACCACAACGACCCCTGGCAGACCTGACGGGGCAGCCTCAGAGATCCTGACAGTAAAGTATCAGGGGCTGCCCCGAACATCAAATCGACGGACAGCTGTCAAACCCTCACGCCGAAGGTGAGATGTAAATGATACGTGCCGTGTTCTCACAGCGTGGACAGGCTTGTTTTTGCGGTTCTTTAAACGGCGAGAGGTGGGCTGTTGTGAAGTGTGAGCCAAATCGGGTGGTCCAGAAGCGATGAATGGGCCTTTCATGTGTGTGTCCAGGCCCTGATCGATTACTGCAATAATGCACTGGAGCTGTCCGTCTGAAGGGCTTGTGAAATGTTACCATTAGCTGTAAACAAGACAACCGATGCAGAGATTGCTTTGTCTCTGGAGCGTAGTCTGTGGGAGTAATCTCATTAAAGCGGCATCCGCTTTGTCCGATAATGAATGCTCTTGGAGCTTGGGCTTTATTCCAACTTAACCCTGAATATGTTTGTTTGCATGCCCTACCTGTCTTAGTGAAAAAGTTGCCAAAGCCTCTCTCTGGTTTACTGGTGAGTTTAGCTCCTAGGATAATTAAACACACCTTTACTATCTTATCAATGTCTCCAGGATTACTAGGCTGAAGTTAAGCCTGTCATATATTTCAGTAATGGAGATGGAGGGTACGTTTATACGACAATGATATGCTTCAAACAGAGAGTTTTTTCTGCGTATAGGCGACACCATTGTCAAAACGATCCCCATTCACAGGGATCCATAAAAAAAACACGCTGTATTCTGCGTCCAGGCCTTTAGATGGCGATGAAACGCTATAGACTGAACAAGCAATACGCATGTGCCGGCCAAAACGCATAACATTTTTTAGTGTCGTATAAAGAGCCCCTTAATTTGGACAGGATTTCTCCAGTTAATTTGAAGTCATCAGGTCTGGGTCCTGGAAGTTTTTTTGAGTGCACTATGCATTAGGTGGTCAGTGAATGTGTGCCATCTGAAGCTGAGACCATACATTCAACATTCAACTAGTCACTCACCCAGTTCTCATTTCTGTTTTGAAGCTTTAATTGGATCTGGAAGCTGTAACGGTAACAGGGAGCTGATAATAATAAAAAAAAACATATGTGGAAACACAAGGTTGCAGATGCTCTGAGGGACAGTACACCTCCTGCGCTGTATGTCCCTGCCAGCTGGATTTGCATAAACACTAAACTTTTATGTCAACAGAAGTCAGATCTTGTTAGGCTGCGGAGCTCAGTCGGTACAAGTGAACAATGCGCTTCACGGACAGGCGTAAAGATGGGAAAAACAGGTAGTGGGTGGACGGTGGTGTAAATAAAAAATTTCAGTGGAAGAAGTCCTTTACACGAGACCTTTACACGAGATGACATGTTTTGAAGTACTCTAACCACGCATTCATGTGATTCCCAGCCATCAGATGAGAATCGTATAATTAATGAGAAAAATATAAAAATGATGTATTTTAATGCTTGTGGTTGTCAACTGATTTTGTTTCAGGTTTTTGTTTGATACATTTGAGGCGGCAAAACAACTTGTAATACTGTTCACTGCAGTTTTAAGGAGAAATTACTCAGCAACGGTGTTGACTTTTGAATTTGCACATGGTTTGTCTTAAAGCATATTAAAAACACCACATAGACATATAAACAATATTAAAAGCTTTGCAATTTTGAGTTCATAAAAATAAAAAATGTTGTTAATACAATAGAGATTGGTTTCATCAACAGAAACTCAAAATGTTATGTTAAGTGAACCACATAAATTATCTAAGTTGATTTGACAAAAGAAAATATGTTTTACAGTGCAGTAACATTATAAACATTGACCAACCGCATAGGACAATTGGGGAAATAGATGCTAAGCTAGCCTGTGCAAATCAGCGGGATTCAAGTGTCAAAGTTTTATAATTCACATTTTATTTTATTTTTAAATCATTTAATTATCAGAATGTAGCATTTTTTATCACTGCTGTCGCTATCACATCCCACCAGTTGAGAGTGGCTTAAACTATCACCTCCAACCGATTGAAGCCCTGCTCTACGTCGTCCACTGCCATCCATAGTTCTCTTTTCATCTGGATTAATCGTGCAATCTCCGATTGGCAGCTACTTTGCCTGTTATCAGCACTCCACACTTGCTCAGACCCAAAGTGCCCTGCCAAAAAGTATATCAGCCGCTTTGCAGTACACACATGGCCTTCAAGACCAAACGTACGCCTGCTGCTCATTGTAATAAAGTCTTGCTGAGTTTAGACAACTTTAGAAGAAATCGCTGCTGCCTAGACTGGTAGTGGTGGGGGTCAGCCTGGGTTCTATCAATTTTCGTGGCTGAGATAAGTTACCCTCAGAGTTTTTGAGGGAAAACATTACCTTCTGCTCTCCCAAGCTCAAATTCAGCAGTTTCACTCTGTCTGGATTTCAGACTCTGCAGAGCTTTGTATTCACCCTATCTACTATATGATTGGAAAAAAAAGGTAACACCTCAGACACTCATCTCTCTACTGTCACACCACGCTGCACTCGCAAATGCAATGACACGGAGTGCCACGAAGTTGCAGCAATTGCCATGGTAAGAGACATGCTCTGGATATCTGCTTTGTCCTGTCATTCCGTCAGCCAGCCTCAGCCTGTGACTTGACTTCTGCCACAAAGCAGAGAGGATTTCCTTTTAAGCACACTTCCTCCATGCCTCCCCGTTCTCAAACTGATAGAATAAAGAATAGGAAAGAGCGAAAAAAATTAAACAAAACCGTGAGACCACTAGAGACGGACTGCAGAAAACCATTTTCACCCCCTCTGGAATACCAATGATGGTTTCAGGCAGTTTTTCAGGTGCCGTACAGTCCCCATTAATGCTTTGACGATGTTCATTCCCATCTTAACTTTAGCTCTCCTTGCTGAATGCAGATTGAAAAAAGATGAATGAAAGAGTAAAGTTTTCAGAAAGAGGTGAGAGGTTAGAGGGGTGGCCTAATAGTTTGCACATTATTTCTGCACATTGAGTCTTGAGGCTCATGTAAGTGATGTGTGTCTTTGTCCAGCTCATGTCAGCGTAAATATGCATTTGCTACGCTATAAAAATATTCTGTTAACTATTTCCCCTCCAGTGACAGATTTAGGCAATCTGTGTTTTCACTGTACTATGGAAGGGGGGCACTATCACGCATATTCTGAAACTGTACAGAATGTCAGGATTAAAACACAGGTGAAGAAGAAGCACAAACAATCGATATAAACATTGCTTACAATAACGCGATCATCAAATGTTAAACAGCATATAAATCAGCATATAAATCAAATATGCCTAACATTTCCAAATTAAATGTTGATCCAGGAAGAGGAAACGACTGAAGCTTTGGAGGTGTTTATGGACTCGACTTGCTTGATAAATGTTTGATAAATCGTTCTGAATCCAATCCAGACGTAGACAAAAAAAAACATATTAATATAGATTTTAACCATAAAAATATGGTTACTCATACATTTTTTTTTCATAATACACTTGTTCACCATATATAGTGAGGTAAATTAGTTAACCGTGTTATATTCCACTTCCTTCCATGATTTCCATAAAAAATATTAACAGTTTTAAAGACACACACTTCTCGATGGAGTTACAATATAAAAGTTAATATGCTCCGACATGTAATGGCAAGACTATGACTAATGAAGAAAGAATTGCATGATAAAATAATTGCAATAATGATGGGATAATGATTACTAGATAACTATACTTGCATATTACAAGCTATTTCTAGTAAAGCTTTTGCTCCGACATGTAATGGCAATTATGTATGTGTGGTCAACAGAGGTTCGAATCTGACTTGCCTCAAAAAGAAAGGTACAGTTGTTACTTTCTGACACTATGGAGCATGGCAATATTTGCTAGAGTTGGTCAGTAACTGCATCAAAGCTGTTTTGGAGATACATTGACGCACCCTCAGGTCTCGTGTGACACTTCAGTGGGATAAAGGAGCATGCAGAAGCCTGTTAAACTGACGGCGGGTGATGTATGCGCGGTCGACTCCTGTTCTCATGTGTCATTGAATAAGCGCCACCTGGCTCTTCCTGAGAGAAGCAGCACGGAGGATTAGTCAGGAAGAGTGATGAGATGTTCAAGGTGAAAACCAACTCCTCGGTGGGCGGCCATTCATCTTGCAGTCCCTCATTCACACAGCCGTAGCATTCAATGCTGACATGCTCTTGTCTGCGGCATCAAGTGGCCCATAGGAGCCGCGAGTGGAAGGCTGAGAAAGCCATGCCTATCTCATCTCATCTAGAACATCTAGCCACATTCCCAAAGCTCTTCTCATCGGCATAAACATCTGCTCATCAGCAGTGGACACACACAGATGCACACATTCACAATTCACACGCCATATGTGCATCAGATAACGTTACGGTCCTTTACTCGACATATAATCTCGTCCTGTAAATGGTGTAATAGGAAATCAATATGCTGAATGCACAGCAATCAACACAAAAGCTTAATGTTGTTATGGTTTGATAATAAGCATTTAAATGGCTATTCCCATAAACATGGTTTTGGTTATTTAAAAAAATAAAAAAAAGAGCAATGACGCCTCAGACTGCATCTCTTTTATGTGGTAATGCATTTCGTGCAGGTTCGTGCATTGCAAGAGCACTCAGAAATGGTTCACATGCTCTGAATACTGAAGTGGAGGAGAATTGAGATCACGTTAGGGTTCTTGCTTGAAACGCAGGCTTTTTCTCTCCATGGCAGCATCCCAGTCCTTAGTAAATGGCAGAAATTGATTACCACTCCCAACTAATTGTTAGGCTTCCATCTGCTAAATCTTAATTGCAACTTCAGACCACAAAGCAGCCCACGTTTTCGGAGGAAACTACATGAAGCTCGCAGACACTCCATCAAACAGTAAACATTACAGCCCTCGAGAAATTGATTGTGAATAATGCTGTAGTGTGGCGTTCGCTATGGGAATTGATCAATGGGTTGCAGAGAACAAACTAATAGTTTTGGGCTGGTCACGTGATCTCAACATGAAAGTCCCCCTTGAGGGTCCCGGTCCATGTACAATAAAATAGCTTTTATTAGCTATTAGTCTTCATCTCATGTTTAAAATGATGTACACTCAAACGTTTCCTATTCATTTCCGTAGGGACTTTTTAATGAGGAAACAATTGGTTGCATCTTTAAAATGATTAGAGTAATGATGGGATGATGATTTTACCAGATAACCATACTTGCATATGCAAGCTATTTTTACTGACTCAAATTATGCACCAAGAAACACACCGAAACATGTTTTCTTCCTGTTCAACAGAATTTTATTTTCTGAGACAATTGGACTTTATTCCACTAGGAAAACTGTTTAATTACCTACCGCCTTTCCGGCCCACTGATTTACATTCTAAGCTATTTTAATTATACAATTCATTGCATTTTAAATGTGGATAAACTACTTAAAATTCACCGATTAAAAGCCGTTGAATAATATCAGCAGATTTAAGAATGGCCATTGCTGCAGGAATTCAAATACAAAATGCATTGGGGAAAAAAATAAAGTTTACTTCTTTTGTTCCTTTCCTTCATGCTCCCACCCAGCCTATTAAATTTCATCTATCATTTGTCATTTCTATTTCAAACGCTTTTTAATGTGTCCTTATCACTCACAAGAAGCAGACTCTGAATCCCTGTCCTTCGTGAATGGTCATGTCATTACCTCTAATGGGAGTCATCTGTATGAAACACAATGTGTAACCACTGAGACAGCGAGACTGCTTCACCTTCCTCAATTTGATGTAAAGTGTTTCAGACCAGAATCTATAACATAACAGCTCTCTTACTGAGTCTGCGAGAACATTGAAATGCACCGGTTGTTTGCTGGCACTTTACAGGTGTCTTGGACCTTGATAGCAGTTCAATCTATGATTCTGTAGAGTCTAGCATGCACTGGAAATAGAATAATCAACAGGTACAATACTAACAAAGGCAGAGTTAGGATTAAGATCATAATAGAACTGCGTCGAGGCTTTGTCTCTGAGGTACGGACTGAAATCTTGTATAACATTCAATGTTTGAAATAATACATTATCACGGTCTTTCGGTTCACGTCTTCAGAAACTGTGTTCTCACCTTTCACTCCAAGATAGCAATTTTAGATACTTCACAGTTTTTAATAAATGACCAGTATTGAACGTGCATTCTCAAATGCGACTGATAGTGTTAGATTGCCTTTTATATTCCCATTCCATTTCTGAATTCAAAGTGAATTTAAACTAAAGGCATCTCAAACCGGATGCGGATTATAACTCATAGTTTGAGTTCTATTCGTGTATAGTACTATTCAAATTAAATGCAATTCAAAGCGATTTATGTAAATGTTATTAAAGGGATAGTTCACTTTGAAATTAATTTTTGGTATGTTTTAGCTTACCTCAAGGGCATCCAAGATGTAGGTGTCTTTGTTTCCGCAGTAGTTTCAATTTTGATATTTTTAGGTCAAATCGTTCTTGTCTGTCAGTCATATAATGCAGGTCTATGGTCACCACCTCAAAGAGCATCCACAGAGAAGTCCAAATTAAACATGATTTAATGACTCGAAAATGTAAGTACACATTGTTGGCCTAAGACACGAAACGAGCGGTTTGTGTGAGAAAACGAACAGTATTTATATCATTTTTACCTCTTGTAACCACAGCCACGTCCAAGTGATCCGAGGGCGCGGACGCTTCGGTCTGCGCAAGTGCCGGAAGTGAAATAAATAAAAATCTATTGTTTCTGCAAATACCCCATATATTGAGTGTTTGATAAGGTTTTTCTATAGCAATGATAATTATTAATTCTGACTAATCATGCCTCTCTAAAATGCAAGTGTCTAATAAAACAGAGTAGCATATGAACTCTTAAAAATTATGGTTCTTCATTGGAATATGTGGTTCCTTAAAGAACCTTTAACATTCATGGAATCTTTCCATTACAAAAAAAGGTTAAAAAAAAAAGGTATAAAACGGCTCTTTAGATAATTAAAAAGTTCCTCACACAAAGAAAAAATGCTGTTCTTTTCAGAACTGTTCACTGAAAGGTTCTTTAGGGAACCAAATATGGTTATTTTATGGCATCACTGCGAAACCCCCCTTTTGGAACCTTTATTCTTATTTAATATTCTAAAAATATCCATATTTAAAACTTACAAATTACACTTAAGCCTAAAGCGCAACTTATGTGAGTAATGCGACGCACTGCTGATATTTACGCTATATATATATATATACAGTATATATATATATATATATATATATATATATATTTATACTATATATATACAGTGAAGAAAATAAGTATTTGAACACCCTGCTATTTTGCAAGTTCTCCCACGAAATCATGGAGGGGTCTGAAATTGTCATCGTAGGTGCATGTCCACTGTGAGAGACATAATCTAAAAAAAAAATCCAGAAATCACAATGTATGATTTTTTAACTATTTATTTGTAAGATACAGCTGCAATTAAGTATTTGAACACCTGAGAAAATCAATGTTAATATTTGGTACAGTAGCCTTTGTTTGCAATTACAGAGGTCAAACGTTTCCTGTAATTTTTCACCAGGTTTGCACACACTGCAGGAGGGATTTTGGCCCACTCCTCCACACAGATCTTCTCTAGATCAGTCAGGTTTCTGGGCTGTCGCTGAGAAACATGGAGTTTGAGCTCCCTCCAAAGATTCTCTATTGGGTTTAGGTCTGGAGACTGGATAGGCCACGCCAGAACCTTGATATGCTTCTTACAGAGCCACTCCTTGGTTATCCTGGCTGTGTGCTTCAGGTCATTGTCATGTTGGAAGACCCAGCCTCGACCCATCTTCAATGCTCTAACTGAGGGAAGGAGGATGTTCCCCAAAATCTCGCAATACATGGCCCCGGTCATCCTCTCCTTAATACAGTGCAGTCGCCCTGTCCCATGTGCAGAAAAACACCCCCAAACCATGACGCTACCACCCCCATGCTTCACAGTAGGGATGGTGTTCTTGGGATGGTACTCATCATTCTTCTTCCTCCAAACACGGTTAGTGGAATTATGACCAAAAAGTTCTATTTTGATCTCATCTGACCACATGACTTTCTCCCATGACTCCTCTGGATCATCCAAATGGTCATTGGCAAACTTAAGACGGGCCTTGACACGTGCTGGTTTAAGCAGGGGAACCTTCCGTGCCATGCATGATTTCAAACCATGATGTCTTAGTGTATTACCAACAGTAACCTTGGAAACGGTGGTCCCAGCTCTTTTCAGGTCATTGACCAGCTCCTCCCGTGTAGTTCTGGGCTGATTTCTCACCTTTCTTAAGATCATTGATACCCGACGAGGTGAGTTCTTGCATGGAGCCCCAGTCCGAGGGAGATTGACAGTCATGTTTAGCTTCTTCCATTTTCTAATGAATACTCCAACAGTGGACCTTTTTTCACCAAGCTGCTTGGCAATTTCCCCATAGCCCTTTCCAGCCTTGTGGAGGTGTACAATTTTGTCTCTAGTGTCTTTGGACAGCTCTTTGGTCTTGGCCATGTTAGTAGTTGGATTCTTACTGGTTGTATGGGGTGGACAGGGGTCTTTATGCAGCTAACAACCTCAAACAGGTGCATCTAATTTAGGATAATAAATGGAGTGGAGGTGGACATTTTAAAGGCAGACTAACAGGTCTTTGAGGGTCAGAATTCTAGCTGATAGACAGGTGTTCAAATACTTATTTGCAGCTGTATCTTACAAATAAATAGTTAAAAAATCATACATTGTGATTTCTGGATTTTTTTTTTTAGATTATGTCTCTCACAGTGGACATGCACCTACGATGACAATTTCAGATCCCTCCATGATTTCTAAGTGGGAGAACTTGCAAAATAGCAGGGTGTTCAAATAGTTATTTTCTTCACTGTATATATATATATATATATAGTTAAGTGGATTCTGATTGGTCAGTGTTTTATCATTAAACAGCTGTAAAAGCCATTTTGAAAGTGATTCAAAGGATATTGTTGCTCTGTCATTATCATTATTTTTGTCAGTTTTGTTATCTGCAGCTTTAAATGCTCAAGCTCTTTAAAACAGGATGGATTCTGATTGGCTGTCAACATTTTTATCGTTCATCAGCCAGAAAATAGTAGCCTACGTTCTTAAGGTGATTCCAATGACATCGTTCCTCTAGTTGTGGTGTGGACTCTGCTATTCTTTTATATTTAGAACTATATCTTTATCTTCCATGGTTCACACTAAAGGCCGGTTCACACCAAGAAGGATAAATATATCGTTCTAAAAATCATTTTAAATATAAATGAATAGCAGGGTTGTCATATATTGGCTTGACTTGACAATCCAGATTCAGAAGGCTTGACGCAGATAAATGATGAAATCGCATTTAAACACAAGGAACAATAGCAAGAAACACCAGTGCGAAACATTAACACAAGATAACAGAAGAAAAGGGTTTATACTGTATACAAGATGACAAGGGGCTAAAATGAAGGACAGGATCTCCAACACGATTAAACAAGATAACAATGGAAACATAGGAAACAGGAACTAAACCACGGGAAGACAGCAGAATATCAAAATAAGAGTCCATAAAACAGGGAATCTTGACAAGAGTAATAGGCTCCTTCTCAATTTATAACTTTCCATAAGTTCCGCATAAAGGGCTATACATATAATAGTTCTTTTGAATTTTTCAACACTCACTAACACAGTGATGCTGACTGTACTATAAAACTGCAATGTGATGAAATTACTTTTTGTTGGTTGTGGGCCCTATAGTTGTGGAATAAGCTTTTATCTTGAGCTGGTAACAGAAACCATAATCCGTCTTTAAGCTGCTGTCTTTTTTGTTCTGTTCCCCGTTGTCTTTGGTAGGTGTGCTTCTCGCGATGAGATCAGTATAAGAATCTCCTCTCAAACCAGGCAATAAGCCCAGCTTGTGCTTTATCTCCACTCTCTGTTCAGATCGTCTCTGTGTCCTCAGAAATGCAAGTGGTACATAAAAGCAAACAGTTATTGCTTGCAAAGATGTCTTTGGAGAGTTCTTCCAAACCTGCTTTGTTTGGCTCTCTCTACATCACTCCAACAGATCGATACAGTGCTGCGACAATTATCATTGTAAACTGCAGATTGCTATGATATGTTCCACAAGTGCATGCTTGAATTCTGTAATCTTGTTTCAAACTATATACATACATCACAGAAAGAAGATACGATCCAAAAAGACCAAGCTGCCAAACAGTATTCCCATTTACTCACTTGAAGACATTTGTCAGTTCAACATCCCATTCAAAGGAATCATTGCTGTTATTGTTGGATTCACAGGCTGCTGAAAGCTTACACTGAGTGTCCCTGGCATACATATACAGCATATGTTGAATTTCACCTCAATGCAGGTTAACCAGTATATTTGCTGTTTTTTAGTGCTTTCTTTCTCAAGGTCTAAGGGTTGCCAAACAAAAGAACCCCAGGATTTCTTTATTCCCTCCTGCAGTGCACAAACTAGACTACTCTGTCACCTTGTTCCACTAAGCAAATGGATTATCCGTGTAATGGTCAAAGGGAACAAAACAAAAGATCAATAGTTTAGTGCCACACATTATAGGTAAAAATCAATTGAGGAACAGAGATAGAGTTTCCGATGCAAGAACACACTTAAAACAGCAGAAGGTCAAAGAAATGCTGGACAGAAATCAAATGTTTTAGTATAGTGCCCATTACGAATGCAAATGCTCCCAAACAATATTAGGAATAAATACCACAGAAAAAAAGAAAAAAAACTTTTGTATTAAATGGATACTATACCAGGTGAGGAGTTGTATTCCAGTCAGCAGGTTATGGAACATAACCGGCTAAATTTGCGGATAAAAAAAGAACCCATAAAAAAGAAACTCACACAACCATGCTGTTTTAGCATTTGCAGACTGTTGATTTAGTTCAATCAAGCTTTCTTTTTTAAATTTGTATATTTAACATAAAACAACCAATATTAATAAAAATCAAAGTAATAAAAACTGATAAAAGACTTTAGATATGACTTTAGAAATGCCAAGACCTCCAAGACACACATATTACTATGAAAGAAAGTGCAACAAGCAATATGGTGGAACAAGTCCACCTTCTAAATAAAAGACCCAGTCGCTAATTGCAGCTGCTGATTTGAAATGTATTATATATATGAGGATGGGAGTAGGATATAAGTCAACATTTGAATCTAATGATGTATCTAATGACAAAAATTTAAAAAATAAATAATTATATATTTAAATATATATATTTTTTTTTTAATGACTTTTTTTATCATTAGATACATTAGATTATATGAGCAAGTAGAACCCAATACTTCCGTTTAAAAGTGTAATTCGGCAATTTCTCAAAAAAAATCCTGTTGTTATTGGCGCTCAATGAATTCTGGGATGAGGAAAGCCGTGAAGGATCCATCTATTGTATCTTTCATTTAGCGGGAAACAAATGGCGCATTTTGAGGCCACATTTGAAAGAGCTTTTGAATTGGTACAGCCTTCGTCACGCAGCGGTAACGCATTCGGCCTTCGAAGGATGCAGACTTTGAATTGGGACAGAGTATTTATTTGAATGGGACTTTGTTAAAGTTTTAAAGGATATGATTTAAAAAAGATTGCAAAACTGCCCAGCAGGTGGCGATATGAACTAAGAATGTAAATCACCATAGAGAAGAAAGAAAAAGCATGGCGCACTTCTTCGTAGTTGAATGAACTTATTGCTGCCCGTGTAATTTTCCTCCTAAAATTGAAATAAACAAATGCAAAATTCTCTTCTATGATGTCCAACAAAAACATCTGTTAACATGTGTTTCATGACCCCTAAAAACATGTCCTCTATATATACACCTGTCCAGACATGTTTTCAAGTGCATAAGAGCTCTCGGCTTCCTCCATCAATGAAACGCTTTAATGATATTCACTCTCATCTTGTTTCTTGTTTGGTCCCGACACTTTTTGATCTCTTTATGTTCCTGATTACATACTTTTATAGCTGTTGCAAAGTAATAACTTATTAAAAATTAGTACCTAATCAAGAGAGTATGCGATTTCAGACGCAGCCTTGGTCTCGGATGCCTGAAAGCTGCCCGGAGGGCTTGCAAATATGGCCGCCGAACGGACTTTCCTTGAAAGTAACTTTGTGTCAAGTCGTGTCTCTTCTCCTAGCTCTTTTAAAAACTCCGCATCTCAAATCAATCAGCGATTGACACATCCAGATTGAAGTAGCATTATTGGCATGGTAAAAAAAAGTGAATGTGGTTGCTAAGGAGCTCTAAGTGGTCTGAGTCCAGTAATAGCACACTTCGCTCACCCCCAATTACACATTTTAGCAGAACTACTCAAAAAATGACCATGATTAAAGACATACGCTAGTTTCCCGTTGCTCATGGCGGCACAGCTGAGTTAGTCAAGGGCTTTCAATGGATGAAAGTCGATCAGAATAAAACAAAAGTCTGAGGGAAAGCACAATCTCCGTGCCTTGATACTGGGATATTGCTGTTCACAGCTCAACCCTCAGAGCTAGTGAGCAGCGACGTCTGATTGAACGCAAACTCTTTGAGCCATGATGTGTAAATCTTCATTCATATGTATAGGCCTTAGTCATTCGCGGCACCACAGAGGGATTTAGGATTCCAAATCCCAAAAAGCAATAACCAAAGAGGAAAGACTCCTTAATATCTCTACGTTGTTTTGAACATCAAACGCGAACCATCACAGCTGGCTCAGGGATTGGAGGATTAATGTGTAATAAAGGAAGGTGATGGGGAGGAAATTCCTCATTGTGATGATGTCAGCTACAACCTTTATGAAAATGTTTATTATTTATTAATCCTGTGGTGTTTTAGGGACATCATAATTTCATAATGTCAATTCACAGAGCAATAGAGAGAGAGAAAAAAGGAGGCGAATTAGATTTGAAGGCTCAAAAATGCCACATCAAATGTTTTGGCGTCTCTTTTTGTGTTGCAAAAGGGTCATACGCATTATTATTATTAGTTACAGAAGCTGATCGGTTGAATAATTTGAAAGTTAGCACACCCTGTGCCTAATACTTTGTCATTTAATTGTTATGAAGGAAGGTCGTCGCAGTCAGACCAGTAATTGATATTAAAATCAATCAGACCACTAATCAAAAAATAACTGCATGGCGGTTTGCACGGTTGACCTTGAAATATGACGTGCCGAAAATGACAAATATGCAATATACATCTGATAGCTCAACACATTCCCTTCATTCCTCACAGTGTCCATGTCAGTGAACTCATGCAGGACCGGCACTCTTGAGATTCTGCATCTTACCGCAGTGATTCATGCCACGACACATGACAACAGATTGTAATTTTATGGACGTGTGCTTTAATTAAAAAGAGGTAAAATGTTAATTTCTCAGCACATTGGGGTTTTGGAGATCATGGTCTTTCTTATCTTTTTCTTCTCTATGACTTGTAATGTGCTACTGCCACCTCTCGGTATGTGATCACATGGCTCAACAAATTATTTAACACCCACATCTATTTTATAACACATGGAGTGTTATTACAAAATAATATTATTAGGTTTATTAAAAAATGTATGCTCAAAGCAAAACTTTTTTTTTTTTTGCTTAAATAATTCATTAATTAGTAACTAACACCTTTCTTAATGTTGGCCTACATATTTTCCATTCATTTTATAGCTTTCCTGGACAAATGTGCACAATCCCAGAAAGCACTGTAATTGATTGCACAGTGACGATAGCGCTTATAGAATTATAGTCAATATTATAGGAGTCTTTTGTTTATTATTTTGCCCTTTCTCCCTCTGGAGGTATTTTGTGTGTCCATTATTTGCTCCTTTGTCAATAAACCTGACTTCAATTAGTTTCAGGTGATATGTTGTTTCTAGTGCTGGAGTAGAGAAGTATACTCTGTGTTCTCTCTGCTTTTTGTTACCTCTATACTTAACAACTGGACTAAGATGACTAGACAGTAACAATCATTATTTGTAAGTATAAAAAGGTTTCAAATGATTCCTGTTTCCATGGAAACAGCCACTTCTGCGATTGGTGGATTTTGTTTCAGCATTGTGGGTAGTGTGGTACTCGGCATTTAAACGTGATTTTAAAACATGAATAGCGGGTCATACACAGTTTGGGGACATTAAAGTGTCATTGGTTTAGAAAGGTTTAGAAACCAATAGGACAATTATTTTGTGAATTGCCCTTTCTGTCCACCAGATGTCAATATTGAACAAGCGTGAAAGAGTTAATGGCACGCACTCTCTTGAGTCTTGACTGTGAATTGTTTTCACTTTGAAAAAAAAATGTCAGGCGCTTTTTTTTAATGAGGCACTAACGTTTTAAATGAGTATGAAATAGTATATTTAAATAGTACTGTTTAAAATTTCAAATAGTGACTGCATAATTTTGACATGCTAAGTTATAATTGACATAAGTCTAAATTATTACATAAAAGTCATAATTATTACATAGTAAATTATAATTCTGGGATAAAACGGTGAAAATATGAATTACAAATAGAAATTCTGACTTTTATGTCAAAGTAGCATAACTTTTTATATCATAAGTTTGACCTTTAATCTCATAGACCTATGACAATATCTATGCCCTAATTTTGACCCCCCCCCCCCCCCCCCCCCCCCCCAGACTAAAATGCATGTTTGAGATGTTTTAACTAAAAAGCAAGTTAAGTGACATATTTCTTAAAATATGTCAGTGCCATTGTTGTGTCTCAAGCATTGTCTCAAGATGCACCAGTAATGTTTTTTAAGGCACTTCTTAAATGCCTTAATTGAGCTAAAATCTAATCCTGGCTCAATCTAAACCCTGTCTGTGGAAACAGGTCTTGACTCTTCATCATTATGACATTTTATGTCAATTTTGACTTTTTGTCATAATTATGATTTACCAAGGCATGTTCTTTTTTGTTCCCTTGTTTATACATGAGTTTGCAATTAGTCCGGATCGATCAGTGCCGTCGACGCTGGCTCCATGAGCGCGTGCGGTGCGCAGTCGCAGGAGAGACGCGTGGAGTCAGTCAGTGCCAGGGAGCTCTGAAGGGGTCACAGCTGATCACTCTGCATGCAACCACACACTCAACTCGTGTGTTATGCATCCTTTTAAGCGAAAAGTGCTAGGGGAAATACTTATGTGCGGTGTTTCCCTGTTTTGTCATTGCGTCTCGTCTTCGGGTGGCGGATCTTCGTTGTGTTTGGTGTTTTAATAGAGTGAACAGTGAGGTTTACCAGAGCGCTCCAGAGATCAGCGGTGTTCTTGAGTTTCTCGTCCGGGATGGCCTCATCGCGCCAGGACTACATTGCCCCTTGGTGGACCTACTGGCTTCACAATTTCCCGCATCTTAATTTTAATTTCCAGGCGGTTGATAATACTTTTAAACCGGAGGACGCCATCTATCAGCAGGTGAGAGGAGAAAAATCTTCTTCTTCTTTTTTTTTTTTTTGCGCATTAGCTGTTTGGTAAACAACTGACACACATGCATAAAAGAGTCAACTATAGAATAACTATTTACATTATTAACAATTATAACAATGTTTAACAATAAAAAAATATTGCATTCTGTATAAAAATAAATGAATAAAATACCGTGCAAAATTACTAAATCATTGTTTTGGCCAAAATCTTCTTTTTTTTTTTAATAAATGTAAATTAATGCATTTATAATGCATACATTTACTACACTATAATACTTTAAAACGTGTGATAACTTACCCCTAACTGAATTTTTGTCAAAATTTTTCCTGAAAACATAGCTGGACTTAATTTTGAAGTTGTCTCTTGACTGTAAGTGTCAACAGCCAGTGTCTAAAACAAATTTGGCTAAAAAAAACAACAACACTTTAATAACTTTATAACTCTTTGTGGTTTCATCAGTTTTAATAATTTATTTGCTGTTTGCATTTATCAGAAAACTATTAAATCACTTTTATAGGCTACATTTTAAAGTCAACATGAAATGGAAGTTTAGCCTTTAGTTCCCTAGCAGGCTATATCCGAATGAAACGGCTTCTTTAAAAAAAAAAAAAAAAATGTAGGGCGGAACTTGATTTTGTCCAAGGGAATTGATTGGATGGTTGTGGATTGCTATTGGTGGATCTCATGTGAGTGACAGGTTGCTCCGCCCTCACGCCAGTAAACACATCATCAGAGAAGAGAAGAAATGTCTGAAAGAGGGAGGGGAAGTTATTTTGATTAAACATCATGACACATAAAAAATACACGGATAAATCATTTATAATAAATTGTGAGATATAAAAAGATGAGAATGATCAATTATGACTTCATGGTGAGTTTAAATGAACCCTGAAATGCTGTAAATGGCTTTTTTACAGGAATTCTAATCTTCTGAAATCGGTGTCACATGTCCCACGGTTTCCTATTTTTCTGGGCCAAGCCTTTAAGACATGTTCCTACAGAAACTGATATAAAAAATAAAAATAAAAATATATAAAAAACATATCTATATAAATATTCATTGAACTATTGTGTGACAACTAGCCCCGGTCTCCCCTGTGAGTAAGCAGCTGTGGCAGTGGCCTGTTCTTGCAGGTGTAGTAGTGAAACATGCGGGATGATCAGATGAGTGTGAAATGTAATTCTGTAGGGGATCAGGTTTCTCTCAGCTCAGCAGTTGTGTAGAACTCAAACAGCTTCTGAGGTCTGTGACTTGTAGCTTTATATGCATCTGTTTGTTTACATAATCCAAATTCATTTCTGCTAAGACAAGAACTCCACATTCCAGTAATGGAATATAGTTTGTACCTTCAGCATCCTGAGACCAAAAATGTGTGATAATTATAAATGTCTCTCACTGAGCTCTATAAATGTGCAATATCTGGTGTAAACAGATGTGTGTGGTGTGTCAGATCTCTGTTAAATAGTCTCTGTTTCCCCTACGCTGGGATTTGTACTTTAGCAGAATACAGTCTCCAGAGGAACATTTCCCTCATCGATTCAGTCAATACTTCTGCTGGGGGTTTTATCATAAAGGATATTACGTTCCTTGTTCAAGGTCACATTTTCTGGGTTACATGAGAAAATCAATAAAGCAGCAACTCAAGTTTATTTCATCCCTCGTTCTAAAATAAAGTCTGCTTTTCACATCTTTCCCTCGGTTAAATTGAAATCAATCGCAGGATTTGTCCTCCTGAACGTATTTTCAATACTTTCTTTAGTGTGTTATCGATCTTGAAAATTCGCTTTGAAATTCACATCACAAAAAATTACAATCGTATTTAATGTGGTTTTAGTTTTTATATTTGAACGTTTCTCAAAGCAATGACATTTTTTTATGTTATTTAACTAAAAAGTATCGTGGTAAAAATATCCAGTGGGTTTCTGGACAGGTACGTTGGTAGTATCATCATTTTTATGGCAGATGAATATGGCAATTAGATGCCATTACTATAGCCTACAGTATACAATATTTTTTTAAAGCATTATAAAAATGAAATGTGTATTTCCTTTATCACTTGGCCTTCTGAATAGATGTCCGGCTTGCCTCAGTATGTTTGTTTTTTTAGCACTGGCAGGAAGTTTGGTTTGAAGTGGTGCTCTTTAAACTTCCTCTGATAACAATGCATGGGACAAATATAGAGAATGGTTTTATTATTGGTAACATAGGCTGTAAAAAAGATGGACGGCGCCCCCTCGCTGTCTTCCATTGGTGAGAAGTGAAGCCGCCAATGTCCCGATACGGCGCTGACATATTGGGACTTGAGTCTGCGCAGTAGCGATTTCGGGACCAGACCTGCGCAGTAGTGAGCAGGAAGTAAAGCCGCGAAAATCAACGCGCCGCCCTCACTCTCCCAGCACTTTTTTTAAGTGGTCGATAACTGCTTTGTTTCTCCGTTCTGCTTCCGTTTTGATGTCTGTTGATTGCAGTACGACATTAGGCATGTTAAAATAAAGTAAATACAATCTCCGAAGATCCCGAAAAAAAGTCCATTGGTGCTTCAGTAACTACTTCGCTCAGAGGACCTGTCAATCACAGCTGTCAATCATGACGTTACACCACTGTTTTTATAGTATCACATAACTAACTAAAAACAAACTTATTTGAAAAACAGACACTTGAACTTGCATCAGCATGATAAAAACTACAGCAAATGACAGAAACCACCTTTGGAAAAAGATATTTGAAGTGTAATTTAATTGTTTAGTTGGTCTCACGGGGAGGCAGGGTTTATACTAGGACCAGTCACTGGGGGGTGATCGAGACGTTTTGGCTTCACTTTTCAGGGCTTGTGCGGCACGCGATATCTTTTTTCCCAGGATGGTAGGGGAAGACTCATGAATATTCATTAGGGAACTCATCCCTGATTGGTCTGATGACCTACCCCTAACCCCGCCCCTAAACCTACCCGTCACTGGGGTTACGACCAATCAGGGATGAGTTCCCTAATGAATATTCATGAGTCTTCCCCTACCATCCTGGGGAAAAAAATATCGCGTGCGGCACGCTTGATTGGTAATAATAAGTTTTGAGTTTGCAAACATACTCTGGTAGGAGGTTAGCAAGTCAGTATACAGAGTTTATTGGTAATTAAAGGATTAGTTCACTTTTAAAAAAAACTTTTGCTGATAATTTACTCACCCCCATGTCATCCAAGATGTCCATGTCTTTCTTTCTTCAGTCGAAAAGAAATTAAGGTTTTGAAAACACTCCATATTTTTCTCCATATAATGGACTTCAATGGACCCCAAACGGTTCAAGGTCCAAATGACAGTTTCAGTGCAGCTTCAAAGGGCTTTAAACGATACCAGACGATGAATAAGGTCTTATCTAGCGAAACGATCGGTCATTTATAAAATAAATTAAAAAGTTTAAGTTTTATAAGCACAAATGCTCGCCTTGCTCTGTTCTGTGATGCACGTTCGTGACGTCACGTAATACGCAGTTACGTTGAAGAATGAAGTTGTTTAAAAATTGTGAAAACGTATTGCATTAGTTATTATTTTATAGCTTTGGAGACATAATAGAGGTCTCATGTTTGCATTTAACTATCCACTTTGTCTTAGATGTTACTGAAATTTCTTGGGATAAATAAAAATGAGGCCGTTATTTACTGTAGGAGTACAGAGTAATGTGGAAATGTAGTGTGGCTCTCAATATTTCGTTTTGGAAGAAGAGAAATGTTTGAGATCGTTGTGAGATCTCTGACTTATGGTTGCAGACTGTGTACGAACTACACAAATCAGGTATTTGCGTAAAAGTGCAGATATCCTAATAAAATATTACTTTGTTTCACTTTTTGAGTTAACCCTTAAATGCATGAATGTTTCACCAATCATTATTACACATTCGGGTCTTTAGCGACCCGGATCTATATCTAACACGGATGGATCCCTAACTGTCGCAATAATATTAAATTCTCCTGATATTTGAGTAACAAATACAGAAGAATAAAATAAAGCATATTTGGTTACCTTTTGGAGGTTGGAATGGTTCAGTTTGAGCAGTTGTTTTATACCATCATCCCTGTCCTCATCAGAGCTCATTTCCCAGTACATTCAGCATCTGACTCATATTCACGATCATATACTGTACATATGCTTCAAATATATACATCTTCAAAATCAATATTTTGATCGCTGACAGCTTCTTCACCAGATCCACCATCAAGTGACAGTCACACTAATATTTGATTGCGTTCAGAAGTTAGGGGGAGATAACAAGACCCGAGGTATGCGTTTAGGGGTTAAAGAACAAAACTACCTGATTTTTTAAAGCTGCAGTCCGCAACTTTTTTTCTTTGTCACCATCTCTGTTCGAAATCTGTAACTGCAGTTATTCGCGGAATTATCATCTTTACGTGAGTTGTAAATCGGCATGAAACTGCGCGGATGAACACAGTGTTTTGAGGCGAGTAATGCTGTCAATCACCGCGCTGTGTGGATACTGTCATTTAGAATCACAGATTCACTTTTTGAAAGTTTGACCAACGTAAGAATTTTCACCGGAAAATGTCTTCTGAACAAGTAAGTAACATCCATTTTTGTCTGATCAACTAAGGGGGAAAAAGCATTCGACATGACAAGCGATCGTTAGATTTAATCAGCGCGATTTAAGTTAGAGCAACCGTGCATATTAAACTTTGTTCTCAAATTGTTCATGTTAACAACATCAGCATTGCGTGACTAACGTTAAATTTAATGTGTTTTATGATTACCTGTGTAGTTCAGAATTCATATTCTCCATAATAGCTAAACGAGAAAGGCACAACAAAGGAAACTCCATAACTGTGTGAATTAAGAAAACGTACTGTTACACGATTGAACTATTGAAATGTCTTACTTGTTAAGCAGAAAAAAGCCGTCTCTTCTTCCGTTTTGAACCCCTTCAAAACACGGAGTTCACGCACCTTTCAAAAGCCCCACCGATGTTTATCCTTGTGTTCGTATGAGACGGTTTCTTTCTCTTTCTCTAGCCACCTTAAATCCGAAGTACGAAGTCTTTTGGGTTTTATAACTGGTGAATCTCCAGTTGACACTGATGATTGTTGTTTGGATCTTTCTGGATCCGCCATAAGTTTAATTATGTAAAGTGCTGCGAGAAAAGCCTATACATCTCTCCTCACGCGCAGTATTGCCGGCTAGCCGAAACTCCTCCTTTATGTGTACGGGTGTGACGTAATGACGCAAAGACATGCTTGAATCTCCCGCGGAAACCCACCAGTACCACTGGAATTAAAATCATTATTACAAGCTAACTGTTTTGAATCTAGCTATGGCAAGCAGATAGTTTTGAACACTGGCTGAAGATGTTGTTTTTTTTAAAGAATTATTTTAGATTTTTAACTTTAAAAAAGTTACGGACAGCAGCTTTAATGTAAAAACTTGTTTTTACATACTTCATCTTACATTAAGATGTGTTGGTTAAGGACTTGAGTGAAAATTGATCTGCAAATAAGCAATTTATATTTATTTATAGCAATCAGTAGCAATTAAGTTAATTTACAAAAAATACACTATAAAATAACAAAATAAAATTCAGTACACTAAAATATCAATTTAAAGTGAATGATAATTCAGTTGTTCAAACAAGAGAAAATAACGACAAACTAATCAACTATGGAATATAAAAACAGGTGTCATGAGGGAAAATGTGTTCTTATGCAAACATGCTACCATTTGAATCTGCTTCAAAAAGCGAGAAGATACATAGGGATTATTTTAACATTATAGATTTGACCTAAGATAGCCTATCCCATACAGAGAGTAACATGCAAACAGCGATCAATACTAAAATTCGGCATTAGTAACTTACATTACCTTTTATTATTGTAACAGAGCTATTCTAACTCTACACTTCGGTTTTGACCATAATTCCCAAGTTCTTATATGGCGGTTCAACTCTAGCAGTTTGAGCACTGACAATAATTTCACACCAGCCTTTAGTGATTTTAGTCATTTTGCTAGGAATTTCCCAAGAGCATGTTGTGATTATCTAATGTGAAATTGAGTTTTGCACTCTGGGGTAACCACACTTTTTCATCCCTTGACGCAACTTTAACGTTTAAAAAGCGTGTAAAGTATTTGTTTTGCATTTAAATGAGCAGTAGCCCTTTTCAGTGTTTTCTTAACCTAATAATATCTAACATGTGGTATATCTATATCTAATATCCGGCTGTCCTTCTGGTCTCTTTGGATCACAAGACTCCAGAGCTGACTTGCTTTACTTTCATCACATGATGTTGGACTCAGAGACTGTTTCTGTTTAGCCTCAGTCCATGTGGGTTGCCATGGCGATGCGCGTGTGAGCTCAAGCACTCCCTCATAACAACCATTACATGATTTATCCGCCCACAGCCGTGAACCGTTCCATGCACAACAACATCAAGATACATAATCTCTTAGAGATGCAAACACCTTTTTTTTTTTTTTTTTCTACATATAGACTGTTCAGGAAACATCTCTATTCAGTTCTTTCCTCGTACCATCACAAATAACGTATAATGTAACACATTCAAGTGTAGCTTAGAACATTTAGATTATTTTTACACTGCAAAAAAATAAAAATGTTTAAAGCCTATTTTGAAAAAGAAGAATAACATTCAATTCAATATATATTCCCTGAATATATATATATATATTAGGGCTGTCAAATGATTAATCACGATTAATCGCATCCAAAATAAATGTTTGCGGTTACATAATAAATGTGTGTGTACTGTGTATAATTATTTTATATATATATAAATACATACACATGCTTGTATATATTTAAGAAATATTTGCATGTATATACTATATATAGATTTATATATAATTTATATTATATATATAAATATAAATATGTTATATATATAAATAACAAATTTTTCTTAAATATATAAATGCACGTGTGTGTACTTGTATATACAAAATAATTTTACACAGTACAAACACATTTACTATGTAAACACAAACTTTTATTTTGGATGCGATTAATCGTGATTAATCATTTGACAGCCCTAATATATATATATATATATATATATATATATATATATATATATATTTCACTTATCACCAACATCATTAATAGCAGGCTTTTGTACTTCCTGTTTGATTTGACCATCTGGCCCATGTTTGCTTGACTCTGTCCGGCAGTCTCTCCTCTTGCTGGCCTGTGTGTCTGCGCTGGGTCTGGGCTTGAGTCTGCTGGTTCTGTCTGCGTATCTGACCTGCCTGTGCTGCTGTCGAAGGGAAGAGGATGAGGAAGTCAAAAGGCCTGACACCTGCTGTGTCACATGGGCTGCTGTTATCACCGGTCTGGTCATATGGTGAGTGAATTCACTTGTTTTTGTGCATGTGTATTTCTGAACGCATCGTCATTTTATACATCAAAACTTTGGAGTCGATGACGTAGCTATTTTATTTATTTTTTGTTATTATAAAATGTAAAAATGTTGGGGTCATTAAAAATGTTTTTTTTTTTTAAAGACATTAATGCTTACTGTATGTTCAGCAAGGATGCATTGAATTGATTAAAAGTGACAGTAAAGATGTTTTTTTAATGTTACAAAATATTTATATTTCAAATAAATGCTGTTCTTTTGAACTTTATTTATCTAATATTACTAAAAGTTGGTTCTAATTGCATTTATTGAGATTCAATTATTGTTTCACAGAAATAAATGACTTACACTATGACATACCTTGAGCGACCCTATACACTTTTTTTTTATGAATTTAATTTAATAATTAATTATTATAATAATTGTATTTTTTTTTCTTGTTATATTGTTTATAGTGAATGGGTTGAGGAGTACTTTGAAGGTTAATGTCTAACTTAAAAAAAATGAATGAGGGGGAGGTTTGTGAATGACGTCCCGGGTCGATAAAGACCAGAGGTATGCGTTTAAGGTTTAACCTGTGGCATTTCGTTTAGGACATCAGCAGTATTTTACCATGGATAATGCTGCATTTTGATTGGATTTGTTATGCGAGAGGTTCATGGGTGAGATATTTTTAGTATTTAAGCTTGTGTGGTGTGACCTCGCGCACAGTTCCTTGTTCTCCCAAATGGCGGTGCAAATCAGAGCATGAACCACTGCATTCAGCTCAGAATGGTAGGAATTAAGATGGAAACTCAATTCTAATTTTGTGCAAATTAATCCTTCTTCACCTTTGCTCTCTTTGAGCTGGATATGTCAGTAAATTAATTCTCTGCTAACCAGAACACACGTGTCACATGATTCATGATGTCCAGTGCTTGTCATTTGAATGAACACGCGTGAAAACATGTCAGGATCTCTTTTGCACAAAGACTGTAAGAGATCACGTGTACAGTGAGATGTGGAACAGTTTCAGGATCCAGAAAGTGAGATTCATCTCTGGTAGGATATGTGCATGAATGATATCCTAAAGCTTAGTTTCTACCCTCAAGAGAACCTATAAATCAATCTTGCCAGAGGCTCAAACCTCTAGAGCATTGGAGAGTTAGCACACTGCTAACACTGTTTGAGTTCACATTATGTCAATGAAAGGGAACAAATGCTTTTGCTTAAGTGCTAAATTGAATTGGCAGAGTGTTCATCTTAAACTTGTGACAGTCATGAAAGTTTGAGTCCTGAGTTAACATTCCAGATCTAGACACAGGGCCAGTTGTCATGTTGTGCTGCTGCGTGATCTGCTTAGCATAAAGTCTGACTTAACCTTTTACTATTGCATGCTTTCTAACACACTCTATTATTATTAATAATTGGCTCTTTTAAAGCCTATTGTACCTATTGTAAAAAGAATATCTTAATGTAAAAACCTATCTTAATTTAAAAAGATGACTGTAGAAAAGAATAGTAGTATTTAATTAAATGCACTTATGGTGAGATTATTAAATGTACTATTTACTTTAATTTACTATAATTTATTATTAAATCATTTAATTAAATACATTTGGTAATCTCACCATAAATGCATTTAATGAAATAGCCTACTACTATTCTTTTCTACAGTCATCTTTTTAATTTAATTTAAATGCATTTATGATGCAATTACTAAATTTTCACCACAAACTATGCGCTGTCACTTTAATTCAGCGTTTGCAGCACAGCAAAAATAGACTCGTTGTGGAAACAATCTTTGCACTGCTGTATACGCACCGGAACGGATCGCATCCGTGTGCAGTGTGAAAGCTCTAACCTGTTAACATGGAGAGAAAAAAAACTCTATCAACTCTCTGCCAAAAGACTCGCCCTCCTCTCTGATTGGCCCTGAACCTGATGGTATTAAACAAACCAATCAAACCAACAATGGCAGCGAGTATTACCCAATCAAGGGTAGAATAGGACGAGTCTTCACAGAATGCGGGTGGAATGATTTGCATGGGATGATGCGTTTAAGACAACTAGAAAAATACGGGACAAACCGTGTCCCGTATTGATTCAAAACGGGACGCGCTGTTTATTCCACAAATACGGGACGATTCCGTATTTTAAGGGACGGGTGGCAACCCTAAATGGGAGTTTTGTGGCTTTAGTCCATAACTGATAGATTTACGCTCACACTAAAGTTCTCTTATATGATTGATGTGTGTATATATATATATATAATATATATATATATACATATTCGGACACAGCGACAGTGTACTGAAAACATGGCGCACAATTTAAAAGAGCTCTTAAAGGTAGGGTAGGTAGAATTTTTCTAACAAAATATGTATGAACTTTCTATATATACCAACACATAATTAAAATGTAAGTACTCTGAAAAAGAAAGTATAAAAATCGAGTGTCTGTAGTCCTCTCAGTGCTGTAATAAACACAGCTACTTATCTCCATTCGGGACGCATAAAATGATTGGCTGGAGCGACTGTCACTCTCCCTCGCTACCATGGCAACCACCCCTGCAGCTACAGGAGCCGCCCGCGCGCGCCCGTTTGAATCGAGGAGTGGAAGAAGCACGGACGCTAAAGAATCACAATTATGGCCGTGAATTTAGCAGTCAAAATTCCCGGCATCGCGGGCGGCATCCCGCGTTCATGTGTTTTGGGGGCGTGGTTTTGGAAGTAGCCCAGACGGGAGGGGGTGGGAGTTAATGGTTTAATGAGCACATGACTACAGACAATCGATTTTTAAAATCTCTTTTTCAGAGTACTTACATTTTAATTATGTATCGGAATATAAAGACAGTTTAAACAATTTTGGGAATTGTTATTTTTTGAAAATTCTGCCTACCCTACCTTTAACTTTTTAAACACTAAAAACGTGTATCGTGTTTTTAAACTCAAAAACATGTTCAGTGTGATTGTTTATTCAGTATTATCTTTATCTTTCTTATTGTATATAACTATATTCTGAGTAAGGGTTTGGTGAAGGCATCAAGTTGCAAGCTCAGTTTTCTAATTTCCTCCACTTACTACTGCATATGACATCACCTTCCTCTTACTGTTTCCTCTCTATCACAAATAAACTTGTGCTTGTGCTTGTGTTACTTCTATGGTAATTTTCTGATGACCTGAATAACCTGAATTTGTTTTTGTTCTTCAGACCAAACTTCTTGTATACCTATGGCTTCAGAAGGTGAATTTAATCTTTGGGCGAGATATTCCTTAAGTAAATCCATACCAGTTGACAAATTATGTGAATTTTTGGACACATACATTACATTTCTAAATGTATATGGTGGTTGCGACCCTGCGTGAAGATGCATGTGCGCTGTAGTAGGGATGTACTGCAGCAAACACTAAGACCTTAAAGGAACACGCCGACTTTTTGGGACTCTAGCTTATTCACCGTATCCCCAGAGTTAGATTAGTCCATACATAACCTTTTCATCTCCGTGCGTGCTGTAACTCTGTTTGACGCTCCCACCGCTAGCCTAGCTTAGCACAAAGACTAGAAGTAAATGGCTCCAGCTAGCATATTGCTCCCAATAAGTGACAAAATAACGCTGAGAAAATAACGCCAATATTTTCCTATGTATATGTTGTGATTTGTATAAATAGGAAAATGTTGGTGTTATTTTCTCACTTATTGGGAGCAGGACGCTAGCTGGAGCAATTTAGTTCCAGTCTTTGTGCTAAGCTAGGCTAGCGGTGGGTGCGTCAGACAGTTACAGCATGCACAGAGATGTAAAGGGTATGTATGGACTTATCTAACTCTGGGGATACAGTGAATAAGCTAAAGTCCTAAAAAGTCGGTGTGTTCCTTTAACTCAATTAATGTGGCTGTTTATCTCATTTATGTTTTTGTCGGGTGGCCCTTGGTCATCCTTATTGGATTATCTCATCATCTCTAAGGCGCTCTTTAATTCTATTATATTACCATTTTTAAACAGAACAGGGATAGTTTTTATTTTCAGTGGTTCCGTTCCTTCTAAAACACTTGGATGTCGTTAAATACCATTGTCATGTACTGTATATCAGAAGCCAATTCTCTCAGTTTTCCTTCACATTCATAATTTACAGAAAATCATTAGCCCCATTCACCCCATACTCCACAGTTTTTCAATTTTTGCTAATCATAAACGGACATTCTTTTCAGTTAGCCGTGCCCTGTGGTCTAATGACAGCGCTGACCCCATTAAAGCCCTTCAGAGATGGCTGATGGGTGAAGATTCAGGAAACTGACCCTCTAATTCTGATCCAGCTTCTGAACACCATTTGACACGGCAGCTTTAGTGTGTCTCTCGTTTGCACGTTTGGACATATTAGGCGTTTAAATGGCACTTTATCCTTTCATCGCTCTATCAATGCTCAGCGGGAGCATGTAAGTGTTTACTGAAGCAATGGACGGCTTAGAGGAGGATAGCCGGTCTCAAGCTGTGATGTCAGTCCTCACTGTTATTTATTTGTATCTATTGGATAAAAAAGGAGAAGATTCTAAGGATATCTCTGCAGATATTTCCATACTACAGTTTGTGGTAACACTTTATAATAAGGTCATCATCATTAGTTAACATGAAGAATACTTCTACAGCATTTATTAATCTTCTTAGTTGATATTAATTTACATTTACAAATACATGATTAAAATTAAAATATGTATCTGTTAACATTAATGCTCTGTAAAGTAAACTAACATGAGCAATGAAGAATTGTATCAGCTAAAATTAACAAAGATTAATATATGCTTTAAAAATATATCGCTCACTATTAGTTTGTTACATTTTTACTTATTTACTATGATTAAATGAGTCATGTAAAGTGTTAGTATTAAGTTTGTTGTGAACTAAAGTTTACTGTCAGTGACATGAGTGTGTATGATCAAGAAAATTATATCTTTGAAATCTTTTTTTAAACGCATATGATTCTTTTGAAAAACTTATAACATTTGCACACACAAAAAAAGTAATTTTGTGAGACATTATTGCACAATTAATCATAACTAAGAAAAACACAACTGAGGTGAATATTGTGTCCGCTGCAACAAGATGTTATCGCGTTCACTTCTATCAACTGTCTTTCTGAAAGTCATCTGATACCAGAGGCATTCAACTTGGTGAAGAAAGAAAAGCGACACTTTTTTGGGATTTCTAGGCCTTGTATGTCATGTTGTGTTTTTATTATTCTTGGTTTCTCACAACTTGTGTGCTTTTTCTGGGCTAGTCGGAGTGAACTGCGGCGCTAATAGAGTCTCACGAACGCGTAGCCGTGCACAGAAGACCAACGGCCAAGGTCAGGATTTTCGTTAGATATTACATAAAATGTCCGTTTGTTTTTCACCATACCCTCTTATATCCCCATACTTATAATATATGACATTAGACCATTCTGTGATACATTTGCATCTTTTTTTAAAGCTTGATGCTGGTCGCTACTTACTGCCATTATATATACGAGCGTGAGTGGGAATTTTTTTTTTTAAATTATCCTTTTGTGGTCTGAAAAAGATAGAAGGGCAATTAGAACAACTCCAGGGTGAGTAAATGAGGACTTAAAGGGGTGGTTGATTATGATTTCACTTTTTTAACTTTAGTTAGTGTGTAATGTTGCTGTTTGAGCATAAACAATATCTGCAAAGTTACGACGCTCAAAGTTCAAAGCAAAGGGAGAAATTTTCTTTAACAGAAATCACTTTTTAAGGACTACAACAAACAGATGTTAGTGACTACAATGAGCTTCTTCATGGGTTAGTGACATCACTAACCCTAAAATTTGCATAAACCCAGCCCCCTGGAACATGATTTATAGATTATCATGACAGAATATGCTAATCGATGACTAGAAGATAGTTAACTCCACATCAGCTACAACATAAATTCATCAACTAACCATTCAGAAATGTCCTGTTGAACTCTAAATGTTGTCACTTCTTCTTGAGTCTCTCCATCTTTGTCCGACTCCGGTTTGAACATAAAAGGCTAAAAGTTTTTTTCATTTTCAGTGCGTGTCTGTGTGAGGTAATCGGAGCTGCTAACACACACACACACACACACACAAGCTCTTGAAGCTCCGCCCTCTGTGCTGGGAGCATCCGCTCATTTGCATTTAAAGGGACGCACTAAAAAACTGTGCGTTTTTGCTCACCCTCAAAAAGTGACAATTTTAACATGCTATAAAAAATATCTGTGGGGTATTTTGAGCTAAAACTTCACATACACACTCTGGGGACATCAGAGACTAAATTTACATCTTGTGAAAAGGGCATTATAGGACGCCTTTAATTTTCATTTTAGGGTGAACTATCCCTATGAACATTTTAAAAAACACCACAGGCAGTGTTTGTGTGATCTAAAATATTTAAATCTTTGCACGTTCACATGTTTAATCGTTCACTGTGTCCAATCGTTTATTTGAAATTTGCACCTTATTTGCTTTTGGCACTTCAATCAATGGAGAAATGCAGGTTGTAGGTGAGATGTATCCAGATGAGCAGTGATTTCAGCAGCTTGAGGGTGAAAGCCAGGCTAGCGCACTCAATCGCTAATGGGAGCAGAAATGCTGGCCTGAGGGAGTTGTAGTAATGATATAAGGAAAGAGCCTGGAATCCATCATGCTTAGGGGAAATCAGAGACATGATTCTCACTCAGACCACCTGCACACACACACACCCTGTTGAGGAGTTACTTTAGCAGGACAGTATATGCCATCTGCTCAGTCTCCACTGTGGATTTCTTATATTTACAGTGGGTTTCTTATATTTGCATTGAAGGTGTTTTTATGTTGGTGTCCATGTGCGTGTTTGTGGATGAACAAGGTACAGTGTGTTGGTTAGAGTGGTGTCAAAGATAAAAGAGTCCTGTCAGGGCCATCAGATGCTTTGAGGAAAAAAAATGTTAAAATGCTAAAAATATTTATGCCATTTACTATATTGGTACCATGTTCTGGAATCATGTGTTATATATGTTTTAACTGTTGGACAGATAAATGATTTCATTTGCTATTGTATTTTGTACATCACTTCTTTTTGCAGTAGAGCCTTTATTTTAATTATGTGCATTGCACAGCATTCAGATTCATGCTTTTCAGCTGAAACTGGATTTGTGGGTGACAATGTCCTTTGTCGACCCAGTTTGTTTTGTCTCATTTTTAAGTTTGAGTCGGTCCATAATTCCAATAATGGCATGGACAAGAGAAAATACTAGAGGTGAAAAACAGAATGATTATTAAATCATGCCATGAATACCATTAATGCTGGCATATAAATTAAATTTTTCTTGAAAATAAGCATAGAATGTGCGCTAAAAATGTCAGCTGATTCATTCTCAGGCTAGTTATTGGTTATAAATAAAAAGTTTTTTTTTTTTCTGAGGAGCACTTATAAAACTTATACAAAAAAAAACAATAAAAATTAAGACAAATAAATCCTCTACTGAAAAGTTTCTTATTTAGCCTATATTTAAGTTTTTTAATCTTCATCTTCAGTATTAGTTTTTTAAAACTAATTAACTAGAAAAGAAAAATTAAAAAAAAAAAGGATTTCAATGTTATATCCCTTTTTCATGCATCGTGGCTGTTTCCTAGAGTGCTGCCAGAGTGGATACATGGATGGATGGATGGATGGAGGGATGGACAGATAGATGAATAGATAGATGTATATGTGACTTTATTATTAATGTGACAACTTGCCTTTGTTTCGTGACAGGATACTGAAGAAAAAGGATGGATGGGTGGTTGGATTGATGGATGGATGGATGAATGGGTGAATGGACAAACAGACAGACAAGGCAGATAGATGCATGGATGGATACATGGACAGATGGATGGATTGATTAATGGACAGACATGGATGATGGACGGATGGATAGACAGATAAACAGACGGATACATTGATGGATGAATGCATGGATTGACAAATGGATGGAGGTATGGACAAATAGGTGAATAGCCAGATAGACAGATAGATGGGGGTTTGAGCTTATGGATGGATGGATGGATGGATGGATGGATGGATGGATGGATGGATGGATGGATAAACAGACAGATGCATGGATGGATGAATGGATGGATTGACAAACGGATGGAGGGATGGACGGACAGATAGACGAATAAGCAGATGGACAGATAGATGAGGGTATGAGCTTATGGATGGATGGATGGATGGATGGATGGACAGACCAATAGATTGATGGGTGGGGTGGATGGACGGGCAGACAGACAGACAAAACAGATAGATGCATGGATGGATACATTGACAGACAGATGGATGGGTGAATAGATGGATAGATGGATGGATGGGTGAATAGATGGAGAGATGGGTGGATGAATGGACAGACAGCTGAAACATCCAATGAATCATATAATGTAACAGTCACAGGCAATACAGTGTTTTTGCTTTTGTCAGTCTGAAAAATAGCCTCTCTGATGAAGCCTTCAAAGAAAATGATATATAGAAGTGGAGATGTTCTCAAAAACGCAGCAGAAATATCATGTCTACAGTGGACTGTGTCTCTAACATAAGGAATGGGGGTTTTAGATGCTTTGCTGAGATGGACTGAGCGGTCCTAGAGCTTGACAGCCTGCACACATGCTTCTGATGAGATTGCTCAATGAAGCTGATCTGATGGTCTGTCTGGAGAAGAGAGCAAACTGGTTTCTGAGCACAGCAGTCTAGTTAGGTAGAGCACAATTGTGGTGGCTGCTTTGAAATATTTACTCAGATTTCACATTAGAAGCCACCTCGAGACCAATTGAGTCAAAATGATAAATTTTTAAGTCAAACTGGTACTGGTGAGCGCACTGTTTATTGCGGTAGCAGCTGGTGTCAGATGTATTTGGGCAACTTGGTCCTAGGAATTGTCTACTCTGTGAAACAAGGGTGCTTCAATATAGTTAACAAGTGATAAGACCTACCCTGGGTGAATCTCTCAAAACACTTTTTTTATTGAAAGAAATGTGTATTTTTATTCAGCAAGAATGTGATCAGAAGTGACAGTAAATATATTTATAATGCTATTTAAAAAGTCTATTTTCAAATAAATGCTGTTTCTGTCTATTCATAAAATAATCCTGAAATTTATTTGATCACGTTTTCTACAAAAATATTGAGCAGCACAACTGTGTTCAACACAGTTATAATAATCAGAAATATTTCTTGAGCTTCAAATCATCAGATGAATGATTTCTGAAGGATCAATGAAGACTGGAGTAATGATGCTGAAAATTCAGCTTTGCATCACAGGAATAAATTACATTTTTAAATATATTACAGTAGAAAAATAGTTAATAATATCTCAATATTTCTCGTTACTGTACTTTTTTATCAAACAAATGCAGCCTTTGGAGAGCAAAAGCGTATCGACCCCACACATTTGTACGGTAGCGTGTCTTTGTCATTAAGAAAATGTAATAACAGTAATGTCATTTGATCTCATTTTTCTCTTAATGTTAAGAAAACAGTTTCCATGTGTTTTTCCATACAGAATAGGCCTGTAAGCAATATATTTGAGGTGCAGATCAAAAATGAAGTAATAGAAGTACCTTGGGATTATTCTGGATAAAAATTTAAAATTTGATAATCATGTTAAGTACATATGCAAGAAGGTCAAACCAAACATAAATTGTTTTCATTTTATAAGAAGGGATTTGTCATGTCATACTGCAAAACTATACATGCATGCAATGATAGTTTCACATCTGTCATATCATGGTCACAAGCCTCTCCAACTAAATTAAAACCTTTTCTTTTTTTTCTTTTTTTACAAACAGGCAATGAAAATTATGGACTGGAAACCTATGAGATGGCATCATTGTGATGTTTTAAGAAAGCATCTTCTTGGCTTTGATAGTTTTATTGATTTTAATTATCTCAAACTAGTTTTTAAATGTCTAAATAATCATGTTTCACCACTGTTTTCTCAATTAGTCAGTAGGCGTCAAAGTTCATGGCTCATAGGGCGAACACACGAGCCACTATCAACGGTGACTGTCTTGTCCCAAAGTACAAGACCTCTTTTGTCAGTCTGCTTTCTCTCTAAAGGGGCCAAAACTCTGGAATGCTTTACCTACTAATTTAAAACTAGAGACTAGATGTAATTTTGCAACTACATGTCAACTTAATCTAACCCTAACCCTATCTACTAACACTCTAATGAGAGTTAGTAGACATGTAGGAGCAACGTTACTTATAGTCAACAGAATGTGTTAAAGGAACCATCAAAATAAAGTGAAACCGAGATATTTTCTGCTTACGATGCTTTTGCTTTATATCTTATGTATGTAAATACATTTTGGCATCAGTAATCATACGGTATATTTTCATTATCCCTTTGTTAGTATTATTATTATTACTTTGTCAGTATTGTTATTGTATTTTCTTTTTAAAAGCCTCCCGTGGACAGGTGTTGAAAATTAGCAAGTGTGCTATAACACCCAAGCAAATGCATATGGTTCGTCCAATGTAATTGTAATGTCCATGTCAAATAAAATAAAATGTAAAACATATCATTCTGTAATACAAATATATATATATATATATATATATATATATATATATATATATATATATATATATATATATACAGTATATATATTCATACATTATGGTTGTGTTGGTTGTACTTTTTTTTAAATTATTGAACCACCATTGAGAATAATTGAAATAAGAAAATAAGAATAAATGTGCTTGATGGTCATGCAAATATAACAATAATTTAACAACTTTTACTAAATCAATCTGTGAGACTTTACCATGTTTTACTCTTATCATTAGTTCTTCTGGTGTGTAGGAACGATCTGTCTTTTCTTGTTTCATCAATCTGGTGCTAGTAAGTTGTGTTCGGTCGGAACATGCTGTTTGTGTAGTTTAGTCCAAATAAAATGATCTTTTTGAACTGAGCAGGATTCTTTGAGGAAGCTGGACTAAAATATTTTATCTCACAAGACGTATAATTTGATTCCTCATCTTTGTTGTGGTAAAAAACTTTACCTTGAAATGTCTCAAATCTTTAGCAAACCGTTTGAAGCAACATGAGAGAATTGCATTGATATGAAACTGTATTTGTAACACAAACTGTTGTTTTGCCTTGATTTGTTTTTCTCACAGTTCAGCGGTGGGCGTGGGTTTCTATGGAAACAGCGAAACCAACGATGGAGTTTACCAGTTGACATACTCAATTTATAATGCCAATCACACACTGGGTGGCATTGGCAGTCTGGTAAGAGTTTCACTTCCTTCACCTGTCACTCACCACGTCTCATTTCATTGGAATAGCCTGAGGAACGTTTGTGATTGAAATTAAATCTGAATTTTGCCTGTTATATGCTACATGCTGAAAAACTAAGAGCTGGAGCCTCAGGGGTTTTTCGCTGCTGCTGTAATATCATGTGATGAGTGGCACCCACACACACACACACACACACACACACACGCAGGAGCGCTCACTTCTGCCACAGAGCTGTAGTCAGTAGTGTCTGTCCCCATTTTAACTTCCAGTGTTTTGAGAAGTTTGAGTTGTTGATTCTAGATGCAAACGCATCCATCTGGTGTGTATATTCATCCACAAGAGAAAGCAGTAAGCACTGAGAGAAGATTGGGATTATCTGTTCATCTGCATTAAACGGGATTAAAAATCTGTATATCCACGTCCACGGATGTGCTGGAAATGTTTGTGACAGGGTGAATGAGGACACCCACTACTGAACGACTATCACAGACCACACAATTTCATTTAATTTAATTTATTTTTAATTTAATTTAATTTTATTTTATTTTATTTTATTCAATTTAATTGAATTTAATTGAATTTAATTTTATTTAATTTTATTCAATTTTATTCAATTTTATTTTATTTAAATTTTTTACATTTTTTTATTTTATTTTATTTTAAATTTGTTTTTGTTTTTTTTGTTTTTTAACACAGGTATCTCAAAGTGTTCTGACGAGGATAAACAACAAAAAGAAGTTACAGGCTGAGAACATGTTGAGAACAGAGAAACTACCTTAAAATTAGAAATTGTAATATCGCATAAAACGGTTATCACCATGTGATAAAGAGAACAAAATGGTCACTTTCTGGGAAATTGGTGCAAAATATCTGTAATAAAAATGGAAGTTGCTGCAATTGAAGAAACTGTGGCTCTTTTTTCCTACATCACAAATGGCTTGCATCTCAGAGCGTGTAGACGAAGCGCAACATACTCTGTCATGTTATCTCACGTTCAGATGCCTGGTGTTTGTGAACGCAATCATTGTCAAGACGCTTCTGGGATGTCATTATAACAAATCATTCTGATGACAGACTCTGGTCGATCAACCAACATTTGAGATGCTGCGATGCTATTGGTCTGCTGGCTAGTCCAGTTATCCAATCAAATCCACAGTTGAGGCAAAATCATGTGAGTCTTCTTGTTGGTTTAATATGTATAATATAATGAATATATTACAATTTAGCTAATATGGTTTGAATGCACATTTTTAGAATTTATGTGCATCTCTTTGTTTCCATCCAGAGTTTTTTTTTTATCCAATATCCCAAAATGTGCATAAAAATAGGTGGATGGAAACATAGCTAGTGTAAGCATCAATGTGATTTTAATGCACATTTTTCATTTGAAAGATCTTCCCTTAAACCTTTTCTTTGTGTTATCGAATGGCAGTACATTTTTTTTTACGCTTTTTTTGAGGCAAAAAGCTGAATTTTTCGACTAATCTCAGTCTTTGTTGGAATCGGTGTAGATTAAGTGACAGGCTTACAAGTTCTTTGCTTTCCCATTAAAAACGTCACTGTGTCATCTATGCCGAGAATGCACTGTGCATAGGGCAATTCTTTGTATTTCACAGCAATGCTATTTAAAACAATCCACAAACAGTGTTTTCAGCAGCATGTCTCAGATGTGAGGGCTGTGTAATTCAACATATGGCAGGTTGAGTCTGCAAACAGAGCATTTGGCTGGAAGAACAGTTCTCTTCACACAGCCCTGATGTTCATTACCTGTGGTGACATCCTCTGTTCCTCTAATACTCTTCCTGCTGTCACTCTCTCTCTCTTCTAGTGTATCTTTGGCTCACTTGCTTATAATGCATTTCTTCACGGTTGGGCGGTCATATCTAAATGAGCTGTCTAGAACAGACTATTCACTGTTTGCTGTAACTAAAACAACATTCAGAATGTGAGAACAACAAACAGCCCTTGGCTTCAGTAAAATGGCATAAATCCAATTTCAGCTTTAGTGAACATCTCTTTTAAAATTGAAATGCAAAGAGGACCAGTCTGAAGGCCAAGCATGATTGCACAACTGAATTCATGAATGCTGAAAAGTGAGGAGGGAGTTTTAAGACCTGCCAAGCTTTTTAAATGGCTTCTGCCAGTGGTTGCGTGCCAGAAAATAGCTGTTGCAATCGTGAGTTAATCGGTGTAGCGATTGCCGTTTTGCATGCTTCTAACTTTATTTCATGCAGTGTCCACACCTTCCACAAGGACACTGACTCTAATTCATGAATGGTGCTTTTATGAATCTTAATCTTTACAAATCTTAATTACACTTCCACCATCTCAAAATTATGAGCTATAGAGCTATCATTCAAAAGATCTACATATTGCATTTCACTGAAACGAAAGCAGAATGAGCAATTATTGCCAAGACTAAGAGTTACCAGAAATGCCACATGGTGTCCTTTAAAAAGAGGGAAAGAAGAGGACAAATGGACAGACTCAAGCAAATTAAATGTTTTGTTTTTAGCATGCAAACACTCACGATGTACTGATCCATTATTAATGATTTGATGTCTAATAACAAACTTTAAAATGGATACAGACAACGTTCCATTTAGACAGTCTAGTGTAGCTTATTCTGGTTAAAATAAGATGTCTGACTTATGAAATGACTAGGGTTTAGGACTTGAACATTTTTATGGCACACTTATAGTGTATAATGTCATAGCTGTCTCCTATAAATGTTGAATAGAAAAACATGCACTGCTTTCTTCCACAATTGGTTTGATTGTTTGGTATGAACCTGAGTTCTACCCCTCTTTTTTACTGGGTCTCTTCGTAAATTCGGGCCAACAACAAAGGCTGTATTGTTCAAAGCAATAAGTGCAGAATATTTCATGGTCATAACTCTGCACCTAGGCAGGCAGTCGAATATCACTATGTCAAATGTGACCTGACAAAAGCCTTCTGAAAGTATAATTGATTCTCCTCCAGCTTCAGTGAATCTATCAGAAACAGTGATTGGGACTGAAGAAGCTGACTTCAAACTTGTTTGTTACTTTCTGAACAAGTTTTGAGGCTAGCACTTGTGAAAACCACCTTAATATTAACAATGGACGGTCAGCCAACACATCAGCTTACTTCCTGCCATAGATCATCTTCAGCTTTATGCCCAGTGGCATGTAGGGCAGCATCAAAGGTTTGCCTCAGACAGACAGGGTTTTGGGCCAGCTTCTGGGTGGTACCCCAGGTGTGGTTCAGGGCCTTCGGTTCTGCTTCCACTATTCGACACCAGGTGTTCTAAGGTCTTCCACTCATTCTCTCACTCTCTGGTGTCCAGAAGAGGGCAATCCAGGCGATGTCATCTTGTTCCCTCTGAATGACTAGTCCAATCCATCTCCATCGCCTTCTCGGATGGTTTCCATAATTTCTTGCTTGCACCGGGTGGGTATTTGTTGGTTAGAGATGGTTTTGTGCCAAAAGATTTGCAGAATTGTCCAATTCTTTTTGTGGAAGGTTGACAATTTGGTAAGATCGTTCAGATCTCCAACATTCAGAGCCGTAAAGTAGGATGGAAAGGACTCAGCTCTGGCACAGTCTCAATTTAGTGTGGGTGTTTTATTGTGAGGACCTCCACACATTGTTCAACATAAGATTCACTCACCTAAAGGATTATTAGGAACACCATACTAATACTGTGTTTGACCCCCTTTCGCCTTCAGAACTGCCTTAATTCTACATGGCATTGATTCAACAAGGTGCTGAAAGCATTCTTTAGAAATGTTGGCCCATATTGATAGGATAGCATCTTGCAGTTGATGGAGATTTGTGGGATGCACATCCAGGGCACGAAGCTCCCGTTCCACCACATCCCAAAGATGCTCTATTGGGTTGAGATCTGGTGACTGTGGGGGCCATTTTAGTACAGTGAACTCATTGTCATGTTGAAGAAACCAATTTGAAATGATTCGAGCTTTGTGACATGGTGCATTATCCTGCTGGAAGTAGCCATCAGAGGATGGGTACATGGTGGCCATAAAGGGATGGACATGGTCAGAAACAATGCTCAGGTAGGCCGTGGCATTTAAACGATGCCCAATTGGCACTAAGGGGCCTAAAGTGTGCTAAGAAAACATCCCCCACACCATTACACCACCACCATCAGCCTGCACAGTGGTAACAAGGCATGATGGATCCATGTTCTCATTCTGTTTACGCCAAATTCTGACTCTACCAACTGAATGTCTCAACAGAAATCGAGACTCATCAGACTAGGCAACATTTTTCCAGTTTTCAACTGTCCAATTTTGGTGAGCTCTTGCAAATTGTAGCCTCTTTTTCCTATTTGTAGTGGAGATGAGTGGTACCCGGTGGGGTCTTCTGCTGTTGCAGCCCATCCGCCTCAAGGTTGTGCGTGTTGTGGCTTCACAAATGCTTTGCTGCATACCTCGGTTGTAACAAGTGGTAATTTCAGTCAAAGTTGCTCTTCTATCAGCTTGAATCACTCGGCCCATTCTCCTCTGACCTCTAGCATCAACAAGGCATTTTCGCCCACAGGACTGCCGCATACTGGATGTTTTTCACACCATTCTTTGTAAACCCTAGAAATGGTTGTGCGTGAAAATCCCAGTGACTGAGCAGATTGCGAAATACTCAGACCGGCCCGTCTGGCACCAACAACCATGCCACGCTCAAAATTGCTTAAATCACCTTTCTTTCCCATTCTGACATTCAGTTTGGAGTTCAGGAGATTGTCTTGACCAGGACCACACCCCTAAATGCATTGAAGCAACTGCCATGTGATTGGTTGATTAGATAATTGCATTAATGAGAAATTGAACAGGTGTTCCTAATAATCCTTCAGGTGAGTGTATATCACAGTTTATAACAATTTTACACTTTTAATGTAAATGTTATCCAATAAAAGTTTAGCTAGGACTCTTCTTTAATCTTTTCCATTAATAAGTTACAACGAACATAATGACAAACATAAAACAAAACATGAGGGTATTGTTTTTTTAACCCTCTCACTTTTTAAAGGTGTCTTTGGTTACCTTTATTTAGTGAATTTTCGCGGGTGAAATCACATTTCAATAGGCTCAGAAATTCTATGTGAGAGTGAAATATTTCCCCACACAGAAGTCACACAAATTTGATGTGTTGACTAAGAGAAGTGAGTTCCTGTGCATTATAGATCCCTATATTATAGACAATGGACCTTTTTGCATGCTACATTTTGCTAATTTGGCCATGCAGAGAAATACAATTTCCATAAATATTTCCATTTTTAGAGCTTGCTGAATCTAATTGTGATTGATGACTGCATTTTGCTGTCTTGTACTGTTTCTTCTAAACTAGCTTCTTTCTGTCCCGTCTAGCCTTATTCTTAATTATCTGTCCTCAAAATAGGTGGATAAGACCCCTCACTTTGTGCAAAACTCATATTTCAAAAATGTTTAACTTGCATATCCACTGGCTTGGGAGAAACTAGCTCAATACCTGCCCACTTGAGATATCCCACTTACTTGGGGGATGTTACATTTGCAAAAGTCAGCTTGTCAAGTATGTGTGGACCCCAAATTTCTTTCAAATATCTATAATAATTAAACAAACAAAAAATTCTCAGCTTTATGTCACTCTCGCCACTTTGCTTCTTTGGCAATCCCATGATCACCCGTGCATGCCTCCCACTCCCATAGATAATTAATTGGAAACGGCCATTCATCTCTGTGCCAGCGTGGGACCATTAGCCTGCTAATAGTGATCAGCAATTTTCTTTGTCACTGCTCTCAGGTGGGAAACTCATTGGGTAGTATGCAGATCGGGCTGAAGGAGCATCTGGAGCGGTTGGATGAGATATTTTCTCCACGGGGAGACTACACCCAAAGCTTGCGCTTCATGCAGCAGATGGCCGACAACATTATCCAGCAGCTGACAGCCATGCCAGACACAAGGAAGGTGCAAGTGGATTTGGCAGCCATCGCAGACCAAACTGCATTCATAGAGTATTATAGGTGAGCTGCTTTGAGCTGGTGGGGTAAGGTTGGCTTATTTACTTCTTCGTGCATTTGAAATGTTTTACAACATCATGTCCTATGTCTTATCAGAGGTCAAAGACAGGTTGGCTCTATTTACTCTTGAGACTGCTGGTGTAGATGTGGGTCAGAAATGTGTCTGAATGCTCCAGATGCCCTTGCTCGTCAAACATGTGACCCTATTTTTCAAACTAATAGCCTTCTCAAATAGGGCTGTGTATTGGCAACAAAGTCACAATACGATATATATCACAATATGGGTCTGCACTAAATTTCACCTCAGCAGAATGTGGTATGAAAACTGTTTTATTAAACACTGCATACTATAGGGTCATTGCTAACTATAGAGAGTTGCCCTCTGTATTATGAAGGGCCTCTGTAGCACTGTATAACAATATGGCACAGGTGTCATGTTAATATTGGCCACTCCCCACCAGGTACAATATTCTGATTGTTTTCTTCTTCTTTTTTAAATCTTTCTCGTCATTAATGAGAGAACGCTTTTTCTGGCTTTCTGTGTTTTCACTGTTATACGGTAGGGGGCACTATTACGCCTTCTGAAAGAGTACTAAATCTCCTGATCAAAACCAGAGACAATTTATATGAGACATGCCACTTCCTCAATCCTCAATACAACTATATAGAGAAAACCCGTAACGCAAAATATGGCGGTTGTATACAAATGTCCCGCCCCTCCCGCTGGAAAGCCAATCGTCTGCTTTTAACAGTCAAGCCGGGAAACATTTAAGCCTATCGTCTGGTTCCACTGACGCATGCGCACAGTTGATGCTTGCGACAGCGGAGACGAGAACCCTTGCGCATGCGTTGTAAAGTATAACCTGTGGGGAAAAAGGCGTTTTAAACCTTATTTTGGGGCAAAGTCATCAAACTTTTTCAGCGATTTTTATCATATTTTACTGCTGTTTCTATACATGCAGTTTTTATGTCTAGTGAATAAAGTGTATAAGTGTATAACCAGTGAAAGTGCAGTTCTGACTCTCTGCCCATTCATTTAGATAGGAGCCTGGTCTTGTTAGTCCGAAATAGCTGCCCGGAGGCGTTGCCAAGATGGCGGCCGAGTGGCATGACTTGCCTAAAAGGACTTTGTCAAAACACATGCAAAGAAGCAGAAACAAGCAATAGCATAAAGTAGATCCAAATGTAAAATAACACGATCATCAACATTAATCAGCATATAAATCAAAACTATAATGTTACTGAATGAAATGTCAACCTAGAATGAGCTATAGGGCTGTGCAAGCTGTTGGGGTGTTGATTCGATCTACTCTGTCTATGTTTTGACCAGCCTTCTGAATCCGATCTGGATGTAAAAATCTTTGGCAAAAACAAGATTTTCTTTTTGCTCAAAATGTTCCTTTTTTTTAAGAAACTGTCTGTCGGAAGCTAGTTATTTTAGTTTATAACGTTTTAAATATGGATATTTTTCTTACACAAATGCACCGCTTCTCTTCAGAAGGAATTTATTTACGCCCCTGGAGCCGTGTTGTGTACATTTTTGATGGATGGATGCACTTTTGTAGGCTTCAAAATCTCATCCTCCATTCACTGCCATTATAAAGTTTGGACGGGCCAGGACATTTTTTTATAATAAAAGTCCGATTGTGTTTGTCTGAAAGAAGATAGTCCTATACACCTAGGATGGCTTGAGGGTGAGTAAATCATGGGGTAATTTTCACTTTTGGGTGAACTATATCTTTAATACTCATAGCTCTACTCCTCAAACAAATTACCCTATTATTGACCCTACTTCTTAAACGTGTACAAATGTTCAGTCTTCTGGCTCTACCCCTCAAACATGTGACCCTATTTTTCAGACATACCTTTTTTTTTTTTTTAATTAATTACTCCACAACCATGAGACCCTATATTTCAAACATTTTGCCCTGCTCCTCAAACACAGGAGCCTATTTTTCAGACTTTTGGTCCTGCTCCTCAAACATGTGACCCTATTTTTCAATCCTCTGGCCTTCTTAAACATGTGACGCTATTTTCAGACTTCTGGCCTTGTTCTTCAAACATTCAACCTTATTTATCAAGCATCTGGTCCTACTTCTTAAACGTGTCCCTTTTTTTCAAACATCTGACCTTCCTCCTCAAACGTGTGACCATATTTTTCAAACGCCTTACTTCTCAAATATTTGGTCCTATTTTGCATACTTCTGACCTAATCCTTAAACATATTATTCCTCAAACTCCTCAAACATTCTACCAAAATCAACCTGTTTTGAGTTGGAGAACCTTAAAGGTACCAGCTCTGGCCTACTTGTTTATCTTTATGGGCACTACTACTGTATCTCATGTGTACTAGGTTGCTTTTGGAGCTGTTAGTCTTGTTGAATTGATTTGTATGTCCTCCTAGAAGATTACATTTCCATTTGTAGACCTGCGCGTTATGAACTTGCAGTGCATGTATTGACAAGTAGCTAGTGTTTCAAACAGCTAAAGGACTGTGCTATTCAGCAGCAGCGCTCAAACCTCTCTTCCTCCATTACTCATGGGCAAATCTAATCTCCCAACCTCTGGACTCCCTTCCTTGATTCATCATACACCTCTGTCTCGATATATTTCGCTCGTTCTCTCCCTCTCTTTCTGTCTCAAGATATGTGAGCATTTTTAAGTCCTCATGGTGTAGGATTACTGATCAGATTGTGGTTTTCCAGACATTCCAATAGCACACAAAACCATGTAGACCTTGAATCTTACAGAAAATACAGCATATTACATGTGGCTTCAATTTTTTAGTTGGCTCTGACATTAGTAAGAAATCTGTGCCCTACTTATTAGGCCATTTTGTAAATCTTCATAAAACAATATTTATGAACTCAAACAGTACGTCTGATCATGGGAAGGAACACCTCAGTGTGAGCTGTTTGGCAGATTGTCCATTCTCATATACTAGGCTGGAGCTCATGAAATTCTTATGTCTATTTGGTTTGTTCAATTATTAATCGTGTAGATGGGAAACATAGAACGGAAGAATAATGTGAGTGCCATAAACACCCAATTTTAAAGTCATACTTAGAGACCTGCTGACAGCACGCTCCAACACACTTACATCACACAAGATGAATATTAATATTAAAGCAGTCAATTGATTCTTAAAAATGCAATTGAATGAGATGATACAGTTTAATTAATCAAATTATATGGAAATAATCACATACAAGCAATGTTTTCTTAGAAAGGCACTGAAGATAATTCTAAGACATTGTTATTATGGCAGACTTTGAATAAACATTATAAAAAATGGCTTAGTAAGTCAGTATGTTGTTTGTTTCCATATCATTGAACATAAGTCTATCATTGGGCTATAGTCCACAGCAATCCATTTTGAATAAGAGGGGCATAATTAAGTGCATTATATTTTCATCACAGTTTTTGTTTTTAAATAATTCCAATTAATGTACAAAATTAAAATGAAGGGGCCTAATTCATAACATGTGTATTTGAACATTTACTTCTGTCCTCATCTTTGTTTGCTTTCTTTCAGATGGTTAACGTACCTGCTGCTTCTGATTTTGGACTTGGTCATCTGTCTCTTAGCATGTCTGGGATTGGCAAAGCAGTCTCGATGGCTGTTCGCAGTGTAAGTGTGCTCTAAATATGTATGGTGTAGACACCTGGCTTTGGCAATTCCCTCCGTTATTGTAAACATAAAGCCATTTGATGTCAACATTGAGATGAAATATGTACTTGTATGCGAATGTATACAATGACTCAAATGTCATTTTACCTGTATTTCAGCATGTATATAATCCTTTCTCGTTTTGAATTGTTTGTTCAGTATTGCAGAGTTATTTATCTCTGCTAGCTTAAATCCCCTGACATAATCAGACCTCTGTGGAAAGACTCTGAGTGCATCAAGTGCGGTGGTTAGCCAGTCGCCAGCGAGCCCTGCCTTTCCTCTGTCTCTCTCTCCGTTTGCCTTATTGGAAGCTCCTTTTGATCCATCCCCACTTACCCCACTAATGCTTATTGATCTCTCTGCCCACGTGAGCGTGCGCTCGCCCTTAACTAATTACTACGTGCTTCCAATCCGCTTTATTGGTGCTTTTAAGACCATCTTCAGACGAGAAAGGCTGTTTGAGGAAACGTCGGCTCCATTTTCCATGGCCACCAGGGAGCCGTTTACCCCATTCATTCATCTCTGTCTCCTTTTGACTTCCTGTTTACTCACGTGATCACTCACATGCTCAAATGTTTGATCACTTTCTCATTGGTTTACATCTTCATTAATTTGTTTCTTACTACTTACTTAAGTTATTTACTTACGAAGCCTTTTGTAGGTTGATTTTTGAATGCTTCATTGACTTCAAGAATCTTATCATGATAGTACAACCTAGCGTTTATAATTATCAACATTATGATATGGAACAACATTCCACTCAACCAATTTGATTTCAGGGACAGTTGATGGCAAGTTTAGGCTTACAGCCAGGGTTAGGTGCTTCTACATCAGTGTTATTCACCATTATTTCCCTCTGATTTTAGGTTTAACTTATGGGTAGTTTTGTTGATATTCATTTACACAATCACAAAACATTTTTGTTATAAATGGTGTTTTAATACAAGTAGTATTATAGTTTAGTAGTATTAGTATCATAGTAGAATTCTGCAGGAACAGTGATCTAAATGTACAATTTGTTTCTTTTTAAAGATGCATTATATTTAACAGAATGCTCTATCACAGCCCTTTTGGGCTAGATTAGCTTAAATCTACATAAACACTTCTGTTCAAAAGTTTGGGTTCAATAATTGTTTTGAAATTAATTTATTAATGCTTTTAGGATTCATTAAATTGATCAAAAGTAAAAGTAAATACATTTATAATGTTAGGTTTTCTGTTTCAAATAAATGTTCTTTTGAACTTTCTATGCATAAAAGAATCATGAAACAATTGTACCACCAAAATATTAAGCAGCACATCTGTTTTCAACATTGATAAGAAATGCAAAGCAGCATATTATAAGGATTTCTGAAAAGTCAAGTGACACTAAAGACATGATTAATGATCCTGAATGATACCGCATGCATATACTGTACATGTTGCTGCTGATTGGACTGCAGCTCTGACACACCCACCAAACCAGGAAACATGACGTTCAACCCGGAAACTGTAGCAAGACGTTGCGCACCGTTTTGAACTTGAACGTGCCCCAGGTGACAACACTCAGACAAACGAGGACTCAACTAGACAAGAGGGCGTGGTACAGGGAACAGAGGAGCACATGGCCAACACAAACACAATTATATGTACAAGCACAACACCAACATAGAGACATGAAACAAAGACAACACAGACAAAGCTGCCAGGGCAGAACCCTGACACCTAAACTTTCGACCGGTAGTTTATAGTTTTACTTTTGACCTCACATCTAACTGTTATTCCTTCACTTTCTTTTTTCATTTCAGTATTATGGTGTGTGGGGTACTGACCCTGATCATGAGTTGGGCATCATTAGGAGCGGGCACGGCCACAGCTGTGGTAAGTTACTGCGTTTTCACACGACTGCTCACTTTAAATGTCATTTGATCAGTGTCCAGTGACCATATTAGTCACTTTATTCACTGACACTATCCTGGATTTTTTTTTTAATGTATTCTAAAAAACAATGTGAATGTTTGTAAGTGGGGGAAGAGTGAGCTGTGTGAAACTCTTAGGAGATTATCAGGGTTCAGTGACTGCATTTGTGTGTCTCGTGGTGCATGCCAGTTTGCAAAGCTGATTACAAAGCCCTGGTCATTTAAATTAGACAGTACGCTGGCTTAACTGAGGTAAACCGTTTTACTCTCTGTGCCACTAAACATGCCAATTTACTCATGTCTCGCCTCTGTCTTTATCTCTCCATCTCTCAGGCTGTATAATAATGACTGCAAACTCTATTGTTCTAAAGATGCTTTATATTTAGTCTTGACTTGTAATACAGTGATTTGGTGTGCAGTACATTACGCTTAAGTGCCTTGTTCATGAGGTCACAAATGTAATGAAGGGGGATCTCGGCTACTTTACACTTTTCTGTGACGCACTTATCTGACATCAAACATGCCCCTTCACATGAAGAAAACAAAGTAAATGTTGTTGTTTTTTCTTACAAATGCTGTGCCTGAAGCTATTTGCATTGTTAAGAATTGTTAACTTCTGTAAAACATGTAATATGATAAATGTATGTGAGTTCAATAAATTATAGTTATGTAAAGCAAAAACAAATGAGCAATCAAGCATTGCTGATATTCAGACCAATAGAGTGCCGAAGTTATGACGCCACTTTGTAGGCCAAACCGCGGAAGTGAGTTCGCATTTTAGCACTTCCGGTTCCCTCGCCCTGAAGTCTATGGGTTTTTTTAATGGGTTTTTCCAAATCGCCTGAAATAAGGTCTGTGGTTAACAAAGCCTCTAAATATTTTCACGTTTTGATCTATGACATAAAACACACCAGTTATAACCTGCTTGTGATTTTTTTTTTTACTTTTTACGTTATCATTGTATATTTAACGGCTTTATTTAGGCTTCAAAATGTATACATTTTGGATTTACTTGTAAAGATTATCTTGATAGACAAAACGTGTAAGGGTCACAATTCTTTGTTGAACACAGATCTTATTTTTTGCGATTTTCTAAAAGTCTATGGGGAAAATGCATAGCTTTTCGATCGAGGGAACCCATGCGCCGCTAGCTTCCGAGTTGTCCTACAAAGTGACGTCATAACTTCGGCACTCTATAGAGTGATTGCGAGTGATATTGCTTATTATATAAACACCACGTTAATATTTCACTAACTTAAATTTCAGCATTGGCAATTACTTTGTCTTTTTTTGCTCTGCCAACAAAAATGGTTCCAAATGAAGGTACAGCAGAATGACATTTCAATTCTGAATTCTGAATCCGTGTCTTTGAACAACCCAGTATGAAAGATTTAGTGACTCACTCATAAAGGCAGTTGTTTCACTCCGGAATCCTTTTTTTACCTACTAACAGAATAACTTGCTTATAAAGACATTCACTTGTCATCCCCTACTTTTTTTTTTATATTAGGTTGCTGAATACGAGAAACGTACACTGAATGCATAAACATCTAAAAAAAAATGTAACCCTTTTTAATGTATTCTGGGTGGGAATACATATATTCATATTAATATATATGAACAATAACACACAATTATGCCAAAATTTACGTTTTGTTGAGTATCCTCATAACATAAGAGCAGTCTTAAATGAACGTAAAGAGTTGTGAGAGAACGAGGCGCGTCATGTGCAGCAGCGGCTGGTCTTAAAGGGACAACAGCCAATAAAGCTTTCTGTCAGTAAAGTTAATCAAAGAGCAAAGGGGAAATTACTCACTGCTCTTGACTAAAGAACTTTTGAAGCTTTAATAAGGATTAGTCTATATTTAATCTATAATTTATGCAGTGCAGACTGTTTGATAACTTTATTCAATTTCTGTATATTGTTCTGTATGTGTTAAACAGGAAGGAAGGGCGTTGGAAAATATGACATTTATTATGGGTTTAGGTGAAGATTGTTTGAAGGTCACAAGACATCAATAGCTGTATTAGTATCAGTGATAGTAATACCTTCATTCATAAAAAGTAAAACAAGTATTTAAAATATACTGTGTTATGTTGTCTCTACATTAATTTAGAGATTAACTGTGAAATTATTACATTGTAAAATATGTAAACCTATAAAAATGTAAGTGTTTTTAATTGCGAATAATTGTGATTAATCACAGAAAAATGTATGATTAATCAAGTTAATTTTTTAATCGATTGACAGCACTAATATACATATTAAGGGTGCAATGGCTCAAATTAGCCTAATCGTGGTTAGGTTCGTATCTTGGTTTTAGGGTCACGGTTTCTCTACGATTCGGTATGTCCTGGGGAAAAAGGACTACTGTCAAATATAAATAAAGAAAATTATGACAAATAATCTAACTACAAGCAACAACACAAATAAATTCAATAGAGCAAAGATACAGATAAAATAAACATTGTTTTTCCGGTTTTGTCTTTTGTTGTTTGATTGCCATTAAACACACATCCTGCTGTCTGTCCCTTTAAGAGATAATGCACGGATCCAGTACACACTGAAAGATACACGCCTCCTCGACTCTTTCATTCACTTAAGACTAAACCGAGTATGTCTGCTAGGATACTTGCAAAGACGAGCATGTTTACAATGTTTGTGCAAATTTCTCAGTTGAAGCGCACGAATTGAAATAGAACTCAATATTTTCGCGCTCTTTGAGAGGGTTTGCGTGCTTCAGATGAGTGCGCGCACAATCTTCTCACAGCGCGCTCGAGTTCTCATTCGCGTCTTCTGGCTCTTAAATGTTTGAATTGGCAAGGCTTAAATGAGTTCAGTTTTAAACAGATAACAATGTGTGCTTTAAAGGGTCTCACCTGTCCTCGCGCATTATCAACACCCGGATGATGATGGCATAAATGACTAGTCGTATTCGAGCACACGGTACTCGCATTGAACAAAGTTTACAAAGAGTGAGTGTTTTGCCCAATTATTATTATTTTTTGGATCATCGCTGTTGTATTGTAGGAATACAGAATCCATCGATGTATCCATCGACAGAAACATGCATTAGCAAAACTTTGTCTGTTTTACATGCTGTTGGTTTCAATAAACCACATTTTATGCGTTGTCAGATTTAAGATAAAGGAAATGCGTGCCGAGCCGTGGATGGAGAACTGCATGGTTTTAGTCATTGAGGAGCTACACATGAGGCAGACCTGAACTTTACCATGAGCATGTTAATAGAGTTACAGCGACACTTCAATCAGGATGTCTGTGGGGAGCAGGACCTAAGACTGCTCAATAAGGGGTCAGACGTCAGAGAAAAGGTCAGGCCCCGCGTTAAAGTGGATTACTCCAGCAGTGCTTGACTACATCGATTTCTAAGAGTGGAAAGCATTGCGTGTGACTTGCACGCCTCCATTCAACTTTTGTTTTGTTTTTTTATTCAGAGAAAATTTCCTATTGGAGCCCTATGTGGACCACCCTGATTGATTGATTGATTTTGAGAAATAAATAAATTGAGCATTAAAAAGGAAATTTAACAGTAAAAATGTAATCAATTGATTAAAACACAAATCAATGATAGCGATGGATAGGAAGCAGTAGACAAATAAAATATATGAGGGGTGTACAACTGTTTCTTAGCGGGGACACTGCCTTCACCTGCCATGTCTATCGGCTCGCTTTCAGGTTAAACTTTCCGCGACTGCGGTTATAGGTTGCCAGGTTGAGGTGACAAACGGGTTAAAATTGTATACGGTGTGTGGATTGTGTGAATATAATGCATTTCTGGCAACTAGTCAACATTAGACAAACATACTGGTCTGATTATTCATAAAGGAGTTTGGGCCATGCAAATGACTGGAGTTTCCCGGGAGAAATAACAAACCGGGAGGGGTCCGGGAGATAGGGCTAAAAAACGGGAGAAACCCGTGAAAAACGGGAGTGTTGACAGGAATGCTCGACACCCTTGCCTCATTTAGTAGGCTAAATGTGGTTCAATGAATATGCAAATTAGCCCCGCCTCCACTCACTCACACCAGCTCAGAGATCCACTCGTTGACGATCACACATTGACGTGATTGGTTGCTAGGTAGTTTGTGATGTCAGAAACACCAGCGATTTCAAGACTGTCTTTGGTTCACTGCAGTTTTAAGGAGAAAATACTCAGCAATGGTGTTGACTTATGAATTTGCACATGGTTTGTCCTAAAGCATATTAAAAACACCACACAGACATACAAATAATCTTAAAAAGCTTGATTTTCACCACAGGGGGACTTAAGAATTACAAATTAAATGGTTTTCAAATGATCAATGTTTTTATTAAGTTCTTATTTTTGATTATTAAATTATTTACTTATCCTCATGTCTATATACCTCATGATTGGTTTAGTTGATTAGTTATTTTTGTTTTGTAATTGATTTATTGATTTCTTATTGATTTATCGATTATTCAAATGATTACTGAGTTCCCACATTACTGCACGTAGTCTCAAATACATAGCAAATCCAAATTCATTGCGCATTTTAGATTTTACAAGTCGGATGTATTTATTGGTCCTGGAACGACAACATTCTGGTCCAACAAACACCTAACTTTACAGAGGAAATGATTGATAATATTGTTGCTCAAGCCCCAGTGCCTGCGCTAAGCCTAATGCTAAAATTAAAATCTGGTTGTTTTGCCAACCAGATCTGAATGCATGAATGAAATTTCACAACAATTTAATTAGAAACAATATTTAAGACATTTTCCCTTAAGAAAGATTCAGTTAAAGGTTTGTTCTTTTCGTTCTTGTCGCTGACACCCACTAATTCAAGCTTGGCCATCCACAGATCTTCACAATACAATTTTCCCCTGTGTGACTGTGAACAGCTCATATGGTCCTGACATTCAGTAAAGGTCTGGGGTTAAGATGCATTTTGTTCGATCGGATCACAGGTGGATGACACTAACTACAGGTGTAAACGGGGGTCTAAAACACATTTTACCGGATTGCTTTTTGCGGTGTAAACGTTCATGTGATTGAATGTGTTTGAACAACCACAAAAGACCGCCTTTTCTCTGCCTACTGACGTAATGCGTAAACATTATGGGAAGCTCACCAGCCAGACGGGATTTAAACTGTGTTGCGCATTTTCTCCCACCCCTAGTCTTGTATGTCAAAGCAGAAACAAAAGCTGCTGCTCTCCTTGTGTTTTTCCGATGTCTACTCTTGCAAATATCACATCCCAATATGTGTGAACGCTGCACAAATTATTTGTGGCCTCTCAACATCAGAATTGCCCATGCAAATTTGTTATTTGTTCTGTTCTAGGGCACCAGTGACTTTTGTGTCTCTCCTGACAAGTTCATTGTCAATCAAACCAAAGACTCCTTAAGTGCGGGTAAGTAATATTTCATTACTTCATATGCCATGTCCTTTCCACGAACCAGATCTTTTGGCATTTTTAAAGGCATATTCATCCACTTTTATGCCATTTTATTTATTATAAACGCTACAACAACAACAAAAAAGAAATGTCCCATTTTCAGGATACTGTATTTTATAATATCATTTTGTAAAATCCAAATAACCTTTAGAGATCTTTATTTGAAAGGGTTTAAACTGTTTTTCATGTGTGTACAATAAAGCATAAACAATTACTGCACATGCACCAGTGGAACAGTCCATTAGACACTAACAGTTTACAGGCGGAAGACTCAGTTACAATGTAGGACACTAAAGAGATCTTTCTACTGACTCTGAAAAACACCGGAAGAAAGATGCCCAGAGTTTCTGATCATCTGCATGAACATGCCATAGTCCTGCTGAAGATGTGAACAGAGCAATAAACTGCATGATGTAAGACAGTGAGACTGTGCTACAGGGAGAGAGAAAGGACAGCTTATCCACATGTAACCATGAATATGAGAACTTGCAGATGTCTTGGTGGAAGAGTGTAGTAACATCTCACTACAAGAACTGGCAGATCTTCTTTGGTCCATGAGGATGAGACGCACTGTAGGCCTTAAAGAAGCTGGTGGGCATCTCATATTGAGCCCTCCTTTGTTCAGGGACCTACATTTACATGGTTCAATCAGAATTAAATCAATCCGATTGATGAATCCAAACTGATGTTTGAACAGGAAGAACAGCTCGTTCCGTGCGTCACACGTCATTACGATATTTCAACGTCATTGTAATAGCCCAGTAATTTGGGTCCGGAATCTCAGCACATAGCCTACCTGAAAAGAAATGCTTTAATTGCGAGATATAATGTCAGAATTGCGTGCGATAAAGTCAGAATTGTGAGATATAAACTCGCAATTCTGAGGAAAAAAGTCAGAATTTCTCAGTCAGTTTATTTCTCGCAATTTTGACTTTATAACACGCAATTGCGACTTTATATCGAGATGTAAACTCGCAATTGTGAGATAAAAAGTTGCAATTATCTTTTAAAATGTTTTATTTATGTGTCAGAAACAAGCTTCCATAAAGGTAAGATGTGTAATTAATTGATCACGTTGTTTCACATATTAAGCATTACATCATAACACTATCTACATACAGTGTTGGGTTAGTTACTCAAAAAAAGTAATTACTACCAGTACCTACTAATTACATCATTAACAGTGTAGTTAGATAACTGTATAGGCTATTTACTCTCTCTGAAAGTATTGCATTACTTATTACTAATTTCTGTCAAAACCTCAACTGGTTGATATCAAGGATAGACATAAATTATATAAAATTGCACAAATTATTCTTGAGCTGACCAAAGTATTTTGATGTTAAATCCACTATTGTTTTATATAGAATTGTTCTATACAGTGTTTAATGCAATCACATTAAAATTGACTGCAATCCCTTACTTAACCTTTTCAAGGGAAAAGTAAATAAATGCCGGAAATGAATTACACCCAACACTGGCTACAGATAATACATATTACTATTACTAGAGATGTGCACGAGCACGACGCCATATTCAATAATGTAAACAACGATCAGTCATGAGTCAGATAGGGACCTCGTTCTTCATTTTAGAATTACAACAATTTTCAGGCACATTCAGCACTTATGAGATGAATAAACACTGAACGCAAATTAATCCTACATATACCACGCAATCTTTAGACAGACTCTTCAAAATATTTCAAATACACAGTGCGGTAAAAATCGTGACACAGAGTGCTGAACTCTTGTGCCAGTTCACAAAAGTTAATCTGCAAGGACCGTATATTATTACATGCATTATTTTTAAAGAACGTTTCAAGAATTGCTCTTTCATTCTTACGAACTTCTTACACTTTTATTTGAATAAATCCCCTAACTTGTTCCTTAAGAAGGTTTTTGTGACTCGGGGCCCCTGAATGTTGACTTTGCTTGTGTGTCTCCTGCAGATATAGTGCACTATTACCTGTACTGCAGCCAGAGTCTTCCCAATCCGTTCCAGCAGGTAAACCATTCAATTCCTCCCTGAACTCCTGACGCAAGCAATTAACGGAGCTCACAGATTCATTTGACCTCTAATTGAAGCCAATACCCATGTTAAAGCCATTATAGCGTTTCTGTACAAAAAAAAAAAGACAAAAAAAATCTGCGTGGCTAATTTAATTATGAATAGGCGATATGAAAATAAACTTTGATCAAAGAGAGTCTCTTTTTGTCTGTAGTTTTGGGATAATTCGATTTGTCGGGCTTTCTCGCGTCGCCTGTGGGAATCCTACAAAAGCTTTTCCACTGATTTAGACGTTTATTCTGTGCTGGTTAAGCTCCTGTTTTGGATGATCATCTATTACAGTAAACGTTCTGAGGGGAAGCAAATATAAGTCAGATGTAACCATTAACCAAATTTAATCCCTTAATGAGTGTAAATGCACATCCTCAGGAGGGATTTCTTACTAGCCGTTGCATTAGCATTAGCATAACCTATGGCATGTCTGTGTAGTAAGCCTCAGAGATTTGACTGCTTTAGCTCACATGCTTTGCTGTTGTTTCTGTGCTGCAGTCTCTGACCGTCTTCCAGAGGTCTCTGACCACCATGCAGATACAGGTGCAAGGTTTGCTGCAGTTTTCTCTCCCTGTGTTTCCGACTGCAGAGGTGAGAGTGCTGTCAAAGATACATGAAATAAAGAGTGCTGCATCACATTCTGTACCTCCTTTTTCTCCAAACATGATTGATTTCCCCTATATGAATCATTTCAGAAAGATCTTCTAGGAATTCAGCGTCTCTTGAACTCCTCAGAGTTCAATTTGCACCAGCTCACCGCCTCGCTGGACTGCCGTAGTCTTCATAAAGTGAGTCATCTGTCAACTAACAGTTTGTTAGTCTGAATCTGGAATAGCCAGACTTTTGCACTGTAAAAAAAAAAAATTTCCTGCCTTAAACATCCAAGTTGATTGTACTCAACTTAAAGTCATTTCAACTTAAATTACATTAAACTGACTCTTAAAATAAATGAGTTGAATCTTATTTAACTTTTTGTAAAAAGTTGAAAGTTGCTTAACTTATTTTGATGAGTTAAAGCAATGTAAAAACATACAGTATGTTGTCATAACTTATTGATCATATACTTTTTTACTGTGAACCTATCATGCTGTAAATTCAGCTTTGATCATAGAAATAAATTACACTTCACTATATATTCACATAGAAAACAGCTGTTTTAAATTGTAATAATATTTCACAATATTACTGTTTTTTTTTTTTTTTAATTATCAAATAATTGCAGCCTTGGTGAGCAGAAGAGACTTCATTTAAAAACATAAAAAATCGTACTGATCTAAAACTTTTGACCGGTAGTGTATATTCACATATAAAACATTTTAAATTGTAATAACATTTCACAATATTACAGTTTATTTTTTCTTTTGTGGGTATTTTTAATCAAATAAATGCAGCCCTGGTGAACAGAAGAGACTTCTTTTAAAAACATTAAAGGATTAGTTCACTTTTTAAAAAACTTTTGCTGATAATTTACTCACCCCCATGTCATCCTAGATGTCCATGTCTTTCTTTCTTCAGTCGAAAAGAAATTAAGGTTTTTGATGAAAACATTCCAGGATTTTTCTCCATATAATGGACTTCACCGGGATCCAAACGGTTCAAGGTCCAAATGACAGTTTCAGTGCAGCTTCAAAGGGCTTTAAACGATACCAGACGATGAATAAGGTCTTATCTAGCGAAACGATCGTCATTTAAAAAATAAATAGAAAAGTTTAAGTTTTATAAGCACAAATGCTCGCCTTGCTCCGTTCTGTGATGCTGTTTTCGTGTGCGTATCCTGGGTGTTTTAATATTAAAAAGGCTCAAAGAACATTTTCGTCAGGACAGAAGCGTGACCTTTTCAACGTAATTGCGTATTACGTGACGTCACGAACGCGCATCACAGAACGGAGCAAGGCGAGCATTTGTGCTTATAAAACTTAAACTTTTTTATTTATTTTTGAAATGACGATCGTTTCGCTAGATAAGACCTTATTCATCGTCTGGTATCGTTTAAAGCCCTTTGAAGCTGCACTGAAACTGTCATTTGGACCTTGAACCGTTTGGGGTCCATTGAAGTCCATTATATGGAGAAAAATCCTGGAATTTATTTCTTACTTTCTTTTCGACTGAAGAAAAAAAGACATGGACATCTTGGATGACTTGGGGGTGAGTAAATTATCAGCAAAAGTTTTTTTTTAAGTGAACTAATCCTTTAAAAATCGAACAGATCCAAAACTTTTGACTGGTAGTGATTTTTTTTTTTTTTTTTACGTATTCCCCTGTGGCGTCTCGCCTTATGAATAGGCTCATGTTGATCTGACAGTGTTCTGGTTGTGCAGGACTATCTGGAGGCTCTTCTGGGCGTTTGCTATGACGGTGTGGAAGGCCTCCTGTATCTGGGCCTGTTCTCTCTGCTGGCAGCCTGTGCCTTCTGTGCCCTGCTGTGTACCGTCCCACGAGCCTGGACCCTCAACGCCATCAGGTACCATTCCTGTTGTGTCGCTGCGGTGCATGGCACCGATCGATGTCGCTGACAGGTGCTTGGTTGTTCCTCAGGGACAGGGATTATGATGATATGGATGAGGAGGACCCCTTTAACCCTTCGAGGCGCATCAGCGCGTATAACCCCGGCCGAGCTCAAGTTCACAGTTTCTGCAGTTACAGCAGCGGCATGGGCAGCCAGACCAGCCTTCACCCTCCGCTGCAGGCCACATCCAGCACACCAGAGTACATGTGAGTGCGTGCGTGCGTGCGTGTGTGAGCTGTTTTCTCTCATGCTTGACCCCCTTATCTTTCCTCCTCTCCTGCAGGAACCAGTCCATTCTGTTTGAACGAAATCCTCGCTATGAAAACGTCCCATTGATTGGGAGCGGATCACCACCACCATCGGTATTTTGATTTTTAATCTTACCGACTAAGTTTTACTCAATCCTTGTATGTTCGATGAATTTCACCAACTATGGATTTTTTTTTTCAAAAGGATTTTTCTTGGAGAAAATAAAATTGTTAACCGGTAATTCTCAACTCTATGAGGTAGGGACCTCACAATCTGCACGGGCCTGATAGAAATTCTGGCTTCGAATGAAATCAAAGCAGGGCTGTTTTTGATTCATTTTCATTCATAATTTAGCATCAACAACTAATTGTAATCAGTATTCCCATTTCAATCTGTCCATTTAGGACAAAACTAAACCAAAGTTTTTAATATTGTGATACATCATGATGCGTATCAGTATCATATCTTTAGGTTGTGGTTGATGTTTGGCAATATTCCATGTTTTCCACAATTACACTTTTTTCCGCAGATCATGGAAAATATTTTGGGTCTTTTTTTATTTATTCATTTTTAGGCAGTTATTCCTTGATCACTTATACGCTACTGTTCAACAGTTTGAGGTTCAGTAGGATTCTTTTTTAAAACAATAATAATGATTTTATTCAGGAAAAGGAATGGTTTATTGATGTCCAAATATGAACATTTCCTGATTATTTACTCACCCCCTGGCCACCCTAGATATATATTACTTTCTTTCTCCAGCCAAAGAGAAATTAATGTTTTGAGGAAAACATTCTAGGATCTAATGCAAGTGAACTGGGATAACATTTTTGACAGTCCAAAATCCATATTTAGACATGCTTCAAATAGCCCCACACAACCAAATCAGCATATTATATTGATTTCTGAAGGATCATGTGACACTGAAGACTGGAGTAATGGCATTTAAAATGAAACATATTTTACAATATTACTGTTTTTTTTATCAAATAAATTCAGTCTGGATGAGCATAAGAAACTACTTTTAGAAACAATAAAACCTTTGAACGGTAGTGTATATTCACAATAATCAAGTATAGCAGATCTTTTGGCATGAATGAAATCGTTCTGGTACTCGAGCGATTGCATGTAGCTTTGTGTGGTTGTGGTGCACAAGATCATGAGAACTGAAGCTTTACAACAGATATGGAGCATTACTGCCCCCTAATGTTACATTTTTTTAGTGGAGTATCAGATACAAAGGGAAATAATGAGAAATTGCTATTATTATTAATGAACATGAATTAAAAACAGCCCTGCTTTGATTTAATTCGAAGCCAGTATTTCTATCAGGCCCGTGCAGATTGTGAGGTCTAAGATGAATCATAAGTGAACGGGTGTAATGGAGAGGATCATCTTCTGAGTCGTGTTGGCGTAAAACTCATCACAGGACAGTCTTCTGTCTAATGAACCGATTCCCTGCTTCATTTTGAACTGTCAAGACGCTGTATTCACACAGAGATATTTTACAGCTAATTGAGTTCTTTTCCTGTCTTTTATCACATTTGAAGTTATATCCCCAGACATTTAGAAACAGTAAGTGAGCCCACTGCCCTCCTCCCTATTGTGCTTCTACCTTCCTTCAACATGCCTTTGTCCTCATTTCCTTCATCAGACGACATCTTCACCCAATCCATAAACATTCTGTACGTCCCTATAAAACCTAAGGGCACTGAGCAGTTTTTGAGGTTGTTGTCTTGTGCTTTTTTTTGCCTGATATTCATCAGTGTGTTTTCCCGCTCAGCTCTTTTCCTGCACTAATACATCACCTGAAGGCTTGTTCACACATACAGATACAGTGATTTTATTTCTGGAGGTTTCCAGGCATTACTTTTGAATTAATGCCCAATACATGGGCAGAAACACATCATATAGAGCAGATAAATTGCTCCCTGTAACTTCTCCATCTTAGAGACATCCACGGTGCTTTGGGACGTTGTAATTATGACGTCAGGTTTGTTCAAGTCACTTTGGTCGAAGCAAGATGGTGGTGTACCTTATTTATTAACTACAACAAACAAATAGTTTTTTTTTAAAAAGTTTTTTTAGCAGAGTCTACTAATAGTGAAACTGGAAGCACGGTGCCATCATTACCTCGCTGGTGACAAATGTCATGTAGCTGTCAAGTTGTTCATCTATTTTTCAGATAAAATAGTCAGAGCAGCGCTGACAACACGTTACTGTGTGTTTTGAGAGCGCGGGAGAAAGAGAGTATGTCCGTACATAATAAAAGGTAATTTTGCGGCAAAAAACATGGAAATAAGTAGTTTTTTTAATCCTATTGTTTACTATATTTATTTGTCCGGTCAGTGTCGTTGTTGGTTTTGGTTCTTTTGCTGTTGTAGTCTGTAAAGACCTTGAAAATGACTGAAATCATTTGGCGAATGGATATAGAACTGTAATGCGGTCAAGAACTGCCTGGAACTACTTTAGTCGTGCATTTCCCTGAAAATAATTGCACACCTTAGAACGTTCGTCAACCAATCAGATTCAAGCATTCAACAGCCCGTAGTATAGTGTATAATATTATGTTTTTATATTTATAATAATACTTGTGCCCTTTGTGCATGTAACTTGGCTAGAAAAAGCATGATATAATAAATAAAAAGTAAATAAATTATAATTGTAGTGTACACTAACTTCTAAATACAATCTTTCCAACATGACTTGAATGCACCATCATCTACACTATCTGGCAGGAAACAGATCAGTCAAAGGCTGCATTTGCCCCCTATACCCTATACAATGTGCCCCCTATACCCTTAAATAGTGCACTAGAGGGGACAGCCATTTGTAGTGGTGTCCGAAACCGAGTGCACTCATTCAATCCCACAATGCCCCACAATAATGAGTGTACAACTGATGTACCCTTAACATATAGAGAATACCCATAATGCACTGTGAGTCGCGCTCTGAATGAATTCCCACGTCTCGCCAGAATATGGCGCCTGCAGCTGAATCATCCATCCATTTTGCAAACTGCTGCTCCAGCATAATATAATACATTTTGTTTTTATTGACCATTAAATTCTTTAATTAAAGTTTATACATTAGTTTTAATGACAGAGTTCAAGATAAATCTTTTCATCGTACTACTGGAGCTGTTTGCTAACTTTCAAATGATTATTAAACGCCAAGCACAAATTATGCTATCCAGCGCACTCAGTGTCCGAATTAACTCACTCGTTTTCATTCACTCTTGAAAGTTTCAAGTGAATTATATTTGTGGAATAATGTAGGGAATAGTGAATGAGGGTATAGGGGGCGATTTCAAACACAGCACTTTTATTGGTCACTGCACTGCTCATTTGCATAAAGACGCTGGACACGCCCACTCCGCATCACAAAAGGTTGCTTTAGCTCATTTTGCCTCAGAGTTTTCTCACTGTATGCGTGCGTGAACAAGGCTTGAGGGTGTTTTGCCTGTGGCTTTCACACATGCCATTATCCAAAGGCTATCAAATACAGTGTTTATCTTCCTGTTTCTTTATCAACTGCAGTATTCACCCAGCATGAGGACCACTTACCTGTCCATGACTGATGCCCAAATCAGACACTTCGGGACAGACTTTCAGGTGTAGGTTTTCTGGGTCCTCTTCCCAAAGGAGTCTCTGGCAGCGTGAGATGAAGATTAAAATCACTCAACGTCTTCGAATAATCTCAAAGGACACGTGGATGGTAAAGCACAAATATTTCATGCGCATTAAAGGGAGTTCTCAAAGAGAACCGAATGCCATCCAGACCTTTAAAGTACTCTTCTCATCTAGAAAGGCAAAGGATACCTCAGAGGTTTATGGGTGAGCTCTGATCACGTGTAAATATTCGCTTATTCTCTTCAGGGGCTCGTCAGATCATTGATTTAATTGTTTTCTGTGACAATAATGGACTGGATCAGAAAAATATCTTAAAGGGATAGTTCACCCAAAAATGAAAATTTAGTACTTACTCACCTTCAAGTTCACCCAAACCTTTATGAATTTCTTTCTTCTGCTGAACACAAAAGAAAATATTTTGAAACCAGACTGCTGATGAGCCCCATTGACTTCGTTAGTAGGGGAAAAAAAATCCAAAACTATGGAAGTCAATGTGTGCCGTCAAATGTCTGGTTACTGGCATTCTTTAAAATATCTTGTGAGTAAATCCACAGGTTTGGGTGAACTATCCCTTTAAATGTCTTCGCAAAATAATACTTAAGCTTAGGTTATGCAAATGGCGATTAATAGCTCAAATTAATCGCTTCACTTAAAAAAGAAAGGAAATTTACCACACAAAGGCCTTGAGCTCCATAATGAGCCTTAAATGAATATTTCTCAGTACTGGTTAATGATGTAGCCCAAGAGAAATTATCAATTGGGTGGCTTTCTGCGATCTGACAGACTAAATGATCTTGAATATATTTTGCATGAGGAACAAGGTGTTTTGTTTGGTGCCTCTCGTTAAATATCTACTTCTATGTTGTGATCATGTGACTTCGCCTCGTGAATGTCTTTAAAGTCCAAATAGGTCTGCTAATCATTCCAGACGAAATTCACGAGGCTCACAGCACACAACAAAGATAAATACGAGTCATTTTCTGCAACAGTAAACATGGGGATGAACAATTTGGATATGGAAATCACTGACAGACTATAGTTTGTTTGGTTCAAGCTTCTTGATGTTGTTTGTATGCTTGTGTACTCAAACTAGATCAAACAAAGCTGACGACGCCTATTTTTCTAGGTTAAGCATTTTTGTGTTTCTACGGATGTACTGTACTGTAGATATGGCCATTTCTAAAGAAATGTCTTTATTAAGGTTTATTTTTTATTTTATTTTTAAATTCTCAATATACTGCTGTTTATACAGACAGCTGTTTATGATCCAATGAATGAAAAAGATTTAAATTAGATTAGATAAATGTTGAAGTCTACCACTATTGTCTTTATTTGTCTACATTTCAAAAGTGCTGTTTTTAATTGTTTATGTAATGCATTTTTTTGTGTCATTTAATTCAATAAATATTTTGTATTATTAATTTTTTTATTAAAAGTCATGTTTTAGTATTCTTAATTCATGCTTCATGTCCAGTGCTCACTGTGTGAGAATATGGTTTGGTGTGAAGGAAAAAATATTCTGTCAACCAAATATTTTTTTGTAGATCTGAAAAATAAAGAAATAATATATATTAGATGGATAGATAGATAGATAGATATTTATATATAATATAAATTATTATATAATTATGTAATTTATTTTTCCTATACAGGCTATATATATAAAAACTTACAGAATGTTTCTATTTTTTTTATATATAACTCTTATTAATATTTACAAATTTTAAAGTGTCATTAATGTAAAACACAAAATCAAATATTCTATATAAAATTGTATTTTGACAATTGAGTTGAATAATTCAGTAACCGATGACGGGCAAAGGAGAGTCCCAGTAAAAGAGATTTATCTGAAAGGTAAAATTATTCTGACATATGCATGGCATATGAGTATTTACTTGAATTGCCCATATTTTAATTGAAGATATGTCATAAAACATTGATATGTCCACAAATCCCTAATTAACAAACAGACACGAAAAAAAAAAAAAATGTCATTGCATAATGCAATGTCATAGATCACTATTTTCCAGAGACACAAAATTAGATAAATTAACCTCAAAACCGTTTCTCCTGACTAAATCTCACAAATGTTGATGAAATGATCAAATTAAAAATAGCGTGCCCATTCATCAAAGGTGCTGAGATGAGATTTTGTGCTAACTATGCTCAGGAAAATAAATTATAATTTTTCCCCGTGTTACCCTCAGAGCTGGCCTGAGGCATAAGCGAACTAAGCGGCTGCCTAGGGCCCCCAATCGAGTGTTTTTTTTATTATTATTATTTTATTTTTTAACATTTTTACATATTAAATAACTTAAACAAGTGACATGAATGAAGGAATAAATGAATGTCATTCATACACCTGTACAAAGCGAAAGAAAGGGGGCGCCAAATAGTCTCATCATGGACGCTAGAGGGCGCAGCTGAGGGCCTCCATAAACACAACACACGCTTAAAGAGCCGTATGAAACAGCTGAATCAAAAACGCCTGACACGACGGAACACATCTTCCCTATGTGTTTTGAAGTAAAGAGCAGCTAGCATTTCAGATGAGATGTTATATTAGAAGAGAGGCGGCTATGTGGTGGTTTATTCGCGATGGGAAATGTTTTCGGCAGACAGAGACTCACCAGTCGAGTGACAGAGCAGGACAGGGCGATATTGGTAAGATGATCGATCAATCAATAAGTCGATCAGCATCATCACACTCTCACACACGGTCGTTGCATACACGTGTAAACATACTACAGCCTACTGTAGTGCTTCTTAAATGAGTTCATACTGAACTGCGAATGAAAGGATTAGATCAGCTGTCCTACTTCACAGAACACAGAATAGATGTCTGTAGAAACGAGTGTATTACAGTATGTTATAGAACACAACAGAACAGAGTGTAGAACAGAGTAGAACAGATCTGCGTCGATTATTGAATAGAAGAGAGTCTAGTATAGTATAGTATAGAACAGAACAGTACATTATAAAATAAAGTTCTACAACAGAACACAGTCTATTAAAGAATAGAGTAGAACAACAACTTTTGTTGAATAGAATGAAATGGAATATCAATTGTAGAACATAATGTATTAGAATAAAATGCAACAAGTGTAGAATACAGGTGAACAGAGCTGTATATAATAGAATACAGGTGTAGAACAGATAGAGAGCAGAACAGATCTGCATCGATTGCAGAATAGAGAACATAATGTTCAAGAATAGAGTTTGTTATAGAATAGAGTAGAACATATTTTATTGAATAGAATGAAATGGAATAGTATAAATTATAGAATAAAATGTATTAGAATAAAATGCAAAAAGTGTATACAGAATACAGGTGAACAGAGCTGTATGCTATAGAATACAACAGAACATGTACAGAAAAGAGAAGAACAGATCTGCATCGATTATAGAATATAGTAAAACAACAATATGTCAATAGAACATGTTCGTCAATAGAGTTTATTATAGAATAGAGCAGAACATTATTTTATTGAATATAATGAAATGGAACTGAATCGATTATAGAACACGATGTTTTAGAATAAAATGCAACAGAATTGTATTAAGCAAAATAGAATTACTATTCTATTTTTTACTATTTTTTCTTACTATTACTATTAAGCAACTATAGAATAATGCGTAGAAAACAGAACAACGTTTAATAGAACAATATATCATTTAGATTTACTGTCAAATTTATAGGCTATTCTATTCTACTACACTAAAATGTAAATATAAAAAAAAATATTAAGGGTTCTGACTTAAGTTTTTAAATGAATAAAAGTATTTAAAGTAATTCAATTATTAATGCTATATGATATATTTTTTATGTATTAAATGTTTTATATAATATTTACAGTGCTAAAAATGCATAAATTCAACGTTTATTTCCCCCTCCTCGATAACTATTGTTTATTCAATATCAAATAATCACAGTTTCTATTAATAAGACAAGACAAGCAGCATTTTCAAAATTACAGAATCAATACTCGAAATATGCGAGTCTTAGAATATTGTGTTTGGACAATGTCTGTTGGAGCGGAGTCTGCGGTCTTATTTATCAGAACACACAGGAACAGTGTTTCACTGTTGCACACAGATCCACGTCTGTTTATTCATCTAAAAACTGGCACATTTATGAATAAGAAGTGCTTCTGTAAGTGAACTGTCATGTTTCTAAATCACATCCTGTCACTGGATCACAGCAGCTGAAACAGCAGAGAGATAAACTGAAACAATATCAGAAGAAAATCGCATTACAGCTGGAGAAAGAGAGACATCTGGCCAAACTGCTCCTGAAGGATGGCAAGAAAGAGTAAGACATTTCAGCTGATGAAACCATTCATGATATCCGACCACCCAAAGTCACCCATCATGCATTGCACGGTGCCTTTATTGTGCTGACGGGGTGCCACATGGCAAAAGTGATTTTGGTTGAACAGATTCACTAACACGCGTGACGCATTTCACAGACGAGCTCTTCTGCTGCTCAAAAAGAAACGCTACCAAGATCGCCTGCTGGACAAGACCGAGATCCAGATAGCCAACCTGGAGCGCATGGTGGGTTTACATGATATTATTCATCATATTTAAAGGTTGTATCAGTGATTTCAGGCCCAAAAATAAATGATCACATTCACCTTATCTTTCCTAACGATCCGCTAGCTGCCCGCCCCATAAGCATGCCGTCCAAAAACCGCGTCTCTGTAGGCAGCCTAGGCTCTGAGATCTGCACACAAAACAAATGGGTACAACCACCACTCAAAACCAAAATACCACTTGTTTATTTTGGTTTTGAGTGGTGGTTGTACCCATTTGTTTTGTGTGCAGATCTCAGAGCCTAGGCTGCCTACAGAGACGTGGTTTTTGGACGGCATGCTTATGGGGCGGGCAGCTAGCGGATCGTTAGGAAAGATTAGGTGAATGTGATCATTTATGTTTCTGCCTTTTTTGGGCCTGAAATCACTGATACAACCTTTAAGTATTAAATCATTAAGAGATATGATTAAGATATGACTTACATTCTGAATATGCCTCATTCAGGTTCAAGATATTGAATTTGCTCAGATTGAAGTAAAGGTCATCGAGGGTTTAAAAGCTGGGAATGACTGTCTTAAGCAAGTTCATGAGGTACGTCTCTATATAGACTGAAACTAGTTTAAAGTCAGCATGAAACGGAAGTTGCGATAGTCTTTTTTTCTTTATTGTGGCGTAAATTCGAGTGAAATGGCTTCTCGAACGAGATAAAAAAAGTAGGGCGGGGCTTGATTCTGTCCATGGGGAATTGATTGGATGGTTGTGGTTTGCTATTGGTGGATCTCATGTGAGTGACAGGTTGATCCCGCCCTCAGGCCAGTAAATACATCATCAGAGAAGAGATGTCGCTGCAGGAGGGAGGGGAAGTTATTCTGATTTTAAAAAAGGATTTGCAGGGATAAATCATTTATAATAAATTCCATTAAGAAAAATAAGAATTTGAACTGATATTTGCTGTATTATAACAAGTGAATGCTCCTGCAGCAGCTCAGTAATCATTTATCAGTCATGTTAAATGCTGTTATTAGGAGCTAAGATGGTTCATTGGTCTGTTTTGGTGTAGTTCGTAACAGGAGGTTTTGGCAACTGTTGCTCATTGTTCTGGGATTAAAAGCTTAAACCTAACACTCTTAGATTACAGCAGAGCTGACCTGTCTTTGTTTTGTCCTGGACTATTATACCATGAAGACCTCAGAATCTCCAGAGTCCCTCGAAATCAACAACAGGGGGGAAAAAAGGCCTTTTTCGCTAAATCCCAAATTTAAATGATTGAATTTGCAATTGTTGCCGCCCATAGTATTTTCAATGCTCGTCTCAGTGAGCAACTGTAACCAAATGGGGGTGGAGGTTAGCGAAAGGTCAATAAAGTTATGAATATTTTAGTTATTTACTGGTCTATTATGAGCATTTGACTGAAGTATTTTTTTTCCCACGGATTGATCTTTTTTCTCATCAGCTCATGTCAGTTGAGGAGGTGGAGAGAATCCTTGAGGAGACGCAGGAGGCCATTGAGTATCAGAAGGTTATACTGTAACTGTCACATGCAGACCACTTCACATTCACTAAATAGACTTTAAACACTTCAAAATATATGACACTCATTGCATTGCATTACATAACACAATGAAACAAACCAAGTGGCATTATATTAAAGGAGCAGTATGTAAGATTGTGGCCAAAACTGGTACTGCAATCACTTTCAAATTACTGACTCAAGGTTGCCAGATATGCTGCAGGATCCGATTATGACACATTATTAGCTGCAGCTGTGGTAACTAGAGCAGAGCTGGCAACCCGAATGCCGCAACACTACTGACTTCGTGATTGGTGGATAGGTGGAGGGTGGCACTCAGACCAAAACACAACATGACAACATCAACATCAGTTGAGGGCTGCAACTTCACTTTTTAAATGACAATATCCTGGCCGGACTACTGTTGTCAGTGATATAAGTATTTGAAATGAACATGATTTCTTAATGTCTAGTGACATATCAGGGAAAATGTATGATTAATTGAAATAAATTTCTTACATACAGCTCCTTTAAAGAAAGACCGCAGCATCAAATCATCATATTTGAATGATTTCTGAAGGATCGTGTGACACTGGAGACTGATGCTGTAAATTCAGTTTTGACAATATTATTCAAATAGAAAACATTTAAAATTACTTAAATATTATTTCACAATATTACTGTTTCAAATAAACGCAGTCTTTGTCTTACGAGACTTCTTTTAAAAACCAAAAATAATCCTATACCGGACCCAAACTCTCCAGTCGTAATGTACAACCACTAAAAAAACACCAAATCACCAATTTATTTATTACAAGAAAAAGCTAATTTAGTTATTTGTAAGTGTCTTGCCGCGATCGTGACGTAATCCACACAACCACAGTGTCTTCTGAAGCACAAAGATAGGTGTGTCTAAAAGAAATACTAATATTTGAAGCTCTTTTAACTATAAATGACACTTCCGACCTACTGTCTTAGACGCACTCACAAGTTCTGTTTGCTCCATAAGTAGTGTATATAAGCTTAAGGATCGCCAACTTCACAACATCACGCGTCACAACGTCCATCTCATGAACCGTGAGCCGGAACAGATGGTTCATAGTTAAAAGAGTTTAAAATATGATTTTTTTTGTTTGTTTTTTTTGGTCCACTGTGGGCGTATTGATTACGTCACGATTATATTCAAAATAAAATATTGAATTCAAGCTTCTCGTTACCTGTTATAGCCTCGGACATTGGCCACACAGCTCTTCCCTGGTTTGTATCGCTTCAAATGTCTAACTGCTTCTTGAAACGTCTTCCCTATAACAGCAAATTGATGAAGTGCTGGCGGGTTGTTTGACACTGGAGGATGAGGATGCTGTGTTAGCCGAGCTGGAGACCATCACTCAGGTATGGGCATCTTTACCTGTCATCCGTCTTCATCATCGCTCGCTCGTCCTGATCCAACGTCTCTCTATCTCTCTTTCTCTCTCTCTCTCCGTCCCGGCCAGGGAGAAGACATAACCCTTCCAGAATTACCCACAGATCCATTGCCAGCGGTGTCTACGGGAGAGACAGGTGTTGTTTTAGTGCTGTCAAACACAGCAGTGTGTGAGAGAATGACGTGGCTTTTTTATTTGGCTTTCTGTCACTCTCTTTGTGCTCCGTGTCTTTGCAGAGAGAAAAGATGGACGAATCAAGCCGGAGCGAGAGATGCTGGCAGCGTAATGTTTCATCTTACAACCTGGCTCATCACTTTGGTCTTAATGAAAGGAGGAAGGGAATATAATTGAGAGAAAAGAAGGCTTTCATGGGAAACATCAGGGAATGTCAGGGGGATTTCACTTTTTTGCATTTCCACTTGAAAAAGTCATGAATGTCTTAAAAAGGCCAGTTTACTGTAAATCGTGAGAATTAACATTTATTCACAAACAATTCTAATCATTGGTCAAAGATGTGGAATCCCTGTAGAACAGAAATGCTGTTGTGACAAGAACAGAAGCACAAATCAAGTGTCTTTGGATAAAAGCATCTGCAAAATGCGTATAAATGACATACAGTGAGTTTCTATATGTTCTTCTATTAAAACGGCTATTAGTTTGTTTTAGTATGTATGTTCACATTTGATTTAAACTATGAACTATGAGACCTTTTAAGTAGCTAATTTCAATACTTTTCCATAAAAGTACATTTACAGATTTGGTTTAAATAATGTGATTAAAAAAAACAAAATTGTTTTTATCCTTTTCATGTCTGCAACCCCTTTAAGAGCTTGGGTTGAAATCTGTGTATTCTACAATGTAAACTAGATTGATTTCGTAGTTGTGCCACTTGGAGGTGTGTTAGCATCACATGACCACCAGGGGGCTCTTTATATCACTAATTGAGAGGAAATAAATTGTGCTGACAGATACAAACTGACAATCCTCTTCTGATGGCTTAGTCTCTGTAATGTAAACGTTCTGGTCATGTATGGAAGTATTCCATGCCATTGATAATGTGTGTGTGTGTGTGTGTGTGTGTGTGTGTGTGTGTTCTTTTTATGCTATTTACATCTATTGAAAACTACTTTCCAGTGATCACAAACGAGTGGAAGAGTCATGGATATTCACTGGTAAAGTATTCCCATTGAAAAGTTGGAAAAACAATCAGATAAAGAAGTAGCCTATACGATCTAAATGATTTCTTTCCAAGTTCAACAAACTTTACACATTTATCTTCAGTGTGTAAAAAGTTTGATCTGAAAAGAAATAATAAAAGAACCTATTTTCTGCAGTTTCTCGTATTCGAAGTGTTCATTTCCAAACCTGACGCATAAAACAATGAAATCATGTTAATCAATGTCCAGGGACCTTTAGAGGAATCGCATCCGGGACAGGGTAGGCGCAGGTGAGCGTAGCCACGCCCCCAGTGCGCGTTTTCAAGTATGGAGGCGTGGCTGCTGCTGTAAGCCCCTCCCTCTCTCTGTTGCCTCCGCACGGTAGTGTTGAGCCGAGATCAGACTCCCGTGGATCGGAGCAGAGATCCGCAGCTGACCCTCATCACACAGACAAACTGTTCGGATAACACATCACGTTCAGCAAAACACCGTTTATGGTTTTAACTGAAGATTTCACCATGTCTCGCACCGACGAGGTTCACCGCATTACGGAAAATGTCTATAAGGTAAAGTGCAATGATCAAACTGTTGGAACAACTTATCGATCACAGGTGGTGATGATCTAATTGGCGAATACATGTGTAACGAAAGTGGATGCTTTATATATGAGTTATCGACGTTGTTCATTGTTGTGTTGAGTGCGTTTATGGTTAGATTTGTCCACATTAATGAACTTGATGAGAGATCAAGTTTTTTCGTTCGTGTCGCTAGTGTCATTTAAATGAAGCTCACCGTGAGAACAGAAGTGATTTTGCATTGTTCTTTACTTATCTGCCAGGAAAAAGAATCTCTCTCTCTCTCTCTCTCTCTCTCTCTCTCTCTCTCTCTCTCTCTCTCTCTCTCAGCTCTCTCTCTCTCTCTCTCTCTCTCGCTCTCTCTCTCTCTCAGCTCTCTCTCTCTCTCTCTCTCTCTCTCAGCTCCCTCTCTCTCACTACACACCCACTTACCTAACGTTACCTATCTAGTGATCGACGAGCACTTTTTACGACAAATTGTTTAAATGTCCGATTATATCTATCTATCTGATCGACACATATTACTTTTTACGACTAATACAATATATATATATATATATATATATATATATATATATATATATTTTTTGTTTGTTTGTTTGTTTAATTGTCTGTTTTTTAAAATATTATTATGAATATTAAAGTTTAGTTTAATGATTTCATTTTTAATTTATGCAATTACATTTAAGCTACGTTTGCAAAGTGGTCACAGTTGATTATGTAATGTATTTTTATCCCCTAAAAATACATGTAGGCTATTGGTTAAGTTGTGTTTATTGGCATATGCTCTGTCGTGCATTCCAGCATAGGTGGTTCAGGGAGGGGGGCGTGCTGGTGTGTGTTGCAACAGGTTCAGTCAATGTGTGTCTCATCAATGTTTCCATAGATTCTCAAAAGGTTTGTGTTGGAGTTTTTGGTTTGTAACTTTTAAAAAAGTTAATACTTGCCACACAGGATTACAGCTCTCTTCAGATACTTAAGCCTGTTAAATAGGCCACCTGAAGTCCAACACCTAAAATGAGGACAAAGAAACTATTCTGGTTGATCAAGGCCAAGCGGATGTCTCCTGTATCTGGGGTGTTACTCTTAAAGCAATGGAAAACTAACTATGAAGACTAGCTTACAGCACAATTCACATAATATTTTCATCTGTCTGACAGATATTTAAATTCTAGTTTACTATGTCAGTCTGTATAGATTTACATTTCATAAACCTAAAGTGGGTTAGACCTCACGGGAGGGCTTTGAACTAGACCACTAGCTGTTTATTGGTGATCTGCGTTTCCGTAGTCTGTCGTTTAACTGCGGATCGCTGTGTGCCTTTCAGGGATGATGCTCAGCTGGATCGTTCATCCAAATCCACCCCCTATTCAGATAGCTTGTTAAATCGGCCAGCTAAAGAACATGGATTGAGTTCAAAAGGAGTGTAGTATTGACGAGTGAGTGAGATAGATAGATGAGGAAAGCACTGGAAAGACGAAAGCTTGTTTCTGTCAGGGTATATTAAAGAAAAGAAATAAAAAATGTCATTCAGATTTTTATTTCACAAAATACTGTTTCGACACTATACACAATACTGTTTCTAACAATTAGTAGGTTATATCTTATAATTCAGATTTTTTTCCTCAAATTTGTGAGTATCTCTTAATTGCAAGTTATAAACTCGCAATATTTAGTCAATATTAGAGTTTACAAAATTCTGACTTTTTTTCACTGTAAGTTTAAATCTTACAATTCTGACTTTGTTTTCTCTGAATTCTAAGTCTAGCCTACATCTCGCAATTCTGACTTTTTTTCACTGTAAGTTTAAATCTTACAATTCTGACTTTGTTTTCTCTGAATTCTAAGTCTAGCCTACATCTCGCAATTCTGACTTTTTTTCTCGGAAATCTGACTTTAAATCTCACAATTCTGACTTTGTCAATTCAGAATTTGTCAATTCTGATTTTTTTCCCCCCCTCCGAATTCTGATTTTACATCTCCTCTTAATTTTGAGTTTAAATCTCGCAAAACTGACTTTTTCCCTTGGAATTCTGTCACAATTCAGGTTTTTTTCCCTCTGAATTCTGAGTTTAAATCTCACAATTCAGGTTTTTTTCCTTTGAATTCTGAAACTTGCATCTTGAAATTCAGGTTTCTTTTCTCTGAATTCTGAGTTTATATCTTGCAATTCAGGTTTTTTGTTTCCCCCATGGATTTTTTGTAAAGGTGCTATATGTAACTTTTCTACTAAAATGAATCCTTTTTTTATTGCCTGTGTGTGAAGGGGTTGTAATCACACATTACAATGATCCACTTGTCAGGTTTTGCTAAGGCCAGTATTCCTGTTTCTATGTGAAGGCTCCGGGTCGGATTTACCCCGAAATCCGGATGTGACGTGCATTCGCACTCCCGAGCCTCTCTCCTTTTATATACAGTCTATTGTAGACAGTCAGGGATTAACGTCCGGTCAAAGGCGCACGTTTTTAGGCTTATATCTCGGTCAATCTTTGATCAATATTCACAAGACTCAAACTGTTCGTAGTGCTGGACGGGGTCTTTCGAACGAGCCCACCCCTGAGGTCCAACTCGCCCGGGTGCCCGAGTTATAGCCGTTCGAAATCGGGGGTCCCAGCGAACGGCGATCCGGTAGGGGGCGTCCCCGAGGCCCGCCACTCTAGCGTTCGGGCAAGGGTCCCCCTGGGACCTCCTCCCCCGAATTTGAGCTCTCTGGGTCTTTGCGTTCCAGAGATATGAGCGATTTTCTTCTGAGATTGTGACGTCACCGGCGTCCACAATTTTGCAGCGCGCCCGATGGTTTTCGGCTAATATCTCCGCGAAATACCATCAATAATATCTCCGAGATATTTGAGTATTTGTCACAGTATTTGAGTTCGAGCACAAGCTCTCGTAAAAATTTGCTGCAATCTGAAACTTAACCGCTAGAGGCCGCTAAAAACTACATATAGCCCCTTTAAAATGTGAAAGGTAATTGCCAGTTTTTTTTCCTCCCGAATCTGAGTCTGACTGGTTTGCACACAATTGTGAGTTATATCTTATAATTCAAACTTTTCCCTCAAATTTCTTTTGTGACTCAACGCATGGGTGTACCAGGGTACGCGCGTGTGTGTGTTCTGTTGTTTCTCAACTGTGCACACAGAACACTCCCTACCTGTGAGCAATAGCTGTGATCATGCTGGAGTTGCCATGGATTTAAAAACAGGCCTCACCTGTGAGTCACAGCTGGCCCTCAATCACTCATCCTCCTGGCGTCAGACTCTCAGCACCAGGGCCCAGTCATCCAGACAGTGTCACACTCGGTCAGATCTCTCTAATCCCATCAGCCTCCAGGCGAGTACCAGCGGCAGGGCTGACAAGACCTTTGCCAGCTGGAGGGTGACATAACTGCTGTCCACTCACCTGTGTGTGTGTGTGGGGGGGGTGAGCTGAGGTCAAGCCACTTATGTGCAGTTTGAGGCCAGACTCCTACTGTGTGCTAATGCAGATGCTAAAGCATTGTTAGCATGCTGTGATATTGTACTTGCGTGTGTTCTTGTGTCACTGTGGTGGTAACAAACCTCAGTACAAAAGGACTTGGCTCGGGAGTTACCTTTAAATCCTGGATTAAAGTGCCTGTTGAATAGTGTACATGTAAAAATGGAGATGTCCATGCCATTGAAGCAGCAGGAATTGTTTTGTTAACTTTAGCCACACTCCTCTTCCATCTCTATCTGTCTGTCTATATATACTTGCTTTTTATTATAAATTGTTATGCAGTATTGTGTAATACAGTAATTGTTGAAATCGAGAGAAATCTAATTTTTGTGCTAAAGTACGATTCCTTCCTAAGAGGGGATTTCTTTGAATTGGTGTAGTGATTTATTGGAAAGTCCTCCAGCTCTGTTGATCAGGGTGTATTGAGAGACTTGTGACGGGACAGGGCATGTCTCATCACGTCTACAGGTGAAACAATGTGATGGGAGTGTCTCTAATACCTCTCCCTAATAGTCAACTTAGAGTGTCGTAAACATGGTAACCATGTTCACTCAATCCCAGGGGGAAACTAATAGGTGTGTCCATTTTGTTTTATCATACCCAACAGGCGTAAAATTTCATTTGTTCAGGGACTCATTTCATCATAGATCACCAGGAGCAAACGATATATAATTATGTATTTTTATGTTTTTGAAAGATTGTGAGGATGTATTTTTCATGGAGGAAATCTGGAAAGGTAGTTTCTTAGCAACAATATGCTACAAAATGTTTCTGTCATGTCATTCAGTGAGAGACACAGACCGCAGATAGAAACAGTCATTTAGAGCATGTATTTGGTTATATTCATCAATAATCCATAAAAAGTTCTTGTTGTGAGGCTAATGTGCTAATAGAGGAGCTGTTGTAGTTTTCCTTTCACCTAGTTCTTAAAGGGACAGTTAGCCTAAAATGAAGGTTCTGTCATCATTTGTCATTTAAAATCCCTTTTTGAATTTATTCCTTCTTTACAACACAAAAAGACAAAAAAGCACCAGAAATGTATCAAAAGTAATTCATACAACCGTTTTTGAGGAACAGTACATTATTTACATTAAATGGTTTTCAACTTGTGTATGTTCAAACCTGGCACCTCAACTGTTAGAGCTGCACGATTAGCCTAATCGTTAAAAGATTGCGATCCCTATTCAAACTCAAGTGTTCTCATTCCTATTAAACCTTTGACAAAATCACATCGGAACATTCAAATCTGCAATCTGATCCAGAGAGAGCAGTTGTCATGTACAAGTATAAAATGGCTTCAGTCTTTTCAACCACTCAGTATCATTATTTCTGTCTCACAGCAATTCAAATGATCAAAAAACTGTCTACTGTAGCGATCAAAATTTAATAAATCTCCTTTTGAAAGTGACTATTAAAAAATTTATTTGTCACTGAATCATTCATTCAAGAGGCTCGTAAAAAATAAAAATAAAAATAAAACTGATTCATCCAGTAATCAAATGATCTAGTATTTGAGTGAGTCATTGAATCAATCATTCAACACAATTCTTTAAGTCATTATTCAGATTCATTAAACATTAAGTAGACTGCAGCTATTAACATTTGTCAGAACCTCTAGCAAATTACGTGTTATTTTGTTTAGTTGTTTGATCAGATTTCAATCGGGATTTGTTTAGAATAAAAAAATCGTGATTTATCCAGAATCGTGCAGCTCTTTTACCGGTGTTGCACCAAGATCATTGTATATGATGTGAAAACGTTAGGCTATTGGTTCTTGTGTGTCTTGTGATTTGATTGTAGGGCTGCACAATTAAGCGCAATGAAACCGCACACGATTCATTTGGCAAAGGCTGCGATTATTTTCTGCGCAGTTTGTCAGTGCAGTGCGGCTGATCGATAGTGTTCTTGTGTTTGGAAAGATGCTTGACTCAAATGCACGTTATAAGTGACTCAAACTCACAGCGCTTTCAGATGGAGCAGCGTTTACAGAGCCGTACGTCGATGACAAGCTGCGCATACGAAATAATCACAGCCAAATCGGTTTAAGTGCGATTACATGGAAATTGTGATTAATCTTGCTGCCCTAATTGATTGGGCTGTGCCAGGTTTGAATTTGGAAAGATTTTGTCAGTTTGTTTCTGCTTTTAAAAGTAAAAGTCTCTGCTTTTATTATAAGGGAAAGAGCAGTGTTAACATTCTTCAAAACTTCCACTTTTGCATTTCGCCTATCCATATTTTTCCTACAAAGCCTACTATTATTGGAGGCACTTTGGGGAAGTTCCACTGAAAAAAGACTGAAATCATTGCAAATCATAAGGTTGTGCTAAATAATCCTTATCTGTCAGTTTGACTGAATGAGCTGTAAAATGTCCTTCATGTTCTTTCTGCAGACGTCAGGAGAGTAACTTAACGCTTGGTATTTTAATGTGACATGATATAACAAGAATGTCTGTGGCAAGAGTTCTTTTCAGTCACTGCATTCTTTTCCTCCTGATTCTTTTCTTTTTTTTTCCTCTTCGTATTCCACTGTAACAGAATGAAAGAAGACAACTATACTGCGCATTTTGTGGTCTGTTCTCCCGATTTAATTTACGATATGTCCCATGAATAATTCAACCTCATGTCTCTTTTTCTTATTTTTTGCACGGATTCTTTAAAATGTAATTGTCTCCCTTATGACATTTTTTTCAAAAAGATGGCAGCATCATTATTTAAATTTTTTACAGAGATTGGTTGGTCCAGTGACAGTTCAAAAATGGGTAAAGAATACTTGTGTTTTTAAGGTTTTATGTCGGTATCGGTATCTCCAGAAGTATTAACAATTTCTCAATATGATATTAGATTCTGGTTCGTAACAAACTTTTTTTAAAATCTTCATTTTCAAGGCCCTATATAGTTCAATCCCATTGATATGGGGATCGCAATGCAGCTCCATGTTCAATTTGTTAAACGTTACCCACTTTAAATGGTCGAATACCAAATGTGGTTCACTTTATACACAGCTGATACTTATTGCATTTAAATGGAAATGTCTGAAGAATACATAATATCTTGTTTCCCCCATCAAAACAATTGCATAGAACATACCAATCTGATACACAGAAATGGTCAAGTTGAGCCACATTAACGTGCTCTCAAAAGTGTATTTATAAGAATCAATATTTGAATCCGTTTCAGGGATTTTGTTCATTTTAACAGCTTCTGAAGCTAGTGTTAGATTGCGCAGTATTATAATGTTACTGCATTGACATCCCAATATCTCTGGGATTGAACCCATATAGGATGAAAAGTTTATTAAAAATTAGAATCTAGAAGGAAAGTAAGATATATTTAATACTTTTAGAGTTACAGGCATGTAAATCTCTAGGATTGAACCCTTTAAAATTAAGATTAAGAAGAACCAATTTCTAAAAGGATATTGAGGTTTTCTTTAATACTTCTTGAGTTACAGGCATGGGAACTTCTATTTTCTAACAAAGAAACACAAGAAGTGCTTTTTCCCATTATTGAACTGTCACCATTGGCGAAAAGTACAACAAAGATTGCTAAAGTAAACACATTTAACTAACAGACCTACCAGTCTCTGTGTAAAAATAAAATTATGCTGTTATCTTTCTAAAGTCATTTTACCCCCCCTGTAATTTGGCTCCAAATCTCAGGTGAAATTGTTATTTTGATCCCCTTGACAAAATAGTGGATGTAAATATACATCCATGACATTTAATATTTTGTCTGTCATCTTAATTTATTTATTATTTCACCAAAAAAAAAAAAGAAAAAGTAAACTCGCAATTGTGAGAGAAAAAAGTCAGAATTGTGGGAAGTCATGATTACCTTAAAAAAAAAATAAAAAAAATAAATAAAAAAATAATAATAAAAAAAAAAAAAAAAAAAATATATATATATATATATATATATATATATACACTCACCGGCCACTTTATTAGGTACACCTGTCCAACTGCTCCTTAACACTTAATTTCTAAGCAGCCAATCACATGGCGGCAACTCAGTGCATTTAGGCATGTAGACATGGTCAAGACAATCTCCTGCAGTTCAAACCGAGCATCAGTATGGGGAAGAAAGGTGATTTGAGTGACTTTGAACGTGGCATGATTGTTGGTGCCAGAAGGGCTGGTCTGAGTATTTCAGAAACTGCTAATCTACTGGGATTTTCACGCACAACCATCTCTAGGGTTTACAGAGAATGGTCCGAAAAAGAAAAAACATCCAGTGAGCGGCAGTTCTGTGGGCGGAAATGCCTTGTTGATGCCAGAGGTCAGAGGAGAATGGCCAGACTGGTTCGAGCTGATAGAAGGGCAACAGTGACTCAAATAACCACCCGTTACAACCAAGGTGGGCAGAAGAGCATCTCTGAACGCACAGTACGTCGAACTTTGAGGCAGATGGGCTACAGCAGCAGAAGACCACACCGGGTGCCACTCCTTTCAGCTAAGAACAGGAAACTGAGGCTACAATTTGCACAAGCTCATCGAAATTGGACAATAGAAGATTGGAAAAACGTTGCCTGGTCTGATGAGTCTCGATTTCTGCTGCGACATTTGGATGGTAGGGTCAGAATTTGGCGTCTACAACATGAAAGCATGGATCCATCCTGCCTTGTATCAACGGTTCAGGCTGGTGGTGGTGGTGTCATGGTGTGGGGAATATTTTCTTGGCACTCTTTGGGCCCCTTGGTACCAATTGAGCATCGTTGCAACGGCACAGCCTACCTGAGTATTGTTGCTGACCATGTCCATCCCTTTATGACCACAATGTACCCAACTTCTGATGGCTACTTTCAGCAGGATAATGCGCCATGTCATAAAGCTGGAATCATCTCAGACTGGTTTCTTGAACATGACAATGAGTTCGCTGTACTCAAATGGCCTCCACAGTCACCAGATCTCAATCCAATAGAGCATCTTTGGGATGTGGTGGAACGGGAGATTCGCATCATGGATGTGCAGCCGACAAATCTGCGGCAACTGTGTGATGCCATCATGTCAATATGGACCAAACTCCCTGAGGAATGCTTCCAGCACCTTGTTGAATCTATGCCACGAAGAATTGAGGCAGTTCTGAAGGCAAAAGGGGGTCCAACCCGTTACTAGCATGGGGTACCTAATAAAGTGGCCGGTGAGTGTATATTCAGTGTTGGAAAGAAGCTTTCAAACTTTTTTTATGTCAATCTTTTGTAGCTGAACAGATGTGGTCACTATAAATAGTTGTCGGCCGTGTCTTGTTTTCATTATATATGCTTCCTCTGGGTTTAATCTGTCAAGAACATGGCATGGCATATTATTATGCAGACGACACCCAGCTGTATTTTCCTTTGAAATCAACTCTAAATGGTCAGTTTTGCTTGATTGTCTGGATGAGATAAAGCAGTGGATGGCATCAAGTTTCCTTCAGCTGAATGAGTCGATATGAAGTGGCGATTTTTGGCTCATCGAAGCTAGCCAAACAGTTTTCTCCTGATTTGGGCCCTTTAGCCAGCAATATTAATACTCAGGTGAGAAACCTTGGTGTGATTTTCGACTCCGAATTGAAATTCGATAAACAAATAAATGCTGTGGTAAAGGGTAGCTTTTTTTTAATTGAGGGGTATTGCCAAATGAAACGGCTTCTTGTCCTTTAAAGATATGGAAACTGTGATCCATGCATTTGTGTCGTCCAGATTGGATTATTGTAATTCTAGATGTTTGGGGCTGTCTAAGAAGTTGCTTTCACGTCTGCAGCTAGTACAGATTATGTTCCAGTATTTCTCCAGTGCTGGCCTCTTTGCATTGGCTCCCTGTGGAGTATAGGGTGCAATTCAAGGTCCCCTTAATAGTTTTTAAAGGCCTATATGCATTTCTGGTCTCATACAGCATCATTGTGCCACTAGACCACTAAGATCTTCTCAAAGTTTGCTCTTGAAGGTTCCAAAATCTCGGTTGAAAACTAAGGGAGATCGATCCTTTGCGGTAGCAGCACCGAGTCTTTGGAACAGTCTCCCTTTCAAATCCTGTGATTCCATAGAGTGTTTAAAATCTATGTTGGAGATGTATTCATTCTCCGCTGCTTTTAACTGCTCTTAGGTACATGTGGTGTTGAGTGTCGTGTCGTGTTTTTTCGTGTTTGTGTAATTTTGTTGACATGCTGAGTCTGTAAAGCACTTTGGTCAACTCGTGTTGGGTTTTAAATGTGCTTTAGAAATACATTATTGATTGATAAATTGTTGTATGGAAATAAAGAGCTGCTTAAAGATTCTTCAAAATTATCCGTGTTTCATGAAAAATTTTGAACTACATGAGGGTGAGGAAATAAATAAAAGGAGAGGTCACCCCAAAATGTACATTTCGTAACATTACAGATGCTCTCTTTGATAGTAACAGCGCTATAACCAAATATAAACCTCTAAGAGAGAGAGAGAGCGAGCGAGCAAGATTTTTTCTTTTTTTTTCTTGTTAAGTAAACAGAGATGTACTCTTGTAGTGTAAACTATGGCAGCTGTTTGCTCCTTTCAAGGCTTTTAAGGACTGGGAGTATGTACTCAAGTCCTATGAAATTCCCACGGCCCTTTGACAACTAAACAATCGATGCGTTGGCAGTTTTTCCGCTTACAAGTTAATGGATCTCTCGATGACCACTTGCGATGTATTTAATAGTGTAAAACAACTTTTCCCCGGTCGCCTTTTTGATCTCGACAAAGATATAGCTTTTGTCGCTGTGTCAGAAATCCCTGGGCCCCAGGAGATTGCATTTATCATAGGTTTCCCGACAGTCATTTGAAAAGGACTGGGTTTTATAAGAGATGGATTCACTCCGCACACCCACTCTCTCCTCTCGATCTGGGGGTGGATGGCTCTGAGCCGTTGCCACATCTTATTGTCTGAGCTCTCTCTTCAAAGAGCTCTCTATCTATAATACTCAGAGCTCACAAGTAACATTGCACTGCGCTCACGGAATACACAGCTTATTTAACATTAGCAAGACTGCGCTTTGGGTTTTTTTTTTTTGCATAATGAATCAACACATTAAACCTGATGAGGTTAACTAAGTCGAAAGCTTCATGCATGTGGAATGGAAGCTTGGTTTGGCATATCCGTTAATTGAAGAAATTAGTTTTTCTACTGTAAATTCTTGCCCTTTGGATTATTATTATTATTATTATTTATTTTTTTTAGAAATTAGGCCCTTTACCAAACTAGGTTATTTAATTTGTCTACTATTCATGTCAAACAGGGTGTATACATAATCACAAATAAACTGTCTCCACCTGAACAAATGTCATTTCCGCCATTTCTCAAATCACTTTTTGGAATAAGATCTCTGGCTCCATATCGCTAAGGATAATTAATTTTAATATGATCAACTTGCAGCTTGATTGGAATAAGCATAATTCATATTTACCTTTTTTTTTCTTCACACATCGCTTCACATTGACACTTTTGTTTCAATGGCAACCAGGTATATATAGCCTAACTTTGACAAAATTGTTGGTTGCTATGGAAGATAGTTTCTGACATGGAATAAAACATTTAAAAAAATTATTGCGACTTTTTAGCTCACAATTGCGTGTTATAAAGTCAGAATTGTGAGAAATAAACTCACAATTGCAAGATAAACTCACAATTGCGAGAAATAATATTTTTTCCTCGCAATTCTGGCTTAAAGTCAGACTTGCGAGATATAAACAGGCAATTCTGTGAAAAAAAGTTAGAATTGAGAGTTTATTTCTCGCAATTACGACTTTATATCACGCAATTCTGACTTTATAACTCGCAATTCTTAGATAAAAAGTCAGAATTGTGAGGTAAATCGCAATTACCTTTTTTATTCTGTGGTGGAAACAAGTGAGTGACTGTAAAACGAAATTATTTTTAATTCATATTGAAATGGTTTCTGTGCACACCACTTTTTGTTTAGATCAGTTTTGAAAATTCACAAATAAATAAGTTATAGTGGATTTTCATGTTGTAAGATTGAAACACAGGATCTGGGACAAGGGACAATAAAATGTCAATTTTAAAATGCACAACCATTCAAAAGTTTGGGGTCATTTTGAAAGAAATCAATACTTTTATTCAGCAAGGATGCATTGAATTGATCAAAAAGTGACAGTATAGCCATTTATAATGTTAAAGATTCTAGATTATAAGATTTCACAAAAATATGAAGCAGCACGATTGTTTTCAACATGGATAATAAGAAGAAATGTTTCTCGAGCATCAGATCATCATATTAGAATGATTTCTGAAGGATCATGTGAAGACCGGAGGAGGAATGATGCTGAAAATTCAGCAAATTACATTTTGAATTATATTCAAATAAAAAAAGTTATACGTTTTTACTATATTTCTGATCAAATAAATGCAGCTTTGGGAGCATAAGAGACCTCTTTCAAAATGATTAAAAGCTTCACTGACCCCAAATGTTTGAACTGTTGTGTATAGTGTCATGTATAATATCCAGTATTATCAAAATGGTGAGCACTGAGGAAAAATTGCCCTGCCCTTGTTTGTTAACACGCTTCAGCGAGCAATAGTGGCTTCTTCCCTCTCAACCAAAGGTTACATGGAGACAACCTCCACTTTCATCTGCAGAAAAAAAGCAGATTGTTCACAAGAGAGTTTCTTTTGAGTTCTCGAGGTTAAAGTCGACCTCTTCGGAGAGATGTAATACAGTTTTGCCCCATTTGTCACAGCAGCACTGACCCCTGTAACCCAGACATAATGAAACCGCTGTTTCTATAGGAAAAGAGTCATTTGAAGGCCACTCACTCTATAATGTCCCAGCAATAAAAGGGTTAGAAATAAACGTAGCCTTACTGCGTAATCCCATTCCTTATGCCTACATGCATCTAAGCAACTGCTGGTAAATTAGTGCTGGAATCAAAAGCAGAGGAGGTTCCTTTCGGCCGACTCCGTGACCTGCCGCCCGCACCTCCTCCTGAATAATTACAGGCCCACATCTCCACACGGCAATTACAGAGCATTTCCACAAGGATCGAGAGGCTCTCTTTCTCTCACCCACACCCGAGTCTTGCTCCCACATTCATCTGCTCTTTCAAAGGCCACCTCTGAGATCGCTCTCTCTTCTCGGTTTTGATAGATATTCGACAACCAAGTCATTCTGACCTTTAAATATCATTTTAACTTTCAACATGTTTTGGACTTTTTTTTGTTTTCAACTGCCTGGGCTCTTTCTTAACCTGTGGGTTGATTTTTATTTTTAATTTTTTTTATTTTTGTTAAATGGAGGTCACATTAAAACCTTGCCATGCCTCATTCACATGTCAAAGCTGAATTTTCAGCGTCATTACTTTAGTCTTCAGTGTCAAAAGAAACAATGAATGGAAGAACATTCATTTATTTGAAAAAGATATATTTTGTAGCATTATAAATCTCTTTGCTGTCACCTTTGATCAATTTATTGATGGTGTTTTATGTCAAAATATCCTTGTAAACACATGTCGGGTATGTCTTAAGTGAAAGTAAACAGTTGAGAAAGATAATGCATGTGTAACCGTATATTGGATCAGTGCATGAGGTCTTAAAGTGACAGTAGCCTAATATACCTGCTGCCGTCTGTGTCATTAAAGGTGCATTGCGCAACTTTTCATGTTAAAAATACCTGTTTTTCTTCCTATACATGCTTAAAGAACTGCCTGATGGGCTGAATGAGCCCTTCTCTGCTCACTGAGATTGCCTCTATAATCCTGTACAGTAAAATATATAAGAGGGATTCGGGCTCGAATTTGAGACTGGGCGTGACGTCATGCGCGTTCACGCTCACCAGGCTATGTCTCGCAGGTTTGTGTATAAGCCGCCATTCTCCGCATCAGCGAAGACAACTCGTGCGTCAAAGGTAGAAGATGGATTCAAAGAGACCGGCTTGTAGTCCATTCCAAACCCCAACGCAAACTCCACGTAAAGAAAAGAAACATTTTGTCTAGTGCCACCACTCTGGTTGCAGTTTCGCTTGTCGCCAGAGGGGGCGTAGTTCTGCAAAAACTCAGAGACTTGCGTTTTGCACCTTTAATGTTAATTAAGCAACAAAAGAAAAAGTTCACTCACTGATCTTGATTGAATAACTTTTGTTATTTTAATAAGGATGAATCTATATTTTATTTATAAAAAGAGAACTATGCAGTGTTGTTTTACATTTGATTTCAATTTCTGAGATTTGTTTAGTTGTATTTATTTGTGCAAATTGTTAATTTGTTCGTAATGCATTACTGACTATGCTTGTCTTTAATAATGTTTGAAATTTATATTAGTTAGTCTAGTTCATTAGTTAGTTGTCCTTTAGGCCACTGATTTTTGTTCATGCTATTCAACTGCAACAAAATGTTTTGCAAAAAGACAGATATGTTTGATATCTAAATGCTTGATCGAAAGTGGGAATCAATAATCGAAACAGATAAGCAGAATCAGAATTGGAATCGGTAAAATTCAAATGATGATACCCAACCCTACCAGTCTGCGTTGTGTTTTGCAGTAGGTAGATGGCGTATTGAATGGAGTAGTTTAATGATCAGGGAACACGGAGTCCTGAGCTCCTAATTAAGTTCTCAAAAATAAATCAATCAGCGTGTAATCTGTAGAGGAAGAGACACTCTCAGATGTTTCCATGGAAACCATCCGTGAGCTGCGGGAATATGAAGTGTTGTACAGGGTCAGGGGGTTATGAGTTGAAGGCGCTGTCTATTAGCATCACCTACGTTCTCAAGCAAAGACGCATCTGTCCAGCTCTGCTTCATTTAATTGGACTAATTAAATCTAGATACACAGTTGTCTCAGCCAATGACATTGTATCGATCACCCAAGCTGCTGCAACAGGCTTGCTTTCTCTTGTTGCATAATGTTACATTGACCGTGTTAGTCATAAAGGATTTGTTCGTCTTGTTCAGACTCTACATTCTGGTTTGAAGTTGTTGTAATTAAGCAAAAATTCCCAGTGGACTAAATACCATCACTATTGGAGCGCTACCGGACCAATCAAATTAAGGGACTGGAACTAACCGTTCACTGGCGATAAACACACACCTGTGACCACACATTCAGTCTTAATGCAATTTGCTATGTTGCTCTACAATCTTGAACCTCCTCTAGGTTTGAAACTTTGGTGTTTCTTTTGGGTGTTTCTTCATTTAGGGACACTTTAGGACTTTGAACATTTAGAAAATGAACACATTTCACACTAGTTTGTTACATGCAAGGCATTACTATACTTATAACATCAACAAGTATTGCATGTTATTGCTCATTTCAGTTGAGATTAAAAACACCTGATCACTTTTTTTCTCATTTTTTTTTTATCTTAATCATATGCTTTGCATCATGCCTCACAGCTCTTGCCCATGGCAAATGCAGCCATGGTTTGATGCAGCCAGAATTTCCTGTTTTCATTTCCATTTGCTCAGTCGAGGACGTTTGTTGTGCATTGAATATAATGCAGCATGAAGGTTTCTTGTCATTTCATGTGCATCTGAACAACAAGGCTGACTCCAGCAGCTCTGTGGTGCGGTCAGGCCAGTGAAGTGCATGCATTCTGGGAATTTCTACACATAATTGGAGGATAGTTAAGGACCCTTCAACCACTCAATGGTTTTAGCATGACAAGTTCGAGCCTTTTTTGAGCACAAGAACGCGAGAGGAGTTTGCATGGATTTTCTGTGGTTATTCTTTAACCAGTGATGAGTGATTAATGCTTTGCATGCACTCTTGTTTGGGTTCTTCTTCACTCATTCACTCAAATGGGCTGATGCATAATTTTTAACTCTTCATGGATTCTTTTTAAATGGCAACTTAGAGATAAATGTGTTTGCATTATCAAAGTTATCTCAGCTGGTGGGTTGTGGCCCAAAAAATGGGTCACAGGTCTGTTCTGATACAGTATTTTATCACAAGGAACTAGTAACGACCACTTTTTTGCTGTTTGTTTAAGGATTTAAACAAGATAAGCAAGAGTGTCATGTTTGGTGACTGTTTGAAGGTTTTCCAAAAGTTGTGTTTTGTGAATTTAAGTCCATATGTGTATTACCGTTAAGGCTATTTGTATGCTAGTGTCCTCTTACAACCTGAAAAAAAAATCTTTAGGATATATTTATGACATCAGAATTATTTGTGACTATTTTTGCACAGTTTTTGGTGCAGTCAAATGCTCTCTCTCTCTAGAACCACCTGAAAAAGTCTTCGAAATGCCCCTCCCAACAGTATCAATTGGACAACATATTGCCTAGGCTTATTGGAAAAACATGCCTCTACCTAGATTCATCCATAGCGCAATACTATGTTTTGATCTCAAAACACTTTTACCACAGTGCATAATTTGTAAACTAATACATTCTGATGTTTTTACCACATAACCAGCTCCATATATTTGGCTTTTCTACACTCTGGTACGAGTACCGTAGAACATGTGTAACGATAAAAAAGACTAAAAAAAGCTAAAATGGCATGGTTGCTTCAGCAAAAGCGTTCATCTCATGTTTGGTTTAGGATTGGGTTTAAACTTTTAACGCCACTCACCAGACATTTCATTTTCAAACAGTGACGATACAACCAATGTAATAAAACGTTACCAGATACTTACTAAACGCACTTTTAGTGCCACTCGCTGGACATTTCACTTTGAAATTGTCATAATGGACAATTGTGGCCACATTTTTCCAATGAGCTTGGGTTTCCATGGTAAATATGCAAGAAGACTGCATTTGTTAAGGGATTTTGTGGAGGTTTTAATCATCTAGCATATTAGGGCTGTGCAGTTCATGGTAATATAAACAAATGTTTGTTTTTAAGTGCATTTTGTACTGTAAGCAATTTTAATCTTTTGTTTGGTCACCACTTGATGTGCAGTATCAAATCTTGGCTGTGAAGTAACACCCACATTGGCAGGCTTGTTTTTAGGAGTACATGTCGTTGAGCCTGAATCAGGGATCGAAACTGAGACTAGATTTGTGTATTGCATATTGAAAGTAAGCCCGCATACAGCCAAAACACAGATAGAGAGAGAGAGAGGGTGAGGATGATCCTGCTTTTTTCAGCCCCTTGATGCGATTAAGACAGGGGTCTGATGAACAGTACGCTAGTCATTTTACTGATACAGTCGCTGTACTCCACACATTCCTCTCTGATTGCACACACCATGTGCTCCGTCTGCCGAGAGCCCATGCACAGACCTCTGCCGCATTAGATTAGCACTGCCAGCATGTTGTCAAGCGCAAGGCCAGCTGCTGTTGGGTTCTGAACATTTGTAGTGTCAATCATTTATTAAGCCAAAAAAAAAAAAAAAAAAGCAGAAACACATTACTGGGAAACTTTCTGACTTTATATTTTGTTGGAAAAAATATCCTTTATGAAAAGCCCTTTTTTGAATGTACAATTTTCTAATATCACAGATGGAAGGCAATAATTATGCCTTTGTGATCAGACCCTTTAGTGAACCCAAACTCATCTTCAATCTGTTTTTGATAACTTGCTTCAAAATAATTAGATTTATGTAAGGGATAATGTATGATCAGCTGGTCGTAAAATACACCCTGACTGTGTGATCATGTCTTATCTCCTCCTAGCCTTGTTTCCACCTAAATGCTTCTTGGAGTGTGTTTAAGTAACATTTTCCCTGCTAACATTTTTATTGCTAACACTTTATTTCCTTTATTCTGGCTTGTCAGTATTAATGTCAGTGATTAAAGTTAACATTGGGTTCCCCACTGCACCAATAAATGCTGGGTGGCATTGACAATGGTTGCCTCGGTCGGAAAACATAAAAGGCTGTAGGTTTTAACCTGGAAGTAGTACATGATGTGGTTTTGTTTGGAAATAAATGGACGTACTGGGTGCACCTTTTATATATATATTTTTTCCCCACTCATTGACAATAAAATGAAGCTTTTTTTGTCAGTAATTCAACAAAATGATGGTACTTCACAGTAATTGATTTGATTTTTGATCATATACAGCCAAAGCAAGTTTATTTATAAATCAGTGCCATTTTCTGGAAAGCGTTATTGCTCTTCTCCAATTGTACACAAAATGTGTACAATCAAAATTTAATTATGACACATACCATCCTTCTGCCACAATTCTTTAAATGACACACCTCAGAAATATGAGGCCAAGTACAGTAGATACTTTGACTAAACCTAAACTTAAATTGAACAACCCAGGTTCACAGGAAAAACGTGCCTGTGGCGACGACATTTCTGCTAAATGATGTTACGTTGCGCTTCTTGCACATTTCGTGACACTTTCAATGTGAAATGTCCAGTAAGTTGTGCTAAAACTATGTTTAATATTCCCTGAAACAGATGAACGTGAATCTGGCAGCGCTTTATTATGCTGATAATTGTATGTATTTTGTCCGTCTTTATTAGTCAATAATTTGTGTGAAAAGGGATAGAAATTGTTAGTGTTTTTACCGTCTCTAGAGTTTATTTCAGATGAGCTCAAAACTTTGGTGTATTGAATGAATTGGTACGTTTTTGCAGTTTTGCAAAAATGTAGGAAGAGGCTCCAATGAGTTTCCAATGAGCTTGTGTTGCAGCTAAATACTGTAATAATGATTATTTATTTAATGTGCGGCCCTCATTTTTCAAAGAAGTGGTTGCACTGTTAGCATTGTGGTGAAATATAGTTTGTATAGCCCATAAACATCTTAATACACAAAGTAAAGCTCAAATCTGACTTCGATTGTCTACTTTTGCTGTTTTACCTGGGCAGATTTATGTGGTATTCTCCGTCACAGATTTTACTGTCACTTTTTTGCCTTGTCACCAAAATGAAGGTGTCGCACACGTGTGCGTCCCCCTTACAGAGAGTCAGGAATAACCAAGCTCTCAGACAAAGTGTATGCTGGCCTCATATTCCAATTAGCTCTTGCAATTAGGCTGGCAGATGTAGCACACGAGGACTGGGATGATAAAATTAGCAACACTGACAGAATTTAGAAAAGAAACCACCTAAGCCCCGCCCAGTCCCTCTGACCTCACTTGTTATTTACAAGTTCAGGGTGTTAGCAATAGCATTACCCCAAGCTAATTACACCTAGCTGAAGTGACCAATGGCATTAGCAGAAAACCTTATTTATTCAGTGTTGAGTGGTGTTTTTGTGACAGTTAAACGTCTCATTTCTGTAGGTACTGGAGTGCTGACTACAGCTTTATTCCTAGTGAGCTGTCTTGCTGTCATAGACAAATGTCTTCATAGGCAGCATTTTAACTGAAACGGTACCTTATTAACTGAAAAGGCACCTTATAAGTAGCTGAAGTGCAATGCGGTACTAAAATCACTAGTGATTCGAATAGAATGTAACGTTAACATGTTGCTAAGCTCATGTACTCCAAAACACATAAACATATAACACACACAAAGTGGGTAAAACAGATCCTTTTGAATCAGACTTATATATATATATACTTTTCAGTTATAATGATGTGCTGTAAGTATATTTTTAAACTTGGATATTTTTCACTAAGCTCAACACATGCACTATTTTTCCTCAATCGGAATTAATCCAATCTGATTTCAGATTCTGAAAGTTCTGTTTACATGATCCCTAAATGTTGCATTCTGATTCACATATTTGTATACATCTGCATTACAAGAGTAGTCGCTGTGTTCAGAATCCGAGAAAGTCACTGTCCGCAATGTCAGGAGTTACTGCGAGTATAATTGTCAAGTTTGCCTTGATTTATATATTTAATAAAAAAGCTGGCATATTTGTCAGAATATTTGTCTCCTCCACTGACGTTCATAAGATGTGAGATGTAAATAAACATATGCATGTGTATTGAAGATTCATTAAGATTTTTCTTCTGTCAAATTGAGCCATTAATTTGATTATAAACTGATTATTTGGGTGCATGTAAATGAAGCTACTGTACAGTACATTATTGGATTGCCTTCTCTGATATACATGCAGTGCTTCATATTTTTGCCAAAACTAGGTATCGTTGAGTCCTGTACAAGATTTCTACCTATGTTTTGGGAAAGCCTTGTCATCACGAGCATGTACGTGGTGTCTTAAAATGCCATCTAGGTAGGCAGCTTGCTAAGTTTTGGAACAGAGCCTACTTCATTACTGTTCTATCGTTCCCATGTTAGTGTCACCCAATTTTGCTCTTGATTGCAGGAGTGCCATATGAGCGCAGACCTGGTCTTGCCTATTCGTTATGTAAACCACCCACATCTAGCGCCATGCTCTTCGCTTCTCTACCTCTCTTCATTGTACCTTATCTCTCTCTTTTTATTTTTCTTGCCCTCACATGTTATGAGGATGTAGACGTGTCTATTTAATGAGGTATGCTGGCAGGGCATTATAAAGTAGTCACCAAGGGAATAGGGAAGGTACGGGAAAGAGTCAGAGGGTAGGTAAAGATAAAAAAAATCCCTTGAAATGGTCTTTCATCCTAGAGAAGAGAACTGTATTCCTCAGTGTCACTGTGTACTCTCCACATATCATCCTCTTCCAGAACATTTCATACCTTGTCTTGCTGTTGTGCCAAAGCTTGCTAACTGGCAATAAGAAGCACCCCAAAAAAACTCTTGCAAATTTTTTTTTAATTAATGGATATGTATTTTTCCTTCACTCTTTCTTTCTTTACATTTCATGGATCTCCTGGGGTGACTGATTTTGCTGAGGCACTGCCGCCTATTCTCCATCTTACTCTCCGTCAGGTGCGGACCCAGTTTCAGAGCTGTGAGTGTGAGCAGGAGCAGGAAGGTGACCTGTGACGTCAAGCCATTTAAGCCTGGGGAACAGGTCTTATTGTTGCTCAATCGAAGATTCAGAGCTAATTTTGCTCCCAGACTTCATTTATTGTAGGACACAATGATATTTTTGAAGGTTCAATGAAATATTGACTGAAAACATTTGTCAGACTAGTCTTTGAGTAGTTTGGTTCCTATTAATACCTGACCTAAATCATCTTGTTATAGAGTCCTTCCAAATATGTCGTTCCAGGCATCCGAGAGCGTTTTGACCTGGTATTTCTCCATCTGTTGACATGTTCCTGCCTGTATTTGGCTTTTCTATATAATGTGTGTTGACTGATTGAACAGCATCTACCCTGCCTAAAACTGTCAAAGATACTTGATCCTGGGTTGGACCAGCAGATTTGGAGGTCTTTTTAATAATTAGCTTCTACTTATTTTGTGACCACTTGGTTGCGTGCTAGTGGGTTCCCATCACTTAAATCCCCTCAATGCTTAGCTACTTAATGTCGTCTACCTCATTGAGTTGTAAATTTGTAAACAGGAAGTTGTATTTAAAGATTTGTTTTTGCCTTTCCCCTTCATTTAATTAGGAGAGTAAGAATGTAGTTAGATTAGACAGGAAGTTAAGTGGGAGAGAGGGGGGGATGGGATCAAGTTGGGAGAAAGGACCACAAGCCAAGAATTTAACTTGGGTCACCTAGGCCACGACCTGTGTCGGAGTTGGCAGTACGCACAATATGGCAGAAGTCCCGCCCTCTAAATAAGAGCCAATCAGCAGTTGTTAAAGCCATCGCATCACTGCTGCTACTTTTAGATGCTTTTGTTAGACACTTGGGCTTAAGACTGCACATGCACATTGCTGGACCTACGTACCTTGTTTTACTGCTATTTGAGTTTTTGTGAAACTTTTATGAGATTTGTTGATTTTTTGAAATATGTTTTTTAAATGTGAGTTTAGCAAGCAGTTTTTGGATTTTGCCATTTCCTCATTCAAATAGATAAGAAAGCTTGCATGCCTGAAATAGCTGCCTGGAGGCGTTGCAAATAGTGAACAAATTTTCCTTGAAAGAGACTTTTGTGTGAAATTCATAGTATTCAAAGACTGTAGGCGAAAAGTACCCGGATTACTGACTACTACTGCCAAGATTCTGAAGTTTGCATCCATTGGACACTTATCCCCTGAGCCCACTGTACAGGATTTGTGAATGGCAGTGAAGCAACACAACTAACGCTATGTCACATGACAATGACAGCAATGACCAATGTAGTACATCCGGATTACATTCATACTACACACATTCATACTATTACACACTTTCTGCACAGTCGCAAAGTATTCAAAAACTTGCTCAGAGAGATTGTGATTATTTATTTATTTTACGCAGCCAGTGACTCTTTTGGGGCTCATATTTCCTACAAACTCTTCCATTATAAATTAGTGTTGTCAAAAGTATCGGCTTCGGTACCAAGCCGATACTGACATCTTAAAAATGTACCGTTTTGAGCGCTACTGAGCAGAATCGTAAACACCTCGGAATGGCCATTGTACTCATGCGCTCATCAGATATGTCTGTGATTGGCTACAATGATCAGCTTCAAAAACATGTTGTAAATATACATCAATGGCGCTCTTCAGCGAGCGCTTACACAGATACACATGGGAACGTTTAAAAGCAGGTGTCTATCAGCGGATTGGTTCGCTGCCGCTGATAGACACCTGCTTGTGTTTTCAAACGGTCCTGCTTTCAAAACACTTTCAAACACTTCCTTGTGCTCTCAAACGCTCCCGTGCATTGATTATTCTAGCCAATCACAAACATATCTGATGAGCTCGTGAACACAATGGCCAATCAGAGGTGTTTATGATTCTGCTCAACAGCGCTCAAAGCGTCCCATTTTTTAAATTTCAGTCACTATTATAGATGAGGCGGAGTTTGTGGCTGTTCTATGTTGCATGAACCTTAAATGTTAATTAGTAGTAGATCTTATGGTCATGGTCACAATAGCTAGATGCTAATGCTACAAGCAAACTTGTACTCTGCATGTTAAGGGGATATATGTAGTGGTAATGTGCCAGGATAGGGACTGAGATTGAGGGTCAAACATTGACCAATGGTGATGTTAACTGTGAAATACTGGCTTGATTTGGACAGTTGTTCAGTAGGAATGGTCATAATGTTCCTGTGAGGTGTTATAGGCTGCTGTATTGGATATAGTTATTCGTAGTGAATTTTAGAGGAAGAAAGCGGGGTTCGGTGGTGTTGTGCTGTCAGCTTCAGGACTTTGTTAACCCTAAGGCCCTGGCAGACTGTGGCTGCTCTAATTGGAGGAAGCCCTGAAGGGGAAGTGGATGGTGCTATGACAGATGCCCGCTCGAGTGAGTCTCACTGAAGGATTACAACATGATGAGGCGGTAAAGTGTTTATTTTGGTTGCACTAGGACCGGAGCTTCGAGACAATTTGCCCTGACTGCATATGTGCCCTCTCAGAAACACCAGACATACCAGCTCTTCCTTAAAACGCACTGTCTAAACTTCCTGGCAATATAACAAGCCCAACTCGCACACTGGCACTTCAAAGCAAAATATGTTCATTAACTCCTAGCATATGCTTCCTTTCCATCTCTTTTACTTTCTCGCATCCTCTTTAATAGCCTCAAAGCCCTGAACAAAATGTCAAAGCTCTTTACTCACCCCCAAATGAGTGTCTGCTTCCCTCCCACAAGAATAATCACACTCTGTTTAACACAACATGGAATGATGGGTGGTATGAATGAGGGATGATGTTGTGGACAGTTTTGCATAAGGGAAAATGAAAGCATCCTTGGTATGTTTCTGTGTGCTCCCTGCTGAAAAGATGGGGTACCATCATATGCTATGTTTAGATGTTTAGCCTAGAGTTCCTTGGTCAGCCAGTTAAACTAGAAGGTACTAATCGGCCTAAACCAGCATGGAAATTCATGTCTAATCCAGTCTTTTCAGCAGGGGGGCTGAATGAAGCTAGACAATGTTACACACTTACAGCTGACAGTATAATCAAATGAGCCATGTATTCAGTAAACAAGCTAAAGCCTGGGACACACCAAGTCTACGTCAAAGAACTAGCGGCGACAAAAGCTGACTCTGTTGTCGCCTCTCATTTGCTGCGTCTTGGCCAAAAAAACACGCTTGAACACACCAAAAGGATTAAAGGCAACTATCAACTAGCACGTGCTAGTATCAAAACTAGACTATTGATACCTGCTGAAATAGACAGATAATTACTTACATGCAGGTGCAGTACCTGCGTGCAAGTAAATATCTGTCTATTTCAGCAGGTATCAATAGTCTATTTTCATCATTCAAAAAGGGAAACTGAAACTAGGACTGCAGATATACAAACCTTCAACAAAGCGCTTGCTTACCATTTTGAATATCAATCACGCTGATTACTTTCTTCGTTCCAGTTGGCTCATGCTATTATGAAAAGATTAATGCATTCGAATGCTCAGGTAAGATGACATATAATTAGAGCAGCCTTCTGTCTGTACCATTGTGGCTTCTTTGCTCCCTTTCATCACTTTCGCTTTTGCTCTTGTGCACTGACTCGTTCGCTAAGATAAATAGCCAATCAGAGTTCTCCCTCTCAGCGACAGCCCGGCACCGATTCAACATGCTGAATTGGCCTAAAAAAAACAGACGACGTCCGACGAGCCAATGATGCGGAACACACCGAAAAAACTAAGGCGACGGACTCTCAAAAACGGCCCGACATTGCCTGACATTGTTCACACATGCCAGTTTTTTTTAAGCGGGACTTCAAGCGATTTTCAGGGGATCTCAGTCCTCTTCCATGCGAACTCTGCTCTGGTTTGACTGAAATATAAAAAAAAACATGGACCAAAGACATCTAAACGAGATGTGACCCTTAAAATGACAGAATGCTCAAACAGACCTAGTTTTTCTCATCATAGAAGCTACGTACCCATTACAGTTCGGTACAGGCTTATAAAATGCCGTCTCCTTGCAGGAGATCTTCATTTGTGTGTAATGGAGGAATTCCTGGTGCTGCTTTGACTCGTATACATGTTTTATAAGCTCTTCACAAGTTCTCAGCTGGTAAAAATACCACCATATGTGCTCACATACATTTACTGTGTCTTTTAGCACAGCACACAGCATTGTTTTGGATATTCAGTAAGTTCTGTCTCAAAAAATATGTCCTAAAAGATGTTTTTTTGTTTTGTATCTTTAGGTTTGATGTAAAAACTGACAGTATGAATGTTAAGCGAACCAGGACGAAATGTATAATTTTCCTTTTTTTTTTTTTTTTTATATATATTTAGACAAAATAGTAGGTTACACTTTATTTTAATAGTCCACTTTAGACATTCTACTAACTATATGTAAGTTTGCAACTACATGTCAACTAGCTCTTATTCATTTGCAATAATATTCCAACTAACTCTCATCAGAGTAATAGTAGGCTGGTTAGGCTTGGCTAGTAGAGTAAGTTGTAAGATGCTCTTGCAAAGTTACTTATAGTTAGTAGAATGTCTGTTGGCGTTCACATTCAACTAACTCTCATTAGTTAAATGTCTAAAGCAGACTATCAAAAAAAAATAATATTGGCTTTTTTGCTATAAGGTGACATCGGTTTATCAGCTTTGTAAAGTTGATGCATCCTCAGTGATAGCACATGCACACTTAGCGTGTTGCAGTTCTGCTCTTTAAAGGGGTGGTATAATGCCCCTTTATACAATATATAAAATAATGGCCCTTTTCCACTGCATGGTACGGTACGGTTCGGTTCGGTACGGCACGCTTTGGCGCTTTTCCACTGCATGGTACGGTACGGCTCGGTTCAGTACGGCTCACTTATGGCGCATTTCCACTGCATGGTACGGTACGGTACGGCTCACTTCGGCTCGCTTTAAATGGTACCTGGTCTGTTGAGGTTCCAAGCGTACCGTACCGGTACTAAAATGTGACGTGCAAACACTGCAGATCACTGATTGGTCAGACAGAATCGTCACTACCAGCGTCATTGTATTTGCGACACGAGACGAGACACTAAACCCGCTAGATTTAAATAGCCAGTAGAGAACAGCCAACGCTGTAGCGTCTGTTTTTAAAGTACTTGCTTGAAAAAAGAAGATGAAAACTTTGCAATGGCTGAAGCGTGGTCAGCGAGGTGCAGATGTTCCTCTCGTTGGTTGCCGAGGAGTAGCGCAACTATAACGATCAGTCCTACCCACTTGAAGCGGTACTAACTGCAGTGGAAAAGCAACCGAGCTAAAGCGAACCGAACCGTGCCGTACCGAGTCGAGTCGTACCACGCAGTGGAAAAGCAAAGCGAGCCGAACCGTTCCGCGCCGAGTCGAACCGTACCGAGCCGAACCGAACCATACCATGCAGTGGAAAAGCGCCATAAGTCTCTGTTGTCCCCAGAGTGTGTATGTGAATTTTAGCTCACAATACCCCACAGATAATTTTTACAGCATGTTAAAATTGGCCATTTTTGAGGGTCAGTAATAACCCGTCGTTTCGTGTGTTTGTGTCCCTTTAAATGCAAATGAGGTGCTGCTCCCGGCACAGAGGGCGGAGCTTCAAGAGCTTGTGTGTGTTAGCAGCTCCAATTACGCAGACAAGACAATGTTGGAGAGATTCAAAAAGTGACAACGTAGAATGCAACGGGACGTTGATGTAGATGATGTGGAGTTAACTATATTCAGTTAGCATATTCTGCCATGATAATCTATAAAATCGCTCGTGTGGGACCTGTTATAAGATGCCTAAAGAGTGACATACTCGCATGCATTTGTGTTACGTAATGTTGCATGTGAAAAGATGGATTCTACAACTTTAGCAGACTCACAAATGTGCTCTACTACAACAACTTTTCCCCTTCTCAACATGGACTGCTCGCAACATGTCCCCGGGGGCGGGGTTTATGTAAATTTGAGGGGTTTTGATGTCACTAACCCGGGAGGAATGTTGTGTAGTCCCTACCAGCTGTTTGTTGTAGTCCTTAAAAAACGATTTCTTTAAAAGCAAATATCTTCCTTTGCTTTGAACTTTGAGCGTTGTAATTTTGCAGATGTTGTTTATGTTCAAACAGCAACATTACACACTAACTAAAGTTAGAATAGTGAAATCATAATAAACCACCACTTAAACACATCTTTCCATCTCTTGCAGGGCATCATGGAACAGTACAATCCCTGTTTGCGGAATTTCATCGCCATGGGGAAGAACTACGAGAAGGCTCTCTCCAGTAAGTAACGCCCACATCACATCTCCAAACGTCCCCCATTTCATCCCTGTTCAGGCAACTGTCCAAACCCTCCACGCCTTCCCATCCGCCTTTAATGGCACTTCATTTGAAGATGATGACAATGTTTGTCATACTGTCATTCAGATGGCCACACAGCCTTATCAACTATCACACAGCCCGAGACACCTCCTGAGCTCAGATGGGCCGAACACAAACGCTCTGATGATGAGGGCATTCAGAGAGTAGATAATGTGTCCTGCCTCACTGATGATTTGATATTTAGCCATTAGACAGAGGAACAATCAGACGACTTTGAAGGCTTTGTGCAGTAGGTGACTGATGAAAGCCAGACAATTGCCCATTGACGTCTGCATTCACATTGGCAAATGTAATCTTGCTCCGGCAGCCTCGGGTGTACAGTGGCTGTAAAACATTTATGGTGATGTGCAGGAATACATCGTAAAGGAATATCCCAGATTTGGCGTAAGCTCAATCGACAGCACCAGCTTTGGGGTAAAAAATTTGCCCTCTCCCTTCTTTTCCTTAAAGGTAGACATCTGGGCTACATTGAGACAATTACAATGGAAGTGAATGCAGAACCTTATTTCACCAAGTGCAATGGTTCAACTTCTTTGTTGATCCTGGAACAACATTTCAATCAACCAATCAAATTTGAGGGCCAAGTTTTAGGTGCTTCTTCATCAGTGTTATTCACCATCATTTCCTCTGATTTTAGGTAGAAGTTCTGGATGGGGTTAGGTTTCAGGCTAGGGATATGGTTTGGACTAAATTTTCGGACAGGAATGTTGTTCCAGGATCATCAAAATATGTTACCCAAGGAACTAACGTCTAACTTGGCAAAATCAGGATGTGTGGAAAGAAATGGGGCCAATCTATAAACTTTAAAATTCTCCCCGTTCTATAGTATAGCTACAAGATGTAAATAATGTGAGTGTTAACAGGGTTTTAACATGGTTGTGAAAAATTCACTTTGTCGCCATGACAACGCAATATCATATACCCTAAAATTACTGTAAAATAATTGTAAAATGATCAAAGAGTTTTACAGCTTAAATAATACACACATTTTTACAAAATTATTATTTTCAGTGCTTTTATAAAACTATCAACTTAATTTTTCTGCTTTTAAATCCTCCAAAAATGTCCCTCCCATTGTAAGTGCTCTCCCTGAAGCCTTGATTTGTGCTTTTTTTTTAAAGAAAACAAGGGACGAGTCGAAGTTATTTTTATTTAATTTTTTTAATACAATTAGTTTAGTGCAACAAGTGAAGCAAGTTCATTTAAACTTTTTTTTTTTTTTCTTTTTTTTTTTTGCTGAGCCAACTTAATACATTTAAGATCCGAGATTTAATACGAGATTTATGTAAAATCTGTGAGACAGACTACCCTTCAAACTCTTGAGCATTAAAAGCAGATTGGCTGAGGTGGGTGAAAGAGTCTTATCCTCAGAAAAGGGGTGACTGCACACAATGGTCCATATGCTTCAGATGTCTATCCACGGGTAGCAAGAAGTTCTAGAGCAAATAATGCTGCAGTTGGGTAGAGAAGAGCATGGATTTTAGCCGTAAGTACATGGATGAAAAGACATAAAGGGAAGAGACCGAGTTGAAAAAGAGATTTATTCCATAATTGACTACCCCGTAGTGAGGGAAACTGGGCTCCGGTGGGAGGTCCTAGGTCACTAAGCCGACCAGAATAAATCGTAATCCTCTTTTGCTCTCAAGCCATGTCTTTACCACTCTACCCCGTGTTTTAGGAAATGAAATCACTCAGACACAAAGTCAGCAAAGCTCTCTACCCCCATTTATTATTTCTGACTGGCATTGTTCTTGCTGATTTGTTTTAGAGCCTCAGGCACAGAAAGAAGAATGAGTGCGGTGGGGGAGTGTGTTATGACAAGGTTCTTTCACAGTAAAAGAGAAGAAAGCGGGAGACTTGCATGTATGGATGGGAATTGTAAGGATTCCAATTTCACTTAATGACCCATTAGCAAGTTTTGAGGAAGCATATGCAAACTATCCTTTCATCCTCCAAATCACTTGTCCTATGTGGGATGCTAGAGTGTATCCCAGTGTCTGTGGCCGTAGAGTTAGGGAAATGCTGTGAACTGATGGCCAGGGGAACTTCATGCTGTAAGATGAGATTTTTGTGAAATTGTTTATTCAAGTATATTATTGTTTTATTTAAAATACCATTTTTATGAAGCAATGAACCATAAGAGTCATCTGAGAGAGTATTGAGCGTAGACAGGGAATAATTGGATAAACATCAGCTATTTTCTGTCAGCTGAATGGAATTCATTCTGAATTTATTTGTTTGTGAATTAGACTACACTGGTCGTGCTGCATGTTTGTGTTGCTTGCAATTATTTAGGACAAAGAAATAATACGATTGTGGAACTGTCTATTTATTGTCTTTGAATTAATTATTATTATATATTTTTTCAGTATTTCTCTCAGTTTGGTCTGTAAACAACCTAGAACATAATTGGCCATGGCTCTGTTGATTCAACAGAGGCGCATGAAATTTGAGTAAATACTGTTCTACATTGACGTTCAGGAACCATTAATGGAACTAAACTTAATGAAAATGGTACAGTTTTGGTAACACTTTAGTTTAGGGTTCAATTCTCACTATTTGCTTATTAGCATAAATAGTACTAAGATATTGGCTGTTTATTAGTACTTTTAAAGCACATATTAATGGCTTATTCTGCATGACCATATTCTACATCCCTAAATCCTACCCAATACCTAAACTTAACAACTGCCTTACTAACTATTAATAAGCAGTAATTAGGAATTTGAGGCAAAAGTCATAGTTAATAGTCAGTTAATTGTGAGAATTGGATGCTAATCTAAAGTGTGAAAAACAGCATAACCAAACTTGACCCAAGTAAGTTCACCCAAAAATTTAAACTGTCATCATTAACTCATCCTTCCAAACTCGTTCCAACGTCCCACGTCGTTCCAAACTTGTTTCACTTTCTTTCTTCTGTGAAACTAAAAAATATTTTGAACAATATTGGTGGTAATCAAACACTTATGATTCCCATTGGACAAAAAATTCAATGGAAGTCAATGGGAACTGAAACTGTTTAGTTACCAACATTCTTCAAAATGTTCTTCAGAAGCAAGAATTGTCTTGGGTTTGGAATGACATAAGGGTGAGTAAATGACAGAATTTTCATTTTTGGCTGAACCATCCCATTTAAGTTGCTCATACTAAATGACCTAAAAGTTAACTTTATTAAACATGCATTCGACAGTTGAATCAACCTTTATATCAGCAAAAAAATATCCAACCTAGAAAGGAACGAATCGGATGATTCGAAAAAGGAACAGAGACGGTGAAGAAAATGAAATGGTACAGTGGGAGTGCCCAGAGCTGATGGTCCCATCTGTCAGGCACATTTCTGCATAATTTCCCTGTAAATAAGTCCTGAACAATAGTCACATACTGTAGTCACAGACCTAGTGCAACAGTGTGCTTTCTTAATCAGAGCCACAGCTGGTCAGCTTGATGAACTGTTTGCTCAACCAATTTTTGTGGCCTTTCTGCCCGTGCCAGAAGCTCAGGGTGGATTTCCACAGACTCTCAATGGATTCAGTGGGTCCCAATTGATTTCCGAATGAATTCCATAAAGAATAGCTGGTATCCAGTTTCTCCCCGCCAGTTTTTTTTTTACGCTCTCTCTCTCTCTGAGGGAGATGTTGAGGTGTTATTACTGAACTGCTCCTGGAAGTTTTGAGGGGGGAGAGCTGCATCTTGGCTGCCAGATATTGCTGTGCAGTTATAGTTAGTGGCAGTGGCTTTGTAACTCCTCAGTCATGTGGTCATAGCCCAAGAGTGACAGTCATGAAGCAAGTCCCATGAAACCTCTATGAGGCAGGAGATGAGCCCTGTATGAGTGGGCCAAACCTCTACCTCTTCACTCCTCTACACAATAATGAGTCCCGCCAATCCCACAGAAAACACCAGCATATGTTGTTTGGCTGTCTCAAATCTCACACTCTTTCACTCAGTTCCTACTTCCTCAATGGAGAATGTCTTCATTATGATTGGCACAGCTGTCTACATTGTGAGCACCTTTTTCATTTACAACCTAAATTAAGCTGATTTCCCATTTCTATTTTTGATGTGCTGTACAGCTATTCCATTTTATGCCATTTTATTTCAATGTCCAACAAACATAGTAAGTGACCTCACAATTTGGTATCAGTAGGTATCAGTAACATAAGCACAACTGTTTTCAACATTGATAATCCGAAATGTTTCTTGAGCATCAAATCATCATATTAGAATGATTTCTGAAGGAGTTATGTTGCTGCAAATTCTGTTTTGTCGTCACAGGAATAGATTTTAAAATATAATGTATTACAATAGAAAATTGTTATTTTAAATTGTACTAATATTTCACTGATACTTGCTAACATTCAGGTTTTACAAGTGAATAGCCTAGCTACATTATGTAGTCCCACCAGTTAGACCAACACCAAACCAGCATAAGCCAAGCCTAGGCTGGACCACCATGAAACTTCTTATTAGACTAAGCTGTAAAATCACACTCTCTCACTCACAATCAAACACCCATATACTCTCACTCTCTCTTCCGCACATGTGGGGATCCAGAGAGAGTTGTGGAGATAATTATATTCTGTTTATTCTCTTTTCACCGAAGTTGACATTTTAAAACCGTAATGAGGCATGGGGTTGGGAAGCTGTATGTGTGTATGTGGGGGAGACAGCTGGGCTGGTCCGATTTAAAAAAGGGGAGGGGGGGGGGGGGGGGAGGGGAGTAAATTTCCATAGTCACAGGAGGGCTATCTTTACTCATTCTAAATGTGTTTCCTGTACAACTGATTGTGTTTCCTGTTGTGTGACAGACTCATCCTCTCTTATAGCTTTTTTTTCCGCTCATTACCCAGCTGGACTGACACCAACTTGCACAGCTGATAGCAGTCCCATCCTCGTCATGGGCTCTTTGATCACTGAATATACTGTTGTAATGAGAGATGAGAATGTTTGACGTATTTTTCTTCTTGCCTCCATCTTTTGCAGGTGTGACATTTGCAGCGAAGGGCTATTTTGATGCTCTGGTGAGAATGGGAGAGCTGGCCAGTGAAAGTCAAGGATCTAAAGACCTGGGTGAGTCTCGGCGTCTTGTTTTGCCTCAAGGGAACAGGCAAACTGTGTGTGGCCTGATCCGACATGACACCACAAAACACGCACTAATGGAACCACATGCTCAGCAAAGTGCCGATGTTGCTTTCATTTGGCCCAATTGTCAGAATTTGCACCTACGAGAAGCTTTTATATCGTACCTTTTTTAAATCTGACGCATTTCAGACATGGTTTATATACTTGCGTAAATTATTCCTTGTTTCCCTTGCTCAATTTCTTGAGTTTGCTTGGTCAAAGGGCTGACAGCATTGTATGGGAATTCATCTGCCGTGCTGCAGGGAAACTCGGTGATGCATCATTTATGATCAGTTTAAAAAGCGGATCTAGTTCGAGGGCTATAACTTCTTGAAATAGCATTTAAATTCACTTTCTGCTACAGGGAGGCTGTCAGCATTGTTGGTCGGTTCTTTGTTCTGCCAGGGTTGTGAGAGTGGGTGTATGTGACCCTCAAGATGCTTGTTACTGATGGGGCAGGTGTGGCAGCATAATCTTCTTTGTATTCGTGATACCATCTCCATTGTCTATTGAACTTTCTAGTCCTTTTGGGCATGGACTAATCCACCTTCTACCTCACTATCAGGAGCCCTGAGTGAATTTGGGCTGTAGTTTACTTTTGTTCTAGATACTTTAGGTTTTTCAGACCGACGGTCAGGTGGGAGTCTTTCTGCATGTTACGTAGTTAAACCAGACATAATTCTGCATGTCATTGAATCATTTGATCAATCCATTTGTTCAAATCACTGACCAATTCAAGAGCTAAGCAAGATGCTGTGTTTGACGTTACTTACTGATTATTATGTACAATTGATGAGGAACAAATGTGAAATGTTTGTTCTGTAACACTGGCCCACTTTAGACATTCTACTTACTACAAGTAACTTTGCAACTACATAACTCTTATTAGAGTACCGTAAAACTTCAAATAATAGCCGAGTCCCAAATAGACGCCTGTCTCTTTTACACGCCTGTGTGGCGACAGGTTTGGATAAATAAAGGCCGGTCTCAAATAGAGGTCTGGTCTGTTTTTTAGGTTCGGGTTGTATTTAATCTTCTACAACCCATCAGATTGTCTGTTAAAGCCAGTTCTATTGTGCAGATTGCGCACGCAAGAGAGCCCTGTGCGCATATGTGCGGGAGCTGTTAGCGCAAGCAATGCAGGGAGAGTTAGCGGAGGCCGGAGAGGGCGAAGTGGGTTAGGAATTCGCCAATGAACTTAATTATAGTTGAGGATTGCGGTTATGATGATAGTGATGAATAGGGTCAGTATCACATTATTGCAGTTGTTTATAACCTTCATTCACACCGGACGAGAAGCGCGCGCGTCTTTGACAACTCGAGGTATTCTCAATTCATTCAGTTAACTGACGGTCTGAGGTAAAGTGTTCAGACTACAGACTTAGCAACGATTGTTTTTAATTGTACAGTACAATCATAACATAGCACAAACATGATCATCATTTCATAATATAACATAACAATATTGCTGGCCATAAACTGAGAAAGTGCGCGATCGGTGTGTGATACCTCGAGCTGTCCTAGACGCGCTTCTCGTCCGGTGTGAGACCCCCTTAATTCTTGCATTAACTGATTTGTTAAACACATTCGAATTATAAATAAAACGTAATATAATGTGGTAACCTCCTACTGTCATGCTTTACGTCTATCAGCCTATGATATTTGGATCGTTATCTAGACTTAACGTTACACTCAATGAACAATATCTCAACACTAAATTAAAGGCCTGTCTCATATAGACGCCTGTCTCAAATACAAGCCGGTGCAGTTCGGCGATTTGGGAAAATAAAAGCCCGGGCTATTATTTGAAGTTTTACGGTATTAGTAGACTGTCTGCTTAACTGCTAACACTTTATTTTGATGGTTGATGGTAGAGGTCTGCGCGGGACTGTTTCTTTCTTCCCGTTACCGCTAGGTTCTATTTCGCTCTTGCCCGCTATCTGCTTACAATAATTTTCTTTCCGACCCGACTGATCCCACTTAATCCCACTAATCTCAAATTTAAATTTCCCCTAAAGAAAGAGAGGGCAGAACAAATCTAAAATGTTGGCTATACAAGAATTGTGTGTTTTTGTCTTGTCTTATGATACGGTCAACACACACACAAAATGTCACAGAGAAAAATAGGCTATATTAAATATGATATCGGTCACTCAAAATTATAAGCTAAAAATAATAATAAATGAAAACCGTTGGCTCACTAGCTATACTGCTAAATTAAATATTTTTTTAAACATCCATGCAAGAGCAGAATGTCACTGACTGGCAATGGTTTCAGTAGCTTACATCTCTCCTCCAAAATCCAATCATGGGATAGTAAATTGTCCATCGAATGCCCTCCCCATTCTTTATGAATGAGTCATTGAATCATTCACTCGAATGATTCAATCAAACACACTGATTATTTTAGGAACCAAGCAAGTGTCTTTATGAATGAGTCATTTAATATATCACATAGTCTGAAATCACATAGTCTCCTCTTCTGAATAAGTACATACTTTGCAGAAATTAATATTTATGTTATGCATATAAAAAAGTATGTTCTGAATAATATGAATGTAATCCTGAAATACTACATTCATCATTTTTTTTATTTTCATGTAACCTACCCCTGTCAGTTGCGTCACTACGTGGCCATTTACAAATCCTCTCCTGGTGCATCATGGGATAGTAAAGTGTCCATCATATGTGCGTTTCAGAATGCCAGAAGTAGTTGGTCATCTGGGCACTTTTCACCTACTGTTTTATGAATACTGTGATCTGGACATAATACTCTTTCACATACTGTTTTTGTCTCCTATATAGTAGGAAAGCATGCTTATTCGTATGCAGCCAAAGTCTTTATGAATTAGACATTTGAATAATTCGCTCATCCGATTCATTCAGACACACTGATTCATTCATGAACTAAACAAGTGGCTGTCTTTATTATTGAGTCATTGAATCATGCAATCAATCAATTTAGTATTCAGGAAAAAACACCACTACTGTGCTGATCGGAGATGCCGATTGTGATTCCAATTTGACTTTTGTTTGGTACTGTTTTTGGTGAAACTACCATTATAGTTTATGAAATGTACAGTAAGTTACTCAATAATAATTTCTTGTACATAACCAGGAACACACTCGCAATCATGCTGTTGGTCTGAATAGCAGCAGCAAGGCTGTGATTCACAGAATTTAACAGCACACATGTGTGATATTTGCTTAAAGGTTCACACAAAAATAAAAATTCTGTCATCATTTACTCACCCTCATGTCATTCCAAAGACTTGTATTAATTTTTGAAAAACAAATGAAGACATATTTAATGAAACCTGAGATATTCTTGTCCCTCCTTTTGAAAGTCCATTCCACCAAAGCTTTGCTTTAATAAGTTTAAATTGAGAATAAAATAAATCCATATGAATTTAACATTTTTAAGGGATATAAATCTCTCAGACTTCATTGAAAATATCTTCATTTGTGTGTGTAAGATTAATAAAAGTCATGCAGTTTTGGAACAACATGAGTAAATGATAACGGAGTTTAAAAAATGTTGGTGAACTAGGCTATCCCTTTGATTATGCCGCATTACAAAATGTTTGCTTAAACTGTCCTTTCCATGTGAGTGCAGTGTTTGAATTTTATTGGCTTATATATCCATCGCATTGGGTCATGTTCCTCATGACATGAAAGTAGCATCTACGTTATTTCCACAGGGAGTTTTCTGGACTGAGGCAGAGTAAACTCCCCCTTCATATATAATGCAATCAACTATGCAGTTCATCTCTCATTTGAACTCGCAAAAGGTTTTGGCACTTGAATCCCACTCTCTCGCTCTCACTGAGAGTGAATCACACAGCCTCAGTGATAGACCCCCTGGACATACAACACAATGAGGGCCTCTCGAGTTACTCTTCATAAACACACAACAAATCATCTGTTAAGGATGAAAGGCACTCCTGTCCAAAAATGCACTATGGTAACCAATTTTAATTTCCATATTTATTACTATAGGGCTGTGTTAATACAATATTTTTCCCCACAATACTGAATTTATACTTTCTGTCATTTAGTTTATTTGATTAGTTTAGTGAATAATACTAAACCTTACAAAATAGTTGACTATGTAATTATTTATTATATAATAAAAGATTCTATAATTAATCGCTGTTTTTCATGTAAAATCATAATACATTAGCATGGTATCTCATTCAAAAAGTATGACACTCTTAAAGATTATGATTTATTTCTTTTTTTCCTTGATGACAGTGGTATACTCTGCTCTTATTGGTCAGATGGCTCAGTCTTGTGATTTGGTCTTCTCTGCTCTGATTGGTCAGATGGCTCAGTCTGATTGTGATTGTGAGTCTTTAAGCTGTATGTTACACAACTAAAAAGGTAGTTGACTGTTTTGCACTGTCATTCTCTAATGTGGCTACATGGATTGTAGATAATGGACAGGTGTGGTTTGTGAGAAGCTTTGCCGTTGTTCATCAGCAGTGTCACAATGAGTCATTGTGCTCTGATTAAGTGACGAGTGTGTGTGTGTGTGTGTGCATTCATTACTCAAGAACCAAAACACCTGCATTATGCATGTAGCTGCTCTTAGTCTGCTAACACACCTGACTATAATTTTCACGTGAACCCAAATACCTTGATTAGCCGTTTCAGGTGTGTGATTAGAGTAGCAGCTGAACTCTGCAGGAAGGTGTATATCCAGGAGCAATGTTAAGCTACGGACACATTTGGCATCGAGCACGAAAAAGACTTTGGGCAACAAATATGGGCAACAGGATGTGATGTCATGTTCTAGAACCTAGTTCTTAAGTGTTGTTATTGTTCACTTAAAGGAACACGCCGACTTTTTAGGACTTTAGCTTATTCACCGTATCCCCCAGAGTTAGATAAGTCCACACATACCCTTCTCATCTCCGTGCATGCTGTAACTCTGTCTGACACACCCACCGCTAGCCTAGCTTAGCACAAAGACTGGAAGTAAATGGCTCCAGCTAGCATACTGCTCCCAATAAGTGACGACAAAACGCCAAACATTTTCCTATTTATATGTTGTGATTTGTATAGTCACAGCGTGTACAAATAACAAGGTATGAGACGCAGCCATCTTTTAACCGTATACATACTGGGAACTATATTCTCAGAAGGCGAAGCACTGCTACTTGCGCAACACTCTGAGCGAACTCTCTGATCCTCACCTCTGGGCTTCTCAGGTGCTGCAAGCAAATTAAGATAAAATAAGGACTAAAATTACTGTAAAACAGAAAGAAAAAAAAAGCATAAAACGAAATTACTTAAACTTAATCTGAAATTAAAAAGAAAAACTGAAAAACAAAGTATACGTTTTAAAATATTATTTATAACTATTATAATAAAATCATAATGAATTAACATGGTATCTCATTCAAACATTATAAGACACTCTTCAAGATTATAATTTTAGTGGCCAGCATCAGGTTACCACAGTATTATTGATGAAGCCTTGCAGCTACATTGCACATTTTTGAAAGGGCTAAATTGACTTAATCCCAGACATTAAAGTGCCCCTATTATCCATACACTGCTCTGATTGGTCAGATGTGTTGCCCAGTCTGTTGTGATTGGTCTACTCCGCTCTGAATGGACAGATGGCTCAGTCTGTTGTGATTGGTCTACTCCGCTCTGAATGGACAGATGGCTCAGTCTGTTGTGATTGGTCTACTTTGCTCTGATTGGTTAGTCTGTTGTATTTGGTCTACTCTGCTCTGATTAGTCAGATCTGTTGTGATTGGTCTACACTGCTCTGATTAGTCAGATCTGTTGCTCAGTCTGTTGTGATTGGTCTGTTCTGCTCTGAATGGACAGATGGCTCAGTCTGTTGTATTTGGTCTACTCTGCTCTTGTTGGTCAGATCTGTTGTGATTGGTCTACTCTGCTCTTATTGGTCAGATCTGTTGCTCAGTCTGTTGTGATTGGTCTACTCTGCTCTTATTGGTCAGATCTGTTGCTCAGTCTGTTGTGATTGGTCTACTCTGCTCTTGTTGGTCAGATCTGTTGCCCAGTCTGTCGTGAATTGTCTACCTCTTGCAGCATGTGCCAGAAATAAAATGGGCATTACCATATCTGAATTTCATATAATAACACGACACTAGTTTTTAATGATTTATAAATCACAATTAGTAAAAAAAAGTTTAATAGTTCATTTAGCAAAAAAAATTTATTTACGGTCTACACCACGTAACTTTAAAATTTACATTTAAAATAAAAACATAGGGTTGTCGATGCTAATGAATGCCAGCATAATTTCACAATCCGCTGTACCTATTTATTATACCACAGCAAAAATTAGTATGCTATTGAAAACAAGTGTAATATCAAATTAATGAATTTAATTATTATTCTAAATTAATTGATAAAATCTTAGAAGTTATCAAGTTAAGTAATTAAAATAATTTAAATATTAACACATTTAATTAAAGGCCTTAATGTAGCCTTCAAATATTAAAGTATTTTTTGTTGTCAAGTTGTCAAGTAAATATTCAAGTAAAGGCAGTATTAAATATTCAAGAAAATAATTGAGAAACAGAAAAAAATTCCAAGTAATTAAATTAAATATAAAAATACTTAATTGGCATGTTTGTGACTCTTATGATTGTTAGATATAAAACTAATAATGTGGTTTTGATGGTGTCAGAGTTTGACTGAGATGCAGGTCTTTCATTAAAGTGAACTTTAAATTATTACCCAAATTCTCTTTTGGGTTTCTTTAGGCTTAACTTTGGTTAATAAACTACCATTATCAAACAAATCAAACGTGTACACAAAATTATCCAGCCACAACACAAGCAGTGAGTCGTTTTCTCTCTTTTTTTCTTCTCAATATTTATTGTTTGTTTATTAATGACTCGTTAGACAGCGGTACGTGTTAGGCAGATACCCAGCTGATATGGTACAGTACTCTTACTACCGAATCTGCAGAAACACTGCTATTATTCCTTTTTGTGTACTTTTTTATTTATTTATTAATTTTTAGCATCATCCTAAGTATTAGTACTTTTGACACCCCTACTGCAAACCATTGATGTTTATATTCTTTATGTTTAGCCAAGAGGTCAATCTGTGACATTTAGTTCCTCTATTGGTCAAATGTCACAGATGTGTGTTTATCGGGATTGTCTTCGGCTTCAAACGCAGCTCTTCCCGCTCATTTAGAGTGGGAATTATCTCCTTTTTTTAGGTCCACACCCTAACCTCATTTAAGCTTTCCTGCCATGTCTTTCCCAGAGGGATCGCTCAAGGTTATATCCTCTCCCGTGTCAACACACCTACCCGTGAGAACAGGCCCAACTCAAACACACGTACCACAGTTTAGCTCAGTCAGACAGAGCATCATGTGGTACTTCTCCCCACTCTCTATGAAATGATAAACTGGCCATTACGAGCACAGATACACTCCAGCACCGCTGCGTCCGCCGACCCACTGAGATAATGACAGGGTTTCTTTTACTCTCAGTAAAATCGAAGACCGCTCCATCTCTGTTTTGGTTAGGAGATGTCCTGCGCCGTGAGATGGAACACTAGATTCTTGTGGGCAATTTGCAGTGCTGTGTGTCTGTCTTCCTTCATGAGAGCCATGGGGGTTCGCGTTGAGACAAGACTGTAAATGGTTTCCGCCTACACGCGCTCTCTCTCTCTCGCTTCATTCCTTGCAGTTTTTCTTGCATTTCTCGCATTAAACGCCACAGATTCTCTCACTACACACACACACACTTGCATAAACATAGGTATATCGTTTTGTATATGGTGTCCTTGGATGCACAAAGCGCTTGCAGTGAAGAGTGCTCATTCTCATCTGAAAGTGAGGCGTGAGGGAGAGCTTACACACACTCTCACACACACACTATTCCTCCCCCTCTCGCATACACTCCCACGCTCACCGGTTTGTTTAGGATAATGATGCCCCTGTCACCACCTCCCACTCATATCCTCCCACCACATCTTTCTCAGTGTTTTACTGCCTTCATTACATCACTGTGTTCTACTCTCAGCCCTACACAGACAGTGGTTGGACTGCTCGTAGACGACACATCACAACACGGCGTGCTCACAATCCGCACGCTTGCCAAGGTTACGTCGTGTTTTCTCACCACTGGTTTGGTATCTCGTCACATTTAAAGGAATGTTCTGGGTTCAAGTTCTGAGGCTCTTGTCAACGGCATTCATGGCATGATGTTGTTTACCACAGACAATCTTTTCAGGTTGTCCCTCAATTAGGGTCACAGTAAAGGCGCGGTCACATTTTTCGGCAAAATAATGAAATTTCATTGATTTTTGTCTGCAAAAAAAGTCTGTGGTCCATTGTCAATAGTGTAAAGATGTATGAATCTGCACTCACACAGAAGTCTCTTTCAAACCCAGCAGCTTTCTGTTGGCCAATGGAGCAAAAATGCTTGTAGTTTTGTAGTTGCATTATTGAATAATTTTCCTGTTATCACTGTAAAGCTGCTTTGTATTGAATAATCAAACAATCTGTATTGTATAAAGCGCTATATAAATAAAGGTGACTTAACTAATGTTGTTAAAAGGGGTCATGAATTGAGAAATAAAAATTTTGACATAAGAGGTTGTCATACTATAAGTATATCCTTGTAAGTTTCAGGACTGAAAATTACCTTGTTAGTCCAAAACCAGCTTTTATTGAAACCAAGCCCCGAGAACGACTTGTTTTTTTAATGTACCCATTTATGACATCATATATAGGTGAAAGATGCCTCTGCTGAACAATTTACCACTGTAGCCCCACCTACTGTATTCACACATGACTAAGTAATAGGTAAATAACATACGTGAACATGCCGTGTCAGCTTGTGGACAAACACAGTTGCTGCATTGGATTTGCAGAGAGCCTGAAATGAAAAAACAATACTGTGCCTTCTATATTGGATCCGACAGGAATGGTGCAACACACTTATATGAGTAAAAAAGTTTTTACTGTGTTGCCATTGCTTTGTTACAGATTGTTTGATATTTTCTGATTATGTGTCCGAGTCTAATCAGAAATCACTGGTCACTGGTGATTTTGGTATGTAATGGTTCAGTACAGTCAGTCTCAAAACATCTTTTATTGTTGTTTATGTGTCAGTAAATCAATCCAGTGACTAAACCGTCAACTTCACAGTCAACTTCACATTGTCTCTCTTAGTAGGATAAAAAAAATAATGTTATTTTACTGTGAAAATTATATATAGAAAGTGATCAGAGAATGCTCCTGTTACAATCGCTGGAGCTGTCAATCAAACAGCATGAGTTTATCAGTGACTGAGTTCTGGACTCTCGGCAAAACTCCCATTATAATCAACAAATCTCTTATTTGCACCGAATTTGCACTGTTAGTTATGATGAAGCATTTGTTAGTGAAATAGTTACAATGACGAGATCACTGCATTCATGCACTCAACCTATCCAAATATAATGCTATAGATCTAAATATAATGCTATAATCAACACTTTTAACGATTAGTTAACCTTGAGAGCTGTAATATTAAAAATGTGGTAAAAGTTTTCAGGACAGTTCCACATGTAATACTAGCTATTTCATATGCAAAGATGTCAGCCAATCACAGCAGTGGGCGTTTACACTGAAGTCACAACAGACACGCCCCTTCAAACAGAGCGTTCAAATCAGAGGCTAAATCAGGGTAGGAAAAAAATGCCTTTTTTGATTATAAAAATCATACTTGCATTATAAGTGCACCACAGGAAACATAAAATAATTCATGACCCCTTTAACGGGTTTACATGAATTTTTCAAATAAAAAGGGTTTATTATTTGAACTTGTGATTTGAACTGTTGCAGTTGTTTAAATCATATTTTTTGAGGTGTAACTACTTTAAGTGGATGCATTTCTATTTTTCTATTTTTCAAAATGTAATTTGATTCTGTGATGGCAGAAAGCAGCCAGAATAAAGGGACTTATTTGAAACAGAATGTTTTAATATCATTACAAATGACTTCAATGCTACTTTTGATTTCTTTAGGGCTTCCTTGCTGAGGAAATTAAATGTTAATTTCTATTAAAATTCCATTATTTATAGAATATATATATATATTCTATTATTTGTCTTACAGTAAAGACTAAGTTATGAGTTAAAATAATTTGATCTGACACAATGTTGTGGACAAAGCTTATTGAACCCAGATGTTTGTTATTGATGTTCGCCGTGGACTGTACTGTTGCTTATTGAATAAGTCTAGCAAACGGGGAAAAATGTGTCTAAAATCAAGCAGCATCCTTCACTGCTTTAGTTAAGTTCCTTGTGAAACAGTTACCATGAGAACAAAGCTTGGTGAAATTTGCCTCTCTCTTTTATTCAGATATTAATGTTGTTTTGATGTTAGGCTTCCATTTAATGTGATAAATTAAATAATTATCATTCATGTCTTCTTTTTTATATATATATATATATATATATATATATATATATTTATTTACATTCTGCCGTACACAATATCTAGACAAGACCCTGATGATGCGTCACGTCACTGCGTGCCATGACAGCTTGAGGGCATTCATACTGGAAGCTTCACAGCTATACATCTCCGGATGTTTACTTACAACACACTGTACACCTGAGGACAAACTCTGGATCCTACTTTGTATTCAACTGAAATCCATTTGTGTTAAAATAAAATGTGCATAGATCGTTTAAGAATAGTGAAATCATTTCACATATAATCTTAGTATTTTCTATTTTAGTATCATTTAGAAACAAAAGATAACTTAAATTTGTAGGCCAGAGAACCAATACATATCCAAGCTGGTTTTGAGGTCACAGACGTAAAATGTTGACTTTGAAGTTCCCCTATTGTGCTTTTTCGGATATTGCCTTTCAGGTTGTGTTATATAGCTGTTTGTGAATGTAAAAGGTCTGCAAAGATCAAAGTGCTTGACAAATAGAGTTATTTAAATAACTAATTCTGAACTGCCTGAAACGAGTCGTCAGCAATTCCGGTCTCACTTCCTTTTACATACAGTGAAGAAAATAAGTATTTGAACACCCTGCTATTTTGCAAGTTCTCCCACTTAGAAATCATGGAGGGGTCTGAAATTGTCATCGTAGGTGCATGTCCACTGTGAGAGACATAATCTAAAAAAAAAAATCTAGAAATCACAATGGATGATTTTTTAACTATTTATTTGTATGATTTGTATGATACACATTGTTGTGCATGTACAGTGAAGAAAATACGTATTTGAACACCCTGCTACAGTTCCTATTTCCTGCGGTGCGAACACGCCAAAATCCGGGTACTTCCACCAATAGTTCTAGGAACTTTGAAAGGGTTCCTCTGATGCGAAAGCCACTCACGTAGCACTTATCTACCCACGGCTGCCTTTTAGCCAATCCAGGGCCCGGTTGCATAAACCTCTGAGACTAGTCATACAAGATAGACATCAAATTATGAATGTTCATAGCTTTTTTTAAGTCAGTTACATAAAAATGCAGATTAGCCTAATTGGATACCAAAAATGACTGATTGCCCCTGACTAACCACTAGTGGGTTATACTTGAACTTAATACACTGTCTTAACATAATGTTTATGCAACCGGCCCCAGAACATTAATTTTCAGAATGAATATTCATGAGCTAAGACCCACCTGACTCTTGTGCCGAATGCCTGACAGAAAGAAACTTCCTGAGGAGAGAAGACATGACTAAGAGAAGTTGTCTTTAACAATGCTGTTCAAACTTTTTAAAAGCGTAACTGTTAAGCAGTGACTGACATTGTGTAAAGTTTCCTTTTTTAAGCTTTGAATGTTTTTTCATATGAGTGTTTCTATGGCAACTAGATGTTTAAAACAGTGTAGTATCAGAGACAGAATGAAAGTCCCACCTTGCATTAAAAAAAAACAACCCTTATTCACATTTGGCACTGCCTTGTCATATTGCTGCCAAAGCTTTTAGCCATAATTTCAGTTAAAGAAGCTAAATGCATTATACCATTTCAACAGTTTTTATTGATGATTTAAAGTACGATATTGCTTTGATAGAAAATAGCTCCCATGGCCATCACAGTGCTGAGATGGCTGGCCTAGTGAACTGACTTGCTTTAAAGGGACTGTAATTGTTGTAATTGTGAAAAGAGGCTGCTGAGATGAATTTTTCAGATCGTTTCTATATCTATAATGTAGTTCCATGTCTATAACGGGAGGGAAACTGTTTCATAATTAGGACTCATCAGCATTTACGCCCCTCTGAGCGGCAAATGGTGTGGTGATATGCTGTTTTAATTTCCTGTCTGGTCTGAAGCACTTCCCTCAGTGGTTTAGGTTGAGTGGCCAGTGAATAAGTTCAGAGATATTGCAGTCACTCCTTGTAATGGAATATAGACAGAGTCCTATGATAACTTCTGACTATCTTCTCTCTTCTCTCTCTCTCTCTCTCTCTCTCTCTCTCTCTCTCTCTCTCTCGTTCACCTGGGCCTGTCGGAATGAGAGCATCGGAGCTCTTTTATTAGCCCTGTGCCACGGTCCCAGGAGCCCTACTTTCTCCTGCTCTATTTCCGAGAGCTGCACTGCATGCTGGGAGAACGAGGGCCCACACACACTCCCTCACCTTGCCCTTGATTTGCTGTCTTGGCATATATGTGCCGAATGTCTTGATCCATGAAAGTCTTGTATATGTATGTTGCGTCTGGCATGGTTTTCATAGAGTTCAGAGCTGGAATAGTTAATAAGCTTCTGCAGCCCCATGAAATTAGAGGCTTTCTGCTTTTCATCCTGTAGTGCTTTATTACAGAGGTGGCTTCCTCTCAATTGCTGTTATTATAATATATCCTTTCTTTATCTTGCTTGCTTTCTCTTGCTTCTTTTTTTTTTTAACTGTCATGATCTTGTCTTCACACCCTCACTTCTCTTAGAGGTCATGTCATGAAAAACAGGATTTTTTTCAGGGTACACATCTGTAGTGGCTGAAACTCAAGAGGCTTAATTATATACACAAAATAAATCTTATGGTATTTTTGTGTTAAACAGTCAAAATAACTTCTCCTTCTTGCAGTCTTCTCTGATGATGTTTACTGCCTGAGGGCGGGATCAACCTGTCACTCACATGAGATCCACCAATAGCAAACCACAACCATCCAATCAATTCCCCATGGACAGAATCAAGCCCAGCCCTACTTTTTTTATTGTTCGAGGAGGTGTGTGTGTTCTCATAACCCTAAGCAAAACTATGCTACTCAAAGAGAAGAGCAGTGTAATCATAGCTGGAGACAGGCCATGTCAGGCCAGAGATCCTGTCCTATTGACCCAATAAAATCTCTCCACTGTCATGACTTCTTCTCCTCAGCATTTAGGACAGTTTCATCACTGTTCAAAGAAATCGACACTCGGTTACTAACGTACCCTCGGTTCTCTCTAGAGAGGGAACGAGTGTTGCGTAAGCTAGCTTACGCTACGGGAAAATCCTCTGAATTCTCCAATGACAGTTTAGCTGAAGCCAACAAACTAGCCAGCATTAGTCTATAGATGAGAGTTAAAGGGGTGATTCAGGATTTTGGACATTGGACCTCATTTCCAAGTTAGCCTGGATGTTATTTATCAGTGGAGACAGTTTTCAAAATGTTTCATCCAGTCCTTCCAGTTGCATAGTTCACCTGTGCTAGGCTAGCATGAGTCAACGGTATCTGCTAGCCTGCCATTAAAAACAGTTTTACCCACTCCACAGTACACCAAAAGCAAATAAATTATAGCGCCAGACTTTCGATGTAAATGTCTGTTGAGAGAGTAATGTTAGAAATCAAACTACTCTTTTAAGCCAAAATCTGAAAGTAGAAAAAAATAAACTTTTGCAACAAATACTACAGCATTTCGAAATTCGTCTGTATATATTTTTTCTCGGTATTTCCTGCAAATATAGCATTATATAAGAATAAATACATTGGGATTTATGGAAGATCTGTTTACTTTACATTAAGAAATCTTTGGTCCCTCTTTATATTATGTCTTTAACTATGTACAGTATTTGCAGCATTAACAGAAAATCATTATTAGGTACAATGTATTTGTGTTGTATTACAAACATGTTTTTTTTTTTTTTGCTGTGGAGTGCCATGGTATATAAATACAATAATCATTCAGTACCATGGTTCAAGCACCATTACATACAAGATTTACAAAAATAAATAACTACATACACAAACCTTTGAAAAACCACAGGAATTGTATGAGTGAGCTTCTGTGTGTGTTTTCAGCTTTGTTCCCCATAGGAAGCTACAGAAATTGATGAGAAAAAGAGGGAAAAGAACATGGTGTAGATGAGAGAGCCTGTAATCCTGACAGACAACACAGTGTGTGAATGTAGCCATTAGAGCTGACAGGGCCGCTGCTTACACTCCCAAACTGCAGTTTTTGGCAGATTTGGCAGTGAAGGGCAAGTGTGAGGGATCCTCTCGGTACAGGCTGTGCTCCTCTGCTGACGGGAGGTGGAACAACTATGATAGGGCTAATATGAGGTTCCGTTAGGCAGAAAAATATACACCTGCTGGAAATGAGAGAATATTCCTGAACTACGGCAAAGAAATCCACTGACTTTATCTAGCCATACACTCATTCTCCAAATCAATCTGTTCTTAGAAGAAACCTTTTCCTGCCTTGTTGTGACATGTTCGGCGTGGAGCACATTGATTCAGATGACCTCCGATGTGTCTTGACAGGAACACATTGCCACAAAGCGCATTTTAAAGGCCATTGCTATATTATTGTAGCATTTCATTGTTACGATATAAGCTGTGTAACTACTAACAAGAGTTGTCAAAAGTACCGACTTCGGTACCGAAATTTAAAAAATGTGACTATATCAGCCTTTCCCTCTAGCATTTTGAGCGCTGTTGAATGGATTCATAAACACCCCTGATTGGCCATTGTGTTGATGCACTCAACATATGTCTGTGATTGGCTGTTGTGTTGACGCGCTCAACATATGTGTCTGTGATTGGCTAAAATGATTAACACTTCAAAAACATTTTATTTTGACACTCTTCATCGAGCGCTTACACGGGAGCGTTTGAAAGCGACGTCTATCAGCGGATCCTATTTTAGGGATATTAGACGCCTGCTTTCAAACGCTCGGTGAAGAGCATCAAATATGTCATTGTTGATCATTGTAGTCAATCATAATACGTTGAGCACATCAACACAATGGCCAATCAGAGACATATATGTTGAGCACATTAACACAATGGCCAATCAGAGACGTACACTCACCGGCCACTTTATTAGGTACACCTGTCCAACTGCTCCTTAACACTTAATTTCTAAGCAGCCAATCACATGGCGGCAACTCAGTGCATTTAGGCATGTAGACATGGTCAAGACAATCTCCTGCAGTTCAAACCGAGCATCAGTATGGGGAAGAAAGGTGATTTGAGTGACTTTGAACGTGGCATGATTGTTGGTGCCAGAAGGGCTGGTCTGAGTATTTCAGAAACTGCTAATCTACTGGGATTTTCACGCACAACCATCTCTAGGGTTTACAGAGAATGGTCCGAAAAAGAAAAAACATCCAGTGAGCGGCAGTTCTGTGGGCGGAAATGCCTTGTTGATGCCAGAGGTCAGAGGAGAATGGCCAGACTGGTTCGAGCTGATAGAAGGGCAACAGTGACTCAAATAACCACCCGTTACAACCAAGGTGGGCAGAAGAGCATCTCTGAACGCACAGTACGTCGAACTATGAGGCAGATGGGCTACAGCAGCAGAAAACCACACCGGGTGCCACTCCTTTCAGCTAAGAACAGGAAACTGAGGCTACAATTTGCACAAGCTCATCGAAATTGGACAATAGAAGATTGGAAAAACGTTGCCTGGTCTGATGAGTCTCGATTTCTGCTGCGACATTCGGATGGTAGGGTCAGAATTTGGCGTCTACAACATGAAAGCATGGATCCATCCTGCCTTGTATCAACGGTTCAGGCTGGTGGTGGTGGTGTCATGGTGTGGGGAATATTTTCTTGGCACTCTTTGGGCCCCTTGGTACCAATTGAGCATCGTTGCAACGCCACAGCCTACCTGAGTATTGTTGCTGACCATGTCCATCCCTTTATGACCACAATGTACCCAACTTCTGATGGCTACTTTCAGCAGGATAATGCGCCATGTCATAAAGCTGGAATCATCTCAGACTGGTTTCTTGAACATGACAATGAGTTCGCTGTACTCAAATGGCCTCCACAGTCACCAGATCTCAATCCAATAGAGCATCTTTGGGATGTGGTGGAACGGGAGATTCAGCCGACAAATCTGCGGCAACTGTGTGATGCCATCATGTCAATATGGACCAAACTCCCTGAGGAATGCTTCCAGCACCTTGTTGAATCTATGCCACGAAGAATTGAAGCAGTTCTGAAGGCAAAAGGGGGTCCAACCCGTTACTAGCATGGGGTACCTAATAAAGTGGCCGGTGAGTGTATATGTTGAGCATGTCAACACAATGGCCAATTAGACACACATATGTTGAGCACGTCAACACGATGGCCAATCAGAGGTGTTTAAAGGGCCCCTATTATGATATTTTAAAGTTTCCTAATGTTGTTTTCTAAAAAAAAAAAATTATTTTCTCATAATATACATTTGCACATCACCAGATTTTCAATGATTCTCAAACTACTCGCCAAATGAATGAATCTCTCTAAATCCCTCCTTTCCATGAGCTACTCTGCTCTGATTGGCCAGACAGCTCAGTCTGTTGTGATTGGTTTACCACGTACAGCCATTCCCATTGCCATAACACCAACAGCTCTGCATGTCTTAAGGCATTCTTCACCGTAAACTAAACACAGTAACGAACAATGACTACGATTTTACCATATCAATCCGAGCGCGAGTCCGATGATGAAACACTAGAAGAAGAACCATTCATTCAACCCGAACCTCCATCACAAGGACGACTCGAGCAGGACATTTCAGTGATTAACTACTCAGTTTGAGGTAACGTACATTGAGATGTTGCTATTCCTCACCATCAGCATTAACAAGTGCATGTCCATCAACCGATTATTTTACTTGTACTAGTTTATTTACAGAGTATGTTTCTAATATATTGCGGTGAACACGTGGAAACTGTATCAATAGCATGTAGGCCATGCAATGTATACATTAGCCGAGCTCTAGCGTAAGTGACTGATGTAACATAAACATTGGTAAAACAAATCTGGCTCCATGCTTAATCTTTCCTCAAAGTAGTGAGAACGACAGACAATCTGCATTAATAGACAGAGTTTTATGTAATAGTGGCCCACAGCTGATTAGCTGACTCCGATATTTGAGAAGCAGTCGTCAGTAAAATAAAGATAACAGGAAAAGTTTTGATTATACTGCTGTAGTATCATGGTAAAGATTAATTTTAACCACAGATTCTTCACATGCTCGTCCTTGGGCAGTGGAAAAAAAATTTCTTTACCTTCACATTGTAGAGCACAGCGTCTCCTCGACATGATCTCTCCAGTATCCACAGGATCAGCTGCCGGTTTGAGGTTTAAGTTTCCCGGGTGCGCGCGCAATAAGTGGGCGGGCTAATGTTTCGTCTTGCGTCACGACGAAACAGCTTATGACTCGTTTGAAAAACAATTAATTTCATTGACTCAGACTCGACTCAGAGTCAAAAGTTTTCATTCACTTAGAGCTATATTACACACTACATGAAAGGTCATTTTCAAAAGTCCATGATAGGGGCCCTTTAATTATCCATTTAACAGCGCTCATAATGCTAGAGGGAAATGCTGGTATCGTTGCATTTTTAAATTTCGGTACTGAAGTCGGTACTTTTTGACAATTCTACTGCTAACAAATAGTAGTGAAGTAAATATAGTAATATTCAGGAAATTTGAAACTAGACAAGCAAATAATGATAAAACCATCAGATCTTTACAAAAAAGTATTTAATCAATTAATTATATTTTCTAATTATATTTTTGGGGGTTGCAATAAGTCTTCTGGTAGCACTAGTAATGATGACTGTGATTCTGTGAATCATTTTTTAAAATGAGTTAATCGAAATGAATCACCCAAACAAACAGTTAAGTTCAAATGAATCATACTTCCCCATGCAAACTACAATTGTTGTTAGTCTGTTTCACACATCTTCAATCCTGCTCATGCAGGTCCACCTTCCTGCAGAGTTTATCTCCAACACACCAGCCTGGAAGATTCCCGGGATCCTGGAGACCTGGAGCTGGTTCAGGTGTGTTTAATTAGGACTGGAGCTGAACTCTGCAGGACGGTGGGGCTTCAGGAGCAGGATTTTGAGACCCCTGATGTGAGCTTAACAGCAGCATAACCGCAACAACAGGCTCATGCTGCATAAAAGAACTGCAGCTGTGTGCAGAAAATAATGTGATGTTTGTGTTCGGCTTCATAAAACTCTGCATTGCAAAAGATTGTGCTGATAAGATGATTTACGATGCTTTTTCTATATATTTTGTTCATGCTTGTCGGTTTAGTGTGCAAATTGCAGTAATATGGGCTCAGCAATGATTATGCATCATTACTGCAGATGCAAGATGCCAGACATTCACACATGCTGCGGTTTGCAGAAACAAAGCATTGGCAATTGTTTAATAAAAAAAAATTATTTGAGAAATGTTTAAAGTGCCCCATGCTATTTTAAATTATTCTAATTTTGTTTTTGAGGTCTCCTACAAGAGGTTTACATGCATCCAAAGTTGAAAAACACTTTAATGTTTCATGCATTATAGAAACAACCCTTTTCTCACAGTGTCTGAAACGGTTTGATGAAGGATTCAGTCTCTCTAAACCCCTCCTTTCAAAGAGCCTACTTCTGTTGTGATTGGTCTCCTCTGTTCTGATTGGTCAGATGACCCAGTCTGTTGTGATTGGTCTCCTCTGTTCTGATTTGTCAGATGGCTCAGTCTGTTGTGTTTGGTCTACTCTGCAATGATTGGTCAAATGGCCCAGTCTGTTGTGATTGGTCAGATGGCTCAGTCTGTTGTGATTGGTCTCCTCTGTTCTGATTGGTCAGATGACCCAGTCTGTTGTGTTTGGTCTACTCTGCAATGATTGGTCAAATGGCCCAGTCTGTTGTGATTGGTCTACTCTGCTCTGATTGGTCAGATGGCCTAGTCTGTTGTGATTGGTCTACTCTGCTCTGATTGGTCATAATGGGGTATTTAAAGGTGGGGTATGTGATTTTCTTTTTTGTCCATTTTTTCAAAATCACTTGAAATCCTATTTCCACTTACAGCCACTGAGTTAGAAGCACTGAAATGAAAATGAAGCAATTTAATAATCTGTGGAACAGGCAGGACTCAAACTCCAGCCAATCATTTCCAAGACCACCTAGAATCATTGGACAGTAAGTCCGTCAATCAAACGGTCGTACCATCCCCCCCTCCCCCTCCATTGCGTGTGCTGTGACCCCTTCGTGCGCATACTCAAAGCACATTGCTATGAATCCTGCTTTGAATAGAAGACCGCTGTACAGACGCCAGGGCTGAGTCTCGCGCATCTGAGTTTTCGCTCGTGCATGATTACGCGTCCCTGTTCTTCGAATGGGTGGAGTCAGGGCCAGCGTTGGAGGAAAGAAGGTAGGACCTTTTGAGTTGTGTATTTTCAAAATCTGCACAAGAATCAGAACATCTTAAACCAATATTTAGATAATATCTGGGATGGCATGTTTTAGTTCAGATTCAAATGTAAAAATGTATAGGTGTAAACAAATGTTTGAAAATGTCATCTTTAAATATTTGATGTTGTTTGATACACACAATAGTAGCTAAGACAAAAATCTGATTGGTTGTTTGAAAACATTTTAAATAGCGTTTCACTTTAACTTTTTTTTCTCCATGACAAGTGGGTGTCAGAAACAAAGTTGCTCAGTGCTGTTTTATGTTCAGGGTTAACCACTGTATTCCTGCTTTTTCCCAACCCAGTTGATGGACAAGAACAATAATTTATAATTTAAAGTATCTAGAATTATTTACTGCATTTTGAGGTGTCGACGATAACTATCAAGCATGTTCATTTACGCAATATATCGTATTCCAGAATACCAGCAGCTATTTTTTATTTCTGTTCTATATGATTTGTCTCTATCTATTAGTGGCGAAAACGTGTGGAAAACCATGAATTGTTGCCATTCTGTAAGAGTTTAATTCGTGCGTTGATAATCGTTTATCTTGTACATAATGTATCATGCACTGCTGCAAATTATATACAAACACTTGCATAATGTACACTTTTAACAGCAAGAAAACTTGCCAAAATAATACGACTTATTTTAATTGACAATACATCTCATTTGTGATTATATTTTCCACTGTAACAACAGAGTATGAGTATTATCAAAAACAATACAGCCACTTGACCGCGTCCAGTGGTTAGTCACTGCATGTGTGAATAAGCACTGCATGCATCCAAAATACTGTATGACACAACTAAGTACTATTTGATGAACTAGATGCACCAGTGCACCATGGGATACATGTGTTTTGTCAGAAGCTGCACCATGGGGAGTGATGTAATCTGCTTTCTATACAAAAAGACAAAGGAGGCTACGCATCTCTACAAAGTCCTCCATTTTGTTCTTCAGAATCTCACTTTGGCTGGAAGCCTCAACGTTTCGACTGTTTCCATGACACCCTGCAGCGGTCCACGCTTGACTATTGTCAGTGATTCACTCGTTCTCCTCTTCCCAGACCGGTCCGGCCTGTCGGGTTTGCCTGTGGCTGCCCTGTCTCTCCGCTACCTGCGTTAGTTTCATAAACGATGATGACACTCCTGCGCTTCAGATATCCTCACGTAAATGTTTGCATAGAGCCGGTGAGGTGAGGCAGGGACAGGAAGTTTGGGGCCACTTATTTAACTAGATGGACTCAATCCAAATGTTGTGTTTTTTTCTCACACACACACATTTTTCTCTCCGAGTAGAGACATGCAAGACTACAGGCGCAGATTTTCCCAAGGCAGTCTGCTCTACTGACTGACAGGTATCTGTTGTTCGCTGCTAGTTGCGACAGAGAAGGAGAGTTTTAAATGTCTTTTTGTATAAGCTGTCTTAATAAAAACTTATTATTATTTAAAATTATTTTTTTTTTAAAAATACATTTCACAGTTTTATTTCACAAATTTTGGCAAAATTATAAAAAATGGCAAAATCAATAATTGTAGTAATAATAATAATAATAAATATTAGTAGTAATAAAATAATAATTATTAGTATTATTATCATAGAATTTGTATTCTTAATCATGATGATAGTAAAGATAATTATAATAAAATTAATCATAAATATTGTATTATTAGTAGTAGTAGTAGTAGATGTTGTTGTAGTAATATAATAATAATAATAATAATAATAATAATAATTATTGAGAAAAAATCAAGAGTTGAGTTTTAATTATTATATTACTATCAATAATAAAAATACTTATAATATTACTAATAATAATTTAGGTGATTTTAAAACTTTAAACAGCTGACAGCTATTCAACTATGCTATTCAAATATGAGTTATTGTCATATTTTATTACCATTTTCTAATATATATTTTAATTTCTCTTAATATTGATACTAATTATAATTATAATAAAAATCATGGTCACCATCATAATAATCAGCATCATAAATATTATATTTTAATTTATTATTTATTTAGTAATTATTTGTTATTATTATTATTATTAGTAGTAGTAGTAGTAGTGGTACAATTAGTAATAGAAATGTATTTATATTAATAATCATAATAAATGTTATTATTAATAAAATTATTATGACTTTATTTTAAAATGTTTTCGCAAACCTGCTTAACTGTTTTATTTTATTATGTATTTATTTATTATGCAAAATCAATGTCATGTAATACAATCTGTCCCCCAAGAGAACCTGCTGACTAACTGACGGGTATCTGTTGTTCTCCGCTGGTTGTGGGTTGTGTGGGAGAAGGAGAAACGGCTGTGAGGTGTGTGTGTGTGTGTGTGTGTGTGTGGTGGTTTTCCTTGTCGAGCTCTCTGCAGTGACCATGACTGCTTGTTGCCGTTTGTCAGTCATGCAGCTGTGCATAAAGCAGAAGGAATGCGGATGTCACAAGTCCGTTTTTAAAAGAGCTTCGAGTACCTGCATGCAAAGAGCTCCTGTCAGACACATCAAAGCCGAGTCAAGTTTTCTGAAAGGCTGTTAGTGTGTGTTTTTGCTGTAAAAAGTCACTGCACGTCTTTAACAACATACCAAACCACTGGTCTGATGTGGATTTCAATATTTTTTTACTCTTATTAATTCGGTAACTGCCTCAAATCAAGTTTCTTTTGACTCGAACCAAACCAAATCATATTTTTCATCTATCTGAATAAATGATCTAAAAGTGGATCTAAAAACGGATCGGGAAGGAAGGTTTGGGTGTGTCATTGTGGCCACATGCACACTGTTGAGTTTTAGGAGTCACATTTAAATGCAGGATTTAATCCTCTAAATCATTGTTAAGTGAGTATGAAATACATGAGTCACTCCTGAACATGCCATGCTTGATGTGCTGGTAACCATAGCAACATTTTGGTCTCAGTCAGTGTTCTACTGCTTTTTGTTTTTCATAGTATCTATTAATTACTTTAAATCATATCACATTATGAAACTACTGTTTTTCTCCAATGCATGTTGGCCAAAATAATGGCCAATAAAATTGTCAAATAATGGCACCCCTAGAATTTTGAATGAGTAAAATCTCTCTGAAGTATATTCCCATTTATGTTTGCATTTTTAGCACTCCAGGGTGACTAGGAACATGAAATTGTCTAGCTATGACTTTTCACAGGAGTTTAAATATGAGAAAATATGAAGGCCAAATGTCCTTAATCATCCATCACAATGAGTAAAACCAGAGAATATAGTTCTGATGTGCAGCAAAAGATTGTTGAGCTTCACAAAATAGAAAGTGTCTGTAAGAAAATAGCTAAAGAATTGAAAATCTCCATTTCCACCATCAGGGCAATAGAAGTTCCAATCAACTAAAGATGTTACGAATCTGCCAGGAAGAGGACGTGTGTCTATATTGTCTTAATGGACAGTGAGGAGGAAAGATTGAGTGGCCAAAGACTCTCCAATGATCACAGATGGAGAATTGTTAAAACAATTATAATACATCACCACATGTTGTCTGGTAGAGTTTATATTAAACCCCTTATATATAAAGGCTATAAAACTAGAATGCCAACAGTTTAAACAACTATTCTGACCAAAATAATATTAGATTGGTCAGATGACCTGAATTTTTGGGGAGTTAATTTAGCTGTCACTTCCATAAATAATTGAACTCTGTGTATAGAATGAGATTAAGGACTAGAAGAAGGGCGACAACTGCTGTAGTGTGTGTACGTGTGTATCTGCATGTTAATTGATCCCAGAACTAAGACCAGTCAAAATACCTCTTTAGTTTGTAAGCCTTGAGGCTGGTGAGCACGGCTGATTCCCTTTAATCGGTTTAGGCTGCAGACTAATGAGGGAACCACTGTTTTAAAGTCTGATCTGATGGTTTGTCCAGGAGGGGGATTACATGTAATCATATATACACTCACCGGCCACTTTATTAGGTACACCTGTCCAACTGCTCCTTAACACTTAATTTCTAAGCAGCCAATCACATGGCGGCAACTCAGTGCATTTAGGCATGTAGACATGGTCAAGACAATCTCCTGCAGTTCAAACCGAGCATCAGTATGGGGAAGAAAGGTGATTTGAGTGACTTTGAACGTGGCATGATTGTTGGTGCCAGAAGGGCTGGTCTGAGTATTTCAGAAACTGCTAATCTACTGGGATTTTCACGCACAACCATCTCTAGGGTTTACAGAGAATGGTCCGAAAAAGAAAAAACATCCAGTGAGCGGCAGTTCTGTGGGCGGAAATGCCTTGTTGATGCCAGAGGTCAGAGGAGAATGGCCAGACTGGTTCGAGCTGATAGAAGGGCAACAGTGACTCAAATAACCACCCGTTACAACCAAGGTGGGCAGAAGAGCATCTCTGAACGCACAGTACGTCGAACTTTGAGGCAGATGGGCTACAGCAGCAGAAGACCACACCGGGTGCCACTCCTTTCAGCTAAGAACAGGAAACTGAGGCTACAATTTGCACAAGCTCATCGAAATTGGACAATAGAAGATTGGAAAAACGTTGCCTGGTCTGATGAGTCTCGATTTCTGCTGCGACATTCGGATGGTAGGGTCAGAATTTGGCGTCTACAACATGAAAGCATGGATCCATCCTGCCTTGCATCAACGGTTCAGGCTGGTGGTGGTGGTGTCATGGTGTGGGGAATATTTTCTTGGCACTCTTTGGGCCCCTTGGTACCAATTGAGCATCGTTGCAACGCCACAGCCTACCTGAGTATTGTTGCCTACCATGTCCATCCCTTTATGACCACAATGTACCCAACTTCTGATGGCTACTTTCAGCAGGATAATGCGCCATGTCATAAAGCTGGAATCATCTCAGACTGGTTTCTTGAACATGACAATGAGTTCGCTGTACTCAAATGGCCTCCACAGTCACCAGATCTCAATCCAATAGAGCATCTTTGGGATGTGGTGGAACGGGAGATTCGCATCATGGATGTGCAGCCGACAAATCTGCGGCAACTGTGTGATGCCATCATGTCAATATGGACCAAACTCCCTGAGGAATGCTTCCAGCACCTTGTTGAATCTATGCCACGAAGAATTGAGGCAGTTCTGAAGGCAAAAGGGGGTCCAACCCGTTACTAGCATGGGGTACCTAATAAAGTGGCCGGTGAGTGTATATATATATAAAAAAAATTTGCAAGTAGTAGCATCAAAGCTGACGATCGCAAGTAACGTCAAGCTAGAGTTGATTGTTTTGCACATTTGTGATGGACCACAATTATTCATAATCATTTGCTGTGGGTTCAGATAAACCCATATAAAAAAACTGTTGTAAACACGGCAACTCCCATGATTCCACTCTCCATCAATGTCTCATCAAGCTACATCTTTGTAAATAAGCGACCTCTAGTGGTGAAACTTACATACTGTGCCTTTAACGCGATAGTTCACATGAACTAAGAGAAACAATAATTTCACAACGTTTATTAATGTTATATACTAGTTCATTTTTAATATTAAGTTTTATTTTATAAATTCACATTAGTACATTCATAATGCTGTAAAACTGATCATTGTAAGGAGATGCCTAATGTTAATGAAGGAATATTGTAAAATGTTACCCTCCATTTTATTAACAGCATTTATGCCCAGGACAGATAAAAAGCATCACACATCAACCGCCCACATGGTTACCGGTTTCACTCTTGTGATTTGATATTCCTCTGATTTATCATCACTGTTAAAGTAATGTTTCCAATAAGCTTTTGATGAGAATGGAATTATGGTGTGTGAATTATTTGCATTTTCTTACATTCGAGAAATGAAATGAAAATTAATAAAGGAAGGAATGAACAATTTTGTGTTATTAAAGTAGTACCTTGTTCCCTCTGTTCTGAGTCTAGCCTGTTTTTGTTCTTGTTTTGTACAGCTTTCTCACACTGTGTTTGCTTGGCTGAATGATTATGGACTGCAATGCTCATTTAAATGCATCTGTTTTTTTTGTTTTTGTCTGGCAGCACATGCATATAGAGATCATTAAACTAGTGGCCTGTAACAGTTGTATGGAGAGGGACAGGTCACCCATTTACTTAATTTTCCATGGAGCACGAAAGGAGATATTTTGAAGAATATTCTCACCGCTCTTTTCCATATAACAAAAGTGTGTCAAACTCCAAAAATAACTAAATGATCAGTGCAACTTGTACACTATATTCCCAGTCTTCGGAGGTCATATACGACACCTTTGTGTGAGGAAAAAAGACGTCTCCTCCCTCTATTGAAGTTAAATCTCTTTCTTATTTTCACATATTCAAAGTTAAACCTAACCCTACACCTAACTTATTCTCAAATTCAGAGGGAAATTATAGGTGAATGTAGAAGCACCTAACTCTGGCTGTAAGCCTAAACTTGACATGTTAAACTTCCAGGAACATGTTAAACTTGGTGAAAACAGTTTCTGCAGTACACATAACATAAAAAGTCCCATATTCCCAGTCTTCAAAACGCATAAGCTAACTTTGTGAGAAAAACAGACCTTGAAAATCTTGCTCTCTATTGCAGCTGAAGATTTGTGCTTCCATAAATTCTTGGCCATGATCTGTGTATCTAGTGACTACAAATTCTTGTAGTCACTGATCAAGCTATTGAACCTTGTTAACAAACAATTTTCGGACAAGAATGTTGTTCCATTATCAACAAAATATGTGGATCCAGGTACGTGTCAGGATGTTCGATAATTAATAGTAGGCAAAGATCGATATTTGGCTTTTTTTTTTTTTTTCATTTGTAGCATTGGATAAAAAGTTTTTCTGTTTGCCTGATATGTGTTAGACTTTTATTATGACAGTACCAGGATGTTTATTTTGACGTTTATACCCATTCCGGAGCCTCCATTCTCTGTCTTCAATAGTTTAATGTCTTTGTCTAACAGTTCAGTCTAATAGCAACCTTATATCCTTGATTTCAAACTGTGCTGCACTATATCTAGTTGGCCACTATGCCATATTAATTTCATATTCACTGTGTATTGTATGTAAAATTAGCATTACTGGTCTTTTATTTTATTCCCAGTGCGCACAGACTTATACCATTTAGTCTTGTTTTTAACAGTTTATTTATTTTGCAAGTTTATTTTTTCATATTGATTCATTTCCAAATTATTCTTAATTTAGTAAATATTGAGGAAAATACATACATTTCAGTTGCACTTTATTTGACAGTAGGTGCACTTACATGTACTTACAGTGAACTTGCCTTAGAAAGCACTGGGTAATATAAGGAAACTACATGGGTAAAGGATAGGTTTAGGAGTAGATTCAGGGTTAGTACGTAGTTTTTACTCAGCTAATGGAGTTACTATAGCAAGTATGTACATGGGGAACAGTGATAAATGACAAATAAAGTGCTACCTAAATATAATCGAAACTTATTTTCTAATTTTAAATAGTTTGATGTTTTATATATATATATATATATACTCACCTTAAGGATTATTCAATTTCTCATTAATGCAATTATCTAATCAACCAATCACATGGCAGTTGCTTCAATGCATTTAGGGGTGTGGTCCTGGTCAAGACAATCTCCTGAACTCCAAACTGAATGTCAGAATGGGAAAGAACGGTGATTTAAACAATTTTGAGCGTGGCATGGTTGTTGGTGCCAGATGGTGGCTGATGGTGTAATGGTGTGGGGGATGTTTTCTTAGCACACTTTAGGCCCCTTAGTGCCAATTGGGCATCGTTTAAATGCCACGGCCTACCTGAGCCATGTTTCTGACCATGTCTTCCACCATGTACCCATCCTCTGATGGCTACTTCCAGTACGATAATGCACCATGTCACAAAGCTCGAATCATTTCAAATTGGTTTCTTGAACATGACAATGAGTTCACTGTACTAAAATGGCCCCCACAGTCACCAGATCTCAACCCAATAGAGCATCTTTGGGATGTGGTGGAACGGGAGCTTCGTGCCCTGGATGTGCATCCCACAAATCTCCATCAACTGCAAGATGCTATCCTATCAATATGGGCCAACATTTTGTGCTTTCACGTGCTTTCAGCACCTTGTTGAATCAATGCCACGTAGAATTAAGGCAGTTCTGAAGGCGAAAGGGGGTCAAACACAGTATTAGTATGGTGTTCCTTATAATCATTTAGGTGAGTGTATATTACATTACATTACATTGGCTTCACATCGACCATCAGCCTCCCAGCTCTCAAAGATAGTGGGATCAGCCAACAAAAAAATCCATATTGTTCAACCAGTAGTACTTTCCCGCTTTTTAGAGCTTGACAGCCCTGACCACTTTCTGCTTTTGTTGTATGGAAAAGAGCAGCATGAACATTCGGCTAAACATCTCCTTTTGTTTTCCATGGAAGGAAAACGGGTTTGGGACATGACGAAAATGAATGAAGTCCTACTTAAATTTTTGGGTGAACTGGTCATCATTAATCTCTCCAGGAGTAAACAACAGACTGCTTTTTCTCAGCCCAATGCTTGTACTCTTCAGCGAGAGCTCTTCAATCATGTGTATTTGGTGTACACAAACGACCGGGGATCCGATGTGTGTTGCTACACTATCATATGCATATAAGTATCATATACTTGATGGTTTAACAGTCAGTCCAAAGTGTTCAAGCACGCGCAAACACTAAATCCGCTTTGCTCCGTACTTGGAGACGTTCTGTACCACCTAACTTTAGGCTGGCGTGCCGAGATGGGCGGAGGTCAGGCCGGCTCACTGTTGTCTTCCATTGCTGTGTGTTCTTTTCAAAGGTCTTCTCTGTGCTCTGCTCACTGTCTGTTCCTTTCTTCACAATGCATTGCATATTCAGAAGCAGCAGCATGTAGGTATATTAAAACAACTTCCACCAGCTGCATGGCCTCTCTTTGTTTCTTTTTTTTTTCTTCCTGTTTTCTTTACTCTTCTGCAATAAGTTTCACAACATACTGACAGTCATCCTGCAGGAGAAGCACTTAAAAAAAAAAAAAATTAAAAGACAAATGAAACTGATTTCTGATTTACGGTTAAGAGTTCTTTGGTTTTGTTTAAAGGAACACTTCACTCAAATGTAAATCCTGTCAGTATTTACTGACATTCATGTCATTCCCAACCAAACCCATATGCTGTTATTTTTCTCTGCGGAACACACACACACTCGCACGAAAGAATATTTTCCATAAAACAGCCTGTCAAATTTCCCCCCAAAAAACACCATTAAACGCGCTATAGTCCTCTGAAGTCATATTATAGCTTTCCACAGAAAAAATAACAGCGCATGGTGAGTAAATAATGACAGAAGTTTCATTTTGTGGTGAAATAATCACATACACTGAAATGTTCAAACCCTGTTTTGAAATGCTTTGTATTTTTGCTCATCCGAGTCTCTGTTCGTTCTCCACCCTTTCATCCTGTCGTTCATGTCTCTGTCTCAGTGTTTAATGTCTTTTCACCGTGTCATTGTCCCCATGTTTGCCCGTCTGTGGTGTGTGTGTGTTCAGTGCGATGGCATGGTTATAATGCACGTTGGGACTTATCTTGCTTCTCTCCCTCTATCTTTCTTTCTTTCTTTCTTGCCTACTCCACCCTAACTCGATCAGTCTCTTTAACCTTACTAAAAAAAAATCTCACTTGAATCACATGATTATGAGTCCGTTTCCTGTTGTCCTCTCTCTTAACGGACGTCTGTCCCTCTTCTCTGCAGGGGACGTGCTTTTCCAGATGGCAGAGGTCCACCGGCAGATTCAAGTGCAGTTAGAGGAAATGGTGTGTTACCCTTCTCACACACTGTCCATTTCTCATCTTTATTGAAGGATTATTTAGCATAATTGCATTACAACAGTTTTTGACATGTTTGCAGGTTCAATACAAGTTTAAACAGCTAACTTTAGCTGTAAAGCAATCTCTACCCATAGTATTTGCATCAAAAGAAGTATTTACAAGTTTGCAGTTGAAATAAAGATGTTTTCAATTAATAATTAATGTAACCACTTAATCAAAACCTTTACTTCAGTTGCAGTGGTTACTGTAACCACAGCAGATAACACTTTGTTTTAAGGTGACTTGTTACATGTAATTACTGTATTAATAACAGTAAATGATGCATAAAGGGTATGTTTACACGACAATGATGTACTAAAAATGGAAAAGTTTTTCCTTTCGCATTTTTCACATACAGATTACAATGTTGTAAAACAATCCCTGTTCACAGAGATCATTGAAAACCAATAAAAAGATGTTGTAGTTGGCAATGTCACTTTGTAAAGAAATACACACCTTTAGAGTAAACATGTAATACACATGCGCATGATTTCACCGGTTTCATGTTTTTGTGGTTTACACTGAGCCGATCACGGTATCGTTTTCATAAACTTGCACTTTGAAACCCTTTTTAAAAAGTGTCCTTTTTCAGGCCCCCAAAACACCGTTGTCGTGTAAATGAACGGCCCAAACACACAAAACGTTTTGTTTTTAGCTGAAAATGGTATCGTGTTAACGGCCCCTAACTCTACGTCTATAGTAATATTACTTGGTGCTAAAATGTATAATTGCACTGTAACAAGGACACCTTAAAATAAAGTGCAACTTTAAAGTTTTTTCATTTTCTTTTAAAAACAAACTGAGGGATGAATAATTAGTTTCTGCGCTCATCAACATTATTCAAAAAATGCGGTCGATGGTGTATTTGAACCCATAGATCATGGTATAATCTGCACAAATATGTGCTTTCAGGTTAATAAAAAGTCAATTTAACGAACTTCACTCAATTTTTCTGCTTTTTTTTTTTTTTTTTTTTTTAGTTGAAATGCTTCCACAACGAGCTGCTGTCGGAGCTGGAGAAGAAGGTGGAGTTGGACGCGAGATACCTGACTGTGAGTCTGCACCTCATCCCACTCCTTACTGGCTGACGACACGCACATTGAGCTCACTAACACTCTGAACAGAAGTGCTTCTCCTCTGCTTTAGTAATACACATTCTTCTGTTGGGCACTGCACTAGGGTGACCACCATCAAACAAACCAAATGTGGGACGATTATAAGTTTGTGTGGGACAATGTGGGACGTTACCAACACTAAAACATAACCTAAAACTGTTATATAATGTTTATCTAACTTCATAAAAACAGTTGCATTCTGCCTTTCAGTTGATAAAAAATCTTTGTTGTTTAGTCCCTTCCACACCATTACGTCACAATGTAACATAACATGTCTTTATTTTACATGTCATTTAAATTCAACATCACTGAGGCCAAAGGCAGCAGGCATCATGCAGATAACTATTTTTGAAACAGTTACAACTAAAATCCAACTAAATAAATAATGAACAAAACTATTCCAGACATATACAGTACTATCATTCAACGGTTTCCTCAGTTCGGGTTGGTGTGATTTTTTTTTTTTTTTTTTTTTTTATGTTTTAGAAGTCTCTAATGCTTATCATGTATGTTTAAAAAAAACTGTAATTAATCCTTAAGTATTATTATTTTTACTGATTTTCTTACTGATGCCAAATTTTTGAATGGTAATTAAATAGGGTTATTTAGCATTTTTTTTTGTCAAATTTTGCATTGCCTCTTGGCAGTCTAATGAAACATTGAGCCAAAAATATGTAAAAAATCTGGATGACTTTGCTGCCACTGTTTTGCTGTTTTGATTATATACTCCACATTTTGGCAAATGAAGAAGATAATTTGCAAACAGTTTGCGTTTACGGAGTGTCTATTTACACTAACTCTGCCCACTGATGTCCCGCCAGACAACATTACAGAGGATGCTGAATTGTCAACGGTAGCAATAGTGTAGGGGTAAGATGCGTGGCAGAAAGTTTTGATGCAAATTGACCGATGTTCGAATCCGCCTTTTGCCAAATTCGCTCTACTCCCTTTTCCCATTACATATCAGATCAGAAAGGCATTTACTTTCAATAAAAATTAAGAATATATTCGAAAAGTGGAAATAAATAGTCTAACGCGCGTTTAATAATCAAGTGTTTATCGGTTAGAGTTAGGGGTAGGTGTAGGGAGGGCTTTATTGTCCCAATAAGCCATAATTTTAATAATTTACACTGTTATTATTGCATACCTTTTAATGTACAACAAAAGTGAGGTGCAAATAGTATTTGCCACTATTTATAAATATAAATAGCATCTAACTACTATTTACACTTATTGCAAAGAAAATACTGATATTTTTAGATAAAATAGAATCTGCCACTATTTGCACTTAGGCCGTGTGTCCACCAAAGCATTTTTTCACTCGCCTGGCGTATTTTTTCAATTGTCTTCAATGGGAGCGCTGCGTTTTTTAAACGCCATGAGTGTAACAAGGCGCTGAGCGTTTTTTTTCATGCTGAAGCGCTGAGCTCCCGCCGTTTTTTACTGGTCACCGAGAGTTGAAGAATGTTTAACTTTGGGTAAAACGCAGCGCTCATCACTGTCACTTTTTACCCAGCCGTCCAATCACAGTGGAGGAGGGGCGGGATAAATACCACACCGACCAACTGTCACAACATTCTTTCTGTACAACGACATCAACAAGCAGAGCTAACCAAACAAATTGGATGAAAAATATATTTTTAGTATGAAACAAATTATCAGCGAAATCATTTACAAGTAAACTGTGCTGCGGATATACTGTATCATAGCAACAAAACGTCTCAACTGAAAAACGCTGTGCTGCCAAAATGCTCTCAAGCGCCCAAAGTCTTTGGACACACGGCCTTAGTGTTAATAGCTGCTGCCTTATATTTCTGCATTTGGCAGATTCTTGTTTTATCCAAAGCAACTTATCAGTAAATCTGTTTCCTTTGATTCAAACACACAACCTTGGCGTTGCAAGCGGCATAAACTCTTAATAATAAAGGTTCTTTATTGGCATTGATGGTTCCATGAAGAACCTTTAACATCTATGGAGTCTTTTCATTCCACAAAAAGGTTCTTTATAGTGGAAAAAGGTTCTTTAGGTTATTAAAATGTTCTTCACACTAAGAAAATAAATAGTACTTTTAAGAACTGTTCACTAAAAAAGGTTCTTTGGGGAACCCAAAATGGTTCTTCAATGACTCCTGGCTGGTGGGGGGGGGACTGTTTTGGAACCTTTATTTTTAAGAGTGGACTCTACCAGCTACAAGAAAAATGCATGCAGAAAATGTGTACACTACATACGAAGAAAGAAGTTAGTGTATATATATATATATATATATGCTGTGTAGTGTCCCATTCCAAACATACCCAAAGATCTTGAAGATCTACATCCTCAGACATTGGTCCTGCTTTCTTTTTTAGCAACGGCCCTGTTCTCCCGTCATTCCTGTTTCCACTATTTTCAACAAATGAAAGTACACAATTTGCGGGTATAAAGTATGTTTGGAGCAGTGCTGAGAGAGATATCTTTAGACCGTGAGTGGGTTGGAGAGGAGCTGTGTAGAGCAGTTCATTGGGGGGGGTTGGGTGACTGGGATTGGGCGTCACTTGTCATCACATTGTACTCAGATAAAATTAATGCCTTGCTGTCTTGCCTTAGAGAGCGGGCTGCAGTTGTTCCCTTTGGAAACCAAACAGTTTTTTTTCTTTTTTTTCTCAGTCTGCATATTCTGTGCAAACATGTTGAGTTTCTGCTTTGGAGTCTCTATTTAGGTCTGTAAGATTATTATGATATTAATTTTGTGGTGCTGCTGCTGTAAGAACACAGTTTTATTAAGATTTACTGTGACACAACGTATAAATATGTTTCAAAGGTTCCATCTGCGTGTTCTGTTTTGCCCACAACAAATCAAAGATGAGTGCTATTAACTATTAAATGATTAGTTCACCCAAACATAAAAATAAAATCCCATTCATTTACAGGTGTCTATGATTTTCTTCTTTCAGCCAAACACAATCTGAGTTTTATAAAAAAATGTCTTGTCTCTTCCAAACTTTATAATGGGAGTGTATAGTAACTGAGATTTTGAAGCCCAACAAAGCACATCCATCCATCATAAAAGTAATCCATACGACTCCAGGGGGTTCATAATGGCCTTCTGAAGCGAAGCGATGCATTTTTGTCAGAGAAATATCCATAATTGTAACTTAATAAACTAGAATCACTTGCTTCCGTGCGCGAGTCTAGTTCGGGCGGAAGAGTGACCTCTGACCCGACGGATGACGCATTGACGCAGAGGAAAGAGCAAAACAAAACTCCAGTGCGAATTAGAAGTCTAAAACATGAATTTTTAAAGAGAAATGTCGAAAGAGCTTGAGTTTGTTGCCCATCCCTATTTGTTTGAATCGAGAGACATTATCCAAAGAGATCTACTCACCTACGTCATCCATCTGGTCAAAGGTCACTCTTCCGCCGCAACTAGACTCGCGTATGGCCGTTACCGGAAGCCAGTGATTATAGTTTATAAAGTTATAAATATGTATATTTTTCTTACAAAAACGCAACGCTTCGCTTCAGAAGGCCTTTATTAACTCCCTACACTGTAAAATGAATTTTTATGATTTGTTATCACAACTTTTTATATTTTGTCAAATCAACTTAGATAATTAATGTAGTTCAGATAACATAATATTTTGAGTTTCTATTTATTAAACCAATCTCCTTTGTTGTATTAACTCAAATTTTAAATTTCAATGAACTCAAAATTTTAAGGCAACCAGGTAACTTACTTTTTTAAGTTAATCCAACTTTTTTTTTTACAGTGATGGATTTATTTTATGATGGATGGATGCGCTTTTTTGAGCTTCAGAAAACAAGGTACTATTCACTCCCATTATAAAGCTAGGAAGAGCCAGGATATTTTTTATACGCTGTTTGGCTGGAAGAAGAAAGTCATATAAACCTATGATTGCTTGAGGGTGAGTAAATTATATGATAATTTTCATTTTTGGGGTGAGCTAACCCTTTAACTGAAGTTAACCAGCCACACGCTCCATCTCTTGTATTCCAAGAAAAATCATGATCCATAACACATTAGGTTTGATTTATATTTATTCCTGTTCTTTGTGAATCATTGATGTGGTGAGAAAAGGGGATCATGGCTGGCAAAGCAGAATCTTCCTTTCTCTCGCTGAAGATAGAGCGATTGCTCCATCAGTCGCATGTAACGCTGTCTTTGTAGACACATTCCTGCTGTGCAAGAATCTGGTTGAGCTGCCAAACTATTTATAGACGTGTAGTCTAGAGATCATTCTCTCGACGTACCTTGTGTAGGATGTGAGAAGATTCGTATATCTAGAAATGTTCCCATCCAAGTGTATCAGCCTCCAGAATTTGGCCGTGAGCCATGTTGTGCGGTTGGAGTGAAGGCCTTCACTTCTTTCTTCTGCAGACATCAGAATGCACTGCCCTGAAACCCCAGACCTTCAGCTATGTTCCAGACCCCAGTGAGTTGTCTGGCTTTTCAAGGCATCATGGGATCCTGACTTGAAGACTGTTCTCAGCAGTTGCTGGCAGAACTATTGCTGCCTTCCCTGAAATGTTGGCCATATTCTACACAACACTGGATGACATAATTAAACAACTACACTGATTTGACTGAGTTTTTAATATTTTATTAGCTCACCGAACGCAAAACTTCCACGAAGAAAACCCGTTCGTAGAAAGCGTATAGTGCTGCTGACTTCAGTAACCCGATGAGCCGTGTTTTATGTTTTCAGCGGTCCTTAGAAACACTTTAAACAACTTAGAGAGCATAGTTAATGATATGCTAAAGCCCATCCAAATTGACGTGACTGGTTAAACATGTTTGCGACATAGAGAACGGTCTTTTTTTCACTGCAGTTTTCAGGAGAAAATGCTCAGCACATGCTTATGAATTTGCACATGGTTTGTCTGAAAGCATATTAAAAACACCACATAGACATATAAACAACATTAAAAACTTGATTTTCCCCACGGGGGGGGGGGGGGGGGGGGGGTCAGTTCAGGGGGTCTTTATCAGTCAGTTCAGGTGTGTGTCGTTAATTATCCTTGTTTGCCAGTGTACTTAAGTTCCTCTGTTTCTGTCCATTGCTGTGAGGTCTCGCCTATGGTTTAGTTGTGTTGGATTGCTGTTCTCTGTTTGTGGATATGCCTGTGGATTTATTAAGAATGATAAATCTACGTGTTTGTGGGGGTTTACAACACAGTGTTGTGACTATTATTAATATTATTACAATTAATATATTAAAGTTATCTCATTATTATCTAATATCTTCACTTTTTAAATAATAATAATAATTATTATTATTATTACTATTATTATTGTTATTATTATTTAATCTAAATATGACAATTATTTGTAGTATTTTTACAATCTACTGACTTTTTAACTTACTTAATCTGACTGTTATGATATCAGAATTAATTGTGATCTAATGTTTATACAATAACAACAGCAATAATAATTATAATAATAAATAATGATAATAGTAATAACAATAATGTATTATTGTCATTGTTATATTTGTTGTTGTGGTTTTTTAGAATGCACATTACATCTTATTTTACATTAACTTAAAATTTAAATAAAAATGAGCAAAAATGTAAATCAACATTCTGTCAGTAGGCGGCGCCAAAGCCCGTCTACGGAGAGCCTGGCCACTCCCTATTAAGTCCTATTGTACCGAATTTTGTCTGTAGTTCCACCAGAGTTCCACTGGGGGGCGATCGTCCGAGTGCAGAACGAATGGGAGTCTATGGAGCTAAACGGCTAAATTTGTCTCTTTCACCCGATTGCCGTTGAGAAATCTCAGATTTGAATGTAGGTTTTGCTAGTTCAACATGGGTTAAAGGTCGAAAGTTGAATGAACGAGTTCTTATGTCCTTTCGATTTCTTACAGGATGAGTTGTTGTTGCCCATAACACGCTAGCATTCTGCTAATGATGCTGATTGTATGACGTCATTGACCTTTTAAAAGACTTTTTAAAGCAAATAAGTGACTCTAAAAAATCTAACACCCAGCAATCTATAATTTCTTTTCATGTCCTTTCGAAAACAACATTCAAATTACTAGACAAGAAATGATATCCTGAGAAAAGTGGATTTGGAGGGGTATAGCTCCATAGACCTCCATTCATTCTGCACTCGTCCTGTGAGCGCCCTCATATGGAACCAGAGTGGAACTGCAACCAGTTCAGAACCCGGAAGTTTACTGAGAGTGGGAGTTCTCGCCATATTAGACATTCTCTGGCGGCGCTTATGGGACAGCAGAAATCCTCTCGCTTATTTCCACCATTGTTACAAAACAAAACAAAACCTATGCTGAATGCTGTGTCAGTATTTACAGTGAGTTTTTCAAATGCTGGCAATTAAATACGGTTTTAATGATGATCATATTGAACTGTAATATTAAACGTTGAAAATTGACATCGTGGTTTATCGTCAAGCCGGTAATCGTTTCATCCCTAACCCTCAATTAAGACTGAGGTTGGCGACCCCATGTAAACCTTTAGCGACCCCCCAGGTTGGGAAACACTTCTGCACACAAGTGACCACTAAGAAAGGTCCTGCTTATGTAGGCCATTTACAATCAGTCCATTGCAGTCAAGATTTGCCTTGAGGAGACCAGCTGCTTATGTAGACTGCAGATAGCGAGTGTTTTGGAACATGGGTTTTGACTCCCATGTCTTCCTTAATTCACTAGCTACAGTCTGATGAATTCTGCATTTACCGACGGTGTTCCTTGTGTTTTTTTTCTCCTGAAGGCGGCTCTTAAGAAGTACCAGATGGAGCACAAAAGCAAAGGAGAGAGTCTGGAGAAATGCCAGGGTGAGCTGAAGAAACTGCGGAGGAAGAGCCAGGGCAGCAAAAACCCCTCCAAGTACGGCGAGAAGGAGTTGCAGGTGAGCCCCCACACCGCTGCGGGTCGCGGACAGAGCTAGCGTGTCGCTGTGGGCTCCGTCCCAGGCCTTTGAAAGGGACGGAGGTGTATGGATAGGCTCTGGTTCAGCAAGACCACCTACATCATGCTAATGCTGAGCTGATTTTTAACAGCGTCTGAATGTAAGGAATGCGGTGAGCCTCCTGAGGCAGTGAGAACACAAAGGGTGGGCGAAAGCCGTAGGTGTGTATACAAACGGCGCTGCGGCGTATCAGCTAAGAGGTTGTGCCGAACACACTCACGCAAACATCACGGCTGTTTTTTACTAACTTCTTTTGTTGTGTAAAGCTTGTGAGTGGACCAGGCCCCAACCCACCGGATTCATTTTGGTGTGTGAATGCTAGCCTGCTGAGAGGAGTCTTACACTACGACAGCAGGGCTGTGGAGACCCGGCACAGATCAATAAGCCAAGTGCATGTGCTCTGGGAAAGCTTACGCACTCTGCCGGTGTGAAAGAACCGGTGTGAGTCATGATATATCCCTGATCAGCTCATACTTCCTCAAAATGTAGCTGTGCAGCTCTGCTTTTAGCTTTGAAGTTTTTATTTTCAGTTTGTAGGAGTAATAATAATAATAATAATAATTGTATTTAGATTGTTTGGATTATTATTATATGATTATTGATTATTATATTATGATTATTATTATTATTATGTTAACAAATAATAATAATAATATTATATGATAAAAAATATATTATTATTATTGTTATAACTCTATTACTATTATTATATTAAGATTGATTAGATTATTAGATAATAGTTATGATTATTAGATATGTATTATTATTATTTTATAATAATAATTTATTATAATTATATTTAGATTATTATTATTATTATTATTATTATTATTATTATTACTATTATGTTAACTAATTATAATAATAATAATATTATATGATAAAAAAAATATTATTATTATTGTTATAACTCTATTACTATTATTATATTAAGATTGATTAGATTATTAGATAATAGTTATGATTATTAGATATGTATTATTATTTTCATTATATTTAGATTATTATTATTATTATTATTATTATTATTATTGTTATTATTATAATTACTATTATGTTAACAAATAATAATAATATATGATAATAATAATAATATTATTATTATGATAACACTATTACTATTATTATATTAAGATTGTTTAGATTATTAGATATTTATGATTATTAGATATTATTAGATATTATTAATATTTTAATTTTATTTAGATTTTTTATTATGTTTATGTTTATATTATTATATGATAACAATAACAACAATAATAATAATAATAATAAGTATTTTATTATTGTATACATTTTATTATTATTTTCATATCAAAACTAAAGTTTTAATTTTCAGTTTCAATCAAAAAGACAAAATGACTACAGGTACAATATGTGTATTTTTTGCAGTAGCATTTTCCCCCATTCATATTTCCAATACGGATAAAAAAAAAAACGTATAGAGCTAAAACCAACCAGTTAGGTAGTGAATACCATTACAAACTTTGATTTGAAGCAAGAAAATTATAAATAATCAAATAAAAGATGGATAAATATAAAACTATTGATGGATGTATGATGGATGTAGAAACAATGTATTTTGTTTATTGCAAAATATGGGAAGGAAAACTTATTTTGTATAGCCATACACAATGGTAAGTCAAAATGCTTTACATAAAGATTTAATAATCATAACAGATGCATAAGAAACTGATTTAAAATGAAATAAAAAAAAAGAAAAATGCATAAATAAGTGCAATCAAGACATTGCAGTGCTCATTCAGTAAATGATGTGAACAGATGTTTCTAGCTGCTTAAATACAGTATACGCATATTGGCTGACGTTTGAGAGTGTAGGGAGTCGGGACTGACTCCCATTACATCATTCCCAGTTCTTTTGCAGTTATTCGCCGTGCTTCATGGGAAACGGTGCACGCTACAGTGTTCTTTTGACGTGATTTGCTGGTTTCTTTACAGAACTATGGGTAATGTAGTTTCTCAACAGGAAATTATAAACGGTATTATAAAAAAAAATCTTTGAAATATTGCATGTGAAACCTTATTATTAAAATGCAGGAAGTGATAACCATCTGATTGACAGGTGAACCCACCCACAAGCAATGTATGATTTTTTAACTATTTATTTGTAAGATACAGCAACAAATAAATATTTGAACACCTGAGAAAATCAATGTTAATATTTGGTACAGTAGCCTTTGTTTGCAATTACAGAGGTCAAACGTTTTCTGTAGTTTTTCACCAGGTTTGCACACACTGCAGGAGGGATATTTTGGCCCACTCCTCCACACAGATCTTCTCTAGATCAGTCAGGTTTCTGGGCTGTCGCTGAGAAACACAGAGTTTGAGCTCCCTCCAAAGATTCTCTATTGGGTTTAGGTCTGGAGACTGGCTAGGCCACGCCAGAACCTTGATAAGCTTCTTACTGAGCCACTCCTTGGTTATCCTGGCTGTGTGCTTCGGGTCATTGTCATGTTGGAAGACCCAGCCTCGACCCATCTTCAATGCTCTAACTGAGGGAAGGAGGTTGTTCCCCAAAATCTCGCAATACATGGCCCCGGTCATCCTCTCCTTAATACAGTGCAATCGCCCTGTCCCATGTGCAGAAAAACACCCCCAAAGCATGATGCTACCACCCCCATGCTTCACAGTAGGGATGGTGTTCTTGGGATGGTACTCATCATTCTTCTTCCTCCAAACACGGTTAGTGGAATTATGACCAAAAAGTTCTATTTTGGTCTCATCTGACCACATGACTTTCTCCCATGACTCCTCTGGATCATCCAAATGGTCATTAGCAAACTTAAGACGGGCCTTGACATATGCTGATTTAAGCAGGGGAACCTTCCGTGCCATGCATGATTTCAAACCATGACGTCTTAGTGTATTACCAACAGTTACCATGGACACGGTGGTCCCAGCTCTTTTCAGGTCATTGACCAGCTCCTCCCGTGTAGTTCTGGGCTGATTTCTCACCTTTCTTAGGATCATTGAGACCCCACGAGGTGAGATCTTGCATGGAGCCCCAGTCCGAGGGAGATTGACAGTCATGTTTAGCTTCTTCCATTTTCTAATGATTGCTCCAACAGTGGACCTTTTTTCACCAAGCTGCTTGGCAATTTCCCCGTAGCCCTTTCCAGCCTTGTGGAGGTGTACAATTTTGTCTCTAGTGTCTTTGGACAGCTCTTTGGTCTTGGCCATGTTAGTTGTTGGATTCTTACTGATTGTATGGGGTGGACAGGGGTCTTTATGCAGCTAACGACCTCAAACAGGTGCATCTCTAATTTAGGATAATAAATGGAGCGGAGGTGGACATTTTAAAAGGCAGACTAACAGGTCTTTGAGGGTCAGAATTCTAGCTGATAGACAGGTGTTCAAATACTTATTTGCAGCTGTATCTTACAAATAAATAGTTAAAAAATCATACATTGTGATTTCTGGTTTTTTTATTTTTTATTATGTCTCTCACAGTGGACATGCACCTACGATGACAATTTCAGACCCCTCCATGATTTCTAAGTGGGAGAACTTGCAAAATAGCAGGGTGTTCAAATACTTATTTTCTTCACTGTATATATAAATCACCTTTGTTATGAGTGGTCTTTTTTTAAAAACTGTTTGCAAAAGTCTTAAAAGGTGAAGGTAGTATTAATAGAAGTTAATATTGCTTGAGTGTGAGTGCGGTCAGATGTAAGTGAACTGCCTCAGGCTGTGAGTGTGTGTGAGCACTGAGCAGGGATCTGTATCTGACTGCTGTTTGAGATGCAGTGCTGCTTGGAGTTTATACAGTAAATGTGTCCATCTACTGCCAGGAGCCCTGCAGATAGTGAGCTCAGGCCGGGTGGAGCTTCACTCACCTCAGAGAGCTTTCCGTTTCCTGATTTTGTGAGCTAAAGCTACAAGAGGTATTGCTGTAATGGTGGCAACAATTCTTATACTTGTTAAAGGATAATAATGTACACCATACCATTCAAAAATGTTTTTTGAAAGAAATTAATAGGCTACTTATTCAGCAAGAATGCATTTAATTGACCGAAATTGACAGTAAAGACATTTATGTTACAAAAGATTACCTTTTCGAATAAATTCAGTTTTTTTTTTTTTTTTTACTGTTTAACATTGATAATAAGAAATGTTTCTTGAGCATCAAATCAGCATATTAGAGTGATTTCTGAAGGATCATGTGACCAGTGTTGCCAAGTCCATGGTTTCCTGTGAAATTGTGCTACTTTTAAATTGTTGCCATGGGTTTGTGTCAGTTTTCTGCTATTTTTCATTGGCCATCGAGCTCCTTTTTGTTGCGCAGACCTGGCAAACCTGCATGTGACACTGAAGTAATGCTGAAAATTCAGCTTTACCATCACAGTAATAAATAACATGGCAATCGTCAGAAAAGTTATTTTAAATTGTAATAATATTTCACTATATTACTGTTTTTACTGTATTTTTTATTAAATAAATGCAGCCTCGGTGAGCGTTAAGAAAAACGTTGACCGAAAAAAAAAAAGACCCCAAACTTTGTACATAAGTCGAATTCTACCCTTCTGTTTTACTCACAACTATTTTACTTTACTTTAAAAAATAAAGTAAATCCAATCAGTCTCATCCAATCAGATCGGTGGCATAGTAAAGCAATTATTGTCATGTTTGTCAAAAGGTGTCGGAACACCTTTTACCCTTGGCAAAATCACTGTTACACACTACGGCTTATTGCTTTAACAAAATGACAGCAGTCACAGATGTTCAGTTAGTAGTGTGATGTATTAAGATTAACAGTTTGCGCAGAGTTTCGGGCCTCACAGTTGCCAAGCAACGCAGTCACATGCCACATCAATATATAATGTTTGGTCACAAGTGTGTCTCAGCATTTAACAACGACAATGAACACTGCTAATCAGATCAAAAGTTGTATAATTACGCGTCATTTTATCTTTCTGAGCTTCTAAAAGATAAATTCTGAAAACCTGCTTCAGTAAAAAGAACAGAGCACCTCTCATTTTCTACCTCAGACTCGTTTTATCATGTAAATGTGGCCTTGAGCGAGAGCAGGAAAAGTCAACTGATTTAGTCGAGAGCCCCAGGGGCGCATAAAGCAAAGTCTGAGTGCGCACACACATAAATGCAGATACTTCATCCATATTACCGTAAATCACGGCGCTATAGCTTAGAGAGAGAGTGATGGCGGTTTGAGAGTGATTGTGATTCATTGGAAAAGCTCCATGAACAGGCATGAATTGACTGCTCTGTCTGAGCGTGTTCAAACAACTGTTTGCACTCTGTTTCTCTCACTCTCGACTCTGTTGTACCTCCGTCCTTCTTTTTTTTCCCCCTCATCCTGTTGCTGCTGAAATAATTAGTCGCTGAAGTCCCTCTGAAGATGCTAATTAGCTAATTATTCAGTTCGGTAGAGTGGTCTTAGTTACAGCGGGAGGGATATGAGATTCGGCGGAGGTCTGCGGCGCTCGCTGTAATATCACACGTTAACAGACGTGTCATGCTTCTGAATGGTGTGGACTCCTCGGCGAGTTCAGGGAAAGCAATTAGCGTATCTACAGAAGAACACTTCCACGTGCGGTTAGCGCACATGACTCTGTGAGAGTCATCTTGAGAGAGCCAGGGATTGTTGCTTTGCTAGGCTGGAGAGGAAGCTGCTGTTCCACTGGATGAAGGACTGCTGATGTCAGAGGAACGAGTGGAGCTGCGGCTATATCAGGCTGACGCAGCGGGACACCCAGCAGGAAGCGTTTAAGTTAGAGAGGGCTTTGTAGGCTACTGTACAGCACGCGAGTGTTGCTTTAGACGTACAGTAGTAGAGGGATTCCAGCCTCCCATCCAGCACACAAAAACGCTTTTCTAAAGCTGCAAATGCTTGGTAATTTATGAAAATGACTCAATCCTGTAATGAGGAATTATTTAGCTGACTATCTGCAGCAAAAACAGCACAGGTCAGTTTAATTACACGTGTCACCTCTCACAAAATCGACAAACAAAAAAATGAAAACGCTACATGAAATTGTTGCATAATGATTTTGGCTGCAAAGGCAACATTTGAGTCCCAAGACAACATTCGACGGTCCCCTAATACTGATATATGTACCTCTGGTACTACTTCTCAGTTGAATGTTATACATCTTTTTTTTGAGTTTTAAATTCCTACATTAAAATAATTTTAAGACACACACTGTTAGGGCCCACCAGGTAGTTCTTCTACTGCTTTTTAAGGCTTTGATATACATCGAGGAAATTCGAAGAACAAACTGGTGTGACGTCATTTTAAAAAAAGTCTGCACAAAACTGAGTTAGTTTCGGGAGTTTAAAACAGTCTGGTAAAGAGCTATCATTGGTCTGTGGTGATGATGTAATAGGTGGGTGTGGCTCTGAGGCTCCACCTTCTTGAACATGGATAAATTCTCCGGTTCAGTCCGTCGAGGTCAGACTTCCATGAGGAAAAACATGAACACACTGAAGAGCCACTTCATAGTAGAAATTGAATGCAGAGACGGCTGGATTGCGTTAACATTACATTAAGATCCGATCACAATGCGTCCTCGACTACCTCTGAACCAGAACACATTGGGTCTCATTCATGAAACTCGAGTAGAACGAATTTTTGTGTAAATCGTGTGCAAAGTGGTTCTGCCGTAAATTTTCGGATACGTTAAAATGTTCGTATCTTCCAAATGTTAGTTGGTGCGAAAGAAATCTACACCTGCTCCAAGCCACGCGTAAATAGTGCGTTTAACATCCGAACGTATTGCTCATTAATAAAGCTGCATTTTAATTCACCTTAATAGGGTACATATTTACACAGCATTTTGAAAAAAATATTATATAGCCTATAGTAATTACATACGGGTTTTCTTTTTACTTTTATTATGAGAGCCAGTAATAGCATTTTTTTAAAAGTGAACTAATTAGTTTTTTGCAGTCAAGTTTCATGTCGAACCATTTTCTTTTCATTTCTGGGATTGTTCGATTAACAGATGAAACTCCATTAACTGCATCTGTAATATGCTGCCAAGCTTCCTTAATTTAGGACCTGATACGCCATGTAGGCTACGCTTGAAAATAAAATGTGCCATTTTGAATGAACTTATGATAATAAAACTTCAATTTTTGCATTTGAGAAATTTTTCTTTTTCATTCGCTTTTGAGAAGACAAGAACATGTTGATATCCTTCGTTTGGTCTCATAATGTGATGCCCATATATAGTTGTCAGTTTGATATAACGGGCGGGATTTATGGTAATTGAGAATGAGCGTGCACGCGCGTCCCATTTACGACTGGTTGGAATTCATTAACACACACACACACACATTTCACTATCACATCTGACGTTTACGAAGTATTTGTGAATCAGGAGAAGAGTTTTCGGGAAGGTCTCTTTACGCGCAAATCACTCACATATTTACTCGTATAATTACGAATGTTTCATGAATGAGACCCATTGACCGGATAACATTGTGTGTTATGGTGACAATAAAAACAAAACTAAGCAGAGCAGAACATAATGAAAATCTCCCAATCAGGGCTATCCTTAGCCGTTTTCATTGTCACCATTTGCATGAGTTCCAAAACTATCTATCAGGTTTTTCAGCAAAGTTGATTATTTAGAGGCCTTGGAATTTTGCTTATCAAATATGATACAGGATGATATGTTTGTTACTCAAGATAACATTCATATTAGCTGGACCAGTCTGGAAAATAGTGTTTGTTCGTTTTTGTTTTTAGTGTGATTTGAGCAAAAGAAGATAAATTTACAATGCATTTGCTGATTTGAAGTATATTATTGACAATAAATAAAAAACCCTCACACATCCCAGAACGTATTAGGTGTATAAAGTAATGTCATAATGTCACAGTATATTTTATGCCACGTTGTGCAAGCAGTGCTGGATATTTTCTTTGGAAATGTCATCTTGGCAGACACTTTTGAAGGTTTCATTCTTTTCCTGTTCAATTAGATACTGCAGGATCTTGGATAAAATGCCACGTTTTCAAAAAACAATAACTAACTGTGGCGGGAGGAATCTATGCCCTTTCAAAAACATTCTGTAAAAATACCATGGTACTTTGATACACATCATGACACTGAATAATTAATTTTTTAACATGAAAGTACTGATTTAGTGTGGTTTTGTAAAGGTGTTCATTTTAGACAAGCAGTTAATTGAAACGGTTATTTTGTGGAGAGAGTAATTTGTGATATTGTCGACACGAAGACGAGCAGAACAATAACTGTGTCTGGAATTTCCCTGCGGTAAATGTGTCTTCGGTTTCACTTGTTAGTGAAATGTTCCTTGTGTCACAATAAAGGTTGAGCTGGACTGGTTCAGCATGTCCCAGAGTAAAACATGGCTGTTTTTAGTGAGTTTTTCAAATTAAAGTAACATGTTGTTGGAACTGCAGCCTCCCTTTGGCAAGAGAGATGAGGTTGCCTCAAAATTGGTTCTGATTGGGGTCGGGAAGATTTTTTTTAAATGTTTTTTGGAAAAACAGCTTGGTATGTTTTTGTTTCTGGATGCTGAGAAATGTTCAACTTTGAGTCTTACCGATCAAACTTTTGAATTGGTAGTGTATCATACTTTTGGATACATATTATTTGAGTATTCAGTATGATAATTGCAGCAATTCTCTCCACTTTCTCCATCAATAACTAGAGCGTATGTGCAAAAGTCACATGACCTGTGTAACATCTTTCATAGCGGCTGATTGAGTAGGTCTGACAGCTTCAATACATGAAACGAAGGGTCCTGCCTTCTCCATCCATCACGCCATCAGCACACCTGTCACCCGCGTCATGCCTGTCCACGCGGCCGCCTGCTGTCATGACCTCTAATGCATCTTTCATCAAACACTCATACCCCATGTTCTATATTTCCGTTGTGCTTTTCCTCATTTCACCTCCTGTGCTGTCGTACCTCACCGTATCTCTTTCACACTGCAGTACTCTATGACTCATAGTAGAGTTGTATCTGTATTTTTATTCTGAAGGCTGTAAAACAAGTCCACATGTCTGACTGATACAAGGCAGGAATCTTCCTTTAAAGGTAAAAAATTTACCCTTAATGAATTCTGTTTTTGTCAGCAAATATCGTTTTGCTTGAAAATATGTAACATTCTGCAAGTATAAAGGGGTTTTGAACAAAGTGTTGTTTTTAATCCATTCATCAGTAATGCAGAGCTCTGATCTTTCATTGGCCCTCCCTCATTAAGGCTACGTTCACACTGTCAGTTGAGATTACCTACAGCATTTACTTAGTTACAGGTGGGACTCTTGAAATATCCTGTTCAAACAGCAACTCGCAATAGAAATTTGAATAGTCTTTATGAACGTGCAATGGGAGTCAAGCCCATATTCTCTTCCAAGTAACTATAGCAACAGTGACCAAAGTGATATCAAAGAAGGCGACGTCCATAAAATAGAAAAGTGCTATTACTTTTGATACGACAGGAGTCCAATCGAGCCAGGGGTTCATCCATCAAATCTTCAGTTAGGCTCATATCTCTGTCGCTTTAAGTCGTCGAAAGTGAAACCACACATGAAAACCTTCAACACACGGTAGGCACATTCACATATATTGATCAACGGACATAAACAGATACAGAGACCGTACTTGCTTGATGTGTGAGAACAGACCTCATTGGTTGCTGTGTAACTCATGAGAATGAGTCTCATTGGTTCTCACACATGAAGCAAGCACGCTTGAGCTTCCATTTACCATAACTGATGTGTGAGTTGATGAATGTTTATATGTGAATAAATGGCAATCTGTTCATCATATAGAGCAATAAAGTCTCTTCAGAAAATGTGGACCAAACCGCTCAATTCATATGGATTAGTTTCCGATCTCTTTATGAACATTTTGGAGCGTCATTGTGGTACAGTAGTTGCGTAGACTTTCAATGGAGGGACAGAAATGTCTTATATTTCATTTTAAATTGTTCATTTGTGTTTCGAAGATGAACGAAAGTCTTACGGTTTTGGAACGACATGAGGGGTGAGCAAATTTGTGGGTGAACTAACCCTTTAAATACTTGTAGTCCGATTTTTCTGGAAAAGAAAGACAGTACTATTTAAATACATTCATCCAGGGTTTTTCCTGCATAGAGAATTTAAGGATTAGTTCACTTCAGAATAAAAATTACATGAAACTTTACTCACCCCCACCTTCATCCAAGATGTTCATGTCTGTCTGTCTTCAGTCGAAAATATTTTTTCTCCATTTAGTATAGTATACTTTTTAACCACAAATAAATGAGCCACGCATTACATAATCACATTGGAAGATCATGCATCTCGTTTTCTCCTCCAACTTCAAAATCATCTGACATCGTTGTTTTACCTTTTTATTTGTTTTTATTATTTTGGAAATGGCAATTGACTTAGTCTTTGCACGGTCGCTTTGTAAACCTCTAGGTCGGTACTTCCGCCTACGTCACGCGTGACCTTTCAACGCGATTACGTAATGCGTGGCGCATCGCAGAGCTAGTGCAAGACAAGCGTTTGCGGTTCAAGTTTAAGAAGTTTTATCAAATGAAAAATAGGAGGCTGAAATGTTCTGCCTCGTGCTGTGCACTGTGTAGATGACAAAATGACTTTAATGCAATGTTTCATGACCTTATGTTATGTTTATGTTCAACTACACTGCAAAATGGCCCTTTTTAGCTGTTATGTTGTATTTAATTACTTTGATGGTCAACAGGTTAGCTTTTTGTAGAATATTCTTTATCTTGATAATTGTCACTTTCTTAAACCATCTAATTATTAGAAAACCTAAAATACATTGCTTGTAAAAGGCAGCTGTTTAACAGCTAAGAGGGTTTCCTTTTGCAATGTAGTTGTACATAAACATAAGGTTGTTAAACATTGCATTAAAGTCTTTGTTTTCATCTACACTTTGCACAACCAGAGGCAAAACATTTCAGCCTCCTATTTTTCATTTTTCAAAATGTTTGGCACGCCACAAGTGCTTGTGTGCACGTCATCAGGACGGTACCGCCTCGTTTTGAGCCAGGAAAAACCCTGCATATATCTGTTAAGAGTTACTTTTCGGATTACATTAGCATATACATGACAGACAATGACTAAAAGCCACAACACTTACACTAATTTAGTATTTAATGCAATCTTCTGTCGTTCCTCGACACATGTAAGCCAGATGCCATCAGTGTAAAACTAGCGCCAACCTGTGGTGATGGCTTCACACTGCATGTACTCACTTCAGTCAGGAACTTGCATTTTGTGGCAGTGTCGTGAACAAAAGGTTGTGTTTTATCTTGCGGATATTCAATCTAGTAAATACTCTCTTCAACAAGCTCTTCTTTCAGATAATTCAGTCCACTGGAAATAAAGTAGATGGAAGACCATCAAATCTCTCTATAAAACTCTCTCCTGCTGGTTTTACAACCCATTAATTTTACATACCAATCTTCATCTGAACGCAGTCGAGCTTTCGCTGTGTGACCACAGAAGATTTTCTGCTCCATTAGATTACTGAGTCTGACTTGTTCATCAGCGTTCACTCCCTCTATAAATCCGTTTTTTTCATTGGAAGTAGTTCCCATCATTGATTCTTGATGGTGTCTGGAGTACTTTTCTCATTATAATGCTTTTCTCGTCACTCGTTTCATTCAGGCCACTATAACTGAATGCATGATGATACCAGTGAGTGATGGGGAGTCCCCTTCGTCCTGTTGTGGGTAAATTGGAATAGGGCACTAAAACACCTGGATGTGTTGAGATAATGAGTTCTGTAATGGTTCTGACATTTCCGGGAGCTGAGAGTTCCCACTGGGGATGTGAGAGAGGGAGATGGCAAGGTGATTATGGACCAATCAGCAGAGAGCGGGTAGAGACAAGATCCTTTTAGTATTCATAAGAAAAACTATTGCACAGACATCTAAAACACATTCATATATTCACAGCACTCCTGCTCATGTTTTAATCTAGAGCACAGTCACTGACAAAACAGCATTAAAAAGTACCAATTTTGTAGTGCCATTATGCATGAATATGATAATAATTTAGTACCATGGAAATGTCGCAATAGTTTTTGTAAGGCATAATAGAGAACCTGTACACTACTGTTACCAATTATTTGCAAACGTCTCTTCATTCTCGAGTTTTTAATCCGTACAAAAAACGAGTTTCACAACCTGATGCCGAGCGAGAACATTTTTAAAGGGATAGTTCATCATTTACTCGCCTTTTAACTTTTTTTTTTTTCTGTTGAGCACAAAAATATTTTCGATGTATTTTCTAGCGAATGAGGATAAGTGTTTGTTTTGTGCTCATTAATACCGGTATACATTACCGTTCAAAATTAATACTTGTTGTTCCGCAAGGTGACAGCAGTGACGGTAAAGACGTTTGTAATGTTACAAAAGATTTTGATTTAAAATAAATGATTTTCTTTTGAACATTATATTCATCAAAACATGAAGCAGCACAGCTGGTTTCCACAGCGATACAAATCAGAAATGTTTCCTGTGCATCAAATCATCATATGTGAATAATTTCTGAAGGATCATGTGGCACTGAAGACTGGAGGAGTGATACTGAAAAGGAATAAATTACACTTTGAAATATATTAATGTAGAAAAATTATTTTGAATTGTACAAATATTTCATAATATTACAGTTTTTGCTGGATTTTGGATCTAATAAATGCAGAACTCCAAAGAACCATTAACCCATCTTAAGAACATTACACAGCAAGAAATGGTTCTTTTGGAAGGTCAAAATGCCATTAAAGAACCTTTAAGAATGTAAATGCAAGCTTTTTTGTATGTTCACCATAGAAACGAATTGTTTTTTCTTTTCTCTTCCGCAGTTTGTTGAGACCATCAGCAGTAAACAGAGTGAGCTGGAATCCTTCATTGCAGAGGGCTACAAAACAGCACTTTCAGAGGAACGTAGGAGATACTGTTTCCTGGTGGACCGTCAGTGCGCCGTGGCCAAGAACAGCAGTGCTTACCACGGCAAGGTGAGACCCAGATGCTTTTTCCTTTGCTGTACAAGATAGACAGCATCACCACCGATGCACTTTCACAGTCTCTCCTGTAATATGGCTGAAGCAGCAGCAGTTGCCATGGCAATCCCTAAAGATCACCCCTCACTACCGTCTCCATTGGGCACAGTTTGTTTGGGCTTATTGCAAAGATAAGATTTATTCTCCCCTGCATTTGTCTGTGTTCCAGAGGTGCCTGTGAAGTAATGCACGCCATTTCTGGATGTATCAATTATCTGTAATACCGGAGCCACTTCCCCACGGCAAAACGTCATCATTGTAACTCCAGACTGCATGTATAGCAGTTATTTAGATCTGCAGGTGGTCCCACCCCATATGCAATCTACTTAAATGCTCCTTTTTACATCTGTATACTTGTGTGTGCTGAAGAGATGCTTGCACGTGGCTATTTTGTGTAATATACTATTGCATAACTTGCTCTGACTAAACCGTAAACCCAGATCATGGACTAGACGTGTGGTGCAGTCTTTTGGGAACGTTGTTGAAGCTGTAGGGAGGGGCGGAGAAAAGCCTTTCGTTTTCAAGAACATCCTGTCCAGTAGCTAATCAGTACGGAGGCGTGTGTGGGAAGAGTTCAGAAAGGGTGCGCTGAAGAAGGAGAAAGAGAGAGAGAGAGCGAGTGTGGTGGTGTCGGGAGCCGTGATTGTGTTATGTGCGTGATTCACCAGGAGTGGGCGGTAGGACGGAGACGAAGGCCCCTCACCCACACTGCAGTGAGCTGTACTGTAAGTGGTCCGAGATGTGAGAGACCCATTAGCAGTTGCTCAGAATCAACAACAGTCAACTGCTATGACAATGACGTGAGGCGAATTATATGTTGAAAGGATTGTGCAAAAAGCTCAGGGTCAAAAACGGTCGATGCCCTTAGAGTTTGAAAAAGCCCTAACCCTAAGTTGAACTTTGCCACATAACTCAGAACACCCTAGCAATAGACTAAAACACTCAAAACACCTTAGCCAACACTCAGGACATCCCAGCAACACACTTAAAAGCTAGTCAGAACACCCTAGCAATCACTCAGATCAACATTACACACAAACAACCACTCTGAGCACTCTAAACTAACCCAGAACATCCTAGAAACACACCAAAAACCAGCCAGAACACCCTAGAAATAAATCAGAACAACCTTACAACACTCAAACAACCACCCGGAACAGCCTAAAATGACCCTGAACGTCCTAGCAACACACCGCAAACCAGTCAGAATAGGCTAGAAATTTCACTCTGAACTTTCTAACAACACTCAAACAACAACTCGGAACACCATAAAATGGCCCACAACACGTTAGCAGCACACAAAAAACAGGCAGAACACCCTAGAAATAACTCAGAATAACCTAACACAACCACTCGGAACAGCCTAAAATAAGCCCAGAGCACCCTAGCAAAACACCCAAAAAAGAGTCAGAACACCCTAGAAATCAATCAACCTAACAACACTTAAACAACCACTCGGAACACTGTAAAATTACCCAGAACATCCTAGCGAAACACCAAAAATAAATCAGAACAACCTAGTAACAACTCTCAAAAAAACACTCAGAACACCGTAAAATGGCCCAGAACATGTTAGCAGCACACAAAAACCAGTCAAATCACCCTAGAAATCACTCAATAATGCACAAACAAACAACCTAAGAGAACCCTAAAGACCACCCAGACCATCATAGCAGCATAATAAAAACAACACATTAAAAACACTCAAAACACTGGCAACACACTCTTGCAATACAATATAAACCATTTATAACAGACTAGAAACCTAGCAACACAATAGAAATAACAGCCTAAAGAACACAAAAAACAAAATGCAGAACACATTAGCAACACACTAAAAACCAATCAGAACACCCAACACCCAAAACACTTTATCAACCACTTAAAGCACCCTAGCAATACACCAAAGACCATTCTGACCACCTTAGCGCAGCACACAATAAACCATTTAGAATACCCTAGCAACAACCTAGAACACTGAGAACCACTCAGAACACCTCCGCAACCTTTCAAAATAATTGAAATGTCTAGGCAGCCACTTGCATCTTCTTCTGAAAGTGTAAAAATCTAGTCACGATTCTGAAGTAGTAACAATAACTGTAGTAACTCTGGTGTTTTGGCAGAAACTACAGTTACCGTTACCATGGCAATTCTTTTTTTCTTTTTTTTACATGAGCAGCAAGTGTAGTGGTGTAAAGCCAACAGAGGGCCTCTCTCTCTCTCTCTCTCTCTCTCTCTCTCTCTCTCTCTAAAGCCAACAGAGGGCCTCTATCTCTCTCTCTCTCTCTCGTTCTCTCGCTCTCTATCTCTCTATCTATGTCTCTCTCGCTCTCTCTCTATCTATGTCTCTCTCTCTCTCTCTCTCTCTCTCTCTCTCTCTCTCTCTAAAGCCAACAGAGGGCCTCTATCTCTCTCTCTCTCGCTCTCTATCTCTCTATCTATGTCTCTCTCGCTCTCTCTCTCTATCTATGTCTCTCTCTCGCTCTCTCTCTCTATCTATGTCTCTCTCTCTCTCTCTCGCTCTCTCTCTCTATCTATGTCTCTCTCTCTCTCTCTCGCTCTCTCTCTCTATCTATGTCTCTCTCTCTCTCTCTCTCTCTCTCTCTCTCTCTCATATATTCAGATACATTTTATTACACCGTTTATAGACAAGCTTTGCCAATGCCATTCTAAACAATCCCTATCTTTCCCATGGTGCTTGTTTGTAGGGTAAGGACTTGTTAACCCAGAAGATCCCGGTTTGGCAACAGGCCTGTGCAGACCCCAACAAGCTGCCCGACAGGGCCATGTTGCTCGCCCAGCAGATGAGCTCTGGATCAGGCACCCTCATCTCCAGCCCTCTGCACTCCTCCAAGGGCAACCTGGTCATCTCAGATCCCATTCCTGGAGCTCAACCGCTGCCTGTGCCCCCCGAACTAGCTGCCTTCATGGGCCATCAGGGGGTCAGTAAAGAATATTTGCCATCTGTTTCACAACATAAAGGATTGATTGTTGGTCAGAATACACAAAATAGCATTTCAAGCCTCGCGTATCCTGATGTGAAAAGTAAATGTTCATTTGCATACTGCAGCATTAGCTGAGCGTAGGATGATTCAACCTCTTTAAAACTCATGTCTGCAGGCTGTGCTTTAGTCGAGTGGACCCTCGCTAGAGCAGAGCGCTCACACAATGTTAATTGTGCCTCTACTACACCCATAATGCACTAATGCTCTATTCGTGCTGTTGCTTGAGTGATGCTCGTATATCACAGAGCTTGTTTAGAAGTCTGTGGCCTTGTCTGCTGGTTTAAAACCCAGCCTCTTTGTGTGTGTATCTGGAAGTGGCCGACCGATATTGGTATTTTTTTGATGGTCAATATCTGATTAGCAGGGTGGCCGAAGGCCGATATCACACTATTTAACTGACTACACATGTTTTTATGCAGTCTACAAATGCACACAGTATACTTGTTTATATAACATTTACTATCTTTGTTTAACAGTTCTGTCTTATAATGTAATGTAATAATTTAGAGGTCTTCAACCCTGCTCCGAGAGATCCAGACTGTGTTCGAAATCGCACCCTCATACCCTCATTAACTATTCCCTACATTACTCCACTAATGTAGTCCATTTAAAGAGTGAATGAAAATAAGTGAGTTCAGACACTGACTGCGCCGGAAGGGCTGCTGCTTTTGCATAGTTTGTGCTTGCTGTTTAATAATCATTTGATATTTAGCAAACTGGCAGCTCCAGTAGTAAGACAAAAAGATTGGAAACTAGCGTCTATAACTAGCATGGAAACTAGCATGTATAAACTGTAATTAAAAAATGTAAACAAGTAAAAATGAATTTATACCTGTATGATACGCTGTAGCCACATTGGAAATTAATGGATGGACGATTCAGCTGCGGGCGCCATCTTCTGGTCTGACACAGGAATGCATTCGGCGGCACGCTACTCTCACAGTGCATTATGGTTATTCTCTATCCATTGAGCGTACACCGGTTGTACACTCGTTATTTGCAGTGCATTGTGGGATTGAATGAGTGCACTCGATAATGTCCACTATGGTTTGTGCACTATTATGTGTATGGGGGGCGATTTCGGACACAGCTCCAGTGTCCTGCTGGTTAGGCTATTTCCTGCTGGTTATAGCTTGATTAGCTGATTAAGGTGTGTTTGATTAGGGTTGTTAAACTCAGATCAGGGTTGAAGACCTCTTGTAATAATGTATACTAATCGACTGTATACTAATAATAAGACGCTCTGACACTGACACTCAAAATAAAAGTAAAAGACTGGTTCCACTTTATTTCAATAGTCCACTTTAGACATTCTACTAACTATCAGTAACTTTGCAACTACATGTCAACTACCTCTCATTAGAGTATTAGTAGACTGTCAGCAGACTGTTAAGCCCAATTTATACTTCTGTGTCGAACTTACGCCGTAGGCTGTGAGTAGCGCGCGTACCCTACAGCGTACCCTGACGTGCACCACCCAAAAATCTAACAACGCGTCAATTCCACGCGGACGCAAACGCTGTGATTGGTCTGCTAGAACCCCTCCCTCGGGTTTCACATGCTCCCTCTGCAAGTGTAATTGCGCGTTAACGCGGACAACGACGCAGAAGTATAAATGAAAACCAACGCGTAGTCTATTGCGTAGAGGCACCGGCGTAGGTCCGACGCAGAAGTATAAATCAGCCTTTAGGTGTTATGGTTCGGGGTTAGTAGAATAAGTTGACTTGTAGTTGACAAGTTACTTATAGTTAGTAGAATGTCTAAAGTGGACTATCGAAATAAAGTGTTACCAAAAGTCTTATTGCCTAAGCCAATAGTTTAAAAAGGCCTAACATCGGCATAGGCTACATATGGGTCGACCATTAGTGTCTGGCATCGCTTACTTGGTGATCTTGATGCTCGCAGCGGCTAATGGGTGCTGATGGCATGTCTCTGGTGAACGGGACGACGGGTGTCCATGGAGACGACTACTGGAACGAGGGAGGGGTCTCTCAGGGAAGACCGCCCTCCCCACCGAATCAGTCTCAACCCCAGAGCCACCCCCAGAGACAGGTCAGCGACGTCTATTCCAACACCCTGCCCGTCCGCAGGCCTCAGCCCGCTAAAAACAAGACCACTGTGGGTAAGAGAAACCAACCCTTCCACACAACCTTTTGGGCAAATAAAGTCCATTTGATTTTGAGAAAAGCTCCATAAAAGAAATCATGGAAGGAATTATTATTAATAGTTGGTTCGCTCTGTAGGAGAGACACGAACTCTGCCTAGGTCAAGTTCTATGGCGGCTGGACTGGAGAAGAACGGACGCGCTCGCGTACAGGCCATTTTCTCCCACGCCGCTGGCGACAACAGCACCTTGCTCAGCTTCACCGAAGGCGACATCATCACCCTGCTGGTGCCAGAGGCTCGGGATGGCTGGCACTATGGGGAGAATGAGAAAAACAAGATGTAAGCGCTCAATTATATACACTGTACATTAGCAACAGAGCTGAATGGAAGCATGAAGTCTTAAATGAATCTCGCATCCCATGAAGCACTGCAGATGACATTGGGACCGCCGCTAGGGTTTCTGGGCCCCTTGTACTGTTCATGTCAGATTGTTCTCCTGAGAAAAAGAGCCTAATAATATCTCATGTGTGTTCTCTGATCAAGAGATCTCAACAATGTCTCAAAGTGCCCAGGAGCGACTGCAAAGTGGCATTAGACATGTTTCTCTACATTCTCTCACTCCTTGTATATTTGCATTTATTTAAGTATTTTGCAATGACTTGAGAGATCAAATGCATTTGATTACTAGAGTCTTTTTCTCAGGAGAATAATCTGAGATGAATAAGTCTCCATTTACTCTTCGTTTAATCTCTTTTTTTGTTTGTTTAGGAGAATATTTTTCTAAGTAAGTTAAAGAAATCTCGCTAATGCTTTTTCTTTACATTTTGTTTGATCCACTGTCATGGACGTAACGAAAGCTCTTTTCTCTCAGGCGGGGCTGGTTTCCTTTTTCCTACACTCGAGTGCTGCCTGAGAGTGATGGCGAGAAGTTAAAAGTCAAGTAAGTTTCTCTCTTTACATTCGGTATTAACATACTGTACGTTTTCGCTAATCGGATCATGATCAGATAGCACTTGACCACATTAAAAGCCAGGTGTGTCACGTCATAATCTGATCACTGAAAACGCATTTGGAAGTCGTCTGGGATGGATTTTGACCACATTTAATGGAGGTGAAAAGGCAAATCTTTTTGTTATTAGTTACGAAAGGAATACGAGGTTACATAGAAAATAATGTCATACTGTGTGTCACTAACTGACTGAGCAGTGGGATGCAGGTTTGGGCTTTTCTTTTTCTTCTCTGGCGATTTGAAACGGATATTGTTCTCTTGCGCTTTGATTAAATCGCCTGATTTAATCTACAATATCTGATTATTAATCAAATGATTTCACTGGAATATGGTTGGAATCTTGTTTGGCTCTTTTAAATCGCTTTAAAACCTTTTCTTCCTGTTTCTTCACTTCTAATCACTTTACTGAGGAGTTTTATAACGAAAGGAAACACATTCAATTACTGAAACTATTTTTCACATTTTAAATGACAGAAATAACTAAATGATTTACGAAAACTCGCACCTCAAAAGTTTTTTTTATTTACATTTTTAATGTTTCTGAAAGAAGTCTCTTTTGCTCTGCATTTATTTTTTATCTTAAATCAGTAAAAACTGTAATATTGTGAAATAATTTAAAAGTACTGTTTTCTATTTGTGCATATTATAAAATGTATTTTATTCCTGTGAAGACAAATCTGAATTTTCAGCATCATCACATTATCAAACATTACATTATTAATTTAGAAAATGTTTGCTGCTTTTTTTCTTTTTTTTTTCTTTTTTTTTGTGGAAACCTTGATAAATGTATTTAGTATTGGTTTGAATTCATTTAACAGCATTTGTTTAAAGTATTTTTTTATATATATATTATAAACAACAATCAGTTTAATGCATCCTTAATAATAATAAATTCATCGTTTTTTTTTTTTTTTTACAAATCCCCAATTTTTGATTATTAGTGTGTGTAGCTGGTGATTTTACAGTTTGTGTTGATAAGCTACTGGAGAGGCATTTGAATAAAGGTGTAAATGCAATCCAGTGAAAAACTCTCCGGATACGAAACACAAACACATGTTAATGGCAGGCGTAATGACTGATTGCCTGACCTTCATCCTGTAGTCTTCACCATGGGAAGAGCAGCAGCACAGGAAACCTGCTGGAGCGAGAGGACATGTCTTTGCCCATGCCTGACTATGGTCTGACTGCCCGACTGTTGGCACAGAGCCTAACACAGACTCGACCACGTCCCTACAGCATGGCAGGCTTCGCACAGGTACACACACACACACACACACACGTATTAGCATTAGACAGGAATCTCTCACTGAAGTCTCCTTTCTTGGAATTTTTTTTCTCTGTAATTCTCTTTAAACTCTGCTTAAAGTGTAATCTTTATGTCAGCTCTTCTTTAATCTGTTCTGTAAAGCTTACTAATGGTGTGGGTCTCTTTTAACGTGCATGATTTTCATATTAAAAGGATAGTTCATCATAAAATGAAGTTCCTGTCATTATTTACTCATGCTCATGTTGTTTGAAACACACAAGACTTTCTCTCTTCTGCGGAACTCAAAAGCTGTTTTGAAGAGAATTTTTTTGCCCCTAATCAAAATGCTTTCCAAGTAAATCATATGATTTGTGCACATTAGTACACAAATCTCATTCATGTTTCTGCATGTTCAGATTTGGCTCGTCACATCTGGTTCGACAAGTTTGACTGTGAATTCTTCAACGTAGAGGCACATTTTGCCAGTGAGCCTATCTGGATTTTTCCAAAAATGTACCTGTACATTACAATTCACCGCAGTTTACAGCTGAAATGATCGCTAGTTGCTGTAAAACACCAACAACTTTTATTTCTTGTCACACAAATTTTGATTACAGGGGCAGATTATCACTTAACAACACTTATTTTGGGGCCGTTCTCAATGATATGACCTAAAAACACTTTTACCCTAGTGCATAAAGTGTAAACTAAACTGGATTTTGATGTTTGCGTCACATAACCAGCCTCATATGTTTGGCTTTTCAGATGTAGTAAACTTGCTCTGTTGGATGCGAAGCGCGAGTCCTGTAAAACACATTTATCTCACATTTGATTTTGGGAACACTATCGGTTAGGTTTAGTGTATGTGGCATGTTGTTTTCAAATGCGATTTAACCTTTTAGCGCCACTCACCGAACACACTTTTTGTGCCACACACTGGACATTTCACTTTAAAAGAAGCAACATAATATAATTTTGTAGAAATGTCGCGACGGGTACGTTTCTCCAATAAGCTTGGTTTGGGTTTGTTAAATTACATTTGAGACCAACAGCAAAGCAGAAGGTGTTCAGTGAATAACAAAACACAAAATTATTGTATGGCTTCAGAAGTCTTTTATAGTGCTTTTTGACAATCCCTGGTCACATTCTGCTTTCTTTGTAGGAAGTACAATTGAAACATTATGAAAAGTGTATGTATCCTTCCGTTTGGAGCGATATGAGAGCGAGTAAATGATGACAGGATTAGTGTTTTTGTGTGAACTGTCCCTTTAATACACTGTGTTGATGCACGCTTGGATATTTTCCTTCTAAGCTGTAAATAAGCTTCTAAGCCGCACTGAAATGTTGTTTTTACGAATTCCAGCCAGCGCTAGAGGATTATGACAGTCAGTTTGCCCCAAGGTAAGATCGGCTCTTAATGGACAGAAATGACAACACTTAAGAAAGAGTCTTATGAATTGATCCCAAAATGCCAAAACTGTACTGCTAATTATACCTCTGTTAGTGAATAGTAGTTAATATATGTAATTTTTCCCTTTCTTAGCTCTTGCTTGCTTATGCTAAATGTGCAATGTAGTGCTGATATTTGTTGGGAGACCAACCCTGTATTATCTGAGAATTGTAAATGGTTTGACAAGAGAAGGTTGTGTGTCTGTCTGTTTTCGTGAGTGGAGTGAACGAGCTGTTGGATTGTGAAATGCATTGTTGTTGACCTCATTGTAACCTCACTGTGTGTGTGATCCGTTAAGGTCAGGATCAGAGCTGCTCACAGCCTGTGTGCCCTGAAGTCATGGTTTCTAGGAGCCTCTAGTTGAGTTGACAATTAAAAACAGACTCAGTTCACTTCTATTGACTTTATTGACTGCAGATAATAGTTTCATGTCATCCCGTAGTTTATAAAAGCAAACCGAAACTGTACAATAATGCACTTACAATATAAACAAGTTCATTCAGAAGGGTTTAAAAGTAGAAATGCGAAGCTTGTATTTTCAAGCCGTATAGGTTTCAAGTAGAGTTGTCAAAAGTACATAATTCGATACCAAGTCGGTACTGAAATTTAGAAATGTGACTATACCAGCATTTCCCTTTTTACGGATTCTTAAACACCTCTGATTGGCCATTGTGTTGACGCACTCAACATATGTCTCTGATTGGCCATTGTGCTAGAGCGAGTATAAATAGCCTAATATAAGAGTGAATAACTAAGTTTTGTAGCCTTTCTTTGAAAATGTTTTCCAGCACAATGCCCTGCCTCATAAATGTAACATGTAAGTGCATTACTCTAAACACGATTTGACTACCAAGTCAAAAGATTGTTCCTGTAAATTGTATTTAAGCCGAATCATTTTTTTTTTGCCAGCAGTAAGATATCTTTAAGATGAAACTTGACCTGACTTTTTACCAATTTAATCTCTGTCAAATGTCCCATGGCACATTTCATAACCGAGGTTGGCTGTTTAGTTTGATGTTAGAAATGTTAAGGTTGAGGAATAAGCCCCCTACAGCCTTCACTCCCGCCCATGTGTGGCTGTCTTGTCTTTTCTTCATTTCTCTCTGAATGTGTCCGACCTGGCAAGCTTCCTTCTCTCTTTGTTCCACAGTTCCGATGGCAAATTGATTTCGACAGTGTGAACACAGACAGACTATCAGACACAGATCCGGATAGCACAGGGGCCACGCCCCTACTTCCCTTAGCCCCTCCCCCTCTTAAGCTCTGCCTCCACACACTCCTCCTCCAATGGAAGGGGCCAGTCTCATCCCTCCTTTCTGTCCTCTCTTCCTCCCTGCGTCTTGCCGGGGCGATAGTGGTGGTCGCGTGTGGTGGGTCGGGGGGGAACTCTGAGAAGAACGACCGGAACGCAGTCCAACTGCTCGCCTCGCTGCTTTACGGACTCTGATTCGCCTGTAGTGACGCCGCTATGACATCGCTGTGGACTCCAAAGAGACTGCTTACCACTTCCCGTCTTTCATGCATGTGCACAAGTTTTGCTATGTGGTTGATTTCTAAAATGACATCCTCATGTAAAAAGTGCCAAAAGCCAGTTTAGTCTTTTGGAGCAGCTCTCCTCATTGCGAAGCTCTTGCTGAGTGTTTTTTTCTAAGCAGATGTGATGGGAGCCTCATGCATAATGAGGAATGTTTTGTTTTTTTCCTTCTTCTTTGTGGTTTAGTTGTGCAGAGTGTACTCTCTCTGTGTGTGTTTTTGAAGAGCATTTGCGTTTTGTGAATCCCTCATGTATTATCTGGTGCTCCTCTGGTCCAGAGGCTGTGTCGCTTTGTGCCGCAACAAACAGCAGCTTAGATTTTCCTTCGATTTACTGACGAAATTGGAATGATTTGAAGGAAAATCAAAATTTTCCCTCATTGAACAAGTGCCAAATGAGAGTGGACCTACGAAACTAGGGTGAAGGTCGCATGAGCTTCAAAATACTCGGGTGGGACTGTGCCGATCGCCCGGACCGGCATGAGTCCGCTCACCCTACATGCATGAAAGAAAAGTGCTCTGAGCAGAAACCTTTACCCCCCAAAAATACATCATTATCCTGCCTCAGACACCTTAAAGTATGGGATCAGAATAGTATTATAATTAATATTTTGACAGGATGATTCACAAATGTGTGACCTAATTCACAAAATACAATTAGATGCTTACGAATTGATAGATTAGTGTAGGGAAGGTTTTTTATGTTTGCCAAAATGACCAAAATGAACTTTTTTTTTGGTAAAATGGTAATCGCAATGTTTTATTTTTAATGGATTCTTTTTTACATCCACTTCAGCCAATCAAATGAGAGTTAGATTTCAGTACATTGGACAATGCTGTGATAGGGCCTTTGTGAACTTTTATTTTATGAATATCAATTGGGTTACGCATTTATGTATCTCATTTTGTTGAATATATTAATTTGAGCCTATTCTGAGCCCATATTGAAGTGCCAACAGCCCATGTCTTTAAAACATTCCCATTGTAGTATGTTTCCGTGCAGTTTTAGGATGCTGACTGACAGATCCTCTGGAGCTGTGGTGTAGTCCTCGCTGTGTTGTTGTTCTTTTGTTTCTTTTTTTTTTTTTCTTGGAAAATATACAAACTAGGAAAAATGCACAAGAAATCAGTGTAACAATCACAATATGCATGCTGAGGAGGAAAATAGTGAACATTGACCTTGAATGTATGGTGACTTTTTACGAAAAGAATAAATAAATATCTATATATTAATAAAATATTTGTTCGAATGAGCTTTTGATGATTTTTAATTTGTCATCTTGAATTTACAATTTTCTGCATTGAACAAAACAACAACTAAGCAGAAAAGACCTTTACTGTGATATTTCTATTTTTATGGTGTTATTTATTCATATATTATTTGAAACAAATACATAAATGGCATGAACAATTTCTGGCCATTAATGGCTAATCTTGCACCCTGAATTTAGTATTCAATTTCTTGGCTTTGCACCCACATACCACAAGACAAGGTCGTCCACAAATAAAATCCAGATGAGGTTATATTGCCGTCCTTTGAGACCGACTGTGATCCAACGTTTCACGAACCTGAAGAGCACACAGTTCTAATGTAGCGTAATCTTTGTGTTTGTGCATCATGAATGATGTTGAGTCTGTATGAATATGTGACCTGTCCGTGTATTTCTGTGGCTGTGCTTGCCTGCTCGCATTTTATCTTCTAAGATTTGATCTATTTGAGATGTGTGTCAGTTTTCTGAGCATGCCTTTTATTTCAAGAACCGAAGGGATTTTATATTTTAAATGTGCTCTTCAAGAGTTCTTTGTTTCGTTTTTCCATACACATCTCTTTACTAATAATCGGACCTCCTATGCAAACTGCTTTGCACTATATTTGGAACCCATGTCATTTCTAGAGGTGCGTTATGTACTCATCTCCGAACATAAGATTGTGACGTCATCCATGACCAGTCTAAACGCTCAGTAACCTACAGTACGGCCATCGTACGCAACACTAACAGTCATGTGAATGCGGTGGAAATGTAGCCATGCATAGCCTCGGTCTGAGCTGAGATCTCAGGTACAAACCCCTGGACTCTCTTTACCTTCCAGTTTTGGTCCTGAATTGTCCCGGTTCTGAGTGTTGCAGGACCTCCGTAAGTCACCTGCCTCCATCGCTGCTAAGCCAAACCAATCATGCCCTTTCTTTTGTTCTTTGATTTGTTTTTCGACTCCCATTCGCTGTTCGGCTTAAACGGGCAGTAGGGCTTCACAACTGTTTCGTCTCATGCCGCCACCTGCCTCTCTGGTTGGTCCTTGGCTTTTTTCTGTGTGTGTGTGTGTGTGTGTGTGTGTGTGAGCTATAGTTTGTACCAGCCAGAGAGGTCATAGGTTGCCAGGAAATGGTGTTGGCGCTGGAGGTAACCCTGAATCTAACTCTTGCATGCCTCTATCAGAAGTAACTATGTCTTGTTCCATTTGCATGCCTGCTCCAAACACCCTTCAGATGCCTGTTCATAAGTATATGTCAAATGAATCACCGTATGCCTTTCAGCAGTACTTTTTCTTGTTTCCCAAATCAAGTGCAGTAGACATTAAGATGTTTTGGTGTCGTAGAGTTCAGTGGGTCACTAGCACGGGCCGTGTTGCGGGCGTACTGACCGTGTTTGTTCTCCACCCCCTCTCTATCTAGTGACCGTTCCCTGGAGGTCTACTTCAGGCCAAGCATCATGGACGACCGATCCGCTCCTCTCTACTACTAGAGGGGCCGCGCTGTGGCCTGTGCGCTATACCCCCCTCTTCTGTTCTGTATGTGTCATTGCAACAGCATGTGGAGGAAGAACACATGCATTTACCCACAGGTCATGGATGAGAGAGCTTGTTGCGTCCTGAAAGGATAAGAGTTATGATCTTAACTCTGTAGCTACAGTACATAATTATCGGTATTTGAAACCACCAATTCACGTATTTCAAAAGCTTTTCTAAAGGGTTCTTTTCATGTTAACAAACTGAATGTGCTTTTTTTTCTTTCTTTTTTTTATGCCTGACTGTTTAAATATGAGATCTTTTATTTGAATGAATGTGAAAATGTAAGAAAAGTGAGCAATTGGTAGATATGCAGTTCTATAGGGAAAGCCTTTCTTTTTCTGTCAGTTCTAAACGTTTTTGTGGCACATGCCTCTAACACTCATTTCAGAAAGCTGATGAAGCCTCTTCTTGATATTAATATTAAACAGACCACCATGCTTTGCTAATGCTTTAGTGATGCCTCTGTGAATTATCTGTCTATGCAGAGATCTGTACAGTGTATTAGATGCAATATATAGTGCAATTTCTCAACGCAAGGAGCACCAACACAGGAACTGTGCCTTTTCCTGCTGTTTTTGTGCTTAATGCGGATCTGAATATCTGTAACTCCACTGGTGTAAGTAAAAGGGATTTGCTTGTATGTGATATTCTGTTGTTCCATTTGATTTTTGTACTATTATTTTACTTGTACTTTCTTTTTTTGTTTCTTAGAAATTTCAATGACTGTTATAGATTTAAGGGGGTTTATTTGTCTTCACCTGTTGCTCTTGCTTTTTCACATACTGAGCAACACTGCTTATTAAATATCAAAAAATAGACTTCCTGCATAATAGTGCAAATATTAAATTGCAGGTTCTGTAAATATATATTTTGGTTTGTTTCTGATGAGGGACTGAAAAGAACTAGAACAGTCACAAAAGCCATTGTGTATATATAACCTTTGATTTGTTACAGGGAAAATATGAAATCGGGTAGATTAGATACTGATATGAATTGCATGATTTATAATAGGGCGTATACTCTGGATTGTTTGAGGAAGGTGGGAACGTTGTGCGATTCTTCGATGGAGAGATTTTGTCTGATCGGCTTTAAAAACCCATTTTAAAATGTTTTGTTTTTGTTTTGGCTTTTCTGTTTATTCCTATTTATGGAGAACTGCTTATGTATGTGCACATTCATGTCTTTTCTGAAATAAAAAAGCAAAAGTAAACTGATCTCCACCACACTTTCAGAATATAATGACTGAGATCTATCATTTCTTTTTTTTTTTTTTTGACCGAAGCTCAAGCTACTCTTTGGATCTAAAATCACGCTGGAAAACATGACCATCTCTTGTGGAGTTTAAAGCAGCACTCAGTAGGAATTCCGTTTTTGTCAAACAGTGACCCCTAGAGTCGCTGTGGAGTACTTGTACTGTCGTGAATAGCACTCACATAGAGATGTCTCTGCACTCACGGCCTGATCCCCTTAATAAGGTATGGCCCCTTTAAGAGCTGCGCGCGCCCTGTTTAACTGTCGGCAGTCTGTATTGTATGTGCGCCTCGAACACCACAGGTATACGGCGCCGGGTTATTTCTGTTTGATGCTCATTTTATCAGATCTGTTTTTGCCGTAAAGCAATTCGTTACATCGCGAGACCTGATATCACGCGACACTTCCTGATGCTGCGGCCGGTAGGCCGCCGGCTCAAAGTTGCAAGTGTGATTTTGCGGCTCACAGGCACCAGGGGGGTGCGAAACGACCACCATTCAACACGAAATCAGTAATATAAACATTACAATGACTCCAAAGCTGTTCTGTTAAGGTAAAAAAGTTACTTAGTTCACCTTTAAGCGATGCTGTCGTTAAAGCAAAACCAAATACTGACATTCATAATAATTTTCATTTTACATGAACAATTTAAAGTGGCCTCAGACTTTTGGAGCCCACTGTATTTTCATTGAGCTCATGCATATGTATGAAGAATCTTTAATAACTCACAGGCACAAGGAGAAACTATAGTTTGGTTTATTTTTCGAATAGTACAGTAGGCATGAGTCGTGAGGACATACGGTTTGACAGCTATGAGGCAGTAACAACAGACTTCTCCCCTCAACAACGCTACATTCAACACTCAGTTCACTTTCATTTAACCTCTCTTTGGCAATCATAAACACCCAAATGAAGCACTGATGCTCTGGATGAGGAAAAAGTACCTATTTCCGCAAGGTTCAGCACAGTATAAAACTCTTAAAAGGCAAACCGCGAGAAAGCGAGGCTACAGTGCAGTGATTGTGACTTACAGCATTGGCACAAATGTGTATGGGCTCCAGTGAATCAAGGCAGAGCATGACAGGTACAGCGGTACGTTACATTTAAACAGATATCATAACTTTTCTCGGTGTAACACCTCAGATCATATAGGGACAAAATATATTGAACCTTGTAGAAACACATGAGGTCCACATGCCATCTGGACCATCTGAATTGTTTTGTAGTATAATTTTGAACATCTATCTGTTATCGGATTTAACAAAAAAGAACACTTCTGAGATGAGGCTTCATCACAAACGGAGGATCAGATCTGCAGGAGCTGCCATTATTGTTTGTAACAGATTTTGCTCACAGACGAGGTTGGTCACTCTTCCTTTGACTTGGTTAAGTGTCTTTTAAGTACCACAGCTGAAGTGTACAATTGTGACTTCGATAACCCACTGTTTTTTCGCTCAATCGTGAAATCAGTTCCTGTAGCTCTTGAATTCGAAGAAAATGTTATTCATGCCCAAGACTGATTGCTGTGACAGACTTCCTAAAGTGATCCTGACAAGCACCAATAAGTAAATCGCCATCAGCGTCATTCCTTTTATGCCGTGCATTTTCATTCATGTCAAACTGGATGAAAGATTAAACTCAAAACTAGTTCTCAAAACACTCATGTCGTTCCCAACCGTAAGACACTGACTGACACGGAAGAGAAGAAATTGTTGAATAAAGTCATTATTTTTGTTTTTATTGCACACAAAAAGTATTCTCGTCGCTTCATAACATTAAGGTTGAACCAGTGTAGTCACATCTATTTTACCAATGTCTGTACAATCTTTCTGGGTCTTGAAAGAGGCAATTACGTTGCAGTCTATGGAGGGACAGAAAGCTTTCTGTCGGATTTCAGCAATCAATGATGAACGAAGGTCTTACGGGTTTGGAACGATATGAGGGTGAGTAATAACACAATTTTTTGGGTGAACTAACCCTTTAAAATTGAAAACGTTAAAACAATTGTCATTCACTCATTACATTAATCACTCATTTTTCATTTAAAATTTTCTCACAATTGAATGTCTGAGCTACAGCTTGAAAATGGTAAAAGCCCCATTAATGTAGCCTATTTAATTCCTCGGAAGTCATACAACAGGTGTGTGTGAAGAACAGACTGAAATTTACATCGTCTGACAATTATTACCATAACTCTGAAATCTTGCACTTATTTAAGCATTCAAAAATTGCAGCCATGAGGCATTATGACAAGTTTGATGCAAATGATGGGTCTTGGGATAGACTGTGATATGCCAAAGTTTTCGACGGATCTTTTTGAAAGATTTAAATCAGACTGAACTGAACTAATGTAGCACATGAGATTTGTTTTAAAGGGTTTGAGTGCCTGATATTTCTGAAAGTCTGAAAACCCATTATAAAAACAAACATATTTTTTAAATAGTTTTCAAATGGCTGGATAACAGGAATGACCCATATGCAAGCTGTCCTATATGCAAGCTACCTCTAGTTGAAGAAAATTGCTGGTTTATCACCTGTTCACCAGCAACACTGTCATTCTTAGAGCAAACAAGTACTGTAATGTATTACTGTAGTCTGTAAAATATTCTGGATATGGAAGTCTATGGAACTAAAGATCTAACCAGAGAAGAACTAGCCTTTTAATAATTGAACTGCACTTTAATAAGACATAAGATCTTGATTTAGATGTGATGTACTTGATTATGAGGAAAGAGATGTATAAAAGATTAATTAAAGTGCAGGTAGTTTTTGTATGAAAGTTGTTCGACATTAAAAAAAAGCGAAACAGCAGACATGATGGTTAATACAGTTAATTCTTTTGTTCCTTACCCTTAACACCCCTGAGCTAAAGTTCTGTTAAAAGTGGTCAAATATAGAAAATATAACTTTTGAGCAGCTTGTGGTAGGGGGCTCAGTATATATAGTTTTTCGGTGGTCTCGTCCTGCGCCCTATTTATGCGGCTCATTGGGTCAAGCTGAAACATGTAAAGCACTATGACAGATATTTCATACTCTAAATCACTTATTGACAATTTGGGGCATGACAAGCAAATGAGAGCAGCCTTGTATCTATATTGTTTCCTACAAGTTGAGTGTAAAAAAAAAAAAAAATTACGCTTTCAGCATGATCCTGATACTGAATTGTGCAAATAAGTTATAATCTTCATACATCATGTTTTAATACATAGATAATAAATATGTTCTGTTATACAGATCTCTTTTCCTGTTCCGTTTTAACCGTTATCCTCGACAGACTCAACCATCGTCTGTCTAGGAACACTTGGAAGGGGCTGGCTAATCCACTACAATATGAGGCACTGTGTCCAAACAGCATATCAGGTTGACAGGACCCTTTCATCCAGCACGTTTAAAACAACAAAAAGATAGTGATACATGAGAACCCACAGTCTGATCAGACCAAATCAAACCGGTTCTAAACACCTCTTCAATTAAGTGTGTTAATGACCCCTTTACTCCTGGGCTCCATTCTCACTGTTACCTGTGGAAAGGAGAGAGCTAGTTATCTTCCAGTGTCAGCCATGAATAAAGCAAAAATTCAAAACTCAAAAGTATCTAGCACAGCCCTTAAATTCCTAAATTATATCAAGAATGTGTTTATGTGAAGAAGTGCAGAGCTAAACTGACCTCCCATGGAGTCTGTGTCAGAGTCGGACACATGCGTAATGGAGAAACGAGAGACACTAAATCGGGAAAACGGTAGTACTGGTTTTTCATCTGGAGACTTGACGGGAGAGTTGGGTGGAGTAGTAATTTCTTCAGAGCCAGGTTCTGATGTTGAAGGGCTTGGCATCAATGGAAAATCATCTTGCCACTCACATTCACCACCTTTTTAGGATGAGAGGCTTGTGAAATTTGACTGAATGAGAAGTAATACCAATGCAAAAATCTAATCAATGTAGAAGAATTGTTATTGAACACCCACTTTCTTCTGGGAAATTCCTTCCTAGTGAATCCTCAGGGGCAGTGACCCTATCATGGGGTTGTGGTAGCTCCACCTCTGAAGCTTGGCCATTAGGTTCTGCCTCCACAGGAAAACTGTAGTCTCCAAGCTCACCCGTGGGGCTCTCCTGCATCAATACACCGCAAAACACAAACTTTGAGTCAGATTAGCATTGCACAAATCAGTCTATTTTTCTAAAAAGAAAGAAAGTAACATGCTACTTAATGCTCTACCTCAAAACTACAAGAGATAATTCTACGAACCTGGTCAAACACAAACACAGTGACGTCATCAAAGAATGACACCGCTTTTTTCTTGCTCTCCAGTTCAACGCAGAAGGACTGTGTAAGTATGGAGGGCATTTTGAGAAGGCTGCGTAGATGCCGTGCGCTGCTACGGTCGCTCACAATGACAGGCACCACGGGGAACTCGTCATCACTCTCATCACTCTGCTCCTGTATGTTGTAGCTACGAAGTTCTTCATCAGACTCATCACTATCCTCAGAATCCTCCTCATCTGCCTCCTCTCCATTTCCCAGTGGAGCTGGGACATCAAGGTCTTCTGGCAAGGCTGGAAGAATGTTCTCCAAGGAATCATCACGCATTGATTTTGAAAAAGCTTGACCTATGCCACCTTCTTCCACTGAATCCTGATCTTCCTTTTCCTCATTGTGTCCTTCCCTTGGAAGTTCTGTATTGTCCACTTTGTTACAGGCCTCTTGGTCTTCTGCTTGGATTATCTCCCCACTCAAATCTACTATGATACAGTCTGCCCCTAGTGACTCTGCTGAGGAAAAATCTCTGATGTCTCCGTTAGACGGCTCCTCCACACCCGAGGCCTCCTGTGTCGAGGAGGAACCTTCTGACACTGTGGAAGAATAGCATTCAGAGTTTGGTTCCTCTCCAGAATGATCAGATTCTAGCCCAATACCATCATCTGGAGTTGACTCCTTGGTCAAGCATCCCCCCATCTCTGGAGGAAAGGGAGAAAGCATGGAAATCATTGGAACCAATGTAGGTGATGAACACAGGTTTGGATTTGTCTTAAGACACAATTGTTTAGCATGAAGGGCTGAATTGTTGTCCTGTGGCACAGAGATATTATTTCCCCTCTCACTCTCCATGCAATGTCCTTCTTTCCCAACTGTCTTTTCTGCTCCGAGTCTAAAGACATCCTCCTCATCTTGGCGATTGAAAAAGTTGCTTCCCCCTACACTGGGGCTCTTGTCATTCTCCATGTCATAGTCAGAAAAATAAGCGGAGTCTCTGTACTGATTCCTCCCACCAAGGCTGATCAGTGGTAGATGACTGCTGGGTGGATGCAGGAGCATTACATCGACATCGTCATCTAGATCCATCTGGAGCACCATGTCACACTCATCTGATTCTACACTGGTGCTAAGGGCTGGATTTCCTTCAAGGTCTTTCAAGATGAACTCTGGGGATTCATTATTCTCTGTGTCATAGCCACTGTCTAGGGATTTCGGCTGAATGGGTGTGTGATAACTATCAGGACTGAAGGCCTCACATGGACTGCTGCTAGAGGCAAGATTTATTGTGTCCTCACAGTGTCTGGACCCAGTCTCCCTCTGTAACGGTCTGTGAGTCGATTCAATATTGCCCACCTCTGCATAGTCCAAGGGATAATCTGTAAGAACTCCAGAGGGGATGTCAGTGCAGTCATTAATTTCCACCAGACTGATACTGGAGTTGTTGGGCACCATCCTGCTGTCTGTCAAAAGGTTACACTCTGAGACACTCTTAGACAGATCCATAGGGCACGACACCATTTTTACACACACTCCAGCAGAACCATCTGTCCCAAGTTTCATTTTTTGTGCAGGGGATATTCTTGTCTCGAGTAACATGTTGTCTTTAGTCACTATAATATCCGTTGGAAGAGTTGATGAATTCATTCTGCTGTAACCTTCTACGTGTAATTCTGATGTATTGTTTTTGATATGTTTATGCGCAATGTTCTTCTGCCGTGTATGAATATGCTGACTTTCTGTGACAGAATGACATTTGGAAGATGATTCAACACCTTCAGGGCATAAATGTAGGTACTCACCACCCTCTGAGTCAGTGTGAGGGTTGCTAGTGGTGGGTGTATCTGTGGTTTCCATATATGAGTGGACTTTGAGCGAATTTGTGTAATTATATGTACAACTGTTGCTTGTTTCCAATTCTATTGATTTAAAATTCCCGACATGAGAAGAGGGTGTTGGATGACGTAAATCAAGATATGCATCTTGAAATCCCACAGCTTGCGTACGATCGCTTAAACTGTTGTTGTTTGCTGAGTGGTTGGAGTTCCAGTTAGTCAACATGTTCTGAGAAAACAGATCATCATCATCATCTTCTGGATTGGCACTCCCCATGCCCAAAAGAAGGCCATCACCAGCATCAATATCAATACTCATGTAGTGGGGTCTGGGAATATTCTTTTGAACGGGGCCCATCATGTCATAATAGGCCTCATTGGCCGTACTTCTTTCTGCGGTTCTCTGGTTCGATTCCAGGTATGGATCACAATATGCCAAACTGGGACTACTAAGAGAGACTGAAATGCCAAGTGGGCTTTCCTGTACTGCCTCAAGTCTATGGCAGAGACTTCCTGACCCTCTTCTCTGCTGATTAGAGTCTGAACCACACTCTCTTATCAAATGAACATCTGGCCCTGCTTGAGGTGACTGTTCACACTGTAAATTGTGCCTGTCATTAGAAGAAAAATGGGTTTCTGACTGTTCAGTCTCTACTGAGTTTGGAACTCTTCTTTGGAGTGGCTCCATGTTTAGGCTACTATCTGAATCATAATCATTACTGATGGATTCTTTAGTTGCTGACCAGTAAGTGTTTGGCAGAGACCCAATGGGGCTCCTCCTTTCCATTGAAGACAAGCTGCTGTTGCTGGCTTCAACTCTTGGGCTGTAATCTAGATTGGTGTCTTCTAAGTTGATGTTGCACTCAACTGGTTCCTCAATGCGGATGTAGTACTCGCTACTTACTGAGGGGCTGTGTGCACTCAGCACTGGAACCACTCCTGGATGGTCTGACTCATAGTAGGATGGAGAGACCCCGAGAGGGAGGCTCTCGCCCTTACAGCTACCTGTGGAGTTGCTATGAGGGTAATAAACATCCTGGTAATGGGGATTATTCTTTCCCAGTGGTCCACTAGCTGAAGAGGAGCAGTAGGGCTGCTCAGCTTGTGCCTGCTCCCATTTATACTCAAAGTTGAGCCCATGGCTGGTCTCAGTTACTGTCAATATGTCATCCCCATTCTCAGACTGGAAGCTGTCTGCCATAGAGAAGTGTTCAAGTAGAGGAAATGAAGAGGAAGTAGAAGAAGCTACTTCAGGAACAGGTGTCCTGTGAGAGCTGTTGGAGCCCAGACTTGGCCTGAGAGAGTTCCAGCGCTGCTCAAAGTCCTCCTCAGCCTCAGTGGCACCCTTAGCACACAGATAACTTAGCAGTAGATGGACTTCCTCCACGACAGGTCTCTGCTCAGGCTGTAGCCAACAGAACTGCATTACCTCATACCTGCTCACACACGTGACAGAAAAGCAAATATTTTAGACCCTGAACTAATATCTATCAGAAAATTGATTGATTGTAAAGGATTAGAATAGATTGGTTAGACCAAATTGCCTACAAGAGCTATATTTAATTTTATATTTAAGTTCAAAAACCTTAAAAACACAGACATCAACATTTTGCGTCTTTTCTTGGCACCTAATGATTTATGAGTAGCACAGTTTTGATTCTCTATTATCTTATTGTTTTATGGATACTTAAAAATGGATGCTAGTACAGTACGGACAATAGCCAGAAAACCATTAAGTTAGGATTTGAAATATGGACAGTTTAGCGTGATAGTAGCCTTGCGGTCTTAAAGTATGGTCATTCATTGTTTAGAATCCCATAGGGAATGGAGTGGTATAGTTGTATGCATCACCGCTATTGATTAAATGGACAATGATTGGAGTGTGTGAGGGTAAAATGAATGACTGTGTGCTTCCAGGACTGGAAAAATGTATGATTGACCACAGTGGATTTAAGCAGTATTGATTTGTTGGTCTTGCCAGAGAAAATGGCAATGACTGGCGGAAGCGCCTGTGATTGGAAATATTCATTGCTTTAGATGTATTTAAAAGAAAAGTGATTTTGTGGGTGTGTCTCTGGAGAGGAACATGGATTGGTTTGAATGCGGCGATGGGGGTCAGGGGAGTAATGGTTGGTAGACGTAAGAAGATGGGCGGTTCACAACAAGGACTTGTGACTTGTGAGACGACTCACCAGCGCTCACACAGAGGGACTTTCAGCAGGGGCTTTGGCAGTTTGAGCTGTTGTTCCTTTACAGCATATGTTAAAACCTGCCTATCAGAATAGTGCCTGTAAGGCTGGTTCCCCAGTTCAAACAACTCCCATATTGTCACACCTAGTGCCCTGCAGAGTCAAAAAACAAACAGCTTTCTGTTAGTCAGAGTCTGTTAGACAGTAAGGAAATTAGTTTAAAAGTAAATAATATTTCTTAAATTCTGGATCTTAAATTTTACACACATATGTCAGTATGTCACAGCGCTAAGGTTTTATACCTTTATTGGTCAACTACACCTTTTTCTTATCCCAAAATTCTAGAGAACCCACACAGAATTAAGAAATGTACTTCAGGATATCACAGGCTGCAAATTTTGTGAGGAATTTGACCTTTATGAGAGGGACTGAGCTTGTGTTTAATACAGTCCAGTGTAATCATTAAAAGCATGCTTATGTAAGCAAAATATTACCACAAAATAATGATCCAAACAAGTGCTAGTTCTGCATTCGCCATTTGCGGCATTGCAAGCAGACTGCGGCAGATTGTTATGCTGAGTTCACCTTTGCATCCAGGTTACATTTTAGTGAACATTATGTAATCTTCAAGATTAAGAACATCTGTCATAGTGTTCTTCTCTGAATCATTTCTCACCAGACATTGCTATCCTTGGTTTGGTCCACGACTAAGAGATTGCCGTGGACTTCATCAATAAGTTCTGGGGCAATCCAGCGTAGAGGAACCCATATTTGATCTGCTGTTACATAATAGTCATCCTAACAGTGGGAAAGGATGCATTGATTTTGAATATAAGTAAATGCTGAGACAATGTCAAAATAATAGGATCAGCATGACTGCAATCCTTTTAGCCTTCACAGACTCACCTTGTACTTACTGTGGCTGAGACCATAGTCTCCTATTTTCACTGCCAGCTCTGAGGTCAACAAGCAGTTCCTAAGGGCCAGGTCACTGCAAACAGGACAGAGTGGAGCAATGTTTGCATCATTTATAGTTCTTGTCATTAGCAAACTTTCATGACAGACTAACAAAGGAAGTCTGCAGTGTCATCTCACATTTTCTTCATGGGTAACTTACAAATAATGCATGGTGTTTGTTGAGTGAGGGGTTTTCCCCCAGCAACAAAATCACTGATGCTGGAGTCTGTGACATGTACTCAGTCAGCACCAGGATATTGTTGCCAGGAGACACCAGAGCGGGACGTCCAGTGAGCGGCCGGGTGAAAAATAACTAAAATAATTAATATGCAGGGAAAAGGCCAAAGGCTAGTGGATGCTGACCTGTGAATGTAATTGTGTTTGTGAAGGTACAGAAGACCAGAAGCAATCTCGCATGCCATCCTCTGAAGGATCAAAGGGTCAGGGGTCACTGAGTCTGTGGCCCGACAGCTTCGTAGGTATCCTTTAACATCACCCTGCATAAAGTAAACATCATTCATCATACATGCCATAGAGCTACAGTGTGTTATCTTACTACCTTTAACTGTAATTCTGGTACCATTACTGTGTCAGTTTGTAACTCTGCAAATGCAATTTTTTATATGACCAGGAGAGGGAGCATTAAGCTGTTTAATAATCCCTATACTAAGCTCCGTCCCCCTTGGATGCTCAGACCAGCTTTACAGAAACATCAGTGCATGTTTTTCAGTAAAATGCTCATTAAGTGGTAAAAACTGAAAGATTATTATTCTTTTCTGTGTTGGAATGAAACAAAGCAATGCTGTTTTTCTTAAATTGTTGAATGATGCCGTAAAAATGACTAAAACTGCTAAGACTGTGAAATTGGTAACTAGACAAACACCCAGCATAGTCAAGTAAAAAGAAAAAAAGCCTCATTTGATGGAGATCTGAACTGTTCCTAATGTTATGGTACACTGAAATCTTTATTTACTATTACCTATAGTATAACTACATAGTATGGATCAATACATAGATTACATTTTAGGAAAGTTATAAAGATTACAGATGCTGGACATTCATTTGAGATGGGAATGAGGGTTTAATACACAGCATTAACTTATCAAGATTTACATAAAGATTTGGTAAATGGTACATAAAATAATGCATGCATCCTCTCAACTCCCTGGGTTCCTTGTTTTACAATTATAAGTGACCTGACAACAAAGTTTTACTTTATTTCTCTTGCATTATTATGCATTTAAAGCAACACCAAGTAACTTTTCCTCTGCGGTCGCCCTACTGGTTGGAAGCGGAATTGTCCATTACCGCTGTCGTAAATAATTGAGCCTACCGCAGCCTACTGTCGCACGCACACTCGTTGTTTATCCAGCTTTGGAATGAACAATGTCCACAGACAAGGTAGAGTATGTTGCATGATTTCATGAACGTACGATGTATTGCGACATCAGAAACGAAGACAAACTAAATAGCGACTATTGTAACGCTTGACGTAAAGCAGTCGAATTTTGTAGTTCTTTTTGTGCTCGGGTTACTACCCGAAAAGTTACGTAGTGCCAGTAAAAGCGATACAGACCACGTCAGGCTATGGCAGACGTGTCATTTAACCTATTGTAAGTCGATGTACCATCACAAGGGTCTTGGAAATATATTATGAAGGTTGAAAAGCTACATAGTGTTACTTTAAAAATTCAAAAATCCAAAATGTAAAAAAACAGTGTGTTCTGAGTACAGTGAGGGAAGTGCCTGGTATTCGGTGGCTTACCAGGGGACAGTGCTCCATAACCAGCAGGTAGGGAGTGACTTCTGAACATTGGGACAGACACTGCAGGAGGGCTGGATGCTGGAGCACCCTGTAAGATCCATACATTCCAACATCAAAACACTGCTCACACAAGAAACTGTTTAGTTATACATTTCAAATAAGGGCTATCATTAATGTTGTTTCATCTTGTCCCTCCAAGAGAGATGTAATGACAAAAATTTCGTAGATATAGCATATATTTGATCATATAGCATGAGATAACATAAGATGAGGGGGTAAGTATAATTAGATAAGCTAAGACAGATGCGAGGAACGGTGATTACCGGTAAGGTTGGACCTCTTCCAGGAACTGCATCTGCTCCTGTACACTGGCACTGGCCTTCAGCTCCTTAACCACCACCTGTGTGGTGCTGAGTCCAGCATTCACCTCCCCCAGCAAAACCTGAAAGCCAGCCCATACCACACATTAACACTGAGGAAATGGCTCACACCTGCCACCTGTGAAACTGGCAGCACAGATTTACAAAGATTCTACACTTGTGTGCTGTTTATCTCAAACTGTTCGTTTAATGGTAGCTGAGATCACAACCACATTGCACTGTACTATGTTTAATATCAACTCCATGCTGCTGATTTCTAAAGGCCACCTGATGGTATGGCTTGGGTTAGAAAAGGTCTTACCTTGCCAAACCAGCCATGTCCCATTTCCTTTATGTAGAGGAGGCTGTGGCGTCCGAGGTCTGTAGACTTCAGGAGCTGAACTGAGGGAAACAGAGAGAAAACATGCATTCAGAGATGGCAGAGACATAAAAAAATGGGCGGTCTGAATGGAACAATGGAAACGATGGAAAAGTGACCAATATCCAGGGAGGCAAAACCACAAGAACCATGGTCATCTACTTAAACTACCTCTTCTATTACCACATCTAGATGCAAAATGGATCAAATTCTGTGAAAGTCGACGCAAAACTTCAGACACTCTGGTTCCAAATACCTTGAACCATGATAATTCAGCAGATTAGATACAGCGACGAAGAGCACCTCTCTTTGTCTGGCATGAAACCGTAGGATGATGGTTCGGCGATGCTGTGAAATGGAGTTGCCGTTCTCCTCTGGATCTCCATGCCTCCGTCCAAGCTCCAGGGGTTTAACCCTCCAAGCCCTTGGACAGCTGAGAAAGCAGCGCTTTCTTTCTTCGTTCCCAGAGACAGAGCTCGTCTTCTCGCTCTGAGATATGGCGTTCCACAACATTCCCATAATGCACCCGGCTGGAACTCTCAGCTGGAGCTAACTCAACTTCAAGCTGTGGTAAAACTAGAGGCTCTAGCTGAGATCAGTGTTTAAAGTGCCAAGTGTCCCTCAGCCCCACCAGGAGCTGGACGTATGTCTGCCGCGCAGCTCCTCGCATGCCAAATGCATCTGCTCACGCAAGCAATGCCATGAGCACACAATGACCCTCGCTCCTCTGCCCTTCCCTTCCCTCTGTCTATCTCAGCAAGACTATAGGGGCAATTGTAAACAAATAAAGCACTGTGAGCAGCAGAAAGACCTCTGTCATTAACACGAGCCCCCCCACACACCTCCTCCTGCGCTATGAGCAGGTCTCACAGTGTGCGTCTCACAGACCCATCCCTGTATTAATGCACTAAACTGTTCTCCTCCTCTGCAGCGTTCCAGAAGCTTCTCATTCCAGCCCCTCACACTCCCTGCCACAGTTACATTGTGGCTTTTGTCCGCAGAGCAGCAGCGCCTGGTACCCCAGTACCAGCCCAGACACAAGGCCCATTCTCTGCTGCTCAGAGCCAGGATTGTCACAGAAATGACCCCCCTCCACCTCCCATTCCTGACACACAACTATCTCTCTTTTCTTCAGCAGACTTGAACTGGCCTTTTATATGATTTCTGTGGAATCTGTGAGTTGTGCATTCCCGTCCCACTCCTGGCATTCCCACAGCAGCCCTGGGCCATGTTAAAATGCATTAAAACGCAGCACAATTGCACGAGAAGACACAGGCTGGCCTATGATTGCACATGCGGCTGGAAGAGAAATTCTACTTAATGTGTCGACAAACGATTTCAGAACGAGTAAAATTGCAAACTTAACTGAATGAGGGGATTTCAAAGGTGCTGACTGAGATTTATTTATTTATTTTTTTTCGTGAACTTTCAATAAGGAAGAGAAAATATTCCTACATCAAATTTGTCGATTTATTTATAACGGTGTTGATTCTGGTATAGAACTGAATGACAGTATATACAGTACCATGCAAAGTTAGAAATGTGTCAGCAATTACAGATTTTACTACACCGTTTAGGATATGTTTTGCAAAGGATGCCATACATTATTTACATCTTTTCAAAGAGAGATAGAAATATAGAGTGATGTGAAAATACAGAGTAAGACATGTCTAATATGATGAGGATGAACTTAAGGAGTGTTGTTTGGCACAACAGTAAGCAGGTTTTAGTTGTTCATGGGCATTGAGCAATGTCTCGACTTTCCGCATCAACATGGGTGGTCTATAAGCTATTTTAACACATTTGAATTTGTGTATGATATTAATTTAGCTGTTTAGTCTTTAAAGGTATGGTACGCAACCTGGGAGAGGCTAGCAATAACAAGCTAGTTTTGAAAGCATGAGATCCCACCCACCCATATTTTTGCCATTTAAACAAATAATTTAGAGGATGTGCTCCGACTGGAACGTCACGGGTTGCCATCTCTTAATTACGGAAATTACAACATGGCGTGAACGCAGCATAATCTCGTTTTGGTTTGAAACGCTCAGTGACTGTCTGTCTTCAACTCTTCATAGCCTCATTTTTGCACTGATGGCATAGGAGGTATGCAAATACATATGTTGACAGGCAGGTAGGACATCCTATCATTGCTTTTGGACCGAAACAGAATGCAATGATTGGATGAAGGGATTTTTTTGGTCCCGAGACTTCCACAGAAGATATATGTACATGTTTTAATATTTAGACCACTTCTATTATTAATTTATATCGGGATGTGAAGAGTGTTTAAAACAGTATAACCAAAAGTGAAAACATTGCCTATCCTACCTTTAACTAAAGTGATATTGTATATAAAGTCAAGCTGTTTTTGTAAATAAATATTTACTAATATATTTAATAAATATATTTTGTCTAAGTTCCAAATAAAAAGAGAACATGATCTAATCAAATGATTTAGCTTTAATAAACAGTTTGTAATTTACTAAATTCCCCAAAATAGTCATTACCACTTGGTTATTAAATATATAAAACAATTGTGTTGAAATTCCAGCATATCGTCACCTTCATAAAATAAAAGTCATTTTCAAATGTTCCTAAAATAATTGCCCAAGTCATTTTCAAATCTAATTTGAAGATGCTTATAGTTTTGTGGAATGCATCAGTTCATTCTGAATGATGTATCTGTGCACATCATTATTAAAAAGAAAAATGTCCCATTATTATCTTTAATTAACAACATTAACGTGAAAATTGCAACTATAAGCAAATGTCATCAATCGAGTGATCCAATCAATTCCCAATTAACAAAATGAAGTCTCACATGTTTTAATGTTTGAGAAGCTGAACTTGTATGGGAAAGAATTTCCATTTCATGCCGACTTTAACTATATTGTGATATATACAGTTACTATGTTTGTTCCATACTCGCTCAGCAATTGGTAGAGAATGTTGGGTTCAATTCCCAGGGGAAATAAGTGATAGAAATGTTTCCCTTAAACCAGGGTTTTTCAACCGTCCCTCAAGGGTCCACTGTCCTGCAGAGTTCAGCTCCAACCCTAAACAACAGGGCCAGAGTTGAGAAACCCTGCCTTAAATTATCTATATGCTACTTTGAATTAATTTGCTGTTTATGGACATAACTGTGAGACCCTTTTTCTCTGATTCTCCATGCTCAACCTCTTTCAGATTGAGGCGTATGTCACAGTCAGTGAAAACATGGAAATGTAGTTTAGGAGGGAAAAACACAAGGGACATTCAATTGTGGGGGTTTCACTTCATTGCATTCAGTCAAGTGTTAATTTCCGGCTCTTTGCATTCATACAAAATGATTGAGGATGAAGAGGAGGAAGAGGGGGAGGACGGAAAGGGAGCGGTCCAACCATGACCGAGCCTTTCTCAATATCACGAGGGACTCAGTGCTACCCTCTCGCTCTGCAACACCTGGACCAATCACATGGCCGTAACCACGGGCGACGAACAGTCCAGAGGCTATTGGCTGACTCCTAAAACTCTTTTGTCCAATCCCTGTTTTCATTCCAGCATCCCGCTGTCTCCCCCACCCTCCTCTGATGCTCTACGCAGACAGAGTGTGTGAGTCATAGGGAGAAAACCTGACTCGCACGGATTCACCCACGACAGTCAGCCATTGAGCTATTGGGTTTGACTTGATGCAAAATTATATGTTATACACTCAGTAGATTTGTATCATTCCTTAAGAAAATGTGAATGTTGTTTGCCTGTGCAAAACTCACTGCCATTATGCCAAGCCATTGTGAGCGGTGGCCAGGGTGTTACTATGCAATTGCTACTGTTTTAGGTTTTTTCAAATCTGATATTTAGAATTGGCTGTTCAACCATCTACATGATCTCATGATCTACATCGGTAGCAATGCATCATTGGTTTGGACTTGACAACCAGGATGGACTTGTTGACTTAATCTCTACTTAGTAAATGTCACATGGCATTTGACTATCGAGTTAGTAAAAATGACAGACAATATTGGACACTTTCAATTATGTTGCATAGACGTTATGTCCCAAATTATGAAAAACTACTCATCTGGGTAGTTTGGCATCTACGCCAAATCTATAATAAATAAATAAATCTGACATCTACGCTAATTTTAGTGTCTTTGTTTATCCCTAAGTTTTCCCGCAGCCAGCCGGATCCAGGCCGTATCCAGATCTGACGAGGAGCTTCGCCTGGACCCGATGACAATGCAGTGCTGAAGTGCCAACTAGCCTCTCCCTATGGAGGATCCCTTTCCCACTTTACAGATAAAGCGTTGTGGGGAAATTCGGTTCGCGTACCCACCCGAAGTGATAAAATAAAATTCTGTATTAAAATGTATAGGCAAGTTTGTTTAGGCATGGTTTGTAGGGAATTACAAACCTGCACACGTATATTCAAACGCACATAACTATAGAATCAATACTTAATGCGCATGTGAACGCCATCAGTGTTTATCACAGGTTCGCGTTTAAAGTCTGTTTAGAGAGAATGGCGTCGTCTTAGCGGCCCCTAATTTAATAACAAATGATCATTTCAACGGAAGTGAATCAATCAAAACTAACTTTAGCTGGAAAATAACATTATTCAAGAACCGCTATAAAGCCAAAACAATCTCTGTTACCTTAAATTATATGTTTATCTCTGTAAAGCTGCTTTGAAAAAATCTACATTCTTAAAAGCGCTATAAAAATTGAAGACGACTTGACTTGACATGACTAGGTGTTTTAGATTGAGACTGCAAACAATTTATGTGGTTTGAATCAGGTTTCTTAACATAAAAAAAAAAGGATTGTCCGGCCAGATCCGGCCTGCATCTGGTTAATGTGGATTCCACCCGCCCAGATGTGGGCCGGATCTGAGCCGACACCATGTTACTGTCTGGGTTGTTTTTGAATAATTTTTTTTTGTTTTGTTTTTTTTGGTGTTAAAGGTATTGTAGGTAGAATTTTTCTAACAAAATATGTATGAACTTTCTATATATACCAACACATAATTAAAATGTAAGTACTCTGAAAAAGAAAGTATAAAAATCTAGTGTCTGTAGTCCTCTCAGTGCTGTAATAAACACAGCTACTTATCTCCATTCGGGACGAATGAAATGATTGGCTGGAGCGACTGTCACTCTCCCTCGCTACCATGGCAACCACCCCTGCAGCTACAGGAGCCGCCCGCGCGCGCCCGTTTGAATCGAGGAGTGGAAGAAGCACGGACGCTAAAGAATCACAATTATGGCCGCGAATTTAGCAGTCAAAATTCCCAGTACCTGCATATACAGTCAGCGAAGGCAAACCAGGCAAGAAAAGGAAGACAGTATTTGAAAAGGCTATGCCCAAAAAGTCTTTGGATAAAGCAAGCAATATCAGGGATTTCCAGCGGTGGACAACTGAGGGACATCAAGGGGCTGAAAAGTGACGGTAACTGCATTCATCGTGGAAGCTCTTACAATCAAAACACCGTATATGTTATGAATCTTACATGAAATTCCCCTTCATCACAGTGTAACTGATGGTAACAGGAAAAACGTGTATCAATGCATCCTGTTTTTAGCTTTGAGTTTGCCTTATGTTACTAGCTTGCTACCGAATCAAACTCAATATATTTTAAACTTTACCAGTATCGATATGCTGGATTGATAGTGAGTACTAACAGCCATGTTAGTTGTTTATATTCATAATGATAAAGTTAGGTATTTTATTACATGTGAATCTGACATGATGTTACTCCATACACTGCTCGTCTCCGCTCGGCTGCGGCGCTGGGTAAACGCGTCCTCCAGCTGAGTGCGGTCGACATCGCGCGGTCATGTGTTTTGGGGCCGTGGCTTTGGAAGGAGCCCAGACGGGAGGGGGTGGGTGTCAATGGAATAATGAGCTCTGTTTATTGCAGCTCTGAGAGGACTACAGACACTCGATTTTTAAAATCTCTTTAACCAAAAATAAAGTCAAATTTGTTTTCTATTTGAATGTATTTTAAAATGTAATTTATTCCTGTGATCAGAGCTGAATTGTCATCATCATTACTCATTACATCGGGATCAGATGATCCTTCAGAAATCAATCTAATATGATGATTTGATGCTCAAGAAACATGTCTTATTATTAGCAATGTTGACAACAGTTGTGCTGCTTAATATTTTTGAGTGATACTTTTTTTTATTCTTTGAAAGTTCAAAAGAAAATAATGTATGCAACATTGAAATCTTACGTAAGTATTTATTTCTTAAAAAAAAAAAAACTTCAACCCAAAATATTAATGAATTAATTTATCTCTTTTAAAAGAAAATCTATAGCCAATCTGGGTTTAGGACACATCTGTTTCATATCTGTTAAAATATTGTTTTCCATCTGTACTCTCTAGTGCTCCATGCATTAATAACTTTCTTTCCTTTCTGCAGTCCAGTTCACATGCATCCATCATGCCAGGAGTCCTCTGGGCCAATCTCACGGCGCATTATGCAACTGACAGATGTGTGTTCTGCTTCCAGAGATGGTTCGCTCTCCACCCCTCTCTGCACTGTGAGAACATAAACAAGGCCATTGCTCTTTTTCCGGAACCATCCGTTCACAATGGGCACAGAGAGAGGTCCTGTTCTTTACTCTTCCTGTCACAAGGCCATTAGGAATGTGAGGGACAAATATCAGCGTAGTGTGGCACTTCACTTCCAGTATTGTTTAATAATTTGAGAAATGCAACCAAGCCTACAATGTGTGAATGCACAGTGTTGACAATGATGAGCTATAAACACTTCTGTTAACACACAGTGTCCATTAATTTAAGGCCCTGGTATACTTCAAACAAAATCGAAGAATGAAGAAAAGTTCACTCCGGCTGGTAAACACCTTTAAACTACCATCGGTCCGTGACGATTACGTAATAGGTGGGTGTGGCTCTGAGGCTCCGCCTTTGACGTGAAAGTCATCTCTGGCTAATTTATTTTGTTCAGTCCGTCGCAGTCATACACGAGTAAAAGCATGAACACACTGGAGAGCTGCTTTATACTACAAATAAAGTTGAAAATCTAATTGAAAGCGTCAATGCAGAATGCACTGTTTTTTAATGTTGAATACTGCAAAGCTGCTTGCTTTAAAGGAGTATAATATCTAAAGGGGTATAAAAAAATGCAATGGACTGTAACTGGAGTGTCGAATTGCAGGGCTCATGCAAACACATCCACGTCACTGTGATCCGATGCTTTCTTAACTGAAGGTTTCTCACCGCTGTCATTTTTGTTGTGTGTTTATTTTGTTATTAAGAGGAGAGAGCACAGCACATATTTACATATTCAACTAATGCAGCTCTCAGCAGTACAGGTGGCGTTGGGATCTTTGCTAGCACTATATCACTGCTTAGCATTTTCAAACTTCTTTGCTTCCCTTGAGCAGGTTAGGGAAGGTTAATGTTTTCCATTATCATCTTGGGCAGCCTTCTTGTGGTTGCCGGTATCACATGACCAGCACTGGTTCCATGAAAAAACACATTCTCAAAACATCTCCTTTTGTGTTGGGTAAGTAAATAATGAACAAAACGATACGATTCTTACATGACTTGCCGGGCTGTTTGGACACAGGTAGTGAGACCTCCGTGAGAGGCAGGATATAAACCTCGGGGTCGTTCTGAGAGCTGGGGGAGGCTAAAGTGGAAAGGTTAGCTTGGCCCTCCTCCCCCTCTGTATTTTCAAACTCCTGCAGGGAACAAAAGCAAAGAAAATCAATGACAATTCAGACACAAGCAGGACATTAAGAGTGACGATATTACTTCAGGACTATTACTTTACGCATACTGGGAAATTAATATGGAATTTCAATGGTCTCTTTTGTCACAGTATGATAGCAGATGAAAGTCTCTCATGTGTTATTTCTTGTGTTGTGAACGCTGGATGTCACATTTTGAAAATTGAGCAATCATTTGCATGAAACCAATAACCTAAGGGTATTCAGCTCCCACAGCTACACATATTGGCTCATTCTCACATAGTCCATAACCAACGTGAATTAATTTCTTGTATTTGATCTGAATTTAGATTTGGGCAGTAAACAGTATGCAAAATGATTATATATATATATATATATGAAGAGTTCAAATGCAAAAGCCTCTAAGTGCCATTTGAAATTTTCTTCTAGAATGATCATTTTTATGAAGCTTGTATATTTAAGTTCAGTAATTTCACTTAAATGACAATTAATAGGTAATCTTCATTGCCATTTAAGTGAAATTACTGAACTTAAATATATAAGCTTGATAAAAATAATCATTCTAGAAGAAAATTTCAAATGGCACTTAGAGGCTTTTGCATCTGAACTCTTCATATATATATATATATATATATGTATGTGTGTGTGTGTGTGTGTGTGTGTGTGTGTGTGTGTGTGTGTGTGTGTGTGTGTTTCAACAAAAAACGCACATTAATACAGAACTGCTTGGAACTTCCAGCCAATCAGAATTGAGTAGACAGACCATGGTATAATTTGAATTTAAAATAAGTAATATTTCAGTTTTCAAAATCCTGTCTGCTGAAATTTGTATTTAATTTGAAATATAGGCTACAGGTTGTTGTTTTTTTCCAGCTGTTATGTGAATATTTCACACTAAAGCACTCAATTAAAGCTTCAGGGAATGTCCTCTTACTATTTTTCATCATAAAATGTAGAAGTATTTTACAGTAAAATTACATATAATGACATTTTAAACCATTTGTTATTTATTTGCTGTTATTGCTCTTGCTGTTGGTTATTTCTGCTGCTGTTGCTACTGCCAATACATACACGACACGCTGCTGTGAGCAAGTAAGACATGCTGCTGCTGTGCAATATAGCGTACAGGAATTACCTGAAGCAGATCTATACAGGTGGAGCTGGGGAAGGTGGAGGGTTTCTGAAAGCATGCTGCACTGCTACGGAAAATACTGACCATGTATTTGAAGGTTGAGCAGCGCGCTCATTGGCTACTGATACAGTAGGAACCAATCAGCTGTGCCCTATAGAAAATGATATGATTGCATGCAGATTGAGTTGAGGATCTATCAGCCTGCTCTATCTAGAGACATGACAGAACTTTGTATTTTTACCTGAAGCTTTTTACAGTCTTTTTGTGCAAAACAAAACAAAATTACATTGTATTGTATGATGTATGATGAAATTTGTGGCAGTTCCAATATTAAGACCAAAGTGTCCCTTAAATTCTAATTCTAATGCGTATTTGGCGTGGGGAAGGGCACCGAGCTCAAAGTTCGGCCCGAACCCAGAGTACTCCCCCCGTATATAAGTGGTTAGGACTAGAAGTGTGGAGAAGGGAAGGATGGAGGGATGCTGATAAACTGTCAATGGATTGAGGTGAGATTGCTGAATCTATATATGCCTCTTATCATTGATTGCTGAGTGCACTCCACTCGTGTTAATTACCTGAACGTGCTCCTCCTGAACTTTGTTAATAAAACATCATTTCATTGCAATTATTTTTCTGTCAATTCAATTGAAATTCCAATTCAATAAACATTCCTATACTCATGAACTGCAAGGGAGGCAATTGTGACTTTTGTCCCTAACTTAAAGGAATATTTATCTGTGCTTGCATACCCTCATATTCATTGTATGTGTGATTACCTATTTTAAGAAGTGCAATCTTTCATTTTGTAATGTTACAATTGTTCTCTGACTAAAATAGGATTTGCCGAGGAAGGAAAAACAGCAATTTCTCTATTTTCAGGCATCAGATCTATTTGTATTATAAAAATCTTCTTTTGCCACTTCCAATGCAAAACAAGCTCTCAATAGCAAATCTTTACTGAGCCGCATCTGCTAATGGGTGTTTATCATCGGCAGTGAATGGCTGTGAGGCAAATTGATGCAATATCATTTAGAACCACTTGAGGGTGCAAAGTAATTTACTTAATTCAAACAGTCCATCTAAATATTTCATACTTCAATCTGTTATTCATTCATTATGTGTGCATTACTAACGTGCTAACAGGACACATTTGAAGAGGAGGGAGCAGTTTATTTTTATTATTTTATCTTTATTCATCAGCAGTCGATAAAAACTTTAATTTGATGCGAGCTGCTGCTTCCATGTGTTTCATGTGCATGATGGATCAAGAGAATAAGGCGAGGCTGGAAAATGTTGGCCTTTTATAATGACATTTATAATGTTACAAAAGATTTCTATTTCAAATAACTTTGTACTTGCTATTCATCAAAGAATCCTGAATAAAATGGTTTCCACAAAAATATTAAGCAGCAAAACTCATTTTACCTTTACCTCTTTTTATGTCTCCGCCTTTTTTTGCTATACAGTATTTCTTTCTTTATATATGTTAGTTCAATAAGAACTACAGTATTGTACAGTATTTTAACAATCATGCAAATACAACTTTGTTGAGTCTGACTCTGTCCAATATGAAATACTGTATATGCAGCAGTGGCCAAAAGTTATTGTTCCGACCTAGGGAAATTGACATATTCACCCTTTATTCAAGTATTATAAAACGTTGTTTTAAAGGATATTGCGTAGTTGTGCTTGGAGTCAGTTGTTTTATTTGTGATAACGCAATTAATTGTGCAGATAACATTTTTGGTCAGGCTGTCATGCAAAGGAATTATGAACATGCAAAAACAAGAGAGAACCAACAAAATATTAATAGCTGATTATGTTTTAGTCAATGTATGCTTTTTCCTGTGAGCTTTTTGTTTTTCTATGCAATCTATTTATTGCATAGTAAAATAAAACATGCATGTTTACCCGCATAATGGTGTGGTTATGGCATCTACCAGCAGAGACTAACTTTCAAAGCTAAACAGTCAAATGTACTATGACAAATGTCTATTGACATACATGAACAGTAGACAGCAAGTGTCCACGAGAAAGCAGCATGTTTTTCAGTGCCAGTTTGCTATTGGCACAGGATGTCAGACCCTCGTGGACTGCAGCCACACAATCAGTTTCTTCCCAACTCATGCACAATGAGAACCTCAAACATCTTGATGAAAAGTACGCCAGTGTGAAGCAGCCAACTCATTTCAATTAGACTCCAGCAATAGTTGTAGCTCTGGGAAGCGAGGGCTGTTTTCCATTCAGGAAGAGCAGCTGTCTCACTCCATCAGCACCGTGCGCTTCTCGTTCACAATATACACACACACAATCCCTAAAGAGGCTTTAGTCACATTTAATACCAACATGGCTGTCTGTTACAGTGACACATGTGAAATCAGGATGAGAAGATGTGGTCTGATCCGACATGCTACTGCAAATGCCACCCACTCCTTAGTAATGTTACTGGGCATTATTTGAGAGATTTATTCTGGACGTTCAGAATTGAGATGCCTTTTAAATATCAATTCAGTTACTGAATTTTAATTAGGCTAAACAACAGGGTGCAGAATTGTAATTCAATGAAGTAGAAATGGACTGAAATTAAAACAAAGTTTTTTTTTAGTTTTTTTTTTTAGGCGATAAGGAGATAAGAGATAAACCACCTTTACCATTGTCTGCAAATAAATGCTGACACCTGAACAATAAACTTTGATGAAGCTTGACCTCAGATCTTTGTCTTTGTACTATTTTCTTCCAACAGCTGTGTATTCTTGACTGAAAGGGCTGAGAATATTTGAAGGGGCTGAGAGATAAAGAAAATAATCTAACCGATAAATATTGCAATATGAAGAAATACAGGAATGTTCACCAGATTACTTGAATAGCTATATTTGGAAAGAATGAATCATCCTAGAATGAGTGGGGTGTTTTTTGTTTGTTTCTTTCTTTCTTTCTTTTTTTCTTTCTTTGATTGTTTTTGAGGAGTGCAAAATGAAAAATAATTGAAAAGGCTGGGGAAAAAAATTAATATTTATGTCACAATGAAATCAAAATGGACAAGTCTTATTTTTTAATGGAATCCTGTGTTATTTATTATTTATTACAGCAAGGATCGGGTCCTTATTTCTGTCGGCTGCTGCAGCGTTCAGCATTTTACACATCCAACGACAAGTCCCTGGAACCAAGAGCAGAAGGGATCTACGTAAAGACAACCGGTGGTCCCAAGTCCGAAGGTCTCTGCACTTCCAAGTCTGGTGGTCTCAAGTCCGGTGGTCCCAAGTCCGAAGGTCTCTGCACTTCCAAGTCTGGTGGTCCCAAGTCCGAAGGTCTCTGCACTTCCAAGTCTGGTGGTCTCAAGTCTGGTGGTCCCAAGTCCGGTGGTCCCAAGTCCGAAGGTCTCTGCACTTCCAAGTCTGGTGGTCCCAAGTCCGGTGGCCCTAAGTCCGGTGGTCCCAAGTCTGAATGTCTCTGCACTTCCAAGTCTGGTGGTTTCAAGTCGGTGGTCCCAAGTTCGAAGGTCTCTACACTTCCAAGTCTGGTGGTCTCAAGTCGGTGGTCCCAAGTCCAAAAGTCTCTGCACTTCCAAGTCTGGAGGTCTCAAGTCGGTGGTCCCAAATCTGAATATCTCTGCACTTCCAAGTCTGGTGGTCTCAAGTCCGGTGCTCTCAGCACATCCAAGTCCAAGGGTCTTTGCACTTCCAAGTCTGGTGTTCTCAGCACATCCAAGTTCAAGGGTCTCTGCACTTCCAAGTCTGGTGGTCTCAAGTCGGTGGTCCCAAGTCTGAAGGTCTCTGCACTTCCAAGTCTGGTTGTCCCACGTCCTGTGGTCTTAAGCACATCCAAGTCCGGTGGTCCTGAGTCTGGTAGTCTCAGCACATCCAAGCACCGTTGTCCCGAGTGGGTGGTCCCAGTACTTCCATGTCCAGTGGTCCCGAGTATGGTCGTCCCTGGTCTGGTGGTCCCAGAGGTCCTCCCACCATTGGCTGTGCTTCCTGTCATGGCAGCTGCCATCTTGTGTATGTGGGTTACACACACTTCTCCAGCTCCTCCTGAGGTGGCGATGCGTCTGCTACAGCTTCTCCCAAGGCGCCGGCGGCCACTACTGATTCTGTCGAGGTGGCGCCAACTGCTCCTGAATCCAGTGCCTGCCCTGTTACGGCCAAGGAGGCCACCTTTGGACCCTCTGTTTGTCCTGATACGACCATGGAGATCATCCTTAAAGCTTATGTCTGTCCTGACATGACCACGGAGGTCATTTCTGAACTCTCTGTCTGCATTGACATGGTCATGGAGGCCATCTATGATCTATAATCCTCCAAGCTTCATGTTATGGCCACGGAAGCTGTTTTTGACCTCTCTGTGTTCTCTGTTTTATCTCAGCCGAGGTGGTCTCCAGTTCCGCCTGCTCTGCCATGGTTTTCTTCTGCCCCGCCGTGGTGGTCTTCGTCTCCATCTGCTACGCCCTGGCCACTTGCTCTGCCCTTGCTCGCCAATCTGCCTCAGTCTCCAGTTATGCTTCTTATCCATGGGCCTCTGTATTCTACATGTTCTGTGTCTCCCAGTCCTTTGTTTTCATTTTGTTTGTTTATTGTTCATGGACTACACACATGCAGATGAGCAGTGCCACTCTGGAGCACACATACTTATTTCATTAAATCGCAGTCTGCGTGATATGACAATTGCACTAATATCACAATAACAATTTTATTTTGAAATTTACAATGTCCTAATAAGGCAATTAGAGGCTTAAGTGCTGGTTTAATGAGCTAGAAAGAGGAGGTAAAGCTAGAAATTAATTCACAACAATGCACATCAGAGAAATCTCTAATTTGCTAGTATTAATCCCACCTTGGTCTATGTTTTCTGTTGCTTTCTATAGAGGTCAGCTTGTTTCCTGTTTGAATACCCATACGAAAATGGACAGTCTCTCCACAGGGTGGCATAACTGCGATTTCCACAGAGTACCAAATGCCATGGTAATTATCTGTGCTACTGTGATCCGTGGACTTGAACCACGTTCACAGTCTGCTTCAGACAGCCCAGTGTGGGACAGACATGGACAAACCATCCACCCACTCACAGAGTCACTTAGAGCAGACGATCCTATTAAAAACAGACAGTACAGACACAGGGCTTTATGGGCAGCATATTAACGGACTGTAGCTGTGTGCTGCGATGGGTCTTATGATGTGCCATTCTCCCACTGTTGCTTTCATGAGGACATAAACAATATGCTTATTCTGATACATTAATCCTCAACTGTGTGTGCCAAAACCAAATCTGATATCAATATCCCTCTGTCTGTTCACATCTCTGTCAAACATCCATGCTCCCTCTAATTTTTGTTCTTGAGCAAAACCTATTTCAGTTAGGTTCAAAATCACCCTATGTATCAGAGCCATGCTGGGTTCGATGTGCCATAGTTCACAAAGAAATGCTATAGCTTTGTTTCTAAACTTAGTTAGCTGCCTCGCTGCCTACATGGGCAGCTGTCTTATAACACAGCATCCTCCTGACTGAAATGAATGCAATGCATATGGGTGACTCCACTTGACAAAGCTAAGCTAAAATCACAATACTCAAATATATTGTGATGCATAATGTATCATAGCATATATAGACTTTTTATATTGGTATCTTTATACTGGATATACTCTACCAAACATTCACACTATTTGTGCCATGATGCTTTCATAGTTTATTTCAGAAATGCACAATTCAGGATGCACAATACAGAAGTAGCTAGAACAAAGATGGTCAGACTAAAGGGGAGACTTTAATCTTTGAAATTAAGCTTAAAAAAAAAATTTGTTTTGCACTGGAAAGCGCCGCAAGATTGACGTTTTCTTTGTGAGGCTTTGTAGGTACATGCGTACATGACTAGAAGGACAAATCAAACCTAACAGGCTGAATGACATGATGTAATTCTGGGAAGAAACAAGGTGACATCAAACAAAAATGATAATAGGCTGCTGTAAAAAAATAAACAATACCGAATGACGCACCTATAAAACATTAGGATGAGGTGCCAGAGAAGACATTAATTTCTCATATTCCTTTAATTTGGGAGGCTGTTTTGATGGATGAAATGACTAATGAGAACTGAGATCTCACCTTGAAGCTGATGTCCCCTTTCTTGCAGCACAGGCAGGCGAGCATGAGGAAGACAAACGTGAAGAGGCCAGAGAAGGAGACAGCCACCACCGCCAGAGAGGATGGCCATGACAGCTCACTCAGCGGGGAGCCACCTGGGGTGCACAAACACACACTCGGTGTCAAACTCCAAACCACAGACTACAGTGCATGAAGGCTCACTGACAATGTTTAAAGGTGAAATGTGTTATGTATGTGCCTCTAGTGCATAAGTGGATCCAAACCAAAGATGTATTTTCTCAAACAGTCCTCCCATCTGTCAATAATCAGATTCATTTCTTCCCATTTATGGTTTAAAAAAAAAAAATGTTGGTTACACTTTGATTTAAGGTGTCTGTGTTACTGAGTACTGTGTAATAATAACCACATGTACTGTCTAATGTTAGGATTAGGGTTTGGTTTAAGGTTAGTAGCATGTAATTATGAATCATTTATAGTTAATACTACAGTAACTACAATTTACTTTTATATTAAAAACAAGGACACTGTAAAATAAAGTGTTACTGACTTTACCTTTACAGTCCGTCTGAAATTGGCCTTGTGGTTAACAATTAATCTGTGCAAATTTGTCGAGAAAATGTTTTTTTTACAGAAAACTTTACTACTTTACAATAAGGTCCATTTTTTAACATTAGATAATGCATTAACCAACATTAACTAACAATGACCAATATGTTTTCACTGCATTTATTAACCTTTCTTAATGTTAGTTAATACAAATGTTCATGTTCATGACATGCAACATTAACTAATGTTATCAGATACAACTTTTGATCTTAAAAATGTATTAGTAAATGATGAGAGTGACATTAACTAAGATTAATAAATGCTGTAGAAGTATTGTTCAGTGTTTGTTTACTTTTCCAGCTCATTTGTAGTTAACTAATGTTAACAAATTAATAATTGTAAAGTGTTACCAACGTGTTTGTCTTTGTAATCTTTAGTCAAAATCAGAAAATTGGCTAAATAATTCAGACACATTAAAATACCAGAAGAAAAAAAAAACAGAAAACCATCACAGGCAAAATTGCATTTTCACATTTTCACTGTCTTTACGAAAAGAGAGACTATTGGAGGCTATTAACAGCTGATAAGACAATAACACGGGTTATCTAAATGTTTCATAACAGCATGTGAAGCAGCATGCAGCTGCTGTCAGTAATTTGATTTGGTGTGCATTTCATTTGAACAGATCACCTGTCCATGAAAGAACATGATGAAACCAGCGCCGCTAATGGAAGCCAAATCTGCTTTTTTTGTTGCAGTGAATCAGTGAGACACAATCTGCATGATGATGCAGTATAGAGTTTTAAAAAACAAGATATGAGATGACACTTGTTATTCATAATTAAATGCAAGTTGCACAGTTTTATCATTAAATGAAGTGAGAGACAGCGATATGGGTGTCAAAAGAAAGCTGAGGATATGCAAATAAGCTCTGCAGTTTGATTGGCTATAAATGTAAATTGAGAAAAGATAATGCAATCCTAAAGGGACGTTCCATCAAAAAACTAACATTCTGCCATTATTTTTACCTTAACGGCGTTGAAAACCTGTATGGTAAAAAAAATATATATAAAGAAAATATTTGCAGACTGCCTATGCTGTTCATTTTCATACACCAAAATGGATGGCAATTCACACTGCCAAGCTCCAAAATTGACAAAAAGCACCATAAAAATACCATAAAAGTTAAAAGTCTTCTGAGTGCAGTGGTGATGTATTTTTTAAGGCCAACCCGAAAGTTACCTCGACAAAAAGTCAATAGGCTTTTTTCAATTAGCTTTTAGATGATTGCAGATCTGGGCTGTGACAAACAATAGCTTGTGATACGTACACGTTTTGTGTTAACACGTTTACACATTAATTTTCACAAATGAACACAACTTGTATGAATTTTGATTGCCCAAATACAATCTCCAGAAGTAAAAGAGCTAAATGTAGGCTATAAACAAACAACACCATGGTAAATGGACTGCATTTATATAGCACTTTCAACAGACCCATGGCCACCAAAGCGCTTTACATATTGCCTCACATTCACCCACCGACAACAGTGTCAGCCATGCAAGGCGCCATCCAGCTCGTCAGGAGCATCTGGGGTTAGGTGTCTTGCTCATGGACACCTCGACAGTTGGTCAGGCGGAACCAGGGAGAGAACCACCAACCTTACGGTTCGTAGACAACCTACATGAACCACTGAGCCACTGACACCCTTGCAATAACCTTTTATAGTAGTATTACTGATGTATAGTATTATTACTGATGTATTCTATGCCAGAATAAAACATGAAAATAACCTTGTGTTAAAGGGGTCATGACATGAGAAACCAAATTTGCCTTGATCTTTTGGTATATAAGAGATCTATGTACTATTAAAACTTCCTGCAAGTTTCATAGCTTAAGACGTCCTCCCCATTATAAACGAAGCATTTATTTAATCAAGCTCTAAATACAGCTCGTTCTGGATCCATGGTTTGAAGTGACGTCACGGTAAGAAGTGACATACTAGTCGTTTGCATATGACCGCCTCCAGCGCAGGACAACTACGCCTCATTTCGCATCGTTGTCGTGCGGCTCGCGCCCACATGTGTTCAGTCGACGACTCGACGTGCAGCGAGTGGGTCTGTTTACAAGAAGATTGCTATGCCACGCAGATGTGCTGTTCCTGTTTGAGTGTTTGAATACGCTGCCGAACGATCCAGACGTCAGGGAAAGCAGTCGGATGCAGTTTATTTGCAGCATATGCAGCGCGCCAAAGCCTTATTTGAATGGTGAGTGAGATGAGTGTGACAGGGAATGTTACTGAAAGAACGAGCAGAGAGCGAGCGAGTCCCGGCCCGCGCGCGCGCCTTCAAACTCTCTCTCTCTCTCTCTCTCTCTCTCTCTCTCTCTCTCTCTCTCTCTCTCTCTCTCTCTCCTCCCTCCCTCCCTCCCTCGCGCATATGAATCAAAATCAATTGAGAATTGACACGATGGTAAAAGATTGGAAGACCGAAGTTTCACGTGGTGGAGCATTGTGTAGTCTACATGTGATACAAAATGATTAACGTTAATAATTTATGCATAAGCAGCACTGACGTTAGCCAATCATAGCAGTGGGTGTTAACACTGAAGTCTTAAAGGGGAAACGCCCCCAAAACAGACTGTTTGAATCAGAGGGGGAGAAACAGGGTGGTAAAAGGTCATAAATCACTACATTTTTAAAGTTTTTTGTAAAAAAACTATAGTAATACTATAATTGCACCTAAGGGAACATAATAAAACAAAAAACCATCTCATGACCCCTTTAATGTAATGGACATAGGCCAGTAAGAGCTGTGTGTGTTAACCTGACTCTCCTGGCCTCAAGAAGCGCGCCAGCAACTGACAATAGTAACCAGCTGCAGAACCGCAGAACATTGTGCAAAAGTTAATGTATTTCAGTAATTCAAATTAAAAGGTGAAACTAATATATTTAGTAGCCTATATATAACTACATATGCATGATTATACTTTTCAGAGGGCCGACATTTCTGTATTTAAAATCCTTTTTTTGTATTGATTTCAGGTAATATTCTAATTTTCTGAGATTTTAAATTTGGGGTTAATAACAATAATAATTATAATAAAAATTATTATTATAATAAACACGCCCACTTCCGGCATCAGACTGTTAGGCTGGCGCTGTCATCCTCACACTGCTATGACGTATGGTTCTGCGGTTCTGCAGCTGGACCTATCTCGCAACTGATGCTAGCGGCTGTGGTCTTTAGCATCCTTGTTAGTGCGCCTGCCACCCACGCCAGAGACCACGGAACGAATCGCATTCGGATCGGTTTGAGTAGGACCGGTTACATTTGGTGCCGTGACCCGGATGGGAGTGAGGTTTAGGGGGATGAGTGTAATGGATATTGGTCAGTAAGAGCTGAGCGTGTAAACCTCACTCTTCTGGCCTCAAGAGGCGCTCTAGCGACTGACACTAAAGGCTGCGGTCTTTAGCGTCTTTGTTAGCACGCCCGCCTCCCAGGCCGGACGCCACGGTTCGAATCGCGCTCGAAGCGGGTCAAGTAGGAACAGTTGCATAAACCACAGACCTTATTTCTATAGCTTTATGTGAAAAAAAAAAGACCTAAATAAATTAAATTAAATCTTTATTGTAAAGATGCAGATCAATTCATGCATATAAAAATCCAGAGACATAGGAACGACTAAAATCAAATTGGCTTATACATAATAATTACACTGTACCCACTAGTCCTACCTGATTTTGTGAAAAGAAGAGACTTGTAAAATGCCTCCAGATAATGATTAATGAAATGTCTGCATGAGGTAAAGTTGTTGCCATTTAAACATGCCTCCCAGCTGTCCAGTTTGATTGGCTGTATGCTAATGAAGCAGAAGCGATGGGACTCGGGCCAACAGCATTTAGGCCTTTTCACACTCTATTACAAGGACAACGTAGCCACCAAGGGGGTGGTGTCACATTTTGGACCACTGAGATTTAATCTGACTTTCACTGTAATCTTGCTATCAGCAAGGGACAAAGACACACACATAGACACATGGTAAGCATGTGCTGTCTCTCTCTCCCAGTTGAAAAGTGCATGAGCATTCAGATCTGCAAAACTCTTCACCACAATGGCAATGTGTCCTGAAATGGAGGAAGTGGCTTGTTTTGCTGATATGCTGACACATGCTGACACATGCTGCTGTGGACACCATGTTCCACATATGACGTCTGTCACTGATCATGTGGGTTAAAAGGTCAATGTCTTGAAACAGAAATAGAATTGGGATGGTATGAACACACACAAATATAAGAAAACAAAACTCTGATGGGCTCTGCACCAAAACATGGAGCTGCCCTGCAGTATAATACCTACATAGGCAGCTTTGACAAAAAGGGTGGCTTCCTAATAAAGCTGTCAATGTAAGCATCTCAGTGGGTTTTGGAACACGAGGCAGTGACCAGTGATCGGAGCATGTGTGTACACAAAACACCACATGCAGAGACACGGTCAGCAACGTGCAAAAGCATTTCTCCCACCCACTCCTGCGTCTCCATGGTAACAAGGCTGGCTGCCTGACCCGTCACGTATTGCACATCGCTTTTTGTCAAATCTCTCCTCCAGCCCCCACCTTTCATAATGATGACACATTTCTGCTGATGCATTAACAGCTGCTCCTTCTATTTTCCTCTGCTTCTTTCATCAGGTTTCCCCCTCACACCCAAGCATTCTTGCACAGTCTCCTAAACACACAGCTTTGCTTCCCTGGGGTGTAAGTGTACACAGGAGATCAGAGCGGAGATGATGACGGGAGCAGGACGCGAGCTACTGAATTTAAAACAGTGAAACAGCTTTCTCCTGCTTTTCTGAAATAAGAGCACACAGCACAGGTGTTCGGAATTGCATACTATCATTTCTTCTGCAATATGCAGTATGCAAAGTGTCTCCATGCATAGATACAGTTGTCACCAAAAAAGCTGTCTTAATGAATGTTAATTAGGTGCTGACATTTAAGGAGGACATAATGTGCCCTTTTGCAAAGTCTTGATTTTGTTTTTGGGCTCTATTAGAATAGGAATGTCCAAAAAAACGAATTCTTTTTCCCATATTTTACATTGTTGAAGCACCTCTCTTCCCATTCTGTTAGTAACGCTCTGGGGTGGGTTTCACGAAAGCATCGATAGCAAACTATGGTTGCCAATTCTGTCTGTCATCTGCATTGTTGCCAGCATCGCAAAGTTGTGTGGTTGGAACGAAAGCTCTCGAGCTGTGGTTAGAAGAATAGTTTCTTGTTTGCATGACGTTTTGACTCATAAATAAATCCTTATCTGGACCAAAATAAGCATGATATTCAGAACAATCTATATCTCTTATTTTGAATATAAATAATGTAATTGACATCTTTTAATTTTTTATTAGTACGCATGTGCGTACGTTCTCTATGTAAGAACGAGCCTATGATTGAATCTGTAAAAGCAAAATAACTAAGAAAAGTTTGAATTAGTAGCCTACTCAGATGCCATGTCTGTAATTTATAGCAAAAAATCTAGCATTAATTCGATCTCAAACGGATTCATTAAAAGAAGTTATTACTCCACTACATGCGTGACATCAATAACCAACATGGTTGAACGACAAATTTGCGACAAATATGGTTTCGGGAAAACATGGTTGTGACGAGCTAGTTGATTTCTTCCACAATGCATCGTACAAAGCAGCAAGTCACGTCGTTGTACCACAAACATACCCCTGTTTAGTTCTATGTGTCTATTTGTCGAAAAGAAAGTATCAACACATTACAACCTCAACCAGGCCTTACCCCTTTATTTAGCAAATGCCTTGGGCGGTAGGGGTGTGAATTGTCACTGGACTTATGTCAAATATTCAATCCGATGTTTTCATCAATGAATACAAGCAGTCGGATATGAAGTCCCTTTTTATTTGATCTGCTCCAAGAATGTACACTTCAAAATGTAGTCAAACAAAACTAAGTCTGAACACAGTTGACGACAGGAGCTTTTAGAACTAAATACAAAAAAGTGCATGGAACTGTCAAGAAGTGTACTTAAGTTACAATAATGCACTCGCACACACGCACGCACTGTAAATGTTAAAATAGTGGGTGCATTTTTATTACTCGCTTTTGTGGTTCGCCTCCCGCGACAAAGCGCATATGCGATGAATAACGTCAAAGAAACATCAATAGGCTACAATGGCTATAATCGATTATGTAAGGGATAATCCACGGCTAGCCATGCATTAAAGGATTTTAATGCACGACGTAGAGGCGAAGAACCACCCGACGCGAAAGCGGAGGGTGGTTGCCTCTACGTCGTGCAAATTAAACGGTTTTACTGCACACCTTCCAGCCAATCAGAATCGAGTATTTAAACAGCCCGTGGTATAAGGTCTATTACTGCATCAATGCAGAATCACCCATATCCACATTGTGATGCATCGTAGAAACGATTAATTTCAACACCCCTATTGGGCGGGAATTATTTAAATGAGGTGTATTGTGACATGTTCATTCCTCAAGTACATTCGAGGCGTTTCAGGGAGTTTTGAAACAGTGTGCAGTGAATAACTCTCTTTAGAGTGACTTTGTAACTTTGCAGAGCTTTTTCATGCTCCATCAGTAGCATTACACACTAAAGAAAGTTGAAAATGTTAAAAAGAGTTTTTCTACCTGATTTAACTTATAAACATGAGTTTTGTTGGTATAAATGAATGTATTTAGGTTTATTTGGATCGAAAGGCAGTATGTTAAAGAGTTAGCTCGAAACACAAGTGAAGATATTTTGAATGAAACCTAAGAGATTTCTGTCCCTCCACTGGAAGCCCATTACACCAAAACTTTGCACATCAAGCAAGTACAATTATGCTTCCATTTGCCATATTTATGTCCATTGATCAATGTTTATATGTAAAAAAAAAAAAAGCATAAATGACATCTGTTTATAATATAAAACAATCGAGTCTCTTCAAAAGACTTGGGTTAAACTGCTTGATTCATATGGATTACTTTCCTGATGTCTTTATGAACTTATTGAAGCAAAGTTTTGGTGTAACAGATTTTAACAGACTTTTAAAAGAAATCTGTATTAGATATATCATTATTTGTGTTTCATAGATGATCCAAAGACTTGACATAAGGGCGAGTAAGCATACATACTTACAGAACATACTTTATTTACAGCAATGCTAGCGGAACACAAATTTCTTTCAATTTATTTCAGATGAGTAGACAACAGCTGGAGTTGTGGAGTGTAAGGATACAAATAATTGCTGGCTAGTTTAGGGTAAGTGAGTAGATAGAGCAGTCACTGGGGACATGAGACATTCTGTTCACTGTGAATCACTCTACTCATGTAGGATTTCACTAGACAGGGTTCCCTCCAAACTCTATTTTCATAGCAATTTATCCTCTTCAGTAGGTCTTGCCAATGAACCCAAAACTTTATTTTAATGGTCCATTTTAGACATTCTACTAATTAAGTAACTTTGCACCTACATTTCAACTAACTCTCATTACAGTATTAGTAGACTGTTAGGTTAGGGTTAGTTGTTAGAGTTCGGGTTAGTAGAATTTGACATGTGTTTTGTCATGCATTTTCTTTCCTGGGGCACGTTCAAGTTCAAAACGCTGCGCAACGTTTTGCTGCGGTTTCCGGGTTGAACCCGGAAAAACTGACTGCATTTTGGGATATCATATAAAAAAAAAATGTAGGTGGGCAGAAATTCTAAAAATGCACATGCACATGCACATCTAACGTATGCGTTCAGTTGAAAACCAGAAAACAAAAGAAAAATTTATCAATTGACAGCCCTAGTAAATACACTGTAATTTTTTATTCGAAAATGTAAATAAAACAAAGTTTATGTTTTAAATTTTTACTTCAGAATTTAATTGTCATTGTCTGTGAAATTTGCTAGCAATATCCGATTGAAAATTGTTTAAAAGTAAATCCTTGGGAGTGAATTCAAGTTGCAAAATGCAGTTGTAAGCATTAACTTTAGCTTTAGCTGTATATAGTGTGTATGTGGCCTAATTTTATGAGCACCCAGATTATCTTTATTACAAAGCTGTTTAAACACAGACAGGTCTGAGATGGGACACTTGAGATGGATACACAAAGTTGCTAAATGTCACGAAATGTCACGAGCGTCAGTATATGACGCCTTGGGATGAGAACGGGCTGAAAGTTTCTATAACGTTGATGCCAAACTATGTCGGTTTAGCACTGTGCTGATTTGCTTAAATTAAAATTAGGAGATGAAATATAAAAGCGATAGAGAAAAGTGCGGAGCAGTAAGCAAGAGCGTCCGAACAGTATCTAAGCAGGAGGCAGGGCTCCCACATGTAGTACACTAACACATGTGGAGTCTGTGGTAGCCACTTCTGTGTTCTGATGACAGGTGCTGCTAATAACACAGTGACTGTAGAGAGCCTCAGGTGTGCTGTGGCTGCTGTTAACCTGTGCTGTGTGAACGTCCTCCAACTGCACAGGACACTCACAGTGGTGCAGCGTGGCTGCGTTACACCTAATCTATCATCCGAGATGGAGGGTAACTCTATAAAGGTTTACAGTACATTATATACTAATTACTATAAAACATAATAGGTAGCCACATCCAAATATCTCAGTACGGATGCAACTATTTGAATCTAATAATTATTTTCTTGGAATATATTGTAAAATGTAATTAATTCCGGTGATGCGATGCTGAATTTTCAGCATCATTACTCCAGTCTTCAGTGTCGCATGATCCTTCAGAAATCCTTCTAATATGCTGATTTGATGATCAAGAAACATTTCTTATTATTATCAATGTTGAAAACGGTATTTTTTGATGAATAAAAAAGTTCAAAAGATCAACATTTATTTGAAGTAGAAATATTTGTAACATTATATTATATATATATATCTTTTCTGTCACTTTTGATCACTTTCCTCAATCTCATGTTCAACCACAACTTGCACAAAGCCGCGCATTTCTCTAGCGCCTCTCCTAGAGTTTGGAGGCCTGGATAGCACTTCCCAACCCGTCACGCTGGCTCATCCGGACAGTCAGACTCAGCTACACGATTCAGTTCACCAGGCCAAGGTTCAGCACGTTATCTTTACCTATGTGGGAGACATAAGATAAGACCCTGTCCCGGGTATGGAAATTGCAGTCCTACAGGCAAAGGACCCAATAAAGCCTGTCCCTCCAACCGGGATGATAAAGGGTTTCTACAGCCCTTACATCATCGTACCAACAAAAAAGTGGTGGATTGCAACCATTCTTAGACCTTCAACTTTTGAACTGAGCCCTGCACAAGCTCCCGTTCAAGATGTTAACGCAGAAATGCATTCTGACATGCGTTCGCCATACGGATTGGTTTACAGCAACAGACCTGAAGGATGCGTCCTTCCATGTCTCGATTTTGCCTTGACACTGACAGTTTTTCCGGTTCTCTTTCGAGGGTCAGGCATACCAGTACAAGGCCCATCCTTTCGGGCTGTCCCTGTCACCTTGCAAATTCGCAGAGGTTGTCTTTGCCCTGTTAAGGGAAATTGTTAAATCCTCCTATAGGCCAAGCCTTATTCCCTCATAGGATCTCTCTGTAGTCTTGCTGGACCTACAGGGAACTTCTTTTGGGCCCTTGGAGTTAGTAGAGTTAAGTGCTCTCTCTATGAAGACGGTCCTCCTGACCGCGCTCACTTCCATAAAGAGGTTTGGAGACATACAGGCATTCTCTGTCAGCAAAACGTGCCTTGAGTTCGGTCCAGCACACTCTCACGTAATCCTGAGACCCAGCCGGGCTATGTGCTCAAAGTTCCCACTACCCCTTTTAGGGACCAAGTGGTGAGCTTGAAAGCGCTGCCTCAGGATGAAGCAGACCCAGCCTTGCGTGTTTACTTGGACCACATGCAAGTTTTGGCAGACAGCAGAAGGGTCTACAAACAGAGGATGACCCATTGTGGATGCCATTGCCATGTTGTGGTGTTTTCCCTGGTTGACCTTCGGTAGTTTCAGTAAATCGACACCACCAGTCTGTGACTGACAGAGAGGGAACGTCTCAGTTCCTGTTGTAACCTACGATTCCTGATGGAGGGAACGAGACATGGTGTCATTCCTGCCACAACTCTGAACTGCCCGCTGAAATGGTCGGGAAACCTCAGGACAGTAATGGTCTCGGTTCCTCACTACAAATCTGAATGAGTGATGTAAGCCGGCACACTTTTATACCCGTATGTCCGGGGGAGTGGAATGCAGATTTCAGAGAATCAGAGGTGCTCCCAAGTATGACCCCTAGTGTCAGTCAATCGACACCATGTCTCATTACCTCCATTCGTTCCCTCTACAACAGTAACGGGGACGTTACTATTACAATGAGAGCCGGCACAAGCTCAACTGCCACTCTAGGCAAAACACCGTCTTGCCGCGCTTACCTCACACTCACAATTGAACAAGATCTTTGAGATGCATGTGAAAGACTGGGGGATTTGTTTGGTCATAAAACTGCACTAAAAAAAATCGGAAGATTTGGGAGAATTCCTCGTAGGCCACTGATAAATTGGGCCGGCGGCAGTAACAACACGGAATGCGGAAAGAACAAGTCTCTAGTTCATTTTCAATGAGAGACACACGGAAAGCAGCAAATCGGTGGTAGCTCTAGTAGCGGTGAAGCGGCGGTGTGCAAGCAGTAGTGATGGCGAAGTTAAGCTTTCTGAACCACTGAAGCTTTCAACTAGCCTGGCATGCCAGACCTACATCACGATGTTAGGTCTGGGAACTCTCCGTTGACTGGGCTCAATACGAGGGGCGGGATTAACGGTTGTCTTTCAAATTCCCCCTGCATGCAATAGGACAGCGCTACAACCAACCAGAGCAATGAAGAAGTCGACGTCTTTTGTATCTTCCTTTTATTAAAATGACTCAAGTGATGTTCTTTGTTCATGTTTCAAAGAAAAGTTTAACTTTAAATCCTCCTGAGTCGCGGTCAAAGCCGATTTGAAATACATATGTTCGCCAGCAGCAGGAGCCATTCTTTGTTTTCAAGTACCAGTGAACCGTCGCAACTCTGTCGTCATTATGTTAAGCCCGCCCGCCGACTCTATACACGATGTGATTGGCCTGACCAGAGTTTGGTTTTTCCAGCTAAAACGTCTATGGAGAGTTGCTAGACTACACTCTCGCTGCGAAAAATTTTTTGCAGCCGCTAGGTGGAGTCTAGATTTCTAGGCTAGCTTTCAACACAATTGTATCGGAAAAAGGTTCATTACTCGAAGCTTTTCAAATCAGAGCTTGATGAGGACCTCTGCTGGTGAAAGTGAGGGAAAGCGCTGTCGCAAAATGTTTCACAACCGACCCAACACATTAATCTTAGAAGCAACATTTTATTAATTCATTAATTCATTAATGGATAGATGAGTACATGAATGAACCAATATATTAAATACATGACAACAATCTGTTCCATATCATACTCCGTCTCCTAGTAACTCAAAACCATAAAGATAACATTTTGTTTTCTGTATGTGGACATTTTTTCTGTTTGTAAACAAATAAAACTCATGAATAGAGGAATTGAATAAATCCAGGTGCATGCACACAATAGCACAAACACAGACACACACACTTTCACATGATTGTAGCAACTCGCACCTAATAAACACCTAAACTCTCACAATACAATAAACTCATAAGCTCTCACAATACAATAAATTACCATAAGCTCTCGCAATAATAAATTATCATAAACTCTCGCAATGCAATAAACAGTACAATGCAACGCAATACTCCTTAAAGGATAAGTTCGGTATTTTACACTTAAAGCCGTGTTTTAAGATCGTTTCTGATGAAATAGAACTGATAAGATTGAAATTTGGACACATGCTGCTGACCCGAGAATTTTCGTTTTTTGTGGTAGCACCCCCTCCACCTCCACAATGGTTGCATAGGTGCACTGGAACAATCCTTCATAGAACGCATTAAACTTTAGTTTACAAAGACGTGAAACTCACCGAGTGGTCTGGGGTGTTCACTGATAAGCTCACACAAAAATCGCAGCAAAAGATGCTTTGAACGAATCAAGCATCGATACAAAGCTTCACTGAAAATCGCTTCATTTTTTTGACACCCTCTTCGGAGCTTTGGTGTCAAGGCTAACATCACTAGCAAGCAGTTGCTCTTCGTATCGGTTATAAATATTATTAAAATATGGCGTATATAAATATTATGCATGCAATAAAGTGAGCTACATGACTTCTCACCCATTTTCTCTCACACACACAAACATAAGCCTTCCTTTCAGAAGAGCGTATTAAGCTTTAAAATCATTATTCATCACCAGCAGTAAAAGTCATCATCTTTTATATTCATGTCCGGATAACAGATTGCATGTAGACAGATGTAGACTTAAAGAGTGGGGTGGGGACGGGGCAGGAGTGGCACTACTAGGTATGAAGGAAAATTTTATTTAGATTTAGATTAACTAATGGGGTGATAATATGTTGATATTGTAAATGCGTAGAGAATTCTCTCTCTTTCTTGCCATCGTGGCTGTCCTGCTGCGCTAGGCGGTTACATGGTTTGCCTATAGGCATGCGCCAGCCCTGATTACAAGGCACTATTTTATCTAAGAAAGACAAAATAATTAAAAGTTGCATGGTTTTAGGCATGGAAGTTGAGTCAAATGTGATGCAAAAGAAGGATATGAGCAAGTCAAGTTGACTTATTTAAACCAGGAATGAAGCAGCAAGTTATTTTAGCTCACAGAGAACGAAACAGCACATCCAAAACAGGAAGGGAGAGTAGACTGTGGACCATTTTCAAGAACATTATGACACAGGAGGTTAGCTGGTGAAGCAGTGGTATAGAGATTGTAATGGATAAATGTGAATTGCGGTGCGGTGTGAATAAGAAAGCTGATGGAGGAGAGCCCTCAAGGTGTGGACTGAAAAGTGCTTTTGTAATATTCAGCACAGCATATGAAAGCATTGTGATTTTTCTTATTATGACGCATAATGTTTTACTTTATAAAATGTCCTACTAGGACTTGATTTATTTAAGTACGACAGTTGAACTTTATTTCATCATCATTGTCGCAACTATTCAAACAAGTCTTTTGTATTCCTTTAATATACTCTCACTCTCTGCAAATGAATGTTTAAAAAAAACCTACCAAAAACAACCCCGGTAGTCCTTGAAATTCAGAAGCAGGTGTTGTCCAAAAGACATATGACTCCCCACAGACCTTCAGACATGGACATTAATTCCAAAACTCATCAGCCAGGAGCCCTTCTGGACAAGAGCTGGGCTTTATGAAGTAGTGGCACAACATTGTTGTGGCATCAATAAGTTATCGCCTCGTCCTCTAGGAGTGGACAGTGTCTGCGAGAGAGCATATTTTAACAACGCCGGACCCCAATCTCGCTGATGCCTAATAGGAAGGAAGAACAGAGGGGAGGGGGGCCACCTGTGTCCCTATTTTTAGCCTCCATCTCTCTCTCTCTCGTCGTTTTTCTCATGTATACGCACACTTCCTTCTCATGCCTCAGCACAGCATAAGTTTCCAGCTGAGCTGTTCTTTCCCTCGTGTTTGTACACTTTAAAAGCACGCAAGCACACAGACCCACAATGCCTTTCACCTCTGTGACCGGGTGCCGACAGATTTGCAGAGTTGGTGATGTGCCAATCTTGACACTATACTGCAATAAATAATACCTGTAAGGGAGGGATGGTTTCTGGGGTTATTAAAGTTAAAGCAACATTTTTTGTTTTAATTTTGTTTACCTAAATTATTAAAACTTAAATAAAAAATTATTAAAAACTATATAGACTTTTTTTTTACTATTAAAAATGACAAAAACAACTAAAATGAAAATGAAAAAGGAAAATATAAAAATAAAAACTGATTCAAAATATTATTTTAAACTATAATAGTATCTCAAAGATACTAAAATAACACTGATACATTCTTACAGACCAGTTTTATTTTAGTATTGTTAATACTGTTAAAGTATTTATGAATATTTAGAATTAGATTTTATTTTTATATTTTCAGTTTTGTTTTAGTCCATTTTTATTAGATTGTGTTTTTATGATATCTCTACTTAGATTACATTTATTTTTATTTCAGTTTTAGTTTGAGTCATTTTAGTACTTCTTTAACTTTTTTTATTTCAATTATAGAACTGCCATGGCAACATTTCACATTTTTCTTAAATTTTTTTTTTTTAACTGCCATGGCAACATTTCAACAACAAAAAAAATTGTTAAAATATTAAAATATTTTCATCTAATATTTATATATTTAATTTTATTTCAGCTCTATATCAATTATTAAAACATTTTTAAACAGTTTTAGTTAATAAAACTACAATAAAAATAACAACACTGTTCTAGAAAAGGAAACATTATTCAACAACACCCTGCTGAAAAATCCAACTTTGCTGGTCACCAGCATAAGGGATGTTTTGCATGCTGGGAACTGCATGGGATGCTGGTTGCTATGGATTTGCTAGAGAACAGCAAGATTATACCTGTACACCAGCTCTATACCAGCATAAACCAGCATGGACCAATTCATGCTGGACTTTTCAGCAGGGCAGCTAGTGTTGCTTGGGGTCATTTGGACGGGCAGCACATTTTTCCTCTCTCTCTTTAAAAAACAAGACCCAGCTCCATTTGCTTCAGTGGATAAGCCCGAAACAGTAGGAATCAGAGGATGAACAATGAGCACTGGAACGTTAATGGAGGTACTCGTTCAGCTCCACGACAGTATTGACCTTTACACACTGATATAGAGCAGAGTGCATCAGACTCTGAGACAACAGGACAAGTGACATTTAGGGAAGAATATTGGGTCTAGTACGGGGTGGGATGGGGGCAGTGATTCACATTTGCCCCAGTTTGGCCTTCAAGTAACATCAATAAGGAAAAGTCTGCATCTGTTATAACACGTAGTAATCTGTCATAGGGATCATAACCATGCTCACAATGCAAAATCTGCTCAACCAGGTAGTTAGCATACAATCTAAGAGGGCAATCAAAAGCTGTCACCGGGACAGTACCCTTAAAAAGGAACACCTTTGTACCGTATATACAACCTAAAGTGTACATATAAGCACCTTAAAGATACATATTATTATCTAAATGGTATATAATAGTTGAATTAGTACCATTTTTGTATCATTGAACTATTGTGCCTCCTAATATACTGTCCCTCCTTTTGGCAACATGCTCTAGCATGTTTTCTTGCATAATAACATATTAGTTATAGATGTTTTCGGTCAGATATTGGACATTTAGCGGCCGATGGATATTCAATTGTTCATGCTCATTTCCCCTATTTTCCCCTTTGACATCATCTAAAACGTATTCAAGTTAATCTTTAAAAACACTAACAATTTAATAACACTTAAATGTAATATTTAGAAAATGATATTTATATATATTATTTATTTTTTTTACAGTTTATCACCATTTTAAAATCTGTAGATAGGCAGGACGCTGTCAGAAGCAGAACGTTTATCTAGTAGAATGTTTTTACTTTTTGTGTTATTTTTTTTATTTATTACAACAGCATATAATTTAAATATTGTCCATTTATTAGTTTCAGCCTTACAAGTAGAATAGTTATCGGCTATTCGGTAACGGCCATCTTTTTTTAAAATTTAAAACAGGGTGGTAGACAAAGCAAGAGTTTGATTCAGAATATATTATTTTATTATTTCAATCTAAAAAAAAAAAAACTATCCATAAACTTAATTTGAATATATATTTGTGTGTGCTAGCATGCTAACGGCGTCTCCTTGAGCAGTGCTATTTATATTATGCAGTGTCGGTAATGCATTCAGTTACCAGTAGTGTAGTATCAATTAAACACGTTTTACCATATTTGCACAGAATATATGAAAAAAGTATACAGCAAGAGGGCCTTATCATCGCCTATTCAGAAATACACACAAACAAAAACATTCTTTTCATTAAAAGAGTCAATGCTGAATCAGTGGGAAAGTGCCGTGGTCTGTTCACTGCCCTCGAGAAGAATTGATGCTGACAGCTGCCTTCTGTCAACCACTGAGTGAGTGAGATGACAAAACCCAGCGAGAGAGAGAGAGAGAGAGAGAGAGAGAGAGAGAGAGAGAGAGAGGACCATATTGCCAAATTGCTATTAGGTGTTGAAGCGGCTGAGAGAACGAAGACATTGAACCACGTGCTGATACGGGGAAGGAATGTTTCTTTGTGAAGGTTGAATGAGGTTGGAGGGTAAACAGCAAGTGTGGCTTCATTCATGGCGTGTAAAACACAGAGCCACTAGTACGGCACAGAGGCAACCAATGGTTTTCCTAACCACAGTAATCAGCATGGCTTGATGGGTGATGGGGTGCGAGCAATCATTAATGTCCCGTCTCAGAAGCTTTATTTCTGGAGCTGCTTACATCTAGTTGGAAATGAGGCAAACATTCACTGAAAATATATATAAAAGGCAAAGACACAATTAGTTCCAAATCTGATCCAAAATCTAGTGAGCTTCTAGCGTCTACATCGGCTGCTGTCTTGGAACCTGTGACATCATAAATGGAAATGGAACCTGTGACATCATACAAGCAGCATGCATAAAGTGAACCATCTGCTAAATGCGACTATAATACATGAAGAAATTAAGATATAAACATTAGCATCAAGGTAAAGCTGCTTTAAAACAACGTGTATTCTGAAAAGCGCTCTACAAATTAATTTGAATCGACTCCACCCACAAAGTGCATGAGAGACTCAAGTCAAACTGATTTCAACAAAGTTTGACATTAGCATATTGCTAAGCGAACAGCGCAATACCAAAGTCCCTTTCAAGGAAAGTCAGTTCACTTGGCGGCCATATTTGAATCGCCTTCAGCTCAGCTATTTCGGAAATGCAAGACCAGCTTCTTTCTACTAAAATATTGAAATCTCAAAAGCTGCCTGGCAAATTCACATGTAAACAACATATTATTTCAAACCAGCAGCAAACTCTTGAACATGACATGAACCATCTCATAAATCTTGTTTTTTACATTTAATTAGCATTTAAAACGCTTCTATTTCAGGCAGGACTAGCCAATGTACAATTGTTTAAATGGGAACCCGAGCTGCATTGGGAAGCTGCAGTGATTCAATGACTTTTTACTACTTAAGGCGGTACTTACTCCAACATATTGCATGTTGGACTTTCTCTAATTCAAAGTAATATGAGTGCACTGTTTTCACATACAGTGTCCGGCAATACACTAATGAGCATAAACTGCATAGAACAAAAATATTATTGTAATTCATAATATTTAGCATTTTCATCAACTTTTGTCTTCTCCATGAACGATACATGCCATGCTGCCTTAGAATGTGGTTATAGGTAGGCAGAATTATTATTTTGCTTACCGCTTGAAACTGGCTTTGCGTCAGAAACGCATCCATGATTCTTTTGTTCCAGCTCACTAGGGGCCTCATTTATAAAATGTGGACATTGCATGAGTCCTCATATTTCAAATAGCTTAAAAAACATAAAAAACAATGTTTTTTTAAAAATGTAAAAATGCAGCATGTCTCCTGTGATGGGTAGGTTTAGGGACAGGGGCAGTGTAAGGGGATAGAATATATAGTATAAAAACCATTACGCCTATGGAATGTCCTCATAAATCACAAAAACAAACCTGTGTGTGTGTGTGTGTGTGTGTGTGTGTGTGTGTGTGTGTGTGTGTGTGTGTCTGTGTGTGTGTCAAGATATTCAGGAAGGAGGCAGGCAATGGTTTTTTGTGTTTTTTTTGCAACCATTCCTTCCCAGGAACAATGTGTGACACAGATAAGAAAACAACATCCAAAGACAACCCCTCCCCCCCTCCCATTTATACAACTAACACAAAAGCACACACACACACACACGTTGAAAAATATGCTTAGGACAAATGCCATCACAAATAACGAAATACACACTAATCATTTTCTTCTGGAAGCCGAACATACAAAAAACATACAGGGAAATCCTTGCCACAGATATGACTATCTAACATTGAATATGAACATAATGTCTCTTCCTCCTGCATGGCCTCAAGATCTCGCTCATGCCGCTGCCTGTTCACATGCTTTCCTGTGTATTTCCTAATTTTGACTAATGAGTCTTTTAGTCTTGTCTCTTGCACAACAACGTGCACATATGCTCAGTGCACTACTGAAACACATTTGAAGACTCTAAAATTGTAATATTATTAGTATCTATTAATATTTTGAGTTAGCTTTCATTTCTATATCTTCAGTTTTCATTTAAAGTTTAGTTTAAGTAATTTTGTCATGTGCATTAGTCTTTTTTATTATTTTTGTATATTTCTAATAAGCTTACATTTATTTTATTTCCGTTTTAGTTTTAGTCATTTTAGTCCTTCTACTTAAACTTTTTTCATTTAATATTTATATTTTATTTTAGCTTAATTTCAATTACCAAAATGATTTTTAATAGTTTTCATTTTAGTTAACAATAACAACACTGTTGCCGTGTTGGTGTGCATTTTACTCAACGAATATTGATAGATACAAAAGATACAAACTTAAAACAAAACAACCGTAATACCTACGTGCTGCTTATTAACTCTCTGATTTTTTTGCCTCCCACTTCCCACTTGTGCTCCTTTGCAGTATCATTGGCTGTTGCTCATCTTACGTACATGATAACTGGTTAAACTAGTAAAAATAATTATCTATAGGTTAGTATATACCTGCAATGGGTCTTAAAGTCTGCATAAAACAGAAGTTGTGATAGTCTTTTCTTCCCTATTGTGGCGTATATCTGAGTGAAACAGCTTCACGAACAAGAAAAAATTTAGGACTTGACTTTGTCCATGGGGAATTGATTGGATGGTTGTGGTTTGCTATTGGTCGATCTCATGTGAGTGACAGGTTGCCTCGCCCTCACGCCAGTAAAAACATCATCAGAGAAGAGATGTCACTGAAAGAGGGAGGGGAGGTTATTCTGATTAATTATTATGAGGGCACATGAATTAAAAAAATATGTGCATGGATAAATAATTTATAAGAAATACTGCAAAAAAAAAAACAACAACAAAAACAAGAATTGTTCTTTTTGATTTCTTGGTGACTTTAAAGGTGCCCTAGAATGTGAAATTGAATTTATTTTGGCATAGTTAAATAACAAGAGTTCAGTACATGGGCATGACATACAGTGGGTCTCAAACACCATTGTTTTATCCTTCTTACTTAAATCTCGTTTAAAAACACCCCTGAAAAATAGGCCAATCTCCACATAACACCGACTGTGACGCAACAGTCGGGATCATTAATATGTACGACTTCAAAAATGTGCATATGCCAGCCCATGTTCAGTGACAGGTGGGACTGCGCAGCCGAAGCATGGCAGTTGTTCAGTGTTTGGATGTACAAATGAACACAAAGGTATTTAGTTCCTTCATCCAAGCCTCTGAAGAAACAATGGGTTCATTTTATTTTCTCTGGAAATTTCCAAACATTTCACAGAAGACGCGACAAGACTGTTTCCTCAACTTGGGCCAATGCAGAGCTGGCCTCGATCGATCGAGCTACCAAGCAACACTTTCTGAATGTTTAATTGTTCAAGTTCAGACATGTAATCTTTCTCTCAAAATCGTTCAGTACTGTATTTACATCATCGTGTTTGCATTGGTGAAAGCATGAGAGAGAGTGCAGAAACTGTGTTGCAATGATAAGATCTTTATTCTCGCGATCAACACACTGTCATCTGTTTGCTCAATGCTCATCACGGCAACATTTTATGTGATGGGAATAGATCTAAATACTTTAAAAACATCTCACGATTCGTTAATCTCGATAGCTGCAATAGTAAAAACGTATAATATCTGTAGTAAAAGTATTCGAGAGAGTTTCAATCAGCCAATCACAGCAGAGGTCGGTTACACACAGCAGACACGCCCCTTCAAACAGAGCTTTCAAATCAGAGGCTAAAATCAAGCTAGGAAAAATGCCTTTTATTTCTAAATTATGACTATTTTTGATATGAAAAACAAACTAACATTATAAGGGCAACCCAGAAAACATTATACAATAAAAATAAAAACAATTCTATAGGGCACCTTTAAAAAGTGTGCACACTAAAAGAATTATGATGATGACGTTTGTTGTGGAGAAACTTTAAAGGTTGACGAGTGTTTTGTAGTGTGTACTGAAAGGCTGATTCTGTTTCTTCCAAAGTACTTTCAACAAATTTTCCTTTACTACCCTCGACTGTTATTAGATTTTACACCTACAGCGTACCTGATCGTTCTGTAGGTGTTTCATTTGGTCTTGTTCTGAATCTTCCCACATTCTCTCAAAGACATCAACACACTGCAGTCTTTTTCCAGGCCGCCTCACATGGCAAGCAGCACTCAACCAGACGAGGTCAGGAAGAGGTGCTGCATTCAATTCTGCATGAACTCACCTGTCAGAGGTAGTCGAGTGAATTTGACTATACACTCACCGGCCACTTTATTAGGTACCCCATGCTAGTAACAGGTTGGACCCCCTTTTGCCTTCAGAACTGCCTCAATTCTTCGTGGCATAGATTCAACAAGGTGCTGGAAGCATTCCTCAGGGAGTTTGGTCCATATTGACATGATGGCATCACACAGTTGCCGCAGATTTGTCGGCTGCACATCCATGATGCGAATCTCCCGTTCCACCACATCCCAAAGATGCTCTATTGGATGGAGATCTGGTGACTGTGGAGGCCATTTGAGTACAGCGAACTCATTGTCATGTTCAAGAAACCAGTCTGAGATGATTCCAGCTTTATGACATGGCGCATTATCCTGCTGAAAGTAGCCATCAGAAGTTGGGTACATTGTGGTCATAAAGGGATGGACATGGTCAGCAACAATACTCAGGTAGGCTGTGGTGTTGCAACGATGCTCAATTGGTACCAAGAGGCCCAAAGAGTGCCAAGAAAATATTCCCCACACCATGACACCACCACCACCAGCCTGAACCGTTGATACAAGGCAGGATGGATCCATGCTTTCATGTTGTAGACGCCAAATTCTGACCCTACCATCCGAATGTCGCAGCAGAAATCGAGACTCATCAGACCAGGCAACGTTTTTCCAATCTTCTATTGTCCAATTTTGATGAGCTTGTGCAAATTGTAGCCTCAGTTTCCTGTTCTTAGCTGAAAGGAGTGGCACCCGGTGTGGTCTTCTGCTGCTGTAGCCCATCTGCCTCAAAGTTCGACGTACTGTGCGTTCAGAGATGCTCTTCTGCCCACCTTGGTTGTAACGGGTGGTTATTTGAGTCACTGTTGCCCTTCTATCAGCTCGAACCAGTCTGGCCATTCTCCTCTGACCTCTGGCATCAACAAGGCATTTCCGCCCACAGAACTGCCGCTCACTGGATGTTTTTTCTTTTTCGGACCATTCTCTGTAAACCCTAGAGATGGTTGTGCGTGAAAATCCCAGTAGATTAGCAGTTTCTGAAATACTCAGACCAGCCCTTCTGGCACCAACAATCATGCCACGTTCAAAGTCACTCAAATCACCTTTCTTCCCCATACTGATGCTCGGTTTGAACTGCAGGAGATTGTCTTGACCATGTCTACATGCCTAAATGCACTGAGTTGCCGCCATGTGATTGGCTGCTTAGAAATTAAGTGTTAAGGAGCAGTTGGACAGGTGTACCTAATAAAGTGGCCGGTGAGTGTATGTGTGTGTGTGTGTGTTTGGTAAATGAGACACAGCAATATGTACAAAAAGCCTTATCCAGACAGACAAGGTTAAAATAATGATATGAAATATATAATGCATGTCTAGTCTTAAGAAACTAGAGATATGCATTAATATTATAACTCTGCCTGATAACTGATTAATATAGTGTGCTGTTCTATAGTAAAAAAGGGTTACCACAGATTACAACTAAACCAAACTAAAATAAACCAATTTAATTGCTTTTGTGGATTTAAGCATCACAACATTTGTATGTTCATGTATATTTATTTAGATATGCTAAATATTACATTTTAAGGTGATTTTAAAGATTAATTGAATTGAGTATTAGGTGTCAAATGAGATATAAAGTAAGTTGGCATGTTCAATTTAATAGTAACAGTGTAACATCAAAATTATTAATGGAAAACAAAAATCATTATTTTTATTTTATTTGATCATTAATAGTAAATTAAAACTTAAACCCATCAACTAAAGCGATTTTGACTTGGATTAAACTGCTCGAATTACACGGATCACATGAAAATGTAGATTACTGAGATTTTCAGTGGATGAACAAAAAAAAGATAAGAGAACATTAATAATGTCTTTATTTGAGTTTAGAAGAGGATTGGAACGACACGAGGGTGAGCAAATGATGACAGAATCTTCATTTATAGGTGAACATTTTCACCCCAAAATGAAAATGATTAAATTGCTCACCCTCAAGCCATCAGGTGTATATGACTTTCTTCTTTCAGGCAAACACAATCAGAGTTATATTAAAAAATATCCTGGCTGGTGATGGATGGATGCGCTTTTTTTGGGCTTAGGTACCATTCACTCCCATTATAAAGTTTGGAAGAGCCAGGATATTTTTATTATAACTCTGATTGTGTTTGGCTGAAAGAAGAAAGTCATATATGGCTTGAGGGTGAGTAAATTGTGGGATTTTTTATTTTTATTTTTTGGGTGAACTAACCCTTTAACATTTGTAAAAGTGTGGAAGGAAATAGCTTATTTACTTCAGGTACTGGTTGTAAATCTATTGATTTTATTTATGGTTCTGAAGAGGACTGAAATCTAGCTTTGGGATTCCTTTGACTCTGAACTTTAGCAATTCACCATGTTTTTCAATATAAATCTTGCATTTAGACGTGACCCTGTCCATGGTGCTGATTCTGTGCACAGGTGCACAATCCAAACACCTTCTGTCGCCATGTTAGTGAAGACCTGCGCATGTATTTCTTTAGCAAAACAACAGATAATCTAACCTCACACCAATAATAGGTCTATCAACGCAGTATCGATCTGTTGACAGAAGTGGCATGTTATCGCAGAGAACACTAAAACCTATATTTCATCAGACAAAAGAGAACAAACTATATAGAAGAAATCAGCAGCATTTATTTCCAGCATCCATCTTTAAAAAAAGAATAATTCTCATTGAATGAGCCACGGTTTAACTCATTGACTGCACATTCTATATTAATGCCCTTGCATACAAGACAGCATATTATTTACTCCATATTTACCACAAACTGCCAACAGTTAGACCAATGACATGCCGGAATCATTTATTTTGATTCTTAATACTATTTATCACATACTACATATTTCTGTCTTATGACCTTCATCTTGTACTTCACATAAGTTACATTTTCCCTACACAACCGCTTATAGCCATGTTTATTTGTTTGTCATCCAAAACAGAAAAACCTAAGAAATTTGAATCGGACAGTCTGGGATAAAACAAAATCCTCAAAACTTACAGTCAACTTGAGTTAACAGTCACAACCACAGGCAGGCTTTGAAGTACTGAGCAATCGTCCTCTAACAGTGTCTGAGGATTCTGTTGTTGTGAACGTGGAGCAGTAAAGCCCGGTTCACAGACAGTTCCAGGCCAACCACATCCGTCGTGCATGTGGCTTTAGGACGCTTGAATAGAGCCTGGCTTTGAGAACCCAGCATGGTAAATAACCATCAGAATGCAGCATGGCTACAGATTCTGACAAAAGCAAGAAGTCTTGTCCTAACAGACCAACTTTGAATGCTTTGATGTGGTTCCATCCATAAACCCTAAATATAGGGATGGAACTGTGAGAGGAATGTAAAGATTCTGGTTCAGATTCCACATAACAATTCTGGTTATGTTAAAGTTTGTTGTTTTTTTGTTATAAACTAATTTCTTTTAACAAACTCAGTTGTGACTATCTTTATAATTCTATGAATTCTATGAATAACTTGTAATTAAACTGTAATTAAACATTTGACTTTTGTTTTTGAAAGTCGCTTATTCTCACCAAGGCTAAATTTATTTGATCAAAAATACAGTTAAAACAGCAATATTGAGAAAAATTATTACAATTTAAAAGAACTGTTTTCTATTTGAATATATTTAAAATGTAATTGATGTATGTAACGTTAATGTAAGTAACTATGATGTCAGTATGATGTCATTACTCCGGTCTTCAGTGTCACACGATCCTTCAGAAATCAGTCTAATATGATTATTTGATGCTCAAGAAACATTTCATATTATTATTAATGTTGAAAAACAGTAGTGCTGCTTAATATTTTTGTGGAAACAGTGATATATTTGAAATATTTGTTACGTTATATGTGTCTTTACTATCACTTTTGGTCAATTTAATGCATCCTTGCTGAATAAAAATCTAAATTTCTTTTAAAAAAGCATACTACTGACTCCAAACTTTTGAACGGTTGTGTATGTCTTAAGTCTCACAAGCTGTAATACGGTAATGGTGAAAGGTAATGACTTAAGGTTCAGAGAACAATCGCTCCAACCAGTTCATTCTTTTGTAAATTGGACTAAACTAGGCAACGCAGTAAAAAGATGTGCTGTACTGCAAAGCACAATGATTTTCATTTTCATTGTATACTGATTTATATATACATCGGGTTGTCCAGAGTGCAACCTCACCGTATGGCAGAGCACTCATGGCTCTGACATGTTATGATATTTTTTATAAGATGGACCCAGTTCTTTTCCGATTCCCAACCCCATACATTACAGTCCTAACCTTAAAAACAGCACTTGACTTTCAAACTTCTGTAATGTGATGAAGCAAACTGCCCTGTACCATTATAATCCGGATGACTTTGCCATGTCCTTGCACATGTTCAAGATCCAGAGAGTGGGAGACTGATTGGTCTCCTGTCGCATCGCAAGCCACACCATCCCCTGCCACTGAAACATTGATTCTCAATCCCATTACTTGGCCAGTCAGAGTAACAGATTGCTGCTGACTCCAGCCTGTTAAAGCATGTACATCACCCAGCCAGCCTACAGTCACCCTAAATATGTCCTCATAAAGCAAAAGGGAATCTTTACCGCCTTCAGGTGGGAATACGTATACTACACGACTTTCAAAATCTGAGCAAATGCAAGGCATCATACACTTGACGACTTTGTAAAAGGTAACACTGGAAAAATAGGGCATTAAACATGGCTGTGGATCCCATTGCATAAAGTCATTCTGAGCACAACAAACTCACGCAGAAACATATGCCTCGTTGCAAAAACAATAAGGCCACAGACAGGTCTTAGATTAAGACAGGATTAGGCCTTTTTTCAAATAGGGCATTTAAGTAGCTTTTATAAACGTGCCTTAGAAAGAAACATGACTGGTGCATCTTAAGACAAAACAACGGCACTGACATTTTTTCAAGATTTGTCAGTGCAAGTTGCTTTCAGTTAAAACAGCTCAAACATGCATTTTAGTCTGGAACAAGCTAAAGCCTTGTCTGTGGAACCAGGGGAATGTGTTTAAAAAATGGGCTCAAAACTATGGAATCTATGGAATCATGGTTTGAAGTCTGTGGTAGTCCGTGTCAAGCAAGAATGGGATGTTCTGTGAAATCTGTCAACTTAAATCTCCAGACTGGCTCTGACTTTCAGCAACTGATGTCATCTCGTCCAAACTGTAATTTGAGGGCAAAATCTGTCCAAAAAATTCGTGAAGTGTATTCCAGCCTTTGGCTATCATCTCAAACCTGTCCTGTTGTTGGGATAGGAATAGTAAGTGAGGAGATGGGGTTGTGGAGGGTTGCTGGTGAACTCATATAACAGTGGTAAATCTGCTGTATACTGTATACCTCCTGATGCTAATTGAGTTGACTGGATGAGCTCCTCCCATGATAATTGGTTTATTATCTGAGCGTGCTTCTCCCGAACTTTGTTAATAAATAAAACATCATATATGGAAACTCATATCCTCACTTAGTTCTGATTTACTTTCATTAAACACTCAAGAGAGATTCAGGAAATTCTGTTGTGATCAGTGGAAGGTTCCCTCGGAATGCAGGAATGCAAAAGTGCAATTGAATCAAGCACTGGACTGTGCGCCGGTCAAGGCGTCTTTTCAGGCTTTTAATTCCTCGGCCGTGATTGGGAGTGTCCGTCCGTGGCCCTCATATCACCCAATCTAATTACAGTGTTGCGTAATAGTTTGTTACAGCATCCCAATCAGAGAGCCATTCAAACACTGATCTGCATGCAAAGTGCATATCGCAGACAGTGAAAACCAAGAGTGATATAGAAGCAAGCTGACTCCCTCTGCACCCCAGATTCATTAGTATGCTGCACGTCACTTGGCCAGGGACATTTTTGGCTTCGTTTACGGCACTACCTATTTCTCTCCTCACCTATGTCACCCTAATTCACACCGCTCTGCCTTTTCTGTGGTCTCAGCACCCCCGCAGGTGCATCACACGCTGTGCACGTAGCACGTAATGAACGGTGTGATCCGACTGCAGACATTCAGCCAAGTCGCCCCACTGCGTTCTGCTCGGCTGGGTCTCTCTCACCGGGCATGCATGCAGAGCGAGCTTTAAGCTGCTTGATTCCTCATTACGGAGGGGGGTGCACGTGAATCTCAGTGTCACAGGTCGGCCTTCAGCCACAAACCCTCACAGTGTCTGAGACACCACAGGCTGCTGACTTCTCCAGGAAGTAAACAGCAGTGCTCAGATATGTCAAACACACAGACGTTACGCAACGGAACTGCCTTGGGAACACAGGACACACAAGAAAAGGAACACAACAGTTCTGGCTAACAAATGCCAAGTCAGCTCTGTCCGACTGCAAATGTGCAAAACACACTCTTTCTCTCTGTAGTGCAGAATGCATGCATGTGCACGTGCAGGTTGTCTTTTGATAAATGCATTATTCACACTAACAAATGTTGTAATACATTTAATCCGCATCAAAATTATATTATTAATTAGAAACCAGCTCAAAAGTAGGCTATTAACTGAAGGAAGAACAAAAATATGAAGCAATTAACACAATAAATAATTAGTACAAGCATTTATTTTGGCATGTATTATGTATTCACTATGTGTTACCATGGTAAAAACATGTATGTGGCAAATTCCTCAAGACAAATAAAAAAAGTCAATATCGTTTCACATCATCGGTGGCATCTATATCAGCACATTTTTAATACACGTTTGCGTGTCAGAATGTGTCCTGTTTTCACTCACCTGGGTCGAAATGCGAACTGAAGGCAAAACTGGGATTAAATAAAACCGAGGACATGACCACGACAAATACCGACGCTTTCATCCTCCTCGTCAGATTTACTGCAGGACACAGCGAATGTACAGTAAATAAAGACAAAATCGCTTCATTAAAGAAAATTAGGCATGACGGTGCTCCGATGCATCATGAAACACAGCGTCATCTCTCACTCTGCCTCACTTCAGATGCGTCGGATTAAGACACAGATGCGGGGAAACATTTCCGCTCGTCTGTTGTTCTGCGTTTAGCGCGTTTCAGTGTAAACAGCGCGGTGTGTCCTCGTCCATCGGGCTGTTTGCTGAAGGCTCCCCGGGGCAGACCACCTATTAGCGTCGGTTTTTCTCCATGTGCAGGCTATGCACCAAGATTTTGGTGTCTGGCAGTTGTCCAGTATCATTCCTGCAAATGTTTTGCTGTGCCTGCAGCTGTGCCCTTTGGACACGCAGTGTGTAATATTATATTTGGAGCTCTGGTCAGTTTATGTCGGTGTGTGAGTATGATGGAGTGTGTAGAGGAGGATTATTAATGCTGCAGCGTCAGTGAAAGACAGGAGAGCGCGAGCGAGCGCCGACATCAAAACTGACGGATTTAGTCAAGAAAAAATAAACAGTCGGTGTTCGAAATCTGATCTATCGGAAATTAAAATATTGTTTCACATTATCGGTAGCATCTATATCAGCGCATGTGTATTGAATAATACACGTTTGGGTGTCAGAATGTGTCATAATAAGTTATAAAAGCTTTTCTGACGAAATGACTACACAACAACATAATTTAAGTCCCTGCTGAAATAGCTTGAACCAGCCTAAACTGGTTTGCTGGTCTGGTTTAAGATGGTCTCACAGCAGCCCTGACCAACAGAGAGAGACTAAAACCAGTTAACATATCAGACTGGGAAATCAGGAAAGATGGGTTTTGCAGCAGGAAATAACTTTAAGGATGTATTACCACCATAATGTTTAATAAACATGGGTTGAAAAATAGGTAGCAAGTCTTGTCATTTAGAAAGTGCATGACGTAGGCTCTGTCATGTTGGCAGAACAAACATTTTATTATTTATAATTTTATTATATTTTGTTATAAAATGCCAGGGCCGCTGAAAATGGGGGATAAGTGGACCTTTTGTCCCAAGCCCCAGGCTATGGGGGGCCTGGAGCAGATAGTCTATAGTACTATAATGACTGGCAGTTGACATGTTGCAAAGTTACTTACAGTTAGTAGTAGAATGTCTAAAGTGGGCTATCAAAATAAATTGTTACCTAAAATAACTACTGAAGGTCATGTTAGTCACCGCCTAATTGGAAATAATCTCAAATGCTGTGTCTTATGAAAATTGGGGTTGATCAATCTGCACAAGCTACAAACTGATGGTCCAACGTTAAGCATGATTACAGTAGTTATTTTCAATCAGAAGGTGGAAGAATTCCAAGTTTTCTGGTATGCAGCATTATGTATCTTGAGAAAGCAAACAATTAGCATTTGCTGAGTTACACATGCTGACACATTTGCTTTATTCAAGTGACTGATCACTCTGGAAAATGACATCCTGACAAATTACAACTGTTGACCAGCCAAAACATGTCCTCGGGATATTTTTTCACATATTCACGTTTGTGAAAGGAAATAACAATACACTGTGAGATTTGTCTTATTAATGATGTGAACTAATTGTTAGTCATTGAAAGGTTGAAGTATGTGAAGTAGGGCTACATACAGGTCACACAGTGCCCCCATCAGGAAACAGACAGTAAAGCAAGATAAAAACTGGAGGCGTATACCTAGTGTATAAGGGCACATTTATTTTTCACCTCGGAGTATAGCCTTCGTAGAAAGAGAGGTAAGCAGATTTTCGAAAAAACTCGAAAATGCCTCATCATTTATTCACCCTGGCATTAATAAATATCCTGGCAGAGATTGATCTATATTGTTTACGTTGCTATTTTCTATAGTTCTGCTCATATGTTTACATACCCCTTGCAGAATATGCAAGATGCTAATAATATATATGTATATTTTTAAGAGAGGGATCATAAAAATTGCATACTGGCCTGAATTAGCGTTTTTACATAAGAGATATTTAAATGAAATCCACAAGACAAAATATTAACAGAATTTACACAAATGAAGCAGTTCAAAAGTTTACATATTGAATCTTAATTCTGTGTAATATTACCTGGCTGGATGATTCATTACAGTTTAGATGTTTTGATGGTTGTTCATTGTTTGTCCTGAGCAGATAAACTGAGTTATGTCCCTCAGAAAAAGAAATCCTCCAGGTTTCTCACATTCGTTGCTTTTCTAGCATCTTCTGCATATTTGAACCCTTTTCAACAGTCACTGTAGGATTTTGAAAGCTATTTCACACTGAGGATAATAGAGGGACTCATATTGATAATCCAATTCAATTAACTTAATGTATTTTCTGCAAGGAGTATGTAAACTTGAGAAAAACTGTAGAGCCTAAAATCAAAGGGATTCTGTTGGATGAAACATGTAAACTGGGAACATGGTTTTGTCAACATTATATAGTATCCATTTGTCATTTTGTTGATTAATAAAGCTAAAGCTAATTGATTTATTATTACTACAAACTATCAACTATTTAATTCACATTTAATACTGAATATGTAATTTTTTGCTGACATTTAATTCAGTATTATATATGACCATGAACAAGCTAATATGCTTTATATACAACATCATCAACATTTATTTATAAAGCACATTTAAACACAATACAAATTGATCCAAAATGCTCTACAGTTCAAAATCATGCTTACAAATTTCCAAAAAGCTAAAGAATAAATCACATGATAGGGGAGAATACCATGCTAGCAGATTCCCAGCCACAGAAAAGGCCCGATCACCCTTTGATTTACAGCCACACTGTGGCAGAGTTTAGAGTTAATGTGCACTTTTTGTTAGGACACATCTAAATCCATCTAAAATTGGCACACACAAAAAAAACCTATTTAATATCCTCCGACTGGATGGACTTATTGTTCCCATCCTAAGTATTTTCTGTGAAATATGCAGACTGACAGATTGAACTAGATTCGACTCGTCCAGACTGCAGATTGGGCCAAAAATCTGTACAAAAGTAATGTGTATTTTCAGCCTTTAAATATTGATATATTTGAGCAAAGTGAGTACTTTTAAAAAGTTTAAAGCTATAAAATATTTACTATTGACATTGTTATATTACAGTATAGAGTTGTAATAAATGATTGTTGAACTTTATTTTTACACTTGTTTCACAACTCACTGAATTACATGAACTTCCCCACTACAAAAATGAAACTATTGTTGTCATGGTTAGTGACTTTACACATCTGTATAAACCAGTTAGTATGGGAGACTGCTCTTTTCAACCTCCTTCGGAAATGCTGGGTTTTCTTTACTAAGGATAAGGTGTTCAGTGACCATGTGAGGCTGTTGGAGATGTGATGTGCAAACTTTATGATGCTATTACTTTGGTGTTTTGAGTGTGCAAATTGTATATTTGGAATAAGCCAAAGGTATTACTGAGCATACACTTTTTACTCAAATATAATATACTTGTGGTATATTGCTTGTATGTTTCAAAGACACTCGTAATGAATTTGTAATGTACTTGTAACACAAATAAAGTTCACTTTAGTATCACTGATCAAGCATGTACAGTAATAAATCCCTACACAGGTATATAGTAAGTACACAAACGTAGGCTACTCTAAATACACTTAAAGTTATGCTTTACTACAATTTAACAAAAATATACTTAGTACAAAATTAGTTGTTCCAAAATAGCACACTAAGTTGTATGATTTATTTATTTGTTTATTTGTCAGGGACAATGCAAAAAAGACACATTGTAACAGGTTACAGTAACTTGAACAGATGTGTTGCACATAGGGTTTCTAGCTAAAGCTAATTTGCAACCTCTGTCCCTGTCCCTAGATTAACTAATCATTAACACACTTGAAATATACTGAATTAGTCTAAGTTTTTTTTTATATTTTTTTTTTTTTTTACCAGGGAACAAGAAGGAAAACGGCCCAGATCCACGGAATAAGAGAAAATAAGCCATTGCAAGCCATTAAATGACCAGTGGGACTGATGAAACTGTATTCATGTCTTAGCTCAAAATATCTTCTTTTATATCCTATTTCTGAATAGATTGGTTGCTGCTATTAGTTTTATTTGTGCATTTATTTGTGTTGTTATGCTTATATTTTATTGCTACTCTCAAGTAGAGTAACATTGAGCCAGGGAAATGAGCTTTATAAATAAAACATTAGCCTATATTAGGCGACTTTCATCAATTTCCATCCTCGGCTGACTATCAGTTTCTAAAACACGCATTTCAGAGCGATTCTAATCTTCTGAACAGTGTATAATGATAGAAAGAAAATTTAATCTTAATTTAATACAAATAAAATACATATCACTAGTCGTAATAACAGACTCATGAATGTGCGCCACTTTTTAAAAGAAAGAGGAAGTTGACGCGCGTTGCATTGTGGGATGTGGAATCCAATACACGTTCTAAATCGAATTACACTGTTGAACGTGCTTTAATAATACCTACTACGGAGTGAGTAGAGAACAATTAATAAAAATATCTATCGCAATTATTTTCGCAGCCTCCTCCGTTATGAAATACAGCACCTCGTCATGTGACCTGATGTGAGCAGCCGTCATTTAGATGCATGAATCTGTTCTGGACATTTGCACAGTTTAGGAACGGCTTCGGATTGCCGAACTTTGGAGCTTTTAAAGGTCTTGTTGGATTCTGACTGTCATTGCATTGTTTAATTGCGGTTGTCTTTACGTAGATCCCTTCTGCTCTTGGTTCCAGGGACTTGTCGTTGGATGTGTAAAATGCTGAACGCTGCAGCAGCCGACAGAAATAAGGACCCGATCCTTGCTGTATTAAAAAGCAGAGTGACATCAGACAGGCATCTGATGGCTTTGGAAATCTCTTCTGGCACGGGACAGCATGTAATTCACTTTGCCAAAGCATTTCCGAACATTACATGGCAGCCGTCTGAATTCGAAGCACAGTCAATATCGAGGTGAATATGCGCAACATCAAACTTCATCTTGAAATTCTCGGCTTTCAATGTAGACGTGAACAGCTCTGCATTGATCTCTTAATAAAGATGCTCTGCTGTAGAAACTCATTGATTGATTGATACTTACCTATTCAGGTTATGAAATCGTAAAACATTTACTAATTGATGGAGAGGCACAAGGTCGTTGAAATAGTTAATAATAGGCCTATATTCTTTATTTTTTCGTTTTCCGATTATGATTACTGAGTACAGGTGCAGAGATCTATGAATAGATGGCGCTGTTTAGTCACTTTTTGAAACATGATTGCTCTAGTGAGTGTTTTTTATTTATTTAATTTATATATGCTTATTTTGAATGCTTAAAGTATTTTAGTTTTTATTTATGAATGAAATAAGAATAAATAAAAAATCCATCGATACGTGTTACTTAATAATGAATGAATGAGGCATTTATATCACACTTTCATGTACTACTGTACACCCAAAGCGCTTCACAATGTCAGGGGATCTCTCCTCAACCACCACCAGTGTGTGCATAGCATAGCATATAGCTATAGGTGCAACACACCAGCTGCAGGGGGAGAGGAGTGAGAGTGATAGAGCCAATTCAATGGAAGGGGATTATTAGGAGGCGATGATTGGCAAGGGCCAATTGATGGAATTTTGCCAGGACACCGGAGTTACACCCCTACTCGTTACGAGAAGTGCCATGGGATTTTTAATGACCAAAGAGAGTCAAGACCTTAATAGTTTCTTTCAAAGTACACAGTCTTGTCAGTGCACGCTATTCCAAAGAACAAAAACTCTGTATGCTAATCTAATCTAATCTTTCACCTACAATCAATAGCTTCGATCCCCTCCGAAACGAATTAAATGAAAGTTTTGGCTGCGTGCGCTTATCCATGTAGCCATTTAAGTAGCAATTGAAAATTTTCCCATCCTAGGTGCATATGACTTTCTTCTTTCAGATGAATACAAACGGAGTTATATAAAAAAAAATACCCTGAGGATTTGAAGCTTTTGAAGCACAATCGATCCATTATAAATAATCCATACGGCTCAGGGGGGTTAATAAAGGCCTTCTGAATCTGAGGCGATGTGAAAAATGTCCATTATAACTTGATAGAGTATAATCTCTGGCTTCTGGTAACCGCCGTCTGCGTTTTCAGGAGAGAGTCGAGCTCCTGCATATGACGTAGCTGTAGTGTAAGCTCCGGTGAGAAGTTACGAAGATCCGTATGGATCACTTTTATGATGGATGGATGCGCTTTTTTTACCTTAAAAAAATGGCACCATTCACTCCCATTATAAAGCTTGGAAGAGCCTGAATATTTTTTTAATATAACTCTGATTGTGTTTGGCTAAAATAAGATAGTCATATACACTTTGGATGGCTTGAGGGTGAGTAAATTATGGGATAATTTTCAATTTTGGGTGAACTAGGCTATCCCTTTAATGCCAGTTTAATAACAAATACGACAACTTTTGAAAACAAGTGTTACCATTGGGAAAAGGGCATGCATGTGTTGTTTCGGGATCGACTAGAGAGAAGACCTCCACACAGCAAACTTTTAATTCTCGATTGAATGAAGTCCTGCCCTACTTTTTTTAGAGCTGTGTTAGTTCAAAGTTCGCTCTTGATAATTCTTTAGATTAGGCTTCATAAAATGTTTCCTGCTACTCAATACCAATATGGACCCCAGGTTCCACAGACAAGGCTTAAGTCTAGTCTCATGCTAAAATACATGTTTGAGATGTTTTAACTGAAAGCATCGTGCACTGACATATCTTAGAATATTTTGTCTTAGTAATGTTTTTTTTATTTTTATTTTTATGCACGTTTACTAAAGATACTTAAGTGTCCTAATTGAACTAAACTTAATCCTGGCTTAATCTAAGCCTTGTCTGTGAAACTGGGCCTTTATGTACTATATTGTGATTTTTTTTGTATTATTTTTTTTTGCAGCATTGAAGCATATAGACAGTATCATAGGCTGCAGAATGTAAAGCCGCCCATCTATCTTGATGTGTCTCAGAGTTGGGAGAACTGGGGTGGATTTCAAGCTGAGTCATGTGACCTCGTCGTGAACATCAACATGATGCACATCTCACCTCTGGCCTGCACAATGGTATCATGCTTGCTTGCTTTTATTTCTCTTTCTCTGTATTTGTTGAATGTCTGCATATAAAATCATCTAATATTCTTTTGCTTTTTAGGGTTTGTTTGATGCTGTTGGGAAAATACTGAAGCGCCAAGGATTGCTTCTGACTTACGGGGTACTTGTTGCATAACAAGCTCAGGCTCCCTGAATTATGCATTCGGTTAAATTTATTGGCTTCTAACGTCTTGCATCTGATATTGTTTTGCAGCCTTATGCTTTCAAAGGATCGATTACTCCTCAGAGCAATGTTGACTTTGACCAGAGCTTGCGATACAGGTTAGTGATAAAGGAAATCACTGGCAAACGAGCAACATCTGCATTGCTGCAAAGTGGATCCTTGATAAAGTTTATTTCACTGGTGTGAAAAGAAATGCTTGCAGATATAAAAACGTATAATCAGGAAAGTTACTTTTAAAAGTAATGCATTCGATATTGCGTTCCTCCCTAACGAGTAATTAATTGCGGTACTTTTTATGGAAAGTAAAGCGTTTCTTTTTCTCACATGGGCTGGGCTCGCTTGTTTGTTTTTAGTAACAAAAAAAAGTTATATTTTTATGCAAATGTAAAGGCCCTTTCACACCAAAAGTGAAATGAATAAGCCTCAGGCTGAAGGAAATGCAAATTACGCCTGTACAGTAGAGCAGCTCAAACGAATCTTTCAGCTGTGCTGCCGTTCTGAATCACAGAAGAATTGGAAAAACTAAAAAATGAAACACAAATGTGATGTTTATCTAAAGTCATTTTTGGTTGAATCGGATCAAGATCAGCAGCAAAGCCATTGTCTAATAAAATGAGATAAAATACATAAAATATATTGTGTAATTGAACATATTTACTTATTGCAGGATTATGTAATAATCTTATCACTGTTTTTTATTCATTTTTGAGGAATACTTAATCTGTTTTTGTGCAAGTGAGATGAATAATTATATGCTCACATACAGTCTAGATCTTCACACAGCGCACACAACGCCTCTGCACTTACTCATGATTTCTGTTATTAGGACAAACTCATTTAATTTTGTTAGATTTTTCAGAAAACAACACTTACTATCTAATAGACCTAACAGTCACGTTGCTTCTCAAGTAAATGTATCTTGATTAAAGAATGGTTTGATATTTGTACTGTAATACAAGACAAAAAATACTGCAGTGTAAAAATTATTACTCTGCAAAAGTTGATCATTTCATATTTTCCTGTACCAATGTTGTTTCACAGAAATCCAGAGTGGGGTCTAAGAGATGTATCATTTCTGAAAAAGCTAGGCCAAGAAAATGGACTGCGATTGGAGGAAATTGTAAGAGTGTTATTACCTAAATGAATTGCTTAATGCATCTGCTGTAGTTCAATGCGAGTGCATGCTTGATGACAATTATAGTTTAAGATGCAATGTCAATTCTCCCTCGCCTATTTCTGTTCATTACAATTCTTGCTGTTTAGGGTTTTCTTAGAAGCTTACGATCCATTACATGACCACGATTCACTGAAAATGTATCTGACATCATGCCTTATTCACCTCTTTAAATGTGATTGGCTTGATTATGTGATGATTCACCACCTTGGGACATTGTAGGCTTGTAAATGCATCTGTTTTTGTTTTGATTTTCTAGGTTGACATGCCTGCCAACAACCAGTGCTTACTGTTTCTCAAGGACAGCGTGGTTTGATTTAATTCAGTTTCATCGCACTGTATTTGATAATGTGTGGACTCTGCAGTGTTTTAACGGTTCAAAGATACTGAATAATACAAAGGCTTTGCTGAAATTTGTCATCACTATCTTTTTGACAAAGATGTGTTTTTGCAGGATGTATTAATGTGGGGTTTTCCCCCAAGAAACTTTTTACAAATATGTTTAAAATGATGAAGAAATGATACTCAGATGAAATGAAGAATAACATAATACAACATACTTCATTCCAGAAGGATTTTGACTACACGGATTCCAGGGAAAGTAAAGTTTAAAGTGCCTGAGGGTTTATTGCAGGACATGATCATAGTTACTCTGAATTTTCTTAGGACATTGTCATTGGTAATCTGATTATAGGTGTTGTTATTTTATATGCAGTGTTGTTATTTACCACCATATTATAGCCTACTACAACAAAATTGCCATGCTAACCATAGTAACTGCTGTGTGTGTGAGTGTGAGTGAGTGAGTGCATGAAATCCAGCCCAACCAGACCACCATGCTTCAAAAGCAAGCTAATTTAAATATATAAAAATGTATTGAATGCGAGTTGCTTTGAATATGCATTTATGCCAAATGCATAAATGTATGCATTATTTTACTCAAATTGGTGGGTAATATAAATTTACCAGTACACATGGTGAATATTTATACGCTTGTTGTAAAATAAAGGCCGACTATTTGTTTGAATTTTCATGAAACGCTAATACATTATACAGTTAATTGCTGCTCTTCTTTTATGCGATTAAAGTTACTTGATCAATAAAGAATATCAGTCTGTTAATGAGTATTGTTGTCTTCCTCAGACTCTTGTTTTTGGAATGGTTTACTGGCGATTGTAAGTCGGAACCAAAGATCATGATCTGAAGGTGTTACACCGAAAATTGCCCCCAACATGGGAGGTGCAGCGGATATGAGTGGATCGCAGTAGTCGGCGAACGATTATTTGACCACAACCCGATGTATTATACTGTATCGTTTTGATCTGATTTCATTCTAAACACTTCAAACACACTTCTTCCGCTTCTCTGTCGAAAATCATCCAGAACAGGCAACAGTTTAAGCGACGGCGGAGCAAGTTGAGTGTCTATTTTTGTCTTCTGCCTCAAAAGCACAGTGTGTCAGTTCGTATGAAGCTTTTATTTCCATAAAGACTTGAATAATGTCAACGACATCGCTAGATAAAGAGCTGCAGGAGCGTCTGAGAGAGGCCAGTGCAATCGGAGACATCGATGAGGTGAAGACTTTAGTGGAGAGCGGAGTCAACGTCAACTCTCAGAATGAGATCAACGGATGGTGCGTATATAAACACTGATCCGACTCGGGCTAAACCACTTATTTTATTTACTTGCGAGTGTACAGTTATATTAACCTTTCCTTCGAGAGCAATTCACCTTTATTCTTGAGGTAATAGAGCTCCTGGACACAATTGTTACCTGACAGTGAAGGCGTTAGATGAGGGGCCATGAATTCAAGTGCACTTGAATTTAAAATAATGATAATGATGATGTTCACAGATACAAAAAATTATAATAAGCACTGCAATTTTCTATTAAAAAACAAACAAACATGACTTTAAAATTTTAGGAAGGGGGTCCCTCACATGAGGATGATCATATTTGGGGGTCCATGGTATCTTAAAGATTGATCTAGGACACCAGTGTCAGATTCATGGGATACCATTACCTTATACAGGCTTTTCACACTTGAGATTGTGAAAATGTAATGTTACTTTCAGTTTAACATGCAGAGAGTGAGACATTTCCTTGTGAAGTCCAAACACTGGGGGGGGGGGGTATTCCAGACAGCAGGTTAATTTTCTCTAGTAGTTTTTCTTATTTTATTCTCTTATCGTAGAAGTGCAGTCAAAAGGTTTTTGGATGAAAATGGGACATTTTCTATATAATGTAATAATGTATCCTCCGGGTTGACTGATCTCACTCCGTCCAGACCACAGTTTTGGAACCTGAGTAAGCAAGGTTTGGGTTAATCAACCGATAATTCAGGGTATATATGACGCTAAGTTAACCTTGCTTTCTGGAATCCCCCCCTAGAGCAAATCACCAACACTATATTCAAAGTTGTATCAGCCAATGGTATGAATTAGGGGGCGGGTTTATGTTTTTCAGACAGATCATGATTGGTTGTCTGTTGCTACTTAACTTGCTACCTTCTAGGATCAGTAGCCTGTTGCATGAAGCTAGTTGAGCAAACTCTGAGTTTCAGAGTTGACAAAACCATAAAAATTCAAACTGGTCAATTGATTTATCAATTTGATTGAGAGCTAGTGATTAACTAGCCAACAGCCGATCACACAGAACATGGAGACCATCAGTTTGATTCACTTTTAGCAGGAGAGCAGGCAAAAATTCATTTCTCCGTTGAACATGAGATGGTTATGAAAAATATCATAAATATGCGACTTTGTGAAAACGGTGATTTCATGCGCATGCGTATTACATGTTCAGTCTATAGGCGCATAGTGTTTCTTTACAAATTGACGAATAATACAGCGTTTTTAGTTTTAACAGGACAAAGTTGTCGTCTGTACGTGAAACTTTTCAAAAACACAAAAGGAAAAATTTCTTTTTAGTACATCATTGTCATATAAACGTAACCATAATCTCCTGTAATATGGAGTGAGTATATTAAATACTTAAATGTTTAATATATATATATATATATATAAAGTTGCTTACCTCTGGTTTAAAAGTGGCCCTAACAGGGTTTAAAACGCATTAACCCTGGGTCATGATGTAATGCGAAAAGCTCTATATAACATGTAGAGCAGGATTGATGAAAATGTAATGGTTTCTGCTATAGATATAGCCCTTACCTTTCAAGGCATCTAGCTTGGCAGCATTCCTGAAATGTTTAATAAGAGAGCTTGTTTTTTAGGAGCATGTGAAGCTCTCTGTTTTCTCACTGCTGATATTCGTTGATCAACTGTCTTGAGGTGTTAGATTTGTTCTGACGTTCATGCCAGGCCTTGACTGCTTTGTTTTAGTAATGCCTGAATGCATTAAAACTCATTTGACTGATTCGCTGTGGAAAGTCATGTTTAAGATAATCTGGTGTCCCCTGTTCATCCAGGACATGTTTGCATTGGGCCTGTAAAAGAAACCACAAACAGATAGTGGCCTATCTGTTGAACGCCGGAGCCGATAAAGACATTCTAACAGCGAAAGAGGAGTTAGCGGTTCAACTCACTTCTAAACCTGAAATCAGAAGACTGCTTGGAGGTATGCTCTTTAGAGGATAAAAAGGACATGATACATTACATGCTCAGATACTCTCAAAGCCATCATACAAAGACATTTAATTCTAGACATTTACAGCTTAGAATTATCTAGCCAAAGTGTTTTGTTGATTAGAATATGAACACCAGAATATAAAGGCGTGTGACGATTAGACATGTGCCGGGATTCGGTAATGCGATAAATCGCGGTAATGAATATGCACGATATTGTTATCGCGGGCACTTCAAAATACCGTGAAAAATAATAGATCCGAATTTAGATTTATAGAACGCGCATTATCTTATTTTCCATCAACCGCTTAAGAACACTTTTCACACGCTCTCACGCCACACATCCATTTTCTCACGCAAAGAAAAATCGCGGAGCAAAGAGGACACTGACACCGACAGACTAGAAAGAGCAGGTTAGTTTTGATATGAAAAAATTATCAGCTCTCACTCAGGTTCTGTCCATTTTATTACGAAATTCAGACTATAAATGCCGTTTTAGCGCTTGTAAATGTGACGTGACAGATGACTGTAGCGCCTCAGTTCAAGTAAACCGATCATCTGATACTTTTTATATAAAGATAAAGTAGCCTACATCTCACCGAAAGGTATGCCTCATACATAATATCGATCAATCAGTGTTTTTCAACCACGGAAAGAGGTCAGTAAAACTGCAGGAGAACAATATATCACAGAAAGTTACATTTACCTCAGGAAAGCCATTTAATGACCAGCACGTTGGTTGACTAGAAAAAATAACTATAGAGAGGAGTATTTAGCTAAATATGCGCATTATATTACATAGGCTATTTATTATAGTTTTACTTGTGTCATTACATAATTTTCATTATAATGAAAACCGCATTATATGTAATTTGTTATTTTTAACCTTTAATAATACCAGCTGATAGGGCTCTGTATGTTTACAGCTTTATGTGAGATATATTTTTTCTTGAGAAAAATTAACATGTTTAACATCTACTGTAGCCTACCTAATATTTATCCAAATAGAGTCAATACTGAATCAAGATTAAACTGAAATCGTGAAAATTGTGTTAAGCAATAATACAAACAGCCTACCAGTCATTGTACCATGTAAACATTGTAACATGTTGTCACTAAACTTAATAAAATTCTGTTTAGTTACCAAATGTTTTGACAATCACAATTACACCTATTGTGATGCAAGATTTTTTTTTACATCCCCCCCCCCAATCCATCCGTTTCTCTTGTGCAATTAAAATACCGTGATGATACCGCATACCGTGATAAAAGCTCAATCAATTAATCGCAGCATGAAAATTTGATACCGGCACATGCCTAGTGACGATAATGTAGCAGCATGTATAAATACAAATCATGTATTCCATGTAAACACAGATACAAATGCAAGTCATTTTAATTTGTGAATTCATATGAGATAATCAATATGAATTCACATATACTGTGTGTGTATATATATATATATATATATATATATATATATATATATATATTGCATTGAAGTTAATTAAATAAATGACAAATAAAATGTATTTTTTATTAATTAAATAAATTACATATTTTTTAATACATTATTTTAAAGAAAAATTAGGTAATAAAAGGTCATTTAGATGACCTTTGCCGTCATATAACGCTCACTTAAAGTTAATATTTAAAAACACTAAGAATTTAATTACAATATTAAATGTAATATTTAGCAAATTTTAAAATTAATTTTGTGTTATTATTATTATTATTATTATTTTATTTAATTATTATTATATTACATATAATATTGTGATGCCTAAATTCACTTGTAGCACTTACAATTATTGGTCTTAGTTTTTATTTTTCTATATATATATATATATATATATATATATATATATATATATATATATATTAGTAGTCAACATTTTCAACATTTAAGACAAGAACAGGTATTGTTCAAAATGCATGTATAACTTTGATGAAAGGTTTTGATCCACTTTAAATGTTACTATATATATATTATATTAAATACTATTGATTTTAGTTTTTAGTGTTTTATTCTTTAATGATTTAAAATATAAAATAAAGAGTTTATCTATTTCCTTTTTTGCACTCCTAAAAACACTAAAATACATATTAAAATAGAAAATCTTCCTTATTCCACTGTTTACTTTTTTTAAAAGCTTGCTTAAATGAATTTAATAACATAATTAAATGTAACGTAAGGCCCGTCTATCGATCCAATGGCGGCATTCGATCAGCGGCGAAGGTCTCACGCGTGTTCCGTCTTTTCTCGTGGCAAAGGGATTTTTGATTAATTGCAATACATTTTCTCATGTGTTAACTCGTTATTTCATCTGACTCCATAAATGAAAAGGTTTTAATGATATCTGTGGATCATTAAATGAGAGCGAATGTTTGACTATTCTTTTAACTCTTTAATGAAAATAATAACAAACTCCGTTAGAATACAATCAAATGTTTACAATTATTATGTCAGGTAAATGTATCATGGCAATTTCATAATCAGTTCAAAGATAATCAATACAATAACATCGAATGCTCTAGAATAAAGAGTAAGAGATGCAAACCCGACATTAAGAAATATATGAGGCTGAGAGTCTCGGTCTATCTCTTCTTATATATATCTCTTCAACCAGTTTTTCCAGTCTTACATAATCTATAGCAAATCTCAAAAACATGTCATCCAGTACAATCACTTTTACCACTAGTTTTGATTGTTTTATTTCAGTTATTTAGACAAAATTTGGCAACTTGTCGATCAACGACCATTACAGTATAATGTAATTATTCATTTCTTGTAATCATTTATCATTTTTGTTCTTTTTTCTTAAAAATATTACAATATATACATGAAAACAGAAAACCTTCCGTGTACAGTCATAATGCCCTTTTAATGTCCTTACGCCGTCACATTCATGTTTTTCGCCCCCTTCTCCAGTGGAAGAGGAAGACATGCCTGAGGTGAAGGAACCAGAGCTGCCAATCATTCCAAACTATCTTTCCAACCCGCCCTTCCTGTACAGCAAGATAGATAAAGATAACCTGAGCACAGCACAGCAAAACGGCACCAACAGTCACCCAGAGCCCCTGGAGTCAGAACCAGCGACCTTGTCACCGACGCAAGAGCAGCAGCTCCCGCCTCAGCATCAGCAGCCCAAGAGCCTTTACACAGACAGCCAGAGCCCGCAGGAGTTGCCCTACGTCCCCATGGTGGAGCAGAACGGCGTGGTCAACGGCGGCCTGCCAATGGAGCTCTCCTCAGAGACTCATCACAGCAACCACTGCGAGTTTACACACGCTCATCCTATCACACAGAACGGCCCAGTGTGTCCCACGCTTCCTTCTCCCGGCGGAAGCAGCAGCCAGACGCAGGTTCCCAACGCCACGGTCACCCGGCAGCCGTCCATCCCGCAGCAGATCAACTGCTCCCAGCTCGGTGGCTCCATGCCGGCCTTCCAGCCCTTCTTTTTCACCAGCACTTTTCCAGTTAACGTTCAAGGTACAGTGTGGGTTTGTTAAGAAGCTTGTTGGTCTGTGAACCGTGCCCTGTCATGTGACTCAACACACCTCCGCTTTCACCTCCACATAAAAAAGTGCTGCAGATAGAGTCACTGAAATGTGTATATATTTATTTATTTTATGCATATAAATATAGCAGAACATGTATAGAGCTAGATATATAGAGTGCATATATTTCAATAGGGAAAAAAAATAAAAATAATTATATATATATAATTTAAAATAAATGTTCTTTTTAACTTTCTATTCACAGAAGAACCCTGAAAAAAGTATCCGTTTCCACAAAAATATTAAGCATCAAAACTGTTTTCAACATTCATAATAATCAGAAATGTCTCTTGATCATCAAATCAAATTAGAATGATTTCTGAAGGATCATGTGACACTGAAGACTGGAGTAATGATGATGAAAATTCAGCTTTACCATCACAGGAATAATAGAAAACAGTTATTTTAAGTTGTAATATAATATTTTACAATATTTCTGTTTTTACTGTATTTTTGATCAAATACATGCAGCCTTGGTGAACAGAAGAGACTCTTTCAAAAACATAAAAAAATTCTTACCGACCCCAAACTTTTGACCAGTATCCATATATAAGTACATCTGAATTTATTTGTTTGCATATATTTTACTGTAAATCTTGGCTGCTCGGTCATACACTTAAATCTAAGGGATTTGAGCAGATGTTCTTATACATATTGACTTGATGCGCTCATTCCAACATGTCTTGGAGGCAGCAGATCTCCACAAACAGGTTTGCACACGCTTTCTTTTAAATGCACATGCACCAAACAGACTGGTTCGAGGAATTCACAAAGGTGCCTCGAGTCACAATCTTGCTGTCTCTTCCCAGAGCTCGTCCTGAAAGTCCGCATCCAGAACACCAATGTCAGAGAGAACGACTTCATCGAGGTGGAGCTGGACAGGCAGGAGCTGACATATCGCTCCCTCCTCCGCGTCTGCTGCCGCGAGTTAGACATCAGCGCAGAGCACGTGGAGAAGATCCGCAAGCTGCCCAACACTATGCTCAGAAAGGTGAGGCCTGAGCCTATTAACAGCTTAGTCAACTCGGCCAGATCTGATGCATGTGGTCCTCACAGCTGACTGGAGAATCCTAACAGCGATGGATCCTTATAAATGACTGATTTGGAATGATCTACATAAGCAGTAGATGACCAGTTTGACCTAAGCCTGCCAAAATAAAAGCTTGATGGTTTAATGTTTGAAAATCAAGAAACATATCAATTATTAAAACATATAATCACAACATTTCTGGCCGAATTGTGCAGCCCTACAAACAAGCACAGCAAATCTGGAGATAAAAAAAAAAAATATATATATATATATATATATATATCAGAAAATATACAGATTCTTCCCCCAAATCACGAAGCACTAAACTTTAAAGGGACTAAACTTTTGCAGTTTTTTATTATTTTAATATGTTCCTTGAGGTAGGGCTGCACGATCAATCGGAAAAAAAATCACGATCTCGATTCAAACATAAATGCGATCTCATTTCTTAATGGCGATTCACTTCCGTGTATTTCCCTGCGTTCAGATCATACTCCATTCACGCGTTATATTGGTCACACTCACACAATAACAAAAAAACTATTAATTCACCAATTAATGTGCAAATGTATTTGCCCGTGTCACGTGACAGATCCTGCAATATCAAAACGAGCCATTTTTGAGCTTGATTAAATAAATGCTTTGTTTATAATGAGGAGGACGTTTAAAGCTTTGAAACTTACAGGATGTTTTAATGGTACAAAGACCTCTTATATGTCACAAGATCAAGGCAAAATTGATCTCTCATGTCATGACTTTAATTTACAAGTCATGAAGAATATTCCGAAAAAGCGGAAAGGGTGGAACTTAATAAATTTGATTAAAAAAAAATAAAAAAAATATTTGTAATATTTGTATTCTGTCATAACCATCTAAAATCAATAAAACGCTTGTAGCTAAGCTGATTTTGAAAATATCAATGTGAGTTAAGAGGCATGACAACATATATGTTTGAGAGGTTTGTGTTGTTGTTTGATCTTGCACTTGAATGAATACAAAGACAAATCTTCCTGTGCAAATGCATAGCTATTGGTGAAGGAATTTTAATTTGGATCCATTCCTCTTGGTTTAGTTTGCTTGAAGGGCCATCATGATGCTTCTTAAAAGTGACAGTCTGTTTGGTTGAGCAAAATCCTCTCTTGTTTAAGACAAACCAAACGGTGCTTTTTAACATTGAGTAGTAGAGGCAGTTCTAGCTTCAATAAGAGTGGCCGACATGATAATAATGGCTGAAATTGGAGAAGCAAACACCTTTGTGCTTTAGGCCATGTTGTGCATTTTATTATATCCAACTGCAGACACCGGTGGAGTTTAGTCCTTAGTGTTTATACCAGATAGCGATGGGTACAACCTTACTGCATCATGGGAATGTCTCTGCTGCCATATCCAATGGCTTCATCTCTCATTTGCGATCTCAAAAACAACAGAACAATGGACACTACTTCCAGATCATTCATCACTACATCTGCCTAAATGTGTATATGTTCCTTTGGCAGGATAAAGATGTGGCACGGCTACAGGATTTCCAGGAGCTGGAGGTGGTGCTGGAGAAAACCGAAGGCTTGTCGCTGTTCTCTGGAGGTCAGGGAGGTCTCACCGACAGGCCCTGCTACAACATGAAGGCCTCCAGGCTCACCTACTAGCTTCACATTAGAGACTCTCACGGTTTACCTGCTTCCTGAAATCTCAGACACCCAAACTAATCCCAAACTATGCTCCTGCTTTGGGTTGGTAACCAGATATAACATGTTAGCCTTATTCCTCCTTTCCTTCATTAACAGATGTATCCTTAGTGCCTCCTCTTCCATTGTAACCATAGATAGACTTGCTCCCGGGTGGATGGGTTTTTGCATCGCTTTAGTTTGAATATTTAAACCCAACCAGGCCATGATTGGACTTTGGGAAATATTAAAACGCACCACTTTTGCATACTGTCGGGCCTTGGGGTGTGTTCAGATTTGTCTTACTGCCTTGCCTTCATATCGGGTCACTGTGTGAGAGTAGGCACATTTCATCGTACATCCAACAAATATACAGTGTCCTATCTCAAGGTCAGTCCAACATTCTGGTGAATCAGTTTATAAAACGTATGTTTAGTGTCTTTTATGCTTGCGTTGATTGAAGGAAGCCACGCTGATTTCATATCAATGCTTCTAATTCAATAAATATTTTGTTTGCCAGAAAACTCTCTGTGCACTTTACCAAAACCTTGCCATTATTATGGAAGCGTCCTTTTTATTTTATTTAACCCTTGAGAACTTCAGTGCTGTATTTTGAATGCTGTTCTGTCGGTCACTGTTAGCCAAAAAACTCGTTCTGTAAACTAGCATGGACTGTTTGGAGCAGAGAGGCCTCGTGGTCTTTTATGAAGGCAAAATATCTTTTGATTCTCTTGAACTTGATAATGTAGCAAAAAAAAATCTTAGTTTTTTCCCCTAAGATGAGCTTAATTGGAAAAGAATAATAGGATATTTAACCACAGAGATCTTCCAGCGAGTATCGTTTTGAGTTTTACGATGCTTCATTCTCACATATTTGAGAAGCAGGACCTGTATTTAATAAATAGTGGTTATAGTAGTGCCATTTTATTAAACACTTTGCTGCATTGTTGATTCTTGTTGAGCATAGAAATATATATATATATATATTTTTTTTTTGCAGTTTGGATAACCTATTTGTGGGGAATTCTCGAGGTTAGGTTTAGGAGCGGTGCATAAACACTACATTGTTGTAAATAAGCTTTTTGACTCTATAGAGTTTGTGTTACTGTGGGAAGAATTTCTAAAGATTTGTCTTACGAATTGTTTTTAGTTTTCTCAGAGAGTTTGACTGTCTAACCAAGCATATGATCATTAAACATTTGTTAACAATATGCTACTATTGTTCAGACGTAATATCAGCCCCTTAAAAACACATTGTTAAATTATTGAAATTAAAGTTTTTTTTTTAAATGTGCAATTGTTTTAGTATTATATATGATACTAGAATCTGACGATTAAAAGAAGTATTATACACTTCAGTTGAAATAAAACAATCTTGTTTTCTTTTCTTTCATATGTTCTCAATTAACTTAAAGACAGCTGGGAAACAATTTCCAGAAATTTTATTTTGCTTTTTGTTTGTGTGTGTGGTTAACATGATTGACAATTTACAAAATCTATCAATCTATTCTAGAATAATGCAAACAAAAAAAACAAAAACAAAATATATATATATATATATATATATATACTATTGTTCATTTTTAATTCATATGTTATCAAAACACAATGTATTAACTAATTGAACCTTATTGTTCATTTTTACTGAATTTAACATAGAATGATAGATAGATAGATCGATATAACGATATATAGATATTTTGAAAGAAAGAGATAGATAGATGGAGATTCATGTTTCCTTGAAAGTAAGTGCATGTGAACAGATCTTTGGGGAAAACAAAAATGTAGTGCAACATGCCATTGCTAAACTTCACCAATAGAGGACAGGCTCCGTCTTGAAGAAACACAATCCAGAAAGCAGACGCAAACTCAGTGGAGCTCCACACAGCATATCGGAGTTACTGCACCACACTACACAATGCCACATTTACAGTTTTAAACATCAGAGCTCCAGAAGAATATTTAGCTTTCACTAAAAGTTTTAAATTCTAAGGACAATATTGTGGAGAGAAGGGGGAATTGCAGTCAACAAAACCTTGTTAGATTAGCATTTTTATTTAAATGTCTGATTTAAATTGTAAATACAAAACTGGTGACAGGTGTATTGATGATTTTGGATCAAATGCATTATACAGAAACCCTCTGTTTATTCAAACTTGTGAATTTCTTTCACATCGGAGTCGGGAACTAACTCGGCTCACCAACTGCCCTTTGACCTCTTTCGCTCAATTGCACATTTTAAGGGAAACGGAGCCCCGCCCCGTTCAGCACTATAGATCACATGAGCGTGCAGGCATCTTCCCCAAGACAACAGGAAATTACACTACAATCCTTGTATTTGTGCAAGAACTAATGGTCCAATGCAAGCTATACATTAAAGCATATTAACATTAGCATTCGTATTGAGTTGTGTACTATAGAAAGATCCTGAAGCTATTGTGTTCTCAGCTTGGTTTCCCATCTGAACTTTAAAACAGTCGCGCTATATCTTTTCATGTTCTCGTAGCAGATCACATCTCTTACCCCTCACGGTGAAACTAGCATGAGATCTCTGTCAGTTTTCAGTAAACAACAGTATGTCCGTCTGAAGACCAGACATCCAGCTGCACCACTGATCTGCTGATCCGGGAACAACTGTCCGGTATTAACCTCAACAACTACTAGCCGATACAAAAAGAAAATGACAAACTGTAAGCTTTAAGTATGTGTGTGTTCACTGGCCACTTTATTAGGTACACCTTGCTAGTACCGGGTTGGGCCTCATTTTTTGAGAAATTGGATTTTGGTCCATATTGTCATGTGGTATCACACAGTTGCTGCAGATGTATCGTCTCCTCATCCATGATGCAAATCTCCCATTCCTTCACATCCCAAAGATGCTCTATTGGACTGAGATCTGGTGACTGTGGAGAATATTTGATTGTATAGTGAACTCACTGTAATGTTCAGGAAACCAGTTTGAGATGATTTGAGCTTTGTGACATGGAGAGTTATCCTGCTGGATGTAGCCGTCAGAAGATGATACACTGGTCATATTCATAAAGGGATGGAGGTGATCAGCAACAATACTCAGGTATTAAAATGATGCTCAATTGGTACTAAAGGCCAAAAGTATGCCCTAAAAAATGTCTAACACACCATTACACCACCAGCAGCCTGAACCACTAATACAAGGCAGAATGGATCCATGATTTCATGTTGTGTTTGCCAAATTCTGACCCTACCATCTGAATATCACAGCAGGAATCCAGACTCATCAGACCAGGCAACGTTTTTCCAATCTTCTATTGTCCATTTTTGGTGATTCAGTGTGAATTGTAGCCTGTTTCCAGTTCTCAGCTGACAGGAGTGTGTCTTCTGCTGCGGTATCTGCTTCAAGGTTTGATGTGTTGTGCGTTCAGAGATGCTCTTCTGCAGACCTCTGTAACGAGTGCTTATTTTGTGTCGTTGCCTTTCTATTAGCTTGAACCAGTCTGGCCATTCTCCTCTGATCTCTGGCATCAACAAGGCATTTACTATTAGCAACAAGGCAACAAGGCAACAAGGCCCACAGATCTGCCACTCAATGGATAGTTTTTTTTTTTGGACTATCCCCTGTAGAGATGGTTGTGCGTGAAAATCCCAGTAGATCAGACCAACCAGTCTCGCACCAACAACCATGCCATGTTCAAAGTCACTGAAATCACCCTTTTTTTCCCCCATTCTGATGCTCATGTAGTAGTCTACATGCCTACATTCATTGAGCTGCCGCCATGTGATTGGCTGATTAGATATTTGTGTTAACAAGCAGTTGCACAAATGTACCTACAGTGGCATGTGAGTGTGTGGTACCATATATAATATTTAAGAAATGTATACATATTTTATTTCTTATTGACTAAAGAATATAAAAACACTGTTTGTGGCTGTTTTTTATAAGGTGGATATTTTGACCTAAAAACAGTAAGTCTGAGGAAAAATGTGTAAAATGAAAACACATCTCATGTGTCCTCCAGATGTTGCGCCACACATTCTGCCGCTCTTGCATAAGAACAACCTGCTGTGTTGAGAATAGTGACATCGAATCACTGGTCGCCCTGCAGCGTGCGTGTGTGGAGGCGACTGAACGTTTCAAACAGAGCTTAGCTGAGAGATGGTGGCTCTTTTGTGTGCCAGTCAGACGATATAATGAGCTTATGAGAGGTAATAACATGTGCATTGTTTTTCATGACCCTTCCTGCGCGTGGGGAGCCCAGGCATACAGACAGTGTTAATACCTTTCAGAAAGCTCATAAGTTCACACAATAGATTCATCTGAAGTAGAAGCCCCGTTAAATCACTGCTCTATTGCAGTGTATTGATTTACTGCAGGTGGTACATGTTTCCGTGACGTAAAACAGAGACAGCGGCTCATTTCTGTGTGTGTTCTAAATCTTGTGAAATCAGTCACATTGTAGGCCTATATACTTTTTACAAAAGCTTGCTTTCTCAAAAAAATAAAACACTGAAATGGACTTAAAGTGATTTAAAGTCCTGGTCATTTAGGTTAAACAAGCAAACCGTGGGAAGATCGTTTCATGTCCTGAACACTCAAGAGTTTCTTTTAAATGCAAGTGTTAAATATCTCCCATAATGTTGTTCCTGTGTGAGGCGGACATTTTGGCTTTTTCCAGTCAGAGCTCAATAGACTACTTTAACGTTGTCTTATATTTTTATTCATTTCCTTTCTTTAATCATTTGGAACTCTTTAAGTATCTGCTATGTTGATGGGCTAAAAATTGAAGGACTAAAAATATGGGGACAGGGAAAACCATTGTATGACCATTTCATATGAAGTCTGGTGTTTATTGCTGACAGCATTGGTTGTATGTTTGAAACCACATGACCACATGACCCTGTACCCTCACAGCTGGAGGTAACTTTCCCATGTCTGCTAGAGTCAGATGGGACACAGATTAACTTTTGGGTGAATATGTTCCTGGCGGCAGTGTTTTTATTAGTATTATTTTATTGTGACGTGTTGTAATCGTCCATTTACATGACAACAGCAGTTTACAAACTTCTGAAAACAGGATTCAAAGTGCAAGTTTTTGAAAACTACACCATTATTAGTCCATGTGTAAACTAAAAACAAACATGAATTTGTGAAAATGGTGACGTCGTGCACGTGTATTATGTAGTGCTTCTTTACAAAGTGATATCGACACCTACTGGCCTGGCATGAATAATACAGCGCTTTTAGCGCTTTTCTCAGATCTGTGTGCAGGTCGCTTTGACAATATTGTCGTCTGTGTGCAAAAAATGCAAAGGAAAACCGTTTCCCTTTTTTAGTACATCTTTGTAGTGTAGCCTAAACGTACCCTTAGTAAATAATGTGTGTATGAAATCATTTTGAGACTGATTCTGTATGTTTAAATTATTATACTACCAAATAGTAAGTACACTGCCTTTCAGAAGTTTGGGGCCTTAAGATATTTTTTTGAAAGTAATAATGATCAAAAGTGTCAGTAAAGACATCTAATGTTACAAAAGATTTATATTTCAATTGCATTTTAATTAAATGAAATAAATTATGTTCTTTTGAGCTTTCTACTCATTAAAGAATCCTGGGAAAAAAAGTTTCCTCAAAAATATTTTCAACATTGATAATAATCAGAAATGTTTCTTAAGCATCAAATCATTATATTAGAATGATTTCTGACCAATCATGTTACACTGATGACTGGAGTAATAAATGCAAATAAATGCAGCCTTGCTAGCAGAACAGACTTCTTTCAAAAACACCAGAACCCCAGAAAAAAAATGTATCAATAAGTTATGACAACATATGTTTTTACATTGCTTTAACTCATCAAAATAAGGTAAGCTATTTTTTACTTTTTTATAAGTTAGCTTATACAAGATTCAACTAATTTTTTAAGACAGTTTAATGCATTTTAGGTTGAAATGACTTAAACATCACAACATCAAGTTGATTGTACTTAAAAAAAATTTAGGCAGCAACTTTTTTGTATACTGCATAGTGCTTGCATAGTGCCACATAAAATTAGTAGGCTGTTTTCAGTGCGCACTGCGCATTACACCAGTTGGGTTGGCTATTCCAAAGATAGCAGTGACTTCTTGTTGGGTTAGTGAAGAGTTAAAAGGTGTTCTAGTGCGTCACGCAGGTGCCTCTCTGCGTCTTAAATTTCAAAGGCATTCGATAAGTTAGTGTACCCTTAACTGCTACATTTAATAAAAACAGTGACTATAGGCTTCGTTTTCAAGTATATGAAATGTTTAGTAATAGGGTTGAACCGGCAACCTATAATCTCCCAGCACTGATGAACGTCGCGCGCGGATCAACCTCTCTTCCACTCCACAAACCTCTTGAACGGATCACACGTCCTCCACTTCAGCCAGGGTCCTCACTTACTTGTGCCCTATTTTACGCATTGTTTTGGCGGTGACTGCGTAGCTTTTCGACCACTGGAACGTTTCCTTTTTCGAAAGGACTTTTTTCTTTATCGTGTGGATATGTGGTGGATGCTGTTTCCCAGATGGATTTGGTTTTTGTTCGGACACTTCTGCGTCTTGCGTTTGGACTTGCGCGCGAGAGCGATGCCAATGACTCTGTCCAAAGTGGTTTATTCTCACGCGGGAATGTGTCCGAACGAGATGAACCCGAACCTGTGGGTGGATGCCATGAGCACCTGCACGCGCGAGTGCGAGTCCGACCAGGTGAGCTCAGCTGCTCCATTCCTACGTGTCTCTCTATTACATGGCTATCAATTAAAAATAAATGCACTATGGTAACCATTTAAATCCACTATGCAATAAATGCAATAAATGCACTATGGTAACACTATGGTATGGACACTGCTGTAACGTGACACCAGCAACTGTCTAAATAGCCTACTGTATAGCCTAGGTCATTTTCATTCATTCGTTTGCAGTGTATTCATTTAGATTTGTAACTATCTCACATAAATATAGTATTTTGCCATAAACAGTAGTTAGCATGGTGCCAAATTGACCCTTTTTTGACCCTGTATTTGCTATAGGCGATATATATATATATATATATATATATATATATATATATATATATATATATATATATATATAGCCTATATATAATTGTCACTACAGTAAAACTGTCAATGTGGCATTATTATCAACAACTGACTTGAAATTAGAAACAAAACAAAGACAGAATGATTATGAAAATATAAAACTATTTTATTAATTTATTACGAACTGTAACTGTAGTATCTCTTATGGTTAACATGGTAAATTTAATCGAATTTATAATCTTACTAAATTGACCATGGTAAGAAACCATAGTTTTACAGTTATTGCTGCTAATGTGGTATTAGCAAGTATTGTCATCAAAAATGAATAAAGGAGAAAAATTACTTAACACTATAAAAAAAAAAATATATAAAAAAAAACGATATATATATATATATATATTAGGGCTGTCAAATGATTAATCGTGATTAATCACATCCAAAATAAAAGTTTTTTTTTACATAATATATGTGGGTGCACTGTGTATAATTATTTTGTATATATATAAATACACACACATGCATGTATATTTAAGAAAAAAATATTATTTATATATAAAATATTTATATTTATATATAATATAAATTATATATAAATCTATATACAGTATATACATGAAAATATTTCTTAAATATATACAAGCATGTGTGTGTATTTATATATATAAAATAATTATACACAGTGCACCCACATATATTATGTAAAAAAAACTTTTATTTTGGATGTGATTAATCACGATTAATCATTTGACAGCCCTAATATATATATATATATACAATGTCTGGAGATATTATTATTATATACATTTTTGAATTTTACTGTTTGGCATGGACATTTTTGTAAGGGTGGATTTATAGCATTCAGAAATGTCATGTCATTACAAAAGAGCATGTTTTTTATAAGAACAAAAAAAAATCACCGGCATCATTTTAAATCATTTTAAAAATGATTTAAAAAGAATATGCTTGAATTCCTAATCATCTGCATACATTTTGTCATTTGTATATTTGTAGAACATTTTTCTTGTTCTAATTCAGTTTGAAATGAATGAAAAACTTGATTTATTTTATTTTATTTTATTCAATAAAAAAACTGGACTTCTAAAACTATCAAAAAGCATCAGTCATGCTAGTAACTTCAACAAACTTTCACAAACATTCCATTTTTGTTCCTCTAGGACTGTGAGCCATTCGAGAAATGCTGTTCAAATGTTTGCGGACACAAGAGCTGCGTGGCTGCCCGCTACATGGACCTTCAGGGCAAGAAAGGTCCAATGGGGATGCCCAAAGGGGTCACCTGTGACAAATTCATGTGCACCCAACAGGGTTCAGAGTGTGAAATCTGGGACGGACAGCCAGTGTGCAAGTGCCGGGACCGTTGTGGACGAGAGCCCCATTTCACCTGTGCCTCGGATGGCATGACATACTACAACAAGTGCTACATGGATGCTGAGGCTTGCACCAGGGGTGTCACCCTCACAGAAGTCACCTGCAGGTACCACTTTAGTTTGTCCAACACCAGCCCTCCCCCAGCGGAGACCACTGCCCGGCCAACCACCGCCCATCTTGAGACCACTCCCATGGACGTTCAACGTCCCAACATGGTCAGCAACCCAGCGCACCACATTGTGTTTGTTGGTGAAACGGCCAGCTTCCTCTGTGAGGTGACAGGAAAACCGAAGCCGGCGATTACATGGGAAAAGCAGATTGAAGGTAAAGAGAACACTGTGATGCGACCCAACCACGTGCAAGAAAATATAGTGGTTACCAACATCGCCCAGCTGGTCATATACAATGCCCAGGTCCAGGATGCCGGCATCTACACCTGCACTGCCACGAACCAGGGTGGATCTGTGCAAGCCCATTTCCCACTTTCTGTGGTCCCTAGGGAGCAGACCAAACCGGAGCCGGTGATGAATTCCACACGCCTACCTGCTGAAGAGTGTCTGAAAACACCTGATATGGATGACTGCGGTGAGGAGAGTATGAATTGGTACTATGAAGCCAAACGCAACAGCTGCTTTACCTTCACGTACAGCCAGTGCAACAAAAACCGAAACCATTTCGATTCATACGAATTGTGCATGCTGTCCTGTGGAGCGGAGCTTGCAGCACCTTGCTCCCTGCCCAGCGTACAAGGTCCCTGCAAGGCTTACAAACCACGCTGGGCTTACAGCCATGCGCTCAAGAAATGCCAGTCATTTGTTTATGGAGGCTGCGGTGGCAACGAGAACAACTTCGAGAGCAAGGAAGCCTGTGAGGAGATGTGCCCCTTCCCCAAGACCCACAACTGCAAGCCATGCAAACCGCGGCAGAAGATGGTCCCCAGCTTCTGCAAGAGCGACTTTGTGGTCTTGGGTCGTATTTCGGAGTTGAACGAGGACCACGATTCTGGCCACGCGCTCATCATGGTGGAGGAGATCTTGAAGGATGAGAAGATGGGTCTACGGTTCTTCGGGCAAGAGCCTCTGGAGGTGACGCTGCTCAACATGGACTGGAACTGTCCCTGTCCGAACATAACGAGAGCCGAGGGACAGATGATCATCATGGGGGATGTTCACAACGGCATGGCCGCGCTGCAGCCCGACAGCTTCGTGGCCACTTCCAGTGTACGGCGTGTTCGCAAACTCCGTGAGGTTATCAACAAAAAAACTTGTGATGTTTTAAAGGAGTTCAGCAGCACAAAGTACTAAGGCGCTTACAATACCTAAATCTCTGGATGCCCTAAACCAGGGGTGTCAAATCCTGCTCCTGGAGGGCTACTTTCCTGCAGAGTTTAGCTCTAACACACCTTCCTGTAAGTTTGTAATGATTCTGAAGACCTTGATTAGCTGGTGTGTTTCATTTAGACTAGAGCTAAACTCTGCTGGAAGGTGTCCCTCCAGGAGAAGGTTTGGGTTCCCCTGACCTAAACCAACGTGCCTGCCTCTCACCTGCTTTTCTTCGTGAAGCAAACTTGACTTGTAGTTTCTACAATCATATGTTGTGCTTCTGCCGCAGCATAAAAGCTGCTTGAATTATCCATAGAGAGATATGTGGATTACACTGTGTGAATGACACATAAACATGCTTATATACTAGATGATTTCATACTAAAGTATTACCTTATTTACATCTACATGTTGTAGTGTGAGTCCAGTTATTTTAGTTTGACTAAAAATTCACAGATGTTTTTATTAAACTGTCTACCTGTCTCAAAACAAATGCCTTGCAGGCGGTTACTGAACATGAATCCTCAGTGGAAGCAGGTGGTTAAACATTACTAACCTAAAACTTTATTTATACTCCATGAAGATTTAATTCAAGCTGAAGTGGGTAATTTTTTTGAAGACGGAATAAACCCCGTCCTAACATGCAGAGGCAATTTTAAGTAAGTTGATTACCTGGTACACATTGCTAATTTGTTTGAGCAGCCCGGCACAGCGACATTGCCTAATCCAGTACCGTACGTTTATGTGTATGGATTCTGTTTATCTGACCAGTGAGAGTGTTTAAGAAACCTGTGTGAACACGGCAAATTTAGCAATTTCATTTGCCGCAAAAATTACACACTTCACCTTTAATTATGAAGCCATGTCATGCTAAAACTAAAAAAATATGACATGTTAAATACTCTTGCACCTTATTATAATTCATAGTCTTTCGTATCTGTAATCGTTGTACTTTGTTCCGTCTATTTATGCTTTTACATTACTACCATAAATTGAAACAAAGGTAGTCCTATGTACGTGCTTTACAAAGTATGTTACGTGTTTTTTGTCAAACCATACAATGGCAAACATATAATGAGATTATAACTATTATTTTATGAGCAGTTGAAAATGTATTAAACGTTTATGGAAATGCACCAGAGATTAAAGACATTTTTCCAATCAAATCCTGGATCTTTCTTGTGAAACTTTCTGCATAGTTGGGGTTGTGGGACTTCATGAGGCGTTTTTGAATGAGCTTTGATAAGGGGGGACATGCTTTATGACAGAACAGCGGCCCCACCCCCCAATCCCGATGGATTCTATTGTCGGTCAGTCCTGGCCTTGGTTCTGGAACAGGTCACATTCCAGCTGTTCTTTGGTGGGAAGTGTTGCGGCTAAGGGGGGTAGGGGGCCAGTCTGATCCCTTGTGTTGTGTCTAGGTCTGGGACTCTTTCCTCGGCTGCAGACCTTTCATGTGAGAACCTCCGCCTCCCCCCAGCCGCCCGGCCCTCTCATCTCCCCAGCTCCAACTCCAGCCAAGCTGTGACCCTGCATGGGAGGGGAGCCAGCACACACACCACTCTCTGTTTTAAAGGCACGGCTTTGAACTTTTGACTGGAGCTGGATGGGAGAGAGAGGGATAACACATGCTTTTTCCCTAGGGTGGGCCTCTGATGGCTGCTACCTCAGGCTGGCTGACAGGGCCTCATCCATGACCCCGTAAGAGGCTAATGAAAAGAATGAAAAGAGCGAGGGAGAGAATCAGAGATAGGATTGGCTTGGGGGTGGATGCTGGGAATGTAGAGTGGGGAAGTTTCATTAAAACTGTTGACAAGTGTCAAGTGAAGCACTCAGGCTCAAGTTCAATGGGCAAAAAAAGAAAGATCGTTGTTTTCTAGTTTGCTTAACCATTGGTTATAAATGCTGAATGTTCACTGAGCAACACTGTAAGTGCATGTATTTGAGGGAACAAGATGTATGTTTAAGAACTAGCCATTGAAAAGACTATCAGTTGGGCCCCCCTTAAAGCCGTGGGAGTTACAGCTATTGATAAGCATCTCCCTCTCAGAATAAGTTTAATATGACCTTTACATCACCAAACCAAACTCAAAGGCAAACAAGAGAGGATGGCACAGTATTTTTTCTCTCAGGGTGCTTTTGTATTCCTTAGATATATGCTGCAATGGTGATCAACCCAAAATGTCCTCCTGTATAACAGGAAGAGCAAGGTGCTATAGCAAGATCATAGATTAAATTCCCAGAGATCCTGAATATCCTGAATGCACTGTAAATTGCTATGCATAAGAGTTTAAACGCAGGTTATATAACATTTAAGAAACTATTAGCAACCGTTCAATGTGTTTTGTCAGTAGGAAAGACTTCCTTGTGAAATTTTCTTTCTAAAATTGACCATTTTAACCATAGTTTTCGACAAAATATCTTAGCTACTAGGTAAGGTTGCTAATTTTAAAACAGAATCCCCAGACAGTGTAAGAAGTAAACAAAATCCGTCCTTTTCTTTTCTAATTTTGCTGATTGTTTTATATATAATACCACTGTTTATGGTAGTGTGGCAGTAACTGTAGTAACTAGGGCCTATTGTTGCCATTGTCCATTTTGATTGTTTGGCAGATTCACTGACATCTACTGGTCAGCATTGGAAGTGATTACTTTTTAGAAAACTAGTGTCCAAAAGTTTGGGGTCAGTAATATTTTTTATTAAAGAAATTAATACTTTTATTCAGCAAGGACAAATTGAATTGATCAAAAGTTAATAGTAAAGACATTTATAAAATAGATTTCGGTTGCACTTTATTTTACAGTACGTGTACTTGCATGTACTTACAATGAACTTACCTAAGACAATACTGGGTAATATAAGGTAACTACATGGGTTACGGTTAGGTTTAGGAGTTTCAGGGTTAGTACCTAGTTATTACCCAGTTATTGTAATTACTATAAGTACATCGTATTAAGGCTGTACTAAATTATACAATCAATAAGATCAACGTTTTTACATTGCTTTAACTCATCAAAATAAGTTAAGCAATTATATATTATATAATACAAGATTCAACTAATTTTTTAAGTCTGATTAATGTAAATTAAGTTGAAATTACATAAACATCCAAGTTGATTGTAGCAACTTAAAAATTTAAGGCAGCAACTTTTTCTTTTCTTTTTTACAGGACTATAAAATAAAGTGCTAACAAGATTTCTATTTCAAATAAATGCTGCTTATTTTTATTTTTTATTCTTTTATTAACTTTTTATTCATCCTGAAAAATGTCTCACTTCCCATAAAACTATTAAGCAGGACATCTGTTTTCAACATCGATAATAGAGAGCTGCAGGGATAACATATTTTTATAGGCCAAAACCCGGAAATTAGTTAGCATTTTAGCATTTCCTGTTCCATCATCCCGAAGTGACGTCAATATATTTTTTTAATAGGATTTTGGTTAAAAGCCTGAAATAAGGTCTGTGGCGCAATATATATTCACGTTTTATTCTATGACATTAAAACACACCAGTAATACCCCAGTTTTAGTTTTTAAAAGTTTTTACTTGTCTTCTAAAAGCTAACCAGTTGCAGTGCCTTGTGTTTATACTCACGCTCTTGCAACATATTATAACTCAATGTTTCAGATAATTTCTTTTTTTATATGAAATGTTGAAGGTGATGGTCATGTCGTTGAAGTTGAGCGATGGTGGTGTAGTTTGTTCGTTTATATCCTAAGGTTATAGCTTTTATTTCTGGCAATATTTAGGCTTCAACATTCATAAAAAAGTTGTGTTCATTTGTTAAAATTATCTTAATGGAAAAAACGTGTAAGTATCATAAATGTTTGTTGATTACATGCAGAGCTTATTGTCTGCAATAATCCAAAAGTCAATGGAAAAATCTAAAATACGTCATCCCTGCAGCAGTCTATAATAAATGCTTCTTGAGCACAGAATCAGCATATATTAGAATGATTAATGAAGGATCATGTGACACTGAAGACAGAAGTAATGATGCTGAAAATTCTGAACAAGCTGTCCCCCTCGACATCTGTGGTGGGTTATTATGGTCTTCATTACAGTGGACTATCAGGTAAAATTTCAGTCGAAAGCATTTGGACCTTAAACTGATTTAGGCCTATCCGATGTTGGGATTTTTTGACATTAGGATGAGATTTGCAACGGCACCTATTTGAATCATCTTGACCCCTGCAGTCTCGCCTCGAAGGGCCTCATGCACTTAACAGAGTTCAAGTACTTCTGCTACAGATTTATCCTGCCTACTTATTCTTGGTGCCTCAGAAGTCACTCTCATGGAGGCACTTTTCTTTGGTGTCCTTTGATTTGCGTGCTCTGCTCTGACAGGGGAAATTGTTTCTTCTCGAAGTAAATTATGCAAATGAAATGTTTCATTCCATATGCAGAAGTGGGCGTGCATATGGCCCATTCATACCAGGAAGAGGTTCCCACAGCGATCAGGAGTCTAGTGACGTCCCGTATGGGTGGGAGTCCCCCCAACTGATGTACAGCATCAAAAAACAAGACCAGTTACTTTCAACTAAATGTATCTGACAGAGTACATTAACTTGCGATCTACCATTTTTCTTTTATTCATATACTTCTGTTAACATTTACTTATTTATTTATTTGAATAATCTATTCAATAACAGGTCTTGTTGTGCATTTTAAATAGTTAAAGTCCTCCTGTAGTCAATAATTTGGACCCTTAAAACTCATCTTTGATCACCAAAATTACATATTTAAACGTTTTTTTTTCGTGTGAATTTTTTTTCATGCCTTAATATAGCTTGAATGTAACTACACCCTTGCTTCATTTAGTATAGGCGGATTAATGAATATGCTAATTAGCCCCGCCTCTATTCCCTCGTACAGCCTCACAGATTCACTCGGCCAACTTACTAAGGTAAACGCTGCACAACGGCATCGCTCTTTACAACGTCAAACACATAACGGTAATTAATATGATTAGCCTTTTGCTTGACTATGTTAACAACAGCTATTGTTTTGCTAATGTTACACAAAATAGTTTCCCGTTCTCTATCTCAGTCTGCCTTCCAACAATAATCAGAAACGCTTTGAACAACTCAGAACGTCAGAAAGGAATATAGTTCATCATAACATTGTAATATAGCCTACATCATTCACCCGCTATATTGCTAAATCCCGATTTTTCATATCAACAAAAATATATACACTGGGATAACCTGGCTTCACTTGAGACTCCCCTGCTTCAGAGAATAGTTAATGATATGCTAAAGCCCACATCACGTGATTGGTTGCATGGTAGTTTGTGACGTCAGAAACCCCAGCGATTTCAAACCCCTCTTTTTCACTGCAGTTTTAAGGAGAAAATTCCCAGCAATGGTGTTGACTTATGAATTTGCACATGGTTTGTCTTAAAACATTTAAAACACCACATAGACATATAAACAACATTAGAAACTTGATATTCACCACAGGGGGACTTTAAAGTTTGTGTAAAAAATATTAATTCTTGACAGAACAAATAGGTCAAGCAAATATTTATTTGGTTGGTGGTTCATTCGTAGGCTACAGAGCCCCTAAGGGGCATGGTGATGAGAGAAATATATTTTAAATATATTTCAATGCGGTCTCTCATAAAAGTTTTGCGTACCCCCAAATTGCATTCAAAAGTATTGCGAGCAAACTTTTTTCGGGAGAACCCAAAACATTTGCGAAAAAACGCAAAAGCATTGCCATTGAATTGACAAGATTTTTTTTCCTACATCATGTGACTTTTAGAGCCTCATATATTCGTCAGTATTGGAATGGAAGTCAGTTCAGTTGCAATGCATGCATGCATTCAAACCATGTTCATTTTCATACCTGAGGTGTTGTGAGATCAGTTTTATAGTTTGTCCTGGGTAAAGTTATGCTTTAAATTACAGCTGATAGATCACTATAGGGTCACTGAATCCTCCACTGGAGGGAGCAATTGCACCAGTGCTAGTGTAATTTATATAAATGGCCGTGTCTGTAGCATTATATCCAGTAGGGTATTCTCATTAACTGTCATTGTACGTTAGTTACACTGTCATATGCTTTGACACAAATTATGCAGTGCATATTATCATATTGAGTTGACAGTGACACTACATGCAATCTTCATTTAAAAAAAAAAAAAAAAAAAGATTAAGTTGACGAATGAACAAATTAAGGTATGAGTGAATGATTCACGTTGTCACAATCAATGTCTTGCGAGTTTTTAAACCAATCTCGTGGGTGAGTGAGCAGAATAATGAGAAACGATGCTGCAGTCTTTTTTTTTTTTAGAAGAAGAATCCTCTGCTTCGGCGCTTAATTCATCAATAAGGAATAATTGATGTGCAAGCTTAATGGGTCAGTAGCTTCATTTAGAAAGCTGGCTGAAGTGGAAGGTTGGGAAATCTAGAGCATGATACACCTAATCTGATTCCTAAAATGAAATGGAACGTAATTGTAGAGTCTTAAACATATCTAATGTAGTATTGAGTCATATGACTGTGAATATCACCAAACCCAAAAATATTTCAAGATCACAATCCACCTCAAAATTAAAGTGAGAAATTATGTTTTGCTTAGAATAAAATGAGGTAGATTTTAAGGACCATTAAGGTTATTTCCATGAAAGCTCCTTCAGCATGTTAGTGTTTGTATGACATAAGCCAATACTCTGATCCAGCTTGTTTTCCATGAAATACAGATATTTTCTCCCGTTATAATGGCGGACAGATGGCGGGCAAACCTCTCATTGTAAATGGAGGATCTTCTCAGGCCGTCATCACATCCCTCCTCTATAATTACTTTTAGCCAGTAGCAAGTGAAGAAATAGACACGTACACTGCAATAACAAAAGTGAGGGAGTAATATAGTGCATGACCGAGTGCATAAATCAGCAGCATCATTGATTCGAATGGCAGAATGTGTGTCTGCTCGGCCTGGCATTGTTAGGCCGAAGTGAAGCCTGGCTTTACCGCTTAACACATAACTCTGACTTTTACCGACCACAGCAGCCATCGCGATCATAAATAACGCGTCTCTCCACACACACATTCAATATTATTTGCATTTGTCACAGCATGACACCGAGTCCATTCCCCTAAAAGTCATGGTTGGCTGTGCAAAACGAACTGACTGTCAGGTCTCACGGAGAGACGTTATTTATTGTGCGTGTAAAGGTGTGTTTTCCTTCCAGGGTAAAGCTCCAGGGAAGAGAAGAGAATAGAAGAGAGGGCTCCTTTTGGGTATGGAGCCGAAAAAGGAGTGAGAATGTTCTCAGAAGGAAATGACATCATAATGACTATAGTTGTTGCTCTGCATGTTTAGCTGCAATGTGCCTTACTGTAAGGGAGACCTTCACACAGCAGTCACCCACGAGCGTATTTATGATTGATATTGCTAGTAGCGGTTGACTAATAGGCATTTTGCATGTAAATGTATTTCAGCGGAGCCATTTCATGTTGCCGCAGAATCGTTACACGACTCATGGGGATTTTATCTCTATTTTCAGGGCCGTTCACAAGAAGGGTTAGCACTATAACTTAAAATATAACTATTAAGTTTTAATAAGCATTCTAATTTTATGAGAATAGTGCCACACTATAATAATAATGGCACAGAGGAACCAAATTATTGGAGCGATTTCAGAGCTGATGAATGATAAAAACATTGATAGCCAGCCAATTTATATAACTTGAGCATTTCGCCATGAAATCAAAATTGACCATTCTTGTTTTCTTTATGGAATGTTTCAGTATTTATTGTAAATGTTTACCAATGCACATCATTATTATTATTTTTAATCAAAATAACTTCCCCTAGCTTCCTCTTGTCTTCTCTTCTCTGATGATGTGTTTACTGACGTGAGGGCGGGATCAACCTGTCACTCACATGAGATCCACCAATAGGGCTGCAACAAACGATTATTTTGATAATCGATTAATCTAACGATTATTAGAACGATTAATCGACTAATCGTCGATTATTCCGCCTACTAATCAGTAAGTTTGGAACGATTATCCAGCTTTTTCAATTAGTTAAAACATTGAGTTATACATATTCTAACTAGGGGTGGAATGGTACACAGAAGTCACGGTTCGATTCATACCTCGGTTCAGACATCACGGTTCGGTACGGTTTCGGTACAATGGAGTAAAAAGGCAAAACAAAAATGCAGAAGGCATTTTCATAAATGTCTTAAGCCTTGTATTTTTCGAATAAGTTTTATTAATAAAGGCATAGAACCAGTTTATTTGTAATGCACTGACAATAGTTTTATTTACAAAAAGACCTTGCAATATGTTTGGTAATTGTACCTGAATTAATTTAAAATTAATTTGCTATATTTCAGATCAATATATTTGTTTTCCTTAATTTTAATTAACCCTAAATTTATTCTCATCTGAATTATAAATTATTGATTTCCGTATAAAATAAAAACACATTTGATTTTCTTTTTTAATCAATGTAGAATGTCTAACTTAAATTTAAACAGATTAGTGCTCCGAATCCGAGGACAAGAAATGAAAACCAATACGATATGATGAATCTCCAAAAGATGGAACCCACAGACTGTTTTGAAATGGGGTTGGATAAATGTTTTGCTTTTAAAACAGTGTGTGTGTGTGTGTGTGTGTGTTTGGTTGGGTGACAGTTGTAGGTTACAGTTTGACAAGAGTTTAGGGTGTGACAAAAGCACAATGTTGTGTTTTATTGCGAGTGTAGACAAATATAAGTAAACACTTCGCAGTTTGAATGATGTCCTATGAACAAAATGATGGAGTATGTTTTTTATGTTTCTCTCTCTCTCTCTCACACACACACAGTTCGATTGCGCCACCCGTGCCTCTCTCTCTCTCTCTCTCTCTCTCTCTCTCTCTCACTCACACACACACACACACACACACACACAACACAGTTCGATCGCGCCCGCGCCTCTCTCTCTCTTTCTCTCTCACACACAGTTCGATCGCGCCTCTCTCTCTCTCACACACACACACACAGTTCGATCGCGCCCGCGCCTCTCTCTCTCTCTCTCACACACAGTTCAATTGCGCCACCCGCGCCTCTCTCTCTCTCTCTCTCTCTCTCTCTCTCTCTCTCTCACTCACTCACACACACACACACACACAACACAACACAGTTCGATCGCGCCCGCGCCTCTCTCTCTCTTTCTCACACACAGTTCGATCGCGCCGCCCGCGCGCCTCTCTCTCTCTCTCTCTCTCTCTGTCCGATCGCGCCGCCCGCGCCTCTCTCTCTCTCTCTCTCTCTCTCTCTCTCTCTCGCGCGCGCGCGCACACACACAGACACACTCCAGCGTTGCAATCTTGACATCGCAGCCTGTTCATTATGTTGCGTTCACATCGTAGCGGTCAAATCGCGATATTGCAGGCCGTTACATCAGGTCACGTGAGATCAAACGACTACTCGACAACAAAGAAATTTGTCGACGATTTTTTATTGTCGACGTTGTCGACAATGTCGACTAATCGTTTCAGCCCTATCCACCAATAGCAAACCACAACCATCCAATCAATTCCCAATAGACAAATCAAGTCCCATGCTACTTTTTTTCCTGTTCAAGAATTCGGATTTCACTCATATATACGCCCACGTAACCACAGGGAAGAAAATAATATCACAACTTTCTTTTCATTCCGACTTAAAGCGGCAGATGACAACAGTGGCACACTTTGATAATAACAGAATGTTATTCATCCGTTGGTGTGGACGCTAATATAGTTATCATTATAGTTATCCGTCTACACCAGGCGCGAGTGACGTGGCAAAATCATAGATATCTATATAAAGGCTAGATGTCTTACGGCGGAGTCTCTATCGTCATCACCGGCGGCCATCTTGTCACAGGCAGGGTTTAATGTAAGGTGAGTTATCTGCACAAACACAAATACTCTTATCTCGCTGAGATCTGGACAGATTTACAAACGGTTTGGTTTCTTACTAACGTTATTAACGTGGCTATAATACTAGCATATAATGGATGTTTACATAATTAATACATAATTATCCATAAGTGTGCAGTGTCATAACTACATCTCTGACGTTTATAACGAACCAACCCGTTTGAAAATCGGTAGAAAATTGAGCAAGTTATGGTTATTTAAAAATTACATGCACCATAAACACAATGTTACGAGTGGGAGAGCAGCCTGTGACAAGATGGCCGCTAGGGTGCTGACGTCGACTACCATTGGCCAGCAGCGTGGACGAGACATCTAGCCTTTATATAGATATCTATGGCAAAAATAGAACCCATTATAATCAGTGATGATGATGTCTACACTGGATGCGGCACGACAAGACAAATTCCCGACCGTTAACCAATAATATAAATTATTTCTTAATGTTTATTTAGATCAGTGCCGTAAACTGATGCCCAATCTATTTCTGGCATAAACTACTTCTGACATGAAGAACAAATGGATTTCCTATAGTCGCTTTGTGTTGTCCAGTTATCTAGATGGCCTCAATGTGGAGTGAAAGAATGAATTGGCTATAATTTATTCACACCTCTACTATTGAATCCAACGTATCACCAGCGCTCGGATTCACTTCCATGGTGCTGTCAAGTACGACTTGCAGTCTGTGAGGTAAACTAAACGCTATTGGCTATTTGAAAAGGGGGAGGAGCCATTCAATATGTCCCGCCTCAGCTTCCTGTTTCAGTGGAAATTACTTCACCGCATCATACAAAGCTGCGCGCGTTCTACGTTCCGCTCCGTGTGCGAGCCTTTTAAAGTTTTTTAAACTACTGTGTCGTGAGTGCGGAAAGTGCACCGTAGAAATCGAGATTTCTAGACAAAAAAAAGAAAAAAGGCCATACAGTATATATACAGCAAAGATGTTTTGGGCCAATAACCTAACTTTTGTGAAACATTGCATCTTAGTTTAATTTACAGTTTTTTACAGTCGCTAGGACACATTTTTTCAATACTTAAGTCACTTTTTCAAACCTCTTCACACAGTTCTCCTAACCAACTTTCAGCTCGGCACAGCCGTTCATTTCACATTCAAAATGCACTAAAACTACCAAATCACTTCATACATATCTCAAATCAACACATTCTTCAATAACACTAGCAAAGGTTGACAGCTAACAAACACACTTTGTCACCCACAAAACAATAACATAAAAAACACTAACAACAGGTAACTTTATACAATGGTTTCCTATGTAAATGCTTTCTTTCTTCTACTTCTCTACTGTTTAGAATTCACTGCAATATATGTTACTAGAATGAATCAGACATCATGCAGTTATTATATTTTATGTTTTTGGAGTAATTCCAAAGTACAAAAATTTGTATACACACCATCCACCGATACAGATACAATAGGAATCAGCTGTGGTTGGTCCAATTGTTTTTAAAACCATTTAATTTTTAGATTCTAAATATATTTCATTACAATATTACTGTAGAAATGTGGCAAAATGCTGTCTCATTCAGTTTTGTATTATGTTATTGTTTTGAACTTAAGTTGAACAGTTTTGAAATCAGTATGTAAGCATGTGCACATTGGCCTGTCGGTACACAGAGTTTTGGCGGTTGTTGTGTCGAAGTGAGAAAAGAATTAATGTAATTTGAAAGATGTAGTCATTGAATGCATTTTGTGCCAAAGCACTGATAAATGATCCACAGTTTAGCCCATATACTTCTGTTGTGCTCACTGTGTGAAGAGTTTTGAAAAAGTGACCTAAGTATTGAGAAATGTGCCCTAGCGACTGTAAAAACTGTAATAAATATGTTTCCTTATTGGTAGCATTTTGTTTCCTCTTTTGGCTGTAGTGGTGGCGTTTACATTTGGGTGTTTACATATTCGGAATTGTTCAGATTGTTGTGATTATTTGAAAATGTTCTTTTGGAATTTTCATTAAGAACTCTATTTAACAGAGAAAGAAGAAATTTTGTGCTAAATATGTATGAATGAACTTTTCTTAGCCACCCACCAAAAAATGTTTGGTGGAGTTTGAGGAAGGATCATTCTGAGGGTGTTCTGATCCACCAGACGCTGAACAAAAGGCAATTCTGTGGAGTGGTGTTAGCTCTACACCCCCATGTGAATTACTGCGCCTGTCCTCTGTCCTTTTGTATTCAAGCTGAGAACAGAAAGTCGTAAATTCGGTGAATTTATAGCATTCAATTAAACAGGGAAAGGTGGGAAATGCTTTATAGACTGACAAAATTGAAAAAGCTCGCTGCAACAGAATTTAAATGTTTAAACAGAATTAGAATTTAAATGTAAAAACAAGATGAGACAAAAACCTCTATTTGTGTCTTTTTCGGTAAAAATGCATCCCTAAAACAAGATAAATTTAAGGAGTGAAATTGTGTCGCCCTATTAATGTAAATATTAAATTCTGTGGCTTGAAACAAGAAGTATAAATTGCCAATGGGTAAAGAAAATATTCAATTATTCTAACGATATATTCTATGAAAAAAATATCATATGCAGTTTTGCTTCACAAGAAACTATATCTTGTTTTAATGATGTTTAAATAGTTTTACTGGAAAACAAGAGAAATACTTTAGGGAAATCAGTTTTTAGTCTGTGCAGTAGCCTATATATAAAACCTCAGCAAAAGAAGAGAGATAAAGGGGGTATCTTTCTTGTGTTCAGGAAACAAACAGAGGTCTTATTGAGCTCGTATTTAAGAAATCACATAGAGAGGCAACAGTTGAATAATAAGGAGAAAATGTAAAGATTTTGCACTTAAATTGGTTGTCATTATTGCTCACATGCTGAATGAATAGTTTTCTGTGATTGGTCTTGTCAACGAAGCTGTAATTAGCACAATGATGAGCAAGTTGTTTAAGACAAACCACAGTGCTGTGACATGCAGTAGATTTGTATTTTTACCCTGTTCAGGAAGCCAAGGCATGTATTTATCACGGCACACTCAGACATCTGCAGAAAATGCAGCTATCTCATTCAAACCATGTCTACCCACTGGAGGAACAGCTAAATATTCATGGCGTTTTATTGTTTATATGTGGCAGCAGTGCGCTTTAGATAAGATAAGAGTGTGTATGTGAACAAGAGAGAGAAGAGAAAAAGAAAAGAACACAATGCCATTACATTTTTCAAGGGGTTTTAACAGTTTCCAATGTTAAAAATAACTGTATTATTTATTTGTACAATTTTGTTCTTTATTTTACTTTAGATGGATGTCATAGGGAAGGAAAATCAGCCAAGAAGCCATGGGAACTCTTACAGTACTTTTTTAATATAAACTATAAGCTATCATAATAATTTATAAATTGAATGCATCCCCGCAACCCACCAGAGGATAACCGACTTGGAGAATATTTAATATTTAATATTAAATAATATTATTATTTAAATGCTTTGCACTTTCACACATTCTGGATGTGTGTGTGTGTGTGTGTTTATCTGTATTGCTTTGTTTGCTTAATAAAAATAAAATAAATTAAAATTATAAGCAAAATTTATTTAATTTATTTTATTAAAAAAATTATACAAAAATCTATTTAATCTGATTGCATAACTATCGTTTTATTTATTTGAATATGTTGTGCATAGATGGACTGCTTTAAGTCGCAGAAAAGTGGTTTTCAATTCTGGCGTCATAGTGTTTTAAATATCCACAAGTGCTGATGTCCACGAGTATATATGAGCGGTGGCTGGGTGCCAGTGCCCGGACGGGTCAGTATAGGAGTCCTTGCTGTGTTGTCAGTGCAGAGAAATGCGTGGAACGTGCGTACAGAGTGTTCCCTGGCAGCACCCGCACATTCTGGGCTGTGCGGGGCGAGGCAGCTGGGACTATTATTAGGCCTTGAGTAAACCTGATGCACCCCTGGCCATGTTTGGTACCACAGGACCGCCGATGCTAGACAGTGTGCTGCGTTTCTCCATCGACCACGGAGGTGAGGACACTCATGGAGCTGGAGGTTTATGATATGATATAAACTGCTGAACATAATTTTCAATGTTTTGCATTGATTTGTTTAGTTTATTACACTTGAATGTAATAAACTGTAAAAGAAAACTTTTTTGAAGTTGTAAATAAAGATTATACTAAACTAAATACTATTTCAGTTTTTCCGACTTCAAAATAATGTCATGTTTAATTAAATGCGTTAATTGGTGTTTCTTTATAGGTGTTTGTGGAATTGAGCAATTTCTGTGTGAAAATTGTTGCTATGCATTTTTTTCAGTATAGTTTTGCAAATGGTAGCCTACAGTTTTTAATTGAACTCAACACAACAATTGTTTCAAGTGGTTTCCCCAAATTCAACTGAAAATGCAACTTTTAATGACTTCTGCGAGTCTCAAAATTATTCTGTATATGCAAATAAACCTGATTTGCAATGGGGGATGAATAATTTTGACTACAACTGTATCATGTCAGGACCTCACTCAGTCCATTGGTCCCTTATCGGAGACAAACATGGATAAACATGTGACTATTGTTGTTTGTTCTAGAAACTATAGCCATTTCACATTAATTTTATTCATCGATGCATTACTCCTCATTTAGCAGATGCTTGCATATCTAGAGTGATTTACAGTAACTTTATAACAGGTACAATCCCCTTAAAGGATTAGTTCACTTTAAAAAAAAAACTTTTGCTGATAATTTACTCACCCCCATGTCACCCAAGATGTCCATGTCTTTCTTTCTTCAGTCGAAAAGAAATTAAGGCTTTGAAAACACTCCATATTTTTCTCCATATAATGGACTTCAATGGGACCCAAACGGTTCAAGGTTCAAATGACAGTTTCAGTGCAGCTTCAAAGGGCTTTAAACGATACCAGACGATGAATAAGGTCTTATCTAGCGAAACGATCAGTCATTTAAAACATAAATAAAAAAGTTTAAGTTTTATAAGCACAAATGCTCGCCTTGCGCGTTCGTGACGTCACGTAATACGCAATTACATTGAAAAGGTCACGCTTCTGTCCTGACGATTTTTCTTTTATTTTCTTTTAGCCTTTTTAATATTAAAACACCCAGGATACGCACACGAAATGGCCATTTTAAACGATAAACTGACACAAAGACATTTGAATATGTGTATATGGTCCTCCTTCCTCACATTTGTAAACACCGACTCGGTACTTCTGCCTACGCGTGCCGTGACCTTTTCAACGTAATTGCGTATTACATGACGTCACGAACGCGCATCACAGAACAGAGCAAGGCGAGCATTTGTGCTTATAAAACTTAAACTTTTTGATTTATTTTTTAAATGACGATCGTTTCGCTAGATAAGACCTTATTCATCGTCTGGTATCGTTTAAAGCCCTTTGAAGCTGCACTGAAACTGTCATTTGGACCTTGAACCGTTTGGGGTCCATCGAAGTCCATTATATGGAGAAAAATCCTGGAATCTTTTCATCAAAAACCAACGATTTCTTTTCGACTGAAGAAAGAAAGACATGGACATCTTGGATGACATGGGGGTGAGTAAATTATCAGCAAAAGTTTTTTTTAAAGTGAACTAATCCTTTAAAGCAACCTAAGAGTTGCAGTGAAAATGTGCAGCTCATCAGTCACCTGTTTTGGGTTACAGGCTAAATGGTTTGCACCTGCAATGTTTGGGTTATCAAACCAGATCTTTCATCATTAAGCCAACATAACCTAATTTACCCAATCACTATGGCCCTGTTTACACCTGGTCTCTTTTGTCCACTTTCAACCACTTCTGTCCTGATTTCTTCGAGGGGAGGGTCTATGGGTGGGTAAATGCATGGCCTTTTTCAGGTCATGCAATCTAATGGACACAATAAGTTTGCGCGATTGACATATGAACGTGGCCGGAGATGACGGGAAAAAATATAGAGATAGCAGGTGTAAACAGGGCCTATAGTGTCTCAATGAACAAGTGGTTTGACTTTACATTTTCAAAAGAAATTATTTTTAGATCATTTATTTTAGCCCATAAAACAGCAGTACAAATTAATTAATGTAATCTTCATTCTCCTATTCAAAACCAGCTCAAAAATACACAAGCCAAAACATCTAAACCACACCTAATTAGCCTAGTTCTCTAGCACATGGATCTTACAATATGCAGTTATATAAAGCAAAGCTGACCATATAGCATACAATCTACACTCAGACACAAAATTAGCCATATGAAGCATTTCACTTTTCTAACTTTAGTTAGTGTGTAATGTTGCTGTTTGAGCATAAACAACATCTGCAAAGTAACAACGCTCAAAGTTCAAAGAAAAGGGCGATATTTTCTTTTACAGAAATCGCTTTTTAAGGACTACAGCTGGTAGGGACTACACAACATTCCTCCCGGTTTAGTGACAACACGAGCCCTAAAATTTGCATAAACCCCGCCCCAGAGGAAGAGTTGTTGTAGTAGAGCACATTTGTGAGTCTGCTCAAACTCAAACACAATTTAGAGATTGTCATGACTGAATATGCTAATCAATGAATAGAAGATAGTTAACTCCTCTTCAGCTTCATAAATTCACCAACTAACCATTCAGAAACGGCCTGTTGCATTCTAAATGTTGTCACTTCTTCTTGAGGCTCTCCATATTTGTCCGACTCCGGTTTGAACATAAAAGGCAGAAGACTTTCTTACATTTTAGTGTGTGTCTGCAAGCTGCACACGAGCTCTTGAAGCTCCGCCCTCAGTGCTGCGTAGCAACTCATTTGCATTTAAAGGGACACACACAAAATGAGGCGCTTTTGCTCACCCTCAAAAAGGGACAATTTTAAAGGAGAACTCCGGTCAATTTTAACATTGAGATGATTTTTTTGTACATTTGGAGTGCTGTCAGTACAGAGAACAACGTCAAAAATCGGCGTTGCCTACACCGTGTTATCGTCTTTTTAAAATGTTCACCCTGTTGACTTCAATGGGGCAAGTTTTAAACCTGCTTTTAGCCTCTTAACATCCTTGATATGTCATTACAAGTGCACAGCCATGTGAGTGGTGTTATTAAGAGTGAACACGGTCAATCTGACTGCAGTAGATGTGAAAGATATTAATAAAAATGATGTTAATTCAGCCAGCTCACATACCTGTATTTATTTCCTGTTTTCGGTCGAAGTCCACAGTAGTCGATTGTGGAGTTCGCGTGCGCGAAAAAGGAGCTCAATGTTAAAATTGACCGGAGTTCTCCTTTAACATGCTATAAAAAAATTATCTGTGGGGTATTTTGAGATAAAACTACACACTCTGGGGACATCAGAGACTAATTTTACATTTTGTAGAAAGGGGCATTATACCACCCTTTTAAAGGTACACTAATTGTATGTAACCTCTTAAGGCCAGTTTACACCAAGGGGGAATATATAATGATAAGGATATCTAAAAATCGCTTTAAATATAAAAGAATAGTAGAGTCCACACCACAACTATAATGATAACGGGACAGAGAAGCATATGTTGGAATCAATTTCAGAACGTTATTTTTTTCAGCTGATGAATGATAAAAACATTGGCAGCCAATCATAATCCTTTCTATGGAAGCTTGAATAAACTTATAGCTTGTTACAGAAGAAAACGATTTAAAAGATAATTGCTACTTTTTTTCTCACAATATTTAAAGATTTTTTCCTCATTTTTTATTTCGCAATTCTGACATTTTTCTCACATTTACGAGTTTGTATCTCACAATTCTGATCTTTTTTCTTGCAAATCTGACTTTTTTCTCTCTCACAATTGCGAGTTTATATCTTGCAATTCTGACTTTCTCACAATTCTGACTTTATTCTCACAATTCTGACTTTTTTCTCGCAATTGTGAGTTTATTTAGCTCAATTCTGACTTTTTTCTTTCAATTCTGACTTTATTCTCACAATATTCCGCAATTCTGACTTTTTTTCTTATATATAAATATATATAAAATATATAAAATCACAATTGCACGAAAAAAAAGTGAATTACGAGAAACAAAGTAAATCGCGAGGAAAAAAGTCAGAATCGCAAGTTTTTTATCTTGCAATTGTGAGTTTATATAACGCAATTCTGAAAAAAAGTCAGAATTGCGAGATGTAAACTCGCAATTGCAAGAAAAAAATCTGAATTGTGAGATAAAAAGTAGCAATTAATTTTTTTTATTCAGTGGTGGAAAGAAGCTTCCATACATTTCTGCTTTAAAGAGCTCAATCATTTAAAGCGACAGATGACACAACTGCAGCGCGTGCTTATAATAAAAAGGATGATATCGTACACGCTATATTGTTATAGTTATCTTTCTTGGTGTGAACGGGCTTTAAAAAATGTTTTACTGTTGACAAAAATGATAAAACTATGCTCATATGAAATACAGTCATATCATGGTCTAAGCTGTCACTTTTCCTTTTGGCAGAGAGCCGGACAGCTGCAGATATTTGGAGATCTAAGCAATTCTTGCCACTTGCCATTTCAAGTAAAGGATTTGGAGGTTGACTGGTGTTCTTTTATATGCTAATGACATTAATAAGGGGACGTTTACAAGGCAGAGATCTGAAACTAATCAGCTGCACATAATTTCAATTTTATTTCGATTTAATAGATTTCACATCTGGAAGAGAGTTATATGTTTCTCTGAATCACACGTACACACATTGATGTGAAATGATCTTTGATCAAATGCAGGATGATTTCTATGCAACATTTTATAAATGATGACCCTTGGTATCAAGAAATACTTCATTGAATTTTGCTTTGCTGGCAGTGGAAAAACAACTCTGAGGAGAGATGTGCACTTCCCATTCCACTCCAGTCTGCTCCAGTGTGTGTGCACATGCATGATGACATCACACCACGTCACATGCCACATTCTCCCTGCAGGCCGATTGCTCCATGCATTAATCTCATAGTTAAAAGACAAACAGATTAAAGTGGAGCTGGAGGTTTGAGCTTTTGAGAGGATCCTAGGACAATATCCTGTTCCGATGAATCTGAAAGGATAAGTATCCCGGAGAATCACACTACACGTTGGCACGCAACATACCAGCCATCTGTCATGAAGAGCACCTCCGTGGCCTTGCATATTACCACGTACATTCTCTCTGTTTTTCATTTCAGAGCCGCCTGAGGGGAAATGAAAGAGGGTCCAAAAAGGACAAGCTGTTCCTGGGACAGGAATTAGAGACGCCACACAGTGAAAAAGTGCCATATGTGCAGATTTCAGGTCCCGCACATGGACAAAAAAAATGTATACATTAAAAAGACAAAAAAATAAATAAAAACAGACAAATGCCAAAATTCATAAAACCAATTAATTTTCTTTTACCCTGCAAAGTTTTGTTAATGTTTAATGTTAAGGTTTTAACAGATGAATTTGCAGAAAACAAAGTTGGATTAAATTCATGACCCCGGACCTCAACAGAGAAAGATATGGGAAGCATTAGGCTATCTCCTTCCTTTTAAATGTCAATAAATAAGTCTATATCTTGATCTTTGCTGCAAATAATATTCTAAATCGGGTGATTATAAATTTTATCAGATTTAAATGATTGGTTATATTTTGCAATAGATTGCAACAGTCGGGTTCTGGAAGTAAAAACTCATTTTCTTCATAAGGATATTGATTTTTAACGATAACTTATAAACCTTTAAAGACAGCCTTACTGTGAGCTACAAGGTTGTTAATCGATGGTATTTGCTTCTGCTGAAGCCGTCAGCCTGCATTATTTCAGCTTATTTAAAAAATAATCTCGTTATAATAATCAGCAAAAGATCTCGTTAGCTCCGCCCACTCCCATAAAGCAATGCAAATTATGTAATCTCAATGGCTGCATCCGAAATCGCATACTTCCCTACTATATAGTATGTTATAAAAGAAGTATATCTGAATTCACAGTACTCATAAAAAGTAGGAAAAAAATACCCGGATGACCTACTTCCAGTGAGATTCTGAGGTGTGCATACAATGGACACTTTACTATTCCATGAGGCCACAGGAGAGGATTTATGAATGGCAGTGAGGTGATGTAACCTGACGCTGATAGGTCATGTGATAATGACAAGATGGCGGATGTAGCACATCCAGATTATATTCATACTACACACATTCATATTATACTTACATACTCATACTTACATACTTATATAACATATTCAAAATAAGTACCTACTCAAGAGCCTATGCGATTTTGTACGCAGCCTCTATGCTCTCAAAATACTGAAATGTTTGTATGTGCATATTTTTCAATAAACGTGCAATATATTTTTATACATAATCAGCGTTCGTTAATGATTAGTTTCATATTCCTCCATTTTTCATTTGATTACGCTGTTCGCAATGCTTCATCGGATTGTAGTTCTTCCCCTCACTAAAACCTTGAAGAACACAGTCTTGTACCTTAGTCTTTTTGTCAGATTTTCAAAAACTTTTTTGCTTCAAATCAAGGTTTGTAATGATTCACCTCACAGCTGATTGTCTTGGTGCATGGCTTATAAAGACTATTTTAAAATCCTTATGGGACATTTTTATTTTAAAAAATACTTCTGGAACCAACGCCACTGAAAAAGTGGGCGGGCTTAATGCATTAATTAACATTAACAATAGAGTGGTGCAGCCCGGTATGACTAAATCTGTAGGCCAAAACACTGAAACGAGTTAGCATTTTAGCACTTCCGGTTCCATCGTCCCGAAGTCAATGGTTGTTGTTTTTTTATAGGATTTTGGTAAAATGGCTAACGTAAGATCTGTGGTGAACAAGTAGGGCTGGGCGATATATCGATATAAAAGATATATCGATATATTTTTTAATGCGATATTGAATTAGACCATATCGCATATATCGATATAGTTCAAATTTGCGCCGTGATCCTTGCTCCAGCTGCTGACTGCTTTTGAAGAAATAGTATCGTGCATTCTATCAGTTGCAGTTCTGGCGCTTCCGTCTCAACAGCCTAGTGTACAATGCGACAAATACTCGCTTATATAAATACTTAATCAAATGTTAACGCTGAGGAATGGGAGACTGCAGGTCACAAAAGTTCATTATTTGCATGTGCTTTAAAAGCCTTGCTGGTTAAACATGTCATTCGATGATGCGCACATGCACTAAAAGCCTGTCTAACAGCGCCTGGTTACTGGACTAAGTTATCTTTCGAGTCTTATTGCGCAAATACTGTCAAATACACACAATGTTTACATAAATAAAGTTAGTTATGTCTAAACTGAAAGCAAACCGAGAAAATGTAGAGAAATCTGCGTGTGTATTAGACACGGCGCGTGCAGGTCTTAAAGAGACAGTAACTGTAGCCCTAATAGTAAACATGCTGCCGCTTCTCCTTAAAGGGATAGTTCACCCCCAAAAAATAATTCTGTCATTATTTACTCACTGTAATGTTGTTCCAAACATGTATTAATTTATTTCTTGTGCTGAACACAAAATAAGATATTTTGAAGAATGTGGGTAACCAGACAGTGGCTGGTCCCCATTGACTTCCATAGGGAAAAAATATACTGTGAAAGTCACTGGGGTACATCAACTGTTTGGTTACCTACATTCTTCCAAATAACTTCAACAGAGGAAAGAAACTTATTCAGGTTTAAAACAACTTGAGAGAGTAAATGATGACAATTTATATTTTTGGGAGAACTATCCATTTAATGTTAATAAAACAACAAAACAGAGGAAATCACTCACTGCTCTTGATGGAGAACTTTAACAGTAGTTTTAATAAGAATCAATGTATAATTTATACAGTGAAGTCCATATTTGGCTTTGAACATTTGTTCTCACTTTGCGAGAAAAATATCGGAATATATATCGTATATCGATATTCAGCCTAAATATATCGGGATATGACTTTTGGTCCATATCGCCCAGCCCTATGAACAAGTTCAAGACATTTTCACGTTTTATTATACGACACAAAATACAGCAGTATTACCCCATTCATGATGTCTTAATAAGGCGGTTGCTAACAAGTGGGTAAATGGGACTACAGAGGCTGTCGAGGAGATTAAACGCCATTACGCCGTTATCAGCCTTTATAGTTGTGCTGTTATAAATTATTCTAACTCAAACTTTCTTGGAAAATGTTTTTAGATAAAAACTAAAAGAGTTGTCAGAAGATTAGTAATGGTGATGTTGAAGTTGTGGCACCGTGGTGTAGTTTGGTTATACTGTAGCCTACTTTTAACTTTTTACTTCTGATGACTGCATTTAGGCTTCAAAATTCATAAAAGTTGTGTTCATCTGTGAAAATGATCTTGATGGACAAAATGTGTACGTAAAATCAACTTTTGTTGATCCAAAAGCCTATGAGAAAATCCTATTGGGTTTTTGTTGAAGGAACCAGCGTGATGCCAACATACCTGAGTCACTCTATTTGTTTTTATTTAATAATCTTTGTTAACATAAGTTAACAAAAATACAACTGTTCATTGCATGTCAGCTCAGGACTACGGTGGCCCAGTAGTGCACAACACAACGAAATTTAAAAAGCAAACATAAGTTCACAACACAACGAAATGAATCCACAACACAACGGAAACGAGCCACAAGACAAAATTATCCCTAAGGGAACGTCTGGCATATCCACCAAGTGGTTAAAACGCAGGCTATAATTTATTATAATATAAATTGATAAATAAAAATAAAAACCATTTGGTAAATACTAAAAAGTTAATTTTAGTAATAGGGTCGCATAGTCAACGCGAGCAATGTAAGCAAGCTACGAAATTGCATTTCACGGGCGATGCGTGAAATTGCAATACACCGATCACGCAACAGGGGGTAGTAGATCGGGTGATATTAGTAGAGTGATATTCAGATCAAAACGGCAATTGAAGAGGAGTGCATATTGCTGATTTTACATCGGCGGCAACAAAGGCAGCGCAGAGATAGGCAGTGGTATGTTCACCCTTTAAACCGAAGAAGAGATCAGGATGGGGAGTTTGTGTCTCTGGTGCTTCCCATGTGAAGCCTGGACGAGGAGAGACATTTACAGTGCTTTAAGCCTGTTTTATGTTTCTGCGTCGAATCGACGGCGTACCCCGCAGACCCCTCTGCGTCGCCGCAAACCCCTCTCCAACCCCTCCGCCGTAGCTCGACATGCACCTCCAAAAAATTGTAACTAGGCCTATGCGTCGAGGCGACGCAGACCGCAAGGGCTGTGATTGGTCAGATTCAACGCGATGCAACGCAACCTGACGCAGAACCATAAAACAGCCACAACGCCGTAGGAGTGACGGCGTAGCTACGCCGTGGAGTTGACGCAGAGGCATAATGGGGCCTTTAGGATGTCGGCGCCGATGATCTGTCATATAAATGCGGTTGTACACGTATAAGCTCACATCATTTTTCCTCCTCGCCCGCCATTGTATTCAAACCTTCTTCTGTAAACATAACATACTTGAATGGATGTACAATACTTGCAATGTCGCCCCCACCAACAACGCATAGTATTGCGTGCATCGGTGCGTCGCGTATCAAAAACTTGGACGACACATTTGGCTACGCATCGACGCATAATGGCGGCCGAAGCGTAGAATTGCGGGCGCGTATGCGTACCGATGCATTGACTATGTAACGGCCCATAATTCTGAATTTTCTTTGTGACAGACAGATAATCATTTTCAAACAAACCGTTAACCTAAAGACGTTTTATTAGCCGTGTGCAAATGTAATCCTTGGTTATCTTGTTTCACACTGTGGCTTAGTTATTCACACTAGGCCTACACCTTTGTTCCATCAATTTGCCAAAATACGATAGGGTACACTACTCAGGACAGGAGGAGAGGATTTGCTGAACACATGCAGCCGTCCAAACGCAGCTCAAAAATAGCATTGCATTTATTTGAAGTGTTCGTCTTGGACCCCGCCAGAACCATTAAGACTATCAGACTCCAATTACAGGGCAAGTTTCCATAACAAGCACACATACAAGACATATTCACCCAGCTGAAGCTTTTCTCTGCAGAGTTGCGTCACCATGACAACACCATGACATGTTGCGCCAACATTTGATTTCATTACTTCTGATTTCTCCAGTCAGTAAGTGTAAACTCGGGTCAGGTTTGCACTTAGCAAGCGGTATCCGTGAAAGCTCATTAGCGACGTGTTTTACCAAACTTGAGAGGTATGGCAGAGAGCAGCTGTTTGAATCCTGCTGTGTAATGAATACCAGGAAAAGTGACACGCACCCATGTAAAACATCTTTCTGGAGCTGCGTGACAAGTCATTTTCTCTGCTGTTCATTGCGATCAAATGAATATCATATTTTATAATTGATTGCTGCTTTACACGTGGGTGGTGTAGTGCCCTTGACTCATCTTAGTATTCTGCCGTTTTCCCTTATAGGCTACTCATTTCCTAAATATTGTGTTTTATGCTATACTTTAATCAAGTAAGTTACCGAACTATAACTACTAACGTGTACGCTATTCTCAAGCCATAAGATAGCTTTGCGTGAGAAACAGACCAAACTTTTTATCAGTCAATGAAATACATTTCAGGGTCAAATGAAATTGGCCACATATCTGATGTCATCTCAGGATTTATCATTTTAAAGGCCCACTGAAGTGCTTCGGAACGCGTAGCTTTGTATGATGCGATGACGTAATTTCCACTGAAACAGTGAATAAATTCTAGCCATCGCATTTTTAAGCAACGTAGTACAGTTGGAAAATGGAATAAAACTCGAGCATTTGAGCAACTGAACACACATCTTGCTCCGTGATGTGTCAACGGTCGCTTGGCCAGGTGGTATTTATAGCATAGGGGGCGGGACGATTTAGATTCTAAAGAGCGTTTGACTGGACAGAAGATGTGATGAGAAGCTGAAGTCCAGCAGTGATGTCATACAAATCTGTGATTCATTTTAACATAAGTTTTTAACTGTACGTTTTGAATGCTTTTATCTCCTAAATGTGAACTTTGTCATTGTTTTTGGAACGCAAACTCATAACCTTAAAGGAGAACTCCGGTCAATTTTAACATTGAGCTCATTTTTTTGTACATTTGGAGTGCTGTCAGTACAGACAAAAACGACAAAAATCGGTGTTTCCTACACCGTGTTATCCTCTTTTTAAAATTCGCACCCTGTTGACTTCAATGGGGCAAGTTCTAAACCTGCGTTTAGCCTGCTTTAACATCCTTGATTTGTCATTACAAGTGCACAGCCATGTGAGTGGTGTTATTAAGAGTGACCACGGTCAATCTGACTGCAGTTGATGTGAAAGATATTAATAAAAATGATGTTAATTGAATTCAGACAGCTCACATACCTGTGTTTACGTCCTGTTTCCGTTCGAAGACCACAGTTGTCGATTGTCGAGTTTGCGCGCGCGATCATTGGTAACTAAGCAACAGTGGAGACTCAGACTGTCAGCTGTCAACAGATGATGGTGCTGTGTGGTGTTCTGAGAATATCAGCTCAAATGGATAGTTCATCCGAATCAGATGTTGAACACACGGAGGAGTTTTTTTGAGAATTTTTTTTAAGTACAGTATTTTTTAAGAATTGCTTAGTTACCAATGATCGCGCGCGCGCGAACTCGACAATCGACAACTGTGGACTTCGAACGGAAACAGGACGTAAACACAGGTATGTGAGCTGTCTGAATTCAATTAACATCATTTTTATTAATATCTTTCACATCAACTGCAGTCAGATTGACCGTGGTCACTCTTAATAACACCACTCACATGGCTGTGAACTTGTAATGACAAATCAAGGATGTTAAAGCAGGCTAAAAGCAGGTTTAGAACTTGCCCCATTGAAGTCAACAGGGTGCGAATTTTAAAAAGAGGATAACACGGTGTAGGCAACACCGATTTTTGTCGTTTTTGTCTGTACTGACAGCACTCCAAATGTAAAAAAAAAATGAGCTCAATGTTAAAATTGACCGGAGTTCTCCTTTAATGCTAACATATTCATACTAAAACTGTTGATTTCAGGGGGCCTTTAAAGGTAGGGTAGGCAATATATTTTTTTATATATATAAACACTTGGTTATACTGGTTGAAACTCTCTTCACATCCTGATAGCAATCAATAATATAAGTGGTCTAAACATTAAAACATGCACATATATCTTCTGTGGAAGTCTCAAGACCAAAAAATCTTCATCCAATCATTGCATTCGGTCCGATAGGATGTCTTACTTGTCTTTCAACATATTTCCATACCTCTGTCCACCTGCTCGCACAGACATTTGCGTGTTTCATGAGGCTAAGCAGAATTGTAGACCTTTTACAGTTCCTCCTGTACCAAAACAACAAGCTTATGCTACGTTCACGTCATAACTACCGTAATTACGAGATGGCAACCCGTGATGTTCCACCTGGAGCTGTTCATGTCTTCAGACTCGGATTTATGCGTTTCGATATCAACACTTTCAACACCGAAATGAATCTGCAGCAGTCAGGTGGTACAACTGTAAGTTGTTTACATTCATAACCATTGTAATATTATGTGTTTTGAGACATGAGAAAATGTAATGCCGTCTCTTGTGACGCTTTGCAGACTCTGCTCTGACTGTATGCGTTCATGTGTTTTGAAGGAGGTGTGGCTTTGGAGACGCTCTGAAAGGAGGGTGGGATCTTGTGTTTTCAAAGCTAGCTTGCTATTGCTAGCCTCTCCGAAATTGCTTACCCTAAAATCTCATGTGTTCAGGAGATGGTGCACATGTAATTAATTTGCTTTTTTGTGAACAACTTAAAATAATCAACAAAATTGTCAGTGTCACATGATCTGTCCAAAATCATTCTAATATGGTGCTTTGATGCTCAAGAAATATTTCTTATAAATATCACATTTGAAAACAGTTGAGCTGCTTAATATTTTTGTGGAAATGCGGTGATAATTTTTCAGGAGTTTTTGATGGATAAGTTCACAAAGAACAGCATTTATTAAAGTATTAATTTCTCTCTTATTTTAATCTTCCCACAAAAATGTTGAATGTTATCATTGTTTCCACAGTAATGTATAATTGTTTTCAACAATGATAATAAGTCATTTATTTGTAATACCGTGCTGAATAACAACAGAACTCAAAATGTTAAAGCAACCAGGTTACTTTAAGTTAAACCAACACTAGTTTTTTTACAGTGCAGGAACATGTATTAAGTAAATGGGTTTAATTCAGATTACCCAACTGATGACTTCATTTTGACTTTTGAACATCCAATGCATGATCACGTTTGTGCCTTTTGCCAATGCACAAATGAACCCTTATCAACAGGTTTCTCTCTGTCACTGTGTGTTTCAGATCCATCGAAATGCGATGCAGAGATAACCACACACTGCCTTGACAATGCCTGCTTGTTTGCTTTGAGTGTTGGGCTGTTTGCCTGCAGGACCTCTGGATCTGACCTCACCCTTCACACACACACACACACACACACACACACAAGCACATCACACAATGTCAATGGCCCGTATGCAAGTGGGCTGCCACAGAGGAAGGGTTGCCTTTGTCAACTCATTTCCAGAACAGACCTCATTTTAGTAGGTTTTGTGTACGAGTGTACAGAACAAACTGTTATGGCTCATCTAGCAGACAGTTCTTTGCTTACCAGAAAAGGTCTGCAAGTCTCTATAATGTTCTGGTCTTTAGATATGAAGATATGTTACACCATTTTATTGTCCACCAGGCAGAAATGCAGAGAGAGAAAGTGTTTCATATTTTTTCTCTCTCTCTCTCACACTTTTTGATCAGGGCTATAATCATTATAAGTAATACCTACAATGTCCATAAAAAAAATATCATGCTGTAGACCTAAAGCAGAAGCACTATTCATTTTACATTTTTATAGTCTATTGTTTTCACATTTTGAATACAACTAACAGCCAATGTCTTTGTGGAAAAAAGTGTTAAATAACAGAATAATAAAAATCCTATTTATATTATTCCTCATAAATAATCAATGCATATTGGATATACATATTAACTTGATCAGTGCAAAGAGGATTTAATATCTCTCCTAATAAACCATAAAACCAAACCCAGAGAGTGTGAAACAATAAATATAAAACCAGGAAGTGAGAAACATAAAAAAATAAACCCAGACAGTGAGAGAAAATAAAACCCAAGGGTGTGAAAAATAAAAATAAAACCAAAGAGTGAGAAGAATAGATCATTACACTCTCTGGTTCTGTTTTCTACACGGTGAGGACAGTTACTTGCCACAAATTACAACCTGTTTATTAACCAGAAAAGAGGGCAATTAAATCATAGACTATGTCCTCATTTCACATTTCATTTGGGACAACTTTTTTGCTTAAGATCAGGTGGGTGTAAAATCTTGTTTCCAACTGAAATTCTCTGTGATTCGATATAAATTCAATGTATTTAAAACAGAGTGTGTGTATTTCTTTTTCTATGTCTATATAAATAAATATATATATATATATATATATATATATATATATATATATACACTCACCTAAAGGATTATTAGGAACACCTGTTCAATTTCTCATTAATGCAATTATCTAATCAACCAATCACATGGCAGTTGCTTCAATGCATTTAGGGGTGTGGTCCTGGTCCAGACAATCTCCTGAACTCCAAACTGGTGGGAGTCAGAATGGGAAAGAAAGGTGATTGAAGCAATTTTGAGCGTGGCATGGTTGTTAGTGCCAGACGGGCCGGTCTGAGTATTTCACAATCTGCTCAGTTACTGGGATTTTCACGCACAACCATTTCAAGGGTTTACAAAGAATGGTGTGAAAAGGGAAAAACATCCAGTATGCGGCAGTCCTGTGGGCGAAAATGCCTTGTTGAGGCTAGAGGTCAGAGGAGAATGGGCCGACTGATTCAAGCTGATAGAAGAGCAACTTTGACTGAAATAACCACTCGTTACAACCGAGGTATGCATCAAAGCATTTGTGAAGCCACAACACGCACAACCTTGAGGCGGATCGGCTACAACAGCAGAAGACCCCAATGCCAATGTAGAACTAAGGCAGTTCTGAAGGCGAAAGGGGGTCAAACACAGTATTATGGTGTTCCTAATAATCCTTTAGGTGAGTGTATATATATATATATATGTTGATATTTGTAATCAACCCAAACAAACACACTCTTCCCTTCATTGTTCCACCTCTAAAATTTTCGAAGTGGATATCTCTTTATCATATTTAGCTGAAGTGAATATATGATAAAGGGGGGTCAGTATAGTCAGTATCTGGTGTGACCACCATTTGCCTCACGCAGTGCAACACATCTCCTTCGCAGAGTTGATTTGGAGTTCGTTAGAGTTGATCAGGTTATTGATTGTGGCCTGTGGAATGTTGGTCCACTCCTCTTCAATGGCTGTGTGAAGTTGCTGGATATTGGCAGGACCTGGAACACGCTGTAGTATATGCCGATCCAGAGCATCCCATACATGCTCAATGGGTGACATGTCCGGTGAGTATGCTGGCCATGCAAGAACTGGGATGTTTTCAGCTTCCAGGAATTGTGTACAGATCCTTGCAACATGGGGCCGTGCATTATCATGCTGCAACATGAGGTGATGGTCGTGGATGAATGGCACAACAATGGGCCTCAGGATCTCATCACGGTATCTCTGTGCATTCAAAATGGCACCAATAAAATGCATCTGAGTTCATTGTCCATAACATACGCTTGTCCATACCATAACCCCACCGCCACCATGGGCCACTCGATCCATAACGTTGACATCAGCAAACCGCTCACACACACACGATGCCATACACATTGTCTGCCATCTGCCCTGTACTGTGAAAACCGGGATTCATCCTTGAAGAGAACACCTCTCCAAAAGTGCCAGACGCCATCGAATGTGACCATTTGCCCAATCAAGTCGGCTACGACGACGAACTGCAGTCAGGTCAAGACCCCGATGAGGACGACGAGCATGCAGATGAGCTTCCCTGAGACGGTTTCTGACAGTTTGTGCAGAAATTCTTTGGTTATGCAAACTGATTGCTGCAGCAGCTGTCCAGGTGTCTGTTCTCAGACGATCTTGGAGGTGAAGATGCTGGATGTGGAGGTCTTGGGCTGGTGTGGTTACACATGGTCTGCGGTTGTGAGGCCGGTTGGATGAACTGCCAAATTCTCTGAAACGCATGTCAATTGCACACTGCCTCAAAACTTGCGACATCTGTGGCATTGTGCTGTGTGATAAAACTGCATTTTAGAGTGGCCTTTTATTGTGGCCAGCCTAAGGCACACCTGTGGAATAATCAGGCTGTCTAATCAGCATCTTGATATGCCACACCTGTGAGGTGGATAGATTATCTCTGCAAAGGAAGATAGGAAAAAAGGAAGGAAGTGCTCGCTAACTTAGATTTAGACAGATTTGTGAACAATATTTGAGAGAAATAGGCCTTTTGTGTACATAGAAAAAGTCTTAGATCTTTGAGTTCAGCTCATGAAAAATGGGGGCAAAAACAAAAGTGTTGCGTTTATAATTTTGTTCAGTGTAATATTAAAGGATTAGTTCCCTTTTTAAAAAACTTTTGCTGATAATTTACTCACCCCCATGTCATCCAAGATGTCCATGTCTTTCTTTCTTCAGTCGAAAAGAAATTAAGGTTTTTGATGAAAACATTCTAGGATTTTTCTCCATATAATGGACTTTACTGGTAGCCAAACCGTCCAAGGTCCATATGACAGTTTCAGTGCAGCTTCAAATGGCTTTAAACGACAACAGACGATGCATAAGGGTCTTATCTAGCAAAATGATCGGTTATTTCTAAAAGAAATAAAAAAGTTTAAGTTTTATTAGCACAAATGCCCGGCTTGCTCTGTTCTCCTGTTCGAACTCGTTCATCAAAATGAACAAATCTTTTTTTGAGTCATTTCATTCATTCAACGAACATAATGAACGAAATGACTCGAAAAAAAGATTTGTTCATTTTGATGAACGAGTTCGAACAGGAGAGTCACGACCGCGGATCACAGAACAGAGCAAGGCATATAACTTCGTTTTTTATTGATTTATTTTAGAAATAACCGATCGTTTTGCTAGATAAGACCCTTATGCATCGTCTGTTGTCGTTTAAAGCCATTTGAAGCTGCACTGAAACTGTCATATGGACCTTGGACGGTTTGGCTACCAGTAAAGTCCATTATATGGAGAAAAATCCTAGAATGTTTTCATCAAAAACCTTAATTTCTTTTCGACTGAAGAAAGAAAGACATGGATATCTTGGATGACATGGGGGTGAGTAAATTATCAGCAAAAGTTTTTTAAAAAGTGAACTAATCCTTTAACACGGGTCCTCAAGCTCTTGTCTGATCATAACCCTTCTTTTTTCAGTGATATTCCTCTGAGCTTTTTTTTTTTTTGTGATGTCTCTCAGCCATCTCTCTTTTTTACAGTCTTTCTTCAAATCTCCCTCTTGCTCAGTCTCTCTCCTCCCCCATCATGAGTCATCCCCCCTACTGCTGATTGGCTCACTCTCCTCCCCCATCATGAGCGGGCATGCCTCCTACTGCTGATTGGCTCACTCTCCTCCCCCATCATGAGTGGACACGCCCCCTCTGCTGATTGGCTAACTCTCCTCCCCCATCATAAGTGGACACGTCCCCTACTGCTGATTGGCTCACTCTCTCCTCTCCCCTCATGTATGGCAACGCCCCCTAATGCTGATTGGCTCTCTCTCTTTCTTCCCCCATAATGAGTGGACACTACTGCTGATTGGCTACAAGTCATCCGTCCTACGGATGAGACGTTAAACCGAGGTCCTGACTCTCTGTGGTCATTAAAAATCCCAGGATGTCCGTTAAAATCCCAGGATGTCCTTTGGAAAAAGAGTAGGGGTGTCACCCCGGCATCCTGGCCAAATTTGCCCATTGGCCTCTGTGCATCATGGCCTCCTAATCATCCCCATATACTGATTGGCTCTATCACTCTGTCTCCTTTCCACCAATAAGCTGGTGTGTGGTGAGCGTTCTGGCGCAATATGGCTGCCGTCACATCATCCAGGTGGATGCTGCACATTGGTGGTGGTTGAGGAGATTCCCCCTTCTATATGTAAAAGCGTTTTGAGTACCTAGAAAAGCGCTATATTAATATAACGCATTTCTATCATTATTATAAGTGTGTTGTGCTGCTCGGTCCGATCCACTTTCAACAGCGTTTCTCAGAAATAAGTGACTGCACCTTTAAGGGCCGTGACACACTGGAGACTTTGTTGCTGTGTGTCGCTTGTCTCTGTACTGTGAAGACGCTTGTGGGCGTTCACAGTGCTGTCGCTCTAATCCTATTGGTAGACTTTATGTCCGGCCATATCTTTGGAAAATGCAATCACAAATTATATATATAGATATAGGTATATAGACATAATTTGATCATTTAATTTGGACTTAAAATAATTTAAAAGTAGCATCCTGCTGTTGTTATATAGCAGTGATCAATGCATTAAATCATCATATCATAATCATGTTTTTTTGTTCATCTTGATTTCTCACAACTTGTGTGCTTTTTGTGGGTGACATTCTGAAACTATAACATTTAAAAATGCATTTAAAAAAAACATTTTGTTTAAAAAACAAAAATTCCATGAACGATGTACTGTGTAGATAGTATTTTGAGAACATTATTAAAGACTTAATAATAATAATTGTGAGGGAACGTTCTATTAACAATTACTGTAACGTGAACCTTGTGTTCTCAGAACCTTCCCTATTAGCTGGATGGGTCATGTGCATTTCAGCGACCAATTGAACAGAGTACAAGAGAACAGAGATGGTGCGCACTTACGCTATTACAGCACGATAAACGTGACTTAATCACGGCATCCAAAGCCCTTGAGACTCAAGCTCTGTTTGCCATCATTCACCTTCACAGAGTCAGTGTGTGTTTGTGTGTGTGCTTGTGTGTGTGTGCGTGTGTGTGTGTGTGTGTGTGTGTGTGTGTGTGTGTGTGTGTGTGTATGTGTGTGTGTGTGTGTGTGTGTGTGTGTGTCTGTGTGTGTGTCTGTCTCCTCAGCACAAATGTGTTGGTCCCACCCCTGGCTTTACTATAATCGTAGTGCCGAGCTAAGCAGAGTGAAAGCACAGGAAACAGCGGCCTGGCCCACAGCGCTCCATTCAGGGGAAGAGAGGGTCAGTGCTGGCACTGAAAGCTCAGATTACACACAACATAAAGGGAGGCCTGTATCAGCAAGGGCACCATCACATTATACTAAAGTCCTTCTCTGTTGTGTGTGAGGGAGAGGAGAGAAAGGAAACAAATGTCCGCTACTTTCAACTCACAACATACACATGCATGGAAGGGGAGCTACATTTTTGGGGGTCTACTTAAGCTTTAGGAAACTAGCAGTAATACGAGGAGATTTGAATGAAGACCATTATTAGAAGCCTGAAGGAATTATTCAACCAATGCAACCTCCATTGTTGACATTTTGTCATTGACTAAAATATGCAACTGAAACTGACCTTTGACATTGACCTGCTCATTATGGCTAATGCTAAAATGTTCTCACAGCTATAATGTTTTCAAACTGTTTTTTTAGAGCCCAATGAGAACATGCATTTAGTATTGTCATTTAGCGGACGCGTTCATCCTGGGGGAGTTGTGGTGCACTAATTACAGCAGCCTGAGGTTAAGGTTACTCAAGGACACAATGCTGGCAGTTCATGTATCAACACTGACAGGATTTTTTGCCTTGCAGTTGAAAACTTTGTGTGAGAAAGAGACAGAAAGTCAATATTCACTTATAATCTTTCCCTTCAATGTAGCTTTTTGTAGAACTTTTGGTCCTTTTTTTATTATCGTCAACATATATCTTTGTAAACATATACAATAAGGTATGTATGTAAACAAAATTACCAGAAATTAACTAAAAATTGAATAAGAAATTAATAATATGTTAAGCAATGTGTAATTCAGTGCTGTTATTGTAAACTAAAACTAAAACTATAAACATTTTGTTGGTAATTGAAAAATAGATTAAATAAAATAAAATATAAATATTAAATGGAAAACTAGAAATTACTAAAATGACTGAAACTATAAACAAAAACAAAACAAAATTCATTACAGCTAAATATAAAATAAAATATATTTTTTTTACAAAAGTAGCTTATATTACAAAACAGCTAAAACATAAACTAAAATTAAACTGAAAACTGAGGATATAAAAAAAAAGCTATTTAAAAATAAATACTATAATAGTATATAAATAATACTAAAATAACACTGATGTCCTTTAAATACTTTATAAAGTTGAATAAAAACTTTAATTAACTCTGTTCATCACACAAAGCTATAATATGAGTTTGGAAGACTTGGAATATACTATTCTTTAAAACTTGCATGTGTAATGGGGGCCACTTAGTACTATTATATTACTGTTAGCACACCCGCCTCCCATGCCGGAAACACTAGTTCAAATAGAATTGGTGCCGTGACCTGGGTGGTAATGAGGTTTACAGGGGTGACTATGACGGAGCCCCTCTAATAAGAGCTATGCAAGTAAACCTCACTACCCTGGCATCAAGAGGCACGAATCAGCGGTCCACCTTGTAAGCACACCCAGATCTCCAGACAGAAACACCGGTTTGAATAATGCATGCATCAAAAAAAATTATTCTTTCCTTCACATCTCCCAAAGCCGCTGAATATAGCCAATGAACAAAACAGCAATAGACTGTAAGAATATGTGAGGTGTCAAGAGGCACGCTAGAGGCTGCGGTCTTTAGTGTCCTTGTTAGTGCACCCGCCTCCCATGTCAAAAATGCCAGTTCGAATCCTGCTCAAAGAGGGGCACATAGATTCGGAAGGGTTACATTGGTGCCGTGACCCAGATGGGAGTGAGGTTTAGGGGGGTGAGTGTAACAGAGGGCCTCTAATAAGAGCTGTGCAAGTAAATTCTGCTCAAAACAGGGCGAGTAGAACCGGAGGGGTTACATTAGCCGTGTTTCCACTGTCGGGCCAAAAGCAGGCGTTATAGTGCATGCCAGGGCCAGTTGCGTTTCCACTGTCACTTCCAGGGCTTAATCAGACCTCATCGGGGGTTCCTCTGGGCCAACGGCCAGGTTTTTTTTAAGAAAAAATCAGACAAATCAGACAAATTATATAGGCAATCATAAATGTGTAATTATTTTATCTGTCAGTATGTCTTGTCTCTTTATACCGGACTGTCTGATATCCATATTTAGCTCTGCATGTCATAAAATAAAGCAATTTCGTTTTTTCGGGAGCTTCCTCTTTTCCTCTGACTAAAATATAACTGTATTGGGACTGTTACTGGAAAGAGTGCTAAAGCGCCTCAGGTCCTATTTTTGGTGGAAAATTTGTGGAATTTTTCATTCTTTCTAAATGTAATGTACACATACTATCCTGTGAATGCAAATAAAGACTGTAACGGATGCCCTCTAGTAAGAGATGTGCGAGTAAACTACACCATCCTTGTTAGCACGCCCGCCTCTCATGCCGGAAATGCCAGTTTGAATCCTGCTCAAAATGGGGCAAGTAGAACCGGAGGGGTTATATTGGTTGCCGTAGCCCAGATGGGAGTGAGGTTTAGGGGGTGAATGTAATGAACGCCCTTTAGTGAGAGCTGTGCGAGTAAACCTCACTAGCCTGGCATCAAGAGGCAAGCTAGAAGCAGCGGTCTTTAGCGTCTTTATTAGCATGTGCAACTCCCATGTCAGACACAGCAATTAGAATCCGGCTCGGTGTGGGTTGAACCGGAGGGGTTACATTGGTGCCGTGACCCGGATGGGAGTGAGGTTTAGGGGTGTGAGTGTAACAGAGGCCCTCTAGTAAGACCTGTGCAAGTAAACCTCACTCCTTTGGAATCAAGAGGCACACTAGAAGCAGCGATCTTTAGCACCCTTGTTAGCACACCCTATGCCGGAAAACGCCGGCTTGAATAACGCATGCATCAAAAAAAATTATACTTTTCTTCAAATCTCTCAAAGCCGCTGAATAAAGCCAATGAGTAACACAGGAATAGACTGTAAGAATATATGAGGCTGTACAGACACACACACACACACACACACACACAGATGGATAGAGCGGCCGGGAGAGCTGGGTTTGTAGGAGGACACGGCTGTGATTTGCGGTTCACTGACGTGTCTTTGGCTATAGCAGAGATAAGAGATGAGAGTCCAATCCATAGCTATTTATACTCAGAGGCTGTATTTGACGGCTGACAGAGTTATGATTTGTGTGTTTCTATCTTAGGGAATGGCCTGTCTGGTTGGGTCAAGGCCTGAGTTGGACATGGGCAATAGAGGTTATATTTGACCTTATTAAGAAAAGGGTCGTTTGTGGCTCTGGGCAAAATAACACTCAATAGTAGAGTATCGAGTGCCGGGAATGAATCGACTGTACCCTAACATAAGTTCCCAACACATATTCAGGAGGAGCATGTTCATTTAATACAAGAGGGGTATAAACTTCCTCGTTTCTCTCAATAGTTATATCTTAATTGGAGTCTCTTTTCCACATGGCTCATTTAAATCATGCAAACTCATAAATCACATGAGCATGTGAATCATTGTTTGAACACTCCCTGAAGCTTTGCTTTCTGAATGAATTATGCTTGGAGCATCAGCTGGCATAAGAAAGGGTAACAAAACTGTTTGTCCTAAACAACAAGATAAATGGCAAATTTGGACTAGCTAGAAACCACAAAAACTTATCTGTCATCATAATGTGGTTTTAGCTGTTTTTGGAGCACAGTTTTTTTTACAGTAGAAAAAAAAAGTACCTTGTAAAAAAACATTTTTATCTCGGTTTATTATTATCTTTGACACACAAACCCATGCTTCAGCAAGAGCCCGAGCTTTTCTCACTAATTATTCTTGAATTTTGCATTGCATAACCTAACGGCTTAAAATAACGTTTCTCCCACCTGTGCAGTGAACAGGTTCTACCAGCCCGCATAATTAAACCTACAGCAGTTCCCTGGAGGGCTACAGAGTGCTCTAGTTGTGAATGTAGGTTCAGTGTTTTGGTCATTCCTCTGTTCATCTCTCTGAGAGCAGCCTGTGTTTACACCCTCCCCTGCTAAAACTGGCAGTCCTGAGTGCTGACGTCGACAGAAGCCAAGCTATGGACCACAGCCAGTAAATCACACCGTGTAGCTACTAATAAATATCCAATTAAAAAATGCCTCCAAGCAGAGAATCTAATGGTATCGGTACCAAAACCTCAAATACTGCTACAAATTTAGGTGCATCTAAATTGAGTCAAACAAAGAAGGAATATGTACATTTGAAGATGAACAGCATATATTGCACACACTTAGAATACTTAAGTTGCATGCATAAGCAGTTTTATTCATAGGTACTTTTTAACTAGACAAGCATGCACATTTTTCACAACTATTACACATCTTGTCATTCACATTCTGTCACCCAACCTCACATCCTCTCTCTCGCTCTCTCTCTCTCTCTCTCTATCTCTATCTCTATTCTCATCTCTCTCTCTCTCTCTCTATCTCTATCTCTCTTCTCATCTCTCTCTCTCTCTCTCTTCTCATCTCTTGCACTCATTTTCTCACCAGGCAATCATTAACAGAATTTGAGATTAGAAAACCAGATGATTTGGGGTTTGTGAACTTACAAACTCTTATCACTTGTCTCCAATTGGCTTTTTACTTTTTAAATTAGAATTTGTGAAAACAATAAACTTTCCCATAAAGACCCAAGCAAAAAAAAGCAAAAAAAAAGACAATTTTAATTGGCTTACAAATGTCTGCTTCACTTGCAGCATCAAATCGCCATTTCTTTATTAATTAAAATATGTTAAATATACCAGGGATGGGCAAATTCGGTCCTGGAGGGCCACTGTCCGGTAGAGTTTATCTCCAACCCTCCAAGAGAACTAGCTTTCTATAGCTTTCTAGAACTATAGCCATCTAGAATTTATTCAAGCGTGTTTGATTAGGGTTGGAGCTAAACTCTGCAGGACAGTGTCCCTCCTGGACCAAATTTGCCCATCCCTGAAATATACCATCATCATTAGATACCAACTGTCCCTAGAGCTGCCAAAACCATCATAATGAACTGATACCATATCAGACTAAAGTGCAGTCACATTTACTGTTGCCTGGCAAAATATCATGGGCGAAATCCAATCATTCTACTAGGATTCCATGCATCATGCAGTTATTAATTAGCCACGATGACTAACAGAAAGACGCTTGGTTTGAAAGTGACTTCTGTGTGAGCAGTGCTTCATACATATCAATGATACATATTTAAACAAAAATAAAGGTTATTTATTGGCATTGATGGTTCCATTAAGAACAACAAAATAGGTATTTGACCTGTTCACTGAAAGGTTCTTTAGGGAACCAAAAAATGGTTATTCTATGGCATCGCTGGGAAAACCCTGTTTTGAAACCTTTATTTTTAAGAGTGCGGATCAGTCCAAATCAAGAATCTCTGAGATGAAGCTCTTCGAGAGGCAGATTGCAGCTGAGCATGGGTCATCTCATCCACCCACTTCTAATTCTTCAAGGCTCTGGGTTTCTTTGAAAGACAAACTCAGACTTTCTGTTGGCCTCGTATGTGTAAGAGAATCATACCGAGTCCTTGAGAAGAGAAAACCAACAGAAAGCAAAGTCTGTTTTAACATCTCAACTCTATTAACACCTTCGGGAATTGGAGTAATTACAAAAACAGATATTTCTGAAGAACAAACAAGCACACATCTAGTTCAGGAGAACCTGCACATCGCCTGTCATGGCATTTGGGAAGCTTGCCATCCTTTTCCCACTAACGTGTTGTTGAAGACAGCGGCATCCACGCAGTTATGCAACACCTCCCACGACAGGCCGAGCAACTCAGAACCTCCTACGTTCATTCAGCGAGCTCCAACGCGGCCAAGGGCTTCCAGCTGAAGAAAATATTACAAGTGTTATGACGTGTTTTGTTGGTTTAACATTTTATCTCATATATTGTAAAACAATGCTTGTAAAAACAGGTTACACATTACCAAAATGAATGAGTCACTGAAAATATCCATGCAATGCAAACACTTAAAGATTAAACAAACAATAATTAATTCCAGATATGAATATTGATTATATAGTTAATGTAGAGTTTTATCATATAGTTTAATGTTTAAGCTGGTTTAAGATGTTGATGCAGGGTTAACAGGGTTATCTGGGTTAACAGATAAACTTTACATTGAGCTATGGTTTTTAGATAAAAAAACAAAATGATAAAGATCGCTTGTCATTTGTGCATGAATAAAATGTTGCTTTGTATTATAGATAAAAATAGAACATTATAGTAATATATTGACTTATAGGTTAACCTTTGACACTTACTCGTATTTCTAGTTGACTGTCCTCTTCATATGTCACTGTATGTTTTATAATAAATTCAAAATTGGCTGACAATCATCTTATCATCTTGAAGAATATATATAGCCTATTTACAGTCAAACCTAAATTTATTCAGACACCTTCAACATTTCTCACATTATCACAGTTCATTCGCTATAGTTTAGAAAATGGTAACAAAATATGACAAGAACTATAGAGTTATCATATTAGGTGATATTTCACTAGTTTTGGCCAAGTTACACTGTCTCACAAGGTTGAATATCCTTCAGCTGTCAGATTTAAGTACCATTTAGGTCAGTTTAATACCAATTAGGTCAACCAATTACCAAGCAATGCTTAATTTTGTTAAATCTGTGGTGTAAAATTTCGCATTAGCAATTAAAGAAAAAACACTTAAGCAAAACATGGTCAGGTCAAAGTGTCTGAATAATTTTCAGTCCCAAACATTTATAAATTTATTTTCTATATATCTATCTGAGATGTCCTCTTTGTTCTTCTACTCTGACTTCTTTGAAACTTCTGAAATACAAGAAAAATGTATGGGGAGAAAAACGTCTGATCATGAAGTGGACATCTGGTCAGTCTAATGAGGTTCATTAATTAAATACAGCAGTGAATAAGATCTTTGCAAGTAAACCTGTGAGAGATAAAGTTATTAAAACAGTGTGTCATCAAGCTAGTTGCAGCAGTGCTGTGTTTCGTTCTTGTGGGATTGGGAACGTCTCCCATCTGCACCACATAAGTGGAAGTCTTCACACAACACCAGCACTGCCACAGTATCACTGTCACAAAAAGCAAGGAATACTGCTATCTGAGCCTCTGCATTACTGAAACCAGGCCAGTTTGATGTCGCAAAGGTATTTCTAAATAAATTATTAACAGAGAAAGCTTGTGGAAGGATTCACTCTCTAATATTGCACATCTGACAACTGTTTTGGATTCAAATTGTTTTAGAAATAGCTACGCCATGTAAAAATGATACAAACTGTGATTGGTCGCTGTACATGTTGGTCAGACAGTTTCTTCTTGTCTAAGTGGGCGCTTCTTGGCTAGAAAAAGCAGAATATGTAGAATTAATATGCTGTTAATCTAGTTATGCGAGACTAAAGCACATAATAGTTTAAATAGTAAATAGAATAGTATTTTTCATAATATATACACTATACTATTTAAAAGTTTGTGGTCAGTAAGTGTAAAAATTTGTATAGGGTTGCTAATGACCCGTAGTGTGTAACAGTGTAAGTAAATTTTTTCAACAACAATTGAATTTTTTGACAACTGAATAAGTCACATTTATTCCACAAGGTGGCAATGTCTGAAACACAATGATGAAGGGACGTTTCACTCATAGTTTCCACAGGCAGAAAACAAAAGAATAGGAAGTATCATCAGCAAAACTAGAAATGGCTCAATATTGATTTTGAAGACGTCGAAACCGATTAGAGAATTTGAGATCGTGAATATGAGTCAGATGCTGAATGTACAGAAATGAGCTCTGATGAGGACAGCAATGATGGTATAAAACATCTGCTCCAACTGAACCCTTCCCAGCTCCAAAGGTAACAAAATATGCTTTATTTTATTCTTCTGTGGTTGTTACTCTATCAGAAGTATTATATTATCACGACATATTTAGGTAATTAAATTAGCTGGGTTAAATAAATTAAAAATTTTGTTTAGCAAGGATGTATTGAATTAATCTAAAGTGACAGTAAAAGCAAATATGTTACAAAATCTTTCAAAATAAATCCTGTTTCTCCTCCTCTGATTCAAACAGTCAGTTTTGGGGGTGTTTCCCCTTTAAGAGTTCAGTGTTAACGCCCACCGTTATGATTGACTAACGTCAGTGCTTAAGCATTAAAAGTAGTTTTAAGATGAAATACATTACTTACAGTTTGCGGCATCGTTGTTGGGCCCAGAATAGTGGGCACGGCCTGATCTTTAAAGGGTCACTCCACCGATTTTGACATGAATGAAAGTGGGTAATATGTGTAGTAGAATAGTAGCAGAAATTTTTACTTTTGTTCCTTCCTGTCCAATAAAATGCAGAAAATGACTTTTTAGTGCTTGTGGATTATAGACAACAATCCCCATAGTGCATTGCAATGCTCAGCTCCAGAGGCCACTCCCACTACTCCGCCCATCGACGTAGACTACAGTTGAGCTCCACTGCGCTTGCGCTACTGCTTGGAAACTACTTTACACAATTGGTACTGACAAGTTATTTTTCGACCCAATTATTGATTTACTCCTTGTTTTTTGTGTTGAAATGGTGTGCACTTGCATAGTTCCGACATGTGAGTGATGGTCTTTGAACCTAGCGTGCCACAGTAGCTAGCATAACTGCAAGATATTTGTGTAATAAACCTGCAACGTTAGCGTGTTAACAAAATGAAAATAAACTTACTTTACAGATAGACGACCATTGGACCCTGTAGGCTTTGGCTGGCGTTTCCAGTTGACCTTAGGGATTCGAAAGTAGGTCTCCAGGACGCCGCTATCGATATGTGGTGCGAAACTTGGGTGATCAACCACACACACGTCCGTGTCATCCTCCGAATCTATAATTTCATACAGGAGAAATTCGCAACGCTGGAATTCGCGGCAGCAGACTGACTCTTCTTCTGTGTCCATTGGCGCACAGTAAGAGCACAGGCACCACCAATCTGTCCCAGCTCGAGGCATTGCGGGCTCCTCGTCCGCGGCAGGCAGATCGGCTGTGGTGGAAGCAGGTTCAGCCGCCTCCTGTTCCTCCATAGCCCTCAGCTGCTCGTCGCTGTACTCAGGCTCATAAAGGTAGCCACGAACATCTGTTTCTGCCATATTAAAATCCCAATCCTCCATAATGTATCCGTCTTCGTTTTCAGAACCTTCGGCGTCCATTTTTTCAAAAAGTTTCGCCACTGGCACTGATCTGTGATAGGTCTGTTAGCGCATTAGGTCCATCCCCCAATGGGCGGGTTGGAAAGGGTGGGAACTAGTGCTTGTAGTCTTTACAGAAATACCCCATTCTTACACTTCCTCCTACAATGACGCAAATTGACGATTTTTGCGTCATTGTAGGCGGAAGTGAAAAAGGTAAATAGAGGATTTCTCTCGTCTCAGGGGACAATGAAAGATTTTTTCAGGACCATTCAATAGTATTACTGGGTTTCTAACAATGGAAAGCTTAATGCAAATGGGTGGAGTGTCCCCTTAAACAAAGGTTTTCTGGCAAATCATACTGCGATTTGTTCTCAAAATAGTCATCCTTGAAATGTAGAGAACACACGCTTAAATTAACACTGCCGTGACTGGGACGTCCATTTCTCCCTGCCGTCAGCGTATTCAAACATGTTGTTTGTCCACAGCCAGGAACAGCACATCTGCGTGGCATCGCAATCTTCTTGTAAACAGACCCACTCGCTGCACGTCGACTGAACACCTGTGGGCGCGAGCCGTGCGACAACGATGCGATGACGCGAAATGAGGCGTAGTTGTCCTGCGCTTGAGCCGGTCATATGCAAACGACTGGTACGTCACTTCGTACCGTGACGTCACTTCATACCATGGATCCACAACGAGCTGTATTTAAAGCTCGATTAAATAAATTGTTCGTTTATAATGGAGAGGATGTCTTCAGCTATGAAACTTGCAGGAAGTTTTAATGGTACAAAGACCTCTTAAATACCAAAAGATCAAGGCAAATTTGGTTTCTCATGTCATGACCCCTTTAAGAAATGTTTCTTGAGCTTCAAATCATCATATTAGAATGATTTCCTAAGGATCATGTGACACTGAAGACTGGAGTAATGATGCTGAAAATACAGCTTTGATCACAGGAATTAATCACATTTACAGTATATTCGAATAGAAAACAGTTATTTTAAAATGTAATGATGTTTCACACATTATAACTGTTTTTACAGTATTTTTTTCAGCTAACACATTCAAGCTTGGTGACCATAATACCGTAAGAGACTTGTTTCATGAACAATGAAAATCTAAGTGATCCCCTTCAGTGACTAAGCACTTCCCATGATCCTCCACAACCTGTCAGCCCTCCACCTCCTTCAAGGACAGAGGCTGAGGTATTCCCAGTCTGTTGCTATCCTCTTCCCCCACGCAGCATTTGGTGATAAACGATGGATGTAATGGTATCTTCCGCTGCCACCCTGAAGCCTGCACCTGTCTCAATGTGCTGCAACTTACTCATCTCACTGAGTTGGCAAAGTTCAGAGCTGCACTGAAAGGGAGCTGCCAAGCTTGACACCTACACACAAACCGTGAAGTCATGGCGGCAGTCAGATGAAGATGTCCTCCTAGGCCTGTATTTTCCTGACCTCCCCTTAGACAATTACACCTGGGAACCACCCTTGTTTGATCTGCATTTTGAGGCTATAAGTTGTTCTGACAAACAGGTGAGAGCAAGAGGCCACATTTACACTTGGTATTAGCATCTCGCAAGCAATGTTTTGTAATCCAATCGCTTCAATCATATTTGTAGGAAGTATTTGTTATGCTGCAAAAGCAATCATCATAAATAAATGAATAAAAGTGCTGGTTTGTCCTGATTCAGTAGTTCATTTAACTGTAAGATGCAGAAACTCGCTCTATTAGACACCAACATTATGCAGGGAAAGGGAGGGTGACAAAATATACCGGTGAACGTGAGGTTGTGGGTTAACTCATCTGCAAATTCCCTCCTCAATTCACTTTGCTCAATCAACTAACTTAATTAGAGCACTAAATATAGATCCATGTTGCTTACTGGATTCAGAGGAGCTGTTACATGCTTAGACATCAATCTAACAGCCGTTCACTCTGAATCCAGCAGCAACTGTTTTTACGCTGATCCTCAGCAACAACAATGATTCTGCAAAACTTATCTCGACCTTTACATATTTCTGCTGAAGCATTATGGGAGAATCCAAAACAGATCAAAATTCACGTTCATCTTCAAAAGATACAAAATACATTGATTTGTTTTTTGCATAACAAACCTCGTCAAGATTAGACGTTCTCTTTATGGAGGTTTAATGAATGATTGTGGTTTAGGGGCAACTATTAGTAAAACTGGAACTGACTGCTAGAAAAGAGAAAAGTCTGTTTAAATATAAACCTCTAATAATCCATTAAAAGCTCCTCTGTTCTCCTGAAAGAGCACGGCACGAGTCACAGTTCAATTCCCAGGAACTACATATACTGATATAATGCATACCTTGAATGCATTGTAAATTGCTTTGGATAAGGGCATCTGACAGATGAATAAATGTAAATGAGTCGCGTAACTTACGATTCGGGACTAGAAGAATAAATGCTGATATGACCCGCTAACACTACATGAGTCACAGCTCATACAGATTATGGAAACCCATTACCAAATTAGGCTATACACATTTTATATTATCTTGAGCAGTGAAAATGAAGAGATGATGCCATTTTAAGAGGGAAAATTAATATAGACTTGTGGTAATGAGAGTAGAAAAAAAGCAAATGTGTAAAATGAAGACTTGAATAAAAAGCTTAAGACCAAGAGTATCATTTCAAGCATTTTAATACAAACTTAATAAACTATCAGTCCCTCTTTACATGTAAGACACTGACTCCAAATACTTTGTTATACTATTTGTTTTTGTCAAGTATTGCACAATGTTGGTACAAAATTAATATACGATTACATTTTGTCCATAGTATAGCAAAAATCTTTGAACTCTTAACAGAAAATACAACTCTTGTTTTTACTCTTTCCCCCTCCCCCCTCCCAACAAAAGCAAATATTTTTAAATCCCAACACAATGGAATATTTTGTACACATTCTTTAGAATAGTTGATGTTTTTAAAGATGGATTTCATTTTACAATTTCAATAAAAAAAAATATAACAAAAGCTGCTGCAGCCATCACAGATCACTGGAGTAGTAAAAAGATATAAATGCAATATGTCGTAGAAACAATATATACTCTGATATTTTACAAACTTTCTACTAAATTAATTATACAGTTAGAAAAAAGACCAAGAAATCCCTCATTCAGCATTCAGGCCAATCCTTGGAAAATTGGCTGTGTAGCTCTACCTTGAATACTATTAGAGGCCTTGATTTGTAGTTTTCTTCTTCATAAAGATATCTTAAAACAGTCAGTAAAAATAATTTTGTGCTTGGTTGGCAAAAGAAAACAACTTAAAAAAAACAGTATGAGTTTAGATAACTAAGCTTGATTGTACAACAAGCTTAATCGTAAAAAGGATGACAAAAATACTCAAGGGAACAACATTGTTCACCCTCGGGCTCATCGTTTTTGACTTATTCACTGGTACTTTACAGTTGAAGTGTTGCTTATCGATTTTCTTTTTTTCCATTTTTTTTTGTTTTCTCGATTTTCCAAACGTGAACACCTGCTTCCCGCCGCCCCGTCACATGTCTCTGGTCGTTAGTAGTATTCTCATTTTCTAGTTGGCCATCACTGGCTGGAATTGCTGGTTAGAATACTGCATGTTGCTCAAGTTGAAATTCAGACTGTCCATGAGGGACTTCTCATTAAGGCCCCCATAGGCTGCAAACACATCGAAGGCATTATTGAACGGGAGAGGGCTGAGATTGAGGGACGTTTCCCCGGGGAACATTGCACTTGGGCTGCCCTGCCCCTGGAGATTGGGGAACACAAACTCCTTGGCGTTCGGAGACAGGGCAGAGGGCTTCTGCACTTGACCGCCCAAGCCGACACCGTAGAGAGAATGCATCGATGTGGACATGACTTTCTGCTTCAGGAGGTTGTTTACATTCAGGCCCAGGTTGGTGGGGGAGTTTCGGGCCACCTTGTTGGCATTCCGCCCATTGCTTTTCATTTTCGTGGAGCCGAACTTGGTGGCGGCGAAGGTGGCAGTGGTAAAGGTTAATGGTTGCGTGGAACGGCGCATGAAGGTGGGGCTGACCGCCGCCGACTGGCCGAACGGCGGGGACGGGGAACTGGAGGTTGGGGACATGCCTACAGGCTCACTAATGGGCATGAAGACCTGGGCCTCTGGGTTAAAGCTGTTCTTGATCTCCTTGTCCAACTCCAGTCCGTTCTCATTACTGTCATCCACATAGAGCACCTTGACGGGTCCTTTCTCCCCAATCTGATAAGACACCTCGAAAGGATCAATCCAGACACTGAGGTCCTGAGGCAGGTTGTTGCGGACATCCTCAATGTCCAACCCACTTTCTTTGGCTGCTTTCTCTACAACTGGGTCCACTTTCTCCCCGACATGTATACACCTGAATCCAGACCCTTTGTATGGCTTGTCCGGGTACCAGTGTCCCTCATATTTCTGTTTCAGCTGTCGCTCCAACTCCTCGCCGAAGATGTTGACTCGTCGCCTGGGCAGCTTATTGTACAAGTAAGAAATTATGAAGTTGAGTGCTACTTGGATTTCAAGCTGCATAGCTGCTGCGCCGTCCTGGAGTATCACCGTTGGCTGTTTGAATTCTCGTATTGTGTTGTAAGCCACCAGAGGGCAAGGCTCAGCTGGAGCCAGGCAAATAAACAGAAACTTGGGGGAAAACGGTTCAAAACAAAGTGCTGTTGCAGAGGGAACGTCTCGGTCTAGAAACGTCTGATCCGATTCCTAGAGAAGCAACAACAAAAAAAACTAGCGTGAATAACCCTGGCTTGTTATTCTCAGCTGGAAATAATACATTGGAACATGGTTCCATCTGTCAGTTTTCTTAATAAAGAGTTCATTAAAATAGCTTGAATGTTATGAACAGACAGCTTGCGCATTCATGGGCTCACAAGCAAGATTATATTTTGTACACAAACAATCCCTAAAACCACGCTTCAATGCACTGGTTGAATTTTCCACACAAGTTAAATTCAAGACACCAAATTCTGTGAGGTGCACTAAGGTAATCCTATAAATGCAGTTTACCATTATAGGAAGGATGCACTGGGACTCGCGGAGCTGATAGTGTTATGTAATAGCCTATCTAACTTGCCCTGACTAGACCCTGCACAACTGCAACCAATCCACTGCTGTCGTCATAATCGAACTTTATCATGCCATCCGTGTTTGTAAAATTGACGGTGTCGTGAGGAAATCAGACACAAGAATGCGAGACTTTAATAATTAAACCTGAACGTGTCACGAGGAGAAATATAAACCAGTCAGCACGCGCACATAAGCGCACGACCGTCGATTAAGCAAATTAGGGGATGAATGCGCTCGCATTTTAAATCGAACGAATAAAATGTATTAAGCGTTAGTTACCAAATATAAGATCAAAATATGTTTCGTTTGTACATTTACAGCGAGTATAAGCCGTCAGAGATCGTATCGTCGCTCCCACCCAGTTCACAGGGTAAAGCGACAGCGAGGACATAATGTACAGCTTGAAAACAGATTTATCAGTAATGCATTAAAGCAATGACACAATACATCTAAGACAATACAGCAGTATATGCTATTCTGTGAAATACGAACTAGATATGCTGACAAATTGAATGTAGCCTATGTCATATTATATGGCGTTTGTTCGTTTGCATTTCTATGTAAATATCGTTAATCTTCTGGTGTAAGACGATGTTTTGCCATAGTTGGCAATCCCTCCCAGCTAAGTCTACAGCCCACGACTGACGCAGCAAGCTGCCTTCATTTAAATTCTCTTAATGTTTCACTAAACTATTACAGAAAACGCTTTTGCAATGATCAACACTATTAGTGAGAAATTAAAAACAGGACAAATCACAAACATAATAAGTTAATGCAATAAATGAAACACTTACTTGAGTTTACAAAATGACGGTTTTCAGTAGTTGCAGTAGATTTAACTAGTGCAAAATAGAAAAATTCTGATATAAATAATTTCTTCACATTAAGTTAACATAAAGGTATTCCAGTTGGTAGACTTCTGAAATGGTTTTTTTTCTTTTTTTCTTATCTTGCTCCCAATTTTCTGTAAGGTATTTGCAGTTTCACCTTCCCAATAAGCTCATCTCCACCCCCTCTATCTGGGTGTTTTACAATTTCGTCCCCTACTGCTGTCATCCGCCTCTATATATAGTTTTCCTCCGCCACGGGCACGCGGTGGGCGGTGATGCGGTTCCAAAGGTCACAACAATACGAACATCGAATCCACGCATGTGATTGGTCAGGCTTGAGCGTGAGGCGGGCTCTAGCACTAACGCCCCTCAAGCCCATTGGCTTATTTTACCATCAATCAAAAAAGGGGTAGATTTAATGCACTTACGTTTTGCCCGTCATAAAGGCTCTTTGACGTCACGCGTTACCTAGTACCACAAAAAAGACAGGCTATTCATGGAGGTATCGTATTTCATTTCCATGTTCATATTTCGCAAACATGACTGTTAAAGAGACATTTATGCCCCTAAGTAGATCAAATGACTGAATAAATATATGGCAAAGTAGTGAGCTGACATGGCAGTAGAGCAAAGCTTTGATACAACCGTAGCTAATTTGTTTATCACTATTTATACGAATAAACGGGGAACGGCTGCTATTGTCAGGGGAAAATTGCATTCGAAATTGAATTTCATGAAATGTGACTACAGAAAACGTATGTGTTTTGAAGTAAAAAAAAAAAAAAAGCACAATTAATGGGAGATTTCCTTTTCCAATATAAACCTGCATTTAAAAACATTTCCACTTTAGCAATGTTTTGTTACACGCATGTAGACGCATATAGATAGTACACGCATATAGATAGTATTACAAAAATGAATGTCAAACAAGAAACTGGTTAATAAAACAATACAAAACCAACGTGGTAATTATTTTGTCACTGGTAGCAGGAGAATAAAATCTCTCGTTTTTTATTGGCTGCAGAACAGACAGGAGGTCCGCGTGAATGGCCTATGGTGCTGATTTCGTCATTTACGTCAGTGGATTTAAAGGGATAGTTCACCCAAAATGAAAATTTTGTGATTACTTTTGTTTGTCAAGTTTTTCCAAACCTGTATGAGTTTCTTTCTTCTGCTGAACACAAAAGTAGATATTTTGAATAAAGTTGGTAACCAGACAGTTGACAGATCTGTGGACCTTTTAATGCAGTAGCCTGTAACTAATTTGGTTGACGTCACCGTTAGCTCAAATAAGGATCACGCATCACATTATTATATGCCCGGGCAACCAGCCTTAATGATGGGGATATGATGGGACAAGAATGTACCTGGGGTATGACTCAGTTAGACATCGCTCTGACAGTGCACTCCCTGATATTTATACAGCAAACACCCTACCAAAAGCCAGTCATGTGTTTGTCTGGCCAGAGGATTGTAGTATGAAAGACCATGGAGATAAAGCTTCACATGTGCCCGTCACTGTTTTATTGTACTTTGGTGTTATAAGCTATACCTTCCACAGCAAATGGCTTCAGACTTCAAATGATATGTAAATTAGTTCACAACTGCCTCAGTGAAAAAAAACTTTGTCTTCTTCACTCTTTGTAACGTCCGTTATAGCTACTGTTCAGTCATATTCTACTACCTTTCTATATATATGATATTAACTTTTAAGATACAGTTAATTGCAAGATAAAGAAATTGCATTTATATTACTTCTTCTATAATCTATCTTAAATATTGCTTTTTTTTCGGCTGTATTTTAGATGGAATAAAAGCATATCTATCTATCTATCTATCTATCTATCTATCTATCTATCTATCTATCTATCTATCTATCCAGCCTACACCAGGCTGTTATGCCTGTTTTGTGTCTTGTTCTAGATCAGGGAATGTTACGGTTTTAATCTTCTACCTGCCCCTTTATACGCAATAAATCCGGTTTTATTATTACGAGAGGGCATGTCTCTGACGTGGAACTGTACACTGTAGCATAATAAGGGCTCATGTGTTTCTGTGCCTAATGGCCTGTGATTTTTCTGCCCCATTGCAGCTAGGAGAAAAGCAGCCTAATTTCCAGGGAAAAGAAAAGCTGAATTCTGTTCCCTGATTGGATGCACTGCTGGTTCTTCATATGAGAGTCATGCCTAGACACACACACACACACAGACACACACACACACACACACACACACACACACACACACACACACACACACACACACACACACACACACACACACACACACACACACACAGAAAGTATAGAGTATGCCTGTCTAACATCAACTCTCTCTCTCTCTTTCTCTCTCTCTCTCTCTCTAAGCTACCGATCTCAATAATTGTCAAATGAAGAACTTTTGACATTGCCGAGTGCTACGACTTAACATGGAGTTCAGAGGCGGGTTTGCACAACAAACAGATGTTCTTTGATGTCAGCTGCAGCGAGGGGGTGGCAAAAAAATGGGAACGCTAAAAAGAAGTAGGAGGAAGGTGTCAGATCTCTAATCACCATGCAGTGTTTGGAAAAAAAATCTATTATATTTCTTAGCACAAACACAGGTTGGTATTCACCATAACCTTACCCGACACAAAATTCATTTGATTAGTTATATCATTAAGAATTCATCTGAATTGTTTTGAACTGTGTATTGCCTTGGCATTTCTTTTAGGATTACAAAGCTGACAGTGACCTGTTACACTGACCTTATCTTCTCTTTAAATAGGCTTTGAGTCACAGTTACAACCCCGGCTCGCTGATCCAGAGACGATGGGTGGAAGCTAAATTACACAGGCTGTCAACCAAACCAATGTACAACTCCATTCGGGTGCATTATAAATGATGTAAAAGAGCCTAACAGGAAGAAAATGGACGTGTCATTTGCTGTCACTTCACACAATTTGTATTATGACATTTCACGAACGCTTGGCCAATTACCCCGAATAGATATATTGCATACACTAAATAATAGTTTCCCTAGTTTCTCCACTTCAGCTATGTGATTTAGTTATTCATTAAACCACCCACATCACAAGTGCAAAATACAGCTCAGGATATGTACTCCATGAACTGCTCATTTAGTGTTTATGTGTCAGCACTGTGTATAAGTAATAGACCCACACACCTTCAAAACCAGTAGTATTTACCAAAACAACAGCGTTTACACAACATGCCACAATGTATTTCCACTGTAGTCAGCCTAGTAGATATGGTATTGTGGTGTAAAAGAAAACTGCTATCATATTACAACAAATGTTTTTCTATACCTATAAATACCTTTAATGTCTATAATATTTTGTATATACATTATTGGCCACCTCTACCTACTGTATATGAGTTGCTATCCTAGACCTTTTACACTACCACGCAATATTATGAAAAATGCATTATCATGCCTTTGATTTCAGTCTAAAATCATAAAGGTATCAATTTGTTTGGATAAAAAATGCATCCTGTGTAATATCTCTCGTTTCAAATAGTGAAGGATGTGTCAATGATACAAATTGCAGTCTTGGCTACAGTTTAATCAGACCTCCATTAGCTGACTGACAATTCAACAACTGCCCTTGTGTTGGAGGAACTGTCATAAGATGCAATAAAAACACTCGCACGCACACACATACTATCTCACACTGAGGGTGTGACATGTCAAGACATGTCGGCTTTACCATTGTGTATGCTGAAATACAGTGTTGTATCTTATCTAGACAATAAGAAATAGGAATCCCCAATCAGTAACTGAATAGTTCATCTAAAAAAAATAATAATTTACTCGCACTTATGCTGCTCCAAATATGACTTAATATATTAACAAAATTAAAAGAGAGGTTAGAATGTTTGCACTGCTGTTTTCTGTACAATAAAAGTCAAAGGTGACTTTCACTTAAAATAATCAGGCAAGTATGCACATTCCATCTGAAATGAGCATATTCAGTTTTTCTGGTGACAGGTGGGTTTTTGAACTTTGAATCTGGAATTCTTTCTGTCTTGGAAGAACATCTTGATTTATTTCCAAGTGCTTCCTGAAGAAGAGATGCAACAGAAATGTGTCCTTGTCTATGACTACAATGTGCCATGTGGCTTTGTCTTTACTGCAGTTGCAGTTGCTCGCCCAGAGGCACTGTCATTTGAAGTTGAGAAAGAGCTGTAAGATGTGGAAATGGCCTCTGAAGATCAAACAACTATCCCTTTCCCCTGTGTTACAAGGAAAGAGGAAGAAATGACATGCTGAGACTTCAGTCCAGTTACACACACAAAAAAAACTCTGAGGTGTCAAGAGAGCGGCTGGGTTAGGAAGTTACAGTGTGAAGGGGGGCAGAGAAAGGAAAAAAAGGAAGGGTGTGAGGTGAAAAGGAGACAGTTGACTCAAATCAGACGGCAGCAGAGGACAGGCCCGGTCATACGGCTCGAGGTTTTCTGGACCTGATGTGCTTAGAGAAGAAAACTACACCACATTCTGCTGCATTCCATCCACACATGTCTCAAATCAGCACTGGACACCAGCACCAGTCTGGGACAGAGAATGTATTTGCCAGTTTTATACTTTATGAAGTTAGTAAAAGTTTACCCCATATCCACCGACAGAGCTCTGGTATCCAATCTGGCTATGTTATGCATATTTTCTACAAAATGTCGTTCTGGGCTGAAAAAACTGTCTTTTCATCTGCTATTAACCTCTAGCTAAAAGTAATACCTAAATACCTATTTGTTGTGCTGCTGCCACTAAAATTATTTACAGATATCGTGTGTGAGCTAATTGGCATTCATTTAAATTTGTGATGCCGCAAAGAAATGCCACGCAGAACTACATTTCTCAAGTTTTCAAAACTAGGACTCGTAAGACTTGCAAACTAAGAACGTGATGGAACTTTTTTTCTTCCTTTTTTTGTTTTGTAGGCAGGTTGTGTACAGTATGCCATTGTTTGGGCTAATGCTGAGAGAGGTTCGGTCAAGCACCAGCTCTGTTACCTGCACCATTTGAGGAGGAAAAAAAGTTAATAGTGGAAAACATTTCAAAGTAATGGAAGCAGTTAAGAAAAGGTCTGACTGACCTTACTGGAAGGAAAAAGCTCAGAAAAATTAGAGCTGGAATTGAAGACAACAGCCCTCGAGAGATGAAAACAGACAACACAGAAAGAAAACAGACAGGAAGGGAGCATTTTCAGTTTGTCTCAGCACTGAAATGAAATCAGTATTCATGGCCGAAGGACAATCCATTGAAACCAGATGCACCTAAACTTACCCATGCACCTCTTTTAAAAATGCAGTTTTAATTTCCTGCTACAAAGTTCGCCAGTATCTGTTTGAGCTTGGCCTGAGATGAAATGGTGTCGGGTCGGGTGCTAGCATGCTAAACTGTGTTCGATGTTTACTGGAAGAGAGTCTTGCCAAACTTTACAGTATATAATGTGTGTAACATTTCTCAACAACGGTTTCTTGTCTTGTACACACAGAGGTGTTGGCCTCTTTTTCAGTTTGGTGCATCTTTGTGCATTGCGGCTGTTACATATATTAGCTTTAATGTGCTAGCAACCCTTATAACAATCAACTAATGTGCTAGCAACCCTTATAACAATCAACTAAAAAATCTTTTTAATTTTCTTTTGGAGTTGTGAAAGAAATACTGTTGGTTTGCTTTCAGATGCATGCTTTGATGTTGCCAAAGAGGACACATACATACACATACTTGGCATTTATTGTGTCAGAGCATACCGGTTGCAAGACATTTACACTTCATAACAAGCCAACCTGGCATTCTGACAAAATTTCCCCACTGTTCCGAGGTCAGATTAACATGAAATCTCCCCGGCCCCTTCTCATTATTCCAACTCTTAAAGCATAAACACCTCTGTCTCCTTCAAAACAGCAACCTGCTTTTCCCTGGGAGGGAGGGAGGGATGGATGGATGGATGGATGGATGGATGGAGGGATGGATGTCCTTTATTTCTCTTCCATATATCTCCTATTGTGCAAACTGTAGATATTTCTCAAGACTTTACCAGACAATTATGCAATCCTTACAGACATTTGTGAAGCAAAACATTGAAGAACAATCTCAATTCATCACAGTACTCCAGAGTAACTCAATCCATATATTATGAATAGTTATCTAGTGACACTGTAGCTAAAGGACTCAGTTCAACATAGATGAAGCATGTTTGATGCATGCAGTTCAGCAACGATGTACCAGAGGCTGTAATGCGAAAATGGTCAGAACCAAAAGCACAATGTCCAGCGGAGTGCATGCAACACCTTTATCCATGATTATATTCACAATACAAAGTGGCCTCAGGATTCTCTGAAATGTGCTACAGGGTCACATAGGGCTGTTGCAGTGAATGCTGATGAGAGGAGGCTGAATTCTGCCGTCTGTGTGTGGTCACCAGGGCGGGTGACATTAGCAGCTGGGGATGCCCGGTCACCTTGACCCCAAAGACCAGTCAACATGCCTTTTTCAGTTCTCCTGTCAATCATGTTAGAAGACCATTGCTCAATCATCCTTACCAAAGGCCCTCAAAACAACCAAATAACCGTCACGCCAGCAAAATCACAGAATTAATGTTGAACAAGCAGTGTTTCCCCTAAACAGGGAGGTTCCCATTTCAAGAGAACTTCTCATGTGTAAATGAAATCACTCCACCACAACAGAACACGAAGTTGGAGCATAGACTTTCTTTGCCGATTCAAAACAGCACAGATCAGTCTATGTTGAAAGGAATTGACTAAATGTACCTTCTTGTGAGGAAGTAATAACTTTCAGGACACATTTTTTATTTTATTCATAATTTTTCAAACAGGGTATAGGCTACAAAAAAAAAAAAACATGGCCAAGATTTTTAATAGTTTGGCTTTAAACAGGTTCAAGTTTAAAGACATGTAGGTCATGCACTCTCAATGACGAGTTTATTTGTTAATGTTTGATTCTAAAGTCTACCAGCGTCACAAGAGACGTCCCAACCGTGTCAGTCTTTCTACAAGGCTATTTCCTGTTTGTCTAAAGTGCAGGCTCTATCATCAGCACAAACACAAATTCTGGCCAGAAAACTCCAATCTAGTTTGGAAGCAGTGATGTCAAAGTCACCATGGCAACTGCTCTTACAAATGATGTCTCTTCGTTTTACTCTCCTCTTCTGCCTTTGTCCATGTGACATTCAAGTGTAATATATTTTTGTCACAATGCTCTGGGCATCAATGCTCCGATGTCAAGGACACAGAAGGGGAATAACCTGACCTTTTGCAGCACACCGAATGCAAGAAGACAGCAAGGTCAGGAGGTGTGTTAGTGGGATTTGAATGGCCATTGTGGAAGCGGCTGTGAGTGACTGTCACTCACTCATTTATGCATTCTTTGTATTCTGGAGGACTTATGGAACTCCTTTTAATGCAGAATCACCGGACATGCAGTGAGGACTTCTTTCTCAAAGTTGTGAACAAACGTTCTTCCAGTAACATTAAAGAACATTTTCATTTATTCATCATTCAATGGAAGTTTTTTTCTGAACTGTTTTAATTGGATATTCGGCTAATGTTTTTTTAAATGTTACTATGTTACTACTTTTTTCAGAACATTTAGAGAACATGATGATAACCAAAATAACCATAAACGTGCATAACCAAGAACATTTAAATGTTTAAAATACTGAAGGTTTAGAGAAATAATGTTTTCAGAACATTATCAGATTTTTGTTAGCAGGTCATACTCCTCTTTTCTATACTATTTGAGTGAATAATGAAAAGTAGAGTAGCTTGGACATTCTGCTAAACTCTCAGGAGGAAAGATGGTCATTAAGGTTTGGAACAGTAAATAAATTATGCCACAATGTTCATTTTTGGCTGAAGTTTCCCTTTAAACAACCTCTTAGTTCCCAGCTGTACAGCTGATTAATGGAAATACAATGAGCAGGAGCCGAAAGACAAGACATGATTGAAACGGATGAGTGCGATTGCCATGGTAATAGATGATGGCTCAAAGAGTGTGAGCAATACATACAAATTCAAAGACTTTCAGCAAGACAATGCAGACAGCCTTTCTTTCTTTACCAGACGTCAGCCACTCGGTTCTCACTGCAGTATTAATAATTCTGATTTTAAAATGACCTAAAATCAGCAGAAAAATATGTTTAGATGAGGCAGAACGAAAGTGGAAATGTAGATTTGCACAGCCAGATGCCAGATACGCTTTGTCAAAACAACATCTGACTCATGCCTTTAATAAGCTCTTTTCCAAAAGCTAGTGGGCTGCCTAGCTTTCTACAACTTCATAATAATGTCAGCTAACTGTGCAATCGGCTCATTGGGAAAACATGCCTCTACCTATATTATTTCCAAAAACTTGCCTATAGATACAATGCACTGCTGTTTCCAGCTGGAATGAACACTATTGGCAATAAAACACCAACAACTTTTATTCCTTTTTTTATTCCTACAGGGTATATTATCAATAGTAAAGACTTATTTTCATGCAGTTCCTTGCACAATACTGTTATAACCCAAAACACTTTTACCATTGTGCATTTGTAAACTAATAATTTTTGTATTTGCACCACATAACCAGATCTATATGCATGGCTTTTCTGATGTAGTAAACTTGCTCGGTAGCTCACCTGATACAGCATTGCACTTCTAGGTGCGCTTAGGTACGAGTCCCGTGAAACACGAGTCACAAGACTCGATAAACGGCTCAAATACTTGTAAAAACAAGCTAAAATAGCATAGTTGCCTCAGCAAACGCATTTTTATACATTTTATTTGTTAGCAAGCTGCTAAATAAGGACTACAACTACCACAAGGCTGTGAGTTTACATGCTTGGGGAAATAATCTTTAAATACCAACTTGTTAGCAATAGATATGACAATGTCCACATATGAATGTTGCTTGATGTCACTGAATATGGCAATGTTAAATATATTTGGTCGTGGCGGACTAGATCTGCTACGCTGCTGCAGAGCAAGTATGGACTTGCTACTGCTAATAGATACACAGACACTCTGCTGTGAGCATGTAAGATCTGCTGCTGCTGCATGAATAGACAAGCATAAATCCCGTAGCAGATCTGCAGGTGGAGCTGGGGGAGGTGGAGGGGTTCAGAGGAACTCTGATGGCGCTCTGCAGGACTAGCTTAAAGCACACATTAAACCAGACCATTTAAATGTTGAGCAAGCAATCTCATTGGCTGCAGGATCAACAGAGACCAATCAGCTTGTGCCATACGATAATGATGCTATTGCTTGCAGATTGCATGTATGGGACCTATCAGCCTGCGCCCTCAAGAGATTCATGACTGAACTAAGAGGGAGTTTACAGCATTGACAACAGCATTCTGTAACTAAACTCAGATCCGTACATTTTCAGGACTCACATCTGCATTTTCAGTGAAGCCACAGGACTGCACAGCTCATTTTCTGTAACATCCCACAGTGTGAGAGAGCCATTCTTTGCTGAAAGCAGGTTCTGTTTCTTACAAAAGTGTGGATATAATGTGCTGGTCATCTGAAGTTTTTAAATCCAGTCACTGTTTTCCTCCAGTCAGTTTTGGGGTCTGTGCATGACTCAAGTGCCCTGCTCTCATTCATGTATTAAAGCTGATGTCGGTTAATTTGACGAATGAAAATGAATATGACCTTGACTTTTGTCATTTTAAATTTAATAAGTCTTTCAGGTTTATTTTTATATCTTTGATATTACTTTAGTCATTGAACTGGTTACAGTTGATATATCCCATTGCATGTTCACAGTATTTGAGACGCTACAGACTTTATTCAGGTTAGACAGATATTGAATTTAACCCAGATGAAAACTTTGAGAGATAGACTTAGTCTTTACAATAGCACACACTGTATAAAGCTCCTAGATCACGTAATTTTCACACAACTCACAAGATTTAAAATTGTTTTATGGAGTTTTTGTCTACTGATTTTTGTTCCCCTTGGAAAGACGTTTGGTCAGCTGAACAATCGGTTGTTAAACAACAGTAAACAACTCTTAAACAACTGACTAAGGTCTATTGTAAGCTGCTGTGTGCTGTATCAAAACGGGCCTTGGCAAAACAAACAAACAAACAAACAAAAAACACTAATGTCTGTTTTAGAGTAACATTCTCCAAAAATTGGAATTATGAGGTTATCAAGGACTTTTCAAATGAAAAACAAGGAAGAAAAAATTCTAAAGTTATGTGATTTGAATTTATTCATACATAAGCACAAATTTAAATGTGTATGTATTGACTAATGGTCTAGTGACATTGATTATTGGGGGTAGGGGCCTAATTCTGTAGCCCAGGGGCCTCTTGTTATCTTAAGTCACCCCTGCATGACTGAACCGCACCATTAATAGTAAATATTTCTTACTGTGCATTGTGGGATTGCCTTCTCTGCGAAGAATACATGTCTTATAATTTCACTAAAACAAAGTATCTTACCTAAACAAGGCAGTCTACCTTAAGGAATAGCATCTCTAGCTCGCCTACGATGCATTAAAATGCTGCCTCCGTGGGCAGCTCACAAGGTTTTGGAACAGAGCATTAGTGTGTGTTTTTTTCAGTACTGGGTTTATTGGGTTCATCTAGTACATTCTTTCACGACTGTGTTTATCAGATGAATAAAACAACAGGCAAAAGCAGGTGAATTATTTTTTACACCAGAATATCTAAATCCCACAAACAGCTCAAAGGCATTTGCATGCCACATTCTGTGCTCACCATTATATCATCATCCACAACAATGCACCCAGCGTCAGCCTTTAAAGCTTTTTCATATGCAACACACGCAACCCCAGTGATTGTCGGGAGATCCTCTATTGATTCGCCACCGACATGCGTATTACGCAACACGATGGCTATTTATAGAGCACAGACTCCATGACGAATTAACAACACCCGCACATCTCAGGATAATGGATGACGATGATGCTGCCGGTGCTCTTGGATCATTAAATGCTTGAGTCTTGAGAAAATGATAATCCAATAAAGCATGTCATCAAATCTCTTTTTTAATCCTCAGATCAGTAAACATAGCCTCTGAGGTCCACATCTGTTCTCTACAAACCACCTGGCCAAATACAGTCTGGTGGTAAAGTTAAAACGCAATACATGGTTGAACTGTGATTGCTGGGATCCAGTGTAATGATATTCCCAGTGTCTTAATGCATTCGTAATATTTATTTACACCATATTTTATTATTTATAACCCCGCTACGAAGAGCTGTGCACGCACAAGTGACATGCATACACATGCAACGGCTGTTTTCAAACTTATTTGGTTTGATTAACGTGTTGTGTGTAGCCAACGCTGTCATTTTCTTTGCTAGTCAGAGTTCATTAACATGCGACAATGACAAGTGACAATGGCGGAGTAGTTCAATAGGCCTACTGCGTTTTTTTTTAAAGAAATCACAGAAAGATGAGCAAGAAGGAGAAAAAGTGCCATCATGCAAGACATCGTTCAAAACCATAAAGGGTCTATTTTTATTTGTGTACATTCACATTTGTGTGCTTTTGTAAAATAAAGAAAAGCCATCTCTGTTTCCTTTCCGTGCAGTTTGTGGAGAGCGCGTCACAAAAATGAATTGAAACACAAAAATGAATTGAAATCGTTTTCTTAATCTGTAGGTCTATATAAGTGAAATAGCGTATATTTATTCCTTTTATAAAGGCTATATATTTGTTTTGTTTTTTATTCAGTTTTTCCGAAGCGCAGATGCGTGATGTGACGATGCAGGCTATGAATATATTTCACAGGAATAAATTACATTTTAAAACATTAAAATAGACAGCAGGTATTTTAAATTGTAACTTAATATTTCACAATATGACTATTTTTACTGTATTTTTTTTGTCAAATAAATGCAGCCTTGGTGAACGTAAGAGACTTTTACAATTTAAGCTTGAAAATCTTCCGCTTATTTACGTACATTTTTAGAATGTTTAGCATTCAATGATGTAATTGTAATATTTGCATACTGAACTGTGATTGGTCTTTTCTTTCTTGCTAATACAACATCATAAGATAAGATGTGCGTAGGCTATGTAGCCTACTGTACTTGTTGCAGACCAGAGCGAAACATTTTCTCGACTATCGGTTGGACTGACCAACTGCAGATAAGGGCGAGTTAAGGAAACCTGTATGAAACAGAAAATAAACATTTCACCTTAAATATATTGCAAAGATGACGCAGTAGCCTATTTGATTTACACAGAAATGCAAATCTAGTTTGTACGTTGCCGTTATCGTCAAATCTAGAAGTGTGGGATCATTTAAACAGTAGCCTACGATGCATAATGCATCCGATTTAGAGGTCAAACTAAAATCCAGGCTTTTACAGGCACTCCGCTTCCGTCATTTATTAATGGAGTCCGGAAGCTGCTCATGCCTAAATTGATTTTTCCCTCTCTTATGTTTGTGAAAAGAGAAGCTTCTGAGAAAGTAAGATTACAGATTGAAGAGGAACTAGAGATGAAAAGAGGGAGGGCACGAGATTAAAGGAGATGGAGATGATAGAGAAGTAGAAATGTCAGTCTAGGCCTAGGGTGCATTTAAGAGGTATTTAATGGCTATTAATAAAGCTGGTGCTCTTTCTGTAAAAATCTTGCTTAGAAAAAGCATCTTATAACACATGAAAGTAGCCTATTTGATGTGCTCAAAGCATTTTTATTAAGCCTAATAGAGTATATATTAACAAAATAGCATTTTCTTATAAATATAGCTAGTTTCCCTCCTGTATAGTACAGTTGTTTTTGCTAACTAAAACCAAAACTGAAAAAAAACTATAATAAATTATAGTTACATAATTTATAACAAAATTACTAGACTTAAATTTAGACAACATTTTTTTTAATTCAAAATAAAAATAGAAAAATAAAACATTCAAAATATGCATACATTCTATATAATAGTAACAGTAAATAGTCAAAAATACTTGTACAGCACTATATTTAAATTAGATTTGTATATATTTTTTGACAAAAATATGAATAGTGTCCGGATTTGTTGTGGAACGGCTGCGGCCATGACTAACAGCTGAAGTCACTGGGACGGAGTCGAAACGCAGCCGTTCCGCAGTCAGTGAAAATACACACATTGACTTTAATGGAAAGCTATTGACTCCGCCGCCGTTCCAGAGCGGATCTGCGGCCGTTCTGCAGTTGGTGGAAATTGCCAGTTAAGCCCAAGTCTGGTGGTCCCAAGTCCGATGGTCTCAGTGCTTCCACGTGCGATGGTCCATGTCTGGTGGAAGCAAGGGGGTAATCCATCGACCAGAAGTTGAAGCCGGCCGCGTGCCACCATCTTGTAGCAGAACTTCACTTGCGTTAGCATTCCCATTGACTCCCTTTCATTTTGGCGTCACTTTGACAGCGAATAACTTTACATCTGAGGCGTTTAAAGACTCCATTTGTCCATTATTTATTTCTAAAGACACACAACAATGTATAAAGGGCTCCATTACCTTCTATGTTACATTATGGCCCCGTAGAAACAGTTTTTGTCAAAATAGGTTAACGATTGCGTCATAACCACTCGACTGTCTGTCGCACAGTACAGAAATTACCGTACAGACAGGAGGAGAAGCTCGCAGGCAATCAATGCATTAACTTATTATGGCGTACTGGCGTTACATTTTAAAATAAATACTATGCAAAATACTTACTCCTGCTCACTCACGCCAAAGAACTCTTTGCTCAAGCTCCCCGTCTCTGCAAGATTAACGTTGGCAGTTTTCACGCACAGCTACTAGAATATTTACATCTGTCATACAGGGTGCTCACGTCATCAAGTTTAGTTTGAGTCGGTTTGAGTCTGCGCGTCAGGAACGGAAGTGCTAAAAATGCGCAAAAAATGGGCTTCAATTGTCTCAACTGAGTTCCAATGAGATGGCTCTGTCCACTTCTTATACTGTCTATGGGTGGAAGCCTTGGAAGTCTGGTGGTCCCAAGTCCAGTGATCCCAAATCTGGTGGTCTCCATGCTTCCAAGTCTGGTGGTCCCAAGTCCGGTGGTCTCAGCACTTCCAAGTCCAGTGGTCTCAGCGCTCTGCCCTGGTTTTCTGCTCCACCCTGGTTGTCTCCACCTAAGGCCCACTTCCACGGGCCTGGCTTTCCATCCACCCCCCCTGTTGCTTTCCGTTGCTTTTTTTTTTCTTTCTGTGGAGCATTTGGAACCGTTCTGTCATGTCCCCAGTTTGGACAGTAGTTTGCATTTTGACCTGTTCTGTTCCTGTTTTCTGAATCTAGTTTCGTAGTCCTTTTATAGTTCTTCTGGTTCCCCTAATTTCTCCCTGATTATTTGCACCTATGTCTAGTTAGTCTTGTCATCCCCAATGTATTTAAGCCCCGATGTTTGCTATGTTAGTTGGTCAGTTGTTTTGGGTGGATTCTTGTTTTGTTTTGTTTTGTTTTGTTTTGTTTTGTTTTGTTTTGGTTTGGTTTGGGGTTTTTGTCCTCTTGTTTCCTGGCTTCTCGTGTTCCCTGTTTTGTTTTGTTTAATAAGCTGCCTTCCTTCCTTGCCCTTCCTTGTAACAGAACAACTGACCAACTATCATAGCAAACACTGGGGCTTAAATACACAGGGGATGACAAGACTAACTAGACACAGATGCAAATGATCAGGGAGAAACTAGGGGAACCAAAAGAACTACAAAAGGACTACAAAACTAGAAACAGGATCAGAACAGGGAAAAATGCGAACTAAATATAAAAGTACAAATGGGAGACATGACACACGTAGCAATAATCAGTATATAGGACAAAAAAAATACTTGTCTTGTGTCCAGACTTCCCTGAAAAACTCAGAAGATGAGATCCTTGCATAAACTCTAAACTTCTCCCGCCAATAAATCCATTAAATCTAGTCCATCATTAAAAGTATTGGACTCATTTGTGTCCGTACTGTAATTACTATGTGAGGGTAGCGTGTTGGGCTGCTTTTGTCTTTGATCATGGCTGATTGAATGGGAAACTGGTTAAAATGTGTGCCTTGTTAAAAGCCACGGCCCTGGAAATGAGTCTTTGTGCATAAGAAATTCCTCTGCAGCTCCCATTACGTGTGATGGAAGAAAATAGCGCAGAGATGCTAGACAATGCAAACATACTCAGTCGTTTGGCCAAAATAACAATCAGAATAAAGAGGCGAGAATTAGACATGCACAGTCGTCACCTACAGGGCAAGAACCTTGAATGGGAATCACAACGATGCAAAGTGTCAGATGAAGAAGAGAGAGTTGGTCTGGTTTATGCTTTAATCAGTTTTCAGTGAATCACATATGATGTTCCCCTACCCACAATACTCCGCATGTGCCACAATACAATTGAGGATGCTGGTCTACATAATTTTACCCCAAGAAAAGCAAATATGCACACACTTTCACAAACCATTGTAGAAGTTTTGCAGTTTGTCTTTTGGTAACTAGGGTCATTGTGAATGATCACCCTTTTGCAGTTATTGGTTTACCTTTGTATTCCCCAATTTCAATGAGGTTACAGACACAATGATGTCATAGTGCAGAGGTTAATGTGCACCTAACTTATGGACCAACATAAATAGTTAAAATTTTAAATGCAGTGAGTTAAGCACACATTTGTTATATATGTTAGTGAAACAAATTAGCTACATGAAAATATTGATGTGCTCGCTTAGAGAATGTCTCTAATTTGCATTTAATATGTAAAATTTCATATTCATATTCAAAGTACTTGGTGTAATATTTGTGCATTTTTGACATACATATGCATTGCTTTTGTTTTGCATGTTATTTGCTATAATTTTATTTCTTGTTTTTATTAGTGTTATTTTTTGCTGTCTGCACAGTTTCATTGCACTTAAATGTGAACAATGATGCACAATGCATTCAAGTTTAGGATATGAAGATTGTGGGGTAAATAAATGTAAAAGCACCTGTCAGAAAAACTCTGCGTCTTGCTTGCCGCTACAGATGCAATGAGGGGTGTTTCACCACCTCATCTGGCTTGTCTTTCCGTTGGTGTATTTTAATGTCAGCCGTTGTTTAATCCGCATTAATCAGCGTTTGTTCTCGGAGCGGCCCTGTGCCTCTCTTGCTCCTCTGACGTCACGTGTCCATCGCAGCTGCACAAACAGCAACACAGGAATAACTAAGAACTGTCTGCATGGTCTGCCAAGATGTCAAGCTATTTCTAAAAAACAAGAAAGACTGTTTATTTTTAAAGCCCTGAAGGTGAGGAGAGGAAAGCAGAAGAGAGGATGAGAGATACAACAAGGAAGCGTTACCATGATACAAAAGCAGATGCATTACATTAATCAATGGATTTCATAGATAGATAGATAGATAGATAACTTTAGAATACTTTATAGGTTGTCCTGTTTTAAAGCTATAAATGGTGCTTTTATGTTCTGTTTTTTAACATGAAATCCTGTTCACTCGTTATATGGAAGAGAGCAGCTCGGAATTTAAACTATCCCTTTAAAAGCACTGCAATGTCTTTAAAGATAATTTCTTCTTTGTGAGTTTCAGTGGACTGAGAGGAACAGATGACCAATCCACCACAGGACATCAAAACCACATGTTTACCTCCCAGAGAGGGTCAGTGTCACCTCTCATTTAACCCTGGTCACTATATAAGGACCTTATCCTTCCTGTTTCACATCTGTCTTGGCGAAAATTCAACTCTTACTTATCAAAAAATGTCAGAATTGCACACAGCACAGACATACTTGACTGTTTACATTTGACTTTCTAGAGCTGCTTTAAAGCAGAATTGAAGTCTGTTTACAACATTGAATCCTTATTTTCATGTTTATCCATGTAAAGCTGCTTTGAAACAATCTGTATTGTATAAAGCGCTATATAAATAAAGGTGACTTGACACAACACACACTTGAGCAACGCACCAACCTGACGCTCAGTGTCTGTCAAGACACAACAAAAACAGACCATCTGTGTGTATTTGATCCAGCACCTGCACCCCTTACGTAAACACGGCGCTCAGAAATAAGCAGTGTCTGTTTAACTTCAACAGAGCATTTATAGGAAGCACCAGCAGTCACTTCCTGCTGAGAGAAATACTTGGTGTCCTAATAATAACCGGAGCACAGGGCTAGCGCACAGCGTTTTTGTTAGACTAGAGGAAGAGGTGCCCGGCTAACACACCCACGGCTAATAGAGTCTGTTTAGCATCTATTCATTCCGCCGGGCTGAGACTCGGTACTTAAGAGCTCAGCCTGTGTACTCTCTCAACACGAGCGCCAAATAAAAGAAGCGGCCATATATTTCAGGCCTCCAAAAGCTGGATGCATGTTATGTTAGTGATCCTATTCAGTCAAAGGAGTCTCGTATCAGGTTTTATTTATGATAATAAATGTAAGATAACTTATAACACTTTTTGCCAAAACAAAATGAATGGACATGAAATATTGTTTTGAGTTAAAATTTCATTTAATATGTGAAAAGAAAGAGAAACAGCTACACTACCGTTAAAAAGATTTTTCAATGTTTTTGAAAGAGGTCTTGTAGGCCTTGTCCACACTGATAGGTTTTTGTTTGAAATCGCATCTTTTTTTCTCCGTTTTGGCCTTCCGTCCACATTGAGATTGCGTTTTTGTCAACAGAGATGGAGCTTTTTGAAAACAAGTGGATACATTTCGAAATGCCGTTTTTGCGTTGTAGTGTCGACTGTGAAATTCGAAAACGATGAAACCATTAAAACGATGTATATTATATACATAGATATCTATGGTTATATCGTTATTGTTGTGTCTGCTATACTTTCAGTGTTGCTAAAGAGAAATGCTCCCTTGTACAATCTTCATTTTGCATTCCTGCAAAGAAAATTTACTCGCAATTGCTGTCCTGCGGCAAAATATGATGACGATTGAGTTTTAGACCATGCGATTTTGAGTGAAACCTGGACGCAACACTGGTGGTGTTGTGTGATATTTTGCTAATAAAATTTTCATGCCAGAAGAATAGCATGAGAACTTTATGATGTCTGCTCTCTCTGTATCATCTTGTGAACTTTTTGTGTGTTTTACGTATGCGCAAGATGTTTCAATGTGGATGAGCAACTTTAGGAAAACACTAGAAACGCTAAAAACACAGTTTTCAAATGTATCCGGATTAATGTAGACGTAGCCTTTATGCTCAATAAGGGTGCAGTTATTTTGATTCGAATTACTGTAATTACCAGATATCCTTGTAAACTCTAAATTTTCTGAGAACTTGTGCCATGTGACTGCCGTACCAACTAACCACTGCAGTTTCATTTTGCGTTGATAGTGTTGCCACATAAACACATAATTCTGAGTCAGAGGACGTGAACAGCTCTGTGTGGAACAGGTTGTGATCTCGAAATTGCGGTAATGACGACATGGCGTTAACGTTAACAAGAGCTCCATGATCCAATCAATGATGACAACAGTTGTTGTAAACTGTGCTACATTTTCATCAGGATTGTTTAGAAAGTTCAAATAAACAGCATTCATTTGAAATGAAAATCTTATTAGGCTATAATAGTCTTTACAGTCACTTTTTGACAAAAGAAAAAAATCTTACTGACCGCAGACTTTTGTGAGGACGTGTAAGAAATCAGTTGCAAGGGACAATTATGCATCCTATCGGATATTATGCAAATCTTGCAAATCAGCGACTGACGAATCAGAATCAAATATTCTAGAGATCTGTGTAATATATATGGGCTGCAAATTGTGCTGAATGTTTTATACGCTTAACTACAGTTTGTCTACTGTGTGTACATGTTAGATTGACACCAAGATAGTGTATAGCAAGGGACTATATATAGTAACTACAACCAGAGCTGTAGTAACAGAAAAAATCATGCAAGATTCAGCGTTTAGTAGACCGTGTATAAGAATGTTACAGGACAGTAACATTTAAATGCGTCTTTATAACCTGCAGCTTCTAGAATGTTTTTCTGCATTAACTAAATAAAACTTAAAAGTAAATTTAAAAATAGTATTAAAATAAAAAAGCTTAAAACTAATCTTTATTCACATTAATACATAACTTGCAACTCAACCTATCTTCAACCAAACTGACTTTCAGTGCACTAATTTGAAGCAACCTGGAGGAAAATGCTTCACTCAATGGGTCAGAACTTTTCAATTCTTGATTCAGAGATCAAACCAACAACCTTGTGTTGCCACTTCACCTTCAGGCCTCGTCATTACCTCCACTCAACTCATAAAAGACATTGTAAGTCATGCATTGAGATCAAGAGGACAAGAAAACATACCACAGTGTGCCGTACCCTGGGGGATGGACACGGCCACCTGGGAGTTGTGGAGCAATGGGTAATGACACTTAGCTGTTGCTGGGTAAAGAATCTCCTCCCCTCCATCTGATTGGCTGTCACTATTTGGCTGTCACTTGAAGCCCCGCCCCTCTCAAAGCTCTTGAATGAGGACTCAGATGACGTGACGAAGGAACTTGTCAGCCGGTGTTATTTGCTATAATCATTAGTGTATCCTCGTACTGTCAGGGAGAGACGGTTGGATCCTGTGTCAATTCAACAGCTGTTGAGAGACGTAAAGGCCACAAAGGCATTTACATTACATTTACATTTTATGCATTTGGCAGACCCTTTAATCCAAAGGTACACAGTTACATTCTTATCAGTTCTTGCTTTCCCTGGGAATCGAACCCATGACCTTGGCGTTGCAAGCACCAACGCTCTACTGTTTGAGTTTGTTTTTATTTTGTCTTGCTTTACTGCAAGACAAAATAAGACAGGACCAAATTAAATTAATTCAAGAGGACTCAGTTTTAGCATTATAAAATTCTTAATTTAAATGTAAATTACAATAAATAACAAAATATAATAAATCAATCAAATTTACTAAATAATATAGCTTGTGTGTGTGTGTATATATAAATATAAATTAGACCCAGATTTAAAACTATATTGAAATTTATGAATATAATTATATAAATAATTATAAGTAGCTACTTTTATTATAATCAAAGTTAAAAAATAAATAAATAAATAAAGGTTTCTGATGCCCAATAAAGAGGAAGGTCACAATTACTGGCAGGTATAGAAGCTGGTTTCCACCAAAGAATAACATTTAAAAGATAATTGCGACTTTTTATCTCACAATTGCGAATTTACACAAATTTGCAATTCTGTTTTTTTGTTTTTGTTTTTTTGTTGCAATTTTGAGAAATAAAGTCAGAATTGTGAGATAAACTTGCAATCTTCGCAATTACATGTTTATATCTTTTTCCTTGCAATTGCGAAATTATAACTCACAATTGAGAAATTTTTTCTTTGACTTGAAAGTCTGACTTTTCTTCACAAGTCTGAATTGTCTTCACAAGTCTGACTTCTGAGTTTATATTTCGCGATTATATTCAACTTTTTTTCTCGTAATTCTGACCCTTTTTTTGCGATTGCGACTTCCTCAGAATTGGGAGATATAAACTCGCAATCGCAAGTTATAAAGTCAAATACTGAAGGAAAAAAGACTTTTTTCACAGAATTAAAAATGTATATTTCACAATTCTGAATTTATATTATGCAATTCTGGGGGGGCAATAGTCAGAATTGTGAGATAAAAGTCGCAATTATCTTTTTTACTTTTTCTTTCAGTGGTGGAAACAAGCTTTCATAGGTTTTGCCATTTCCTCAAGTAAGAGTCAAATAAAGCTGTTAGGGTAATGCTGATTATCTTTATTTTCTAGGGTTGTTGCAATAGTTCTCGCTTAAGTAGAGAATTAGTTGGAAAAGCCATAAGAAAGTTTATTGCCAGCACAGTGTGAGCAGTCACGAAATGCCCATAATTCTTGAAAAAGTTGATTACATAAGAAGCTACATGTGCAGTGTTGGATTTATCAGTGGGAAACACTGTTAAGTCAGACATAATGAATGAAGAAATCTGCGACGCACGAACAGATGCTCTGAATAATTACAGTAACTTTATTATTCAGGTGTTGTGAAATAATATTACTTGAACTTCAAGTCATATAGCAGAGGTTTCAAACAAGGCACTCTGCTTTGCATGCAAACTGTGAGTGTTTACATGGACAACAATCAAAAGTCTGTTAAAAAGAAAATATAAATTTCAAATTAAGTTACAGTTTATGTCCTTTGCCCATTGATAGGTAATAGGTGTAATTGATGTAAAATAATGCATGTAAATGCACTCAAAATGTAACACAGATTGTATAGTGTACTACACACGTGACTGATTCACAGCCCCTTTCACACAGCACGTTGATTGAAACACAGCGCCGGGAAATTGCCAGAACGCCTTCTGTGTGAACGCAAACGCGACCCGGGATGGATGCAAGGTTAGGGACCTAGTAACATTGCCGGGATCAGTCCCGAAACGCGCGCTGTGTGAACAAAAGCCATAATGAATGCCGTGTCGTATTGACGACGCTGAAGCCGAGATCGTTCGCCAGCTAATGAAACGATACGTAATGCGCTAATTTATGATCGAATGAGAAAAAAAATGCACAAGCGTGGTTTCTCGAGAGAGAGAAAAATCTGAGTTCTTAAGCAAACTTAAGACGCTGCTGAGACATTACATGTCATATCGATGTCACGTGTCTTTACGGGATTTTTACGGGTTGTGTGTGAACGCACTCTCTGATTCCGGAAAATCACTGGCAGTGTGAATGAACCAAAATCAAACGAACCCGGGTCAAATCCCGGTTCACTTTATCCGTGTATTTTCCGGAATCTCTGTGTGAAACTGTATGCCAGTTAAACATTTGGAATAAATGCATCAGAAATGTACTTTATTTTGAGAACCCAGTCAGGTTGTTGATGCTGTGAGTTCTCCAACCGTTCCCAAGAAATGCACCATGTTTACTTTGCACAGCTCACCAGACATTACAAATCCAAGATTGTAAAGCAGTGAGGGCTGCCGGCTGGTATGGATGGGTAAACAGCTGAGAGCACAGTGAGAGATGAATTATTGAGGCCATTTTGGCATCTCTACTTGCAGAGGTCAGTATGTATTGGCAGTGAACCACACTTTTAACATAGCAGGATTTCAGAAACATGCAGAAAAAAAAAAGTTAGGGCCAACAATGGAGCTTTTTTTTATTTATTCAATACCAGACAGTGTTGTGGGAGGTTGCCGAGGTGTTGCTATGTGGTTGCAAAGGTGTTTTGAGTGATGTTTAGCATGTTGCTATGTAGTTTCTATTATGTTGTAGGTGGTTGCTGAGGTGTTGTTATGCTGTTGCAAAGGTTTTAGAGTCGTTTTTATCACATTGCTATGTGGTTGCCGAGGTGTTGCTATGCTGTTGCAAATGTGTTCTGAGTGATTTTTAGCATGTTGCTATGTGGTTGCTATTTTGTTGTAGGTGGTTACCGAGGTGTTGCTATGCAGTTGCAAAGGTGTTCTGAGTGATTGGTCATCATGTTGCTATTGCCCTTTTTCAAAGTGATCTATGGACTTTATACAGCTTTTTACAGCAGATGCTATTGAAAACAGAGTAAGTAAATCCCTCACTCTCTCGCTTTTTTATACCTGTCATGGTGCTCCTGTGAATAAGGTCTATGGTTCTGATTGTTTTCTAAATTTGCTATGCGCAATGTTACTATGATGCTATACTGCTAAGTTTTTGCTTACTAACCCCAGTCTTGATGATTTTCTGGTCTCACTTTCAGTGGATTTTTTTTTTTCATTTGCCTGATAAAATCCTGATAACTTATTTGATGACAGCCAAATTCAGGGGTTCATTCAATTTCATGACCCTAACTAAGAATAAGCAATACTAATAATGATGCATGCCAAAGTAAGCAACACACAGACAAAATATTTCCTACATTAACTCACATCTATACTATTTTACTTAGACAAGAGTTAATAAATTGCCATATTTGTAAACAAGTTTCATTCATGACTGTTTAAAGGCCTCTTTGCAATATGACAAACATATTATGCGAAAGCACAAATATATCTCCTGAGGTAAAAGTCCATACAGTAGTACAAACCGTGTCAAAGTCTATCTCTTTTGGCAGACCTGTTAAAACACATGTGTACTCCCAACCTTGGCTTCCAGATCATCAGTACACGACAAACAAACAGCAGCAAACATGAACTTCTGTAAAATAAAGACTGTTGAACAAACACACGTCTGCCAGTAAATTAAAGCTGACATGAGGATTACATGTTATTTACTCACCATCATGATGTTCCGAACCAATCTGACTTTCATTCTTCTGTGGAGTACAAAAGATTCATTTTTAAAGAATATCCTTATCTATATTTTTTCATAATAATGAAAGTCTAATCAAGCTTTAAAATGACAAAAAAAAGTACCAAAAAGATGGGACTGGAACAACATAAGGTTGAGAAAAAGATGGCAGAACGTTCATTTTTTGGTGAACTTTTCGTTTAATGTCACATTTAACACTATTCGGTGTCAGAAAGGTGAGAAATGGTTGTTAAATGGCGAACAAGGAAATGAAAGTCATTCTCTAATCAGTTAAAGGTCAAAGTATGCAATGAATAAACCAAAAAGGTTTCCACTATCTTATCACAGCCAGCAAAACATGAAGCTGTTCAACAGAGGGTCATTCACAGTGCTCTCCATATAAACCATGTGCATGCGCATCATTCAAATCCTTCCCCCACCCCTTCGCTCCAGTCCATCCATCTGTTGCTACTCACAGGCAGTACAAGGATAATTATGGAGACGTACAGGAGGAAAAATCAACAGGAGTTGGATAAGGCCTATCAGATATTTGCAATGCAAACAGTCGGAGCATGGTGTGCTTCTGACCCCTCAGGATTCAGGTCACTGGCAATCATTTACTAGACTGTAGCCAAAAAGGACTTGAGCTACTTGTATCTACAGGGCATTTGGAGAGCAATTAGCATGTCAGCTGCGTGTCATGTAAGATGGGTGTAGCAAAAACACTTGATAGCCACAATGTTTTTTAACAGCCCCGCAGGCAAGATTGTGGGCAGGTTTAAATGGAAAAGCCTGAAAAGGGAAAAAAGTATTTCGTGGATGGATGGCTCACAGCTTAATAGCTAAAGCTAAATTTAGCATAAATATCAGTTATAATCAGGGTAAATCAAAGACTCTGCCTCCTAGTGCTTGCTTTACTGCGGATACAGTCCAGCACTAACAAGCCATATGTTTAAGTCTCCTCCTCAACAGTCCAAAAGCCCACTCAAGGTGAATCAACACACATGCTCTCAAACATGACTGCAGTCTGCTAGCTTACATGTTCCAGTTAACAGATGTCTAGTTACAGTGGTATGAAAAAGTTTGGGCACCCCTGTACATTTTCATGATTTTCTTTTATAAATCATTGGTTGTCTGGATAAGAAATTTCAATTAAATATATCATATAGGAGGCAAACACAGTGATATTTGAGAAGTGAAATAAAGTTTATATGATTCATGGAAAGTGTGCAAGAATTATTTATACTAAATTAGGCATGTGCATAAATTTAGGCACCACAAAATAATAATTAGCTCAATATTTTGTGCATCCTCCTTTTGCATAAATAACAGCCTCTAAACGCTTTCTATAGCTTCCAATTAGAGTCTGGATTCTGGCGGAAGGTGTTTTGGACCATTCTTCTTTACAAAACATCTCCAGTTCAGTCAGGTTTGATGGTTTACGAGCATGGACAGCCCGCTTTAAATCATACCACACACATACCATGGCCATTCCAGAACGTTGTACTTGTTCCTCTGCATGAATGCCTTAGTAAATTTTGAGCAGTGTTTTGGGTCGTTGTCTTGTTGAAAGATCCAGCCCCGGCGCATCTTCAACTTTGTCACTGATTCCTGGACATTGTTCTCCAGAATCTGCTGATATTGAATAGAATCCATGCGACCCTCAACTTTAACCAGATTCCCAGTCCCTGCACTGGCCACACAGCCCCACAGCATGATGGAACCGCCACCAAATTTTACTGTAGGTAGCAAGTGTTTTTCTTGGAATGCTGTGTTCTTTTTCCGCCATGCATAACGCCCCTTGTTTTGCCCAAGCAACTCTATCAGTCCACAGCACCTTATTCCAAAATGAAGCTGGCTTGTCCAAATGTTCTTGAGCATACCTCAAGCGACACCGTTTGTGGCGTGTGCTGAGAAAAGGCTTTTTCCGCATTACTCGTCCATACAGCATCTCCTTGTGTAAAGTGCGCTGAATAGTTGAACGATGCACAGTGACACCATCTGCAGCAAGATGATGTTGTAGGTCTTTGGAGCTGGTCTGTGGGTTGACTGTGACTGTTCTCAACATCCTGTGCCTCTGCTTATCTGAGATCTTTCTTGGTCTGCCACTTCTGGCCTTAACTAGAACTGTGCCTCTGGTCTTCCAATTCCTCACAATGTTCCTCACAGTTGAAACTGAGAGCTTAAATCTCTGAGACAGCTTTCTGTATCCTTCCCCTAAACCATGATGTTGAACAATCTTTGTTTTCAGGTCATTTGAGAGTTGTTTTGAGGCTCCCATGTTGCCACTCTTCAGAGAAGATGCAAAGAGAAGAAATACTTACAATTGGCCTCATTAAATACCCTTTCTCATGATTGGATTCACCTGTGTATGGAGGTCAAGGGTCACTGAGGTTACCAAACCAATTTTGAGTTCTAATAATTAGTGCTAAAGGTATTGAAATCAATAAAATGACAAGGGTGCCTAAATTTATGCACATGCCTAATTTAGTTTAAATAATTCTTGCACACTTTCCGTAAATCATATAAACTTTATTTCACTTCTCAAATATCACTGTGTTTGTCTCCTATATGATATATTTAATTGAAATTTATTATCCAGACAACCAATAATTTATAAAAGAAAATCATGAAAATTTACAGGGGTGCCCAAACTTTTTCATACCACTGTAGTTATTGAGATTTCAGATATCAAAAGTCTTGTTAGATATGGAGATTTCAGTGATAAATCAACACACAGAACACATGTTTATAGGTCTATTCAGAGAGTAACTGCTGCACATGAGAACGTGAGGTAATTTTAGCATTAGCCTACAGGCACTGGCCTACAAGTGAATTATTTTTCTGTCACCCCACCAGGAGAAAAGGCTAAATTAGCTGACAGTTTATATAACAAACATCTCTTCAAAATCTGAATTAACCCAAAAATAATTTTGACCCAAAAATAATTTTGAAAATCTTGTATGTAGAATTTGGTTATTTTGCTGCCATGTAGGCTCTTTTCACCTAGAGAAAAATTAGCGATGTGCTGATGTATCATATTGGCCGAAAAAAGCTATAATTTGTCTAAAAACTGTCGATGATCAGAGCAGATTATCCTGTCAATCAAAAGGGGTCGGAAAAATGACTTATACTATGAATCACCGTATAGGTCAAGCCAAGGTTTGCCAGTTCCAGGACCAAACATTATTTGTAGGGCACTTACTATCCAATAATTTAAAGAAAATTACACAATTCAAACAGTAAATGGCGTTTTGACGCTCTTAAATGTGACGTGACAGATCGCTGTAGCGCCTAAGCAGAAGCGGAGCACGAGTCTTTTTTTCAATACACTTCAATACACTAGCACGAAACAAAATGCATGAACATCAGAAGTCGCAGTCATGTTGAAGTTGTGTTGACACAGGACATGTAAAGTGCTGCCATGGCAACCTGCTTTGGTGGACAGTATACAAATGGCTGAGGGCGGAAATATGCAAATACAGGAAGTCAGCGGTTGTGGGCGGAGCATGAGCAATATGACATCACATTGCTCTGAAAATAGACTTTTTAAGGATAAAAAATAAATAAAAAAAATCATAGAATGGTGGTTGTGTCCACACACTGCAAAGACACATTTATTTGCAAACACCATATACAAGTAAATTTTGCATCCAATGACCCCTTTAAGAAGAACAAAGCATCGGTATCGACAGATATCATTCCGATTAATCGCTATCTGTATTGGTGGAGAAATGTAGTATCGGTCCATCTCTAAGAAAAATGGCTTCCTAGGGCATGTGGGGAAATCTTACTTTTCATCCAAGATAGCTACAGTATATCAGGAATATTTGCAAAAATGACATTAAGCAAACTGACTTAGTAAACAGCCCCGGAAACGTCCCCATTTCACAGCACATTCAAAACAGACCACAAATACACTGCAAAAGCGCACAAACATAAAATAACTGTTGTAAAAAAGTTCTAATTACTGTATAAACATGGACAACAATATATTAATGAAAATATTAAATTCAATTTGAAAAAGTTAAAAACAATGTTAAATACAGTTTTATTTATCATATGTCCTCAAATTTATTTTGTTTTATTTATTTTGTCATACATCATAATTTAATTTTAATATAATACTATTTGATGTCTTTGGTATGTGCAATGGTTAGTATTTAATATTTTTCACAGTGTATTAAAACAATAGGGTCTGTTTGACCTGCAAACATCTAAATTATTAATTATAATAACAGTATATTCATGTTATATTTATATATATATATATTTCATGTGATATATATATTATATTTTTTATAACAATTAAAAAATAAAAACATACAAAACATTTTTTAAGTTCATAGATAATAACAAGAGAGACTTCAATTACATTTTGACCACTGAACCGGTTTCCATTTCAGAAATCTGGTCACCTTAGCTGACTTGTACCTTACTCGGCTTGTTTTTAAAGAGCCTGTAGCAGGTACCAGGGCTTCCATTGAATAGCACAGCTCTGTGGAATTGGCCAAAAAGAACAAGGTAATTACTTTGAGTGTCGATCTATCTTTTGTCTTGCTTGACTGCTTTAGAAACAGCTTCTTTTAGCCCCCTAGTGACACATATAGGCACAGCACTCTCACTGCCCTTGCTTAAAGGTGAATTGTGCAATTTGTTCCATGTAAAAAAATACTTTCTCTCTCAAGCTTGATACCTCATAAAAGACTGTGGCATTATCAAAACTGTGGCATGACCAACATAAGAGTGTTCAGCAAACCCGTCTGAAAATTCCATTTTGTGAGGGTAATGGTGCAGAAATTACACACTTCGACTTTAAATAAAGTTGTGTTAAACACAAGTGCGTTTGACAATGAATTAATAAACAAAAAAGATACCTGGAGTAAACAAAAAGAAGCAATATGTTGATGGAAACTGCAGACTAGCCTGCAGCTTTACCCTTGGTCATGTTGCTGCTGCTGCTGCTGCTTCTTGAGATTGTGCTGGTACCAAACAAAGTTTTACAGATTTATTAGAATTTCATTGCATCAAGGTGAATAGGATTTCTCCTTGTGTAAACAAGATTCTTATCTTGTGTCCTCACATAGGCTATATAAGTTCTTTACTCTTCTAGGAGTAGATGTAATAATTAATAATATTTAATGTCGACATGAGACAGAAGTTAGTGTAATGTTAGTTAATGTGTAATGTTGCTGTTTGAGCATAAACAACATATCCAAAGTTACAACAACGCTCAAAGTTCAAAGCAAAGGGAGATATTTTCTTTTACAGAAATCGCTTTTTAAGAACTACAACAAACGGCTGGTAGGGACTACAATGACCTTCTTCATGGGTTAGTGACATCACTAACCCTAAAATGTACATAAACCGAACGTGATTTATAGATTATCATGACAGACTATGCTAATCAGTGACTAGAAGATAGTTAACTCCACATCAGCTGCAACATAAATTCATCAACTAACCATTCAGAAATGTCCTGTTGCTTTCTACATGTTGTCACTTCTTCTTGAGTCTCTCCATCTTTGACCGACTCTGGTTTGAACATAAAAGGCTAAAAGTTTTTTTTTTAATTTTCAGTGCGTCTGTGTGAGGTAATCGGAGCTGCTAACACACACACACACACAAGCTCTTGAAGCTCGCCCTCTGTGCCGGGAGCAGCAGCTCATTTGCATTTAAAGGGGCACACAAAAACGGCACGTTTTTGCTCACCCTCAAAAAGTGACCATTTTATAAAAAAATATCTGTGGGGTATTTTGAGCAAAAACTTCAGCAGTGTCAGCGCAGACAGACGAGACACAGGGAAGCAGAATGAGTTGAGACAGGAGACCTGACACACTCCGGAGAATTAAATCACACACACGCACTGCAGTGATGACTCCCCGGCGGGAGTGGTGTTGATATTGCAGTCAGTGGCTCAGTGGCTGGAGTTGCCAGCAAAACCAGAGAACTAAAACGACAGTGTGTAGCGCTCCAAAGAATGATGCAGCACTTTTAGAGGACATGGTTTTTCTTGTCCAAAATGTTTCAGCAGTGCAGTGCTTCTCAAGAACCTGACCTGTTTTAGCACTTGAATCAGAAAGCAGCAAAAATCTGTGTTTGTGTCAGCATAAAAAAATATAAAAAGGCAAGTTTGTGAAGTTACTGAACTGTTGCTGCAGACACTCAAGAAACAGTCTGTTAAAAAGATCATTGTAAACGTTCACTTTAAACTAGGCCCTCATGCACATAGGCCTACTACATTTACATTTATCTAAATAAATAAAAATACATTTCAAAATGAATAGATATATAATTATTTTTCATTTTTTTAAATTCTTCAATATTTTAATATTATTGTTAGAACGTAATAATTGTCAGGTTGCTGTAGGCTGCTGAAGACGACGACACGGGAACTGCAGTATAGTTGATTTATTTGCAAACTTAACTAGAAACATTCAGAAACACAGGAAAACTCTCCAGGACTTCAGAACACACAACCATTCAAGGGCGACGACCAACAAACTGAGGGAAAACATAGGGCTTAAAAGAACTGGGGCTAACGGGATAATTAACAAAACACAGATCAAAACGTGACAATAATAGAATATTATGAATACATACATAAAATGTATTAGCTTAACAATTAGCTACGTGAATACAAGCCCTTGACAGCCAAATAAATCTACACAAATAAAGTTGTGTGCTTGCTAAATTGGTTAATGCCACTTAAAAATGGTTACTAAACAGTTATTTTGTATACAAACAGCAATCTACGACTAAATGTGAATGTAGACTAATCTACTTTTTTATAATTCTGTGCTGAATATTTTATGATCATAACAATAACTGCAATTTGATTTTCGATATTTGATTATTTATATTGATTATCGATAGCCTACAAGACCTAAACAAACCCGCGGCCATGCAGTTCCATGCTTTTATTTTTTTAATATCTCCATTTTTCCTATAATGGGTTTATAGGATTATGACTACAAGATACACACTTATATTGTCTGTTGGATTTAATCTGTATAAACCAATGGCATTTAAGCTTACTGCCCGCCTTTTTGTGGAACAGGCAGCTTTCATGTATAAAGACCTTTCGAGTAGGCTACGCTGTTTATTTCCGAACTTTAAACTTTTATCCCAGTACTTCTGTGATAATTTGAATTACTGTTAGACAGAAATACTGCGTGGTTTAAAAGATTGTTTGTGAAGCTCTTTCATTTCTAGCTTAGGCTACATGACAACTGCTTTCTCTGGCTCAGCGCCAACACAGATTTGAATGTTCGCTATCGCTATTGATCGTACTACTTGTCAACGGTTTATTAGACATAGCTGGATTGAGAGGGTGTTTAAATTGAGACCGCGATTTTTCAACGATTAATTTTACATTTCTAATATACATGATAGCCTACAAACATAAACATCCATTCTGAATTAAAGTGATCACTTGAGGTAGCCTATGTTATGCCATTGCTTTGATTTTCATCATCATAACAGATTGATATTTAAAAAGTTCTGTCAGGTGGTCGGTACAGTCAGTAGCCTGATTGTACCGGTTGATAGTGCGCACACACACACACACACACATTATTCTTTGGGTAAATTTGTCCAAAAGAACAATTTAATAAGTGCAATATTGTCATAACAAAGTGTTGTGATTGATATATTCTGGTGTAAAACACATCAAGCTAGGGAGTCGGACAATATAAAAACACAATGCAACACTGCACTGTTGGTCACAAGGGTCTTTGCACTGAAAATAAATTTCACTAAGGCTTTAAAACATTTAGACTCGAACCAGCTCCTGTAGTTCAGTCGGCTTAGATAATTGGATGAATTAAGATTTTGTCCTGGTGACTTCCTTATTTGCACTGTAAACACCGGTTAAAAATACTCAGTGAAAGTACAACAAGGTTAAACGGGTTGACCAGCAGGAGAACCCACATGTCGAAAGTTCGGAGACTTTGTTTCTCAAACTCTAAATGTCTGAATACTTTAAAATGTGAAATATATGCAAAGCTTCAATCTAGACAAAGAAAAAAAACCTCAAATATAAAATTATTTCTTTAACATTATTTTGGTCACTGCATCATAATAAGTCATGAAAACTACTATTCTAAAATGCAAACAAAACATTAATAGTAATAATAAAAAATAAAAACCTGTGTCCACACTTTTGACAAGTAGTGTAGGTAGTAGGCTATATGTTCAACCCATGCACCATCTCTTTGCTTTGGAATCGCTACAGTCAATAAACAAAGAATACACATCCTGATCCTGCTATGACACCGCATGATGGTAGTTTTGTCTATTTGGCCATGCTTGGTCCTTTGGAGCTCTGACTGAGGGTACGTTTACACATAACGATGTACTAAAAATGGAAAAGTTTTTCCTTTGCCTTCTTTCCGTGTGCAGACAACAACATTGTCGAATGATCCCCATTAACACGGAAAACTGCTGTATTATTCATTCCAGGCCAGTAGGTGGTGATATCACTTTATAAAGAAACACTACGCGCCTAGAGTGAACCAAGGGGGTAATCTACCAGTCAGAAACTGAAGTCTCCCCGGGCGCCGCCATTGGCTAACAAGCCATCACCTGCTGTTAGCATCCCATTGACTCCCATTCATTTTGGCGTCACTTTGACAGCGAATAACTTTACATCTGAGGCGTTTAAAGACTCCATTTGTCCATTATTTATTTCTAAAGAAACACGACAATGTATAAAAGGCTCCATTACCTTGTATCTTATGCTATGGCCCCGTAGAAGAAGTTTTTGTAAAATAGGCTAACGATTGCGTCATAACACGCGACTCTGTGTCGCACAGTAGAGAAATTACCGTACAGACAGGAGTAGAAGCTCATGCACAATCAGCGGGACGTGGAGGCATAAAGTAAAGGGAGAAGCCCATAGAGAGTTGTAAAGTTGCTCCTGCTGCTAGTCCATCATGGACAGCTAATACTCACACTCTCCGGCTCTGCAAGATTCGGAAGGGAATGATTCAGATTCCTCTTGGCACAGCTACTAGAAGACGTACAACTGTCAGTCAGGTTGCTCACATGACATCTACGTCATCAAGCTCAGTTTGAGCCTGCGCAGTGCGCTTGGCAATCAGGAAGTGAGTGCTTCTAATTGACTTCACTTTGCTCCGTTGAAGTCTATGGGGTCGCTGTGTCCATTTCTTTTACTGTCTATGGAGTGAACACGTAATACGATGTCCATGATGTCACCATGCAGATTCACATTTTTGTAGTTTACATGGAGACGATAACGGTATAGTTTTTTAAAAAAAACTTGCGCTTTGAAACCCGTTTTCAAAAGTTTTCATTTCAGGGGCCCGTTTCAATGAGGAGGTTCAACCAACTCTGAGTTAAAACTTGAACTCTGAGTTGACGCAACAGCGCCAGACAAAAAGAGGAATTACTGTTATACAGTGTTGGGTGTAATTAATTATCAAGTAATCTAAATATTGTAATTTAATTAAAGGGATTACTCTTAATTCTTCTGTAATTTAAAATAAAATCGGATGTAGTTACATTAAATAGGCTACTGCATAGACTATAGAACAATTCTGTATAAAACAATAGTGGATTTAACATACATTTTTAAAAGGTATATTTTTAATGTAACCTTCTCCCACACACTTTGGTCAATACAAGAATGCAATGCAATTGTGTATTGTTAATTTGAAAGCATTAAAAGTGCAGTTTCTTGTCTCTCCTTGTATTGTTCAAGTGGTTGAGGTTGATATAGGATTTAGTAATTATTAATAAGTAGACCAATACTTTCTAAAGATAGTAATTATTACATTAATCTGATTACACTGTTGAAGATGTCATTGATAGTTTGTGATTAATAACTATTTTAGAGTAACTTTCCCAACTGTTATAATATCAGAGGTGAAACGTATGTTATTCAACCTAATTTTAATTTTCATGTAGGTGCAATCCTGCAGGCATTAAAAGAATGTGGCAGCAGCTGAAAATAAAATATAAAAACATAATTCAATCAGGTATTGAACATATCATGGGTGTAGGCTACCTGACTTTACAAACATTTGACATATAGGCCTAACTAAATAGCATCCAGAGTCTAGCAGTGCAGCAGCATTTTGAGGGACTTCATCAGAGCCAGTCACTCCCGAAGATCCAAGGGCCTTGATAAAATGTAAGAGGTCTACATGTGTTATTGTTTTATAGGGTATTTTTGATATTTCCATTTATTTTACTTTGGGTTGGATTTTTCGTTGGTCCCAACAGATTCTGATGGTAATATCTGTCTTTTGGATCCTCCTGTCCCAACAGAACCCCAGGTAGTTGTAAGTAGCCAACTCAATAAACCAGAAATTATGACAAATAGTAGGCCTACTATAAAGTGTACTCAACCAAATGCTCATCTTCACAGGATAATGGGGATGAAGAAACAGTTTCTGCTGCCACAGAGAGGCCTACAGAGGTCAAGTTAATATTAGCCTATGTGTCTTCACATCAGACAGTCTACACATTCACATTTTTATGTGGAGTAGCCACATTTTAAGGTTATATCCAAGTATAAATGGACATTCTTATCTTCTGGTGCTCAGATGAACATATCAGTTACTTAACTTTAATCTCCTTAAATTCAAAGACATCTGTTTAATTTATCAAATCAGACATGGTTTAGCACCTCCTCCACTATGTGACTTCATACATTTTAGATCCAGTGAGGTCAGGGTAACCAGGGGGGCAGTGAGGGAAGACTGCATCATCCCCCGGAGAAAAACAGCTTTTGGTAAGGCTGTCTTCTCCGTAAGAGCTCAGCAATGGATCACAGGGCCGGAAAACATCAGAGACTCTTTGTCATTCTTTTCATTCAAAAAGAATGCAAAAAAAATGGCTTGTAGAGAGCCAAACTTGTGGGCACTAATGCTTTCGGTGTGCATTTAAACATTATATAATTATTTGAAATGAATTGTATTTCTTAACCATAATGTGTTGTATGTAATTTTATCTTGGGATTTTATACCTGTGATTATCTTTTACATCTGGCTGGGGGACTACCAATGAAAATTAGCACTTTATAGCTAACTTGGGTACATTTACATTGTTCTGTTGATTAATGTACTCTGTCCCCTTTCAAATAAAAAATAAATAAATAAAAAACAGTTGATCATTACTAGTGATTTTCAGTAAATGGCACATAATTCTGTCAAATGTGTTTAGAACTACATGATGTAACTCTAATGTATTGTATGTTAAGTTACCAGTTAAGGAGTTATACAGACTTCATCTTCTTAAAGAAAATTAACAAAAAGCGGTAAAAAACGCAATGAATAAATGTACAGAAAGAATGAATGAGGTGTTCAAACACAGCTTCCTCTCCTCCAAGGGGAGGAGACCGCAAGAAACTCTGGGTTTACCAAATAAAATCTGCTCCCGACCACGTTAGGTTCACAGAGTAAGTTACCATGGTAACTGACCATGTAGAGTAAGTTACCATGGTAACTGACTCTGAGTATAAGTTACCTCTCTTTCAGAAACGGGCTTGACTTACTCTGCTTTCTCGGGTTTGACACACCTCCCATTCTGAAACGGAAAAACCCAGAGTTTCCCTCATTTCAGGGTTAACATACTCAGAGTTTTCACTTAACCTCCTTTCTGAGACAGGCCCCAGGCCCCCAAAATGTTGATGTAGAGTAAATGAATGGCCAAAACACAAAAATATTACCATTTATAGTTAAAAAAGGTGTTGTGTAAATATAGGCCCTGAGAAGTTGTTACATACTAGTTTGGAAATTGTAAATACAAAGTGAACTGCATTCAAACAATTTCTGTGGGGGGAAAATGCATATTAATTTTATATAAAATAATTAATAATTTATTATATTATTAATTATTATTATATATATATATAAACTCTATATTTCATACATTTAAAATGTATGATATGTAAATGTAATAGTTTTCACTATTTCTCAAACCAACAAAAACGTGAAGCTGTTTTAGCAACAAAAAATGCTAGGGATATTGGTCTTTTATATCATTCTTGTGCTTATTGGTACGTTTTATCATTCTTTTTTTTGTCATTCCGTCCGATCATAGAGCAGCAAAATAAGTAGCAATTTTTGGAAAACTACAGTTGGCCTGAACAAAGTATCTTCACCATTGTGACATTGTGACACCATTGTCACTCGGATAGTGAAACAGCTTCAGCTTCAGGAACAAGAAAAAATGTAGGGCAGGACTTGATTTTGTCCATGGGGGATTGATTAGATAGTTGTGGTTTGCTATTGATGGATCTTATGTGAGTGACAGGTTGATCCCGCCCTCACGCTAGTAAACACATCATCAGAGAAGAGAAGAGATGTCGCTGCAAGAGAGAGGGGAAGTTAATCTGATTAAACATTATGAGGGCACATGAATTAAAAAACATAATGATGTGCATAGATAAATCATTTATAATAAATACTGAAATATTAGTTGGTAAACGTCACACTCTAAAGCTTCTCAAAAACAATGTTCTCTCTAAATATATCAATATAAAACAATTGTCTTATAGGATCTCAATGTGCACAATTCCACATTTAAAATATGTAGCTCCCAGCTCATGGTCATGTTATCACAGACAAATCTCTCAGACCGTAAAAAATAGCATAAATGAACACTAAAGCTTAAGCTAAACTCATTATTCACTAATAGTGTCCAGTACACAGACCACATTAGCACAACGTAGCACATTACCATACTTAGGTTGTGTTGTAGAGGAAAGCTGACCCTAATCCCTTACTATACCATGTCTGTGGGTCAGAATGGACAATCTCCTTTTCATGTGGCTCTTATTCACTTGTTCTCAGTGCTTATAGATTTCCTTTGATTAGAACTACTATTTATATAGTTCCAAATCCTTAGGCTCCGCCCACCAGTGTTCATAAATCCGCACGGCTCATCCTGTTAACCTCCGCAACCCGGCTAGAATAGAATGCTTGCTAATTGTATGCGAGTATGTTTGTGAGGACAATGAATGTCAATAACAGATCATTCTGAAGAAACTGCATGGTGTTCCAAGTGTAACAAATTAGCTCAATTAAATATTAATAATTAATAATAACATGATTAATTATGAATATTTGGGTCAGTTAATTGGATTAACTTGGTGTGGCTAAATTAACATTAAAATCAATTAATCAGTTCGTCCAACAAACTCTTTTGATTATTCATTTATTCTAAGAAAAGGGTATCTTCCATGGCCACAGAAAATTAATTATTTCTTAGCATGTACAGCGCTTTGAGCATGTAACAAGATCAAGATCGTAAAAGAGACTTTGTTTGCGAACAGTGAATCAGAACACATATTGTGCACAAATTTTATTAACTAAATCACGAACATAACTAAACTAAACAAACATACATACATACTGTATATAGGTAAAAGGGTGAGTGATAGAATGAAATTGGAAGCAGGGAATGGAACTATGGAGAAGATCCTTTTTATTTATGAAAAGAACGATCAGCATATCTATTTTCAGAGCACTTCATTTAAATTGATACCTTGCATAGCATTGTAGTGTGAAAAATTCTTGAAGTTGTTGAAAATTCGTTGATGGTTCCGTGAGTGTCAAATGTGGAAGTTGGTTGAAAGTTCTCTCTTTCCATGAGCGCATGGCTGGTTGTGAGACGATGCCTGCTTGCCACGCAGAGGAGAGGCCTCTGAGAGGCCACGGAGAGGCCAGACAGAGCACCCAGGAGAAGGGAGGAAGTCGGAAGAGTTGGAGTCGTTGTGTCAAACTCCTGAGATTGTCCTTGGTTCTTTTGTGGTTGAGAGAGAGTATTCTCTCTCTTCTGAATGAGTCCATGGCTGGTTATGAGTCAAGGCCTAGCAGGCTGTGGTCACAGCCTACAGGGGCCATGGGCCGTTTGGGGGAGGGGGTCCCACAGACACTTAAAGTCAAGCAAAAACTAGAGTGGGAAGGGTTTGAGTGAATGCCCTTGAAAGTCTGAGAAAGGTCCAACCCCTAAGGGTTGACTCGACCAATAAGAAAGGTGACATTTCCCACGGGAAAGTTACTCTGGTTAATTTATGAGCCTTTGTCCTAAGCGTGCTCATTTGCATGACCAGCTGGATTGGTTTCTGATGAAAAAACTAGGGAAGATTCTTGTAATGCTAATATGTTGTGAAGCTATCGGCATATCATGTACACAATCATTTCAATCTTCAAAGTAACAATTTATAGAGACCAAACGTGGTACACATGATTTTGGTTAATCATAGTTTGCAAAATTTGAAACATTAACCCATTAGAGTTTTCAAGAAAACATAGGCCAAAGCACATAAAAGGAAAATAATTAGATGGGAAAATTAGATACATGTTTATACAATTCTCAAGTGGATATACACTCACCTAAAGGATTATTAGGAACACCATACTAATACTGTGTTTGACCCCCTTTCGCCTTCAGAACTGCCTTAATTCTATGTGGCATTGATTCAACAAGGTGCTGAAAGCTTTCTTTAGAAATGTTGGCCCATATTGATAGGATAGCATCTTGCAGTTGATGGAGATTTGTGGGATGCACATCCAGGGCACGAAGCTCCCGTTCCACAACATCCCAAAGATGCTCTATTGGGTTGAGATCTGGTGACTGTGGGGGCCATTTTAGTACAGTGAACTCACTGTCATGTTCAAGAAACCAATTTGAAATGATTCGAGCTTTGTGACATGGTGCATTATCCTGCTGGAAGTAGCCATCAGAGGATGGGTACATGGTGGCCATAAAGGGATGGACATGGTCAGAAACAATGCTCAGGTAGGCCGTGGCATTTAAACGATGCCCAATTGGCACTAAGGGGCCTAAAGTGTGCCAAGAAAACATCCCCCACACCATTACACCACCACCACCAGCCTGCACAGTGGTAACAAGGCATGATGGATCCATGTTCTCATTCTGTTTACGCCAAATTTTTACTCTACCATCTGAATGTCTCAACAGAAATCGAGACTCGTCAGACCAGGCAACATTTTTCCAGTCTTCAACTGTCCAATTTTGGTGAGCTCTTGCAAATTGTAGCCTCTTTTTCCTATTTGTAGTGGAGGTGAGTGGTACCCGGTGGGGTCTTCTGCTGTTGTAGCCCATTCGCCTCAAGGTTGTGCGTGTTGTGGCTTCACAAATGCTTTGCGGCATACCTCGGTTGTAACGAGTGGTTATTTCAGTCAAAGTTGCTCTTCTATCAGCTTGAATCAGTCGGCCCATTCTCCTCTGACCTCTAGCATCAACAAGGCATTTTCGCCCACAGGACTGCCGCATACTGGATGTTTTTCCCTTTTCACACCATTTTTTGTGAAACCCTAGAAATGTTTGTGCGTGAAAATCCCAGTAACTGAGCAGATCGTGAAAAACTCAGACCGGCCCGTCTGGCACCAACAACCATGCCACGCTCAAAATTGCTTAAATCACCTTTCTTTCCCATTCTGACATTCAGTTTGGTGTTCAGGAGATTGTCTTGACCAGGACCACACCCCTAAATGCATTGAAGCAACTGCCATGTGATTGGTTGATTAGATAATTGCATTAATGAGAAATTGAACAGGTGTTCCTAATAATCCTTTAGGTGAGTGTATATATAGGATTCACAGGGTTCATTTCTCCTCCTCAGTTAGAATTAAGAGAGAGTAACCACTCTCTGAACATTCCTTTTGAGGCCGTAAAAGTTTTGTTATCAGTCTATGGTGTCCTGTAATAGGACAGATTCTGATTCAGTGTGTTGGTTTCATTTGGGATGTTAGTTTCGGGGGAGTTTCATAGACCTTTGTTGGGAGAGTGAGTTTACTGGATTGTTCATTAAATATAATGAATAATTAGTGTGTGTCTGATTGGTCCAGACGCTACACAAGTGTTAAACCCGCTAGCCGATGCCTACAAGTTCTCTAGTTCAAAATGGAGACACTGTTCTTCTTCTCTCGGCTGTTATTTTGTTGTATATTTCTATGTCATGGGAGTTCATTAGCAGAGAGCAAGAGCACAGGCCAGAGAACACGAGGAGATCCAGAACGACTGAACCCTCAGGAGCACCGCACACCACAGGGAACCTGAGAGTCGATATCAGCTCTCAGCACAGACAAAGGCAGGAAAGGAAGCAGAAAGTCATCCCTGCTCACCATGCAAGAGTTGAGTAGTAATAGTTGTCGACTCCCCAATGAGTTCATTAACTCTTCAAAACAACAGGCCATAATAAAGTTTACTCTATACTCTACTACTCTTCAAGAGGTAACACTCACTTTCACTTCTACATTTTTTTAAACACTCTTAATACATTAAGACTAACTTAATTCAAAAAAGGAAATCTACAAACCAAAAACAATTGACTCTGAAAACAAATTTAAGCAACACATTCACTACATATCTTGGGTTTTACACTCTTTAATACTCTTTCAAATAAAGTTTCAAAAGGGTGATGCCACAGAAGAACCATTGTGGGTTCCACAAAGAATCTTTCAGTGAACAGTTCTAAAAGGGACCAATTTTTTCTTCGAGCGAAGAACATTTTTAAAATCTAAAGAACCGGTATGCGGAATGGAAAGATTCCATGGATGCTGAAGGGATTTATGGAACCATCAATGCCAATAAATAACCTTTATTATTAAGAGTGCAAGGTCGATTAAGCACTTGCAAAGCTACATGTAATATGTAAGAAGAAGAGTATGAGTGAATGATTATTTTGACTAAATTCAGAATAGCATACTAGTGTAATACTATTTCTGCCATTCATCGTTTGGTCATACATTGATGTACTATTTAACATAGTGCTTTTTGCATATTGTATATATTTTCAGGTTTGAATATCCAGACACAGGCTGCATCATATAGTAGGGCAGTGCATATTATGAAGATTCTGAACTGCACATCCAATTGACACTTTAGGAAAGAAGTCTCTTACGCTCACCAATGCTGCATTTATTTGATCAAGAAAAAAGTAGTAATATTGTGAAATATTATTAATTTAAAATAACTGTTTTCTAAAATGTAATTTAGTGATGGTAAAGCTGTATTTTCAGCATCATTACTCCAGTCTTCAGTGTCACATGATCCTTCAGAAATCATTCTAATTTGATGATTTGATGCTCAAGAAACATTTCTTCTTATTATCAACAATGTTGAAAACCTTTTTTCTATTAAAAAAGGTTTAATAGAATAGGTTAATAGAAAAAGGTTTAATAGCCTTAAAAAATGGGAGGAGGCATGTAGTATTCACTGCACAGTATACAGTAATCAGTAAGCTAACACTCTGTTCTTAATATATCCTGTGTGTCTGAAAATGCAAACTTTCTCACTTCACTGCAAGAGTCAGCAGTATGTACAAGTAAGGCTGGCAAACTGCTGTACTGTAGAGTAATTTAGACCTAATTTAAAATATAAATCGAATATGGATAGAAAACGGGCAAATCATTTTCAAATTAGTACGCATTCTAGATTTAACATGCCACCTATTACACCATTTTCTACAACTGTCACAAACAGAATCAATTAAAGTCAAACAGGTAAAAGTACATTTAAAATTACCAGCTGAGACCTAACTCCTGACACCTGCTCGTCCTGCAGAAACTTTTCCACAAGACTCCTCATATTTAATTCAGAGCGACCTCAAGGAAGAGTCAGGCCTGTCTGCTGACAAATCTAAAGCTCCAGGAAATATGAGCCACAGTCATATACGCCCACACAGACAGGCACACACACACACACACACACACACACACACACACACACACACACACACACACACACAATCATCCTGCAATTCAAAACGTGCTTCCCTCCCATGGGGTCTGATTCCCCTCCACGTGTCAAATGCCAGGATTTCATTTTGTTGTCTGATTATGGAAAAGCAACCGGTATGTAAAGCCATTTCAGATCTGTCGGTAAGACAAAGGAGGGGAGGAGGAGGGGAGGAGGAGGGGGGGGGGGTGACAGACGAATCGGATGTCTTGCAATCACACAGCGATCTTTTATATTTTTGTCACACTTCTTGCCTCCTTTGAGCTCTTGCGACCTCAGAAAAACACATCTGTTTTTAGCCGTCGAATCAAACACAGAACTAAAACACAAATCCCACACTGTACGTGTGTGAGTGTGAGTCATCACACCAACACTTGAAAAGCATAACTGCATTTTCGATTATGGTCATTGTGACAAATTACAGAACAGAGAAAAAATAAATGAACTGTTAATAAGAACTAATAAGAAAACAGCTCAGAAGAATAATGTGTGTGTAATTAGGAAATTAATCATTCGGAGGCTCATTTTGATGCTTTTTTTGTGTGTGTAAATTAGCAAGGGAAGGATTGTTGCAAGGAAATCAGGACAAACCATTTTTTATGTTGTCCAATCAGACCCACTTTTTTAAACCATCCTAGGTTCACCGCAAATTAAAGTTGACATGAAAGCAAATTTGACATTATTGCCTGTTGTTCCTGGTCTTGAGTGAATTTTTTTTTTGTGTGTGCATTTTGGAGCTTGACTGTTAGTTAGCATGCATTTAATTAATTCATTTTGCTTGGAGACACATATTACATTCTGCATAATATCTCATTTTTACAGAGCTGGGAAAATTTTCATAAAGCTGCAAAAAAAATTGATGGGAGGAAAACGTTTTTGAGCACTAAATCAACATATTAGAATGATTTCTGAAACATTACTGTTTTTATTGTATTTTTGATCAAATAAATGCAGTCTGGGTGAGCATAAGAGACTTATTTCAAAAACAAAAACAAATCTTACCGACCCCAAATTTTGAACAGTAGTGTAAAAGGGTGTTTGGAACAGGATGAGGGCGCATAACTTAAGACAGAATTGTATTTTTTTTTTAACTATCTGTTTAACTTGTATTGAACCTAGACCATTCCTTTAACAAACGGTTAGTGGTGTTGTGTTGTGTTGTGTTGGGACAGTGGCAGGTGCTGGTCAGCCCAGTTCAGTCATGGTTGAGCTCATCACTCTGTCGCTGCCTTCTGGCATCATTATGAGTCACAGAACCTCTCAAAATCTGACCAATCACAGCACACCGACGGGAGAATCTCTTGCACTTACTCAGCGAGATGCTTCTGTTTGGCCACTGTCCAAAGTGCTGAAAACACAAGCGATGAATGCTGACGTAGACACAGAGAGCTCACCATCACGCGTGATACTAACTCAGATGGAAATATGTGCTTATTTCCAGCATAACTTAGCCTGTAGTAATCTGATATTCCGAATTCATTCTAATATCATGATTTGCTGATTATCAACAGTTATTATATTAATATTTAATGTTATATCTGAATTTTTTTAATGTTTTTTCAGGATCCTTTGATAGAATAAGAACAGCATTTTTTGCAACATAACTCTCTTAATTGTCACTTTTGATTAATTGCATTGCATCCTTGCTGAATAAAATTATTAATTTCTTTTTTTTATGTAAAAAAAAAATGTACACCTCAATTTTTATTTTATTTTATTTTTTTACTTTTAGACATGCACTATAGCATATAAATGGCTGCATAATTAATTATATGGACTAAAAGTTAAAAATTTTATTTCAGGGGGTATTATTCTTTTCTTTCTTTCTTTCTTTTTATACATTCATTCCAAACCCATTAGTGGTCATTTTTTACTGTTGGGCACAAAAAGAAAGTTTTATGAATCTTCACACCAGTCTTTTCCATACAAAAACAGTTTATACTTCCAAGATCCAAAAAAAATTAAAATACAAATCAAAGAGCACCATAAAAGTAGTCCATATGCCTTATAACTGCATTATATTTTAAGCGGTCCTAACCCACCTTTATGTGGAAAACACACCAAAAATTTCATAATTTACAAAAAAAATCTTCCCCTGGCATTTTTTGAAGAAATGCTGCTTGTTTCCACAGGTAAATGTATATAGGTTTGGAGTAACATGAGGGTGAGCAAATAATGACCGCATTTTCTAGCTGAATTACTCATTAATGGGGCTCTGCTAGTTTCCAGCAGGCTTATGAGATCCAAATAAACTTGTGCCATATAAAATGCAAACTGAAATGTGCAAACAGATGCTGATAGTGTCGAGCTGCAGTGGTCAGTGATCTCTGAAGGTCTGTCTCTGACACATGGCTAATGAAGCATGTGTCTTCATGCCTCTGAGATCAGAGGAGTTCATCTAAAACACACACACACACACACAAGGTCTCTCTCAGCTTCTAGCCCACTCTCTATGTAAAATTCAAAGCAGGTAAGCAGCAGGCCTCACAGCAAACATGTTTACCCAGCCTGTGACGCACATCAGAAAGAGAGAGAGCAGGATGGTGCTGATTGAATGAGGAGGAGGAGACAAATGGGAATAGGAAAGAGAAAGAGAGAGATGCTGTGAAAGCCAACACAGTGATCCATGAAACAGGATACAGAGCGCACATGTGCTGAGTCAAAGTGATAAATTAAACACGATTCCTAAAGCACCTGTCCCTCATTCCTAAAAAGCGCTTTAGGCGTAAGATTGCGTATGGCCGTCTGGCTGTTAGCTAGAATTTTACTTTGTAATGTGTTAAATACGAAAAAATTTCTTACACTAATGCATTGCTTCAGAAGGCCTTTATTAGCCCCCCAGAGCCATGTGGAGTATTTTTATGATGGACAGATGCACTTTTATGGACAGAAATGACCATTCTCTAAAAGCTTGGAAGAGCCAGGACAATTATATAACTCCGATTGTATTCGTCTGAAAGAAGAATGTCATATACACTTATATGACTTGAGGGTGAGTAAATCATGGGCTAATTTTCATTTTTGGATGAACTATCCCTTTAAAGTCAACATTCGGATTGTCAAAAGTACCAGCATTAAGTCACTACTGAAATTTTAAATTCCCCCTGTGGTAAAAATCAAGCTTTTGATGTTGTTTATATGTCCATGTGGTATTTTTAATGTTTCAAGACATGTGCCAATTAAGTCAACACCATTGCGGAGTATTTTCTCCTTAAAACTGCAGTTAACCAAAGACAGTCTCAAAAACGCGGTTTGAAATCGCTGGTGTTTCTGACGTCACACCTTGTAATCAATCACGTCAATGTGTGATCGTCAGGGTGGAGGCGGGGCTAATTTACATATTCATAGAACCACGTATACTAAGGGTAGAGTTACATTCAAGCTATTTTAAGGCATGCAGGCTATTTTTTCCAAGGGAAACCCGTTTAAATTATGTCATTTTGATGATCAAAGATGAGTTTTAAGGGATAAAATGATTGACTACAGGGGGATTTAAAAATGTGAAGATACCAGCATTTCTGCAGTACCAATAATACCTGATAGGCGGCTGCTTTAAATTTTCAAATGCTCCCATGTGTATCTGTGTAAGCGCTCTGTGAAGTGCGTCAAAGCAGGTTTCCAGTTGAAGCGTTGATCATTGTAAGTAACCAATCACAGACTAATCTTTTGAGCACATGAATGCAATGGTCAATCAGAGGTGTTTAAATTAGCCAGAATACAATCAACACTGCTCAAAACACAAGCGATATCATTCACCGCATATGCTTCTGAAACACACGCTCGGTTCACGTTTTTATAAAACAGGCAGACAGCTTTTTTTTCAGCCTTTTTTTTTTTCAATATTCCTTTTTTGAAGTGGGTGCATTTTCAATTTGCTATTTCGATTTGCGCAATTTGAGGGGTCATGGAAACACAGCTAATGATTGTAAAGGGAACGCTCTTTGCTCGCTTTCTATAACCCATTTACAATTTGAATAAAAATTCTAAATAGTCCTCTTACTTTTCAATTCCTGCCCTTCAAACACATACACCACTTTTTACAATCCAATTAATTCTAAATAATAAGTGCAGCCCTTCATTTTATTCTCATTGATTAACCGTTTCACTTGAAAACACTTCACATTACTAAAGTAAAATGGATTCTGAATGCCATATCGGTTCACTTGGCGGCCATTTTTGCAACACTTGGAGGAAAGACTTCTCTCCAAAACTGTTGGCTAAGCTTTTGTTTTAATAGCATACACTACGATTTTTTTTTAAACGAAATAAATAAATAAATACTTTCATTCAGAAAGGACACGTTACATTGATTAAAAGTCACAGTAAAAACATTTGTAATGATACAAAAATGCTAGTTTTTAAAAATTATATTCAAAGAATCTTAAAAAGAAAAATGCATCAAGGTTTCCACTAAAGAATATTAAGAAGCACAACAAAATTGATAATAGTAAAAAAAAAATGTTTCTTGAGGAGCAAACATCATATTAGATTGATTTCTGAAGGATCTAATGGGTTGGTGCCGCGGGACAGAATATACAGTTTGTACAGTATAAAAATCATTGTCTATGGAAAGTATGAAACAGTGTGTGTGTGCGTGTGTGTGTAGGCTGCTTTGTGAGGCTTCTCTTCTCAAACCAGAAGCTGGTCACTGATTGTGCCTTTTGTTCGGGTTTTTCTTTTGTACTGTTGTGCAACTATTCTTGTTGTAATTGGTGCTTATGGCAAGAAAGACTACTAATTTGTATGTTATTATTGTTTGCACATTCTCTTATGTTTATTGTTAATTCTTTGGGAAGGGATTAACAGGTGGGTGCCATTTCCTTTTGATCTTGTTTTCTCCTGTTAAAGCTAGTTAGGATATTTTTTATCGTTCTTTTGTTTTCTTTTTTCTTTTCTAGCTTAGTTAGTTAATCTCCCTAATAGGTAAAGGGTTTATGTTTGTTGTTTTGGCCATGACCCATCTTGAAGCCTTGCAATCCTTCCACATTTATCAAATAAAAGTTGTTTGTGAAACCACTGAACCTTGCTGTTTTATTTTATTCTGTTACATTCCTCCATCTCTACACTAAAATGGGGGTGTAAAACTTATTTGTTATACAAATTGTCCCTCTCTTTATACTGTCTACCAAAAACATGTATCCAAATTGTTTTATAATTCAGTTCAGTGACAGTCCTGACTGCTCTATCACACTTGTCAGGCTACTAACGTCAACACAACAGCAGTTTCATCTGTGGTGGATCTACAAGGATTGCTGAACCTGAGGGAATCCCTTGTACTCAGGACAGCTCTAAAACGCACCGGGACAAAAGTCTACCAGTAGTAGCCTACTGTTGTTACTCAAACTGCATTCTCCTCCAGGGTAAAATGCTAGAGGTTTATTGAGGACGTTAGGAACATGCCAATGGTTTTAGAGTCTAATGCATGTTTTGACACGTTTTATTCTAAGGAGCACATTCTGTGTTGCACTTTCCAAGGCAATTATTAAAAAACAAACAAAAAAAAAAAACACTGACATTCAAGAACCGACCCGAGCCATATCTAGACACCAGAATTTCAGAGACTTGGGTCACTAAGAATCCACCTAGCAATGCCCTACAGTTTACTCAGAAATCCTTAGCAACTACCTTTCTATTGTTGTCTTAGTTAGTGTACTTCTACTCTTAAGGAACTATTCTCTACTTTTGACCTGTCAAAACCATGGAGCGGAGCTGCTCAAACTTTAGCGTCCCGTGACAGGTTTTGTTCTAGAGAAATGCCTCGGCTGCTCTTGCTCTAGTTTTGTGCTCTGCAAGCCCCTTTGTGGTTATAAGCTCTGTTCTCCAGGCATTTCCCCAGAGACTGTCAGGATAAATTTAGGGGCGACTTTGTGAGCTGAGCGAAAAGAAAAAAACATGCTGAGTACACACACACTCTCTCTCTTTCTACCTCTAAATTTGGAGGACTGCAGTGCAGGGATATTAAAAAGCCTGAATCATTACAGCCTTCAGAGAACTTGATAAATTACAGACACGTCACAGGGCTGATAGGTCAACGGATGGGCAGGAATGAGAGGGATAACAAACTGACGACAAACTCACTTCTACTTCATCAACCGCCCACAGAAACCGGGTTATACGCTGGTAAAGGAATAGCTCATGTCATTCTGAACCTTTACGAGTTTGTGGAACATTAAAGGAAATATTTTTAAGAATGTCCACGCTGTTCTTTTTCATACAGCGCAAGAAAATGCTAGCATTCAGAAGGTTGAAGGTGGTAAGATCCTTTAAATATCTTTAGAAGAAGACTCTCATGCTCACCAAGGCTGCAATTATTTGATACAAAATTAAAAACAGTAATATTGTAATATGTTATTAAAATAATGGTTTTCTATTTGAATATATTGTAAAATGTAATTCATTCCTGTGATGCAAAGCTGAATTTTCGGCATCATTACTGATGCCATGCACAGATCATTTTTAATTAACTACAATTTTTAACACTATACACTAAGGGTTTTGATACGAATTGAATGAAATAAAGTATAAACAAAATCCATATTCATCATAATCCATTTACACTGCAATTACTATTGCCTAAACAATGTTATTAACTAAACATTTCGATTTTTTGAATATATGGGTAACTCTTTACAATAAGGTTCTATTTGTTAAGATTGGTTAAAAAATATTAGTTAACATGAACTAACAAATACTTCTAAAGCATTTATTAATGTTCAGCATTTCAAATCAAAAGATATATCTGTTCACATTATTTAATGGACCTGAGCTAACGTGAACTAACAATGACCAGTTGTTAACTAACATAAACAAAGCTCAATAGTTATAATAAATAGATAAACTAATGGAACGTTGTTGTAAAGTTTTACTGAAATATGAAATATTGGTAAAAAATGAAATGATACTATTATATATGAAACTAAAACAGTGAATCTTTAGTTGAAAGTGAATCATAGCATCATTCATTCAACCGATTCGTTCAAACTGGCTGATTCATTCATGAAAGAAGCAAGTGTCTACTGACTTTATGAATGGGTCATTGAATCATTGACTCACCGATCCATTAAAAAACTGTGAATCATTCAAGAACGAAATACCGCTGTGTTGCTGGGAGATGCAAATTTTTTAACTTGCCAGCCCAGAAAAGTTATTAAAGACATCATTAAAATAGTCCAAGTGACTACAGTGGCTCAAGCGAGAAATCTTTTTGTGTGCAAAAAAAAACAAAAATAATGACTTTATTCAATTATTAATTTTCTTCTCTGTGGGCCTTGAGTGAGTTCACGTAGTGTAATAGCGCATCGATTCTGTGTCTGGTCATGCGTGTAATGCGTGTGACGTATAACAATTAATAGTTGAATAAAGTCATTATTTTTGTTTGTTTTTGTGCACAAAAAGTATTCTCGTCACTTGATAAACTTAAGATTGAGCCGCTGTAGTCACTGGACTATTTTAACGATGTCTTTAATAACTTTTCTGGGCCGGCAAGTTTCAATCCCATAGAAGCCTATGGAGGAGTGATCCAGCTCTCAGATTTAATCAAAAATAATTCGTGTTCCGAAGATGAAGGAAAGTCTTACGGTATTGGAACAACATGAGGGTGAGTAATTACTGACAGAATTATTTTATATTAATATATTTTTGGGTGAACTATTCCTTTAAGATAGGCTGGCTGTATTGAGATGTTTTAATAGTGGTTTAAAGGGAAAAAGATCAGATACTTGGGGTCTATCTGTGCACGTGCCTGGTGACCAGGGGCTATCAAGAATAAAAAGCAGTCCTCGTGCACTATATTTCAAGTCTTTTAAAGTCATACAAAAGCTTTATGTGATGAAAATACCCAAAATGAAGCCATTATCCACTATTAATGCAGTAGCTCTCAAATTTCATTCCTACATGTGTATGTTCAAACGTAGCACACAAGATTTGACGTCAATGCCAGATCTGTTCTCACGAGTTGTATAAAGCAAACACAACCTGCCAATTTTCAATATGCAGAAGGGTGAATGAGATTTAAGAGCAGTGTGAGCAAATATGACAGAATTTATTCTTTTGTTAAAATTGTTCCTTTAAGAAATGCCCTTATATAACCTCTTAAAGAAGCCGCTGGTATTAAAATGAAAAAACTAAAATTGATGTTGTTTTGAGGTGGTGTCTTTAAATGTAGTTAAACATTTTTTTAAAAGAATGAGAAATAAATAAGGCGTAATGGGCAACAAATGGACAACAGTGCAACCGATGATAAACAAAGCACTGCCAGACACTTGAGCTGTTATGTGTGTGTATAAATATAGAGATGCCAATGAAATGAACAAACCTTTCACACTCTTCTCCCTCACAATACCGGCCAGACACACTACACCTCACCAAAATATACATCACACAAGCACATGGTCAGTCACAGTGCTTCTATGTTTAGAGAGAACGGCAAGGGGAAGGACGTCACCCCTTGTACCTCTCGTGATACTAAACTTTGCATGAACAGTTTGTCGCATTCACACAGTCTCGTCTTGCCCAGCTCCTGTGATTCATAATTCCTGATTCAGCCGCAGGGAAACCCTGACATTTGCTTGGATGCCGGCCATGTTACCGCTGCCCTTCGACCTGTGTCCTACACATTAGAGAATGTTTTTAGCACGCTCTGTAACGGCACGGTCTAAATCACATTACAAGATTGTAATACTCACGTACACACTCCGTACTTTCTAACCTTGAGCTTAAGCATTTCAAAGAGGTTAAATAACAGTGTAGTTGCTGAAAGACCTGAGGACACAAATCAAATCACACTGTTTGTGTTACCTAACATGGTTTACGGTACGGAATGTAAAAGCAAGGGCTATACTATGTAAAATATGGAATATGGCACACCTTGGTCTTTCAAAGAGCAAATGCAAAAAAACCAACAACATGATATTACTATGGTACATGGTGTTCAAAATTGTATTTTTATGTTTTTGCAAGCGAAATAAACAGCTAAATTTAAAATAAAATAAAAATTATGGAGGTGTAGGATTTCACTGTCCTCAAAGTATGTGAACGGGTAGGTGAGCACACACACACACACAGCTTAAGAGAGCAGCTGGCTCTCTTATGTAAGTGCTGCAGCTCTGTTTCTCTCTCTCTCTCTGTCTCTCTCTCACCATCAGCAGCATGTGTGATGTCCTTCGTGTTGCTATGGGCCTGCGGGAACAGTGCAGTGCTGCCACCTGCTGGCGAACGCGGTTCTCATCTAGATTCATTTTTTTTTTACTTTAGACCTGGAGTGGTGACATAAACACAGTACCAAAGTTAACCATGATATAAAGTAAATAAATGTCATTCAAATCAAACATCGAAATAAATCTATAGTCTATAAATTACTTTGAACGGCATAATCTCGACAATTTTGAGAGCTTTCATTAGGGTGTTAACAGAAGTTTAATCTTTTTTTAGTCTTAATTTTTCATCTGTCGATATTATTAAAAAGGATTTTTGTAATTATGTCAAACAGGACTGATGTATTAGATTGAGGAAAAAAAAACACCTAATACCGCAAAACAAATCAGATCTATTGCCAATACTTACAGGTGTGCATTCTGTTAATTTTCCTCCAAAATGATGTCACTTCCTGGCGGATGATGTCATCTTTTGTCATTTAAAGGGGTATAACAATACTCCAATATTGAACAAAAAAAGACAACAAAAAAAATATATATATAAAAAATATTGTCAGGATGGAAATTAAATTAAATATTCCATTATAAATATCTATTTATTTTTCAATTTAAAATAATAATGTAAAATGATAATTTATCATTTTTCGATTTAAAAGGTAAAGGATTTTTTTATGCTTGAAATATTAAATTGATAATTTGTTTATTTTATTATTATTGTCATATGAAAAGGATTTTAGTGTAGACTGATAATAAAGGAAAGTCTATTAAACGATTACCAAATTAAACAATATTAATATTGTTAATTCTGATAATACATGTTTGGATTCAAATAAATCTTTTAACATGGAATATTTTTTAATTAAATTGCCAGTTGTCAATTTAAAAGTTAAGATCCAGTTGGGAAACTAACTAGAAAATGAACTGATTTTCAAAAATTTTAATTTAATATTTTTCCCCATTAAGACACATTTGGGATATAAAATGAATATACTGTAACAGGAAAGACTCATTTGGATTGGTTAAAAAAGAAACTCCTTCTTACAAATACTACTGAAGTCTCATTGAATTACGCCAGTAAGACTGGCCAATGGCGTTCAAGCGTGCAAAATGGACGCCCTCCCCGCCATAAAAGGCAGCTCTGAACATCAATCATTCAAAATCTTTTCCTTTAGTCAACCTTCTGCAAGAAGCCTATTAGCATTCAAGACTTGCACACCATGATCTACTCTGCAGCGGACAACGCCTTCTCATCCCCTGCTGTTTTCCGGTGAGCCATCAATAAGGATGACCTCTCACGATTGCCTCTCCCCGCACAGAGCCAATAGGACCTTCTGAGACAGACTGAGGGCCACGAGACGTGTGCCTTCTGCTTGGGTCGTGTCCACAGAGAGCCGGCGCTTGGGGAGTCTGACTGCCCCCACTGTGAAGATATGCACAGATATGCTCAGGACTCTCAAGGGGGTCGCACACCGGACGAGAAGCGCAGCGCCGCATCTAGGACAACTCAAGGTATCACACACCGGACAGTCACATCCTCAGTTTATGGCCAGTAATATTGCTATGTTTAAGGACATTATGAAACTAAGATAATGTCTGTACTGTGATATGATTGCACTGTATAATTAAATACAATCGTTGCTGAGTCTGCAGTCTGAACACTACCTCAGGGTGTACTTTAACTGAATTAATTGAGAATCTCACCTGAAAATGCGATAACATCAGCAATTTTCATCCACGCAGCTGATTTCTGTAAATGTAAAATGTAAAACTAAATGTATCTTGCAGCACAGAGTGAAGTCAGAATTAACGACGATTTGAGACAAATGTAATGTAAATTGATTAAAAAACTATGTAAATGGCGTAGCTGGGCCATAGCTGGGCCGTAGCTGAGCCGTAGCTGATCCGCGGTCTGATGAACAAACCCAACAAGCCCGGTCTCGCTCTTCCTCTGTCACCTCTTGCAAGCAGAGGAGGAAGGTGCTGCAAGCTTTTGATGTGGTCCTGTCAGGGACAGGTGATGAGCGTGCGCCTGCTCGATGCCCACGCACCTCTCACCATGCCCCCCACTCCCCGCTGTAGGCTCCCTTCCAGTGCGCTTCATGACTGCTGATCTCCACCCCTCCGACCCACAAGATATGGTGGGCACTAAGGATAACGCCATACCAGTGGCAGCATCCGCGAAGGATGAGTGATCAACAGCCTGCAGGATTATACCGCGCCCCACGTCAGCAACGTAGGGAACCTCACATCATAGTGATGATGTCGAGCTCCTACGCGTCCTGTCCAAGGCGGTTGATGAGCTCGGTTTGGAGTGGGCACCTCCTGCCGAGCCAACCTGGACGAGTGGTTCCTCTAGTCGAACCGTGGCCAAAATGACAACATGAGGAGGCCCTCTCCCTTTTCCGTGAGGTGCACAATGAGATATCAAAGTAGTGGACAGGGTCGCTCATGACTTGAGTTCACATTCGAGTCCAGTATGAAGACAATCCCCAATAGAAGAAGCCATCTCTGCCCTGCACCAGCGACGAAATGGAGGGTGAGAAAATGAGAAAATCTCTCACATCACTCTAAACCGTGCCATGCCACCACAAACTTCACTAGCAACAAGGCATTCTCTGCGGCGGGCCAAGCATCTTCACCACTGCATATGATGACGATCCTCCAGGTCTATCAGGCCAGGCTGCTCAAGTCTGTGGATGAGGGTGGGCCGGACCCAGAAGATTTAAAAGAGCTCTAGTGTGCCACGAATCTGGTCCTCAGAGCAACAAAAGTGACAGCTCGGTCGATCGGCCGCAACATGGGAAATCTGGTGGTGTTAGATCGTCACCTGTGGCTCACTCTGACGGAGATGAAGTACTCAGTCAGAAAGAAAGACGGCAGACTCCACTCCACCCAATCTTGGTTTTGAGACCATTGAATCGCACGCTATCAAAGCGCCTGTTCAAAATGAATAAGCTGCGGCATATCCTCTCTCATGTCAGGCCAGGAGTTTGGTTTCTCTCGACGGATGAGTTGGGCATGGTCTGAGAAGCCATATGCAATGGCAGACCAGCCTTCGGGAAATGGTCAGAAGTAGAGAAGTCGTGGCACATCAGCTGCCTAGAGCTTTGTGCTGTTCATCGAGTGCTTTCTCCCAGACATTCTTCACCGCCATGTTCTCATCAGGACAGACAGTGGTAGCGTTTATAAACTACCCAGGGGGGTGTGAGCTTGCGGCCCCTCCTGTCCACAGACCTCCATCTGTGGTCAAATCAAATCTCCTCTCTATTCGGGCAGCATATGTCCACGGACATCTGAATTGCGATACGGACATCCCATAGAGAGGCGGGGTGATCCATGGAGAGTGGAGATTACACCCTCTAACTGTACGCCTTTCCTCCAGTAAAACTTGTCTTGCATGCTTTTCAAAATTAGAAAGAAGAGGGAATCAGTTCTGTTGAACTGGTGGAGATGCTGGGTGCCCCTCCGTAGACAATCCCGCTGAGGTGAGACCTCCTCTCTCAAGCACAGAGAACGATATGGCACCCCATATTGAGTTCTGGAATCTTTATGTCTGGATGCTCGATGGAGCTCGCCAGCGACAGATGCACTTTCAGAGTGCTGAACACTTCATCTCAGAGGCCAGGTGCTGGAAGCTCTTACGGGACCTCCGTTCAAGCTATTGCAATCAGCAGGTGATTGCAGAGTCACTTTAAAACTAGGAAAGGTTATGTACTGGAAATGCTTTCGACCCTGCTTAACGCACAGTTCATAGCACTATCAGCTTTCCCAAGGAACCGGCCAGGACAGGACAGCTTAATACACCCTTGCTGTGCCCTGTACCCTGTTATATAGAGCGCTCTAGACAGTTCAGGCTCTCAGAACACAAAAGTAGCCATTTGTCTGCTTTGGCGGACGCACAAAAGGCCTGCCTGTGTCTAAGCAAAGACTGTCCCACTGGATTGTCTATGCGATCACCCTGGCTTATGGCTCTAAAAAAAGTGTAATGTCCTATAAGAGTACGAGTCCACTCCACCAAGGGAATGGCTTCGTTGTGAGCATGGAACAATGGCACGTCCCATCTGCATGGCGGCAGGCTGGTTGTCTTAGATGTGTTGTCACTTGCTTCATATGTACGGTCTTATGTGAGCTGCACACCCGCCTACCCAATCTCAGTTATGATCTGCGCTACATGCCTCAGTGGTTTCAACTAGGTAGATCGGTGGAGGGTGGAGCATCAGACCAAAACACAACATGACAACATCAACATCAGTTGAGTGCTGCAACTTCACTTTTTAAATGACAATATCCTGGCCGGACTACTGTTGTCAGTGATAAAAGTATTTGAAATTAACATGATTTCTTAATGTCTAGTGACATATCAGGGCCATTTTATGATTAATTGAAATAAATTTCTTACATACAGCTCCTTTAACATGGCATGATTTTACACGTTCCCCATAGTATTAGCAAATGCAATGTCGAGAAACAAAATCGAAAGGGAACGCCTCCGGTTACTCCCGTAACCTCGGTTCCCTGAGATGAGGGAACGAGACATTGCACAAACTGCTGTATTACCTAGCTCAGGATCTTGCAATATCAGGTTGCTTCAGTCAAGATACTGAATGAATGACATTCAGCACTGCCCTATATAGCAGGGAAGCTCACCCAGTAATATTTGGAGGAAGGGGGGAGTAAACGCAATGTCTCGTTCCCTCATCTCAGGGAACCAAGGTTACGAGAGTAACCGGAGACGTTTGTGAATCAGAACATTTTATAACATATGAACACATTAATGAATAAAACCAAGACAGAAAGTGAATTCCCCATGAAATCGAGTTTAATAGAATTGAAAAATAAGGCTGTGATGCAGTTTTAGCAAACTTTTGACAAGAAAAACAGTGATGACAAGCCGTGGCACACACAGCAAGTCCAGTAAGAGTTAAGGGATACAGCGACTAGTACACACACACACACACACACACACACTCATCCACACACACAAATGCAGTAATATTTCTCAATCATATCCACACACTCACAAATATACACACAACCACCCAAAAAGGTGGCGATAAACAAACATGAACAAACAAACTGCAGTATACTTTATAAAAAAAAAAACATGCATAGCTCAGTACAATAATCATGTTGATTTCCGAATGATCCATGGAGGTTATACGTCATACGCCGTCTAATACTGTCAAAATTATTAGTGAGTTCCATCAACATGACAACATCTGTGTCTGTCGTAAGGTAAAACAATAACGTCCTTGTTCACAAACATGTAAAAAGTTACATTCTGAACCACAAAGTTCATTATGAAAAATAAATACTTGGAATGGCGTCGACAAGGATATAAAGATTCCCTTTATGTGTCAGAATTTAAAAGAAACAAAAAGCCCAAAACCTACCCTTTTCCCCATTTACACATAAAAAGTCAAATATCCTGTTGCATTTGTTTCAACAGACATCAAGGTACAATAAAAGTGTCGAACAGAGCAGATACAAAAGGAGCGCAAAACTCAGAATTAGAAAATATAACACACTCGAAACGAGGCCTGGGACATACAATACAGACAAAACCCATAATAATTATCTGGATGCTTTGTGCTGAAGCAAACAAAACTAAATCCAACACAAGAAATACAAATCATTTATTATACAATCCCTGTCAATTTTTTATTAACATTATTTTGTCCATTGTTTGTTCATTCAAGAGAGTCACAGAACATCAAAAAGCCTTGGCAATGCAAAATATTTGACAATTAGGCTGTTTAGTTACATGTTATTTGTTCTACGTTTTATCCTTTGGTAGAAGGGTAGACCATCACTACTGCAATAAACACTACCGCGTATTAGAGCTGCACAATTAATCGTTAAGAGATTGCAATCTCGATTGAAACACTCACAAGATTCTGTCGCCAACAGTCACTGTCACTCGTGACGCCGGAAATTGAAAGCTCTCCATTGAAATTTAATTGGCAGTGTGAATGCAGCTTTATTCCTAAATGACAACGATTCGCCTGGCTATTAAACCAAAAGCACACCGAAACGATCAAATCTGCATAAGTGCTGCCGCTGATCCAGAGAGAGCAGATGTCATGTGTAAGTATGAAACAGCTTCACAAAATTGCTTTTCAACTACACAGTATCGTTGTTTCTGTCTTACAATAATTCAAATGATCACAGGAGTACTGTGATAAAAGTTTATTTGCGGCACTTCAAATAATGATTGTATAAATTACATCGTTACACCAGTAGGTGGCGACAAGTGACTATGTATTTGCCATTGAATCATTCATTCAAGAGATTTGATCAAAAACACTGATTCGTTCAGTAATGAAACGAAGTATTTGAGTGAGTCATTAATTCATTCGTTCAAAGCGATTTTAAAAAAAGAAAAAAAGAATTTGAATTAAATAAACATTTTTATATAGACTGCAGCATTTAAAGTTTTGTCAGAACCTCTAATAAATTAGATATTATTTTGGTCAGTTGTCTGTTCAGAATCAGCAGAGAATTTTTTTTTTGATTTTTCAATTTTAATCATGCAGCTCTTCCATACAGTATGTTGCTCTTTCCGGAGATTATGTTTGTTCGGTACTGTCTTTAAAGTGCCAGCAAGCTCTAGCGTGAAGGAAGCCCGAATGTCTAGAGCTCCGGGGCTCTGTATAGGAATTATACAGGACTCATGCAAGCGAGAAATACACACATACAGACACGCACACCATGCCGTAAGTTGCCGAGACACACCGCTCACAAGATCTACGCCAGACAGATAGCAAAAATAGCTCTCTGAGTTTCTATATACATGAACTACACAATCTACCACTGCCATAGTGCACAGAGAAACCTCTGATCAATTATGTGAACAACATTAAAAAAAACTACAAAAATCATTTCAAGCAGCTAACATTATAACAGTTCCCTAAAGTAACATGTAAACCTTTAAGACTTTTAGCACAGGATTTTCATATAGTTGCGATATAGTTGTGGACGGACTTAAAGTTGTAGTTATTTTTATCCTTCATTTCAACACTGATCTCTTCTGTCAATGCCAGATTTATATAAAACAATAAAAATTAAATAAACATCTAAGCAAAAAAAAATATTAAAGAACTCATTGTGATGTAGGGATTAAGAACAACACTAATATTATTAATGATAATATCCGTATCAATAAGAAGAAAAGTATGTCCGTGTGGGTTTGATCTAGAGTTCTCCGTTTAACCCGAAGCAGTGATTCATCAGTCACTCACTGCGCAACCTGCCAGACTATAACATAACTGCGCTCCGGCTTGGCAGGAGCCGACTGCAGTTTCAACGTAGGTTCGGCTGATTCTTCATCTTCATCTCGTCCCAAACCACCATCCTCATCCCCTGAGAGAACAAAAAAAGAGATGGTTTTATAATGTCAGCAGAGCAGAATGTTTGAGCAGAATGGCATCTGCTGCTCATGGAGAGGTCCTGGAGACACTGGTACTGAAGCTCTTACCAATTCTGAAGTCGATGTATCCCTCTCCTCCGCTCATGATAAGCATGCTCTTGCCGTCTGGGGCTGAAGAGTCTGAGTTTTCAGGCGTGCCTTCAGCTCCTGGCACAATAACCTGACCTGAAACACAGCATTAACACATTTGCACTCCACCAGTCACTATATCAAACACCACATATTTAAAACAATATGCTGAACACGTTCTTTCATCTAGTAAAATACAAAGCAGCACACACAGCATATTTTTCACCATTTAAGGTTTCACTTTATTTTGATGGTACCTTTAACACGTTCTGTTGAATATAAGTAACTTTGAACCTACATCTCTACTAACTCTCAGTGTTTGTAGAGTACTAGTAGAATGGTAGGGTTAGAATAAGTTGACATGTAGTTGCAAAGTTACTTATAGTAACAGAATGTTCAAAAGGGACCATCAAAATAAAGTGTTACCCCATCTTCCTATATGATTTTATGTAATGGTATAGTATGTCTAGCAAACATAATTCTTAAATGCTTTACTTGCTTAAAAAAGATTAATAAATGTAGCTATTTTGCATTGTAATGCAATGTACTTGCAATGTAAAACATTATTCTCTTTATTCAAAATGCTTTCTTTACTGGATCTCCTAGCACTGTAGTAACAGTGTCGCTTGATCAAGATCGGCTCACACTGCACTGACGTTGGTCCAAACTGTTAAACTGTCCGTGAAGCACACAAAAAATTAGTATTGTGTTTATGGATATGGTCCATATCCATAAACAGTTTCGTTCCGCTTTCATTACGTTTGACATTTGATGTTGGGCAACGTTGTGGTGGTATCTATATCTATCTATCTATTTATTTATATATTTATATATATATATATATATATATATATATATATATATAAATGATATATTATTTACATTGCAAAAATATACATACATACATACATACATATACACTTTACACCGACCATAGTAGTATTTATTTAGAATTGATTGTGCTGCATTTACTCTTAATATACCATTTTAATATAAAAGTACAAATTTATGTTATATAGGGTTGACCATTTCAAAATATGTATTTGTTTATTTATTTATGCATGTATTATTGTAACATGTTGTTTTTACGATATTATTCATAATACATTATTGTAATATTCTTCTTTTTATTTTGAGGAAAAACATGGTCATTTTGTTTGTGAGATTTACCCCCATATCCTCAACATGCTCCCAAAACGGTCCTTAATGTTACAGTAGTAATATTAGTCTTATGGTGTTATCATGAAACTTTCAATCATCAGGCGCTTAATTGAATGGAGTCGACTTCTTCAAACATGAGGCTTCACAACGGTCCATATCTACCTTATTTTGAATGTAAGAGCATTTGTAAATTGCCATTTACCATTTAATGTATTCTTCTAGTTATTTACCTATAGATGTATATTGAATAGGAAGTCTTGCACGTTCACAGAAAATAGCTTGCTTCCGTGTTTCAAAATAAGGTGGCTAATGTTATGACGTTATACCTGGAACTGTAGCAAAGAATTTAACAGCGTCTCTGTGGCCATGGAAGCAGAGCTGAGCGTGTGCCATGGAGCAGTACGGTACGTACGAGCCAGTCACAGCACCGACCATGGTGTCATCGCCGTACACTCGCACCGCCCCACCTGGACGACAGGCGATCGCTCCCACCGTCTTATTAGCTGCTAGGAGAAAAGTGTGTAAACACAAGTGTCTGAAGAATCTAATGTTAGCAGTTAGTATCTTGCAGAGAAGATGCCTGTCATATTCAAAGCACAGCCTCGTTACGAAATTACTGGGATACAGCCAATAATATTAAAGCATTAAAGGGGGCATATAATGGCACATGCACTTTTACAAGTTGATTGTACTGAAATGTGTGTTGGCAGTGCCTGTACACAAACATCATATAATGATAAAAATCCATCCAGTGTTTTTGTTGTAATCTCCTTGTATGTTTTCCCCTGCCTCAAATTGAGCCGTTCGATCTTGTGACGTCACTAGATCGGACGCCCCTCCCACGATTGATAATTGACAGCAGCGCTTCAACACAGACCCACCCTGAGCGTAGTTATCGTAGTCCGCCATTGTTGATGGTAGTCCACCGTGGTAACACTAAGTTACACCTGGTTTACTTGTTGCACAGATGTGTCCTCGGAGACTCCCGCTGCCATTCTTGTTCCAAAATATAGGCAACACTCCACGTGCGTTGTGTCAAAACGCCCCAAAGAACAGAGTGGCGGAGTGTGCAAAGCTCATTATCATTTAAAGGCATATGCACTGAAACAGCGTGCTGAAAACAGAGCTGTTTTTGACCAGGTAAAATGAGTGTTTTCTTACAATACTAATGAGAATTTTTAATAAAAGTATATTACAAAGTTTTCATTTAGACCCTAAAGATTCATATTAACTTGTACAAAAATGGCATTATTTAACCCCTTTAAAAGCAAATTTCAACTAGATGCAGATTCACTGCTGATAAGCTCAGAAAGATGAAGTTGGTTGGAGAGAGAGGACGATCTAAGAGGAACTAAGAACAAAGAACTTGAATATGAAAGATTGAACACAGCTGAGCATAAAAGCAAACAAGCCAATCAGAATGAATCAGCTGTCAACAATGTGTTTCCCACTCACCCCTCTGACCTAGATATCCACACTGACCTACAGCTACAGAGACAGGAGACGAGAGAGAACAGAGAGAAGTGGCCAAAGAGACTGAAACTAAAGCTTCCTTCCACAGCAAATACTTTTTTTTACACATATGTTTATGTGTGCTGTGATGTTGGCTTACAGTCTGATAAGGGGATGGAGATGATGACACCATTTCCTGTTCCCACCCACAGCCGGTTACAGGAAACCATTAGAGCCGTAATCCTCACAAAAGAGAAGCCCAGTTTCCCTGTTCCTGTTAAAGACAAGTGGAAGTCTGATTATTGTGTATTTATTCCAAAGCATATTATAAAAGAGCTCAAATCTTGTCTTGTAATTTCATGTTTTTCAGATGCACACTCCCATTCAAAAGGTTTGGTTCAGATAGACTTAATTTTTTTAAAGAGACAACAGGTCTTCGCAGGCCCAGTCAGGCGAATCTGGTTTTGATAACTGTAACCCTCCATTTAGCTTAGCAACAAGCATGTGAGTCTGGAGTTGGCGTGAAATAGCATTGTGAAGGGTAGGAAATGCCCGCAATATTCAAGATAAATTGTACGAGACTGGAGTATCTGGAATATCACACGAGGAAAAATGCTGTTTTCCCGAATATCTGCACAATTGCAAATGTAATACAACAGGTCAATAAACAATAAGTTGATATTTATTTACATTTTTAAACAGTAATGTCAGTAAATTTTTAACTGTTTTTGCTCTATTTGACCAATGATAACAGTTCCAAACAAAGCAGAACAGTTGTGTCTGAATGAATCGTTTTAAAAATATGTAAAAGCAACGTAGAGATAGTGTTTCTATTACTCAACAGGTGAGTGAAGTATTTTATTGAACATAGATTGCATATGTAGCTCTCTAACAAAGTTCATTGTAAAGCATTATCTGTTGTGAAGGGTCATTTCATTATAGTTGTTTCAGCTGTGCTGGAATTTATTTTTCAAAGAAGGACCAGGTCTATTAATGGGTAAAGCTACAGTAAGTCTTCAGCTAGTTCCATCTAAACTGGTTATATTTCTTAAGCCTAGTAGTTAAAGGTCCCCTGACATGAAATTTTCACTTTCTGAGGTTTTTTAACATTAATATTAGTTCCCCTAGCCTGTATTTGGTCCCCTCGTGTCTAGAAATTTCAGTCGGTGTAAACCGAGTTTTGGCTATCTTTCTCTGCCTGTGAGAAAATGAGATCTCAGACGGGCTGATCTTGAATCTCCCCTATATGACGTCATATAGGGGAAAGTTACCTCCCCCTTCTCTGCTTTGCCCGCCCATGAGAAAACGAGCTAGGAAGTACGAACGCGCGCGTGCGATTTTAGTTTATCCTCGAGAGATGTCATGGCGTATGACCGATCGAAGCACAAAAGTTGAATAGAGAGATATAATGGCTTGCAAACGAGCGAAGCATGGCAGTTGATCAGTGTTCGGATGTACAAATGAACACAAAAGTATTTTTTAGTTCCTTCATCCGAGCCTCTGAAGAAACAATGGGTTAATTTTACTTTCTCTGGAAATGATGAACGAAAATAAATCGATCGAGCTACCAAGCAACAATTCAAGTTCAAGTTCAGACAGGTAACTTAATCTTTCTCTCAAAATCGTTCAATCGAGTTTATCTGGACAACTCGTTATGAAATCAATGACGCACGTGACTGCACTTACTGTATATACATCATCGTGTTTGCATTGGTGAAAGCATTAGAGAGAGTGCAGAAACTGCGTTGTCTCGCGATCAACACACTGTCATCTGTTTGCTCAATGCTCATCACAGCAACATTTTATGTGATGGGAATAGATCTAAATACTTTAAAAACTTCTCACGATTCGTTAATCTCGATAGCTGTATTAGTAAAAACGTATAATAGCTGTAGTAAAAGTATTCGAGAGAGTTTCACATGTAATACGTAGCTATTTCATATGCACGCATGTCAGCCAATCACAGCAGAGGCCAGTTACACACAGCAGACACGCCCCTCGAAACAGAGCGTTTGGGCTCAGGGCAAAAATCAGGCTAGGAAAAATGCCTTTTATTTCTAAATTATGACTATTTTTGATCTAAAAAACATACTAACATTATAAGGGCAACCCAGGAAACATTATAAAATAATAAAATAACCCCATGTCAGGGGACCTTTAATGTTTTACAAGCAGAAGGATAATATTTTTTTTAGTTATGAGAAATAGCCATATTCATCCACACAGTCAGGCAGAGCCGAAGCACAACCAAAACAATGTTCTTCTGCAAAATGCATTCAGTTTTGTTTAACCACTAGGGGCCCAAAAGCTACATGGTGCACTGCAAGGATATTCAATTTATCAAAAGGGACACTAAAGACATCTAAATGTAACAAAATATTTGCCAAATAAATACTTTTGAACTTTCTATTCATCAAAAAATCCTGAAAAACAAAATGTATCACAGTTTCCACAAAAACATGAAGCAGTTTTAAACATCGATAATAATCAGAAATGTTTCTTAAGCATCAAATCATCATATTAAAATGATTTCTGAAGGATCATGTGACACTGAAGACTGAAGTAATGATGCTGAAAATTCAACTTTGATCACAGGAATAAATTACAGTTTACTATATATTACAATAGAGAATTTTAAATGGTAATATATTTCACAATATTAAGCAGAATAATAAAAGGTGACCATAAACCTAAAGAAAAAAAATTAATAATTCACAGTATTCTCACCTAACATTTTGCTGACATAAGGCTCAATGTCCACGTCCTGGAGATGCTGGAAGGTGTGAGCGTGGAAGAGGCGGAGGGTGGAGTCTAGCCGGATGGACACCCAAATCCCATCACCCACCCAGGCCAGCTGACGCACCTGACTCTCCTTACGCGGGTGGGCATCAAAAGACTTCTGTTTCATAAATACCCAATGAGAAATACAACAATTTATTGTAAAAACATAAAGTGCTGAATTGTAAAAAACTGGGAAAACAGTGATGGAAAATATGAAAAACCTCAGTGTTTGTAGTCAACATTTCAAATGGGATGACCACGAACACAGTGTTTTGGGCCAAACGCAGAAGAAAACTGAAAGAAACTGCTGTTCTGTCAGTTTCGCCCGAAGCAAAACAAATAAACGCGAATTTCTCGGTCCGGGTAAACACGGAGAACAAGCATAGTTCATTTACATATTCTATCGACATCTTTAAAATTCAAAGTGGGTTGAAAATAGGTAAAGTTAAACTTTAAGGAATTTTTGCTCTCCAGAAAATTGGATTTAACAAATACTAAAAAATTGCATGCAACACATTTTTCAAAAACGCAAAAGTTAATAAAGACATAATCCTGAACCTCTATTTTCATTGCTTTGGGCTGAATGACATAGATCTTGTTCTTGTAGCCGCACCACACTTTATCATGCACAACGGTCATGCAGCGGATTGAGTGATGTGGCCGGCCGAGGTCCAAGAGGTGGTAGTTGGTCAAATCCCACTGGCTGTCTGTAAAAGAAGAAGCAAGATGTTTTTTGTTTTTTGTCAAAGTTAAGAGAAGTTTCTGAATTATTGGCAAACTGACAGTGTCTTACCAAGACCTCTGTGGAAGACAGCAAGTGTACCATCAGCCAGAGCCACCAAAACACGGCCTTTCACATGTCTATGTCGAGAAACAATATAAAATATCATTAGTACTCTATGTTTACTCAATGTACTCTATGTTTACTCTATGTAATACTCAATGTTTTCTTTTGATTGCAGCTCAAGACTGAATAAAAGTGCAATCAATGTAGAGCTAGAAAGCAAATTGCTTCATCATCTGGCTGCATACATTGGAATTCCACTCAAATATGAAATAAACAATATTCCAAAAGTTGTTATATTACATTCCTGAATTTGTAAGGTTACTTTCCACTTACACTATGTTCAAGATGGAATCCTTCAGCTTGACAGCATGAAGACATTTCCTCCATCGAGCGATTGATGAGTGCACGTATAAACTACATGAAAGACATTTGTAAATGAGGAATTGGTGCAATATAACACATCGTTGATGATCTGATAGTGTACATTAAACAGCTCTAAATATTTTTTTAGTGCAGTGCAGTTGCTATACTGTAGATCTTAGTAGACACAACATTTATTTGGCATGAATGAAAACAAGGCAGGCTGTCCTATTTTTGAGTACTTAAAGGACAACTCCAGCGCAAAATGAACCTTTGGTCTAGTTACACATTGGTACGTAGTCAACCGTTCTCTGAGATTTGTTTTCATGATTATCAAATGTAAAGAGTTTTATCTCTAAAAACTGTTTAGCTTATAACGCTAGTATATAGGGCATAGAGTAATGAAAATAAAAATCGCTAGTTAATACCATACCAACACTAACACGGAAACTGCAGGTACTAACTACCTGCAAACTGAAGCATTGAGAATGTTGTAAGTGTACAGACAGTTAAATAAGAAGATATTTTATAAAGACAGTCCACTTTGCTTATACAGGCAGGAGCCGTCTTTGGAAAACAGTCTCGGCTAATCGAATCATAATCGGATCTTCGGTTGAATAATCCGCCATTTCTGTGTATCTTGTGTAAGAACTAAGTCTCTTTTTTTTTTTTCTCTCTGTTGCCTTCAGTGCTTCTCTTATGCGCTCAGTGCTTTCTTCCAGAAACAACGGACCATATGAGATTCCAATACAGTTCAGCAGCACACTTGGCTCGGCGTTCATGATTCGATTAGTCGAGACTGTTTTCCAAAGACGGCTCCTGCCTGTATTCGCGAAGTGGACTGTCTTTATAAAATATCTTCTTATTAAACTGTCTGTACACTTACAACGTTCTCAATGCTTCAGTTTGCAGGTAGGGACCCTCATTATGCTACCGTGTTTGTGTTGGGCTATTTTGAGCCTTGTTAGTGGTATTAACTTGCGATTTTTATTTTCATTACTCTATGCCCTATATACTAGTGTTATAAGCTAAACAGTTTTTAGAAATAAAACTCTTTACATTCGATAATCATGAAAACAAATCTCAGAGAACGGTTGACTATGTACCAATGTGTAATTAGACCAAAGGTTCATTTTGCGCCGGAGTTGTCCTTTAAGTGGTGATTGTTCAGCTGACAAAAAATTAAAAGTATCATTTTTCACAAATTTCAAGTGGACAAAAATACTACAGATGCGGATTGTAAAAGTGAGATCCAAAGAAGTATGGCAGTATTTTGTTTTTATGTACAATAAGACAAACTTCGACAACAAAACAACTCCATCACTCCCGGTCAAACATGAGAAATTAAGGAAAGTTCATTTTTGACGCATCCAGTTTAAACAGCTGGTTTGCGTCTCTGTACAGACTTCAAAAGGTTCACAGCATCAGGAACAATTGGATGGTTAATTTTAATGCCGTCCTGGATCACGTTGAATCATCAAACCATAAAATTGGATCATCGGACTCGCGCTCGGATTGATGGTAAAATCAACGTCATTGTTCGCTACTGTGTTTAGTTTACGGTGTAGGAAGCCTCAGGACAGCTGACGTTGTTATGCAATGGGCGTTTTTGTTTTCGACGCGGTAAACCAATAACAACAGACAGAGCTATCTGTCCAATCAGAGTAGAGTATTTCGCGGAAAGGAGGGATTTAGAGAGATTTATTCATCTGTATATTGTGCTTGTGGCCAGATGCTGTTTTTTGTGTTGCATGCATCTCACCAGCCATTCTGCGCTCCCAGCCACATGGTGGGCAATGCGCTGCTCATCCGCTGGGTCTCCTCTTTTCCCTGATCCAGTTTTCCACCTGCTGAGACCGCGTCGTCCCTGTCTTGATCTGACTCCCTGGAGAAGAACCCAGCCAAGGATGAGTTCCCATCCAAATCTGGATGTAAATCAACAACGATAAGACACTTGGTCTGACTCACCTTTGGCTACCGTTGCCTGCCGACGCCCCAGAAGACTCTGTTCCGAGTGGGTCTGTAAACACATGCTCGGTGTAGATTCCTGGCTGACTGGTGTCCTGTCCTGGGCTCTCCTGGTCTTCCTCAGTGGCCTCCGTAGCCTCCTCTGCTGCAGGAACCCCGTCTTCACTGGGAGCTCTGGAGAGATCTACAACAGAGAGACCTACATGTAGTGATGGGAGATACAAAGCTTTTCGAAACTCAGACAAACTGCTTGACAAAATGATTCGCTGTTTTGAAGAGCTCGAAACACCACAGGCTGGCTGGTCAATGCAACGGACATTGTACATGTATCAAAAATTCAGGGCAAACACCTCTTACAAACTAATTGCACATGTTTCATGAAAGTGTAAACTATTAAATGTAATCTACAAATGATTAAATATCATTAAAAATGAAGTTTCCGTAAGATTTGCACTCTTATATTATTTGTAGTGCTTGTTTTGTGTAAAAGCAATAAATATCATTATCCTTTTTGTATAATAAACACGAGTATTGAAATTCATTAAATGAATGAAAAAAAATCAACCTACATTACAAAACTGACCCGAGATCAGTTAACCATTAGAGACTTGTTCATGGGTTCATGAAATCTATGCCACAAACCTTCTCAAAAATTCTTAATGTGTCAAAACCAAGGTTTGCAAACGGTTATGAAGCCTTGTTTGCTGAAATCACGACTTGGCAAATCTGAAACAAGCTCAGAAACACTGATTCAAAACAAAAGATGTATAAATGTTTTGAAGCCTCATGACGAAGTATTTTAAAAAATCACTACTTCCAAGTGCCAGGTAAGCCAGGGCTTTCCTTTTGAGCTACATTCAACCTACAATTTTGAGTCTGAACTAATGGTGCTATTAAAGTTGCTAAAATGACATTAATTCTACACTGAGCTACAAACGGTTCCTACCACTTCCTCTGGCAGGACTCTGTTCTGCTGACTGTTCGTTGACTCCTGTGCTGCCTGTCTGAGATCCTGAGCTGGACTCTTCAACGCTGCAGCCCACCGCTGACACGTCACTCAACACACCCTCACTGCCCTGAGAGCTGCTACTGGCCAATAAAAAGTCTGGTCCCGCCTCCAAGTCCTGAGGAATCTCCTCCCCTGCGGGATAGTCTGTGTCCAAGACTCCTGGAAATCATATTACAATAAACAACATTATTGCTTTTTATTCATATTTAAATTGCAGTGTAAATTGAATTATTACAAAACAGTGAATTATTTCTCCACTCCCTTTTTCATCTGACAATTATTGAATTATTAATTCAATTATCTGCAAAATTCCAAGAAACAAAACTAGACATGCACAGATTTATAGCTCAATAATAAGTGTTTTATAGACTAAATTGAGTTTTGAGCCCTATTTTAAAGTAAAGGTACACACTCAATGCACTCTCTTTAAGTTTGAATACTGAAAAGGGTCTGAGTTGTTTTCCTGTAAAGAAGTCACGCTTAAAAATACCTATTTCCACTCGTATCAGTGTGTTCTGTTTTTTTTTGCCTAGATGTCTTAAATAACAATAGAATCACGCAGCCCTAGTACAACGATACCATTTACATTTTGTATTTGTTTATCAAGATATAATGATAAACTATTTATGCCTATGATTGAAAGAAACATGACAACAAAAGTGTACAAAAGATGATGTGTTATGTACAACTCTGACCTGGTACACTGGCGATACACAGCACACATGAGTTACAGACGTAGAAGCTGTCCAGCAGGTCGTCGGGCCGCGTCACATCTATGACCATCACCTTTGTGGAGGAGTGAGTGCTCGTACAGATCCAAACACGACTGGACATCTCCACATGCACCGTCTGCTCCCGTTCCTGCTCCTGTCAACACACAGAATAGCACTGCATTGAGAACTAATACTGCAAATATATTATACAACAAAAACAGATTTCCCCCCTTGTATTTTCTCTTGTTTTCAAGTACAAACATTTAAACATCCTTAAATCAAGAAAAAGTGACTTAAAAAGCTAAATGAGAGTTGTTTTCTGAAAAATATAAATTACTTTACGCTTAAAACAGGCAAACATGTCTGCCAATGGGCTAAGCACAATAAGATTCCTATCCTTTTAAATCAGTTTTTTTTTTTTTTTTTTACCCCACTGGAAGATATATATTTATTTTTTTAAGCATGAAATCTCTGATCTAAAGGTTTGTGCCACTCTGCCTTTCTTATGTATAGGGCTTCTAAAGACCCTATGCACCAGAGAAACAACCGCGCAGCAGCCATCTTTAGAGTTTTGTCTTTGAACTTCCGTTTTTGCGGTAGCCCTGTATATTTCTAGAGCATCGCTGTCGAAGAGCAATTATCTGTTGAAGTAGATTTACTTATTGTAGAGTAAATGAAAGTTATCATGAATAGGGTTGCAAAGGGGCTGAACATTTCCGGTAAATTTCCAGAAACTTTCCAAAAATCCTGGAATGTTTCCCAAAAATCCTGGAAAGTTTCCGAAAATTGCAACCCTAATCATGAACACTGTAATGTTTGAAGCGAATGTCATAACAAATGCCAGTAGACCAGGAAGATTTTTAAACGAGCAGTTCATTCATAAATCTGTAAGATCTTACCTTCATGCTGTGGAAATACAAACCAGAAGACAGAACACAAGCGCAATGCTGAAAAGGGGCAGGGATAAATAAGGCGTATATGTAAATTATCTTTATCATGATTGGCTTGCCTCTTCGCATTTCAAATAAGTAACAATACCCTCACCATAGGGGTGTAACGGTTCACAAAAATCACGGTTCGGTACGTACCTCGGTTTTAAAGTCACGGTTCGGTACGTTTTCGGTACAGCAAAAAGGAAGAAATGCCAGAGAAATGTCCTATTTATTAAAAGAAAAAATATTTTTAAATAAGTGTGAGTTTTCCTACATCTTGAAACTTTCAGGTTTATAAATGGGGGTAATTTTTGAAGGATGAATAAATAATGTTTTGGACATCACATTAAAAATAACATTTAAATATATATTTATTTATATAATATTTGAGTTTTGAAGTGCTGGAAAAAAATGTGTGAAGTACCTGAAAGCATTTCACTATTCCAGCCAAACTGGTTACAGTTAGTGTTAGGCTACTACATTAAATCCATGGTGAATGTTGCTGATCTGTGGACTTAAAAACTATTACTAGTTCATTCACGGCAAAATGTTTAACCTGGTTTCCACGTCAGCGCTGTTTGATCTAATAGAGATCTACGGTTAATAACGGAGAAATGTGAATGCTTCTCACTAGATCTCGCAGCGATGTTATTACTTCAGTGGCGAATTCAAATGCTTTCTTTACTGGATCTCTTAGCGCTGTGTAGTAACAGTGTCGCTTGATCGAGATCGGCTCGCGCTCATAGAGCTCGCGCTGCACAGATGTTGATGGTCCGACTCCGAACTGATAAATGTCCGTTAAGCACAATATAATGAGTAGCGCAGTTTCGTTCCGCTTTCATTACGTTTGCCATTTGATGTTGCGCAAAGTTGTGGTGATCGCGCCAGCGCGGATTTTGTCAGCAGGAAAAATGGTCCATGGAATCGTTCGGTTTGTATGCGTACCGAACCGGAAGCCTCGAACCGAAACGGTTCAATACGAATACATGTACCGTTACACCCCTACCTCACCAAGAGTCTAGATACCAAACAGGTTATGTAAAAGTGAACGGCCATATGCTAATGAGCTCATACTTTTGATGCCATAACCATGATGATTTCTGAATGAGCTTTGTCTAATTTCTACATCAAGCTCTTTCACTTCAAACAAGTCCATGTTTTCCATGATAAGGCCCCTTTAAAAGTTTATTGAAATATTTTACTTTAGGTTCCTGCTCCAGCTGATCTAGGCTGCTCTGAGAGCCTTTGCTCTGTTTGGAGGTGTCGGGTTCAACCATAGACTCTTCACCAGAAACGCCAGAGCCTCCCTCACATGACCGTCCACCTGAGAGGTTCACTCCAGCCGCACACAAGAGCTACACAGGGGAAATCAGAAAAATAGATCTATTAGAGGCTGACAGCAGGAGTTCGTATCAGCAAAGTAAGGTCTGGTGAACCTGAATAAGTCTTCATACATGTAGGTGCACTTATTACATATTTTTCTCAAAAGACTGGATGGAATGAGAAATTTGCACAGGAAGACTGAAAAAGCAGTATGGTCTGATTTTAATTATTGTCATATTTCAGGTAATTATGATTTTCAATCCATTCATACTTCATCTTACCTCACTAAATTACCTTCCTTCTAGTCCTCACCTTCATAGAAGCATCTTTCTGCTCCAGGGGCTTGAGACACACAGGAACAGGTAGGTTTATTTTGTTCTCTGCATGGCCACCATTGGCAACCTATACAGAAAAGGATAGCTGCACAATTATAGATGTAGAAATGTATAAAATATGGAATTAATCAAATCAAATGTTGCAGTGCTTTTAAATTGTACTTATTAGCAAGATAAAAACTAAATAAAACATAACATAAAAAAAAGTTTAAATAAATAATATATTTCCATGACTTTTGAGGCAAATAATCATGACCTAATGTTCCATGAAGGTCTATACATGTCTAAAACTACATGTGCCAATTTATCATAGCATATCTTAAAGGGCACCTATTATGCAAAATTCACTTTTACATGGTGTTTGAACATAAATGTGTGTTGGTAGTGTGTGAGCAAAACCACCCTAGAATGATAAAAATCCACCCAGTGTTTTTTTTACAATCTCAATAAATCATAAGCACTGTCTCAGAACGAGCTTTTCTAAGATTCGGCGCAATGTGACGTAGAATTGAGCAAGCCCCACCGACGTGGTTTGATTGACACTGTGGTTTTGCCATAGACCCCGCTCTCGGTGATCTGTACACCATCCTCCATTGTTTCAACGACAGCCGGTAATGTCTCCTAAGAAACATAAGTGTTCTGTTGTGGGATGTAATAATGTACATAGTAGTTTTCACTTACTTCCGACATCAGAGCCACTGAAAACGCAGTGGATGTGTTTTATTTACGAAGGAAAGGCGCCACTTAAACTTCCAAAATACGTTTATGTTTGCGCGAATCATTTTCTGACTGACTGTTTTGTGAACGAGGGTCAATTCAAAGCAGGTCTTGCTTCAAAGTTAATCCTCAAGTGTGGATCGTTGCCTACTGTTCGCAATCCAACGTCACCTCCAGAAGAAGTAAGTGTATTTTATGATTTTTGAGCAAATAGTCATTTCAGTCGATGTCAGCCAATTCAACAACAAATGCGTCTAAAGTTGTTGTCGTCGTAGGATGTCTGCGTATATAATTTAAACCTTGTTTGAATAGTGTGTAACCACACGTTTATAAATATTTTTTTTTAAAGATATTGAATTAAAAATATTTGGCTGAATGCCATATAAAACAGCGGATCTCTCACTCTCAGCCATTCTGCTTCTACCGACTGTGTTTATTGCCATAGGTATGCAAGTTACGCCCTCATCCAAAGGCAGGGCGGGGATATGCAGCTCATTTACATTTAAGGTGGTACACACCAAAACAGCTCTTTTTAAAACAGGCCCCAAAAATGACATTTTCAAATGGTTATAATAAAGTAATTGTGGGGTATTTTGTGCTGAAACTTCACAAATACATTCTGGGGACACCCGAGACCAATATTACATCTTGTAAAAAGGGGCATAATAGGTGCCCTTTAACTCAAATGAATGACTATCAATGCTTTATATTTGCTTGCTATTTGTTTTAATAAAAAGTACTGTGCCAGACCGCAGAGAACATAACGTCATGTGAATGAATGCCGAAAATGGCAAGTACTGTAATTTGTTTACCCAACATTATCAATTAAACCCAGGGCCTGAATTTAATATGGAAAAATAAGGGGTGTGGGGGATGGGCATAGACACTTTTTTTTTTTTTTTAAATGATATCACCTAAATGTCTGCTCACTCTATGTATTTGTGTTTTTACATTGGGGTAATTTTGTCATGCATCTGAATTTACTAACAGTAGTGGTGGAACGGATCGGACAATTTTTTGGATCAGCAAAACAAAAAAACAAAAAAAATGATATATGGGGTGGGGGTTAACTTTGCTTTTAATTTATGCACGGACCAAAAAAACTGACACGGGTATTTAGACATAATTTTGTTTATGTGTCCGTTCAAGGGCAAGGAAACGCGAAAGAGGAATCAATTCGGTGTTCGAGCGCTGTCGCCTCTCTCTCTTTCTCTCACAAAGATGTCATTGTTGATCATTGTAGCCAATCACAGACATATGTTAAGTGCATCAACACAATGGCCAATCAGAGGTGTTTAAGAATCCGTTCTACAGCGCTCAAAATGCTAGAAGGAAATGATGGTATCGTCACATTTTTTTTAATTTGAGTACTTTTTGACAACTCTAGGAGCTGCAATTATAAAGTATAAAACAAATGTAATTTATAAGAAAAATAAGTTTTTTGAACATTAAATGATGTAAACTTATTCTAATCTAGTAGCCCCATAAAAAAAAATTATGAACGTGTAAATGAGCATAATAGGACCCATTTAAGAAGAAGATAAGTAGAAAATACGTTAAAAAAAATTTTTTTTTAAAAGGGAGAAAAAAAAAATCACTGCTTTTTTGACAATATACTACCAAGACGTATAGCTCTTGCCTTGCATTTGCCCGGGAGACTCCAGCCATGTGCGATCACCCTGCCATCCTCTTTCTGCATGTGGGCTTTCACATGCTGGTACTGAGCCCGCTTCTGCTCCCGGCGGGACAGAGAACCACTCGAGTCCACCCTAATGAGAAAAACAGAAAAAACAACAAGGGAGGAGAGGATCAGAGCATGAGTTTGATGTGCTGAGTGATGCCAGACAGGAACATCTTCGTATGAGGTTTATAGATCTAAATGGTTCTCAACAGGCATAACATTTTTAATATGCTTGACAAGGTAAAACATAGGTAGAAGTTACTCTTCTTTAAGGAAGTCGAATGCTTTGGACTTTTCTCTGGGAAACTGGGAGAAGGTGTTGCTCTTTTTCATGATGCTGGGTGGGTTGTACTTGACGTTGGATGGTAAACCTCTCGCTGTGTTGCTGGATGTTGAGGAACTGGAGGAACTGAACAGGCGACTGAAGCTGGAACAGGACATGGAGGGATGGATGTGAACAGGCCGAGCTCACATTTGTGATATTTATAACTAGCATGCACGATTGCACGTGGATGAATTTTCAGGAGCAGTTAAGATAAAAAAATCTTACAATTGCCTGATGCTTGACCTCTTCTTCTCTGCAGTTTCAGAGTTTTCCCTTGAAGCTCTGTGGAAAAACAAGACATCACTGCAGGAGAGCCGTGAGAAACCAGACATGTGTCTCCATGTGGCGGAGTGGGGTTTTTGCTCATGAGCCAGAAAAACTGGCCTACTTTCTCTGACAATTAGTATGAGAACAGAGCTCAAGCTGAGCGTAAAAAAGATGGTCTGGTCAGGCACTAAAGACATCAGAAATAAACAAAGTTTGACTACAAAACAGTAGCACCATAAGTAGCATATAATTTGCTTGGCTGCTGTGCTAACAAATATATTATAATTTTGGACCAAAAAAATAAATAAATTAAAAAGGACAGGAAAATAGCTTTCATGTTTCATTTTGGACAATAAAGTTCCCCCTATTATGCAATTTTAAAGGTTTCTAATTTTGTTGTGGGGGTCTGCGACAATAAGGTCAAAAAACACTTCTCATATTATACATTGCAGCATCACCTCTTTTCTCACAGTGTCGGAAATGGTTTGATAAAGGATTCAGACTGGTCTGTTGCCCAGTCTGTTGTGATTGGTCTGCTCTGCTCTTATTGGTCAGATCTGTTGCTCAGTCTGTTGTGATTGGTCTGCTCTGCTCTTATTGGTCAGATCTGTTGCCCAGTCAGTTGTGATTGGTCTGCTCTGCTCTTATTGGTCAGATCTGTTGCTCAGTCTGTTGTGATTGGTCTACTCTGCTCTTATTGGTCAGATCTGTTGCCCAGTCTGTTGTGATTGGTCTGCTCTGCTCTTATTGGTCAGATCTGTTGCTCAGTCTGTTGTGATTGGTCTACTCTGCTCTTATTGGTCAGATCTGTTGCCCAGTCTGTTGTGATTGGTCTGCTCTGCTCTTATTGGTCAGATCTGTTGCTCAGTCTGTTGTGATTGGTCTACTCTGCTCTTATTGGTCAGATCTGTTGCTCAGTCTGTTGTGATTGGTCTGCTCTGCTCTTATTGGTCAGATCTGTTGCTCAGTCTGTTGTGATTGGTCTGCTCTGCTCTTATTGGTCAGATCTGTTGCCCAGTCTGTTGTGATTGGTCTGCTCTGCTCTTATTGGTCAGATCTGTTGCCCAGTCTGTTGTGATTGGTCTATTCTGCTCTTATTGGTCAGATCTGTTGCCCAGTCTGTTGTGATTGGTCTGCTCTGCTCTTATTGATCAGATCTGTTGCCCAGTCTGTTGTGATTGGTCTGCTCTGCTCTTATTGGTGAGATCTGTTGCTCAGTCTGTTGTGATTGGTCTGCTCTGCTCTTATTGGTCAGATCTGTTGCCCAGTCTGTTGTGATTGGTCTGCTCTGCTCTTATTGGTGAGATCTGTTGCTCAGTCTGTTGTGATTGGTCTGCTCTGCTCTTATTGGTCAGATCTGTTGCCCAGTCTGTTGTGATTGGTCTACTCTGCTCTTATTGGTCAGATCTGTTGCCCAGTCTGTTGTGATTGGTCTATTCTGCTCTTATTGGTCAGATCTGTTGCCCAGTCTGTTGTGATTGGTCTGCTCTGCTCTTATTGGTCAGATCTGTTGCCCAGTCTGTTGTGATTGGTCTACTCTGCTCTTATTGGTCAGATCTGTTGCCCAGTCTGTTGTGATTGGTCTATTCTGCTCTTATTGGTCAGATCTGTTGCCCAGTCTGTTGTGATTGGTCTGCTCTGCTCTTATTGGTCAGATCTGTTGCCCAGTCTGTTGTGATTGGTCTGCTCTGCTCTTATTGGTGAGATCTGTTGCTCAGTCTGTTGTGATTGGTCTGCTCTGCTCTTATTGGTCAGATCTGTTGCCCAGTCTGTTGTGATTGGTCTACTCTGCTCTTATTGGTCAGATCTGTTGCCCAGTCTGTTGTGATTGGTCTACTCTGCTCTTATTGGTCAGATCTGTTGCTCAGTCTGTTGTGATTGGTCTGCTCTGCTCTTATTGGTCAGATCTGTTGCCCAGTCTGTTGTGATTGGTCTGCTCTGCTCTTATTGGTCAGATCTGTTGCCCAGTCTGTTGTGATTGGTCTGCTCTGCTCTTATTGGTGAGATCTGTTGCTCAGTCTGTTGTGATTGGTCTGCTCTGCTCTTATTGGTCAGATCTGTTGCCCAGTCTGTTGTGATTGGTCTGCTCTGCTCTTATTGGTCAGATCTGTTGCCCAGTCTGTTGTGATTGGTCTACTCTGCTCTTATTGGTCAGATCTGTTGCCCAGTCTGTTGTGATTGGTCTATTCTGCTCTTATTGGTCAGATCTGTTGCCCAGTCTGTTGTGATTGGTCTATTCTGCTCTTATTGGTCAGATCTGTTGCCCAGTCAGTTGTGATTGGTCTGCTCTGCTCTTATTGGTGAGATCTGTTGCTCAGTCTGTTGTGATTAGTCTACTCTGCTCTTATTGGTCAGATCTGTTGCCCAGTCAGTTGCGATTGGTCTGCACTTCTCTGATTTGTTACAAACCTATGTAGGTTCGTGCAGGTAAGACTGGAATTACTGACAACTCGTTTCAGGCGGTTCAGAATCTGTTCTTTTGTTTAAGAGAAACAAAAGATCTGTTCTTTTCTCTTGTTGTGCACTTTGATCTTTGCAGACCTTTTACATTCACTAACATCTATATTACACACTAGCCATCGTGTACACATAAATCTCTGACCCATCGTCTTCTTCCTCGTCTAATTTCTGTCGCTCTACATACGTCATCTGGTATAATTGAAACGATTGGCTATGAGCTGCGTACAGGCGCATTTGATAGACATTCGTAGCATCCAATAAACGGCTTTATTAAATAAACGGCATTCGTAAACCACGCCTCAAAACCCAAGAAAATGAACATGTGGTTCCCAGACCCATGTCTCAATGAGGCGAGGTCTGACGTTAGCCACATTACACACATGTAAGGTAATATCCCAAAAAAGCATAATGGGGCACTTTAAAGATAAAATATCCTTACTTTACAGTACTGTGTTACAGTGAAATGTTTACCGGATCATTTCTGTCCACCTGACGGCCTCCTGCAGCTCCATCAGTCTCTCCTTGTACTGATTTCGCTCCATCAGGACTCGAGCCATCTCCACCCGCGTGAACCTTCTCCTCTGAGCTGTGGGCACATCGCTCTGCGGAAACCCAATGAAAGAGGAAAATGACACACAAAAAAAAAATGTACACACACATATGGGCTTAGCAATTCTTATTTTAACATGTATTAGCTGTCATTTGTTGTTTTAAATATAATAATATAATGTGCCAAACTAAACTAGCAATGGAACAAGTCAGCTAAAATATAGAATGAATATTACGCATAGGAGAGCAAGGGCAACAATTTCTGTGACAAACAAGATATAATTTACACAAAACTATCATATGGCTTCAGAAGAATATATAGACAATGAAATATAGACAACTGTTCAAAAGCTTGGGGTCAGTAAGATTTATTCATGTTTTTGAAATAACTCTCTTACACTCACCAAGGCTGCATTTACTTGATCAGAAATACAGTAAAAACAGTAATATTGTGAAAATATTACTCCAATTTAAAATAACTATTTTCTGTTTAAAAGATTTTCCTGTGATGGTAAAGCTGAATTTTCAGCATCATGACTCCAGTCTTCAGTGTCACATGATCCTTCAGAAATCATTCTAACATGCTGATGCTCAAGAAACTAACTATTATTAATATCAATGTTGAAAACAGTTGTGCTGCTTAATATTTTAGTGGAAACTGTGATAAATTTTTTCAGGATTCTTTGATGAAGAGAAAGTTGAAAAGAACAGCATTTATTTGAAATAGAAATCATTTGTAACATTATGAATGTCTTTACTGTCCCTGTTGATCATTTTAATGCATCCTAGCTGAATAAAAGTATTAATTTCGTTGCAAAATATAACTGTCACTGACCCCAAACTTGTGAAAGGTAGTGTATAATTGTCGTAATATTTAAATAATACCACTCACCTCATCTTCGTCTTTATTATTGTTCTGTTTGGCCATCTCTGTCTCCGCTTTCACTCTGTGTAATAAAATATTCTTATGATATAAGAATATCCCTCATTTTCAGTCCAATTGTACAGTCTAGTTAAACATTTAATTACAAGTAGCATGTTATGAAAAGTCGCACATTAATGTGATAAACATTACCTGTGGCTGCTAACCTGACTATGCCATTTTTAATTTATTCTACTACTGCATGATAACCACACCCTGAAAACTGCATATAAATGCACCCCTTTGGCTTTTTATTTGGACACAAAAATGACTCACTTTTTGAGTTCCTCCTCCAGCTCCTTGTTTTTCTCTTCTAGTTTGGTTTTGGCCTGCAAAACCGCATCCAGCTCCCCTTGAAGAACCTCTCTCTCACAGGACAGCTCGTCCACACGAGCGATCAGATCATTCTTCACCACGTTCAATGCATTTCTGTGCACACAAACAATATGGTGTCAACAGCAAAGTCATTAAAAAAAAACAGCAAATAAACTGTAAAATCGACAAAAACAAATTGACTCACTTTGTCTCAAGCAATTGCACATTTTCCTGAATAAGATTCTCCACCTCACGACTCATGCCTGCAAAATACAACACAAAAATTATTCAAGTAAAACCAAAGCAAATTGATGGCAACTGCAATGATCCAATAATAAACACACTCAAAAATTCGAAACGTTTGAGATGAGTTTTATGTGCCCTGTGTTTTTAGGTTGGACAGGCCATATGAATGGTCTTACCGGAAAGACTCGGATGTGAAAGCGCATGCACTGCATGTGTTCGACAGAGAGACAGACACATGGAGAGTGAAACAGGAATGGACAGCTGTGAGGTGAGAGTTAACAGGTCACAGAAAAACCAAGAGAGATGCTGGAAAGAGTGGAGAGTCCACTGACAGATCAGCACGACTATTCAACCATGTTTAGATGAGCTATTTAACTAGGCCCACACTGAATCCATGCCAATATTATTTAATATTACGGCTGATTTGTCCAACAAGACAGCGACAAACAAAGAGTGTAGAGTGGGAGACCAGGCTTCACTTTGTGAAAAAGGTTTAACAAAAACTTTGTTATTTTTTTAAGCAATTAAAGTAATTTTGGGGGTATCAAAATTTTGTTTTTTTGAGCTTTAAAAATGATTTTGGGGATGCTCAAGATTTCTAAGTTCCAATGCCTTTATGACTAAATGTAATGCACATTATTTCATTTAAGTATCTGGTTGAAAACTGTTCTTGACTCATCAGATGATCAATATTTTCTGGTAAAAAATAAATATAATATATATATATATATATATATTACCAGTCTCCACAAACATATTAAGCAGCACAACAGTTTTTATCGTTGATAATACTAATAAATGTTTCTTGAGCGTCAAATCGTCATATTAGAATGATTTCTGAACTGAAGGATCATGTGACACTAAAGACTGGAGGAATGATGCTGAAAAATACATATAAACAGTATATTCACATAGAAAACAGTTATTATAATATAGAAGTCTGCTAAGTCCTGTGTATTGGCCTCTAATCACATGTCAATACGCAGAACGCAGAGATTTCTATAATAATTACTGCAGAAAATGTGAAAACGTCGGCAGATTCTGTGTGGCCTTGGGAATAACTCTAGAACTATATTATGTGCTACATCTAGTTAAAAATAAGGACAGTAGGTAAAAATGTTCATATCATATTGCTGCTTTAGTCCAAACCCATATGGCTGGCACTATTTATTTGCTGTATGATTTAGTTAAAGTGGAAAGTATGAAGAAGTATGAATGGAAGATTAAGAAGATGCTAAGAAAGTGAAACAGTGGATGCTGATTCTCTGACATAAAGAAGCAAGGATGTCATACACACCGGAGTACTCCACTGCGGTTAGAGGGAAGAGCAGGACAACAGGGCATGGAGAGAGAAATCTGGGTCAGTTCAACATGCAGAACAGAGCATCATGGGACTGTGCCACTATATCTCAGAGCTCATCTCATAATGATGGAAAATGACACACATTTAAATGTTCATAAAAGTCAAGCTCAGGTAAAAATGTCATATTTGTGTAATACTCTTCATAATATCTGAAAATGAACCGCAATAAACACACCTAACAGATCTGCTCCTTCATCCACGTCTCCAATCAAACCTGTGCCTGCTGACGACACTTCTTCAAAGAGAGAGTCCGTGTTCCGGTCAAATGCCATGTTCTCAATCCCTCGGGTCGGGGTACTTCAACACATCAGCAACAGGCATGTTACATCATTCAAATATATATGCCAGCATTGGATTTATTCTGATAGGGTAACAACACAACAGTTACTCAGTTCAGTTTAGAGAATCCTTTTGAACTGAGCTTTTAAGGTGTAATCTCTATTGTTGGAAAAGTTACTTTTAAATGTAACGCATTACAATATTGTGATATGAATGAATGGAAACGTTATTGAACAACAACACCAATCAACAAGAAGTGTTCAAAAGGATAAAAACACAAAAAAGCCCAAAGGCTTGTTTCCACTTAAGATGAAAGATGAGTAACAGTACATGGACTAAAAACATTGAGGACAATGAAGAAAGGGGGCATAAAAAATACACACAAATAAAACAGATAAAAAACACAAATAAAAAGAACTAAACACGGGCTGAATTCCCAGATAGACAAGCAGACACACAAGCAGACAATACAATATTCCTACTACTTCAAGGATTTATTATTTCTATTTTTTTTACAGGTTTAATAACCAATTTTTTATTGAATATTTAAAATGATAATAGGAAGAGCTCAACAGTTTAAGGTTTAAAGGTAAACCATTCCACAAGACAGCAGCAGAGAACAGGAAAGAAAACTTTCCCACACAGCTCTTAAAACGATAGGCCTATAATCTGTGGAACTCCCCCTGGTACAGTAGTTGTGCATATCACTAATTTTTGAAAAGTAATCACATAAACACTTAGGTGTCAGATTATTTCTTATCTTATAAACTTAAACACAGTTTAAGTTGAGAAACCCTCCCCTCCACTCTGAGCCACCCAAGACTGGAAAAGTAGTCAGGAAGAAGATGAGTTCTAGGATGTAATTTAAGGATCACTCTGAGTAGTTTATTTTGACAGATCTGCAGCTTGTCTTTAAGGCCTTTATTAATGCCTGTGTACCAAGATATACAGGCATAGTCAAGATGACACTGAACAAGCGCTTCGGGGATTCCAGGATTAGATTTACTATCTAAGAGGCTGGATATTCTTGCCAGGAACTTAGTCCTTTGGCTTACCTTTGAGATAATTTTTCTGGCCATAAGCTCCCCTGATAGTTTGTTATCTAGTATACAGCCCAAGTAAGTAACTGCTTCCTTGGCTGTAATTTCAACATTACCTACGACTACCCTAAACCACAAAGCCTTTTTCAGTTTATCTTTGGACCCAAAAAGAATTGACTCTGTTTTGCCAAGGTGGATAGACAACTTGTTGTCAGTAAGCCAAACACTGAGGTTTAGGAGTTCCTAAATAAGCAGCCTTTCCACCTCTGATTTGTCTTTATGAGAGACTAGAATAGCTGAGTCATCTGCAATTAAAAACAAATTACAGTCTATAGCTGACGACATATCATTGACATATAACAAAAAAAGGACCCAAATTACTCCCCTGGGGAACTCCACAAGTTAATTTAAGTGGTGAGGAAAAGGTCCCTTCCACATCTACCACCTGTTCTCTGCCCACCAGAAATGACCTCACCCACTGAAGAGATCCTAGAGCTTTTAGTTTGTTCAAAAGGACATCATACTGAACCGTATCAAAGGCCTTTTGAAGATCTATAAACACCATGCCACAAAAATGCCCCTTTTCTACCTCTTTCCTAATAAAGTCTGTAAGATAAAGCAGACAGGTATCACTGGAATGGGCTTTTCTAAAGCCTGATTGGAAGTCAAATAAAAGGTTATGTTCCACTAAATAACTGTCTATTTGCTCATAAATGATCCTTTCCACAATTTTTGATATTGAACACAAGTCAGATACAGGGCGGAAATTTCCAGGATCAGATTTGGGCCCCTTTTTAAATAAAGGGATCACTCTTGCCACCTTAAATTTACTGGGAAAATGATTATTTTCAATGGATAAGTTAATAAGATAAGTTATGACAGGAGTGATTATTTTAGCAGCATCCTTAAGAAATCTGGCAGGGGTATTGTCTAAACCGGTAGCCTTGGAAGGATTTAGGCCTTTGAGTTTTTGTAATACCAGCTCCTCTGTTACTTGTTTGAAATAAAAATGATTTGGCTGGACTGAGAAGTTATTTTTCGCAAGTGTTTAAAGCAGTAATGCGTTCAACAACACAACCTACATAACATACACCTTCCTTTTCTTTTAACAACACATTTTATAGTATTTCCTTACTTCTAGAGCTATGTATGCCATAATGTGATTACGTAATGCACTTTACTATACGTTACTCCAACACTGGTCCTCTCTTTTAAAACCTAGTACACTGCCTAACTAAACAGCATTTTTTGGGCATCATAGACAGACACATTCAAAGGTTTCACAGTGTTTGATTTTAGGGCACGTTGGTTACCTTGCACCTTTATATCCGAGGTCCATGTCCAGCTCTGGGGTGGACTCAATAATGGCCTGAACATCTGACTTCTCCTCATTATCAGCCAGACCTGAATAATCAGAATAAAAAATTACATATTTGTCTGTCTTGCTCTGGAGACTGCAACATGTTATCTGCAATATGTAAGCATGCTTGTATCATATTACATGGTTGCTAGAGTTATTTAGCTATTTACACAGAGTACAAATAGTGATGATAGCCGCTATTGACACTAAGTTTAAATAGCAATTTAGACTCTATTTACTCAAAGTCAAAAAAGCTGCATTTTCTTAACGATATGCTGTTTACACTTAAGTGAAAAAAGCAATTTTACTTATAAATAGTGGCAGATACTATTTGCACCTCAGTGTTGTTGTACATGAAACTGTATGCAATAATAACAGTGTAAATGATTATATTTATTAAATGGATGCTAGCTTATTTGGACAATAAAGCCCTCCCTACACCTACCCCTAACTCTAACCGATAATTACTTGATTATTAAACACACGTTAGACACTTTATCATCACTTTTCAAATATTTTCTTCATTTTTATTGAAAATAAATGCCTTTCCGTCGTGATATGTGATAGAAAAAGGGAGTAGACCGAGTTTGGCAAAAGATGGATTCGAAAACGGGTTGATTTGTGTCAAATCTTTCTGCAGGCACTTTTTTGGTCAGTCCCAACCAAACGTCAGTGGGCGGAGGTAGTGTAAATAGCCTCTGTCGACAAGGCGGGCTATTTGCGCATAGTGTAAATAGACACTCCGTAGTAAAAGTTTCTTGAGCACCAAATCATCGAATAGATATTTGTAATAATGCTGAAAATTCAGCTTTGCATCACAGGAATAAATTACATTTGAAAACAGATTAACATAGAAAACAGTTCTTTTAAATGGTATATCTCACATTATTACTGTTTTTACTGTACATTTGGTCAAATAAATGCAGCCTTGGTGTAAGCAGAAGAACATCTTCTGAAACAAAAAATCTTACCAACCCCAAACTTTTGCATAACATTCTGTAATTTTAGAGTTTTTTAAGCTTGTACTGATGCTTTCTATCCACAGTAAAAAGAGTGTCTAACCCGCAGAGATGCTCCTGGTCCTGGGAACAGCCTGAACCTCAGTGTTCTTCCAAAACCCATCTCCGTCCTCTCGATGGGAGTCCAGGGCCAGGTCAGAGGCCGTGGTGGACATGGGAGTGACAGACTTTGAGCCCCCCTGGCTGAGGTCAGACAGCTCATCCTGAAATCATTCAACGCACAATGATCATTACGACAGGGCCAGAGGTCACAGGAGAGCATGAACAACATGAAAGCGTAGAGGGGTAGGGATATTCACTTTATCCCAGCACATTTAACAACCTCAGGTGACACCAACGAGCAAGCACAGGACTCACACAATGAAAAAATAGAATGAATAATATTCATAACTGCTGGGACTGCTAAACGTCATACTTATTTGAAAGGAGGAATATGAAATTGGTGTCAAATAATAACTAGATAAGTCAGCTCAGGATACAGAACAAAGGTATGAAAATAGAATAAGACTGTAAAAACAAGAGAAACACTTGACAGCTCATTGATGCTACTGTAAGAAAGCTTACAAGATACACAGATAACAACAAAACAACAGAGAACTGTGGTTAGAACACCAAACAAATAAAACAAAATTGAGATTGATCGATACAGATTATTTTTTCTCCAATTTCAAATATTGTTTAGTTTCTGCTTTTTGACACAATAATAAAAAAATAACAAGTATTAAAAAAAATTATTTAAAAAGTGTATGCATAATAATAATATTATGCCATTATACACATGCTTCAAATATGGTTTCATTTATGCTTTTTGAAACAATAATAAAGCATTATTGTTAAAAATTAATAATACAACTGTGCAAAAGTGTATGCCATTATATTCGTGCAGAGTTGTTTTGTAACTCTGATGTTTAATTATAAAGCTCCTTGAAAAACACCATTGCTACGGATGCGAAAAACACAGAAAATCGAACCCGATCCAAATTTTTTTATGGCGGACGAAAGTTTCGGAGGCAGTGTGTAGGCGTGATTGACAAAACATATGGTCGTATTTATTTTTTAACGCGTGAAAATTTCGGATGTGAATTTCGCACTCAGTGTGCAAGGACCTTAAGGATACACATTTAAAAATGTGTATACAAGATTATAATCATTTTATCCAAACAATTCATGAAATAAGTGATTTATCGGTGAATTACCATTACCATACCAATGATAAAGAACTGATAACTGAAAAAAATAATTCTTTCATATCACCTAAACCAATTATCGGTCAATCTCTCCAAAAAAACTATTACAAAAACACATTGCAACACACAGATATTTACACAACACACCCCAAACAACAAAGCAAATCATTCATAATGAATGATGAAATAAGCATTTTATTGCAGTGAATGCAACACAACTGAAATGGATGCAGTGATTTATAGAAAAGAAAAAAGAAAAACTACATTAAAGCCAAGTGTTGGGGGTACGCATGTTAAAGTTGACCCTATTTACTCTGTTAGTGCACATTACTAGTCTTGTGGTGAAAATGTCATCTATGCAAGTTTATAACGAAACAGTACAGTTTCATATAATAAAAAATATGTCTGTAATCTTTGATCAAAACCTGAAAAAGTACTTCCCCTCTAGGAAGGCCTTCCTTCTCTTTGGCGTCAGTTAGACGGCTTGAGCGGAGCATCTCCTCCAACTGTCAGTCTGCTGTGAGCTTGACAGAGAGCGGAGCGCACACTTTTCTAGATCCAATCAATTCCCAGCAGGGAAAAAAAAGCCACGCCCTCTATTCTTCTCATTCAATATTCCATTTCACTCTAGTTCATGGTGACTTTAAAAGTAAATGTAAAAGAAGCAACAAATAAATTATATAAAAATATAACTTTTTACATTTATACTGTAAAATGAATGTAACCTATCAAAATGTTAAACTTTTACTGCTAAATTTTGTATGTTTTAAAAAATAATGCATTTCTAATAAAGGTAACATTCCCCAACACAAACTAAATAATATCTACAGCATGTGTTAATCAGCTACTATTATGATTAAAAAACACAATGTAAGAAAAGTGTGAATGAAGAATTAAATCTGAAATGGCATGCGGTGAAATAAAAAATAACAGCATGCGTTAGCTGTATGCAACTATAAATAACTATATCCTAGATTATTGATAATTAAAGATCATTTTAACACGATCTTTTTAATTCGCATTTTTTATTCATCTAGAATTTCTTCATCTTTCTAGTTGCATAAAGCTAAATCACCAGACACGGTTCTGTGAACAGACTTTCTGACTATTAAAGAACAACAGTGATTTGCACTACACACTGTCCGCCGGCACGGAGCCTTGCTACCTTGCAGTCGTTTGCCAGCGAATCCCAAGCTTCCAGAACATCCTTACCCTCCCTGTTCTTTGGAGCGTCCTCCGCCTCCAACTGCTTGGACAAGAAAATTGGGACGTGGCATCTTATATTTGTTTGCAACACTGACTCCAACACAAAACACAATAGTGCTCACATGTGTTTGTGCTGTGGGAAACACAACTCTAGCATAACATTATTGAGCATGGGAACATTTAAAGCAGCGATTCATTCAAGAGAGCTTCGAATTCTTAATTTTGCCATGTTTCATGGAGGTGAACGTGGATGTCGAGGCATCAGTTCACGTAAAGAAAAATGGCTCTAGTAAACAATTCGAAATGCTTGTCGTGGCCTGATGTAAATTCCCTCAACATTTGTCTTATGCCTGGTTCAGATTACACGATTTTTTTGTCTGTTACGATAGTCACTGTGTCAGATTACGCGATTTTGACTCCTAAAATCTTATCGTGTCGTGGACGAGAAACATGTCAGACTACACGTTGCTTCCTGACCAGTCATCGCGTGCCGTCTTTAACGACACGCGTGATGTCATCGAGAAGCCGAAACTAGTAGCGAGTGACTTCCGGAAACGAACGTAAACAAACAATGGATGAAGCGGTGAGCGTTGTATTGGCTGTACTGTGTTCAGAAATTTTTTTACAAAAATAAGAAAACCCGACAATGGACACGTTCCTGGATTGCTAGAAGAGGACAGTATGGGCTGTCAATCCTCCAAAGAGAACTTGAATCTGAACCAGGCATTAGTGTCTCAGTAGAAAATGATGTGGGCCGTTATTTTACCTTGAGGCTGGTGTTAGAGCGCTGGTGACTGAGATTGTTGAACCTCCAGCCTTCCAACCCAGGAGTCTCAGCTTTGCCCTGGACATCAGGCGTCAGTGAAGAGCTCCCACCAGACATGGGAAAAACTCCCAGAGACAGGGGCCGCTCTTTCCTGTTCGAAAAGGAGGATTAAAAATACTGATATAAGCAAACCTGCATCTCATTATTGCTGTGCTCAGAATAACGATACAACGATACATCGTCATGAACTCCTGGCGATGAGCATATTGATACAGCAGCCGCCGTATCGATACTGTCGTCCTTTTGAATGTAGCCAATTCAGGGCTCGAATTTCGCCACTGGATTGCGCATAAATTTAATCATTCCCGCAGCTCTCCCACTTATAATGCGCAAAATTCCCGCAAACACTGATTCACTTTAGCATGTAGGTTGTATTAGTAAATTAATCCACACAGATTATAAAATCAGTCATTTTAAAACTTTCTGAGAGACGCAATTTCACAAACAGCGTGAGTTCAATGGTGCTGCGTCTTCTCTCTCGTCTCTCAACATGGGCCGCTCAAGGCAAGCGTCAAGCGCTGCAGTCGGTGAAACTACACGCTCGAGTTCAGGAGTCGGGACATGACGGAATATTCACTTGCATAATCAGGCCAGCATTGCATCGTAACTAAAGTTTACCATTTGCACGTCTTTAAGTCTTACCAGTTTAAACATTCAAATGCTTTTAAACTATTCAGTACTTGCGCGCTCTCTGAGAGTTGGTTTTCTCTGCGTGCATACATAGACTAGAGTAAAGCCGCCTCACATACAGCTTGCGAGATTATATCGCTTTAACAGACTAAAACACGCAAAATTATGTCAAAGATTTCGGTCTTGGTCACTCTCTTAACCCTGAGCATGTCGATCAATTGTTGTTTCTAAAATGATTTCAACGTAGAAGAAATGACTGTTTGGTGCACATTACAAGACTTAAGACCAAATTGTTAAATAACTAGTTGTTACCGTTTTTGCTTTCATGGAATGTTTTAAGTTTTATTTAGTCATTGAGCAGTGTAGACATGCTTCAGTGTCACTATAATTGTCATTTCAGTTATTGAGGCAGACTTTAAAAGCAGAAGGAAGAGCCATTCTAAGCTTTTTATTTATTTAACTCATTGGGTTTTTTTTTATGACAAAAACTAAATTGTTTTTCAGTTATCACAACTGTTATAACACTGGTTATTCAATAAACAGATATTTTGCTAAACTCAAATCAAAAGAAATTTAAATTCCAAATTGATCCATATCGTGATACGTATCATATCGTGGCTTTAGTATCGTGATGCGTATAGCATCGTGACATTGTTGGTGATACACAGCCCTACATCACATATTAAGATAAATGTGTAATGCAAAATAGCATTACATTAGCATTAAATAGCACTGTTCTAATTTGATTTCAATCTGCTTCTGAACCGGTTTGCCAGTTCTCAGTCAACTACATGAAAATTCTTTCTAGCACAGATATAGGGATCATGTCCATCTTACCGAACTCTGCCCAGTGTCCCCGTATCAGAGGCCTCTCCTCCCGTCTGCTGAAGCCTGATCCGTTCCACATGTTCCATGTAGTTGTGGATCATCTGAAGAACAATGTACAAAAATCATGTGGATTAAATGAAGAGCTGCAGGTAGACACTACAGCTAAATGTGGTAGTAAATTCTCTTCTAAATGATCAATTCAGTTTTGCATGGGTTGGTAAACTGTAGGCAGTCCGAAATTACCCCCAAAAGATCATTTAAAGTCTTTATTGTGTTAAATGATAAAAGCAGCAAATCGGCATTTCAAAAAGTAGCTTTTTTTTTAACAGAATTTACTACAACACATAACCTTTTAGACTACAACGACCATGAGGCTATGATGGTGAGAAAATGATGACAGAATTTTTATTTTTGGGTGAACTATACCTTTAATGACTTTTTTTATTAATATGGAAATATAAAATATTTTTAATGAAATTATCCTCTAAATAAGAAACTAAATGAGTAAGTCATTGAGTCATTAATTCATTTGATTTGTTCAAATGGCTCATTCATTCAGGAATGAAATAAATGGCTCTTTTGAGGTGTCCCAATTCAGAGTCTGCATCTTTTGAAGGCCATATTTGAACACCAATTGTAGCACAGTGGCCCGACAAAGGCTGTACCAATTCGAAGGCTCCTTCAAATGTGCCCTCAAAATGCGTCCTTCGTTTCCCGCTAAATGAAGGATACAACAGATGGATCCTCACCAAGATGCAATTTTATATTGTTAACACTCTTTATCATGTACATAAATGGACCACGTTGAACGAACAGTTCTGCTCTGGCTTTACAGGTAATATTTTTGTTGGCAAAATTGAGCAAAAACAGACAATAATGTATCTAAAATAAAACACAATATTAACTTATTTATTGAACTGTTGTATAAAATCAATATCACATTTGCACTCGTACTATTCGAGACAAAAACAGCACTTGTGTGAAATTGTGCTTGTTATTCGCGTGATATTGCTTAACTATATCATATGACATAAATATGAGACAAAAGTTGTGCTGCTTAATATTTTTGTGGAAACCTTGATACATTTTCTTTTCAGGATCCTTTGATGGATAGGAAGTTCAAAAGAACAGCATATATTTGAAACAGAAATCTTCTGTAACATTAAAAAATTGTGACCATGGACCACAAAACCAGTCACAAGGGTCAATTTATTGTAATTGTATTGTAATTTATACATCAAGCTGAATAAATAAGCTTTCCATTGATGTATGGTTTGTTAGGATAGGACAATATTTGGCCGAGATACAACTATTCAACTGAAAATCTGGAATCTGAGGGTGCAAAATAATTTAAACATCGAGAAATATCGCCTTGCCTTGCGCTTTTGCTGAATCCACTCACAAAAATAAATGTTTTATATATTTACGGTAGGAAATTTACAAACATATCTTCATGGAACAAGATCTTTACTTAATATCCTTAATATCCAAATTATTTTTGGCAAAAAATAAAAAAACAATAAATTTGACCCATAATATGTATTGTTGGCTATTGCCAAAAATATACCTGTGCTACTTGTGATTGTTTTTGAGGTCCAAGGTCACATATGTTAAAAGATAATCATTTATTTTCTTTAAAAAAAATTACTAACCCCAAACGTTTGAACAGTATATTTTAAATTTAAATTGAGTGCATTAAAGTCACCATGAAATCAAATTTGACAGGTCTTCTTTTTTTATGGAATAATGCAGTATTTATTATAAACGATTTATCTGTGCACATCATTATTTTTTATAAATCCCAAAAGGGGATCACAACTTCCGTGTCATACCGACTTTAAAATGTGGTTGTCACTCTCAGGTTCACTACATGGCCAATGTCATTTACGTGGTGTTGCATTTGCTCTCTTTCTTACCTCTGTGTGCCGCAGGTGAAGGGAATTATACTCTCTCTTGAGTTCAGCCTCTCGCTCCTCTAATCGACTTACTGAGAAAGATAGATTAAATCAAGCATGATTATTTCTGCAGTACACGAGTGCTTTGCAAAGATTTTAGAGTTGTAGTTCAGTTCACAAGTACTTACAAATCTCTTTCTTTTTTACAATCAACTGCCTTTAAAAAACTTTGAAGGAGAATATTTAGGCTTGTTATCTCTTTGCATGCAAACATGCAACGTTTGCAGTGTCTTATAAACACGTTACATGCCACATAGAAGCTCTGAAGGAGAGCCTAGACCTAAATGAGGACAGAGAAACGAGGGTAATTTATTCCAGTCTTCATCATAACACAGGTTAGAATGTCTCAAATGACCAAAGACGACCCGCCGCTCACCGTTTCACTGTAAAACCATGCGAGAGAGCTTGCCACATTAAAGGTACAATAGGTGATTCTCTACAGAAATGTTTTTGTTATGCTGGTTAAAAGTCTCCTCATATCCTGATAGCAATCACAATGTTAAGCAGTCTAAATGTATTTTTATGAATATATATAATCTGTGGAAGGTAGGACCCTAAAATGCTTGTTCAATTTTGGACACGATTTGCAGTAATGATAGTAAGCTTTAAATGCTAGAAGGCTAAAGTTAGCATTTCCCTGATCACCTATTGCACCTTTAAACTGGCCTGAAACCAGATTTTATATAGGTTGAGAGAGGCCTATAGACCATTTTGCTAAATGTAAACAACACTGGTCCAGAACCACTTCCCGTTTCAGTTTTTTAACACTACATAAACGTTGGGATAAAACACAACCAACAGAACATATAAAATTGAATCAAAAAGTTAAACAAACATATTTAAGATGTTTTCTTTACATGTGAAATAAAGAAACCAGTTACAAACTGAAACAGGAAGTGTTTCTGGACCAGTGTTGTTTACATCTTGCAAAATGGTCTATAAAAAAAACACTTGCAGTTCTGTAGAGGATATTCACACAGGATATTAAACAGGCTAGATTTAAGAGGTGACACAACGACATAATCCACTTTTAGCTGTCAGGTTTAAATCTAAGCCTGCAGCAGTACTGCCCAATTCATCCCGCCTACAGTAATTCACTGTCTACTACATACTTCACTTCAGCACAGTGATTTCAAGTAGAACTGATATCCAGTTCAAATCTCAGACAAGGGTTTGCTGGTAATTCACTATTAATTAATGCCAGAATTAATTCATTAGTGCCAGATTAAAACAGCAGACATCCATAATTAGCATGTATTGGTGCTTGACTAATATCATTATCACCCACGGGCATCTTGTGGAGCACAGGCCAATTCTAGCACACACTCGGTCTGAACTGACCCCGTTTTAGCTGCTTCTTTTTTTTTTTTTACAGATGTTTTTGAACAACAATACATGAGTAATGGTGCTCAGGGCCACAGAAAACACTGCACTTAATAAGACTGAAGAGATTAATCACATTAATTCAAAACCAGACTAAAACCCTCTTCGGGGTTCATACAGACTCCTGGACTTTCAAGGACTTTTTAAGCACTCCTTTTTTGGATTTCAAGGACTACAATCAGCGCTTATCAAACAATATCTTTATTATTTTTATTTGTTTGTTTGTTTTTACTCTAATTACAGATATCAGATCTCTGACGTTTCACTTCATAGAGATCAATCCATTGACAATCCGTTTTTTTAAATGAAACTAATTTCATATATATTGTATTCAATAATTGAATCACCTTTTAAGTACCTCTTCACAAAATATGGATGTTTTCAAGCACCTTGTACGAACCCCGTCTCTTACACAAAGCCAGACTAATAGTGGTGCAAATATTTGCTCTGACAATTTCAATTCAGATTTCAAATCAATTCACATTAATGACTCACAGTCCATGAGGAATCAAACAGCCATATACTGAAGTCAAAGAAAATGTCAACACTTTCCTGAGCAAATGGGCAACTTAACATTATCACTGATCCATTAATGGGATCAGTAGAATGGGTTGAGGAGAGAGAGCAAATTGAATGATGGGACGCTACTCTATTATATGGACCATGTGTGAAGAGCACTGTAAACCAATACTTCACACTTAACAGCTAAATTGCATAGAACTATGGATTATTATATCCATTTGATATTAAAGGATTATTTCACCCATAGCAAAATGGGCATTCTATATAACATGTCGGCCTATACAGTAGAAAGGTGAAACAATTTTTTAAATCAGTGCTACCAGAGAAAACCAATTAGGGTTTCCTTTTGCCAATTAGGTAGGAAAACTTCAACACCCACAATGCATTAGGCATGTTGCCATCCAAGGCCACTCCCACCAGTCTGCTATGGATACGCTTAACCAGAGTCAAATACCGCCTTGCTTTAGTAGGAAATACCTCTCAGCAAACTTATAGTTATTATGGTGTCGACTTGTATTGTTCTTCCCAGCTACAAGAATTGAAAGAGTAAACTTTGAAAACCAGGTTGAAAATCAGTTACACTTTAAACCAGAAGGACTTTTTGAGCGGATACATGGACATAAATCATCTAGAAGACGCATGTATGAAGGTTCTACATATTGTCAGACCATGGAAGTGTAAGAGTAAACGAGAACAGGAAATAAAAGCAGGTGATTCTTACTCTGGTCCGCATAGTTCTTGATCTTCAGCTCCAGCTGACGTGAATGTGATCCCAGGCTTTCCAGATGGTTCTGCAAGTCCTTCTTCTCTTGCTCCTGGGAATCTTCAAATTCAATGAACCTCTGCTCACAGAAAACACAAAAGAAAAAATTTAACATTGCATAATACATTTATTTTTATAATATCCAACAGGCGTTACAGGATTTAAAGCAGCACTATGCAGGATTTCCGTTTTTGTCAAACAGTGACCCCTAGAGTCGCTGTGGAGTACTTGTACTGTCGTAAATAGCACTCACGCAGAGATGTCTCTGCACTCACGGCCTAATCCGCTCCCCCTGTGTACCGGTACCTGTTCAGTAGATGGAAGCTGTAACGAGTGGAAATAAGGCGTGGCCCCTTTAAGAGCTGCATGCGCCCTGTTGAACTGTCGGCAGTCTGTATTGTATGTGCGCCTCGAACACCACATGTATACGGCGCCGGGTTATTTCTGTTTGATGCTCATTTTAGCAGATCTTTCTTGCCGTAAAGCAATTCGTTACATCGCGAGACCTGATATCACGCGACACTTCCTGATGCTGCGGCGGGCGGCCCGCCAGCTCAAAGTTGCAAGTGTGTTTTTTCCGCTCACAGGCAACAGGGGGGGGGGGGGGGGGTGAGACGCACACGCTTCAACCCGAAAATAGTCATATAACCATTGCAATAACTCTGAAGCTTTTCTGTTAAGCTAAAAAAACTGCATAGTGTTGCTTTAATTCTTATATCATGAATAGCCCATGATTTGCTACTTGCTGTTGCTAGTCAACGACAACGCTAGGTGGTATTTTTAATTTAAAGGAAGGGGACATTTTCAGTCTTGTACTTTTTTATGAATCATCAATGTTTTTATATGCATGTATCTGCTAAAACAAACTTCAGTTAGCTAGCATATTGATTGTACACTTACTTAGACTAAAAGCTACAAAACTTCAAGCCGAAAAAAACCCATGTATGATTTCTACTAATAGTAGAATAGATGAATAGTGAACCCTTATGGATTTTTCCAGATCTTTATGCCTTTTTACAGGCTAAGGGACAAGTTTAAAATGTCAAATCTATCAAGACTGAAAGGCAGAAAAGTTTTCTACGGATTTAATTTAATGAACTACATCCAAATTTTTTTTGTACAAATACATATGTAACCAAATCTATGATGTGAAATGTCGATAACTGGTTGACCGATGTGACTGATGCTTTTCTCAATAGCCGATGCTGATATCTAGAAAGCACAGTCATTGACAGAATGCTGATAAATGATAGCAAATTAACAACACTGCTGATTCTGAATGTACAAAAATGAGCTTTTCACAATATTTACTCATCAAATTCACTAAAACGTACACCACAGTTGTGCTGGTACATTTTTTGAGGAAACTATGATGTTTTTCAGTATTCTTTGATGAATAGAAAAAACATCATTTATTTGAAATAGAAATTGCAATACTATAAATGTCTTTACTGTCACTTTTTAAAAAATCGTACTGATCCCAAACTTTTGACCAGTAGTGTATGAAAACAGCAAAAGGTGCATTATGCATTGACAAAAAAAACCTGTCTGTTTCACAAGAAAAATACAGCTTGAATCCAGCAGCAAGAGTTTTCCAGCCTGATCACAGCAAAGGATCCCTTGACCTGGAAGTAATATCTTGACTAATATTTTCCCTAATTAGAATCTCTCTGGAGAACATGTCTGGAGTACAGGGGTCTCCTGGAGAGCCTGGCGCAGTGTGAGCATCTGATAAAGAGGAGCTGTTTCAATGTCACTTTAGGTTCCCGTCACACTGGCACACAAAACTCATTCAGCACCCCCTCAAGAGAAGATATCAACAAACATATGTTCAAGTCACATTCAATTCCCAATCATTTCTAGTGCAGCACAGCACTCACACAAACACATAAAGTTAAGGAAGTTTAAGATAAAACATATACTAAACACAACAGACATGATAAAATACAATTTCTGAGTAAATATTCTGAGAAACCAGGGGCAATAAATCAATAAATTATAAATATGCATTATATCAGACACTATGCTCTCTAGAGATCAAAAATATCAGCATCTGCCATGGAAAAAGCCCAAATTAACTCATTCAAATAAAAAATGACACTATATACACTGATGAGCCTATACATTATGAGCAGTCACGGGTCAAGCGAATATCATTGATTATCTCCTGACTAGGACACGTATTAAGATCTGGTTAGATTAGACAGTAAGCAAACAATCAGTTCTCGTAATCAACATGTTGGATGCGGGAGAGATGGGCAGGAATGAAGATCTGAGCGACTTTGACACGGGCCAAATTGTTATGGCAAGGCGTCTGGGTCAGAGTCTCTCTGAAACGGAGAGGCTTGTGTGTCGCTCTCGGTCAGCAGTGATGAGGATTTATCAGCAGTGTTCGAGGAGGGACGAGTTGGGCAACCAAGACTCATCAGTGGACGAGGGCAATGAACACTGTCCCGTCTGGTCTGAGACAACAGAAGGTGTACAGCGGCACACAACATTTGAATGATGGTCATGGGAGGAATGTGTCGCAACACACAGTACATCACACTCTGCTGCGTATGGGGCTGCGTAGCCACTGACCAATCAGAGAGATGATGACCCCTGTCCACCGGCGAAAGTGCCTACAATGGGCAAGTGTTTTATGCAAGTGTCTGAACTGGACCTTAAAGCAGTGGAAGAAGTTTTCTTTTACATCACATGGATGGTCTCAATTAATCCAGTTTAGTCTGGTACGTGTGCAGCGTTTACCTGGGGAAGTGATGCACTGTGGGACAATGACGGTGGAGGGTGTGTGATGCTCAATGTTCTGCTGGGAAACCCTGAGTCCGGCCATTCATGTGGACGTACATTTTATGTGGACGTAAACATTGTAGCAGACCAGGTACACCCCTTCATGACACTGGTGTTCACTGGTGGAAGTGGATTTAGGCAGGTGTTCATATCAAGTTTTGGCTCATCCGAGTAGTGTAGTATATAGTGGCCCGGTTTCAGACAGGGCTTAGATTGAGCCAGGATTAGGCCTTAGCTCAATTAGGACATTTAAGTATCTTTTATAAACGTGCCTTGGATAAAACTTGAGACAGAACAATATAAAAATAAAAGTTGCTTTAGTTAAAACAGCTCAAATATACATTTTAGCCCGGGACTAGCATAAGCCTTGTCTGTGAAACCGTGAGAGTACGTATAGCCTAGTTTAAACGTTGGTCTCATATTGAATTTGCAGGCATGATTGACCCTGTTGTTCTCATTAATTAAAACTAAAACATTTTCGGTAATCAAAATAAAAGCTGAAATTAACTAAAATATAAAAATTAAAAATGTAAATGAAAATTAAATTGAAAAACTAAATGAATTCAAACTGAAATAAAAATCAATTCAAATTGAATAGAAATGTTTTTAAAAAATTACTCAAACAAAAAAGTCTAATGAAAACAAAATCTAAAGCCTAATTCAGCATAACGGTGTATAAATAATAGGCTACTAAATTAACACACTGGATTAAGACAGCATAAACACGTGGCTACTATTTTTCAGTAAGAAAATATCAAACAGTACAAAATTAACACATTGGGCCTGAAACCTAAACCAAATTATCCTAAATAGTCTTAAAAGGTTCCCTAGTATTTCAGTGAGATGAAAGGCGAGTAAAAGATCAATGTTCACCACTGAATATTGATCACAACAACCATATGTCACTCTTCTGGAAGTGAAACCAGTCTGTCATAATAGGATGTGTCCTAGATCCCGTATCAGTTCACACAGGGATTAATGCAGCTCATGGCTCATTTGTGTTTTGGTTGGAGAATGTGCCAGGCATATTGCTCATAATCCCAGTTAACTGTCACGGTCTCAGGAACACATAAAGCCATTGAGCAGCCTTAATCTGTCCAAAGTCAGGTTTACACACGTTGAGAACTGCACAATGCAGTGTAATCTTATTTCCAAACCAGATTAGAGTCACATCAAAGAATTTAGTCATGTAATCAACTATGAAAGGTTCATTACATAATTTAACACAAGTGACACCCGCAAGGTTTAATGTGGGAAAAGTCTCTGCATGCGTGTTTCGACAGACTGTTCCAGAATCCAGAAACATATGGGAGACTTCAATTGGAATAGCTGGCAAACTTTTACTCATCGTGAATATTTGCCAGGGTAGCTAAGATTATATTTTGAAATATATTATGCAAAAATATTAGATTAGATTAAGCCTGGGTTAGAATTTAGGCCTTTTTAAGTAATTTTCTAAATGTGCCTTAGAAAAAAACATTACTGGTGCATTCTTGAGACGAAATAATGGCAGTGACATTTTAAGATTTGTAAGTACAAGTTGCATCAGTTAAAACAGCTCAAACATAGATTTTAGTCTGACACTAGCTTAAGCCTTGTCTGCGAAACCGGGGGTTAAAGTTTTGGTTACAAAACAAAAGCTATTAAAACACTCTAACCATTATTGCCCAGAAAAAGGAAGAAAAAACACCTGACATGCTGTCACACTACATGGGGTAAGTTGTCACAGTGAAAACCGTAATTAAATAACCTAAAAAAGGCTTATTAGCTCAAATTTAAATATTAAAAGAATTATGAAACAAAACAATCTTGACAAAAAAAAATTATAACTTGACATATTTTGAACAAACAAGACCACCACTTTTGACTCAAAGCTTGTCCTATCTATTATATTTGTCTAAAAAACCTGGTATTGTGTGTTAAAAATGTTCTTGTCTCTTTGATGAATTGCTTATCGTTCCTATTTTGTAATTCGCTTTGGATGAAACTGTCTGCTAAAGGCATAAATGTGATTTAAAAACCTTACAGTTACAGCTAACCATTGTGACAACTTACCCCAGTCTCTCCCACATGACACTGAGGCAAGCATCTCTGTAGTTTGCATGGTAAGAAAACAAACAGGTTGCCTGTTGTTTGTTTTAATGCATAGATTGTATGTTGTTTTCCATCTCTGGCCTTTATTTAAAAGCATGCAAACAACATCGTGGTGCCATCTAAGCTTGTACATTAAGTTCTCACCATCAGTGCTTTTTACTGATTGATTTCTTGAGGCCCAAGACTGACTCATCGTCGAAGGGCACTGGCTTAGTAAACAAGGCATGATGAGATGACAAAGCCGTTCGTGCACGTGCAGTTGCTGTGATGCTGCCACTAAACAAAGATGCCAAGCTCCCGTTTTCCCTGCTGATGTCAACTGATGGATCTCCTTCACTCACTCACCTCCTCTGCGTGTTTCCTCAGCGCTTTCTCGCGCTCGTACTGTGTGATCAGCTGCTCGTTGTCCTCCTTCAGGAGCTCCAGCTCCACTTCATGCTCCTGGTTCTCGGCGAACACGGTGTCGAGGTTCTCCAGCACCGCCACGACCAGCGGCATCAGCTCTTTCACCACGTCCTCGTCGTATTTGCGAATAAGCCTCTCGAATTCGCGGTAGATGGAGTTGGCGAGGCCCGAGACTCTCTCCGACATGATCGCCGATGTCCCCGGGTCGTCCTGGTACACAACTCCGTCATCCAACTCCATTTTCCTTCCTCTTCTGTGAATGTCCTAGATTTAAACCGCCGCTATTCCAAGTCCAACCAACGTGCCCTGAGATATTTTGAGAACAAATGCGCATATATATTCCCGTTATATTCTCCGACACACGGCCACAGGGATCCCACGTAAGTCCAGAGTCCCTCCCTGGAACTAACCGCCCGGCCGATGTATTACGTGGAATATTTTCCCGCGGTCGACCGACAACAGACGAGTTCAGTTGTTGACCAGACAGTCGCGCGGTGACGTCACGCTCGCTCCATGTATCGTAATAAAAAAAAAACTGTCCCATTACATTACCTTCCGTTAGTTTTTAAAATCACAACATTTCCACATCGGAATTTATCAGATTTTCATGTTTGAGCATGATCATTTCGATAATTAGAGTGTTCTTGACAAGATTGCAGAATGCAGTGTCCTATAATCATTAAACTGTAAAAAGGTGTTAATATTAAAGATTTCAATAAATACATTAAATTAATAAATACATTTAAAAACTGTAGATAGTCGCGATTAGAAAAAATGATGGGTTGCTTTTTAATGTTTGGGTCAAATAGGCTATGGACAAACCCAACCGTTGGTTTAAGTTTTTAACCGGTTAAATTATTATTATTATTATTATTATTTAGTTTGTCCATATTTGACACAAGCATGGGTTGAAACCATATAACAACCCAGCATTTTTTAGAGTGAGTATTGTAGTAAAATGGTCGGTTACAAATTCCAAATTAGCCTAGGCTACATGACAAGTACTTGACTTGACAATAACGTGAATTTGTACATTTTAATGTGTTTGAAAGACTAACGACTGTAAATGACCCACTGAGTGATAATTCAAGTAATAATTAATGTGTTCGTCCGGAGATGTTGATTAGATATGCAATGTTGAGGTGAAATGATTTCTATAAATCCAGTAATCAAATGCTGTGGGTCTCCAGTTTTCAGTAGCTGGTCACTGTGTGTGCAATTCCACAAACATGAAGGAACTTTTAAAATAACTGAAGCAGAATGAATGAATTATGAATAATAATTAACTGCCATAAGAATAACATGTTATCATGTAATCAATAAAAAAGTAAGTGATTACAAGTAATCAAATTATAGTGCTTAATTTTTGGAATGATTATGTAATCAGTTACTACCCACCGTTGACACATATTGGATAAGGAAAACCACATTTCATGAGGTTTACATTTAAACATGCTGAATTATTAATGTAAAATATTAACCCCCAATTCTCAAGAATCAGTGGTAAATGTTTGAATGCTTGGTCACTATAAGGGATCAATGGATCACTGTGGTGGCCATTGTTTTTGGATCTGAACTAATAGACTATACACTCACATATCAATAGAACTAGTGTTCAGTTCATACTGATGTGAAATAAATTAATAAATAAAATACTGCATGCATAGTTATAATAAAAGAATGAGCAAAAGAAATACATCGCATCACAGTTTCGGCACATACGTTCAAGTTATACAAAATAAAATGCCCCAATTAAGCATTTTATTCGTACATTTAATTTGAATATATGTACCAAAACTGTGATGTGATGTTATATGCTACTCTTTCTTGTGCTCAATTATTTATAATTAAAACTGCATGCATGATTATTGAGAAATGACATGGAACATAACTTTTAAAAAAAATGTATCACACCACAGAATCATTTAAATTGACCGAAAACAAAACCGTGAATAAAAATGATAAAAACTTGGTCATAAGTACCACCAACACTGATATGGTTTACTTTTTGTATTGCAAAACATTTCTATCTATTTCTTTTATTATCTGTATAACAATGTTCATTAGTAAAAATATCAATTAAGGGGTGTTTGGTTTGTACTGTAATTACTGGAAAACTTTGGAATATACCAAGTAAAATTGTCAACAGAAATAAGACAACTGACTTTAAAAACCATCAAGGAATAACACACAAAATCGTGTCCCTTAAAATATTTATTGGAGACATGTAAAAACTAGAAAAAAATAACTGTAAACCCTAGAGGAATGATGAGAGAGGGCAAAACATTGGGGATGATGAAAAAAAATACTAAGCTACTAAACTTATTTTCACTCCAATATGTGCTTTGACATTATCCACACCACTAGACTTAATGGTCTTACCATAAATGACTGCATTTTAACAAGCTGATGTTTGCAGGAAATAACTGAATATTTAAACAACCTTGCTTTAACATCACATATCATTGATAAATGTTAACATCCTAAATAAAATGATGGGTCACACAAGGAGAATTGTGCCGAATTAAATATGAAACATGATCTTATTTACAGTTGACTCGTTGCTATTGAGGACATCAGCACAAATGCTTATGTACATAAACTGAAAGACGAATAAGGCATTGATGTGAAAAGATGAAACCTCAATTTTCAGTGGTGGCTAAACCTCATTTAAGCAAAGTGTGATTTTTACCACATGTACACTGTGGGGGAGAAGGGGGAAAAAAAGAATGGGATATAATAACTTGAATTGTTGGACACACATTTCATTTTCCCTCTTAAATCAGGAAAGAACTTATTTGAGACTCTGGGAACCATTTCCAATCATGGACAAATTTACAATGACGCATTTAGTGTGTACAATGCACTGTTCAATATTCAATATTTCAATACACCTTGCATGTAGAAAAGTTTTTTTCTTCTTTTTCTTTTTAATAGCAATAAAAAAAGTATTGCAAGATGCTAAAGACCGAAGAAAACGTCCTCGTTTCTGTAAGGGGATGGTTGGTGCCCAGGCGGAGAGAAATAAATCAGTGATTGAACTGGCGTTATGTGTTCTTTGTCTCGGGCATCTTGCGGTGGCATCATTGGCTTGTGCCCCTCTATAAGTCTGACGGAGACACAGCTCTCTGTTCTTTGGCACTTAGGCTGGTAGACTCAGCTTCTTTCCTTTCAGCACTGTGGCGAAGAAAAAAGATTTCAGAAAAAAAAAAAGGGGGGGGGTTTCATCCTAAAATAAGCCAAAATCTACAAACAAGTGCTTAAACTGTAATTAATACATGCATTAATTATCTGTCAATAAAGGGTTATTTTACAGTGTCCTTGTAACACAATACATGCAATTATTATAGTAATAACTATAAATTATGCATAATTACAGGCAACTAATCTAATCCTAACCCTATAGTGACCTATATAGTCGGGTTCCGTAAAGTAAAAATTGTCTCCATAGAGAAATTGTTTTTGAACGATAACCTTTAAAAACAGCCTTACTGTGAGGTAGTTAATCGATGGTATTTGCTTTTATTGAAGCAGTCAGCCCACATTATTTCATCTTAGTTTTAAAATAATCATGTTTAAAGGCAGAATTCAAGATGAAAAACTACATTACCCATGATGCTGTACAGAAAATGACACTAATCAGAGAAGTTAACTCCGCCCACTCACATGAAGCACTGCAAATAATGTAATCAAATGCTGAGTGTATAGAGCGAGTGTGTGTGTGTGTAAATATATGCATATTTTGCAATAAACTTAAAATATTTTTAGACATATAATCCATCATTTTAAATGAGTAGTTTTACATTTCTCTATTTTTTATTTGATTGTGCGGTTCGCAATGCTTCATGGGATTTTAGTTCTTTCCCTCACTAAAGCCGTGAAGTGCAGAGTCTTGCACATTTGCCTTTTTGACACCTTGTAGCTAAAATTACTTGGTTCATGGCTTACACCGCTTTAACAAAGACTTTTTTTTAATCCCTATGGGAGAAATAAATGGGAAAAAAGCAACACAGCTGAAAAAGGGGACGGGCACTAATGCACCCTATTGTAAGTACACGTAGTTAATTAATATTATGCAGTAATTAAATGTATAATAACACTAACAAAAACACCTTAAAATAAAGTGAAACAAATGACAAGAGTCCACCCAAGCATAATGTCATTTCACACCCATGGACTCCTACATAGGTGTGAGTGCATACAAACTGACCTTTTGTGACATAAAGGTAGAAGAAGTCACAATAGAGAATAGTCTGGACGACCCCAGCCACGATGGCAATCATGTCAAAGAAGCCCTCGAAGTAGAACCTCCAGATCCAGTTGAAGAGGTAGAGGGCGCGATAGACCCCCAGACAGAACAGATAGTGGGTAGTGATGGTCTCCGCCTCGCCCGTCTTGCTAATCATAAAGAGCTGAGGCAGGATGGCCACCGACTCCAGGTAGATGGAAAAGGTCCACAGAATCTGTCATGTAGATAAGTTTTATTTACACACACACAAAAAAAGTAGATTTCTTTACATTTCTAAACGCCACGAAACTTTAATACTTAAGGCAGTAAAAAAAAAAAAAAAAACTAAATTTGTAATATATTGATAACTTAAGGTGCAGTGTGTAATTTTTAGCGGCATCTAGTTGCGAATTTCAACCAACAGAAGTTACGGTGTAAGAGCCTGGATGCCAGCCCGAACCCCGCCAACAAAATTTTTTGTTCAGGAAGTTCAGTCTGGACTCGATCCATTGAGGAGTAATTATGATCGGTTCAGAAATCGTCGGGCCAATCAAATTGCCAGGGCGGGTTTTATACGATGATGGACAGATGACCTGCAGTTACGTAATCATCACGTCATCAAAGAGCGCTTGGTTTGAACTGGTTTACAACAAAGATGACTGCAACTGGAGATGTGTAGATTCCGCTATCGCGTCTGTTGTAAAAGAAATCGACAGCGCATTCATTTTAAAAGATGAACAGAGAACTGCAATCAAGGGATTTCATTTGTCGATCGTAAAGATGTGTTTGCCATCCTTCCTACGGGATTCTGCAAAAGTTAAATTTATCAGCTGCCTCCGATGGTCGCTAAGAAGATGGGACCCAATGAAAACCCTGTGGTCTTCACAGACATCAACATACGTCACTTACTGCGTTGCTCTGATTGGTTGTAGGTCTATCCAATTGAGTGCAGAGGGTTTTTTTTCCTGGTTCGGTTAAGACACGCCTCATAATCAAAGCCCTATGGAGCAGTATCAGACTCACATTCTGACTAGAATATGAGCGAGTATGACGAAGTGTATAATATGTAGCCTAAAATATGTCATCGTCTGATACAGCAGAGAGCAGCCAGTTAAGCAATGAGGTTTCTTTACAAAGATAAGAAATTAGGTTTACTTAATTATTCAGTAAAACGATATGTTATTGCGAATATTATTGTTACTTGTTCATCATTGTGTCTTGTTTTATTTGCTGACTTTAGCTAGCTTCTTTGCACGAAGAACAACATAGTGACGAAATGCGTTTGTTCGTTTAGGGCCACTGTAGAAACATGTCGGTGCATTTTAATGTCAGGGGACCTGCGGTGTATGTAGATATAAATGGTTCATTCTAAGGTAATTCAAAATAACGTCTTTATACACCACTGAAATCAAAGTTATGTATATGATATTGCATTTCTGTCAACAGATCCTCTTAAATATTACACAAAGCATCTGTTTATCATTAATCTGTTTATTATTTGGTTTTATTTCAATTATTTTGTATACATACAAGGAAATTTGTTTACAATAGGCTATTAAGTTTGGACTCAATGGTCAGTTGATTTGAATAAATGTCTATAATGACTAATGTTGCATAAGTTAACGCTTAAAGTTAACGCCTATTATGCCAAATTTTATTTGTTTGATTTTTTTGATTTTATAATTTTATTTATCTCTAATTTATTTGAACACAGATGTGTGTCTACAGTGTGTAAACAACAATCCCACATTATTATAGTTTATCAGAGTTGTTTTACAGATAAATAGTTTACCAGTTTATTAAGTAGCCACTGAAAAGGTCTGTATATATTTGTTTACTGTTAGTTGTAACGAGTGCTTTTGTGTAATTCGTGGTGTATGTTGATGATAATGAAAGGGAGAGAGCGAGTTTATGGATAAGACTTTAATGCGCACTACTGTTTCATTCAGCTCTTACAGTGACTTTCTGTATTGAAAACAGATGCTTCATCTTTTGTGTGATGTAAAATAAACTTCATAAAAACTCATCAATAAATTTTTGCCCATCATTCGGATACACACTCTGGGGATATCAGAGACTTTTTAAGAAATGCAAAATAATGGGCATAATAGGTCCCCTTTAAGTTTAATATACGATCATAACCCAAGGCAAGCACACTCCATATATCTGCCCTGTTTTTAGCCCCATTTAGGATGGGATTTGGCTGTTCATAGATCAAGTAGTCTAATACAAATGGATAGCATATACAGACCGTGTGTGTGTTGGGGGGGTTAAACTAGTCTTATTTTTTTAACTATTGTGATTGCATGATAATGAGTGGTTCAAAGGTTCATTATTTGCAAATGTGCAGTGAAGAGTTTAATAATCACCTCCAACGGAGAGAAGTCGTGGTTGACCAGAAAGGCGAGACCTCCCACTGGAACCACTAGAAACTCCACTCTGAAAGTGTCATGGTTCCCATCATAGGTTGCCCTGAATTTTGCATAGATCAGGTAGACAGTGGCATAGGCACAGCCAACGTAGATGATCTATTTTAACAGAACAGAAGCAGACAACTGATTAACAGTGCACATAAAAACACACAACTGTTTACTTGGATGTGGCAATTTAAGTTTGGCAAATGTATTAATGATTGCATGTAAAAGTTCACTCTATAATAATAAGTTTATTTTTTTATAGCGCCTTTCAAGAACCCAAGGTCGCTTCACAAAGCGTTTACCTTCATGCAAGAGTTGTAAAGAGAAATGAAGGATGTCAGGAGATCCAGGTATCGTGTGGTGAACACCAAGGCGAAGAGTATCTGGCTCTTCCCAGAGATACCTGGGGAATAAAACACGTACATTCAGACAACTACTTAAAAACAAATAAGAGCACACAACAGCAGTTTTTACTGAATACTGAGCTCATAAACGCTTCAAAAGGGGTTTATCTAGGTTCACTAGGGACCAAAAGAAAGAAGACCATATCTAGACTACCCAGTCCCATCCTTGCAAAGCCCACACAAAACAATATGCACTGCCACGTCAAGGCAAGGAATGCAAATGCACTTCAGGAATGTAAGGCAAATAAATGTAGGGCGAAATTAAGATGTATGACTTTAACTATATTAAAAAAAACACTTATTTTATTTCTCACAATTCAAGATATGAAGATCTACAGTTTACTCTACATGGTAAAAAGGAATGCATGTGGTGTGTGTGTATATATATATATGTGTGTGTGTATATGTGTAATATATATATAAACCAAGTAATCTAATATTTAACAGCAGTTAGTAAGGAGGCCTTAAATTCAGCTAATTTTGCCACTTTACTGAGAACAAGGCTGTCATGAAGCCTGCTCTGTAACGTTACCTTCAAATATATAGGCATATATAGGCATATATATATATATATATATATATATATATATATATATATATATATATATATAAGCAAACATTAGCGTCACAACATGTTATATACATAGAGATCTGCCCATTCAAACCCAAATTTAATTTAAAAAGAAAAGAAAATCTAGATCAGTGGCTTTCAAGTCAAGCTAAACCACTAGCTTGCATGCTACACAAATTACTTCATTTTATGCTTCATGCTTTAATATTAAATCACAAAGACTTTACCGGACAGCTCAACCCAGTTTAAAGTCTTTCCTGTCTTTAATAAACAGGCGTATTAAGTATTAAATGAATGAGAAAAGTATATTTCGTGTGAGTTTAGCTCACCTGCGCAGGACCTGGTCTTCCATATCTTGAGCAGCAGGATGATGATGGCAGCAAGATGAGACAGATCTCCAGTCAGCCTAAAGATATTCATGATGATTTTACCTCTCTGGCTGGTTTTAGTGGCGTTAAAGAAAGCTCAGGATGAGTGAAGTAATTGCGAACCGGCTGAGTGCCGATCTCCAGCAGAGCATTCCTCCACGAAATATGGCGAATGGGGCGACGTGGCCGGTGGACGTGACGTGGCCAACAGCGAAATCGCAATGAATGCTGGGAGTAGTAGTTGATGCGGCCGCGAGCTCCACGAGTCTAACCCTAACCACGCCCCAGGCTCCCTTACATAAAGTACCTTGCTTATTATTAATCATAATATTTGGGATATCTTTCTGACATGTAAGAACATTTCTGTCATTTTCATTTATGTTTTTTTCAGTTTTTTTCCTGTACATAATTTTGTTCTGTGCTGTATCCAGACAGACAGACAGACAGACAGAAAGACAGATAGATAGATAGATAGATAGATAGATAGATAGATAGATAGATAGATAGATAGATAGATAGATAGATAGATAGATAGATAGATAGATAGATAGATAGATAGATAGATAGATAGATAGATAGATAGAAATTATTAAATCAAATGAAAAGTAACGTGCATTACTTAAATATTAATGTTCAAATATATAATGTAATGCATCACTTCACTCGTTTACTCGCACTGACCTGTTCAAAATAAAACACCATGAACCACTCCATGTACGGAGTATGAAACATTGCCAGTGGGACATTAAATAGAAAGTGTTTGTCCGAACTCACAACAGGTTTTGCGTAGAGGCTAGAGAACGCAAATATCTTTGCGAGAGAACGCAAAAGCTTAGAAAAAAAAAATCCCATATTTTTTTTCCCACCACCATGTCCCTTTGAGGGGGGGGCTACGACCGTTTGATTGATGGACTTACTGTCCAATGATTCTAGGTGGTCTTGGAAATGATTGGCTGGAGTTTTTCGAGTCCTGCCCGTTCCACAGATTATTAAATTGCTTAATTTTCATTTCAGTGCTTCTAACTCAGTGGCTGTAAGTGGGTTATGAATAGGATTTCAAGTGATTTTGAAAAATTGGACAAAAAAGAGAATCACATACCCCACCTTTAAGTCGTGTAGTCTAAACTATAGCCATATAGGCCTAATACCCATAGACAGTATAAGAAGCATAGACAGTAAAAGAAATGGACACAGCGACCCCGTTGATTTCAATGGAGAGAGTTGAAGCCCAACATGGGCACTCACTTCCTGATAGCCAAGCGTTCTGCGCAGGCTCAAACTGAGCTGGACGACGGAGATGTGACGTGAGCAACCTGACTGACAGTTGTAAATCTTCTAGTAGCTGTGCCAAGACAAATCTGAATCACCTAATCTTGCAGAGACGGCGAAGCGTGACCTGGAGCAATTTAACCACCTATAACACAATACTTGTCTTGAATGATGATCAGAAGTTTCCAAGGTCGAAGTATGTGCTGACTTTAGACAGTAAAAGATTGCTACGAGCTTCTCCTTCTGTCTATACGGTAACTTCTCGACTGTGCGACAGAGAGTCCCGTGGTTATGACGCAATCATTAGCCTATTTTTTACAAAAACGGCTTCTACGGGGCCATAACATAAGATACAATGTAATGGAGCCTTTTATACATTGTCGTGTTTCTTTAGAAATAAATAATGGACAAATGGAGTCTTTGGACGCCTCAGATGTAAAGTTATTCGCTGTCAAAGTGACGCCAAAATGAATGGGAGTCAATGGGATGCTAACAGGGGGTGATAGCCAGCTACAATGGCGGCCCCCGGAGGCAGCTTCAACTTCCGGCTGATGGATTACCCCTTGATAAGAAGTGGACAGAGCCATGAAGCCCATTTTTAGCGATTTTTTAGCACTTCCGTTCCTGACGCGCAGACTCAAACCGACTCAAACTAAGCTTGATGACGTGAGCAACCTGTCTGACAGATGTACATCTTCTAGTAGCTGTGCGTGAAAACTGCCAACGTTAATCTTGCAGAGACGGCGAGCTTGAGCAAAGAGTTATTTGGCGTGAGTGAGCAGGAGTAAGTAATTTGTATAGTATTTATTTAAAAATGTAACGCCAGTACGCCATAATAAGTTAATGCATTGATTGCCCGCGAGCTTCTCCTCCTGTCTGTACGGTAATTTCTGTACTGTGCGACAGAGAGTCGAGTGGTTATGACGCAATCGTTAGCCTATTTTGACAAAAACTGTTTCTACGGGGCCATAATGTAACATAGAAGGTTATGGAGCCCTTTATACATTGTCGTGTGTCTTTAGAAATAAATAATGGACAAATGGAGTATTTAAACGCCACAGATGTAAAGTTATTCGCTGTCAAAGTGACGCCAAAATGAATGGGAGTCAATGGGAATGCTAACGCAAGTGAAGTTCTGCTACAAGATGGCGGCACGCGGCCGGCTTCAACTTCCGGTCGATGGATTACCCCCTTGCTAATACGGGACTCATAAATTTTGCGGCATCTCGCCCAGGGGGTGGGGTTACGTCCTGCGTCACATCTCTCATGCGGGTTCTCGTTGACCAGGGTCAGCGCGCACAATAGCGCACACAGGCAGGCACAGAACTAGCTAGCGAACCTAGGTCTAAACCTAGGTCTAAACCTAACCCTAACCTAACCATAATCCTAACCCTACCCGTCCCCCGGCGAGATGCCCCAAAATTTACGAATCTCTTGCTTAATACCCGGGGCCTATACCATGAAGCCGGTTTAGGTGGCTAGCCAGGTATGTTTCAGTTTAGTTTGCTCCAACCCTGGGTTTTAGGCACCATGAAAGTGGTTTGGCTTTTAGCTGTGTTCATCGCCATAGTAACTTACGCTCCACGGCTAACCTGGTCCGGCGCAGGTTATGTTCCAGGTTAGAGATCTCAAACCGAAATTGGACCAATCAGCTGTGAGCAAAGGATTAAGTCACTCCACCTGTTTTTACAAATTAAAGGTCACTACGTATAGAAAATGATTTTTAAAGACAAAATCATCTGGCTTTTAGTAACGCTTATTTATAATAATACATTTGTTAGATATCATTTTAATTTTTATACCCTTAAATCAATCACACATGTACAATTTTAGTTAATCAAATATTATTACACAGAGTTTAAATGAATAAATATATAAAGGTAATATAAATACGCTTTAGAATCAATAGATGAAGCTACAACATAACTACATATGAGCTTAAATGTGCAATTCTTTATATTTTTATGAACTGTAAACTAACTTCACAACTTTTACTTGCACTGATATACAGTAGCGAGACTTTTTCTTTTACTTGTCCTCTTTCATAGACATCTATTTACTTCTTGCTGTGTACATTTGTTTAAATTCTTATTTTAATACTTTTATTTAATGAGTGAATTGCGCTGCATCTCTCGTGAGAAATGAATCGCAGTTTCACTCTTTCTCAGCATGTGATTGGCTGTCCGGTACTGATGTCACACCTAAACTCCTAAACTCAGGATCAAAGCCAGAGTTGACAGATAAAGTTGATGATCAGCATCATGGTACCAACAGAGCCTGGTTGGATTGGGTTTTTTTTGTCAACTTGAAACTAATCCTGCAACCCTGAGTTTGTTCAACCACCATCATGGTACAGGCCAGGGCTTAGATTAAAGCCAGGATTAGAATTTAGTTCAAACGTGCCTTAGAAAAAACATTACTGGTGCATCTTGAGACACAACAATGGCAATGAAATATTTAAGATGTGTCAGTTGCTTCAGTTAAAACAGCTCAAACATGCATTTTATTCCGGGAATAGACTTAGCCTTGTCTGTGAAACCGGGGGTAAAAGTTCAAACACAACAGAACGTGACAATTACTCACATGTCACTAAGCTGTCACCACAATTCTCACACAAGGAAGGAAGAACTGAGGGGATGGGTCTGTCACTTCTCATTTCTATAAGTCATTTCTGGTTTTATTTCTCAGTTAGGCGTCAGACCTTTGTCCGATGACTAACAAATTGAAAAACAATCAGAGAGATACAGGAGCCACAAACAACTGTGACATCAACATGAACTTTGGTTTCCTCTTCACCATCGCAATTGGTTTGAGATTAGGTGAGATTACATTTTTCAATGTTATACTAAAAATAAAAGTTCCAAAAGGGGTTTTCACAGTGATGCCATAGCGATTTCATTTTGGGAAATGAGTTAGAGAAAATGTTAGTAAATCTGAAGAACCTTTCTCCATTTTTAAAGAATCTTTGGTGCAATTCAAGTTCCTATGGATGTTAAAGATGAATTGATGCCAATAAATAACCGTTATTTTTAAGAGTGTACTTAGAATATTTAGTAAAAATACAAATTGGTTTAGATTAGTTGGGCAACTTGAAATATTAATAATATGAACTATCAGCAATTAAATGTTTCCAATTGAATAAAATATTATTTTCTGAATTTCCACAGTCCGAGGATGTATGGTAGATGTCCAACAGCCAACGATGCTCATGAGAGAAAAAGAGCAACAGTCTGTCTCTATTCCCTGCTTGGTCAATACATCCAGCTGTCAAAACACACGACTAGAAATCTCTTGGTATGTGTTCCAGAAAGACTTTCACTACCAGATTGACTTAAAAAGCCAGCCGCTGAAGTACAAACTGGAGGATCATGATCTGGAAATCAGCTCTTTGTCAAAAGCAGACTGTGGGGTGTATTACTGTTGTGCAGCGGTTCTGCCGACAGCGACTCGTGGGGCGCAGGCAATCGGACAGGGAACCACTTTGAAAGTATTAGGTAAGCTCTAGCAGAAGATCCAGCACGACCCCATCAGACCCTTCTAATGCGTTACACATATCATTCTTGTTTTGTATCCAGAGATGGGCTTAAACGTCCCTCAAACACTGCTTTTGACACTGCTTGTCCTGCTGAGTGTCTACAGCCTCCTCGTCCTGGGCATCCTCATCTGCATTAAGGTACAAGTTAAAGTACATTTTAAAAGTAATCCAGTTATAATGCTGTTAAACAAGCATTTTCATGCTCAGAATTTTACTACATTCTCAAATTACTTTTTCAGAATGTTTAATGCAATTTAACTAATTAAAATGTTTGATTGTTTTTATCGATAGACTGGGCAATTCAACTCCGTTTTTAAAAGAAGATGGAGTAAAACTAATAAAAAGGTATTGTTTGACCCTATCACACAATAGCCAAATATAAACACTCAAACTTAAAATTTTTGGGGCAGAAATATTTTTTTATGTTTTTGAAAGAAGTCTCTTATACTCACCAAGGCTGCATTTATTTGATCAAATAGAGTAAAAACCAAAGTCCCTTTCAAGTCTGTTCACTCGGCAGCTACATTTGCTAATTCGTCCAACTGAGACCAATCCAGTCTTTAGTGTCACATGATCCTTCAGAAATCATTCTAATATGATGATTTGATGCTCAAGAAACATTTATTATTATTATAAATTTTGAAAACAGTTGTGCTGCTTCATATTTTTGTGGAAACCATAAAAAATAAATCTTATCAACCCCAAACATTTGAACGTAGCAGCGTACAGTATGTTATTGTCAAATAACAAAATGTTTTCAGGAGGATGCTGCTTGCCAAGTGATTTTCAGTGGAGTGGTGCAAGAACTGTGCAAGAGGAACTTAAGTGGTGACCAATTTCAGGCACGCTACAAAGTTTCCCAAGACAAGGTTTTCACTTCAGACTATTCTTTTACAACACACATGCATATTTTTTAGCAAATTAACATTAGTTTGTAGCTAACACTCTCCTTGTGGAGTTTTAAGACTGAAATTGCCGTCATATTACTGTACCAAAACGTCTGGTTATAGCCTAACATTTATTTTCAATCTTCTCCACAGTCTAAAGGTCTTCAAAATATGTACCATTGTGAAGATGTTTACCAAAATCTTGATGAGTAAAAGAAAACAAATGCCCTAATCCATGCAATTCCTGCTGATCCTGATCTAAAACATGCAGCTCCCTGCAAACCTGCAAGCTACCATTTTGGGGAAAGTGGTTGGAGAGACCCAGAATTGTGATGTTTTGATGACCTTCTTCATGTTTTGCATTTAATGTGAGCCCTCTTGCAATGTCAATTACACTGTAAACTGTTTTAGTGTATAGCCTACTAGTGACTAAATTTACAACAAGAAAATAGGTGAATTGAGTAAACATTTAACTATTAAAAACATTTATATTACAAGGTTTTTCGAATGTTGTTTAAATTTGCAAATGAGGCATTATATAATTAAATATGCACTAGGCTCAAAATTCATGTTTTATTTAGTTGACATTAAAGTTGGACATTTAAATTTAGTTGGAGTTAAAGGTTTTTACAGTGGGTACCCAGACAGCAACATAGTGTTGGTCCAGATCCAGCCCAAGGAATCCACACGGCCCAGATGTGAACACTATATTGCTGTCTGGGTAGGCTTATCTCTTTTTATCACTCAATAAATAAAGACAAAAATTATTTTTCACCATGTTTTTATGAATAAAATGATAGTATAGGCTAAAACCTGGCAAACAAATCCCAAAACCTTCAGAATATAGATTTATATATATAGAAGTTTTATGTAGCCTATTTAAGTGACACTGAACTGGAGAATTCTAGAGATAAACATTGGCACAATACGGTTTGCACAAATCAGGATTTTATTTTCTGCTTACGGTACTTTTACCAACAATTTACAATCCCATTCATTCTTTCTTATAATCGTTATGGGCATTACTTGTAGCTAGCCTATATGCTATTTGCTCGAGCGACCATCTCTTCTCTTGACATATCCAGAGACGATTTATAGATCTCTCGACTGCCAAATGCCAATATGAAATCTCGCGAGGACTTCCTTTGAATAAATACTCCTCGAACTCTCGTGCGGCCTTCTTCTTCCTGAATACACATCACGTAAGTCGACACGGGTTCACGTCGCTGCTTAACAGAATCTGCTTTTATCTCAGCAATCGTAAAATAAAAACTTGACATTTGTATATATAACATATATGTACGGTTTGCTTACAATGCAATAGCAAAATGAGTCTTCTGAATTGAACAGAAATATGATTTTAGAGCAGTTTGCTATCAGATGGTCTCAAAATGGCGGAGAACTGGTGTAGTTCGTCATGTAGTCTTAATATGCGTTCTTGTATTATATGATTCCTGTTAATAACCCAATTCCATATACGTTTACAATATTGAGTTACGGACTATGGCTATAACTTAATGGCTCATATATTTGCAAACAAGTGGATCGTAAAGCATGTGTATTTATTCTTGACGTGTCATACATTAAGCGTCACTTGTATACAATTAACGGATATGTTTTTATTATTTTTAGCAAATGGCGGACGACGCCGGTGGTAGAGGAGGTTTTCGCGGAGGTTTCGGCGCTGGCGGCCGGGGTCGCGGTCGTGGTCGCGGCAGAGGCCGTGGAAGAGGCCGCGGTGCCCGGGGAGGCAAATCCGAGGATAAAGAGGTAAAGCATCGCCTTACTCTCTGACTGTTATGAATTTGCATGTATAAATGTCTTGTTAAAGGTATATTTAAGTGCATGCTTTCTGTACCATTCGGTTGTTTATTTTCGCTGTACCGCATGGTCTTTATTCCTCATGCCTGTATCTGTCATTATGTATATCTGACTGTAGCTTCCGTTTCTGTATGCTTTGAATAATTAATTTGTTTCATATAGTGGGTTCCTGTGACCAAACTTGGTCGTCTGGTGAAGGATATGAAGATCAAGACCCTGGAGGAAATCTATCTGTATTCTCTGCCTATCAAGGTACTAAAATTGACATGAAATTAAAATACCCGTTTTTATTTTCAAACGTCCTGTTATGGATATTGAAGTAAACTACTCTGCACATGTGTTTTTTAGTAGTTTTTTAATAAGCATGTAATGTTTAATCCATATCATAACTAGAGTTTACCCAACAACTATTGTTTGTCTTTGAAACACAAATGAAGATATTTTGAATGTTTAGGGTGATCAGACTTTCAAAAGAGTGACTGAGATTGCTTTAAAAATATTTAATTACAAGCAATTGTGTAGAACCAATCCCACCATGTGTTTTTCAATCCATTATACTGATGTACATCACAATATGGAAGAAAAGAGATGTTGCTACTTTAATTTCATGACTTGGTCTTAAGTTATAAAAGGTATGAAAACGCTTAGCTTTTTGCGAAACTTAATACTTGTCTCTCCTGTAGGAGTCTGAGATCATTGACTTCTTCCTGGGCTCAGCACTGAAAGATGAAGTTCTGAAGATCATGCCCGTCCAGAAACAGACCAGGGCTGGTCAGCGCACCAGGTTTAAGGTGACTTGCTTCTGCCTGAGTGTTCAATACTAGTCTGGTTCTTCACTTCTTACAGCTGGTTCATAATCGCTCCTGATTCTCAATCTTTAGGCCTTTGTCGCTATTGGTGACTACAATGGCCACGTTGGTCTAGGAGTGAAGTGCTCCAAAGAGGTAGCCACAGCTATCCGTGGAGCCATCATCCTGGCCAAACTGTCCATCATTCCCGTCAGAAGAGGATACTGGGGTAACAAGATCGGAAAACCACATACAGTGCCGTGCAAGGTGAGACTTGTTTTAGGTTTTATTTGGCTTGATTTGAATTAGAGCATGTTTTTTTATTTTTTTATTGACTGAATATGTTTGGTTAGGTGACCGGTCGCTGTGGTTCAGTCCTGGTGCGTCTCATTCCCGCTCCCCGTGGTACCGGCATTGTGTCTGCTCCAGTGCCCAAGAAACTGCTGATGATGGCTGGTATCGATGACTGCTACACATCTGCCAGGGGCTGCACCGCCACTCTGGGCAACTTTGGTGAGGGTCGTGTTTGACAAGTTTCAGGATACAACTGTCCATGCTTGGGTATTTCAACGTTAAAAACTGCTGTCTTTCATTGCAGCCAAGGCCACCTTTGATGCGATCTCAAAGACTTACAGCTACCTGACCCCTGATCTCTGGAAGGAAACTGTGTTTGCCAAGTCTCCTTACCAGGTAATGCCTGCATTTCCAGACGATGATATTTTTCATAAATGCATTGTCGTTTGAAACTAAAGTGTCTCCTTTGTTTCAGGAATTCACTGATCATCTGGCCAAGACTCACACCAGGGTCTCTGTTCAGAGGACTCAGGGAGCTGTTCCAGCACCCTCCTAAATTTTGTACAATGGATTGAAATAAAAGTCCAGAAAGTAAACATGAGTCTGTTTTCTGTTTGACATTAAAGTTGTGTAATAGCGGTAACACAAGTTGCTACAAGTTTGTGGATTGTTTCTGATCTGCATCCAAAAACTGTCCCAACAAAGTGGGCAAGTTACATTTCTCAGGTAATTCATTTAGGTGGTTTAAAATGGGGACGCACCCATATGAAAATTGACCGATAATTCTTTATAAGTGAAAGCTGATAACTGATATATTGACCGATAAGTTGAAATCTAAGGTTTTTTTTATATAATTTGAGAGCCTAATTACAAAAGCAAGTCTCCCCATTAAAAGCCATGTCCTGAGCACTTTTTATTTTTAGCTTATGACTTAGGTTGTACTTGTAACATGCTTAACTGTATTTTCCTTGAAGTGATTCCAATCCTCAGCTGAAGGAAATGATCCATTATCAGCTTTAATATATCGGCCAAATTTTCTTATTGGACCAATAACATTAAAAATGAACATATCGGTAAGCCGATATATATTGCATCCCTAGTTTAAAATTAATATGAGATGGATGCTATCCTGTGATCTTCATGGCTGAAGGGGCTTCAAGCACCCTACTGTCAAACAATGCCACAAAGCACTTTGACTTTTATTACTACAAAAACTGGGGAAACATTTTCATTAAGTTAAATTCCTAGAATATAATAGTCCTTGACATGCAAACTAGTTGGCATAAATCAGTGCTATGCTGTTGCCATATAGGATGTTTCTCAATACTCGTTGATGCTTGTTTACTCACTCCTCTGTTGTCCAGCCCGTGACCCTAGTAGGAGCTGTATTGAGTTCTGAACACTACAGTGCCTACTACGGTCACAGAATTTCGCACTACACTGTAAACCGATCAAAGGACGCCATCTTGAAGGACATTTCATTTCTCTTAATTGCCCCTCGAGGAACGAGGAGTGAGGAAGCTCCCAGAGGAGTTACGAGTGAGGGTTGCACAGATATGTCCTATGCGGGAATCTTTCTTGATGAAAAACCTGAGGCACGGATAAATTCCACATCTGTCACAATTTTAATTTGTTTTACCTTTGCAGTTTAAATAAATCATGCATCTCATATTTCAACGGCGGTTTGCTTTATTATGAATTTCATAATCAAACTTCATAAGCACAGCTGAATATTCAAATATTCAAATAAGATTTCCTTTGATTTATCTGCTGTAAAATATAGGAATTTTTAAAAAAAACTTTCTATTTTAATATATTTTAAAATGTAATTTATTCCAATGGTGTCAAAGCTGTATTTTCGGCATCATTACTTCAGTCTTCAGTGTCACATGATCCTTCAGAAATCAATCTAATATGATGATTTGATAATCAAGAAACATTTCTGCTTATCATCAATGTTGAAAACAGTTGTGCTGCTTAACATTGTTGTGGAAACATACTTTTTTCAGGATTCTTTGATGAATAGAACATTGACACTTACAGATTTTTAAATTCCTCTTATTTATTCGTGCACATTATTTTTTTATTTAAATTCATAACTCCCCCTCCATCTTGCAGTGTCATCTCTTCTCTGATGGCATGTTTACTGGCATGAGGGCTGAATCAGATGTCACAATAAAGAAAAGAAGACTATTGCCAGTGTTAGACAAAGTAACTTTTAAAGTAATTTAATACAATATTGCAAATTTCACTACTCTCTAAAAAACTAATTGGGTTAGTTACGTGTTATGGAAAGTAATGTGTTTCGTTACTTTTCCTCACCTGGGCTTGGCTTGCTTGTTTGTTTTTTAATAGCAATAAAAAAAGTTATATTTTGGCAAATGTAAAGGCACTATCAAACTGAAAGTGAAATGAATAAGCCTTAGGCTGAAGGAAATACTAGTTCAGTAGAGTATACTTGTACAGTAGAGCATCTCAAACAAACCTTTCAGCTGTGCTGCCGTTCTGGATTGAAGAAGAATAGGACGCTGGAGTTTAATACACTTACTTCAATCTATAATAAAATAAATAAACACAACTGTGCTGTTTATCTAAAGTCACTTTGCTTATTAATATGGTTGAATTGGACTATCGAAGGTCAGCAGCAAAGACAAATAAAGTGAGATTAAAGTATATTTGTGTATATTTAATTATTGCAGGTTTGCGTAATATTCAGAGTTTGCATTTTACTGTTTTTTATTCATTTTGAGGAATACTGAATGTGTTTTTGTGAAAGTGAGAGGAGTAAATACCTACTCGCATGAGTCTAGAACTACAATAAGCATCATGTTCACACAAGCGCACACAACACCTCTGCAATAATTAAGCTGTCAGTCAATACATGGGAAAACAAAGTATCTTACTTACTTGCTTAAAGTAATTAAGATTTTTTGTTGTAAATTTAAAGTAATGTGTTACTTTACTGGCTACTAAAAAAGTAATCTGATTATGTAACTCGCATTTGTGTAATCCCCAACACTGATTATTTCAACCTCCGCTTCATACCGACTCCATCCAGCCAATAGCATATAAGCGCTGATACATACAGTACATGAAATAAACTGTAATCTGATTTTTAAAAAGTAGACAATGTCTATACAAAGCCAACAACACAACTGATATTGAATTGAAGGGAAAGTAATACATAAGGTCACTGACACTGGCAGGATTTTATTAAACAACAGCTACTCAGAAGTCACTTTCCAATAAACTTTATTTTACACTTTGATACACAGGTAAGAGAGAGACGGACACAGAGAAGCTGAAGGACGGGACGTTTATGCCTTCTGTGTCTCTGCCATCATCCTCTCCTTCTGTTTCATCAAACACTTTCGTCCGCTGGCGTACGCGCCGAGGTCCCCGTCTAGAACAAATGATGAAGGTTAACAGCCGGAATACCAATTCCTGTACATTCGTATAAACATAGCTTTGGTTTCATCGTCAATTGAAAAGTAGTTTTTAGACGACACGACACCTATTACGACTGGGCTTGTCCCATTGTGTTATATATTGACCACTGCTAACTGCGCATTAAACATTACTACCTGACAAAATACTCACAGCGTGACTGAAAGGCCTTGGACACTTGATCAAACTGCTTCAGTTCTGTGTTACAGTTCTGTCTGTAACTGGGACCCTCGCGCTGCTGGCAGGCCCGAACACGCTCCTGGATCACCTTCACGATCTCCTGATCCACCTTACTGCGGACAAAATTTAAACGAAAAAGATAGCTATGGTGTGCAAAAATAGAGATATATGAACGATAGTACTACAATGCTTTTTTTGATGAACATACTAGTCTCTCCTCCACTGCATCTCGGCCTCATAATAGCACACATAATCTCCCTCCTGGCATTCGGTCAGCTCAGGAACACGACGAAACTTCTGATGGTAGTAGTGGGACTTATTATCGCCCTGGAAGCCTTCGATAATACCTGGTAGAATGAAACCAAAAAAAACAGGAGGACAATAAAACAAGGATCAAGAATTACAAGCCAAGTACATTTTAGGGTATTCACACTTGTAGTTCGGTTCGCTTGCTTCGTTTGGTCCGGACCAAAAAAATTAAATAAATCGGAAGTCCTGGTCCGCTTAGCGTTCATTCACATTGACATTTTAACACCGAACCTAAAGGCATAGGGACATGTTCACAACCTGATTGGTCTGCTTATATCGCGGATATTTCATGACGCAACTTACCCAACATCCAAAACAATTCTGTGTGTGTAAAAGGAGTCAAAACTGCGGCAGGAATCCCTTTGTCACACCGCTTCTGTTCTGATGCCTGTACTGAACTGTGATGGGCAACATCACGACTATGTGACATTGTTTACTGTTTTTGGTTAGATGTCTTTGGTCCGTGTTGTTCATATTTCAGTTTTTCAGTGTTCAGAGATCGTTTGGAAACGGAGCGAGACCCATCTTTTCAGCGTCTCGATCCGCTTGTTTGGTGGCACCAGGGTTCAGATGGCAGCGTTCACACTTATTCAGATTAACCGCACCAGAGTTTGTTTTAATCCAACCAAACATGCCAAGTGTGAACAAACCCTAAGATGTGATTAGTAACAAAATGCATATCCTTTGCTTGTTACAGTTTTGTTAACGATGTCTAGAGATATTTTAATCTTTGACCTCCAAACAATTTGCACTGCAGAATATTTCAAACTTGTATATTTGACTGAAATGACAATAAACAAAACTGAAACTAAACCTAAATGCATTGCATTGCATTGGCAACCAATGAAGAAAGGGGAAAGAAAATCATAGTTTCATGAAAATATAAATTAACCCACATTTTTCATGGCTAAAGGCCATGGCTACAGACCCAAAATACGAAGTACATTTTTTTATTTCCGTTTTTAAGCTACGCTCTGAGTGTATTTACATTCTGCATCGCTTTGTATAAACTGCATTAAAGGAATACATTATTATTCCTTCATGCATGTTAATTTTGCTGGGAAGCGAACCCATGATTTTGGTGTTACCAGCACTACTCTATTGTTTGAACTTCAGGATAACACAGAAAAAGTGCTTTTCGACATTTCATTTTTTTTAATGTTTAAAATAGTTGCAATACTGTTTATAATATTCACAATTTGCGCCAAATTTTTTTTGGTCACACTTTAGATTAAGGTCCAATTCTCACTATTAACTAAGACTATTTCCAAAATAAATTCCTGCTTATTAATAATTAGTAAGGTAGTTGCTAAATTTAGGTATTGGGTTGGATTAAGGGACGTAGAATATGTTCCTGCAGAATAAAGCATTAAATAAGTGCTTTAAATACTAATAAACAGCCAATATCATAGTAATGTGCATGCTAATAAGCAACTTGTAGATAGACAGATAGATAGATAACGTTAGATAGATAGATCTGTTCACCATAACATACACTATATGTATGGCTACTATATGTGAAACTGGATGAATAATAAGATGTAAACAGTCTCAAATGCACATCACCTCTGAATGTGGTTACTGGCACATCCACCGAGTAGTAGAAGAGCTTAGACAGTATTAAAGCTGGATTCGGCAGAGTAGTTTGTTTATCCACCACTGGAGTCTGGCGGGGAGGCACTGGATACACATCTTTGTCGTGATCCTCCGGCATTTTCGACTATTAATTGGAATAGAAATTTCAAAAACCCTTTAATCGACCTTAAGCTCCCGTCTCTCGGTGCGCATGCGCGGTTCACAAAACATGGCGAGAAAGGTCACCGAGATATCTGGAGCTACGATTAATAAACTGAGTGAAAATTACTTTTATTTATTTATATTTTCTATTTAAAAAATGAAACTAATGCTACTAATCTGTATAAAATTGCCACTTTTTTTCTCTTTGTTTCATTTATAATCTGCCAGGTTGAAGGTGAAAGGTTATACACGTAATTATTATTTTCTACCAATAGATGTCGTCGTTCTACTACTGTACAATACATTATTTTTTTATTTAAAAAAATGCATTGAGACATTAATACATAAAGTTAAAACTACAACAATGTAAAATACAATATGTGGAAATGAAAATAAAAGTAATTTGAAGGCTTCCATTAAATCTGGCATTCTTACTCATAGAAAAAAATCTCAGCAATTACTCGTCTATATTTACAAAATCACCTAAATAGGTTTAATACGTTTAGTAACATGTCATTTTCGTAGTTATGTTACACAGAAAAAAATATTTAAAAAAATTCTGCCACCATGTGATTGTTTGACACAAGTGTGCAGTCCTATTTTTTACAGTCTATGGTGCAGTCGCGATTATGTGATCACGTGGTACAGACACGCTTCTTCCATTTAACTTTCAACCAAAGAACCAGTTGATACACAAAGTTACAGTTGTTTTAATTTCACCACAGACTGCGTAGTCATGTCTTTCTGTTCGTTCTCTGGAGGGGAGATTTATAAAGATCATTTTGAGACCGGTAAGTTGACCCCGATGTAGCTTCTTTATAATATGTAAACAAGGCAAATTATGTAAGAGCAGTTTATCTTGTGTTATGTGATTAGTAAAACTATGGGAATGTCTTGTTTTAAAGTTATCACACATGGTCCTTTTGTGTGCTTGGTTCTCGACCTGTTTTTGACATGTTTATTTGACATTTAATATTGCCAAGCAGCATAAAAAAAATAACATTAAAGGTTAATTTATGTTAATGCGAGTTGCTTTTTCTCAGTGATCAGTTTAATCGGTAACACTTTACATTAAAGTCTAATTTTTTTATATGATTTAATGTATTACCTAACATGACCTAGCAGTGAGCAATACACTAATAAGCTAAAACATTATGAACACCTGCCTAATATGCTGTTGGTCCACTGCGGGCTGCCAAAAGAGCCTTGACCCAGCCGAGGTGGACTCTACAAGAGCCCTAAAGGGGTGCTGTGGTTTCTGGCACCAAGACGTTAGCACCAGATCCTTTAAGTCCTGTAGATTGCGAGGTTGAGTCGCTGTGGATCGAACTCGTTTCCAGCACTTCTTACAGATGTTCAACTGAATTGGGATCTTGGGAACTCTTCATCATATTCCTCAAACCATTCCTGAACAATGTGTGCAGTGTGGCATTGTGCATTATCCTGCTGAAAGAGCCACTTCCACCAGTGAACACCAGTGTCATGAAGGGGTGTACCTGGTCCGCTACAATGTTTAGGTAGGTGACACGTGTCAAATTTACGTCCACATGAATGGCCGGACTCAGGGTTTCCCAGCAGAACATTGTCCAGAGCGTCACACACCCTCCACTGTCGTCGTCCCACAGTGCATCACTTCCCCAGGTAAACACTGCACACGTACCAGACTAAACTGGATTAATTGTGACCGTCCACGTGATCTAAAGGAAAACAGGACTCTGGTGACCAGGTGAACAACTTCCACTGCTTTAAGGTCCAGTTCAGACACTTGCATAAAACACTTGCCCATTGTAGGCTCTTTCGCCGTTGGACAGGGGTCATCAGTCAAATGTTGTGTGCCGCTGTACACCTCCTGTTGGCTCAGACCAGACGGGACAGTGTTCATTGCCCTCGTGCACTGATGAGTCTTGGTTGCCCAACTCGTCCCTCCTCGAACACTGCTGATAAATCCTCATCACTGCTGACCGAGAGCGACACACAAGCCTCTCCGTTTCAGAGAGACTCTGACCCAGACGCCTTGCCATAACAATTTGGCCCGTGTCAAAGTCGCTCAGATCTTCATTCCTGCCCATCTCTCCCGCATCCAACATGTTGATTACGAGAACTGATTGTTTGCTTACTGTCTAATCTAACCAGATCTTAATACGTGTCCTAGTCAGGAGATAATCAATGATATTCGCTTGACCCGTGACTGCTCATAATGTATAGGCTCATCAGTGTATATATATATATATATATATATATATATATACAGTACTGTGCAAAAGTCTTAGACACGTTAGTATGTTCGCCCCAAAAAATGGTTTCAAGCCAGTCATTTGTATCTTTTGCTGTAGTGTGTTAGTTGGAAATATCAGTTTATATTTCCAAACATTCATTTTGCCATTAATTGTAATAATATAGTGAGATTTATAAATGCACAAGGAGTCTGACAACAGCTGGTATAATCCACTCAGAGATCTGATCTCACCATCATCAAGTCCATCTGGGATTACATGAAGAAACAAAAAACTGAGACAGAATAAATCCAGAAGAACTGTAGCATTGTCTCCAAGGCTCTTGAAGAAACCTGCCTGCAAAGCTACAGTACTGTGAAAAGTTTTAGGCACTTGTGTAAAAATGCTTTAAAGTGAGGAGGCTTTCAAAAATAATGTCATAAATAGATTTTATTTATCAATTAACTTCTATTAACTAAATCAAATCAATATTTGGCATGACCACCCTTTGTGTTTAAAACAGTTTTTTTTCCAAGTACACTTGCACATAGTTTTTCAGGTAGCTTTGCAGGTCGATTTCTTCAAGAGCCTTGGAGACGTGGCCGCAATTCTTTTGGATTTAGTCTGTCTCAGTTTTTTCTGTTTCTTCATGTAATCCCAGATGGACTCGATGATGGTGAGATCAGATGATCCTGATCATACTGGCTGTTGTCAGACTCTTTGTGCATACAAAAATTTCAGTGGATTATTACAATTAATGGCAAAATGACTGTTTGGAAATGTAAACTGATTTTTCCTACTGACACACTACAGCAAATTGTATAAATAACTGGCTTAAAACCATTTTTGAGGGGTGAAAAAACTAGCACGCCTAAGACTTTTGCACAGTACTGTATATATATTTAATTTTTTTTACTACAAGACAATATTTTTTAATAGTACTAGTGAATATTGACAAGTTAGTAACTGTATACAATTAGATCATCTGAGGCTTATTCAAGCCACTTGCGTGTGTTTCTCCTGCAGGCATGTATGTTTGTGCTGAATGTGGACATGAGCTGTTCTCCAGCAGATCCAAATATGAGCATTCATCACCCTGGCCAGCCTTCACAGAAACCATTCATGAAAACAGTTTGTCTAAATATGAGGAGAGACGTGGCGCTTACAAGGTAAAAGTTAAAGTGGTTTCCAGTCTGTAGATGAACTCCTGCTGTGCATCACGATTTCATTGAGCATTTAATGCTGGCTTCACATGCTATGGGAATTACTGTAAATACAAGTTTCCTAGTAAAAAATTGGACATGAACACCCTCAAGTTGTATTTACCACTGGGAAGTTCGGTGATAATTTTGATACCCAAGTTCCCGAGTTGGGCGAGTTGTTGCATATTGTTGTTGCATATTTACATGAGTTATCATTTGAAGCGTATTGTATGTTTTATACAAAGCTCAAATAGGCTGTATTTGACAAATTCCAGAATCGTCAGCAAGATGACTATAGATGAGCACGGAGAGTGTTTATATGGTTGTCAGTGAATGGGACGCTAAATATCCTTTTGGCTTTAAAAAGAATTTCCCAATAAATAGGCAAAGAATAAACCTGGTGTCCTACAAGATTCCTTTTCTTTCCGACAACAAAATCACTTGAATGCGACGGGCTCGTAATCACAACATCAGAAGTGGGAAGTAGGAACTTTCTGATAGCATGTGAAGGCAGCATAAAGTTGTTAAAGGGATAGTTCACCCAAAATTGAAAAATGGTATATTTTACTACCCCTCATGTTGTGATATTTTAATAAAATTAAATAAAATCGGAGGGATTTCTGCCCCTCCATTGAAAGACTATTCACCCAAACCTCTTCTCAATAGTTCTTACGAGACAATTGCTTTATAATGAACAGATTTAATTTAGGCTTTTATTCACATATAAACATTGATCAGTGGACGACGTAGATAGAGCACACTAATATGGTAAACCGAAGCTCAACCGTACTTGAGGGTGACTAATTGATGACAGAATTGTCATTTTTGGGTGAACTTTCGCTTTAAGGCCCATTCACACGCCAAGAATGATAATGATAAAGATTTAGTTCTAAAAATTATTCTAAATATAAAAGAATAGCAGAGTCCACAACACAAATGTAATGATAATGACACCGAGAAACAATATCGTTGAAATCACTTTCAGAACAATTATTTTTCCAGCTGATGAACGATAAAAATCCTGCTTTAAAAAAGAGCTCGAGCATTTAAAGGGGTAGACGACAAAACTTATAATAAAAAGAATGATATAGCGCATTAGTGCTGATGCTAATATAGTTCTCTTTATAGATATCCTTCTTGGTGTGAACAGGCCTTTAATCTTTTATCTGGAGAATGTGAACAATGAATTATGTAACATCTTTTACAGGTTAAATGTGGCAAGTGTGGAAATGGTCTTGGCCATGAGTTTGTGAATGACGGACCCAAGCGCGGCCTCTCACGCTTCTGAATATTCAGCAGCTCTCTGAAGTTCATTCCTAAAGGTATACACTTTTACAAGAAACGATACAAGTAGGCTGTATTATTATATAGTAGTCAACATTTGAAGTGAATCAAAGACAGTTGTCCTAAGACATGTTAAAATTCATGTATAACTTTGATGAAAGGTTTTGGATCCACTTCAAATGTTGACTACTGTATGTATATTATTATTAAATAATGCCCCATAATAATTTTAAAATAAAATGTCTAATGTACCACTGTGATAGAATTTGTAAGATGTGAATGTGATCTGAATTTGTAAACGAATGGTTAAAGTGATCTCAGTGCATACTAATATGCTGTATTTCTTCAAGTTAGCTATTGATAACTGCTTCTATCTATGTACAGTATGTCTTTTAATACAGTTGTTTCTTCCACAGTCAAGAATGAGCAGCAGTAGAGACAGATGCTTGGATATAAGCATGTGAGGATGTTTCAGTAAGAGCATATGGAGGAGCTTGGATGTGTTTACCGTGTGGATGGTGAATGAAACACTCTGATGAAAAGCCCACAGAGGAGCGTTCAGAGTGATGATGTGTAAAACAGCCTCATTGGAAACATGAAGAAGCTTTCTACCAATAAATGCTACTACCAGTCAATACGCACAACCATGCCAGATCAAATCATTTATACTTTGCACAATATATACACTACCGTTCTAAAGTTTGGGGTCATAAGATTTTTTTTATGTTTTTAATAAATGTCTCTTCTGCTCAACAATACTGTATTTATTTGATCATCATTTAAAATATATAATATGTTCAAATGTAATATATTACTCTGATGGTAAAGCTGAATTTTCAGCATCATTACTCCAGTCTTCAGTGTCACATGATCCTTCAGAAATCATTCATATATGATGATTTGACGCTCAAGAAACATTTCTGATTATTATTAATGTTAAAAACAGTTTTATTTTTGTGGAATATATATATATATATATATATATATATATATTTGTGGAAACCATGATCTTTTATTTCAGGATTCTTGATGAATAGAAAGTTCAAAAGAACAGCATTTATTTGAAATGGGATTGAATGCACCTTTGCTGAATAAAAGCACTTCTTAATTCTTTATTTAAAAGTTGATTTTAAAGTTTTTTTCATAATAATAATAAAAAAACGTATACTGACTCCTAACTTTTGAATGCTAGTGCACATTTGATCTTAGTTTGCCTGTTATAGGTCAATGGTTACTTTTAAATTGTATATCTTGGTCACTTGATAACAAGGATCCTAAATACTGACATGATCATTTCTGCAGCCTCACTTGGTCATGTGGAGATCTTCATTAGCACATTTACCACTTAAAATAATTTATGTATTTACATGTTTAGAACAGTGGCAAAATATCAACTTTTTGGAAACAGCTGTTTCTGTACGTCACTGCTTGTGTGCTCACAACAAAGATTTCAATCATTAAACTTGTTTGATTGTTAAACTGGTGCAGTTTTCTGTTGTTACACATGGATGAAATGCCCAGGAGATGCTTACAGTTTAAAGTCCCCCTTAAGCATCTTCTTAAAAAAAACAGGATTAGTAAATAAATTGTTTATGGTAATGAATATAGAGCTTGAGACTTTGAACCTATAAAGACAAATTTACAGTCTTTGTAGTAAGTGTGTGTGTGTGTGTGTGTGTGAGACATATATCCTCAAGCTTAAACTATGCACCATCTCATTATTCTGGTGTAGGCATCAACTTAAATGGCTACTGAAAGGTGACATCTGAGAATCGATTTTCCAACATGTTTTTCATGTTTATTCATGTAACTGATATACTGTATGCAATAATTAGTAAATTTGAAAAACAAAGCTGCTCTGATTAAAGCACATATTGTCCTGTTAAATAGTACACATTATAACTTCAACAGCCAGGGGTCTTGAAAGTGAGAAAGCAAATCAGCCACAGGTAATTTTGCAGAATGAGAATAGCATGAGATGACCACATAATGTAGTCAGATCTTTTTGATTTAGAAAGAATGTTTCCCATTCAGTGAATGTGTCCTTGTTGTCAGACATTGTATTTGCATTTAAAACAAATCAAAATACTTTGCAGCAATTCGAGACTCAAGAATGTTAATTCTCGATGATCAAATCAACTTTTTCTATCAACTTTAAATGTCATAGTCACAATGCCATCAATCCCAGCTTGAAGTTCATCGTGTTCCTGGACGCTTGAAACTCCTTTAGGGGTCCCAGTGAGAATGAGATCGCCTTCTTCCAAAGAGATGATCTCACTGATGTAGTTTATGAGAAATGGTATGGAAAAGATCATCTGGGATGTGCTTCCACTCTGTTTCAGGATATCGTTCACCTTCAGCCACAGATTGATGCTCCCAGGGTCTGGGATCTTCTCCTTGGGGATGAAGTCACTAATGGGGCATGAGGTGTTGAAAGCTTTGGCCAGGGTCCATGGAAGACCTTTGGACTTGCATTCGTCCTGAATGTCCCGAGCTGTCATGTCCAGGCATAACACATATCCAGCCACATGGTCCATGGCTGAAGACTGAGGAATAGCAGTTCCTCCTTTACCAATGACCACCCCGAGCTCAACTTCATGGTGGAGATTGCTGGTGTAGAAGGGGACCAGAATTGGAGACCCTTCCCTAATGTAAGCAGACGGGGGCTTCAGGAAGAGCACAGGCTCGCTGGGAATTGCATTTTTGAGTTCGATGGCGTGATCTGCATAGTTTCTCCCGACGCATATTATTTTCTTTCCCCATTCCCAAAAGCGAACAATATTCCTCGTGCTCATTTTGAAACTTAGTCCAACACAGCGAGTCCTGCAGCAGGAAATAAAATGACCTTTGGTCGCTTGATAAAGGAGGGCAATGAGAAGCGTAGTAGTAGCCTACACTACGAAATATGTAAATCTAGTGCAAATAAAACAAACAAGAAACTGATACGATTGTCTGGAAATAAGTCCAGGAAATATTATTTGGCTTGAAGAAGTTAATCACGAAGCACGAAAAGAGAAATCAATAATCCTACTACGGCAAAGGCTTACCTTATGAATATTAAAGAGTTCTTGAAATCTGTCCAATGGCGAAAGCTGCGTTATTGAATATTAATGAAGTTTTGCTGACGCTCCTAGTTTGGCCCATAGACAGTATAAGAAGGTTTGGCCACTGGCGCCGCCATATTGCAGAGGGCAACTTTCCCATATCTCTCATACCGGGACAATTAAATTATATCTCAGTATGGGGGTCTTCACAATTCTTATCCAAGAATAAAAATCCAGATAACGTTACATGACAAGCCTGAGCTTTGAAAATTCCTTATAATTTTGTTTTATATAAGTCTAACTATCGAGATTTTAAATAACTAGAGATGGAACTTTTTGTACACCACATACAAACCACTGAAATCGGTTTATAAATGTAAAAAAAAAAAAAAAAAACATGTTTGTATCCAGAAAAACCGCAGCTCACCCGTTATTACAGTGCAAGCGTGCAAGTCTTGCCCTCAGCAAAATGGCGGACGCGTTGACGTATCGCAGCAACGTTTTATTATGTTAATGGTTTGGCCATCTAATGACAAAAGCTCGATTCTAATGTTGATCTCGAGTTACATTCCCTTTAGCTATTTTTTTTGCGTTTGCAAAACTTTTTTTTGCATTTCTATTGTTTGTTCTAATTGCATGTTTCATCCCTCATACTATTTGTAAAAAAATATACAAATTTGGTCTTTTGTTCTAATTTAAATGTTTTTATTTTCTAATTGTTTTATCATTTTATATAGAGGCTTACTGTACGTTGTATTGTATTTTATTGTATTGTTATGGCTCTTATTGAATATATATTGAATATGAATTAGGCCATGTGACACGAGTTCTGAATAAATGGCCATGCCTTCTCTATAGTAGGATTCGTAAATAACCTCAAAAACAGCGTGGATTACTACTGAACGCGCGACACTCCCTCGTATTGGATTGGTTAAACGAGGGGTCAAAGTTAAAAAGTGGGCTGTTTTGCACTTTAAACCAGACCTTCTACTTCCTCCTCCCTGTGCTGGCTGTAATATCAGACAGCTGAAGTCCTGATATGCGGTTCAGGACACTGGCGGCGAGTGCCTGCACTCTCGGTGCTCTCGGAGCTGCTGTCGCACATAAATTCGGTATGTTTACACGAGGATCTTTCCTCGCGCATGATCAGAAAGCATGCCTTATCGACATGCATATGCATTCATATGTCAGTGCTGTCACAGAACCGTTGGTGTATTGGCAGTCAGTGTTTTGATCTAGTAAAAAAAATGTTCCCTAAACAGTGGGGAGTTACATCATCTTGGCTGTTGACGTATGTTATCGAGCATGACATGTGACATGAATAGATAACGCATTCTTAATTAATGCAACACTTTCCATGTCGTGCGTGTGGACTGGAGTGACGTAAGTGTAAACACTTTGTGCTTTATGTTTGGAGTTGTGCAATTGCAAGTTGTAAAACCACTAATCAAATATTTCTTTATTCGCACTTTGGTGTTGACAGACCTGTATTGCAATAATATAATACGCCGTGCATATTTTATAGGATTGAATTAGATGCAATAAGGAGAAAATGACTATACCAGCATCAAGTGTTGATTTGAACCCTACATTTTTATAATGGTAGGGTCTGAAACATATCTTTTTAAAGAAATTACTAGTTTTAGTCAGCTTGGATGCATTAAATTGATTAAAAAAAGGGACTTAATTTCTGGTTTAAATAAATCCTGTTCTTTTGAAGTTTCTATTATTCGAAGAGCCCTGAAAAAAAGCATTGATGATGATGATGATAATAATAATAATAAATGTTTCTAGATCATCAAATCGACATTTTAGAATGATTTCTGAAGGATCATGTGACACTGAAGACTTGAGTAATGATGCTGAAAATTCAGCTTTACTGAATAAATGACATTTTAAAGGATATTCAAATAGAATTTTGAATTGCACTACTGTTTCACAATATTACTACCAATACGACTAACTGTAGTTTCCACCAAAATACTAGTTACTGTAGTAATTGTAGATAATTATCATAATAACTGTATAATCATAATATAAGAATTTAGGAAGTCCTTCAAACTGAATGAGATGGGTTTTTTTTTTCCGTTTTTTTTGTCATTTGGATTAATTGCATTGGAAAAAGCAGGTCGAACCAGTTTAAAGTAGTCAAGCTGGTGAAGCACTTATGTTACCTGGATAATGAGCCTAACCAGTTCCCCAGAAACTTAGACAAGGTCGACTACTAGGAACTTTCACGCATACAGGAGCATACATGACCAGTTTTATCAGGTAGAAATGATGTAAAAATTTATTATACATTAACTCAAATTGTAGTAAGTAACTAGTATTTTGGTAGCAACTATGTTAGCCATGGTACATTTTTCATCACGTTTTGAAATGATGAACATACATGTATGTTATTCAAGCGAGAACATTTCCTGATCCTGAATCTCTGTTTTGAAGTTCCTACAGCCTGGTTTCACTCCGCTCTTAGGAAATCTTCTCTGGTGGAACAGTCAGATATGAAGGTCGAACTGCTTCCTGCTCTCACCGACAACTACATGTACCTCCTCATCGACGAAGACACCAAGGAGGCAGCCATAGTCGATCCAGTAGAGCCCCAGAAAGTAAGAATATCTCATTGTGCATATTACACATTGTGCATCGCATGGATTCATAATTGTCATCCATCTCAGGTTGTAGATGCGGTCAAAAAGCATGGCGTGAAGCTCAAAACTGTCCTGACCACTCATCATCACTGGTAAGTCAGACCTGGAATAAAGTATCATCATTCTGTGGTGTGTATGCAGCCCATGCACACTAATATGACTAATATGACATATGATGGTGATGTTTCATAACTCGCAGGGATCACGCTGGAGGAAATGAGAAGCTGGTGAAGCTCATGCCGGGACTGACAGTGTACGGAGGAGATGACCGAGTGGGAGCTTTAACTCAGAAAGTCACACACTGCAACACTTTCAAAGTAAGACTTAAGGTTTAATAATATACCACTGTTCCAATGTCTGGGGTCAGTAAGGTTTTTTGTTTTTACCGAATTTAATAGTTTTATGTGATAAATTGATCAAAAGTGACATTAAAGATATTAAAGAATCCTGTAAAAAAGGTTTTCACAAAGTTATTTATTTACTGTTTTCAACATTGATAATGGTAATAAATGTTTCTTGAGCATCAAATCATCATATTAGAACGATTACTAGAGGATCATGTGACTCTGAAGACTGGAGTAATGATGCTGAAAATTCAACTTTGATCACAGGAATAAACTACATAATTAAATTTCAAAATATTATATATATATTTTTTTAAATGCAGCCTTAGTGAGCAGAAGAGACTTCTTAAGTTCTTTCAAAATATTACTAAATCTTATTGACCCCAAACTTTTGAATGGCACAAATTGGCTTTGAATGCAGCTTAGCCAATCAGAACCAAGCGCTTCATACCGCTGGACACATTGCAGATTGTTTAATCGTTCCAGGTGGGCTCTCTGAATGTAAAGTGTCTGTTTACGCCATGTCACACGACCGGCCACATCTGCTATTTTGTAACAAAAGACAACAGCACCGAACCACCAGCTGTGTTTACGGGTAAGACACATTTTCACACACTACTGTTCAAAAGTTTGGGTTCAGTAAGATTTAAAAAATATATATTTTTGAAAGGAGTCTCTTCTGCTCACCAAGGCTGCATTTACTTGATCAAAAATACAGTAAAAACAGTAATAGTGTGAAATATTATTACAATCTAAAATAATCTAAAATGTAATTTATTCCTGTGATCAAAGCTGAGATTTCAGCATCATTACTCCAGTCTTCAGTGTCACACGATCCTTCAGAAATCATTCTTATATGATAATTTGATGTTCAAGAAACATTTCTGATTGATTGACGTCCAAAGAATGTTGTTATTTGATGAACAGAAAGTGCAAAAGATCAGCATTTATACTTTTGTAACATTTAAAAATGTCTTTACTGTCACTTTTTATCAAATTAATGTATCCATGATCGATAAAAAATATTATTTTCTTTAAAAATAAAGAAATAAACATACTGACCCCAAACTTTTGAACGGTAGTGCACACTTAAGTAAATAATAATTCTTTAGCAATTTAACAACTTTAGAGATTTAATTTGCTCAAAAATAAAAATTAAGTTCCACATTTTTGATCAGAGACTACAAAAACTATTCGGACAATCTGACACATGCACACTTTGTAGAACTGTATTGACAAGCAGGTTTTGTTCTTGTTACGTTCACATTCTGAATAGGAGATACTCTGTTCGTGGCCGGCTGCGGGAAGTTTTTTGAGGGTACCGCTGATGAGATGTACAAAGCCCTGATCGAGGTTTTAGGCCGTCTTCCTCCAGAGACGGTAACGATTCCCCTAAACTCTAAACTCAAATCTCTGTCTTTGTGCTATAAAATATCTCTAAACATTTCATTTTGAAGCAATAAATGCTGTTAAACTCTTACTGAGAAAAAAAAAAAAAACACGTTTTAAGTAATAAACTCACAATTTCCTCTGGTTTCAGCGTGTGTACTGTGGGCACGAGTACACGATCAATAATCTGAAATTTGCACGGCACGTCGAGCCAAAAAACGAGGCTGTCAGGACAAAGTTGGCATGGGCTAAGGTTTTTAACTCTTCTTTAACATTCATTTACTTAAGCTGCAAATACTATCATAGTGCAAGTGTTTGAGTAACCTTGTCTTACTTTGATTAGGAAAAATACGATAAGGGAGAGCCGACCATTCCTTCTACGGTGGCTGATGAGTTCACATTTAACCCCTTCATGAGAGTGAGGTATGTGAAATCATTACCAAATATACAGTTATTTATATCTACAGCAAAAGATGTAAGTAACTCGCTTAAAACCATTTTTTTGGGGGGTGAAAATACTAACGTCCCTGTACTGTACTGTACTGTACAACATATATAGACTGTCTTGACCTTCACTTGTTTGTGCATTTCGCATTATCTGGACATACGAGTTAACTTGGAATATTGCTGATAACATTTAAGCATTGATTTGAACTTAATGAAAAACACTAAGAGACAAAAACAAATGTAAAAAAAATATATATTATAAAAAATATAATTATGATGTTAAAATCTGTTAAAATGCGTAAAGACGTTTATTATTTAAAATTTAATTTAGTAATAAATAAGTTTTCATTAGTAGACTACATTAGTTAACATGAACTAACAATGAATTCTACAGCATTTATTAGTCTTTGTTAATGATAATCTCAACATTTACTAATGCATTTAAGATAAAGAGTGTCTGTTAACATTAGTTTATGCACTGTGAACTAAAATGGAAAAAAAAAAATGTAGCTAATATTAACGAAGGTTATTAAATGCTGTAAAAATATTTTGCGTAATGCATTAACTAATGAGACATTGGAAAATGTTACTAAGATTTTTTTTCTTTTCCCCCTCACGTCTTTGTGTTTGCACTTCAGAGAGAAGTCTGTACAGGAGCATGCTGGGACCAGTGACCCGATTGAAGCCATGAAAAGTATCCGTAAGGAGAAGGACAGCTTTAGAGTCCCGAAGAATTGAGTTTTCGGGCTTGTCTTTGCGATGGTCATCACCACTACGCTCATCGTTTCACTAACAGGACACGAGGCACATGCATAAACTCTGTTGCTTTTTACACATGCTTCATTTATATCAAAAAATGTTTGGCCAGCGCATCATCTTCAATGAGCAATACACAGGATTGTTAACTTGCAAAACAATTTATTAAAATCATTGTTACCAGCAATAGATCAAACAAAAACAGATGTTTTCATCGTTAAAAAGTGCATTAATGCCGTCGATTTGCATTTAAAAAAAATTACAAATGTACTAGGTCTGTGCTTTAGGCCAAATTTTATTTACGTACACTTGCGTAAGTTTTATTTTTGGAAGGATCCGGGCCATGTCTGAACCAATGTTGTGTGGTTAAATTATAGTTTTATTTCAGAATGTTTCGTCTTAATGTGCAATGTTTTTTGTAAATCAAAAAGAATTATTTTTAAGATGTTGACAAAGCGAGGTGTTCCAGCTGAATTTAATTTGGTGTGTTTTAATGTCCATAAGAAAATTGCATTTGATTGAACTGCATTTTTGATGTTTCTGAATGTAGAAAATATTGAACACTGCATACTTGTTTTAGCTTTTCGTCTTGTTTCAGCCAATCTTGCACTAGTCATCAGAAGTAACAGAAGATTTAATTATAATCATTCAAACTGAATAAAGTTTTAATATAAATGCACACAGCTTTGTTTTTTAGAAATGCAGCGACACAGATTTTCTGAATGATGCAGTGTTTTATTACCTGCTTTGTGTGAAACCATAAGTGCTAGTTGTAAAATACTAATTATGTTGCAATATTATAACCCTAGAAGTCTGCAAACAGTCCTGAATCAACTTTATCATGGTATAAAATTTAAATAACATTATACCATAATTCAAGGTTTATATCCCGTTTTAAATGCAATGTTACATAAATGAAAATAATGTACTGTGCAGGACCAATTTTAATACAAATGTTTTTGATGTTGCTTTTTGAAGAAAAAAAAAAAGAGGACAATTCAAAATGCCCTGAATCAAAATGCCTGATAAAAAAAAAATCACAAATGCGCACAAATTTATTGAGTAAAATATATGTATAGTTTATTTGCTCAATAAATATAATTACATTCATGGAATGATTATATACATGGCAGCGTTATCATTTTTATTGTCATCATGAATCAAAATGTATTCTCAAAAACAAGACAAAAAGTACTGTTTTCAGTGTGTACTACATGGTAACAATGAATTTACAGAAGCATTCAACAATTTCAAAAAAACAAAAACTCAAGGATAAATGAGAGAAAATAAACCAAGGCAACATTCATGGACACGTGTAAAATACATAAAGGCCGGTTTGATATGTAATCTGAACAAAGTTCTTCAGCAGATATCTAATAGATGCATATTTGCAGGAAATATTACTTCATCTGTCCATTCGAACGTAATGACATGTATAGCTGGTGTAGTGTCTAATGTTAAATATTGCCTTAACGCACACAGAAAGGAAAACGCTAACAATGTAGTTGGTTGATCAGTGTCTGGGCAGCTCCTCACCACTTTATACTGAGGCCACTGTTGTTTTTTTCTATGGCGTGGTACTGCGTGTGCAGTAACTGTCGGGCTTTCTCCTCTCCCACGCTCTCCACCCAGTGCTGATAGAGTTGTGCCAGTCGCGAGTCCTCCTCTGGCACTGCAGTACGTTCACTGTGGTAAAGCTCCTCCACCTGCTGCAGCAACTCTTTGTTGGATTGATTGGATGAAGGTTTGAGCTGACCGCCGCCGTTAAGACATCCTGTAAAGTTAAACGCTTTTGTGAATCAGACCTTATTTTAAAACGCTACTAAACAACACTGACTAACATTAAGGGCCCTATTTTAACGATCTAAGCGCATGGTCTAAAGTGCAGGCGCACATGCACTAAGGGCTTTTTCTACGGGAAAAATGGTCGGCGTGCGGGACGCATGGTCTAAAAGGGTTGTCCCTATTCTCTTATTGAGTAATGGGTGTGTTTTGGGCGTAACATGCAATAAACCAATCAGAGTCTCATCTCCATTCCCTTTAAAAGCCAGGTGCGCTTGTGCCATGGCAGATTCACATGGTGGAATTTGCAAGCGGAAAAACTGAACGCTTCTCCAGAGAGGAAACGGATCTGCTCGTGCGCGAGGTTAAAGCGTGTGAGCAGACCATCTACGGGACAAGCCGGATTCCACCGTATCTTTATGTACACAATAATAATCTTTTACATTGTAATCATTTTAATTTTAATATTTGACATGTTTGTGCTGCTGCGCGTCTCTGTGTGTGTAATAAGCAGATTGTGGACCCGCCTATAGGCGCACATTACTAACGCGCTCTTTACATAACAAAAAAAAAATATTAGACCAGGTTTCAGTTGGTTTGGTCAATTGGCACAGTCTTATTTCAGTTGCCTCAAAATAGCAACGCGCCATCAATGCGCCCGAACACACCTCGTTTTCAGACCAGCACACCCATGGGCGCAAATGCTTTTGTTATTTAAACAACGTGGAGCAGGACGTGAAAATGATAACTGCGTCAGGCTGAAACTAGCAAAAAACACTTGCGTCGCGCCTGGTGTATGATAGGGCCCTAATAGGTAATGCAAGTTTAGAACAGAGAACTGCAGACTAGTGGTGTAATTTCCTACCTGACGGACATGCCATCACTTCTACAAAGTGGTACGGTGACTTCCCTCTTTTCAGCTTCTGCACCAGGTTCTGAATGTTCCTGAAGCCGTAGACGGCAGCAAAACGCAGCAGAACTTGACCATCCTTCTCCAGAGTGACTTCCTGGAAGTCCTTATTTCTGTATGAACAAAAAGAGAGAAATAAAATGCACCTTTACGAAAAAAGTACCGAGGCACTACCACGATACACAACTTTTGGAAGTTTTATTTGAAGAACAAACACTTGTTAAGAACTAAGAAGTTAGTCTTTGAAGAACTAACACTTGTTAAGAACTGTTAAAGGAGCCGTATGTAAGATTGTGGCCAAAACTGGTACTACAATCACTTTCAATTTACTGACTCGAGGTTGCCAGATATGCTGCAGGATCCGATTCCGACACATTATTAGCTGCAGCTGTGGTAACTAGAGCAGAGCTGGCAACCCGAATGCAGCAACACTACTGACTTCGTGATTGGTGGATAGGTGGAGGGTGGCACTCAGACCAAAACACAACATGACAACATCAACATCAGTTGAGGGCTGCAACTTCACTTTTTAAATGACAATATCCTGGCCAGACTACTGTTGTCAGTGACATAAGTATTTGAAATGAACATGATTTCTTAATGTCTAGTGACATATCAGGGAAAATGTATGATTAATTGAAATAAATGTCTTACATACAGCTCCTTTAATACTAAGGAGCTTTGATACATACCATGGAACTGAATGATTATCATATTCATATACCAAGGTATTTACACTGTGCTCCAATGCACTTCAGAAAATACCATGGTATTAAATGGTAACTACAATATCAGACCAATTTCCAGTTATAAAATTGTTTTAAATAGTTGTTTTTTTTTAAAATCATTTTATACAGAAATTAGATTAAATTGGTAATTAGTAAATAAATAATTACTGGGTGATTTCTTTCTAGTAATTTCTAGTCAAAAGAGAACTTTTAAAAGAACTGGGTGTAATTACTGGCTATAGAAAATTCTATGATGTTACCATGATCTAAGGCTAACTAAGATCTAACTTTTCCAGACCTGAAAAATATATTTTTTTAATCACAATTGTTTTCCTGATGGAACCATTTTTGGTGGAACCATTTATTCTAACATTTATTAATTTCAAACTATCTCAACCTTAAAACGAATATTCATTATTAAGGTAATATTTCTTAAAATATCAATAAAATATCTTCTGCTGTAGACTCTACTCTTCTACTGTATTTGATTTAAAAAATACAGTAAAAACAGTAATATTGTGAAATATTATTACAATTTGAAAGAACTGTTTTCTATTTGAATATACTTTATTCTTTAACTTATTTGTATAATTTATTTAATTTATTCTTGAATTTAATTTATTCCTGTGGTCAAAGCTGAATGTTCAGCATCATTACTCCAGTCTTCAGTGTCACATGATCCTTCAAAAATCATTCTAATATGATGATTTGATCAAGAAACATTTATTAATATTCAATGTTTAAAAAAAAAAAAACTGATACTGAAACTGATACATTTTTAAAGAGATTTATAGTTTAAAAGGACAACAATTATTTTAATTTTAAAATCTTTTGTAACACTTTTGATCAAATTGAATGCATCCTTGATTAATAAAAGTATTAATTTCTTTAACAACAACAAATAGACTGACCCCCCACCTTTGGAACGGTAGTGTACATATAACCCAGATCTGGGAGCTTTGTAACAGTATTGCTGTGTTCAGACATACTTCACTGTCTTGTATGCGAGTTCATCTACTTCAACCCCAAACAGCTGTTTTGTGGCATGTTTGTAGATGTGATGAAGGTATCCTCCAGATCCACTTCCTGCGTGACGCAGCAGCTCCTCCCCACAGATGTTACTGAACCTAAAAACACACATTCATGTATGACATGTATTTCTATTTTCTATTATGTATCAATACTATTGGTTAGGCAAACATGAATAACTCACATTGTGTCTAAAGGGGCCAACTCCACATCTCTCAAGGACACATTCTCCTCCTCCAACATCTTCAGAACTTCTCCTGTGAACCAAAACGCATACAAGATGAGGGACTGAGCCTCGTTTTTGTACACCTGTTCATCTTTTAATGTTGCTAGATTCACTCACCTGAAGTGATAACACAGTCCACCTCTCTGGTCTCGTACTCGCTAAGGTAAAAGTCTGGTCTGGAAGCCTCTAGTTTCTTATCATAGCAGGGCATCACAGTCACATGGTAGATATTCTGTGGTGAAATACCCTATCAAAGCAAATGATGGAGAATAAAATGCCTTTTGACCTTGATTTGTCATGTAAATTAAAATAGGTGAGACATATATATATATATATATATATGACTCACTGTTAACTTAAATGGTTTAAACAATACAGGTTTTTAATGTGGGACAAAGCATTGTGGGCAGTTCCTCACTCCCTGAACAGAAATTCATTGTTTAGTACCTCTTGAGAGGCAAAATAGCCCTTGACTAGAGAACCCATGATCTGCTGGGGCGAGCGCGTTGTGCTGATGTACGGGAGGATGAATTCACCATGAGTCTTCTCAGCATAGCAAATCCACCCTGGATGAAATACAGAGAATAAAGTCATGTTGGACCCATATTAAAGCACAATACCATGAATATTTCAGAAAATAAAAATACATAATGAGAAAAGACTACCTGGACAGGCAGACGCCAGCATCGGTAGGGCCTTCCTGTCCACATCCTTCCGATTGAATCGCTCCAGAAACTCCTTCTGGCTTTCTAACAGGCTGAAAGAGCGACTGAAGCCGGTCTCAAACACATGATGGACACCTGAAAGATCAGTATGGCACTTCCATGATCTCAAAACACAGAGGAGCATATGGAAACCAATTTAGCAATTTGTCACAATTCAGAATTAGTTTTCTCACAATTTGGACTTTTCTTCTCACAATAGCTCACAATTGGCCCTTCGCGTGGAGCTTGATTGACAGGTAATCTGACCAATCATACTTCGCCATCCACCATTTTGTCCGACAAAGCAGTCAGGAGATTATTTAGTTAACATGGGAGGATTTGAACTTGAAAAAAGGAGTGTACTGACGCCTTTCCACGGTTAAAACAACATTCCCTTTTATGTTCATTCATGTTTATTTGATGCTATAAATGAACTAGAAGGAAGAGATGATCGGATCACGAGCAGCTTTAACTGATGCTCTACAGCGATCTGTCACGACACATTAAAGAGCCACAAAACGGTATTAATTGTTTAAATTTCTTTTTAAAAATGACCAAATTTGAAAGGTGAGACTTTGTTTAATATGTTTAATATCAAAAGTAACCTGGTCCGTCCTGTCTGTCAGCGTGTTGTCAGTCTCCTCTCGGCTCCGCAATGTATTTTTCACTGCGTGAGAACATGAGGATGGCGTAGCTTGTCGGACATAGCGACAGTAACTAAGGGGGAGGGTCTTTGCGAAGGGTCAATTGTAAGTTATAAACTCCTAATTCTGAGTTTACATCTCGTAATTCTGAAAAATGTTCTGGTAAATCTGAGACAACATCTCATAATTCTGACATTTTTCTTGTAATTCCGAATTTACATCTCGTAATTTTGACATTTTCCCTCCCAAATCTGAGTTTACATCTCTCAATCTTCCTTAGAAATTCTAAACTAGCAATTCTTTTTTTCCCTGCCACGGACTAAAAAAATAAAAAAGTTATTTGCGAATTTTGTCTCGCCATTCTGAGTTTATACAATTCTCCAGAAAAAAATAAATTGTAAGAAAAAAGTCGCTATTACCTTTTTTTAAATGTATTTTTTATTTCGTGGCAGAAATAAGCTTCCATAGGAGAATGTCTTTGACTGATCAGGTGAATTGTAGCTTCCAACTCACCCAAATTTTTCAGGAATCTGGTGAGTCTGTGGGCCACCTCGCTGCTTTTGAGACCGTAGTGTGCAGCTAGAGAGGCTCTTGACTGAGGCGATACAGACACCACCACCACCTTCTGCTCGCTACTGCTAACCTGCTGCTCAGAGACACAAACATGTTTTTAGGTGAACTATTCATTTGGAGCAAAAAGTTAAATGGCATTTAATCAGTGTAAAAGACTGCACACTTTATTATGACGTAGCACACGGTACAGTTCCTCATGACTCTGTTGGGTGATAAGGACACTTTCCGCAGACGTGATGCAGCCACTGCAAGCGAGACAGTCGTTCAGCGTAATCTTGGCTTTCTCCAACTTTTCCTTTTGACCATCCTGGGAAATAAGAAAATTCAACATATCTATCTAATGTGACAAATCAAAAACATACTTTGCTTTTTGCTATCAAATGAAACAAGACACACCACCACAATACTGGCTCAAAATAAAAGGCACATAATTTGTACTCACCTGATGGACCTGAAAATAACTGCCATCATCTTCTATCTGGATTTTAGCCACAGATCTGCCCTGTTTCTTTTCCACCTTTACAGGCTTTACACATTCCTGATCAATTGGGCAAATTAACAGCGGTGAAATTTTATTCTGGTATACATTACCGTTTAAATGTTTGGGGTCAATGAGAAATTCATTTACTTTTTATCAGCAAGGGTGCATAAAATTGACCAGACGTGTCAGTAAAGATATAACGTTACAAAAGATTTCCGTTTCAAATAAATGCTTTTCTTTTCAAATTTCTATTCATCAAAGAATTCTGGGGAAAAAAAAGAATAAAATATATAATAAAATATTAAGCAGCACAACTGTTTTCAACAATGACCACGCGGGAATAAATTACATTTTAAAATATATTAAAATAGAAAACAATTATTTTAAATTGTAATATTATTGTTTTTACTGTATTTTTGGTCAACTAAATGCAGCCTCGGTGAGCAGAAGAGACTCCGTTCAGAAACATTTACAAAATCTTCCTGATCCCAAACGTTTGGACACTTAGGTCATAGTTAAAAATGTATGACTGCTGCTGCTTTAGATGACAAATATGATATGTCAAAATATCAAACCAAGTTTTATCTGCAATAATTTATAATTAAACAGTGTAGCAGTAAATTTCAGTGCATAACAAACTGCCCAAATACATTTTGAATAGAATATAATATCCAACAACAAACTTGTGTTTGTAATCTGTTTTGTTTTAAAGTTATGTTTGCACTGTTTTTCAACCACTTGGTTGGATATTTTAATCGAATGCAGTGACATTTAAGTGTGCCTGAAGTGTACAAACACTTTTTAGGACCACTGTACATTAATTTTATATACAGTAGTTGGCAGATCATTAGGTTTTAGACAGTCACTTTCTGTATCTGACAGAGCAAATAATGTGGGCCCATCCTTAGGAGCTCTAACTAAGCAAATGTTCTTGATAATTAGCATTTACCGTATTTACAAGACTAAAAACAAGACCTGTCAGAAACATGTGTCACTTTTAGAAACGGTGTCGTTATCTGTAACGTTATACAACGTTACATCCATTTATCTTTTGATCAGCTGACCGTTTTTTTGTTTGCTTGTTTGTTTTTTTGCCCAACATATTCAGCTGATTACATGTAAATGCGTTAAATTAACAGAAATTTGGCTGCTTTAAATGTTACGGACAGAAAAAACAATTCAACCTGAGACGGAGTGATAAAATCATCCAAATCCGTGAGCTGAAGCACTCCGCTGAAATGCGACGCCATTGTTTTTTACTGCTAACTTACCCGTATGCCTGTGCTGTGGTTGGTAGGGCTCTGTGAACTACTTCTAAACTATCCAATCGTAGACCGCCTAATAGAGGCTCTGCCCAATCAAAGCAAACAGTAAGAGGATAAGGGCGGGACTTAAAAAGAAATCAGCTGATATAACTACAGGTCAACTGTATTGTCAAATGTCACACTCGTGTATTCATTCAACGTCGAAGTTTTTGCATATATTCATATAAGGCAAACATCTTATTGTTTTTCTAAAAGCATTGAGATTAAACTATTTAACTTAAATCGTTAAGCTGATTATGCAATTTATTAGCATGTATTAGCTGCATTAAAACAATGCAAAATACATGTCACCAGTGCTCTCAAATTTGGACTTCCTATATAAAATATAACTGGCAAAATATAATTTTAGATATATATTTAGATATTTTTTTGTCTTAAAAAGAATAATTAGATAATGATTTAGCTGCAGTGTATCATGTAACGTTAGCATAACATAGCAGGGCTCCGATTTTTTTTAACAACAGTAAGTCATGTATGTTGTACTTGTAACATACTGTACATAATTTATGTCGCACTGTAGCATCTGGTATTATTTTTGTGCGCATGTATATAACATATTACGGTCGCCTGTCAGAACAACCCACGTCGTAAAGTGTCGATGTGACGCGCACACTTACTTTCACTGTTACGCAGGTTCCGTTCAGGTGTTGGCGTTTGGTTAAGACAAGTGCATAAACAAGTTTGCCAACCAACCATCTGTCATCATAAAATCCCTACGGAAATAACCTCCCTTCGCATGGTTAAACAGGATGAACCAGGTTTGAGGTTGTCACAAATTAACTTGCTGCACAAGAAACTACTTACGGAAGTAAATGCATGTCTGCTTTCCTGCATCGTAAAGGATTTAGTTTCCCTGAAGAATTGATGATCTTTTAACAAAGTAAGTAGACGTTTCGATATTTCTAGACTAATGGCTGGATGCATCCATTTATAAAGCCTCTATTTAAGGAAAAAAATGCAACTTTAAGTCAGAATTGTGCAAAAATAAATAAAATGCATGCTGCATTTTTTTTATCTACTTTGATTATTGATGCATTTTCTTTTTTTTAAACCAGACTATTTGCATTTGTAAAGTGTTTTCAAAGTGTTTTATGATGATTATTATGATTATTACTATAAATACATTTAATAATAAATACGTATTTAGAAGAGGAGGTTTTTTTTTTGTATTGATATTATAAACACTAACAGGTAAATTGTTTTAGCTTGCCATTTATATGCTGTGATTTCCAATACAAATTTTGTATTTTGAAGGTCACCTGAGTAAAGCCTGCCTTAAATTTGATGGTTTATCCCATCCACCAGCAGAGACACTAACATGAACAATCAAAAGTTAATGAGGTTAATCATCGGTGGGTTGGTGATTGTTGCCATGGGTAAAGTTTTCTTTAGCCCAAGGTGAGGATTGTAGTTGTCAAATCTTTCAAACTAGGCTTCTGTTCCAAACAAGCTTGTAATTGCAATGTATTTACCCTCTATTCATAGCTCAAGCAAAGACACTAGTGGAAAGACACACCAAGTCATACAAGGTAGTACGTTCTGGGCTGACCAGCAGCATGTCCCGCAGCTGAATTTGGATGAAAACCAGGAAGATCCTGCCAAAAAAGAACATGCCGCCTCAGTGGTTCAGCCAGAGAAAAAAGACACGATCCAATCAAACCAAGAGGAGTTTGAGCCAGACGTTTCTGACAATACACAAACAGATCCACTAAAGATTGTACACTTAGATCTGAAGGGTGCAGCACCCAAAGTCACATACCTCAAAGAGGTGGGAATCAGTGAGTGCAAACTGGAATGTGTTTCAAACGTGTATGTATGAATAGTGTCCTTTTTTAAGTTTCCCTTTGTGTTCTTTAACAGATATTCCCTCTACTGTCATCTCTGGGTGCTAATGGGATATTGCTGGAATATGAGGATATGTTTCCTTATGAGGGGGAGCTTGCAATTCTCAAATCAAGATTTGCGTACAGGTGGGCACAGAATCGTGCTTCTGATGAGCTGAACTTGACTTAATTTGACTCAAAAATTTAAATTCCATTATTTACTCCCTCTCATCTCATTCCAAAGCTGTATGCTGCACTTTTCCATACATTTTTTTCAGTGAACATAATCTCATGATTTGTGCCTCTTTCTCGTAATTGCTTAATCTTAATCTCTATTTACACATATTTTCCCCACTTGTTTGTCTTTATTGTTTACGGTAAAGTCCGGAAGACATAGAGGAAATTAAGTCACTTGCCAAACAGCACAAGCTTGAACTAATTCCTCTTGTGCAGGTGTTCGGACACATGGAGGCAAGTACAGAAGAAGCTAATTATCATAAAACTATTATGTATCTCAAACATGTGCTCACTACATATACTTCAGTAAAGCGCTAAAGGCACATTTACATTTTTTTACATACGTATCAAGGGCAAGCATTCATGGTGGTTGTGTTTGGAGGCAAAACTCATTCAAATGCTGTAGATGCATTGTGATTTTACTTGACTTTATTAGCATACCTAACACTCCTACTCACACTTAACCAGTCTTTCTGTTCACATTTCAGTTTGTGTTAAAACACGAGAAGTATTTCAGATTGAGAGAAGTGGAAACGTTTCCGAATAGCCTAAACCCTCTGGCCCCAGATAGCATGAAACTTGTTCAGGACATTTTAACTCAAGTTATGGAGAAGCACCAGGAAGCACGGTGGTTCCACATTGGAGCTGACGAGGTCTGTGGATTTTTATTCTTTACGGATCAGTTAAAAATGGTCGTTTCATGAAAGAAAGAAAATAACAGAAAGACGTGATGAGATTGTTTTCATAAGCCAACTGTAAAAAAAAAATCTGTTCAATTTACGGTAAAATACCGGCAGCTGTGGTTGCCAGAAATTTACCGTATAAAATAAGGTAGCAACATATTAGGTTTTACAGACTTAACTTAAAATTGACAGAAATAAACCGTATTTCATTATCTGATATTATGTTAATTTACCAACATATTGAAGTATTAATATCTGTTTTGTACCATTGTGATACACTGACAACCAACAATCACAGCAGTGATGAGTCACATGATCAATCAAAGCTCATCACAAGCAGTTCTTCCACAAGAAAGTTAATACTAATATACAGAAGCTGCACAGTGTCATTCACACAAACATTAAACACCATCATGGTAAAACATGAAATTTTAAAAAGGCAATAAACATTAATTTAACAACATTAAATGGAACGTAAAACCCTATTGTACATAACTGATTAGAAAAAAAAACTAAGAAAATTGTGAAGAAACATACATCAAATGCGAAGTGATACGCAGGGAATTGTGGGAATTTCAATTTACGGTTTTTCACTGTAAATTATACAATGAGTTGTTTTTTTTCACTTTCAAAAACTGTCAATATAACGGTATTTTACAGTAAAATTACATTAAATGTACCATTAGATCTATCACAGTTATTTACCGTATATAGTAAGGAAACTTTCTGTTAACCAATTAATGCACTCCTGGATTGCAGAAGGATACAATGCAGGAAAAGAAAGTTTAACACTCTTACAAAAAAAAAAAATTAACACGTGATGCTAATCTAAAGTTATTTTTGCTTAGTACTATGGTTGAATTAGATCATCAAATGTCAGAGGCAAAGACATTGGTTAAAAAAAGTGAGAAATGAATGCATAAAGTATATTTGTGTAATTGAGCATATTTGAAAAATTATCTCCGATATTTTCTTGTACATTTGAAAGTAATGCATTGCTTTACTATTTACATGAAAAAACTCATGTTACTTGTAATGCATACCCACTTTTGATAATACATTTAGGTGCGTGGCCTGGGCGAGAGCGAAGATTCGAAGCGCTGGTTGGAGGCCAACAATGGAGACAATGGAAAGCTGTTCCTCAATCATGTGACCGCAGTGGGGAAATTTATGACCAAACTGAAGCGAGGAATCAAGCTGATCTTGTGGCATGACATGTTTAGGAAGCTCAGCTCCAAATCTATCAAAGGTTTAATGCAAGCCTTTAAATTCATTATTTCTTTCAATTCCAGGTGTCAATTTTGATAAATTCAATGTATCCAAATTATCATTGAGAGCATTAGTATTAGTTTTACTTCAAAATAAACTCTATGGGAATAATACTCTGTTACAGTTAAAGAAGACACCAGTTTCACATAGTTAATTTACTGTAATGTATTTGCATATAATGATATTTTAAAAAAAAGATTTTTTTTTTATAATCTAATAACAGTGACACCTAATTGGTGTTTGTGAAGCATCATCCAAAAACATTTTGTCACCTTATGAAATGATTTTTTTCCGTAACTGAAAGTATGAAAAAGGGGCATAAAGTGGTGGGACAATTACTTTTTCAATTGAAAGTTACTTTGTGCACCTTTTAAGCTTTCAAAAATACAACAATGGTAATAGCATAGAAAAGAAAGTATAATATTTTTGGTTCTGATTTTTAGAATCAGGTTTGCAAGATCTTGCATCGCCAATGATATGGGAGTACACCCAAAACTTGGACGTGAAGGAGATCGGTGAGGCCATCTTCTGTTTTTTTATAATTGACAAAGTCAACATGAAAATATTGCCCCAATTTTTTTTGCTTAAAACATATTCCTTATTGTGAATGATTAATCAATGCAAATTATTCAGGAGAAAAAAAATATCTTTGTAGTCTTTTATAAAAACGTTACAAATTCACCTATGAAACGATTCACCTTCTTTATGAAACAATGAATAATCTTTCCCACCCCAAACTTTGTCCATTTATTTCTCAAAAATTTTTTCAAACAATATTTACTTATTGTTTGTAGGTAACTATATCTCTAAGTATGAGGAGGCTGGATTTCGGGGCGTGTGGTTTGCTAGTGCTTTTAAAGGAGCCTCTGGAATTGACCAGAGATGGACTCCAATCAATCACCATTTAAAAAACCACCTGCAGTGGCAGAAAGTCATTACATCCATGCCACAGTACAAGTCTGTGAGATTCCAAGGCATTGTGCTGACTGGCTGGCAGAGGTAAGCTTGCCCTCGATTGTTTCTTCAAAAATGTTGTGCCATTAAACGTGTGTGGTGTGTGAAACCAATCAAATGCGTGCGTCTCATGGCCAATGCGTGAGAGTGCCAGCTCTGGAATCTTGCTGCTTCCTGCTGGCTATGAAAGACTTTGTCTTAGGTTTAGCAACCTTTGAAACTAATAATGAAAAATTTGAAACTAAAACGACATAAGCTTAGTTAAAAATGGCTTAGGAACTATAGGCTATTTAGAGGTGGGTAAACGCACTTTGGAGGTGGGTAAACGCTATTTCCGAATTTTGGGAGGTGCGTAAATGGCGTTTACGTGCGTTTAGCCTCCACTACATCTCTGAACCACTGATCTATATAGAATCAGTGGGCTGAACCCGTTTAAGATGAAGGCTGAATATTGCTTTCAGCTAACTTGATTCCTCATGCACAGACAATACATGAAAAGCAAGTAAGCAACACTTAGGCTATAATAACACATGTATAAAGCAATATGCATAGGGGCCTCATAGCACATCTGGTATAGGATTTTTGCAAAATAGAGCAAACAATACTGAGAATACTGTTAAAATGTACATCACTTAATAGTACCATTTTGTTTGTTGAACTGTTGTATAAAATCAATGTCACATTACAACATTAAAAACAATACGAACTCACACTGGGTGTGTCTTTGTATCGAAGAGAATGTGAGTCTTAAATAGATCTGTATGCATAGTCTGTGTCTATATTTGTCCTTCGTGCTAGTAAATGCTAAAATCCTCAGTTTTACAAAGGTACATTGTCAAGAACGGCAGTTATGTAAATTTGCTAAAAGCAGCTGACTGCACGCTCATGCACGCTGCTTGTGTGATAGCAGTCAGAGTTTTGATCACTAAAGATGAGGTAATTGGATCTCATGTAATTGACCTTTTACGGCATTTTGCCTGTCAGAAATACATTCTCGGTTAAAAATCGTATTTTACGGTGGTGTAGAATTAAATGAACGGCAAAACACAGCATGTTTACGTACCCCCTCTGTTAGTTCCTGGAAATACGGTACCACTGTAGTAATAAGCATTGTGTCTACACGACAGTAGACTATAAATATGGTTAATGAAAAACTGAATGTGTGTTTAAGGTATGAGCATCACACTGTGCTGTGTGAGCTTCTCCCGGTGGCCATCCCTTCTCTGGCTGTCTGTCTTCAGACACTAAAATATGGTGAGTATTTATGAAATCCATGTATATGGATATATATGGTGTATGGATTATGCTGACCAACAAATGTTATTTCAGGAATGGTTTAGTATGGGAATAAAATCAAATGTGATGTATTGCAACGGTATCACGCTGTCATGTGTTTTGTGTGCATTAGGTTCATTTGATGCCAAGGCACAGAGTGAAGTACAACGCACTATTGGCTGTGAAATTCAGATGAGCAACATTGAGTGGTATAAAAATGTCCACACACACACACACACACACACACACACACACACACACACACACACACACACACACACACACACACATACATTTGTAACGGATCTTTTCTTGAATGTTCTGCAGTAAGGGTGTATCCTTTCCTGGCTCAGATGTTTATGAAATGGTGAAGAATATCAACGAAAACCTTGAGAGTTCAGTCAAAAAGATCATGCAAAGCTAGTGAGTGATCAGAAAAATATGAGCTCAAATTACATTCACTCGGCGCATAAGCCAGTATTAATTCTCTTTCACTTGGTTGTTTTGTTGGTCTTGTGTTGTGCAGCCATTTCAGGGGATCGTTTAGTTCTTATCATCGCAAACACAACTTTGCAAATCCTCGGAATCTTGGATTTTTCTATGACGAACTGAAAAAGTAAGATTTTCTTTTTTTTTTTTGCTGAGTCGTATTTTTGAACAGTTATTAGTAAGAATATTTTCTTTTTATATTTTTCATAAAACATGTTATTATTTAGATACAGGTTTCCCACAGTCATAGTGAGACAGTTGTTGTTTTGAGACGGTTCTTTTCAGAAGTTCTCAGAAAGAGTTCACAAATGATTGTCCTAAATGAATTGGTCTGTATCAATTTGTTCAATCCTTGTCCAGTAATTACTGACTGGAGACAAAGAGATGATCTAGTAAAGCTTGTTCATGCTGTGGGGGTGCGTAAAGTGAAGCATATTTACAGGAACCTAAATATTTTGCTTTTCTTCCTTGTCAGATTGATGAATGAATGGGATTCCCAGTTAAAAACTTTCCAGAGAATTATGAATGCTATCTTCTACCCAGACACATTAGAAGAGTGGTTGGAAGAGAACGTCAATGAACACATAGGAAGACTTAATGAAATGGTGGTTGATGTAGAACGAATCATTAAACTCAAGGGACAGCCAAAGGTTGATGCCTTGTTAACTAGGTGAAACGGACAAGCGGACCAAAATGTGACTTTCAATCCTGGTGTGCTCTCAGTAACAGGTGTTTTTTCCAGCTCAGGGATCCTGCTTATTTCCTGAAGGCTTCACTGGTGTGTGTACTTAGGAGATCATGTAAATCATTTGCCTTTCCAGTTTAATTGGTACAGCTCAATTTTTTATTTTGTTTTATTTTTTTATTAAATGTCTATCAATTTGTGTTGTACATAGGCCTATGTGTAGTTTGGGGAGCCCAAATATCGGGCAATTGTGTTAAAATGCCAACTGTGCATTCTTTCAGAAATCTTACAATTGAGAGCCTCAATAAAGATTCTAAGTGTCTTTAATGTTTCACCATATTACAGCAGCATTCTTATAGTTCTACAGATAATTCCTGTAACGCAGTTAGATGCCGTGGGAGGAGGCGGGAACCGCAGAACATTCAACATCTTTTAATAATAAAATAAACAAATACAAAACGAAAGTAAAGACAGCAAATATGGCAAGCTGTTTTAACTTTTATTCATTTCCAGGATATGAATTCTTCATATCAACAATTACCTTTTTGATATCAACAATTTAATTAGCAGGAGCACTTTGACAGGAGGATAGAAAAACAGTTAAAGAAGAGTAGCAAGCCATAGGGGAGTCATTGTAACAACAATGGTGTTAATAAATAAAAAATGTGAACAACAATATTGTCTCTTTCTTCTAAATGTCCCTTGGAATGAGAGCGGTGTATCCCCTCCCCCTCCCCCCTGACTCGAGTTGAGGGCTGCAACTTCACTTTTTAAATGACAATATACTGGCCGGACTACTGTTGTCAGTGATAAAAGTTTTTGAAATTAACATGATTTATAGTGACATATCAGGGCCATTTTATGATTAATTGAAATAAATTTCTTACATACGGCTCCTTTAAAGACAGCAGCCCTCACGGACGACTGCTGTCACTAAAACAGACTCTCGTCCTTCACCGTCGTCTTGCTCGCCACAGTTCCATTTAGGTGCAAAAAGCATTAAACCTGAAAACCCTTGAGCTTATTTTGCATTATAATACTGATTTATAATACTTATATTGCATTATAATACTAAAACATGATTTGCATCAACATGATTGGCTTGAAATTGTTTCATTTCTGTGTTTAGAGGGGTTTACAATGTAGAATAAAATGTCTTTTGTTGTTTTCATTGCTTATTAATGTAAAATCTCAACAACATTTAAGATTGATAAGTTTCTATGCTTCCAGTATTCAGACACTAAACATTTGATTCCACAGAGTTGTGAGTTGTGAATGAAAGTCAGTGTAAAAATGTATGATAATAATTTAAGAAAATATGCTGCATTGCGTTGTTGTTACTTAGCCTATCTCTGTGATGAAGGAAACTAATATTTCACATCTATTTTCAAGTTCTCAAGTTTTAACATCACACATATGACACTGTTGTTTGAGTGTGACAGATAATTTAATAGATAATCATAGTCCTTAATTTACTGGTCCATAAGAATATTTACTTAATAGGCTATATTAAAATGTACTGTTGTGTTTTTTGGGTTTGGACCGAACATTGTAATGAAATGACTTTGTTTGTGGCGATTTCCTATACGTGAACGAATTGTTATTTTGAGTCAGGTATTTTCAATGAATCTGAGACAGAGAACTGAAAGCTAGCTGATATAACTTTGGACATTAAATGGATAGTTCACCCAAAATTGAAAAATGTGTCATTTACTCACCCTCATGTTGTTCCACACCTGTATGAATTTCTTTCCTCTGTTGAACATAAAAGAGGATATTTTGAAGAATGTTGGTAACCAGACAGTTGACAACACCTATTGAATTCCATAGTAGGAAAAAAAAAAATTACTATGGAAGTCAATGGGTGCCAGGGTCAACTGTCTGGTTTAAGGTGACCAACATTCTTCAAAATATCTTTTTACTTTAACAGAGGAAAGAAATTCATACAGGTTTGGAACAACATGAGATGAGGGTGAGAAAAATAATGACAAACTATGAACTATCCCTCATTAAGGCAGAAAAAGTAATAAAAATAAATGTAGCCTATATTGCCTGGGATAGAACACATGAAATTACGATTAACATACGTATCAAATATAACTATATATTATAAATAAAATACTTAATAAACAGCTATGTGTAATAATGTTGCCAATCGCAGGACCGATTTCCTGGAGAAAATGAATATGAGTGAGCGCGCCTTTATTTTGAATGTACTATGACGTACTGCTCGTTCTCCCTCAACTCGCCGCCCTTTTGTTGTTATGACTACGAGGTCGTAAATCCGCCATGTTTTCCTTGCTGAAGCGTTGCGACAGAGACGGAGGTCTGGAACGACATGACTGAAGAAAATAATAATACGGCAGCAACAGTTACCGACCAAACGGAGCATAGCAACATCATCACCATCCAAACCACTCTTGGAGACGAAGGTAGAGCCAGTGTTACGGGACACAATCACACAGTAAAAACGCGATTAAATGTGTAGGCCTGACTTTGGGTCGTTCAGTCACGCTAGCAAAGTCTCCATTAGCTGCAATGTTATTTTTGAGCAGCATGTTTAGGCTGCTAATGCTGCTTAGCATCGTGCTGGATTGGATGAAGAAGATCTAACTGCTCATCCATGTTCTTGCTGCACCAGTAAAGACTGATATTAAAACGGCAAGTCAGCAGACACTTGATCATGTAGATGTTTATATAAAAGAAAATCAACACTCTTAAAACACAATGGCCATTTCCACAACAAAGTCAGTTGCACCTTAAATTATGCATTTCGCTGAATAGCATTCTGTGATGGACTGGACATTACATTTAAAATATTCATGGAATAAAATTGCTTTGTCTTTCTTGCTAGCATTTTATGTCCTAAATGCACAATTAAAAAATTATATTTAATTCTTTATTGTTAAACGTATATCTTATATTTATTTTGCCTAAAAACGTTTTTAGATGCAAAAAAATATGCCACAGCTGTGTGAAAATGAGATTTTTTTTAGATCAGTAAATAATTGTTTAATTCATTTTTTGTTTAACTTTGCACAGATAATTTCGCGATATGCATGATCTGTCAAATTGAAGTTAGGTCAGTATGTTTGTGTTCCCTGTCAGATGAGGATATTCATAAATGTGGCAGATGTCTGGAGGAGTTTTCTGCTCTGGATGCTTTCATCCAACATAAACTCAACAGGAACTGCAAGCGTCCTCTGCAAGACCATCAGGTTTGTGTGTTATTGTTATCATTCCTTATTGAGCGGATACTTTCACATCCAGAGTGACTTTATTGTACATATTTCTTGATGGGGAAAATCTCCCTGAGATTAACCATAAACCAGCAAAACGAGTAGTAATTTCTGGGAAGCTTTGTGACTTGTATTCATCAACATGCTGTACATTAAATGCATGCAAAGTAAACTGTACGCAAAGTAAACTGTACAGCCAAACATGCCATGTTATTATATTTACTTTAAAAACATTTCACCTAAAATAAATGTTTGTATTTACATTGATACACACACGTTCAAAGTTTGGGATCAGTTAGATTTTATTTTTGAAAGAAATGACTACTTTTACTCCTCAGCGAACATATTTGTTCAAAGTAATGTAAAAAACAGCATTTATTTGAAAAATATTATTCTTTACTGTCATAATGTTACAAAGATTTATATTTTTCAAATAAATGCTGTTCTTTTATATTTTCTATTCTTCAAAGAATCCTTAATAAATGTATTACGGATTTTACAAAAATATTAAAGTGCCCCTATTATGCTTTTTTCGGATATTACCTTCTATGTAGTGTGTAATATAGCTGTTTGTGAATGTAAAAGTTCTACAAAGTTTTAAAGATCAAAGTGCATGACAAATAAAGTTATTGTCTCCTAAACTAAATAATTGATTCTGAACTGCTAAAACGAGTTGTCAGCAATTCCAGTCTCACTTCCTGTTACATACAGTAACAATGTAACAAATTGGCATTATGCCCACCTATTGTCTTCATTGGCTGCTTGCAAACAATGTCTATTATGTCCTGCCCTCAAATGTTGTTGAATCGTCGAGAAGATGCTGTTCTCAGAACTGCGAATCCACTTTTACATGCACTTCAAAAGGATGAGGACTCGCACTGGAATTGATATGGGAAACCTGACACCATCATTATTGTTCGGATCACTGTGTGACAAGCACAGAGGAAGATCCGGAGCTGATATTCAGATATGGAAATTAGCGTTTCCCGATAGACCATTCCTAACAGATGGGGCCGTCTGACCAATCAGAGCAGAGTAGACCAATCACAAAAGACTAAACCATCTGACCAATCAGAGCAGAGTAGACCAATCACAAAAGACTGAGCAACAGATCTGACAATCAGAGCAGAGCAGACCAATCACAACAGACTGAGCCATCTGACCAATCAGAGCAGAGTAGACCAATCACAACAGACTGAGCCATCTGACCAATCAGAGCAGAGTAGACCAATCACAACAGACTGAGCAACAGATCTGACAATCAGAGCAGACCAATCACAACAGACTGAGCCATCTGACCAATCAGAGCAGAGTAGACCAATCACAACAAACTGGGCAACAGATCTGACCAATCAGAGCAGAGTAGACCAATCACAAAAGACTGAACCATCTGACCAATCAGAGCAGAGTAGACCAATCACAACAGACTGAGCAACAGATCTGACAATCAGAGCAGAGTAGACCAATCACAACAGACTGAGCCATCTGACCAATCAGAGCAGAGTAGACCAATCACAACAGACTGAGCCATCTGACCAATCAGAGCAGAGTAGACCAATCACAACAGACTGAGCCATCTGACCAATCAGAGCAGAGTAGACCAATCACAACAGACTGAGCCATCTGACCAATCAGAGCAGAGTAGACCAATCACAACAGACTGAGCCATCTGACCAATCAGAGCCGAGTAGACCAATCACAACAGACTGAACCATCTGACCAATCAGAGCAGAGTAGACCAATCACAACAAACTGGGCAACAGATCTGACCAATCAGAGCAGAGTAGACCAATCACAACAGACTGAACCATCTGACCAATCAGAGCAGAGTAGACCAATCACAACAAACTGAACCATCTGACCAATCAGAGCAGAGTAGACCAATCACAACAAACTGAACCATCTGACCAATCAGAGCAGAGTAGACCAATCACAACAAACTGGGCAACAGATCTGACAATCAGAGCAGAGTAGACCAATCACAACAGACTGAACCATCTGACCAATCAGAGCAGAGTAGACCAATCACAACAAACTGGGCAACAGATCTGACAATCAGAGCCGAGTAGACCAATCACAACAGACTGAACCATCTGACCAATCAGAGCAGAGTAGACCAATCACAACAAACTGGGCAACAGATCTGACAATCAGAGCAGAATAGACCAATCACAACAGACTGAACCATCTGACCAATCAGAGCAGAGTAGACCAATCACAACAGACTGAACCATCTGACCAATCAGAGCAGAGTAGACCAATCACAACAAACTGGGCAACATATCTGACCAATCTGAGCAGAGTAGACCAATCACAACAGACTGAGCCATCTGACCAATCAGAGCAGAGTAGACCAATCACAACAGACTGAGCCATCTGACCAATCAGAGCAGAGTAGACCAATCACAACAAACTGGGCAACAGATCTGACCAATCAGAGCAGAGTAGACCAATCACAACAGACTGAACCATCTGACCAATCAGAGCAGAGTAGACCAATCACAACAAACTGGGCAACAGATCTGACAATCAGAGCAGAGTAGACCAATCACAACAGACTGAACCATCTGACCAATCAGAGCAGAGCAGACCAATCACAACAGACTGAGCAACAGATCTGACAATCAGAGCAGAGTAGACCAATCACAACAAACGGCAACAGATCTGACCAATCAGAGTAGCTCTTGTGACAGAGTTTAGAGAGACCGAATCCTTTATCGAACTGTTTCAGACACTGACAAAAGAGGTGATGCTGCAATTCATATTATGAGAAAATCAAAGTTTATTTTTTTTCACCTTGGATGCATGTAAACCTAAACGCGATGAACCTAAAATACTAATATCATAATAGGGGTCACTTTAAGCAGCACAAATGTTTTCAACATAATCAGAAATGTTTCTTGAGCATCATATAAGAATGATTTGTGAAGACTGGAGTAATGATTCTGAAAATTCAGCTTTGCCATAAAATACATTTTAAAAAGTATTTAAATAGAAAACAGGTCTTTTAAATTGTAATAATGTTTCACAATATTCCAGTTTTTACTTAGTTTTTGGTCAAATAACTGCAGCCTTGGTGAGCAGAAGAGACTTCTTTCTAAAACATTTACAAAAAAAATCTTACCGACCCTATATTTTGAAAAGTAATCCAAGACTCAAGAATCTGTAAATGTAAGAATGTACCTTGAGGACATTGTAGGATATCTGTCTGTCTCCTCCCTCAGACAAATGTTGTCCCTAATGAAGGTGCTAGCATTGAGGTGAACATAAGTGAAAATGATTGTTCATCTGATGAAGCGGGAACGTCCAGTGCAGGTACTACACTTTTTGTTATTAAATTCATTAAAATATCATTGTCATTGATTTTTTTTGGGGGGGGGGGGGGTCAGAAGCCCAATTTTAATGGGACAGGACCTTTCCATGATGTCCCAACTTATTTGAATTTGTCTTAAATACAGGGTCGTCCAAAGACAAACAAGACATCTGCTCTCCATAGTTATATACAGTATGATTACAATGGGATCATTTGGGGCTGAATTTAACATCATTTACCAATCCATCTGTCTTTGTTTGGGTACTAAATGAAGTTGCTTTGTTCTTTTAGACAAGACGGATAAAAAGGCGGCAGCTGGAGGAATAAAGAGAAGCTGCTCTGCAAGCGAGGATGATAGTCCCAGTCCTGCAAAAGTGGTTTGGAAGTTAAACACAGAGGGACGATACATCTGTGAGATATGTGATAAGACCTTTAAAACGGTACAATATTTGATCACTTTTTATGCATTTAAATACTGCTATGTGTCATATTTGTGAATATGCAACTAAAACTCACTTCAGCTGATCCATTTATCCATTTCTGTGTCCCTTAGACAAATATTCTGAGAACCCACAAGTTCACGCACACCGATCAGAAGGATTTTAAGTGTGAAATATGTGAGACTGCGTTTAGGACCAAGGGTTCGTTGATCCGACACAAGCGTCGACACACAGGTAAATATATAGGTCATTATATTGGACTATACTAGGTAGTGAAAGTTATATAGCGTCTGTTTAAAGAGTCCATATTATGCCCTTTTTCAAAGTCTTGATTATTTTTTTTTGGTCTACTAGAATAGGTTTTTATGCTTGAATTTTGAAGCATCTCTCTTCCCAGTCTGTCAGTAACGCTCCGTTTAGTTCCTGTCTCTATGAAGCTCCTCCTTGTGAAAAGCACAATGCGCTCTGATTGGTCGGATGGATCAGTGTGTTGTGATTGTTGTAACCACTTTGAGCGTGTTTGGGAAATGTCATGCCCCTTATCATAACCGCGAGTTTCAACACTACTAACTAACTCAACCAGGCACCGCCCTGTTAATTTGCATATGCTTTGGGCAGGAATTATTTAAAATGAGGGACACTGTGATGGAAGAAAACTCAAGACTACAATAGAGGCATTTCAGGGAGTTCAGAAACGGTGCGCACTGATATAGAGAATATGACTTTGGATTAACTTTGTACTTCTTTTTCATGCTCAAACAGTGACATTTCACACTAAAGAGAGTTGAAAGTGTAAAGTATAATAGGTTTCCTTTAAGTTTTCAAGGTTGTCTTTTGAGGAATCAAATCATGATGTAATTTCCTTCTGTAGATGAGCGTCCGTACCGCTGCAATCAGTGTGGACTTGCGTTCAGAGAGTCCGGCGCTCTTACCAGACATCTGAAGTCTCTCACGCCTTGCACTGAGAAGATTCGCTACAGTCAGTGTAAAGAGATACTTGTCAGCAAGGATGGAGTTCAGAAAGGTAATTCACTTCTCACAATGGCCTTTCATAGTGACCTTTTCAGTGATAAAAGGGTGTTGTTTGAAAATATCCTAGATGCTAGTGATGCTACCGAAACTAGTGTCGCAGAGCGGGGGTGTTACGGATACGTGGTGTAAAATTTTTAGTAATCAAAAATCATGTCTAATTAATTGAAATCATGAAACTTTTATTATAAACTAGATGGTAAAGTTCGTAGACAAACTTTAAGTTGGCTTGAAAAAGCCTAGCCAGAAATTTTGAACAAGTTTTAAACTGTACTAGCATGGTTTAACATGGTTTACCATGTTGCTAACATGATTTAGCATGTTTTAACATGACCATGGATGGTTGAATGGATAGATCATCAAGATTAGTAGAAATAAAGATTAGAGATAGATATAAATAAAGAAATAAAAAGAAAGAACGATTAGAAGAAACAAAGAAAGGAAGATTAGTTAGAAAGAGAATAGTTAGAAAGAAAGAAAGATTAGTAAGAATAAAGATTAGTAAGAATAAAAGAAAGATTATCGAGAAAGAAAGAAAAAGTTTAATTCGAAAGAAAGAAATAGTAGCTAGAAAGAAAGAAAAAGAAAGAAAGATTAGTTAGAAAGAATGAAAAAGATTAGTTAGGAAGAAAGAATGAAAAAGATTAGTTAGAATGAAAAAGATTAGTTAGAAAGAAAGAATGAAAAAGATAGTTAGAAAGAAAGAATGAAAAAGATAGTTAGAAAGAAAGAATGAAAAAGATAGTTAGAAAGAAAGAATGAAAAAGATAGATAGATAGATAGATAGAAGGAATGAATAGTTAGAAAGAAAGAAAGAAAGATTAGTTAAAAAGAAAGATTTATAAGAAAGAAAGAAAGAAAGAAAGACAAGTTAGAAGGAAAGAAAGAATAGTAAGAAAGAAAGAAAGAAAGAAAGATTAGATAGAAAGAAAGATTTGTTAGAAAAAAGATTAGTTTGAAAGAAAGAATAAAGAAAGAGATTTGTTAGAGATTAGTTAGAAAGAAAGAAAGAAAGAAAAAAATAGGTAGAAAGAAAAAAGAAAGATTAGGTGGAAAGAAAGAAAAAAATAGAGAAAAGAGAAAGAAAGAAAGAAAGAATGAAAGAAATGAAAAAGATTAGTTAGAAAGAAAGATTAGTTAGAAAGAAAGAAAAATTAGTTAGAATGAAAGAAAAAAGAAAGATAAGGTAGAAAGAAAGATTAGGTAGAAAGAAAGAAAGAAAGATTAGCTAGAATGAAAGAAAGAAAGAAAAATTGTTAAAAAGAAAGAAAGATTAGTTCGAGAGAAAGATTAGCTAGAAAGAAAAAAGAAAAAAATAGGTAGAAAGAAAGAAGAAAAAAAATATTAGGAAGAAAGAAAGAAAGATGGATTAGGTAGAAAGAAAAAATAAAGAAAGATTAGTTAGAGAGAAAGATTAGAAAGAAAAAAGAAAAAAATAGGTAGAAAGAAAGAAAAAAAGATTAGGAAGAAAGCGAAAGAAAGATGGATTAGGTAGAAAGAAAAATTAAAGAAAGATTAGTTAGAAAGAAAGATTAGTTAGAAAGAAAGAAAGAAAAAAATAAAAAATAGGTAGAAAGAAAGAAAGATGGATTAGGTTGAAAGAAAGAAAAAAGAAAGATTAGTTAGAAAGAAAGAAAAAAGAAAGAAAGATTAGTTAGAAAGAAAGAAAAAAGAAAGAAAGATTAGTTAGAAAGAAAACAGAAAAAATAGGTAGAAAGAAAAATGAAAGATTAGAAAGAAAGAAAGAAAGAAGGATTAGTTAGAAAGATTAGTTAGAAAAAAAAGATTAGAAAGAAAAAAGAAAGATTAGGTAAAAAGAAAGATTAGGTAGAAAGAAAGAAAGACAAGTTAGAAGGAAAGAAAGAAAGATTAGTTAGAAAGAAAGAAAGATTAGTTAGAAAGAAAGATTAGTTAGAAAGAAAAAATAGGTAGAAAGAAAGAAAAAAGAAAGAAAGAAAGAAAGAAGCATTAGTTAGAAAGAAAGATTAGTTAGAAAAAAAAGATTAGAAAGAAAAAAAGAAAAAATTGGTAAAAAGAAAGATTAGGTAAAAAGAAAGAAAGAAAGACAAGTTAGAAGGAAAGAAAGAAAGATAGAAAGACAAGTTGGAAGGAAAGAAAGAAAGACAAGTTAGAAGGAAAGAAAGAAAGATTAGTAAGAAAGAAAGATTAGTTAGAAAGAAAGAAAAGTTAGAAGGAAAGAAAGAAAGACAAGTTAGAAGGAAAGAAAGAAAGATTAGTAAGAAAGAAAGATTAGTAAGAAAGAAAGAAAGAAAGAAAGAAAGAAAAGTTAGAAAGACAAATTAGTAAGAAAGAAAGATTAGTTAGAAAGAAAGAAAGAAAGAAAAGTTAGAAGGAAAGAAAGACAAGTTAGAAGGAAAGAAAGAAAGATTAGTTCGAAAGAAAGAAAGAAAGAAAGAAAAGTTAGAAGGAAAGAAAGAAAGATTAGTAAGAAAGAAAGATTAGTTAGAAAGAAAGAAAGAAAGACAAGTTAGAAGGAAAGAAAGAAAGACAAGTTAGAAGGAAAGAAAGAAAGATTAGTTCGAAAGAAAGAAAGAAAGAAAAGTTAGAAGGAAAGAAAGAAAGATTAGTAAGAAAGAAAGATTAGTTAGAAAGAAAGAAAATTTAAAAGGAAAGAAAGAAAGACAAGTTAGAAGGAAAGAAAGAAAGATTAGTAAGAAAGAAAGAAAGAAAGAGAAAGAAAGATGATTTATTGGCGTGAACTTTCGTACAGAATGACAAACAGGAGTGCAACATTCAGGGATTGAAATTAACACCCGCCAAAACTTTCTCTTTCTTTCTTTCTTTCTTTCTTTCTTTCTTTCTTTCTAATCTTTCTTTTTTCTTTCTTTCAACCTATTTTTTTCTTTTTTCTTTCTAACTAATCTTTCTTTCTTTGGGACAACCCCCCAAAACAATGGTAGGGGAAACACTGTGATTTGTTCGTGTCACAATTAGTCAGTGTTTTGTTTTTAATGTGACAACTGTTGTACAAGGGAGGTTGTCTGATTCTGCCACTGTTGGGTGTTGTTCTAGAAGTTCAGCCGTCACATCCTGAGGCTGAGAAGGAGCAAATTCCTGTTTTGAGAGTGGTGGAAGCTGGCCAGGAGATCATCCAGATCGAGGTGGTAGGACAAGTACAACAGGTCTGAGACTAACAAACAGAATATATTATGCAAAAACAGCATGTTGAATTGCACTAATTGAAACAAAAACATTTTGCATGAACGTTATTGCATATTGGGGGGCTGCAATTTTACGTTTTTATATTTAAAGGTTGTATCAGTGATTTCAGGCCCAAAAATAAATGATCACATTCACCTAATCTTTCCTAACGATCCGCTAGCTGCCCGCCCCATAAGCATGCCGTCCAAAAACCACGTCTCTGTAGGCAGCCTAGGCTCTGAAATCTGCACACAAAAACAAATGGGACAACCACCACTCAAAACCAAAATAAACAGTGTTTCAACCAATCACCGACAGGGGCGGGTGTTGTGAGGTTTTGAGCTCGTTCACGGCTGGATGCGAAGTCGTAGCAACACCCGCCCCTGTCGGTGATCATTTATTTTTGGGCCTGAAATCACTGATGCAACCTTTAAGCATATGACAAGGGTCCACGTTAAATTATACTTGGTTGTCTGTTTGTTTGGTTGGATTTCCCCTTGCCATTTTTAAACCTATATTGATCATTTTAATGTTTCATATGATGAAAATTTTTATTTATTTTTATTTAAATGTTTAAAATGTATATATTTTTTTACATTGATTATTAAATATTTATTTTAATAATATTTATAATTATAATATTTTTACATTTCATTATCCATTGTTTCTTTACATGGAAAATTTACTTTAAAAGCTGAACATTACATTTACAGAATTTTTAATCTAGGTTCATGTTAATTTCTACTTACGCAATACGCATGTTTAACATTTTTAATTATTGTATTATGAACAAATATAAATCATCAAAGAGCAATAGTATATTTATAAATTAGCATTTATATTGAGATCTTTTTTTTTTATTAGTTGATGCCTAAATCATTAATTAATGTTAACAGTATTTAATGCATATTAACAAAGTGAACCTTATTGTAAAGTGTTACATCATTAAAATGGATATTATTACAATGATTCGTTTTTTTTATTAAAACCCAAAATACTTTTATTTACCTAATAGGTTTAACAAAGAAAAAACATAGTTTTCAAATAAGGAACTCGCAAAAAAATTAAGATGTTTGCTTTTATCCTAAAAAAAAATTTTTTAAAGGGTGGATCACTAAGAAATTAGTCATTTTATTCAGCAAGGTCACATTAAATTGATCAAAAGTGACAGTATAGACATTTTTAATGTTACAAAAAATTGCTCTCAAATAATTGCTGTTCAGAACTTTCTGTTCATCAAAGAATCATGGGATGCATTTCTAAAGAATCATGTGACACTGATTAATGATGCTGAAAATTCAGCTTTGATATCACAGGAATAAATTGCAATTTAAAACAGATTAACATAGAAAACAGTTATTTTAAATTGTAATAATATCCCACAATATTACTGTTTTTACTGTATTTTTAATCAAATGAATGCAACCCTGGTGAGCACAAACCTGGTTTTTCAAAAACATTAAAAACTCTTATTGACCCCAAACTTTTGAATGGTAGTGTATATTCAGAGGTAGTTGCTTTTTAAGGCTGTCCTCTGCTCTGTCCGTAACAGGTGGTGTCTCAGCCTCAATCTGCGACTGCGGTTGAAGCCGACAATCTAATCTGCCAGGCCATCATCAACTCTGGCATCGCGCTGGAGACCGAAGCCACAGAGGCAGCCGAGCAGGCAGAGGCCCGGTCACCTAAAGCCGTCCTGCAGTCTCCTGAGGCCGAGACCAGACTCACTGACATCCAGGTGACAGAAGAGTGTGTGGAGACCGTGTCCGAAGAGACGCAGGTGAGTTTATAAGGTCGTGGTGGCACGTTTTATTACAGTAAAATTGCAGAACAACACAATTGAGACCACAAACTCTTTTTATCCATGGTAGGATTCATCTGTGAAGGAAGGAGAACCTGTTGAGTCAAAATTATACAAATGTCCTCACTGTGAGCGCATGTTCAAGACATTGGCCTACCTGAGGGTCCATGTCAAAGGGCATGTTGGTAGGCCCCATTTAAAAGCAATTTATTCATTTCCCACAAGCCTACTTATTATATGTTAAATGTATTAATTATGTAATTATGAGTTACGCTTTATATTAGTTTTCTTTAACTACCATGTACTTGTATTACTTATTGTGTTCATTTTATTTTGTCTTACACTTTTGCTGCCATTGAGTTGGTATATGGGTACGGTCAGGGACAGGTTTGGTGGTATGCTTAGGTTTAAGGGTGGGTTAAGTAGTAAGGGAAGGGTCAACATTGTAATTATATATTACAGAAGTAATTACATGCAGATTTTTAATAAATACAAGTACAATGTGAATACATGTAACTACACAAAACGTACATTGTATCAAATTATTAATCTAAGCAGTACATAGTAGTTAAAGACACTTAATATAAAGTGGGACCTAATTATGAAAACTTTTTCAAAGTTGTATTTTTTTCCCCCCTCCACAGGTTATAAGCCGTTTAAGTGCTTAACATGTCAGAAGGAGTTCCTGACAGGCTACGTGCTGAAGAAACATATGGAGACGCACGTCAGCGAGCGGCGGTACAAATGCGGAGAGTGCGGCAAACAGTTTAAAGCCATCGGACACGTGCGGGAACACATGAGAGCTCATTCGGACGATAGGCCGTACCATTGCAGCTTCTGTGACAAGAGTTACAAGACCAAGGTGAGACACCACAGAAGAACAACATGCAAAAACAGTTCATGGAGAGACAGTAGATATGTTTCCATCCAGAGTTATTAGAATATTAGAATGTCGCATAAAAAAATTGCGATTAAAGCAGCGTTTCCATCACGTGTTCAAGAGAACAAAATTCTCACTTCCTGGGAAAATTGGCACAAAATATCTGTATTGTTGCCATCAGGGAAGAAACTGTGGCTCTTTTTTAAGTGCATCATAAAATGATGAAACTTTAGTACACAATAAACGCTGACATGTTACTTTGTGTTCGAATGCTGGTGTTTGAGACACTTCTGGAAGGGAATTAAGCCAAATAATTCTGATGACAGACTTTGGCTGAGACATTTCAGACTGATCGAATGATCGGTGCTGTGCAATGAAATTAGTCGCTGGTAAGTCCAGTTATCCAATCACATCCACTGTTGAGGCAAAGTCACGTGAGTTTTCTGTTGTGCATATATAGGAATTTATTCTGTAAATGTGTTTCTATCATAGTTTATGTTAATGTCTTATCGGATAAAAAAAAATCTGCCTCAATCTTGGAATTTCCATCCAGTGTTTTTTATGCTATATCCCAAAATGCACATAAAAATAGCTGGATGGAAACATAGCTAGTGTCATCTGTAAAGTCATTATGAAAATTTAAATTGATCATTCATGCAGTATTGCAGTATTTATTATGAATGATTTACTGGCGCGGTGGCGGGACAACCTGTCACTCACATGATATCACTGAAATGGCAAAAAAAACAACCATCCAATAAATTCCTGATGGACAAAATTAAGTTCCGCCCTACATTTTTGCTTGTTCAAGAAGCTGTTTCGCTCAGATATACGTCACAATAGGGAGGAAAAGACTATCACAACTTCCTTTTCATGCTGACTCATATCCGTTGTGTTCCAGAATGCTCTGCAGGTCCACCATCGCACTCATGCAGACGACAAGCCTTACGTGTGTACGCACTGCTCCCGTGGCTTCCGGGAAAAAAGCGCTTTAGTACGTCACATCCGACATCATACGGGAGAAAAACCCTTCAAGTGCTCGAAATGTGGGCGGGGCTTTGCTGAGCATGGAACGCTGAACCGCCACCTGCGAGCTAAAGGTTTGTAGATATGTAGAATTGTTATTAATTAACCATTCAAATGAATTAAAGGGGTCATGACATGGTTTTTTGTTTTGTTTTATTATGTTCCCTTAGTTGCAATTATAGTATTACTATAGTTTTTTTTACAAAAAACTTTAAAAATTTAGTTATTTATGACCTTTTCCCACCCTGTTTCTCCCCCTCTGATTCAAACAGTCTGTTTTGGGGGCGTTTCCCCTTTAATACTTCAGTGTTAACACCCACTGTTATGATTGGCTAACGTCAGTGCTGCTTATGCATAAATTATTAACGTTAATCATTTTGTATCACATGTAGACTACACAATGCTCCACAACGTGAAACTTCGGTCTTCCAATCTTTTACCATTGTGTCAATTCTCAATTGATTTTGATTCATATGCGCGAGGGAGGGAGGGAGGGAGAGAGAGAGGGAGGGAGGGAGAGAGAGAGAGAGAGAGAGAGAGAGAGAGAGAGAGAGAGAGAGAGAGAGAGAGAGAGAGAGAGAGAAAATCAGCAGTAGGGGGCGTGTCCACTCATGATGGGGGAGGAGAGAGAGTGAGCAAATCAGCAGTAGGGGGCGTGTTCACTCATGATGGAAGAGGAGAGAGAGTGAGCCAGTCAGCAGTAGGGGGCGTGTCCACTCATGATGGAAGAGGAGAGTGAGTGAGCCAGTCAGCAGTAGGAGGCGTGTCCACTCATGATGGAAGAGGAGAGTGAGTGAGCCAGTCAGCAGTAGGGGGCGTGTCCACTCATGATGGAAGAGGAGAGAGAGTGAGCAAATCAGCAGTAGGGGGCGTGTCCACTCATGATGAGGGAGGAGAGAGAGTGAGCCAGTCAGCAGTAGGGGGCGTGTCCACTCATGATGGAGGAGGAGAGTGAGTGAGCAAATCAGCAGTAGGAGGCGTGTCCACTCATGATGGAAGAGGAGAGAGAGTGAGCCAGTCAGCAGTAGGGGGCGTGTTCACTCATGATGGGGGAGGAGAGAGAGTGAGCCAGTCAGCAGTAGGGGGCGGGTCCACTCATGATGGGGGAGGAGTGAGAGTGAGCCAATCAGCAGTAGGGGGCGTGTTCACTCATGATGGGGGAGGAGAGAGAGTGAGCCAGTCAGCAGTAGGGGGCGGGTCCACTCATGATGGGGGAGGAGTGAGAGTGAGCAAATCAGCAGTAGGGGGCGTGTCCACTCATGATGGGGGAGGAGAGAGAGTGAGCAAATCAGCAGTAGGGGGCGTGTTCACTCATGATGGAAGAGGAGAGAGAGTGAGCCAGTCAGCAGTAGGGGGCGTGTCCACTCATGATGGAAGAGGAGAGTGAGTGAGCCAGTCAGCAGTAGGAGGTGTGTCCACTCATGATGGAAGAGGAGAGAGAGTGAGCAAATCAGCAGTAGGGGGCGTGTCCACTCATGATGAGGGAGGAGAGAGAGTGAGCCAGTCAGCAGTAGGGGGCGTGTCCACTCATGATGGAGGAGGAGAGTGAGTGAGCAAATCAGCAGTAGGAGGCGTGTCCACTCATGATGGAAGAGGAGAGAGAGTGAGCCAGTCAGCAGTAGGGGGCGTGTTCACTCATGATGGGGGAGGAGAGAGAGTGAGCCAGTCAGCAGTAGGGGGCGGGTCCACTCATGATGGGGGAGGAGTGAGAGTGAGCCAATCAGCAGTAGGGGGCGTGTTCACTCATGATGGGGGAGGAGAGAGAGTGAGCCAGTCAGCAGTAGGGGGCGTGTCCACTCATGATGAGGGAGGAGAGTGAGCCAATCAGCAGTAGGGGGCGTGTCCACTCATGATGAGGGAGGAGAGAGAGTGAGCCAATCAGCAGTAGGAGGCGTGTCCACTCATGATGGAAGAGGAGAGAGAGTGAGCCAGTCAGCAGTAGGAGGTGTGTCCACTCATGATGGGGGAGAAGAGAGAGTGAGCCAGTCAGCAGTAGGGGGCGGGTCCACTCATGATGGAGGAGGAGAGAGAGTGAGCAAATCAGCAGTAGGGGGCGTGTCCACTCATGATGGGGGAGGAGAGAGAGTGAGCCAGTCAGCAGTAGGGGGCGTGTTCACTCATGATGGGGGAGGAGAGAGAGTGAGCCAGTCAGCAGTAGGGGTCGTGTCCACTCATGATGGGGGAGGAGAGAGAGTGAGCCAATCAGCAGTAGGGGGCGTGTCCACTCATGATGGGGGAGGAGAGAGAGTGAGCCAGTCAGCAGTAGGGGGCGTGTTCACTCATGATGGGGGAGGAGAGAGAGTGAGCCAGTCAGCAGTAGGGGTCGTGTCCACTCATGATGGGGGAGGAGAGAGAGTGAGCCAATCAGCAGTAGGGGGCGTGTCCACTCATGATGGGGGAGGAGTGAGAGTGAGCCAATCAGCAGTAGGGGGCGTGTCCACTCATGATGGAAGAGGAGAGAGAGTGAGCCAATCAGCAGTAGGAGGTGTGTCCACTCATGATGGGGGAGAAGAGAGAGTGAGGCAATCAGCAGTAGGGGGCGTGTCCACTCATGATGGGGGAGAAGAGAGAGTGAGGCAATCAGCAGTAGGGGGCGGGTCCACTCATGATGGGGGAGGAGAGAGAGTGAGCCAGTCAGCAGTAGGGGGCGGGTCCACTCATGATGGAAGAGGAGAGAGAGTGAGCCAGTCAGCAGTAGGGGGCGTGTCCACTCAGGATGGGGGAGGAGAGAGAGTGAGCCAGTCAGCAGTAGGGGGCCTGTTCACTCATGATGGGGGAGGAGAGAGAGTGAGCCAATCAGCAGTAGGGGGCGTGTCCACTCATGATGGAAGAGGAGAGAGAGTGAGCCAATCAGCAGTAGGGGGCGTGTCCACTCATGATGGGGGAGGAGAGTGAGCAAATCAGCAGTAGGGGGCGGGTCCATGCTGCATTTGTAATGTTATCTCTAGTAACAGGACAGTTTTGAGTGTCATTGTTTGTCTAGAGCTGCTGTGCTGCTGGCGACAAACAATCAACTCTTGCTTGTATATACTCTTGTGTACTGTGTTAATTCTTTCTTTTCATTCGTTCACCATCTTTGCTTTTTTTTTCATGGAGCATTATTTTCGCTACAGCTATGATAAAGAGACATCCACTCTTGCATTGTGTGTTTGAGCATTTTTAGGATGGAGCAATGAACGGAGGGCTGTGTTTGTTTGGGTTGATTTCAAATATCAACAGTTTTTCTCAGAAATCGTTTACTGCGCCTTTAAGACTGATGAAAAAAAGCTTTTTTCTCTAAAACATGAGGACAATTGAGAGACTAATTTAAGCTATTTATAGACATCATTAAGACCCATTCACACCAAGGATAATAATAATAATTATGGCTGATTAATGATTAAAACATTGACAGCCAATCAGAGCCCATCCTGCTCTAAAGAGCACTTTAAAGCACTAGATGACAAAACTGTAGTGTGTGCTTATAATAGATAGTGTTGTCATTCTTGGTGTGAAAGGCCCTTTACAGTTGTCATTGGTAATGACCAGGGCCACACGGAATCTGCGCGCGCAGATTTCCGCAGATTGTAGTGCCTGTCATTGACAAGTACGACCTGCGTGTGTATGATATATTTTGTAGTATTTGCTACTGCAATGCCGGCGCATAGCTAAAAATAACAGATCTGTCTATTCACTGCCGATCATAATATCAAATTGCTTGATTGTTCAGCGAGTCTCTGTAAATGAGTGCCACAGGTTCATATACTACACATCACATACCGTACTCAAGTACACGTTCATCTTCAGCATTTCATCGTCAGATAGCCTACACTCAGAAACCGGTCAAAATAAAAGTTCGATTTAACGTGAAGAAATTATCACAGAAATATATTACTATTGTACAATAGAATCGAACATACTTCTCAAAATATTAACACATTGTGGAGTACTTTCATACATAACATATATAAACAATAATATAGCTTATTGTGTGTGTGTGTGTGTGTATATATAGCTATATAAAACCATTAAGTTTAATCCAAAAGTTTAGCACAGAAATCATAAAGTCCGCAGATTCCGTGTGGCCCTGGTAATGACTATGTTTGTGTGTGTTTGTGGTCAGGAGGCTGTTTCGCTACGCAACAGAAGGACTCTGAACATGCAGGGAGCTCTGATGAGCAGGAGGTGACGGCTGAGAACGTCTCCACCACTATCGTATCAGACGACCCTCATGCTGTGCTGGTGGAGTTCTCCTCAGTAGTGGCCGACACTCAGGAATATATCATAGAGGTAAACGTGTCACTTGTGTTACTGTATGCTTGCTATGTGACATCTAATGTGTTTAAGAATTTGATGAAAATCCAACCAATTTGATGTCTTTTGTTATAATTTGAATTGGTTTTCTTATATTTTCGTGTCATTACATATATACCGGCAATAAATATGATTTTCACCATTATGTACACAACAAAAGTTTGGAATCTGTAAGATTTTTTTAATGTTTTTGGAAGAAGTCTCTTTTGCTCACTAAGACTACATTTATTTGATAAAAAATACAGTAGAAACAGTAATAATGTGAAATATTATTATGTTAGGGGGGTAAACGTTGTAAGACCCAGGACCAGATATGATGAAAGAAGGCCAGGAGTCGTGAGGTTCAAAATTTACTGAAGAATAGTTTGCAGTTTCATTGGTAGAGTGAGCGTCAAAGTCTCACGAGGAGGTCGAAAGCCACCAACTCTACCTTACACAAAATCTTACACCAATTATACCATTTTGCAAGGGCATGCATTACATCATTGTTACCTCTGATTGGCTAAGAGAACATAAAGTCTAAACACGTTTACACATATGGATAGATATGGGGGCATGTCGTCATTAGTCAAGATAGTTGTCATCTGATTCCTGGATTTAGGTCTGTGGTGACCTCCCAGGTTGGAGAAAGGCATCTGTGGGTCTATATGTTGTATATCACGATGTCCAGAACCTACATAGAATGTCAAACGCACTAACGAATAACAGTTCTCATCAAGGCTGAAGAGAGCTTGAGTTCATTATTATCAGTACAGTCAACCAAAACAGGCTGATAAAACATTCACTCCTCAGGAAGAGATGCAGATATATACATTGTATATATATAATATACACCTTGGCTTGCTCCCTAGAGAAATATGCAGGAGAAGTTACATTTCTGCAAATCAGGTAGAATTATGTATGGCTTGACCCTAAGACTAGTCAGCGAGGAGCAATATATGTCTAGAACATATGCAGGGTTTCCTCCCAATGAGTCCCAGGAGATATGTTATCACAAACCGTGCTAGCCGTGTGCATGGCCCCGAGAGAGACATTGGAATGCACCTAAAAGAAACTGCTTAAACACTTACAGCAACCATATGATTAAAAGTATGTTTTAATGACTCAAACAGTATAGGAATGATTATGTGACAATGCATATACTTGATTAGTCATTTTTATATGAATAATGTAATCACTCAAAAGGATATATAGAAATACACTCACCTAAAGGATTATTAGGAACACCTGTTCAATTTCTCATTAATGCAATTATCTAATCAACCAATCACATGGCAGTTGCTTCAATGCATTTAGGGGTGTGGTCCTGGTCAAGACAATCTCCTGAACACCAAACTGAATGTCAGAATGGGAAAGAAAGGTGATTTAAGCAATTTTGAGCGTGGCATGGTTGTTGGTGCCAGACGGGCCGGTCTGAGTATTTCACAATCTGCTCAGTTACTGGGATTTTCACGCACAACCATTTCTAGGGTTTACAAAGAATGGTGTGAAAAGGGAAAAACATCCAGTATGCGCCAGTCCTGTGGGCGAAAATGCCTTGTTGATGCTAGGGGTCAGAGGAGAATGGGCCGACTGATTCAAGCTGATAGAAGAGCAACTTTGACCTGAAATAACCACTTGCACTTGTGCAAAGCATTTGTGAAGCCACAACACGCACAAACTTGAGGCGGATGGGCTACAACAGCAGAAGACCCCACCGGGTACCACTCATCTCCACTACAAATAGGAAAAAGAGGCTACAATTTGCAAGAGCTCATCAAATTTGGACAGTTGAAGACTGGAAAAATGTTGCCTGGTCTGATGAGTCTCGATTTCTGTTGAGATATTCAGATAGTAGAGTCAGAATTTGGCGTAAACAGAATGAGAACATGGATCCATCATGCCTTGTTACCACTGTGCAGGCTGCTGGTGGTGGTGTAATGGTGTGGGGGATGTTTTCTTAGCACACTTTAGGCCCCTTAGTGCTAATTGGGTATCGTTTAAATGCCCCGGCCTACCTGAGCATTGTTTCTGACCATGTCCATCCTTTATGGCCACCATGTACCCATCCTCTGATGGCTACTTCCAGCAGGATAATGCACCATGTCACAAAGCTCAAATAATTTCAAATTGGTTTCTTGAACATGACAATGAGTTCACTGTACTAAAATGGGCCCCACAGTCACCAGATCTTAACCCAATAGAGCATCTTTGGGATGTGGTGGAACAGGAGCTTCGTGCCCTGGATGTGCATCCCACAAATCTCCATCAACTGCAAGATGCTATCCTATCAATATGGGCCCTTGTTGAATCAATGCCACGTAGAATTAAGGCAGTTCTGAAGGTGAAAGGGGGTCAAACACAGTATTAGTATGGTGTTCCTAATAATCCTTTAGGTGAGTGTATATTGAAGAGACAAGGGATTTTGACCCCAACCCTTCAATTACAATTTAAAACGACTGTTTTCTATGTAAATATGTTTTAAAATATAATTTATTTCTGTGATGGTAACGCTGAATTTTCTGCATCATTACTCCAGTCTTCAGTGTCACATGATCCTTTAGAAATCATTCTAATATGATAATTTGATCCTCAAGAAAAATGTATTATTTATTATTAATTTATTATCAATGTTGAAAACAGTTGTGCTGCTTCATATTAGTATTTTTTGATGAGTAGAGTTCAAAAGAACAGCATTTATTTTTGTCACATTACTGTCACCTTTGATACATTTTCAGTTTAATGCGTCCTTTACTGAATAAAACTATAAAACATATATTTTTAATCATACTGGCCTCAAACCTTCGAACGGTAGTATACCGGTGTGTTTAATATTATTTTTATAATCAATAAAATCGATGGGCAGATATTGATCTAAAAACGTATCCATTGAGACATTAGTTTTTGCAATATAATCTCTATAATGTTGTTAACAATATAGATTTTGTCTCATGTTTCTGCAGACACCAGGTGAGGAAGCAGCTCAAGGGGAGGAACTGACAATAATTCAAGACAGTCAGCAGCAGGTCATTTTTCACTTTTGTCAATATCAACTTAAAGCAAATATTAGCAAGGTAAAAAAAAAAGGACTTCATGAACCAATTAGAGTTGTCTCTGACTTCAGATGGACAGACACATCATGAAGGTGGTGCAGCAAATCGTGAGCCAATCACACGGAGGCCACCAGATCATCGTGCGTAACGTGGCCGCCGACGAAACGCCCGGCATCTCGGACTGCGGAGACACCATCACAATCGCCACACCAGAGAGTTTGACCGAACAGGTGGCAATGACACTTGCAAATGCCATTAGCGATGGCACCATCCTTACCGCGACAACAGAGGGCGCCGTCGAGACGCCCCACACCACAGTTACAATGGTAACAGCCGAGAACATTGAGCCAATCGAGCAAGAGGAGCAGTATGTCATTGCTTCACCTGACGAAGTGGAAATACAGACTGTGGTAGTGGTCTAAGACGCAGTTTTCGTTAATATCTTTTAACAGCGGTGGTGTTGCATTTACCTTCTCCGTGAGACTTTATTCCACATGTTTTGCACTGCATGTGGAAGGCCTGATGGATTCAAAAACGTTGTGTTTGGGTTTTAAACGGATCACTTTCGAGCTGCAGGTTCTACTAATGAACCGTGGGATTTTCAATGGACTGTTAAACCACGTTTCTGTTCTATTCATTTGATAACAGATATGACACCCCAAGATTTATTGTACAGCTTTCATGGCAGTGATGATGACGCCATACCAACATTTCTCTCCTGCTGAATGGCATATAATCATGTATGACTATCATCTACTCATCATGAATGTGTAACATACAGTAACATGTTTCCACCAATACAACAACTGGCAGAGAGTGAAAGTACAAAATATGAAATATATTTTTATGCACCTCTGTATTTTTTCAGTCATTGATCAGTTCTCATTTTTGCATTAAGTAATGCACAATTGGCACAGTCGTCTCCTAAAAAAAAGCATGTTTTAATGTCAGCATCTCTGGCAATATTTCATCCCCCAGTTGATTAAAAGCATTATAAAATGCCTATGGGAGTGGGACAAGGCTTTCTAGAGTGAAAATAGGAATTTTCAATAAAGTTTCGGTTTTCTGACTTAATACCTGCACACGGAGACAGTGCCTTTCTGCTTTTTTCAAAGTTCATAATCCAGACAGGAGTTGAAAAATTGGATATGATTTTGGCCAGTCAAGGTTAGTAAGCTTTTTTTTTTTAATCACACTGGTAATGTTAACATGTATAATTCACTGTTTAATAAGTTGTATAATAAGTAGCTGAAGGTATATTTGAATATTTATGCTCATAATAAGTGCATTACTGTAATTTTTGCTTATTTAAACAAACTGATGGACTATTTGGACAGTAGGTATTATGTCCATTAGGGCCGTTGGGGAAAAATGTATTCACCTATTTTTTTATGATTTTAAAATCGATTTTTAAAAAATATATTCCAATCAATATTAATTCATATCAAACTGCTTTATTTTAGTCCTTGCTTTTAGCCAAGTCGGAGGACGTCGGTTACCTCCTTTAATTCAGCAGAGGGAAGGGCTCAAGAATAAGCAAAGCTCAATGGCAGCTGTCGCAAAGTGTGTCATTTTTCAATGTCCAAAATACTTTCTTCTTTTCCTGGTCAGATGCAGAGATAACTGTGAGTAAAGACTGGCTCTGTGATGCTTACGAAACATCGCTTTATTTGTCTGACCAGCTGGACACCACAACATTGGCAATGACGTGAGTTTGGGATGGGACTATCTGTTTGACCAGCGGAAGACGTTCACTGATGCTTGTGGAAGAGAAATGACGCAATTCGGCTATAAACATACATCTATCCAGTCCTAATACCCAATATTGTGAACTACATTTTTACAACTTAGTAGGCTACACCAGCATTCAAAAGTTTGGGTCGGTATTTTTATATGTTTTTTTTTGACAGTTTGACAGTTGAACTTGTGACTGACAGATTGATCGATACACTGCATGTTTCAGTCTACAAGCCAGCATGGTTTCTGTCGTCTTGGGATTTGGCAAGGCAAGTACAGTATGAGGTTGGTGTATTTTTCACGTCCACTCTGTTCTCTCATTAAGCGATAGATAGATAGATAGATGTAGCAGTAGACGCTTCATTCTGGCAGATCGGGTGCATGATGAAGCTTTGCTCACCTTGACTCTACTTGTCCTCCTTCTCATCAGCTCATCATTGCACATGCGCAGAGCTTTGCCCCTCCAGGCCTTCACATATGCCCATATATAATGACATCTGTCTTTTATTTCCAGCTATAATTGAATCCCTGACCTGACTTGCTACTGATCCGTTGAAAAGCCCTCTGGTTTGGCATGTTTCAGAGTGATATTAAATAGGGTTATCAAGGGTCATCTTTTAACACACATCATATTACTGTTATCTCTCCATTATACCCAGCAAGTATTCCTTTTGTTAAATGATCTCACTGGACGTTTAGGTCAGATTTCAACCCACAATCAAGACACAAATAAGATTGAATTTTATGTCTATAAAAAAGGACCGTTAATATTTTTGTTTTAAATTAAGCACAATATCTTGTACATTCTCCTTATTGTAATACGATATTTTCATTTTATTTTTATTTTACTTGTTTTATTTAATTTTAGTTTTTGGTTATTTTTGTTTACATTTAGATTTTTTTGTTTTTTTTGTTTTGATTTAATTAACTTGTTTTTGTCTTGTTTACATTTTATAGATTTCTTTTTCTTTTAGTTTTATATATAATTTTTGTTTTGTTTAAAATTTATATATTTGGTTGTTTTTAGTTTACTTGACTTGTTTTGTTTTATTTATGTATTCTTTTGTTTAAATTTTGTAGATTTATTTATTTTTGTTTTATATAGTTGTTTAAATTTTATATATTTAGTATATATTTAGATTTTACTTGAGTTTTGTTAATTTTAGTTTAGTTTTATACATTTTAGTTTTGTTTACATAGATTTTTTCTAAACTATTTTTATTTAAAATTTATATAGGAATTTTACTTGGCTTTTGTTTATTTTAGTTTTGTGTTATTTTTCTGTTTAAATTGTATTTTTGTTATTCAGTTTTATATATTTTTATTTATTTAAAATGTATATATACATATATATATATTTTAATAAATGTTTTTGTTTTGCATAAATGTTGTGTGTGTGTGTATATATATATATATATATATATATATATATATATATATATATATATTATACTTTTTTTGTTTTGCATAAATGTGTGTGTGTATGTGATATACTGGTCAAAAGTTTTAGATCAGTAAGATTTTTTATGTTTTTAAAAGAAGTCTCTTCTGCTCACCAAGGCTGCAATTATTTGATAAAAAATACAAAAAAAAACTGTAATATTGTGAAATATTATTACAATTTAAAACAGCGGTTTTCTATGTGAATATATAGTGAAGTGTAATTTATTCCTGTGATCAAAGCTGAATTTTCAACATCATTACTGTTGCTGATTACACATCAGTTTTCAGTGTCACATGATCCTTCAGAAATCATTCTAATATGCTGATTTTATGCTCAAAAGACATAAATTATTATTTTCAATGTTGAAAACAGTCGTGTACCATTTTTTCCCCCAAAATTCTATGATGAATAGAAAGTTCAAAAGCATTTATTTAAAATATAATCTTTTCTAACATTATAAATGTCTTTACTGTAACTTTTGATCAATTTAACTCATCCTTGATGAATAAAAGTATTTTCTAATTTCTTTCCCCCAAAAATAAAAAATAAATTCTTACTGACCCCAAACTTTTGAATGGTAGTGATTAATGTTACAAAAGCTTTCCATTTCAGATCAATGCTGTTCTTTTGAACTTTCTATTCATCAAAGAATCCTGAAATAAAAATGTAAAAAACTGTTTTCAACATGGATAATAATCATAAATGTTTCTTGAGCATCATATTAGAATGATTTTTGAAGGATCATGTGACACTGAAGACTGAAGTAATGATGCTGTAAATTCAGCTTTGATCACACGAATAAATTACACTTCACTGTGTAATTTACACTTAAATTGTAATAATATGTCTCAATATTACAGTTTTTTTTTTTTTTTTATCAAATAATTGCAGCCTTGGTGAGCAGAAGAGACTTCTTTTAAAAACATAATAAATCTTACCGATCTAAAACTTTTGACCGGTAGTGTGTGTATATATATATGTCCAACTGCTCCTTAACACTTAATTTCTAAGCAGCCAATCACATGGCGGCAACTCAGTGCATTTAGGCATGTAGACATGGTCAAGACAATCTCCTGCAGTTCAAACCGAGCATCAGTATGGGGAAGAAAGGTGATTTGAGTGACTTTGAACGTGGCATGATTGTTGGTGCCAGAAGGGCTGGTCTGAGTATTTCAGAAACTGCTAATCTACTGGGATTTTCACGCACAACCATCTCTAGGGTTTACAGAGAATGGTCCGAAAAAGAAAAAACATCCAGTGAGCGGCAGTTCTGTGGGCGGAAATGCCTTGTTGATGCCAGAGGTCAGAGGAGAATGGCCAGACTGGTTCGAGCTGATAGAAGGGCAACAGTGACTCAAATAACCACCCGTTACAACCAATGTGGGCAGAAGAGCATCTCTGAACGCACAGTACGTCGAACTTTGAGGCAGATGGGCTACAGCAGCAGAAGACCACACCGGGTGCCACTCCTTTCAGCTAAGAACAGGAAACTGAGGCTACAATTTGCACAAGCTCATCGAAATTGGACAATAGAAGATTGGAAAAACGTTGCCTGGTCTGATGAGTCTCGATTTCTGCTGCGACATTCGGATGGTAGGGTCAGAATTTGGCGTCTACAACATGAAAGCATGGATCCATCCTGCCTTGTATCAACGGTTCAGGCTGGTGGTGGTGGTGTCATGGTGTGGGGAATATTTTCTTGGCACTCTTTGGGCCCCTTGGTACCAATTGAGCATCGTTGCAACGCCACAGCCTACCTGAGTATTGTTGCTGACCATGTCCATCCCTTTATGACCACAATGTACCCAACTTCTGATGGCTACTTTCAGCAGGATAATGCGCCATGTCATAAAGCTGGAATCATCTCAGACTGGTTTCTTGAACATGACAATGAGTTCGCTGTACTCAAATGGCCTCCACAGTCACCAGATCTCAATCCAATAGAGCATCTTTGGGATGTGGTGGAACGGGAGATTCGCATCATGGATGTGCAGCCGACAAATCTGCGGCAACTGTGTGATGCCATCATGTCAATATGGACCAAACTCCCTGAGGAATGCTTCCAGCACCTTGTTGAATCTATGCCACGAAGAATTGAGGCAGTTCTGAAGGCAAAAGGGGGTCCAACCCGTTACTAGCATGGGGTACCTAATAAAGTGGCCGGTGAGTGTATGTTATATATAATATTATATTGTTCTTTTGTTTTTTAGTTTAGGTTTATTTATTTTAGTTTAAATATTTGTTGTTTTGTTGAAATGTTTTGGGAGATTCAGCCTTTTATTCAAAGGTAATTGGAGAGTATATTTATTTACTTGAAAGTAAACAGATTACTTCACTGCACTTTAATCACTTCCCTACAACCTGAGGTTAAGGGCACAATTGTGATGTGCTGTTGCTTTTTCTTAGCTGAGGTCAAACCAGCATCCTTCTGGTTACCAGCCCTAAGTGCCACAGATCTCTTTATTACTTTCTAACGTCATGCTATAAATGCTATTAATATCATATTAAATCATGCCTCTCATTGCCGTGTTGGAGGTTAACCAATCCTGCTGTTCTGAGACCTTTTTTTTCTGCTGCATAAGGAACAGTTGGAAGAATGGATCTGATTCTTAGACGGGAAATTGGAGTTAAATGTACCAGACTATATCTAACTGTACCACAGCATCTCTGAGGATCTCTAATCGGAGCGCCATCCTTTGCTGCTCTGACAGGCAGTTTCTGGGTCAGTCCTCAGCCCTGAGAGAGGGCCCAAATCACCAGCATCACACACACACACAGAGAGAGAGAGAGAGGGGGAGAGGGAGGTATTTATAGAAAAATGGGGCTTCACTGTACCTTTTTCTTGCAAAAGAATCATTAAAAGACCCAGCTAGCTTGTCCCAGATTTCTGCTCTGTGCTCTGCATGAGGGTTAGGACTGGACCAACTTAGTGGAGATGTAGAGCCACGGCTGCAGAGAGCTTGACAGCGCTCTCTTGATCTACACTGGACTGATATCTTCATCGATGGAGGCTAAACCTGCTGGATCAGTTCCTTCACTGAAGGCTTTTTTGGTAAAAGTGGAGCAGTGACTTGTTGAGGAGGGCGATGACCTGACCTGAGGTGACCTCGTAGAGCTTGACTTCAATACCATTCAGAAGACCCAGAAACCATGATGAGAAGATTTTTGAAGAGCCAGAAGGGCCGTTTCTCTCTTCGCCAAAGCCGATCGGGATCCCGCAGTGCCTCCAAAGATTTCTGTAAGTTCCTAAAGCAAAACATGGAGCTCTGTAAGGCGGCGACTGCAGTGTCATAGTCATATGCCTTTGAGTCATTACCTGAGAAATGATTCTTGTATTTTAGATATTATATTAAAGATCATATGTTTTATTAAATAGTTTAGATGCACTATATATACTTATGTATATTTATAAATAAATATATAGTCTATTTTTTTCTCCAGAGTGTAGATAATACTTATGCCATTTTACCTTATATATTATGGTAATATAAAATGTATACATATACAAATTAATGTGTTTCTTTACTTCCACAGACCCAAACCCTAACGTGCTGAGAGAATTCCCACTGAATATTGGTGCGTTGATTGCTTGACCTTCTTTTTTTTCCATCTTTTATTAGGTCACACAAATCAAATGAACTGAAAAGTTCTGATATTTTAGATGCAAGGGTGTATAGATTTGATTTGAATAGATGTGTGGGCTTTTGACAGTCTTACAACATTTTATTTCATTCATTTACTTAAATCTGGATAGATGAATGTATGGGTTTTAGGCAGATGTCTTTTGGTGTGAACATTTTTAAAGTTAGAATTCTATATTTTTAGATTTTACTTTAGATATATTGGTGTGTGTGTGTGCACGCGTTTGTCCCTTTTTCAATATACTGTATTTTAAAGGTAATATTGAGCTTTACATCTCTTTATTTGAAAGGGTTTAAATTATGTTTTTACATGCTTGTACAATAAAGCAAAAACAATTATTGCATTTGCCCCAGTGGAACAGTCCATTAGACACTAACAGTTTACAGGCGGAAGACTCCGTTACAATGTAGGACACTAAAGAGATCTTTCTACTGACTCTGAAAAACACCGGAAGAAAGATGCCCAGAGTTTCTGATCATCTGCATGAACATGCCATAGTCCTGCTGAAGATGTGAACAGAGCAATAAACTGCATGATGTAAGACAGTGAGACTGCTACAGGGAGAGAGAAAGGACAGCTTATCCACATGTAACCATGAATATGAGAACTTGCAGATGTCTTGGTGGAGGAGTGTAGTAAAATCTCACTACAAGAACTGGCAGATCTTCTTTGGTCCATGAGGATGAGACGCACTGTAGGCCTTAAAGCAGCTGGTGTACACACCACACACTGATTCCTACTTTTGATATAAACCCCCTCCCCCAGGGACGGAGCTCATTGTTCAGGGGCTCATTATTCTATTTCTGTTCATATACATAATTTATTGACTTTTTCTAGAACTGGGCCTTCCAGCAAATAACCAGGGTTGGCCAGAGGACTTTGGCTTTAAGCTGGGTGGAGATGGACCCAGTTACATCCTCTCTGTGGTGGAGGGCAGCAGCGCTTACATGGCCGGGCTGCAGCCAGGTGACCAGGTTCTGGAGATCGATGGGCAGAACGTCTCCTCTCTCAGCACCAAAGCTCTCATCGCTCTGGCTCAGACCCTCAAGACTGTGCCGCCCAGCATCGGAGTCGTGTCTAGAATTGAACAGGTCCGTTTGTTTTTTATATATGTTATATTTTACTGTTAAAGGTTGTATCAGTCATTTCAGGCCCAAAAAAGGTCGAAACATAAATGATCACATTCATCTAATCTTTCCTAACGATCCGCTAGCTGCCCGCCCCATAAGCATGCCGTCCAAAAACCACGTCTCTGTAGGCAGCCTAGGCTCTGAGATCTGCACACAAAACAAATGGGTACAACCACCACTCAAAACCAAAATAAACTGCGTTTCAACCAATCACCGACAGGGGCGGGTGTTGTGAGGTTTTGAGCTTGTGCACGGCTGGACGCGAAGTCGGAGCAACAGCCGCCCGTGATCATTTATGTTTCGGCCTTTTTTGGGCCTGAAATGACTGATACAACCTTTAATAGGAAATGGACGGACGGACAGATGGATGGATAGATAGATGTACCCTTGTTGTCTAAAAGAGAATTCTTTTTCCTTTGCAAAAACTTACCACCACAGCTGGACATTGCCCCAGGGCCTGATGGTCGTTTTGGCTTCACCATAGTGGGAGACAGTCCCCTGCTGGTGGAGAACTGCATGCCCAACTCTCCAGCGGGCCGGAGTGGACTGCGAGCAGGGGACTATGTGATGGAGGTGAATGGGATTCCAGTGAAACAGCACGAGACGGCGGCGGCCATGATCAAGGCCTCTCAGGGACGTACGCTGCGTCTCGGCGTGCTTCGTATTAACCGCTGGCAGAAACGCACCAGCAGCAGCATGAAGGAGACCTATCAGAGCGGAGACATCGTGAGGCATGACCGCAAGCACAAAGCTCTGGAGTTCAACAAGAAGGTCAGTCCTGAAGGCATGTAAAAATGGTTAAACCGTAACTCGAACCCCAGTATAAAATGTGTAAAATTGTCTGTTCTGAATTTCTATAGGTTGAGGAGATTTTAGGGGAGGAGCCTGAGGTGAAAGAGAGGCTGTTTGATTTGCTGAAGCAGTATGCAAACGAGAGGGATGTTGAAGGGCTGGCATCCACACTTCCAGAAATACTGCTCACCGAGGAGCATCAGCATCTGATCGACAGCATCAGGTACCCTTGAGCTTTCATGAATCCTGTTATATGATCCGCCTGCTTTTTCTTTTTCTTTTTTACATTTTAAGTTTCCTCTTTGTGTTTGGATTGGTGACAAGGCATAATTTTATTTTATTGTCTGGATTAGTTCCACCTTGTCGTTGCATTTCACACTACGAGATCACGTGTCTATAATATCAAACAGGTTTGAATAGAGACGTGCCTAGTGCCTCGAGACGTGCACAGATCGCGTTGCTAACCTGCTCGTACGTAACTCCGTACTCTGAAGAGAGCACCGATTTGGCAGTTTTCCAGGGGTTTTGTTGCAGACCTTGGAAATCTGTCTGTAACAGCAGAATCCAGCCAAAGTTGTGTAGTGTGAGCTTGCCCTAAGACAGGACAGCCATGAACTGGGTGCTTTTGTTTTACAGTGAAGAAAATAAGTATTTGAACACCCTGCTATTTCACAAGTTCTCCCACTTAGAAATCATGGAGGGGTCTGAAATTGTCATCGTAGGTGCATGTCCACTGTGAGAGAAATCGCTCTGTATTTCTGTAATCACTCCAGAAATCACAATGTATGATTTTTTAAACTATTTATTTGTATGATACAGCTGCAAATAAGTATTTGAACACCTGTCTATCAGCTAGAATTCTAACCCTCAAAGACCTGTTAGTCTGCCTTTAAAATGTCCACCTCCACTCCATTTATTATCCTAAATTAGATGCACCTGTTTAAGGTCGTTAGCTGCATAAAGACCCCTGTCCACCCCATACAATCAGTAAGAATCCAACTACTAACATGGCCAAGACCAAAGAGCTGTCCAAACACTACAGACAAAATTGTACAACTCCACAAGGCTGGAAAGGGCTACGGGGAAATTGCCAAGCAGCTTGGTGAAAAAAGGTCCACTGTTGGAGCAATCATTAGAATATGGAAGAAGCTAAACATGACTGTCAATCTCCCTCGGACTGGGGCTCCATGCAAGATCTCACCTCGTGGGGTCTCAATGATCCTAAGAAAGGTGAGAAATCAGCCCAGAACTACACGGGAGGAGCTGGTCAATGACCTGAAAAGAGCTGGGATCACCGTTTCCAAGGTTACTGTTGGTAATACACTAAGACGTCATGGTTTGAAATCATGCATGGCACGGAAGGTTCCCCTGCTTAAACCAGCACATGTCAAGGCCCGTCATGTGGATGATCCAGGGGAGTCATGGGAGAAAGTAATGTGGTCAGATGAGACCAAAATATAACTTTTTGGTCATAATTCCACTAACCGTGTTTGGAGGAAGAACAATGATGAGTACCATCCCAAGAACACCATCCCTACTGTGAAGCATGGGGGTGGTAGCATCATGCTTTGGGGGTGTTTTTCTGCACATGGGACAGGGTGACTGCACTGTATTAAGGAGATGATGACCCGAGATGAACAACCTCCTTCCCTCAGTTAGAGCATTGAAGATGGGTCGAGGCTGGGTCTTCCAACATGACAATGACCCGAAGCACACAGCCAGGATAACCAAGGAGTGGCTCTGTAAAAAGCATTTCAAGGTTCTGGCATGGCCTAGCCAGTCTCCAGACCTAAACCCAATAGAGAATCTTTGGAGGGAGCTCAAACTCCATGTTTCTCAGCGACAGCCCAGAAACCTGACTGATCTAGAGAAGATCTGTGTGGAGGAGTGGGCCAAAATATCCCTCCTGCAGTGTGTGCAAACAAAGGCTACTGTACCAAATATTAACACTGATTTTCTCAGGTGTTCAAATACTTATTTGCAGCTGTATCTTACAAATAAACAGTTAAAAAATCATACAGTGAGATTTCTGGATTTTTTTTTTTGATTATGTCTCTCACAGTGGACATGCACCTACGATGACAATTTCAGATCCCTCCATGATTTCTAAGTGGGAGAACTTGCAAAATACCAGGGTGTTCAAATACTTATTTTCTTCACTGTATATTGTGAATCTGAATTGTCCCACCTTTAGTGGAAATGAATGATGCTAAGAAATTATTAACTGGATGTACTACCTCTTGTTCCTCTCGGATTTTTAAAAAATTCTTTATCATTTCTCATAATGCCTTTTCGTATCTAACAATAGAGGAGGTGTAGTGCTGATTAGGATAAAAAAGCATTCATTAAAGATGATTTCCCTCATAATTTTCATTCAAATTAGAGTAACACCATCTTTATACCACTTGGAAACTTAGATCAAACAACTTTCACATAAGCAGCAGTTATGTTGGTTAAGAAAGCTATTTGTTGTATTTCAATCGAAGCCATGGATAGTGTTGTATTTCTTTGCATCTTCTGTTTTGTTCCACATTCTTTTTGTACCACAAAAGAGACGTCCTTAATAACACTCTCTACTGATGCTCTGCTTTAGAGTCTCCCTGTTAGTTTTATGCTTCAGTTTTGTATCTTTCTCTGTATTTAATCTAACCTGATCTGATCCATGAGTTCGAAGTGGAGGGAAATATTTCAGAACATTTTGTTGTACAGTGAAATAGTGAGAGAGCAGCTTTATTCAGTTAAAATTGGCCATGTCATTATGGACAGCTAACTTTCATTCAATGAGCTAGCCGTTCTCTCCCATCCTTATTTAAAAACTCTTTGTGGGGCGACAATAACATGTCAGGTATCTAAGTTTAGCTTTATCTGATCCTTTAGTTTGTTTCAACATGCTTATGGCTTAGAATGCAAAAATACTTTGCATATTTTTTTATCAATCAATTTTATAAAACCTTTGATCGTCGATTATGTATTTCATCATTCCTTAAAATTTTTATCACCATAAACAATTAGATCACAGATGTAATTAAATATTATTCAATTTTATTTAGAGATAATGTCTCCGCCGATACCAATAGCCGATTATCAGAATATCAGAATCAGAATATCTGCCGATACCGATACTTTGTTTTTTTTGGAAAACAAATCTCTCCCTACTAATGGTGTAATCTTTACAGGGACACTGTGCACAAGCTGTTTTTTGACATCTTTCTGCGGTTCTCAACTTTTATCCATTATTTATAGAGTACATTTGAAAAAAACAAAACAAGAGCTGAACCAAAGTGAAATGGTGATTGAGTAACTACATTGGTAAGTTGTACTGTATCTTTCAACATACCTTCTGATGTTCATGCTTGTTTTTTCGTGCTATAACGTGTATTGAAGAAAAGTGTCGCGCTCCTCTCTGCCGCTCAAACTAAGGTGCTACAACGATCAGTCACGTCACATCTTAATTTGTGCCGCAGGAATTTTTTATGCGCGTAATGCGTCCTTGCATTGACTTAACATTGAAATCTCTCGCGCCAGACGCTCTATTCGCGTCTGGTGTGAACGCACCATAAGAGCGTCAAAACACCATTTATTGTTTGAATTTCGTGATTTAATCGACAGACTTTATTTCTTATCGGAAGTAACAAAGCACAAAGCTCTTTGCGATTATTGGATAGGAAGTGCCCTATAAATAATGTTTGATGTAGGGAAAAACCGCTGACCTGGCAACCCTGGCTTGAACTACGGTCGAATAGATCCCGCTTTAACGGTGCTTTTAAGAATCAATGCGCCATTGTCGCGTTAATTTCGAAAGCCATTAATACAACACGAGACATTTTGCAATCTGACATGTTTTTCCAAACCCTTTTAGGATATAACCCCTTACAGGATATAATCTGCGCTGATCATCAGCTGTTTTTAAACAATTAGCCTATGGCCAATAGTGACGATAATTGCTTTTATCGGCCGATACCAATAATTGGCCAATAGCAATTTAATATTATTATATTTTGTGAAAATAAATATACTCTATAAGAAATGTCTCTTTCTCTTAGTTTTGTCGGTTCTGTCTCTTGCAGTAATAACTCGCTGATGAGGGTTTTTGTCAGGAGAATTTGACTCTTCTCACAGCTGAAAGGTTTTCAGTTTCACTAACGGAGCAGTTTTAAAAGCAACCGCCTCTGGCTACCAGTGAGGAATTATCCCTGTGAGGTTTACCAGATAACATACTGTTTCATCAAGTATTTATCATATAAAGGTGTTATGATTTAAAGTTAATCTCTCAGGAATGGGAAGTCTTTTGCAGCGCTCTTACCTTCATGAAGAGTGAATTATGAAGAAGGACAGCATGCTCCAGATACCTGGATTCACACTTTTCGTCAGCTTGTTCTGATTAAACTCTTGATAAGCCTGTCCTTGTATTTCAGGAATCATGAAAGCCTTTTTTAGCAAGTAAGAAACATTTTTGTATTTGCACAAGCTTCAATTTGCTGTCATTTTCCATTGTTCAGAGGCAAGTTACTCTTTTATGGGATATTGTTGCATGTCTTTATGAGAAAATTTGGCTCACATTTGACTTTCAATTGAATGAAAAGAGAATTCAGACATGTAGTAAAAGCATGACATTTTTAGCTCATTTTCTTCATTGATATCACTGCATTTTCACTGTCCTTCAGTGGACTCGAGCGCTGACCAGTTTGTGTGCTGCGCTCTGTCCCTGCAAAAATTTGCCCAGTTCTCCCAATGGAACCTCCCTATTTTTAAGCAGCCTACTTCTTGTAATAAATCTCTCTTAGGTCGGTGACGCACCAGAAGTTTGAACAAAATCCACATAACTTTCTTGATTTAAACTACAGCTGAGGTACAAAGATCCGGCTAACTAGATTTTGGGATCTTACCTTAAATGTGAAAAGAATCAGTTCTTTGTGGCTTCATGTTTTGCATTCAACTATGACTTTTTATCTTGTTGGTGTCGGTTGTGCAAACTCAAGAGTTTTCTGCTTTTGTCCTTGTGAACCTGGATACTTCAAGGATCTTAACTCATGCATTATGTGGATCGGATTGAATAACTCTCCTACATGATGACCTGCCTTAGATATCCAGTGGGACAGTATCTATTCTCTCTCTCTCTCTCTCTCTCTCTCTCTCTCTCTCTCTCTCTCTCTCTCTCTCTCGCTGCACTCTTTTATTCTATTCTCTCTCTTCACCTTTGAAGCAGCTGCAACTTTGCCTCTCGTCTGCAGTTGAAGGCATCTGGTCGACTACAGTTCTGGATGAAGACTCCTTTCTAACGTTAAACTCCCCAAGGCAACCCAGCATGGCAGTGTGGGCGATCTTGCCAAAGCTGACTCGATGATGACGTGAACTGAAGTTACCTTCTTCATGAATGCAACGTCATCGCTCCTCAAGTTGGCGCTAATAAGCATCTCCTCATTTGGCTACTGGACATAATGGCTTTTCCAACTATCCTGTTTTATTCAGTGAATGATTATTTCAGCTCTATGACGAATTCGGCACGGAGATCAAGACCATCTCATTGTTTCTTTGAGACGTAATGTAAAGGAGTGATGGGACTCAGGCGTTTTCGGTAAGGAGAACCTTCTCATGCTCAGAGAAACTAGTTTCAGAAGTTGGGGTTTGATTCATTTTCTAGAGCAAGTGCTACTCTTTAATCAATTATGCCATTTCAAGCATTATTGGACTCATAGATTTAGAGAGCAAGTAGAAAATATCAAAGTTTTGAGCTTGCTTTCTTTAATAATGCAATTTCCTCATTTTACGTGATTGAGGACTCAAGGAGATGCTCATCAGTTTGTAACGTGCATGGCATGCTTTATGTCGATTATAACTATACAAACAGGAATTAAAACAGTTTGAAATAGGTTTAAAGGTTCACATGTGTTAATAGATATATTTTATAATTGAGACTCTTTAATACATTCTTCATTCCCACCTTCATTCATTTTGAAAAGTGTGTCCTTGATCTGCGTTCCCTCCCCTCTCTGACTCTGGGTTAATTTTAGATTTAGTGCGACCTCCTTCTAATTGAGGGCATCTCGAACTAATAAAAGTTAACTTTAAGAGAAATGTGGATTTAAGTTGCATTGAGAGTTTTTGGGGAAACTTTTAAGAACGAATACACTGATGAGAGTTCTGTTGCACAGTTGACTTTGGGTACAGTAATTGTGAATGAATTACATGAATCTTAAAAAATATTAGTTTTAAGTTAATATTAGTTTTGTTTTCGCTTGGAACATCTTGTCTCACAATTGCTGGGCTCTGAGGTCTTCAGAGGCTAGAAAAACAGCATATGTTGTATGTGGAAATACAACAACTTTATACAAACGGGGATAATGTAATGTAGAGTGAAAGCATGCATTTACAGTATATGAGGCAGTATAAAATTGCAGTTGCAATTGCAGGTTATAATCTAATTTAGATACAAGGAATTATTCAGTTTTTACAAATACAGGTTGCAGATCTGTTCTGATCAGATGATGCTACAAATTATGCTAAATGCAAGTAATAAAATGCAACTAATCAAATAAATAAACAGGCTTATAAACTTTTATAGAAGACACAATTCTTCTAATATCCTTTATTGTTGAGGTCTGTGCATCATTGTTATTATTAAAATCCCTTAATATATTTGTTATTTACACTGCCAGGAAACCATGTTATTACTAATAAACACAGATAAAGGAAATCTAGAAACAGTGCTGATCAACTAACCGACATAACAATGAACAACGACAGAGACAAACCAACTCTCAAAGTACTACAGAAACTCAGACAAACTAAACATTACCCCGATATTACATATCCCCGGGAAGGCGCGTTTTCAAACTGTAACCAAAACGCAGAACTGGCAGACAGGACAACCCATGACGGAGGAGGATAACCTGAAACAATTCCCAGAGAATAACCAAGACGAAAGCCCTCGGCGGAACTGATGCAACCACCAGTGATGGAGCCAGGAGATCTGGAGACCCAGGCGTAGCAGAGGAGATGACGACACTGTAGGTCCTGGAGGCGATGAGCTGCAGAGGTGGAGCCAGGGTCTTGGAGGACTGAGACAGAGCCGGTACGACCAAGGCGGAGCCCGACGGAGCTGAAGGGGTGTAGAGACGAAGCGCAGGTGAAGTCCGTGGTGCAGAGCGATGACTGACCAAGGCGGAGCCGGAGGGACGAGGTAGCTCATTGTAGTGGCAAGGACGACGGTTCCAGGTGGAGCAAAGGGGACGAGGAGCCAAGGTGGAGCCAAATGGTCGATGGCCAAGGTAAAGCCAAGGAGATCCATTTGCAAAGGCAGAGCTGGAGACTGGAAGACTCGAAGCGGATCCTAGTTGCAGGGCGACGTCAATAGAGGAGCCAGCAGAGGTGGTGCTAAAGGACTGTCCTGCTTGGGTAGAGGAGACCGCAAAGGGAGTCTGGGTGGGAGTAACAATGGACTGTCGTGGCTGGGATGAGCATGGCGTGTGTGGAGTGGGCGTCCTCCTTAGCCTCCTCAACTGTAAGGGGAGATCCAGTCATCCACAATGCATATTCAATGTGCTGAAATAAAGTGCATCTCCTGTAGGCATCAGGTAGAGGAGGTAATTTTCAAGCACACTCTTCGGCATGGAGGCTTCTAAGCTTGAACCCAAAAAACGAAACATCTCACAATGAAGCACTGTATCGGAGCTTGATTCTTTTTGCCATTTTCACGTGAACTGTGACGTCCGATACTTTGTTTTCTCACACAACCATGTGACTGTGTCGTATTCTGATTGAAAAATAGCGCAAAACCCTTCCAAAGGTTTCGAATGTCATTCTCTTCTATGATAAGAATGAATCATAATATGAATAAATATTTTTATGCTTAGATTTGTGCATGCTCAATTTGAATTAATCCCCAGTTCACAAGTATTCCACAATCATCTTCATTTATTTGGATTTCTTACATGAGCCATGCCAATGATCGCATTGTTATAGGACTAAGGCAAAAGCTTATATAGAAAGAAAAACTGTTGCAGTACAGTACAAGTTCATTTGTCCCATTTATTTTTCATTTAATCATAGGCTACATTGTGTAAGTACAATGACACAAGAAAAACTATTATTTATAAGACTATTATTTATATAGACTAAATATGTTTATTGCCTTGTAGCGCAAACTGATTTATTATGAAACAATAAAAAATGTCTGGGTTGCCTGGGACGCGAAACGAAGGCAGCCTTTTCCACCTTTTGACCACAAGATGTCGAACCATTTTACGATACAGTTTAGGGGTGCTTCGCAGAAATAATCTACAACGAATAAGATCACAGGAAAACACGTGGCAGCATAAACAACACAAGACAAAGAACTGAACAAACTGAGGGCTGTATACACACAGGGCAAGCACAGGCAAGATACAAGGTCAATTTAGAAACAGTGCAAAGTAAACAAAATAACAGGACAACAACTCAAAATAATGAACAACGACAGAGACAACCCAACTTGAAGTACTACAGACACAGACCATATTAACATATCCCTGACAACAGCTTTTTTTGTAACATTATAAATGTCTTTACTGTCACTTTTGATCTATTTAATGCATACTTGGTGACTAAAAGTATGACTTAAAATCTTACTGATTGTTTGGTCAATGCACTGCCCCATTGTGGGCCAAGTTTAAAAAGATAACCACACATAAGCTTCAGGTGGTCTAAAATGACTGTATGCGGATGTTGCTTAAAAAACCTAGGTGGTGTAGTGCAAGTGACTTGTTTTGTAAAGCAAGAGTCAACACTTTCCTGGCTTTATTGAGAAATCTGATGTACAAATTTATTGGTCGACTGGATGTCTCTTAGAATGCCATTATTAAGCTACTGACAAATCCTAGTAAAAGTGTTGTGCGATACCAGTCGCCTCTGTGGAAGCACTATAACTGTCTTTTATAATTGGTAATTATGTTTTTGTTTTTAGTTTTTTAGGGAGGTGTTGGGTGTCTGTAATGTTGTATGGTTTTCTAATGGACTCTGAGTCTGACAATAAAGTTGAACTGAACTGAGCTATGCTGTTCATGATAATATTAATCAATTGCATTTTAAGGACCTTATGTTTACTTTTGTACACTGTACACAGATTTGGTATTGTGTACATTGTTACTGTGTCATTGTGTACTAGTTTTGAAGCAGTGTTTGAGATGAGTGCATCTGGTGGATTAACCCATGAAGCTCTTGAGCTGGTTCTGGGCTGTGAGTTGTGATGGTGTCCTTGAGGATGCATGAGTTCGTTCAGTTTTATGCGATATCTTTGGCTTTCTGATGAGTAAAAATAGTCCAGTGGGTAGTGCACTGAAAAAAAACAATAAGTAAAATGTACTAAATTTTCCTTTCGCAAATTTTTGAATGCATATTTTTTACGTAAATTTCATATATGGAATTATGTAAAATTAACAAAGAAAATGTGCAACTTTAATTTATCCAGTTGAAGTTTAAGTAATATCTACTTAGTTAAAGTTTCCTTACTAATTCTCAAACTATATAACACTGAATTAAGCCATGCTTTTAAAGTGTATGCTTTACTTAGAACATAGCATTGTCTTATAGTCAAGATGGCTACATAATAGAAGTAATGTGGTACTCGTGAATGAATAGATCTCAATACTTGGTACACAATACACAATAACGGTAACATTCAATGGATAATTTTTGCGTATGAATGTCATTTTGAGTAGAAAATGAACTCCAAATGTCACAAAACAGCAAGTAACTAAACCTAACAACAAAAGCAATGATAAAATGGTGTAGATACAGCTGTAAAACAGTGAAAATTGCAACCTTATTAATTATTCCCCAGTGCATGATGGGAACACCAGTATCAGAAAGTTTTACTTTATTTTGTAATGTTGATATTTAAACATTAATTTCTACAAGCTTAAATTGAGTAATATAGAATTTACTTTGTTTTTTATTCTTGCCTGAACTTAACTTATTCGGGTAGAATTTACATTTGGGTTTTTTTTCTGTAGAATTTACTTCACCACAGAATCATTTTCACAAGTGTGGGTTTACACAGGTGAAACTCGAAAAATTTGAATATCGTGCAAAGCTTATAATTTTCATGATTATGGCTTACAGCTTATGGAAACCCCATATTCAAAATATCAGAAAATTAGAATATTACATGAAATCAATAAAATAAAAATAAAAAGGATTTTAAATACAGAAATGTCAGCTCTCTGAAAAGTATAATCATGCATATGTATATAGTTATATACTAAATATATTAGTTTCACTTTTTAATTTGAATTACTGAAATACATGTACTTTTGCACGATATTCTAATTTTTGAGTTTCACCTGTCTGTATATATATTGCTGATGACAGCACGCAAAATATGTATTTTGGTTGAATTGTTATAATTTAGTCAACCTCACAATTGCTATATTTATAGATAATATTTTTTTACCTGAACGAGGAAGGGGAAAAAAGTCCAAAAATTTGAAAAATGTAATAGACTCACACACAGATGGTAACGTTTCGAGCACGTAGGCCCTTCGTCAGACAATTAAAAGTTAAACACACCCCGCCTTTATACTCACAAATGTAAAGGACTAGTAACATCGGCTCGGACCAGAATATTGCGAAGGTTAGGTGGTCTTGTATACTACACGTGGTGCCTTTTCAAAACATTTCTTGAGATTAGGGTCACTATCCACTATGCTAATGTTGAAGTAAAACGCCATCTATGTCACTAGCCAACGGAGAGTAGCCTATTGAATATAACAGTATACTCGATGTTCAAAGTTCTTAGTTTTTTTTTTTTTTTTACAAGACACTCACGTTGAGACGTGTTCGAAAAGCAGCTGACTGAATCCATTCCTCCTATACGCTCTAAATCGGTCTGATAAAATAGATGTTTGATGTTGAAAATCATCCTCTTTACTACAAATATGACATATGCGACTAAAGTGAGAAATAGGACCGTTACAGACGAACACATCTAAAAAGTTAATTTTCTCTCTTCAAGAAAATAATTCAATGGTGAATTTCAGTGCACTGCCGTTGTTATTAACCAGTTTGTGAAAATCGAATAACTCAGACACAGTACCATTCCATAGCAAAAAGACATCGTCAGTATAACGTTTCCGTGACACAATGTGTTTTAAGAAAGAGTTACAATCTGGGTGATACACAAATCGTTGTTCAAACATATACCGCAAAACAGGGATGCAAAGCTAGGGGCCATTTCTGAGCCCATACTCACACCAGAGATCTGTAAATGAAAATCAGATCCGAATAAAAAATTGTTATATGGCAATACCAATTTGGTCAGGTCTAATAAGCATCCAGTGCTGTTCTATCAGAACGTTGATCTTGAAAAAATTCAAGGGCTTCAAGCCCACCTAGGAATGGAACATTAGTATGGAGCGATACAACATCCATAGTCACCAAAAGAGCAGGAGAGTTCGGTAATGTCACCATAGTGTCTCTGATATAAGAGGGCAATGACGAGACCAGAGGGTGAAGAAAGAAATAGACAAAAGTCGAAAAATCTTCTCTGTAAGTGAGCCGATTGCTGCCAATATAGGCCTAGGCCTGGGGAATGTCTTTTATATATTTTGTGGATTTTTGGAAGCGTATAGAGAACAGGTGTAATAGGATGTTCAACATGCATAACATCAACTTCACCTTTAGTCAGTAAACCCAACTCTAAAAGATGGTTTAATGAGTCATGAAAAGATGCTTTGAATCAGGATAGAACTGCTTCTCATAGAACTTTGTATTAGTAATTTGTCTCTGAATCTCAGATTCATACTCCCGTCGATCTAAGATGACTAGTTCTCCGCCCTTATCAGCACTTTGAATCAATATAGGAACAATTCAATTAATAAAAGATAAAAAGAGAAATTATATATTGCAGAAAGTAAATAAAATTACTGATTAAAATGATTATTACTGATAATAATGGTTATAACAAAAATTAGAATGAAATGACAATAATCATTGAGAATAATGAGAATTACAAAATAAAGACAATGCAAAAATGTTAATAGCTTAATTTTCTTTATAGACTAAATCATATGTTTTATTCATTTTGAGATAAAAAAATATGACCCTGGCATTTTATATATATAATCAAGGCACAGCTTTATTTTTGTGTATCTAGGGTTGGTAGAAGCTAATGAGGATGTTTATAACTTTGGACTTGGTTTTAAAGGATGGTTAGAATTAAAAATTCAGATACAGCTTGTATCACAGAGGGATAAAAGGCACTTTCTTTTTCACTTTAATCATTTATCCTCCCAGAACTTCAAAATACCCATCAGGCATCTTTCAGAAGTCACCTGCTTACCTGCTTAGCTTTTGAAGTTGATCAAACAGGATATTTTTACCTGCACCTCTTCACAGGAGAAAAAAAAAAAAAAAAAAAAAACCCCTCCTTCATTGCATGACACGAGCCCTCTTTTTTTCATATCAGGTCACAAACATCTCCATAATCTGGTGTAATTATAGCAGACTCTTTCTCATAGCTGTCCCTCCTCCTCCTCCATCTTTGCCTGTGTGTCTCTATCCAGTGTCTGTCTCAGTAGGCATGGAAGTGTTCACACGCCTGAACAGTTTCTCCTCTGTGACTGCGTCTGCTGTGTGTATGTCATGTTTGTCAGGATCTTCATCCCTAAGAAGCACAGGCAACGCTTTGATGAGATGGTCTCTCAGAGTTTGATCAGTCGGTTGAGGGGCCGAAGCTTCAGCGAGCACAGGAACAACCGCTTACGGCGCAGCCGGAGCGAAGACCACCCCGAACGACTGCTGTCTGTGTCCACTAGAGCCAGTTCTGTGCCCCGGACCTCGAATGAGGATGTGGTCATGCCTCCTGCCCGCGGCCTCCGCAAGACCACCTCTCTCATCGCAGGCCATTCCAGCTCCTTCTCCACCCGCAGGTCAGCGAAACTTTTCTTTTTCTCCTGTGGCTTATTGTTGATGTGATAGAAATTTTAATTGGCATTTGCTTTTGTATTTTGGAATGTTTCATATTTTAATAAATCAGTTAGATTTCCTTTATCAAGTATTTTATGCTTTTTAATTGTATTTATTCTTATTATTAGAGTTTTACCTATGCTTTCATTAGATTTTTTTTAATGCTTTTATTTTATTTTGCTATATTTGTTTTATTTTTTATTTGTTTTTGTTAGAAAATAGTTGTCATGTGTTACATTATTAGGTTCATGTAAATATAATGCTGAGTGATGGAAGCATGAATGGATGGATAGAGTAAAGGATGGATGGACAGATAGATTGATGATGGATGGATAGATAGATAGATAGATAGATAGATACCTTCTTGTTGGATTTCCAATTTTCACATAATTCATGTTATTTTTAGTCCTATTATTTGACACCTGCGTATGTGTGAGAGAGTAAATATGACACATCACTAAGATTCGTCCTCAATATTATGCAATAATATTACACAATTTCGTAAGAATGAATGAATTATCTCTTAATTTTGTTTCTGATGCATACATAGGAAAAGGTGGGAGGGTGTGAAATCCTGTCAGTAACTAGTACAATACACACTTAATGATATGTAGCCAGGAATGGTGTAGTTTCTCTTTGATAACGTGGGTAAGACTGAATGTGTGGTTTCATTGGACTGGAGAAATGCTAGCTACTTATTTACATAATGACAGCATATACATAATGGAGATTCCTTGAGCCACACGGCGAAAGCAAATGAAGCCTGTAGAAGAAGAGCTGCAGTAGTCTGAGTATATGACTGTAGTGGAAGAAATTCAAAGAGATTATTTGACTATATCTATTAATAGCACTACCTTTAAAGAAAACAACAATCAGAATAATATATGTGACATATGAGCAGATTGAATCCGTATTCATTTGCTTTCTCTGTGTGGGTCAAGACTGAACAAACACAATATATATATAACACCTGACCTGAGATCAGAGATCATTCCTCCATACAGGATCTCTCCAGATCCTTCAGATTCCCAGATCCATGTTTGTGCTTCTCCTCTTCAGTTCAGCCACTCATCGGGTCAGGGAACTGGGATGGTCATGGCAGAAGCTTCATTTTGTGCTCCGTAACACATTTTTGTGTTGATTTTGATGTTTGTTTTGGATAGTTGTCCTGATGGAATTCCAACCACGGCGCATTATAAGATTTATAGCAGAAGGCGTCAGGTTTTGATTTTTTATTTGTTGATATTTGATAGAATCCATGATGCCATGTATCTGAACAAGAAGTCCAGGACCTCCAGCAGAAAAATATGCCCACAACATTAAAGATACAATGGTATATTAAATTGTACACATGGGGTACTTTTTATCCCTGTGTGCGCCAAACCCATCTAGTGTGTTTGCTGCCAAAAAGCTCTTTTTTTTTGTTTCATCTGACCACAGAAGTTCCAGTCGTGTCTGACCACTGAATTTGCTGGAGTTTGTTTTTGGATGAGCGAGGAGGATTTTTCTTGAAACCCTCCTAAACAACATGTGGTGATGTGAGGTTGTTTGACTTTTTTTAATAGGCTTTCTGACCCCAAGACTCAACTAATCTCTGCAATTCTCCATCTGTGATCCTTGAAGAGTCTTTGGCCACTCAAACTTTCCTCCTCACCGTCCATTAAGGCAATATAGAGACACGTCCTCTTCCTGGCAGATTCGTAACATCTTTAGTTGATTGGAACTTCTTAATTATTGCCCTGATGGTCAAAATGAGGATTCTTACAGCCACTTTCTGTTTTGTGATGCTCAACAATCTTTTGATGCACATCAGAACTATATTCTTTGGTTTTACTCATTGTGAAGGATGATTAATGGAATTTGGCCTTTGTGTTTCCTCATATTTAAACTCCTGTGAAACAAGAAGTCATGGCTGGACAATTTATGTTCCTAGTCACCCTGGTGTGCTAAAAAAGGTAAACATTAATGGGAATATACTTAGAGATATTTTACTCGTAAAAAATTCTAGGGGTACCAATAATTTTGGCCAACGTCTTTTGGAGAAAAACATTTATTTCATAATGTGACACCCCCCCCCCCCCCCCCCCCCCCCCATACATTTTTTTTTTAATGAAAGATCAAAAGGATAAACAATGCAGATTTATATTTTACAGCCCGTTTTGATCATATTTACAAACAAGTCAGCCTGCATTATATAAATAATCAAGATATTCTACTTAGACAACTTGTTTTTTAAAGATATTTTCTATTTCTTCTCCCCATTGTGTTTCATTAGGACAGTACGCGTGTACAAAGGGAACCAGAGTTTCGGGTTTACTCTGCGTGGCCATGCTCCAGTCTGGATAGACTCTGTAATACCAGGTATGAAATGAACAAAAATGATTATGGTTATAAGTAAAGTGTCTTGTGCCAATGTTAAAACATTTGATTAAACCTTAATATTTAAAGGTTTCACTGTTTTATATATATATATATAATCAAGTGTTGCCATTTAGAGAAAAAAAATAGGCATATTTATATAATGTGCCTATTGTTTGATAACACTTGATCCATTAATGCTAACACTTTATCTTCTATTTAATATCTATTATCTTTATAAAAAAAAGTACACGTACTGCGTTAGATTAAACTGGGAAGGGTCATAGCACTTGCATATTGTTGTCCTATTGTTAGTTTAACTGCTTCTATTGTTCTCATTTGTAAGTCGCTTTGGATAAAAGCATCTGCTAAATTAATAAATTTAAACAACTTGGAATTTATAAATGAAAAAAATCAAGCTTTCTATTTACATTTGTTGTATGACAGCAATATTATTGTTGCTCTTCAAAATTATTCACAGAGTAGTATTTTCAAATGTTGAACTTTCATCTTCATAAGGGAAGGGCTTGTGTCTTGTGGTGCATTTATTTTAGTTGACATCCTACAACAAAACAAAGCTATTTTAGAAATATATATATAAAAAAATTGGACAAGAAACAAGTGAAGGGGAGTCAATTATTAGACATATTACTGAAGCAGATGACATGAATGCTGAAATCATGAAAGTTCTGTCATTTCTGACTCATGGCGGCCATTAAAAAGTTAGGTGGCAAAAGCTGGCAGTGTGCAAGAACAGCAGGAGATGAGAGAGAGAGAAACGAGAAGACACAACAGCAGACTCTCCATAGGCTGATTCAGAGGGGCACAGGTGGTAGAGCTCTGTTTTTATCTAGCACAAATCCTTTTAGATTCACACTTTTCCCACAACCAGCACTCAAACGCCAAAAAGAGGGATCCATTCTTGGGCAGGATGTGACAAACACACAAGCTGTAGTGTCTTGACTTATAGATCTCACGTCATTTCAAAGGGCATCTTATGAGCACAGCTTAATCTCAGTTGGAGCCCATATGATCTGCTGTTAGTAGTTACTTTTTGCTTGGTCTGTTGCCATTCCTTCTCCAGGCAGCCCTGCTGAGAAGGCGGGTCTCAAACCTGGAGATCGCATTCTGTTTCTCAATGGGTTGGACATGAGGTGAGGCTTGTGGTTGGGTTGCATTGGAATAGATTGCTTTTATCCTGATGTGAAACTGCAATAGAGTTTAAAGCAAGCATCATTATTATTTTTATGCATAGGGTGGGTTAGAGATTTGAACAAACCCCTAAACATAACTAATAAAAACCATTTTGAAAATAAATATATGTACTCAAATCATCTGACTTGTTAAATAAAGGTGTGCTGGTACTTATCAAAGCCATCAGACTTGGCTGGATGATAAAACAGGCAAAATAGTCCCATAGAGACCAGAATATAGAATATGGGGTGGGTGGGGTCTTTTGACCAATTAGTATCCATTTACAACCCCCTAGTGATACCCAGAACATCCTACCAACCCCACAGGAACATAACTAACAATCAGAACTCCTTACCATCCACCTAGCAGTGCCATGGCAGCAATGCACAACACTGTATCATCGCAGTACTTGATGATTGAGTTCTCTTTCATTCATTGGTTATTGATTAGAGTAGATCTGGTCAAGTTCCACTAATATATAAATACCCTTTGTGATCACATTGAATATTCTTTGCATATTTATAATCCTGTAAGTTAACTCTGTATATGTGTCGCGTATTTGTGCATCTTCTCAGGAGCTGTTCACATGAGAAGGTGGTGTCTATGCTGCAGGGGAGTGGGGCAATGCCAAGCCTGGTGGTTGAAGATGGCCCGCCAGCCTTCACCATGACTGAACCAGAGCAGGTGGAGATTTCTCCCCGCTCCCGTGCTCCTGTTCTCAGCTCCCTGCAGTGGGTCGCTGAGATCCTGCCTCCCAGTATCCGCGTCCAGGGCCGCAGCTTCAGCCAGCAGCTCGAGCACCTTCTCACGCTTCAGGAGAGATACACCATTTGCAAAGCCCTGGAGGCCTTCTTCCAGCACAGGTGAAGGACATGCCCATAATATTAAGTGAAAGAAAGTATATTCTCAGATTGAAATGTTACATTGCTTCTCTAAGAACATTTGTGTGAAACCTGATTTGATCAATTTTTTCTTCCGTGCCATCAGAAATGTAGACACTTTGATTGTGGACGTCTTCCCTGTGTTGGATACTCCAGCAAAACAGGTTATCTGGCAGTTCGTTTATCAGTTGCTGACCTATGAGGAGCAGGAACACTGCCAGAACAAGATCTCCCGCTTCCTTGGCTATAAAGTTGCACGTGAGCACTACTTTCTGGTCATTCCTCTTCACTCTGTACATAATATTTGTATATATGCATGTATGCTTGCATGTACTTATTATTGATAGTGCCAACAGCAGATCCCGAACCTCCAGCCCATGAGCCTCATCGTCGCAGTAGCTCTATGAAGGTGACAGGAACCACCTACAGGAGCAGTGTGAGGGGACGCAGCTCAGATGATCTGGTTATCGGCACCCACCTGGGCATGGGTAGGTTGTCTTCAAACTCTGTTGTATTACACCGCTGTCCTATGCTATATGATGCAGTTTTCACTTTTTTTTATGCCAATACCCCCCAAATATGATAAAAACTGTTAAAAAGTAGAACTGTCTATAGTCCAAATAGTGGTTTAATCTCATGATTTCCGTCTAACCTTTAAAAAAGAAAATTGGTAAGTATGTTTGAAAAATTGCTGTTAAACATTTTATTTACCTTTGACAGCCCTAAAGAAATACATTTAACAAAATTCTCGGTACCACTTTATATTTAGTGGCTTTAAGTACTATGTACTTACATTGAAGTTATTACTTTGATACAATGGACTTATTATGTACATACATGTTTTTACATTGTACTTATATTTTGAAAATACCTGCATGTAATTACAACTGTAATTAAAGCTGCAAGCAGCGATGAAGCGGGCCCTCGCACCCGTGCCGCCGCCACCCGGCCGTTTTAGGAAGACAGAGCACGGTGGGCAGTATGTAATGATAATAAATATAGGAGGACTACACTCAAAAAAATGCTGGGTTGTTGCGAGGTCACATCCTTCGACGAAAACTCAAAATCTTTGCAATTTAATGTCGCAAAGGCCTTAAGATTACACTCACCAAATTTGAAGAGGATCAGATCAAAACTGTAGGAGGAGTTCGTTAAAGTACGAAGACTGAAAATGGCAAAAACTGCACAAAAATCAGAGAGGAAAATACAAAATGGCAGACTTCCAGTTGTGTTTGGGGCTATGCTCCAAGATACTTTTTAGTAGGTACTGGGTTATTACATGTATGTACCGAATTTAGTCCACGTACGTGAAACGTCGAACGTACATCAACGAAAACTCAAGATCTTTGCAATTTAAAGTTGCAAAGGCCTTAAGATTACACTCACCAAATTTGAAGAGGATCAGATCAAAACTGTAGGAGGAGCTCGCACCCGTGTCGCCGCCACCCGGTGTCTTTAGGAAGACAGAGCACGGTGGGCAGTATGTAATGATAATAAATACAGGAGGACTATGTCAAAGTATTTGTATTTGCCACACTTCCTGCTACCAGCAGGTGGCGCTATTACAATAATCTAATGTGAGTATGGTCATGTGTTCAGGCCAGGACTCTTATCAAACATGTGAAGTTTGGGGCAGATCGGACATTGTATGGCTGAGTTACTGCAGGCTGTCTGTGGTTGCCTAGCAACACCGGAACTGCATGCAACATTTACACAGAAGTTATCTGATGATGCATATTTCACCCAGAGGCTGAAATTGGATTTGCACTTCTACATTTTTGTCAGGCCGCCGAGGTCACATCCTTCGACGAAAACTCTAGATCTTTGCAATTTAACGTCGCAAAGGCCTTAAGATTAGACTGACAAAATATGATGTGGAACTGATTAAATCTCTAGGAGGAGTTAGTTGAAATACAACATCAGGAAATTACGAAAAATGCACAAAATCTAGGAGGAAGTTCAAAATAGCTCACTTCCTGTTGTGTTTAGGGCTATGCTCCAAGAGACTTTTTTGTAGGTATTGGGTCATTACATGTATGTACCAAATTTCATACCTGTACGTGAAACGTAGAGCCGGGGCAAAATGTGGGGGCAATAATTTACCGAATTTGCCCCACCCAATTTTGAAAACCATATCACATGTAAATTTTCACCATTTCTGAAGCGTGTGCGAAGTTTCATGAGTTTTTGAGCATGTTTAGGCCCTCTAAAAAGCGATTCTTTTAAGAGAAGAAGAAGAAGAAGAAGAAGAAGAAGAAGAAGAAGAAGAAGAAGAAGAAGAAGAAGAAGAAGAAGAAGAAGAAGAAGAAGAAGAAGAAGAAGAAGAAGAAGAAGAATTAAAGCTGCAAGCAGCGATGAAAGGGCCCTCGCACCCGTGCCATCCTCACCCAGTGGCTTTAGGAAGACAGAGCACGGTGGGCAGTATGTAATGATAATAAATACAGGAGGACTATGTCAAAGTATTTGTATTTGCCACACTTCCTGCTACCAGCAGGTGGCGCTATTGCTATAACCAAATATGAGCATGGGCACGTGTTCAGGCCAGGACTCTTATCAAACATGTGAAGTTTGGGGCAGATCGGACATTGTATGGCTGAGTTACTGCAGACTGTCTGTGGTTGTAACACAAAAAATACAAACACAAAAGTATTTGTATTTGCCACACTTCCTGCTACCAGCAGGTGGTGCTATTACAATAATCTAATATGAGCATGGTCATGTGTTCAGGACAGGACTCTTATCACACATGTGAAGTTTGGGGAAGATCGGACATTGTATGCCTGAGTTACTGCAGACTGTCTGTGGTTGTGACACAAAAAATACAAACACAAAAGTATTTGTGTTTGCCACACTTCCTGCTACCAGCAGGTGGCGCTATTACAATAATTTAATATGAGCATGGTCATGTGTTCAGAACAGGTGTAGGGACTGAGCGGAACGACGAATCATCTAAATAACTAAATGTATTTCTTCCCATCAACCCTGGGACTTCAACAAACACACACACATACACAAACTGCTAACACTGGCCGAAGTGTCAGGTTACAAGTTTACGATCCAAAGGAATGTCCAAGGACTCGAGTCCTGGAGAAGGAGAAATGAAACCTGTGTAATCCTATATTTATATATTCTATGCATAACCATGTGATACCACATCTAATGTTCATCTCATGGTTTGTCTTTATGTGTTTGGTTTGTGCGTTCTTGAAGACTCTAATGGGTTAATGTTTCTTTGACTTACATACTATCATGAATACCCCCCCCCCCCCTCTCTCTTCTACCAAGAGATAGGGCAGATCACTCAGAAGAACATTCACTCATGGACACGCACACACATACACAAACCTTTATCTTCATCATATAAAGGCCTGGAACTTGGAAAAACACACACACACACACACACTCTCTCCCACACACACACCAAGAACGGGGTGTTCTGTTACAAGACTGAGCTTTATTACCCCTTGGAATGTCCCAGAGAGTGTGATTCCTCCTTATTCTTGCTGAGAAGAATAAACGAACCCTGGTTTAAACCTATATATTCTATGTACATATATATATATATATATAACCATGTGATACATGCATCCAATGTTCCATCTCATGATTTTTCCTTTATGTTGTTTGGTCTGTGTGGCCTTGTAAACTCTAATGGGTTAATGTTTGAGACATGACTTGCATACTATGAGAAACAGAAATCACTGTGTAGCATGTTTAGTCTCGATAAACTCCAATCCTCGTTCCCCATTTGTTGATTTACATTACATCTCGCTAACTTTGTGACACAGGGGTGTTATAAGAAATCTTGAGGGTTCTCTCTCTTAAACACCCAAGGAACTGACATATTCAAATGTCCTGCGAGATTCACCAGAACACTTCATGACTGTGGCTCGAGCTTCAAGCAGACCTTATCAAACTAACCCCCTCCTTGCTGCAGAGAAAGGAATGCCATGCGGTCAAAGAGTCCCCTCTGTCCACGCTACACACACCCATAAGGACTTTGCTGGAATTTCCAGTCAAAAAAAAAGACATTTAACAATACATATTTGATATGTTTTATGTGTGTTTGATGGCCTACGTCCGATTGCAAGATCTGGGAATGTTTGTAGTTAAAAGGAACCACAAATGCCTATATTACGTATATTTGAGACGCAAACCTGAATTCCTCTCATTGTTACATGTCGTGTTTGAGGTCATTTGAAAACTCTTTGTCTGACGCAGCCAGATATATGTATTGGGTTACCGTAAAAAGTATGATTGCCTATATAACATCTCTCCTGTTATGTTTAAGAATCTGTGAAAAGGAAAGGCAGGTTCTGCCTCTGTCGTAATTTATGTAGATAAAGCTGTCAAACCAAACAAAGACAACTTTCCCGCTCAAGATTTCCTGAACAATGATTGGACAATCCGCTTCAGAGGAGGCGGAAACATCAGGTCTTCAAAAGGACTGGCCCTCTCCTCACCCCCGCTCTTGCCTCTCACCCCCGGCGTCAGGATGTGATTTCTTAGTGATCTCCTCCGGAGATCTTCCATCTTTTTCTTTCTTTGTTTAATTCTAAGTTCTTTTAAGTATCCTATCGAGTTCATTTTCCCCGACGAGGAATGAATTTAGTCTGAATTGTTTCTTTGGTAAATTTACCTCAAAGACCTTCAAACATGCGTTTGAAAGTCCGCGCTCTGAACCACCAACAAACCACATGGACCACCACGCGCAACCGTTCAACGAACGAGCAGGCGCGCGCCCCAAGGACACACACACACGCACGCCTTCTCCTCAGCAGACTAAGAGACAGTGCAAGTATTTTATTTCTCATCCAGATTTATTATGCTGTACGGTTGTTGCCTCAGAAGGGGCGATTTTGTGATTCCTTGTTGTCAGGTCTGAGGTTCCGTTGTCCAGGTGAACTTTGCCAAACGGTTGACCCTTACGGATCTCCGTTTCTCTCACTCTCTCTCTCTCTCCCTCTCTCTCTCTCTCTTGTCTTACTATCTCACTCTCGCCAGAATGTGATTTCTTCGGGAGATCCCTTTGGGGATCTCTTTCTTTTGTTTTGCTTCTAGTTTAGTAAGATCTTCGGGTCTTTATAAAACTCCCTCGTGCATAACTGCACCTTGCTAAAAATTCTCTCTCTGTCTCTATGCATTTCTCGTTCATCGATGCCTTATTGTGTTTTGTCGTTTATTATGTTTGTAACGTTTGTGTGTTTCATTGTTTATTATGTTTGTAAATACATATATCCCATGTAATTTTAGTAAATGCATAGGCTAGTTATTTCTTATTAAATTTCATGATACTCATTTGATGGATTGACTGTCTGCTCATACTTCGGGTCACTGAAATGTCTAGATCAAAAGCTACGAGCTTTACAAATTAAAGATACTTTAAAGAGTATTTGTTTATAGGGCGGGAAGGCTAATTCTTGTGGCCACAGAATTAATTTTCCTAAACTCTATAATTTAATCGAGCTAATTAATTTTACCTGTTTGTGAAAAGTGGTCCGTGTAAATAATTGCAATCAACTTGTGGTTAATTACAAGGATTCACATGCATGCAGGTAACAGGAAATATCATCCCTTATCGGGAGATGTATTAACATGTAAGACTGATCTGATATAAACCTGTATGAATAATTATTAATTATGAATTATTAATTATGATATGCAAATTCCCCGTAATCAGATCCACCCCTGAGTCGTTACATATTATTGGTGGAGGATGCGGGCACATTTCAAACTTGTTTTACGAGCATTCCAGTCAATCTGTGTATGAGTATTGTTATTTAATATTTATGCGCGCGGATGTTGAAATTGTAAGACAAGCCGCAGACGCGCGCACCTCGAAGAGTGAGTGAACTCACTGCCTGACTGACTAAAGGCACAAGCCGTCTCAGTTCAGCACAACTAAAAAGAAACTGCGGTTTCATTGTATTAAAATTTGTCATACAAAAGATGAAGAAGCCTCTTTTGAATTATGACACTTTTAATGTTAAACTCCCCTGGCGGAACGAGATTCTTCGGCCACGGTGAAGACAAGATTTAGTGAAACGATGCTCTTTCACTATTCTTAAACAGGCCTGATATTAATTATAATCGTTAGATTATCGATAACTCCTGGTGAAAACATTGACGTAGCTACTCAATTGTAAAACCTAACGCATATTTGATCATAAGTGCTATTTGATAATATGTTATGGGAGTCGAAAAAACAGACGAATAATCCCTGTTTTATTCACGCACAGCGCAGCGAAGCAATCCTGCCAAACGTGTTTGTTAGAATATAGCACAGAAACAATCCAAAACTTAAAAACATTTTAATCATAAGTGCTATTTGATAAATGTTATTTGGATCCAACTGACAGACGTATAATTCCTGTTTCCTTCTACACAGCGCAGAAAAGAAATTCCTGCAATACGTGTTTGTTAAAATATAGCACCAAGAGAAAAATCCAAAACCTAAAAACATTTTAACCATAAAATGCTATTTGATAAATGTTATTTGGATCCAACTGACAGACGTATAATCCCTGTGTCCATATTTATGTGTGTAGCGAAAGAAATCCCGCCACACGTTGCCTTTGTGTGTTTATATGCAGTAAACTGGCACAAACAAACCCTCCGAGATTTAAAATTTATAAGCAGACACATGTGAATCATGGTAATAATTGTTTTATGTGGGAATCGAAAAACAGATGCCTAATTCCTGTTGCCCTATTTGTGTGTAGCGAAAGAAATCCTGCCACACGTTGTTTGTGTGTGTTTATATGCAGTAAACTGGCACAAAACCCGCCGAGGTTTAAAATTTATAATTGTGATTTTTGCAGAAAATTAACGTATGGAACCGTTTTAAAACGGAATTACATACTAAAACAGAGGTTGTTATTCCACTGACAAAACACGAGAGGGCAACCTACATGTGTTGCGGTGTCCAAATCATACCCGCCTCTGACGTCATTCAGCGTGAACGCATTTACGCCACCGTGTGGACGTTTTGTAGATCGTCATTCTCAACTACCTCTTTTCTGTTTTTTTTTTGTTGTTCTTTTTCATTTTCCCTGCGATTATGAATTCTGAATTGTCTAACTGTCAATACATATTCCAGTTAAAGCCTTGCTTGTGCTGGCATTTGTTTGACGTTAGACAATTCTCCTGCTGACTGTTTTATGCTTACTTTGAGTTTGTTTCAAACTAGATTTGAATTAAGAAATTTAAAGTTAAGTTTCAGTTTAGTCATTGATATCCACTTAGAGGGAAAACGCCCCTTGTGGCAGACATGCTAAAGTCAGCTTATTCTTTTACTCCTTTCATTCTGTGAATTGGTCTATTTTTTTATTTTTTTATTTTTATTTATTTTGTTATCACTGATAACGTTACAGCAATCATGAGTCGCATGAGATATAGTTCTGATCTTTGATTTCCTTACACTTATTTAAATTGAATTTAAACCAGTTTGAATTGAAATTTGAATTAAGTGCCTATCCAACCTATTAAGTGCCTATTAAGGAGAAAGTACCCCCCCTTGTGGCACAAACCAGCCACTACAGCCTGTCTTCTCCAGGGATTCATCCTACTTTATTACTTTGATTGTTAATTTTTATTAATAATGAAAGTAATAATAAATAAATAAAATAAAAAATTATTTTAAAATTTATTTTTGAAGAATTTTTTTTTAAAGTTGATTTGACAATTACATTGTCATAAATCCCTTTTATTTTTATTTTTATCAGTGTTTAGTGAAGCCTCTTGCCTTGGTATCTGTGCATGCATAATTACTCAATTTGGTTTAAACAAGGAAACCTTAATTCACCTTAAGTTTCATCTGTTTCTCCTCTGCTGTGTTTATGGTGTAGAAATCCCTAGCGCGCGGTGGTGAGTTGACAGTCACATCTACTTGGCTTCCAGCTGCGGATTGTCTGACCAGCGTTGAATGACACAGGTTGTCTGACCTGCGTGAGTCGCGGACTCCTCTGTCTCTATACACGGGCAGCACACAATTTGGCACTCCAAAGGTCGCAATTGTTTGAGAGGGCGCCCGTGGTACGGAGTGTGGAGCCCGGCGACTCTGCGACCAAGTGTTCGGAAACGCTGGAAAGACCAATCCCGTGCTGATTCCAACCGGAGTGATTTCAGTTCCAACCTGGGCAGACTAAAAATGAGGTAATAATAAAAAAATAAAAAACATCTACTTAGTATAGGCCCCAGAATATTACATATATCCCCGGCCATTTAAGAGGTGTGGCCCACCTTCCCTTCTCCAAGCCACACACCCCCTTTCCTAGGTTTGCCGCCGACAGCCGGCTTAGACGACCTTACTCTCTTTAACACTCCCTTGTGTCATTATTTGCTCCATCTTCATTAGACCTATTCAATTTTATTTTACTCTAATCTTTTCTATCTTGCTATTTCTCTGTTCTGTTGTGATTTGTTCCTTTCAGTTCACCCAGAGACAGAACCTACGAGAGACACCAAGGAAAGCTAGATAACAGAACGACGACCAAGCAGCTGGCGTCATCACATGACCCCATAAGGCTACTGCCTGCCAAATTCTTTATTTAGATCCACGCAAAATTGACCCACCTAATCATCTAACTGTCTGCATCAGTTAGCCAAATTACGGCTCACATAGCCGCATAGTATTATAGCTCGTTAAACGTAGAAAGAACTTGCACTGGTCTTTTCGTGTGTGTTGTGTTCCTTTCGCCCACAGGGAAGCCAGTCACCAGTGACTCAGAGCCCCGAGCCAAGAGCAGCTGGACGCAGATGTGGACCAGCTTGACGGCGCACAAACTAAGCCTAAGCACCCACGACAAGGCCGGGCCAGACACGTCCAAAACCTCGCTTGCCAGCTCATCGCACAAGCACGTCTCCGTGAAAGGAGCCGCCTCGCCCTGGAGCACGAAGTTGCAACGCTAAGGATGCAAGCCGAGGACGACAACGACCCCGAGCTACAGAAGGAAGTGGAAAGACTTCAAACTGCCCTGCCTGATCTTCATCTGCACATAGACCGAAGAGAGCAGTCAGAGAAAAGAACCAGAGAGGAACTCAATGAGAAACTCCGACAAAAGTGAAGCCTTTTGCAAAGAGCAGAGACTGAACTTAAAGAGACTCGAAAGCACGGCCTGCGAAAGAAACTCGCAAGCGGCCCATGCTACCATCCACAAGATCGTACAGCAGAGAGACGATCTCAAAGACTAACTTGACACTCTTCACACAGAGTGAAACACTCTTATAGACTGCAGAATGACCGGGAAGGGGAAACGCACACCACAAAGTTTCCCTGACCAGCTGGTCCGCACCTGTCAGTCTACAACCCAGAGCTAAAAAGGTGGGGTGAAAGCCCACTGTTCAAAACATCACCAGCCAGCCCACAAGAACCCCCGTCAGCAGCGAGGGGAGAAGAGCCTTTCCAGGACAGCCCCTGCTACTTACAACGGCAGGGCTCCCAAAAGACTTAACAAGCTGGCGAGAAACCTCCCTACGTTCACTCCGAACCCTTCAGGAGGCCACAACGTGCACGCCTACCTACAAGACATTGACTTTCACTTAAAAAAACTGTTACCAACGTCACCGCGTGGGACAGATTATCCGAAATCTGCACCCCACAGTGAGTCATCACCTAGGCATCCTGGCCTGCCCACATAGCATGACTACTCAACGGCTATGAGAAGCTTACAACAAGTAAAAGACTGTATCCGAAAAGACTTTGACAACCCCCACGATATACTCGGTCTCTGAACACTGTTCAAAACATCACCAGCCGAGACCCTGGAGTCGCTGAAAAGCTTCTGCACAAAGACTTTCCTGACATCCTATGCCTGAGCGTAAGACCTACAACAGGCACACAGAGCAAACTGTCACAAAGTGACAGCAGCACAGCCTGAGCGAGGAAGCACAGTTTCCCACAGCTGGGTCCAAAACCCCAAAAGACCAAAAGGGGGGTGGGCCCAGAAACTCTACCTACCCATCACTCTAGACAATGAGGTGAGCCTTGAATCCCTGGTAGACACCGGCTCAGACTTCACTTTAATGTCAGCCCAACTCGTTGAAAGACTCAGTGCTAAAGCTAAGAGCGAAGATCTCACACCCCGAAGAACTCCTAAAAACCCCACTGACTTTGAACTGTAAACCAGAAGACACTGCACGAACACAGTGCAAGACTCTGCTAAAAGGGTCCCTGATCAGCATAGGACATAGAACTTTTAAAAGTAGATGAAAAGTTGTGCTCAAAGAGACGCAAGACTCTGCAGTAGAAAAATTAGAACTTTACTGATTTAAAGAAAATCTGGAATGGCTCACCTGTAAGCCTCACTGGCCAACAGACTACGCACGACTCTTTCGAACCAAGCACTTGCTACATGCTGGTTGAAATGACACAGCTAAACCTTAGCTTCTATGACAATGACTTGTTACAGGAAATACTAACTCCAAAGAGGGCAGTCATCACCCTGACGCCAGATAGTAAGCAAACCCCCCCCTGAGCTGGGTAAACTAGCATGACCGAGAGCCCCTTCGTTTAAACTACTGTCATCCTAAAAGTGTGCTTTTGATCGTTGCGATCCAACCAGAACCCAACGTGCAATACGCATCTTTGATCGCTGGCCTGTCTAAATGCAGATAAAACGATAGCTGGAATTGACATCTCTACTCTAAGTAAAATAGCCTTAGATTTCCAACTAAAAGTAAAAGTAGCATGTTCAGCAGTAAAAGCGTAAGTCTGTTTGACGAAGAAACCTCATCTCAGCAGCTTGTAAACTGTACCGATATCTATTATGCTTTGATTAAAAGGAAATCCAAATGGTAGTATGACTAAACCTGTGTCTAACAAAGAAAGCTCAGGACAGAGTTATATCTAGGTAGACCTGGGTGTCTCCAAATGTAAAGGCCTTACAAATTATTGTTAGATTGATGTAATTCACCTAAATATTTTTTTTTTGCTGCATCTACAAGCAGAGAGCTACCTAGCGATCAAAACTGTTACTCGCTGAGAAGTCAGCATTCGTGCACGAGAGGGACGTAACCATATATGCTTAGACAAGCTTTGACTTACAGCAAATCTATTTCCTTACTCTGTAAACAAATAGAATAAGCTACGTAAAATAAAGAGAAGAGTTCCATGAGTAAAATTAGCTAATGCCAAAACACATCTGCATTTTACTTAATGTAACACTGAGTCCTAGAAAGACTTAAAATATAGGTGCATCCTGTTAACCCGTTTAAACATGCATAATCCATGAAAAATGTACAGACATTCTTTAAGGACTGTTGAATTGTCTGACATGCTCTGGTTCCCATGACAACGACTTGTCACAGGAAGTGCTAACTTGTGATGTCACTTTGTAAACAAACCAGCCTAGGTGCCTAAGCTAACCTAGCATCCCTCCAGCTTACGCTAAGCTAACCTAGCATCCTTTCAGCTTACGCTGAGCTAAACTAACATAGCATCCAGCTAGCTTACGCTACGCTAACCTAGCATCCATCCAGCTTAGGCTAAGCTACATAATAACTTCTACAGTTAGCAGCTAGCATAATTTACTTGAGCCCTTAATCACCACTTGTGTTCACACAATGCAAAGTATTCTAGAATACTTTCTTTAACACCGGTTAGGGTTTCTAATTATTCACTTTCCGTGTTTACACTTCTTTGCAGCTTAAGTTCACCTTCACTAGTGAAGGCATCGTCCTTGCTAACAGTCGAAGGCTAACTTTGCAGATACCCTGTTAATTAAACTTACGTTTAACTAAATGTAAACTGTGTAGCTAGAGAATAATTCATATAGCAATAGGAATTTTCATCGACAGGTGACTAAACCGATCATTCCCGGTGTTTGATCACTTTATTCCCTTTTGCTTTAAATTTTGTTTTTCTCTTGTTACTTCTTTCATTTCTTTAACTTTCATAATAACAGCAGTCAGCTGTTCCCTTGGCTAATCAGTCATCTATATGATTTAATTTAATTTCCTCTCTTGTTCAAATGTGGTTCCATTTCCCATAGGGCCCAGAAAGGAAACAGAGACACCTTTATTTGTGATTTTGTTTATTTTCAACGAGTGTACTCATTTTTGTGACCCTGCAACACAAGTAACTTCAACAATTTACTAGGGCACAACTATAGTCCAGAGGATTGACAATAAGCATAATTTGAATAGGAAAGCTGTCCTTTTTCCCCTATCATTCACTTCGTTAAGCCGTAGTGAACCACTAGTTAAGTCCAGAGAAATAATTTGGTCATAAGAACCATCTTAAGTCATTTATTTCATCTCGGCTATGCCCTTTCCAGGGAATAATCTTGGAACCACATAACTCTTAGCCTCCTAATATCCACAGCTAAGATAAGGTACAAGACACACTTCACTAGCTAGCTAAACATGAACACCTAGCTTTATGCTACATACCTAGCAAACCAATTAAACCATGGTTCTGAACTTTTAGGGTCATGCATTAGGCTCTCACCACAAGTCTGACTAAATGTCACAGAGCCCCTGCTTCACCTGACCTTAACCTTCCAACTTAACAAAGGCTATGCCAAAACTATGGACACTATGAGAAACCACCTCTCATACCCCTCCAGCCACCCACGACTGGCGTCTGAACCAACCGACAACCGGTGCCCCAGACAACCTACGTCATCAAGCACATGCTGCGTGCACTGGACAACATTCAGCGTTCTGCACCTGCGCCATCACCGCGCCACAGCTTGTTCTGACACAGTGCAAAAGGGGGGTAATGCCACAATGTATGCCCTATGCCCATGACGCACCATGTGCTGCCATCGCAGCATCAGAGACACTTGCAAGACACCGAAGCAAGTGGCATACTGGCGTCCTCAAAGCGAAAAGACTGTCCTAGCCAACCAAGGACGACATTCGCTGAAATTTTTCCTCCCTTTCTCTTTTTCTCTCTCCCTTTCACTTTTACCAGGATGCTGCTGTGCTTCGCCATCCTGTACCTCCAGCCAACCAGAGAGCAGCCGCAATCGGACATCTCATCAAATCCGGCATCAGTCATCGTCCTAAAGGAACAACCGGGACTCCTCATCACCAATGGCCGGACCCACACTCAGAAAGTGTACGTGCCACCTGATCCTCGCAACGTCTACAGAGCACACTACCCCAGCGCAACGACACAATACAGCTGGGTAGGTGTCCGATGGACAGAGGACTCCCTCACTCACGCTGAGGCTGATGTTGAACACATGCTCAACCAACTTGAGAAAATGACTGTCACGCTAGCGGAGCCAGGTGGCCACAACCGCCGCTCCCAACGGTTTCTACGAGCTTTGCTCGGAGCCGCCACGGCCGTCGGAACTATGTTTAACATTTGTATGCCCAGTGTGAATGCAGTAAACCTAGCCACCGTGAGGCGGCATGTAACCGAAATTCAGGCTGAGATTCCACAGATAAAAGAGCAACTCACGACACAGAGTGCATCCCTGCAGACCATCGACAAGACACTAAAGGGAATTGTGGTAACTTTCAACACTCACAGCGTTCTGCCGACCCCAACAGTGAACTCCATGAAAAAGCTGTTACTGTCTCCCAGAATGACGGTGCTCAAACTCAGCTGGTAACAGCCCTGAGGACAAACCCGCTGCGGGGAGTGAACCCCTCCATCGACAGCCTCGCCATGGGTAGAATTCCACCGCACCTGATACCCTTAGGCCTCATGCAAACCGTGGTGGTGTCCGCCATCACCACGCCAACTGACTCTTTACAAATACACCTTGCCTACTCTCTGGGTAGTGCCATCCCACTCTGCGTTGACCACAAGCAGAGAAAAAGGGGGGGCTTTCTCTTGAACTTGCCCATCCTAGAGTCAAGCCGAAGCTCAAGAACATTGTCAATGTCAGATTTTGAAAAGCAACACTCACTTCAAGATATGCACGCTGGACGTGGATGCCTCACACGACAGCGACACAAAGCTGCCCCAGCTCCGAATCCGCACATGTGCACATTGACCAAAGACGTTCAGTATCTCTGCCCCTAACAAACCTTTCCTCAGAGACAACACTTGACGGAATCTGCGGGCTGCAGATCAGCGGCACACGCTGCCCTGCTAAAGCCAAGCCTCGCACTCAGGTCATCGAGACCCACGCAGAGATTGTAGGTGAAAGGGGGACTCCTTAACACTCCTGTGCGCACAGCTGCACTCACTGACGACCAAAATGACACTGACACCTGTGTCACCTTGCTCGACCAGAGCATGTAATCCAAGCATCAAAGGTGCCATCCTTCACCTCGACGACCTGGCATCGTATCCTCTTCCAAGCGAAGAGCACCAATCAGAACTGACCTTGTTCCCATCGACATAGCCCTCCAAGCTGTGTCTCAACTGCCCGCCTTAACTGCCTCACCTGTTGTCCAATCCTGGACTGCAGCTGATCCTGCGCTGGGTACCTCTACGGTAATCAACCACACCCTAACACTTGACTTTCAATCAGGAGGCTCAACGAGATGCGAAAATCTACAGCCAAGCTCACGGGACCCTCAGGAAGAGGGTATCACGCCGGAGGCTGCTTCGAACCTCATCAAGCTGAGCCCTCAGCCTCAGCACTAGCAGCCACCTGCTACCCGCGCATCATGATTCACCTGTCATCCGTCCAGTGTGATGATTATTGTCCGATGATGTCCACACAGGGACTTCATCAGACAAAAAGGGGGACTGTAGGGACTGAGCGGAACGACGAATCATCTAAATAACTAAATGTATTTCTTCCCATCAACCCTGGGACTTCAACAAACACACACACATACACAAACTGCTAACACTGGCCGAAGTGTCAGGTTACAAGTTTACGATCCAAAGGAATGTCCAAGGACTCGAGTCCTGGAGAAGGAGAAATGAAACCTGTGTAATCCTATATTTATATATTCTATGCATAACCATGTGATACCACATCTAATGTTCATCTCATGGTTTGTCTTTATGTGTTTGGTTTGTGCGTTCTTGAAGACTCTAATGGGTTAATGTTTCTTTGACTTACATACTATCATGAATACCCCCCCCCCCCCTCTCTCTTCTACCAAGAGATAGGGCAGATCACTCAGAAGAACATTCACTCATGGACACGCACACACATACACAAACCTTTATCTTCATCATATAAAGGCCTGGAACTTGGAAAAACACACACACACACACACACTCTCTCCCACACACACACCAAGAACGGGGTGTTCTGTTACAAGACTGAGCTTTATTACCCCTTGGAATGTCCCAGAGAGTGTGATTCCTCCTTATTCTTGCTGAGAAGAATAAACGAACCCTGGTTTAAACCTATATATTCTATGTACATATATATATATATATATAACCATGTGATACATGCATCCAATGTTCCATCTCATGATTTTTCCTTTATGTTGTTTGGTCTGTGTGGCCTTGTAAACTCTAATGGGTTAATGTTTGAGACATGACTTGCATACTATGAGAAACAGAAATCACTGTGTAGCATGTTTAGTCTCGATAAACTCCAATCCTCGTTCCCCATTTGTTGATTTACATTACATCTCGCTAACTTTGTGACACAGGGGTGTTATAAGAAATCTTGAGGGTTCTCTCTCTTAAACACCCAAGGAACTGACATATTCAAATGTCCTGCGAGATTCACCAGAACACTTCATGACTGTGGCTCGAGCTTCAAGCAGACCTTATCAAACTAACCCCCTCCTTGCTGCAGAGAAAGGAATGCCATGCGGTCAAAGAGTCCCCTCTGTCCACGCTACACACACCCATAAGGACTTTGCTGGAATTTCCAGTCAAAAAAAAAGACATTTAACAATACATATTTGATATGTTTTATGTGTGTTTGATGGCCTACGTCCGATTGCAAGATCTGGGAATGTTTGTAGTTAAAAGGAACCACAAATGCCTATATTACGTATATTTGAGACGCAAACCTGAATTCCTCTCATTGTTACATGTCGTGTTTGAGGTCATTTGAAAACTCTTTGTCTGACGCAGCCAGATATATGTATTGGGTTACCGTAAAAAGTATGATTGCCTATATAACATCTCTCCTGTTATGTTTAAGAATCTGTGAAAAGGAAAGGCAGGTTCTGCCTCTGTCGTAATTTATGTAGATAAAGCTGTCAAACCAAACAAAGACAACTTTCCCGCTCAAGATTTCCTGAACAATGATTGGACAATCCGCTTCAGAGGAGGCGGAAACATCAGGTCTTCAAAAGGACTGGCCCTCTCCTCACCCCCGCTCTTGCCTCTCACCCCCGGCGTCAGGATGTGATTTCTTAGTGATCTCCTCCGGAGATCTTCCATCTTTTTCTTTCTTTGTTTAATTCTAAGTTCTTTTAAGTATCCTATCGAGTTCATTTTCCCCGACGAGGAATGAATTTAGTCTGAATTGTTTCTTTGGTAAATTTACCTCAAAGACCTTCAAACATGCGTTTGAAAGTCCGCGCTCTGAACCACCAACAAACCACATGGACCACCACGCGCAACCGTTCAACGAACGAGCAGGCGCGCGCCCCAAGGACACACACACACGCACGCCTTCTCCTCAGCAGACTAAGAGACAGTGCAAGTATTTTATTTCTCATCCAGATTTATTATGCTGTACGGTTGTTGCCTCAGAAGGGGCGATTTTGTGATTCCTTGTTGTCAGGTCTGAGGTTCCGTTGTCCAGGTGAACTTTGCCAAACGGTTGACCCTTACGGATCTCCGTTTCTCTCACTCTCTCTCTCTCTCCCTCTCTCTCTCTCTCTTGTCTTACTATCTCACTCTCGCCAGAATGTGATTTCTTCGGGAGATCCCTTTGGGGATCTCTTTCTTTTGTTTTGCTTCTAGTTTAGTAAGATCTTCGGGTCTTTATAAAACTCCCTCGTGCATAACTGCACCTTGCTAAAAATTCTCTCTCTGTCTCTATGCATTTCTCGTTCATCGATGCCTTATTGTGTTTTGTCGTTTATTATGTTTGTAACGTTTGTGTGTTTCATTGTTTATTATGTTTGTAAATACATATATCCCATGTAATTTTAGTAAATGCATAGGCTAGTTATTTCTTATTAAATTTCATGATACTCATTTGATGGATTGACTGTCTGCTCATACTTCGGGTCACTGAAATGTCTAGATCAAAAGCTACGAGCTTTACAAATTAAAGATACTTTAAAGAGTATTTGTTTATAGGGCGGGAAGGCTAATTCTTGTGGCCACAGAATTAATTTTCCTAAACTCTATAATTTAATCGAGCTAATTAATTTTACCTGTTTGTGAAAAGTGGTCCGTGTAAATAATTGCAATCAACTTGTGGTTAATTACAAGGATTCACATGCATGCAGGTAACAGGAAATATCATCCCTTATCGGGAGATGTATTAACATGTAAGACTGATCTGATATAAACCTGTATGAATAATTATTAATTATGAATTATTAATTATGATATGCAAATTCCCCGTAATCAGATCCACCCCTGAGTCGTTACACAGGACTCTTATCAAACATGTGAAGTTTGGGGCAGATCGGACATTGTATGGCTGAGTTACTGCAGGCTGTCTGTGGTTGCCTAGCAACACCGGAACTGCATTCAACATTTACACAGACATTATCTGATGATGCATATTTCATCCAGAGGCTGAAATTGGATTTGCACTTCTACATTTTTGTCAGGCCGCCGAGGTCACATCCTTCGACGAAAACTCTAGATCTTCGCAATTTAACGTCGCAAAGGCCTTAAGATTAGACTGACAAAATATGATGTGGAACTGATTAAATCTGTAGGAGGAGTTCGTTGAAATACAACATCAGGAAATTACGAAAAATGCACAAAATCTAGGAGGAAGTTCAAAATAGCTCACTTCCTGTTGTGTTTAGGGCTATGCTCCAAGAGACTTTTTTGTAGGTATTGGGTCATTACATGTATGTAGCAAATTTCATACCTGTACGTGAAACGTAGAGCCGGGGAAAAATGTGGGGGCAATAATTTACAGAATTTGCCCCACCCAATTTTGAAAACCACATCACACGTAAATTTTCACCACTTCTGAAGCGTGTGCAAAGTTTCATGAGTTTTCGAGCATGTTTAGGCCCTCTAAAAAGCGATTATTTTAAGAGAAGAAGAAGCGGAAGAATAATAATAAACGGAGCAAAAACAATAGGGTCCTCTCACCATCGGTGCTCGGGCCCTAATAAACAGAGCAAAAACAATAGGGTCCTCTCACCATCGGTGCTCGGGCCCTAATTAATTGATGTAATTACATTTGTAATTACACAGTTGACTCTTCCCTTACACCTTAACCTACCCTTAAATCGACCCATACCACCACACCTGTCCCTAACCTTACCAGTATCACATCTCAATAGCAGCAAAATTGTTTTACAATACAACCTGAACACAATAAGTACATTGTACCTATTTTTCTATGTAAGTACATAGTACTTAAAGCCACTTAATATAAAGTGGGACCAAATTCTCTATAATTTTTCCACTGACCCCCTAGGACCTGGAGGTCTGGCATGCTGGCATGAGTTCAAATGAAACATGTTTACACATTAAACACAACCTATATATATAGTGAAATTAGCATTACAGATCATGAAAACAGAACTGTAGACATTATTTTAGAAACCTGAAGCTCATTTCTCATTAGCTTTCTTAGCAAACCAAAATAGTTGATGGGCTATTTTCTTTCGTCATAAGGAGTTTGCACTGAGCCAGTGGAAATGGCACCTATGAGACTAACTCCTGGAGAGAGACAATCAGGGGATGGAACATCCTTACCAGAGACACCCAACAATCTGACTAATGTGAGCGCTCTTCTTTGATTTGTACAGGTTTGCAAACATTGAAACGGTTGAGAAATTACACAAATGTACTGTCTTTATATTAACAACCCAGTCCCTGTGCTCTGTCTAGCTGTCAGCTGTTTATGCTGAGCTGGAGAATGTCTATGCCGGGAAGAGATCCAAATCCCTGAAGACTCGAGCTCCTCCTGCTCCTGACTCTCTGGTTAGCGTGGATGTCTTCCCGCACGCTTCCTCACAGTCTGTCAGGGCACACTCTTCCTCGCCATCTTTTCGGGCCACTTCAGGTACATGACAGATTTTGTAGCTTCTGATTTCCTAGAATGTCCTTGTTATTTCTCTGTGTAATAGGTAGAAATTTCTATATGTCTAATGTCAGAGACATTTTATCTTCCTAACCATTGGTTTTTCATCTTCATCTCTCAGGTAGCCGCAAATCTGCATCAGCGCAGCCTGTGCCGCCTCCTCCGCCACCTCCACCTCCTCCACAGCCTGACTCTTGGATGCAGGAGCCTCCCCTCAGTCCTCAGTGCCCCTGTTACCCTCCAGGTCTTCCCTCTCAAACAAGTGCTGAGTCCAACCCCTACATCAGTTTAGACAGCCCACCTCTCTCTCCACCCTCTCCTCCCGACTACCCTCCTAGTCCACCCATTCGCAAAAAGCGCTATACCTTCTCGCGTCCACCCCGTACCCCAGACACAGATCTGTTCATGGAGGCTCTGAGTGAGCAGCTAGGACAGCAGTTATCTGTGGATGACTTCCTGTCACCAGAGAATGACTATGAAGAGGTTTGTATTGTATTGTATTGTATTAGAATGGTTAATTGCTTTGATATTTGCTTTTTGTTGTGACAGTACTTCATTGGCTTGACAAGTATAGTGGCTAATTTTAAATGGCTAATCTTAAATGCCATTTGTGTTTTTTTTTGCTTCAAAAATAAAACCAGGATGTTGTCCAGATGACTTTCCAGGATGAGGAAGAGGAGGTAGAGGAAGAGGAAGAGGAGGAGGAGGAGGAGGAAGAAGAGGAGGAAGAGGGTCCGTATATGCCTCCTGAGTTAAGCAGTCCAAGCGAAGCGCATAGTAGCAGCGAGGATGCCAGCTCTCTCACCTACTCCTCCAGCTCTGAGCACATTCCTCCACCCCCTCTGACTCCTCCTCCCCCTCCCCCTGTCCAATTCAACGACCCCCCCACACCTGCTAGATTCACCCCTGACCACACACCTCGACAGTTGACCATCCGTCGCCACCCTGGACCACCTCCTCCACCTCCGCCAAGAGCTAACCCGCCTCCAAAACGACAGTCCATTCACAAGGTGTTGCCCACACGTGATGAGCAGATGACTCAGCACCAAGTACTTCAGGAGCACCACTCACTTCCAGTTCAACCAACAGCTGGCCACCCTCAGCAATTTCAGCAGCAGATGCACCAATCTCTGCCCCCTATGCTTTCTCCAGAAATAAACCAATCATCCATGCCCAGTCATGCAATGTATGAGATGCACCATCAGGTTAATCCAGCTCACCAGGTTCATCAACACCACCAGATGGAACAGGATCACCAGATGCATCCAATGTATCAAAATAGACCAAGTCGCCAATCTCAGTCCATCAAAGTGCATCAAAACCGTCACTCACACCAGACTGTTCAGACTCAACTCTCTAGTTCTATGGATAGGCTTGATAGGATTGAAAGAAAAGAACACTCGGATAGACATATCTATGAGATGCAGCCCCAACCCTTGCATTCAGATCAACAAATACAACATGCTTATCAGATACATCAGAGTCATCAGGCCCACCTCTCAAGCTCTATGGATAGACTTGACCGATTGGAGCACATCCAGCGCATGGAACGCTTAGAGAATTTGGAGCGAATTGAGAGATTGGAAAGGGCTGATAGACAAATGCACAGAGCACACATGGCTCAAGCCGTTTCTCAAGCTATTCAACCATCTCAGCAGACTCAGCAACAGTATCTCCAACAGATGAATCAAGCTCCTCAAGCCTACCCACCCACCCAGCCTCCTCAGCCAAGCCGCCACATTCACCAGATTGAACACATACACCAGGTTCAGCCCATCCAGTCGGCTCCTCAGTACCACCAGATCCACCAGCCCCACCAAACTCACCAGAGCCAACAGATTCTGTCGACCTTCCAACCTCATCCTTCCCAACAGCCGCAACAGCCACAGCAGCTTCAGCAGCAACAGATGCAGCAGCAACAACAACTTCAGCAGCAGCAGATTCAACAGCAGCAGGCAATTCAACAGCAGCAGGCAATTCAACAGCAGCAGGCAATTCAACAGCAGCAGGCAATTCAACAACAGCAGCAGATTCAACAGCAGCAGCAGATTCAACAGCAACAACAGCTTCAGCAGCAGCAACAGCTTCAGCAACAACAAGTTCAGCAGCAACAACAGATTCAACAACAGCATCGCTCAACCCCCCAGATTCCCCCCATTGCACAGGCCAGGCAGAGCCCTCAACCCATGTATCATGAATATCGTCATCATCACCATCATAGCCACCATGAAGCCCAGTCCCAAACACAACCACCAAATACACCCCAATCTCAAACTCACCACTGCACTGAAGGGTCCACTGTGGAGCCACCTCCTCCACCACCTTTACCCCCACCTTGCGTGCCGCCTCCTCTACCAAAGGCCTCACCACAAAAATCGGATTCCAGTCATATGAGTGTAAAGAGGCTACGCTGGGAACAGGTGGAAAATTCTGAGGGAACCATTTGGGGACAGGTAATGTATTTTGCCTTGAAACTGTTAGCTGTTAGCTAACACTTATTAGACACTTATTAGAGATTTACAGCATTTACTCTTGACTCAATACATTTAGACAATGTTCAGCATCAGTTCGGGTAAGCTTTAAGGATATCTGATTCTAGTGGTTGCTTATTATATTTGCGGTTTCAAACCGGTAAAAGAACATGAACCACTCACAACTGACAATTCTCTAATATTTGGAGGAGACCTTGAAAGGATGTAGTATACCATTTGAGACATATATTGAGGTCTGTAGTAATGGGGAACATTTCATGAGGTCCATTGTCATGTGTTTGTCTCATTCCATTAGAATGAAGTATGTAAGGACAGATGTGTTTTCTCACTGCAGTTGGAAGAAGACTCTGACTATGACAAGCTGAGTGACATGGTGAAATACCTAGACTTGGAACTTCATTTTGGAACACAAAAGAGCCCTGGTGAGTAAAGTGTGAGAAACGTTACTCATTTGCTGATGCAAACAAGCTGCTGACCAGCTTCTGACGAGAAAGAGAAAGATAGAAAGATATAGTGCGGTGAATAGGTAGTAGCAGGCAACATTTGTTGTTTGTAGAGTGTACTGAACTAACAAGGATAATGGAATATTTCTGTGGCTTTTAATATTTAAGTCCATCATTAAAAGTAAGAAAATGAGGAACACTTGTGATTCTGCCCAGAACTGGCTGTCCTTGAAAACCGAGTGTTCAGACAACAAGAGCCATAGTAAAAGAGGACACTAAGATGCCTACGGCAGCTCTTAAGGAGTTACAGTGCTCCTTGACTGAGATAACAATAGCTTGGACATATCATGAATCTAGCTCGAACTGAAGGGTTGCAAAAAAAACAAAAAACAAAAAAAACTCACCTTGAGAGACCTTGAGAAAGCCTCTTTATAGCACATCTTGTGGAAGACAAAAAGACATAGAGGGAGATTCTAAGGTCTTATATGATGGAAAATTGAACTTCTGGGCCAATGAGCTGTTTGTCATTGACCTTTAACATAAATCCATAAAACATTTAGCCACTTTTCTACCTCTGAGCCGAACGGTTCTAAGAATGGTAAGGAATGGTTCCAATTATATTTCCACTTGAGCTTGGTTCGGCACTACAGGATTACCAACCATTTTCAAAGTGGCTTTTGATTTGTTTTTTTTGTTTATTTTTTTTATATAAAACCCAATAAAGAAATATGCAGGGGAAACTATTCCTTTAATATTTTGAGCATTTCAAGTTATGTCAGAAAGACCACAATGTTGTGGTGCCAGTGGTAAATGTCTTTACGGCCAGACTTCAGGGATTTGGATACGGCCAGACGCCCATTTTAGTTTTGTTTACTGTGTGTAGATGAAGAACGGTAGTAAAGTTTGCCAGAAAGCTCTTCTCCAGTCTATGAGGCTTGTGTGACAAAACTATGTTTTCCTATAATTTCCAACCAATATCACTAACAAGCTCATATGTAGGAACTCCCCGAGAGGACTTGAAGGCACTAATAGGGCATGACTATTCTTTTTTCCTTCAATTAACAATTGAATCAGTGTTTACCCTCATAAGTTCTTTTCACTCACTGTACGATTCATGTCTCAGTTTCTCTTCCAGAGTTCTCACCTCAGGTGGAGACTTTCAAGAAAAAAGATGTGGTGGAGATTCTCTCCCGTAAGAAAGCCTACAATGCTTGTGAGTAACAAACAATGATTGAAGTCAGGGAATTTGGTAACACTTTATTTGAAGGGGTGTGCATAAGACTGACATGACACTGTCATAAACATGACATAACACCTGTCATGAACATGAAGGAGTCTTTATGAATGTTTATGACTGTTGTCATTAAGTGTCATTCGGTAAATTATGACACTTTTAATGCAAAGTTGACATTGTTTAAAATGTCTTTGTTATGACAACTTGACATTACCCAAGACAAAAATGTCTTGATTATGACAACTTGACATTAACAAAGACAAAAAATGTCTTTGTTATGACAACTTGACATTAACAAAGACAAAAAATGTCTTTGTTATGACAACTTGACATTAATCAAGAAATCATAACCTGTCAACCTGTCACAAATATGTCATAGCAGGTCTAATTATCAAACTTAAAGCATTTTACAGTGTAATAACCCTTAATGACATCTTTATAACTAGTACAATGTGTTCCACTTTACTTGAGGACAAGTAAAATATTCATGACACAGTTATAATGGTGTCATGACGGCCAAAGTTGTGACAGGTTGACAGGTTATGATTTCTTGGTTAATGTCAAGTTGTCATAACAAAGACATTTTAAACAATGTCAACTTTGCATTAAAAGTGTCATAATTTACCGAATGACACTTAATGACAACAGTCATAAACATTCATAAAGACTCCTTCATGTTCATGACAGGTGTTATGTCATGTTTATGACAGTGTCATGTCAGTCTTATGCACACCCCTTCAAATAAAGTGTTACCGGGAATTTTTCTCGTTTTCCTTTTTCGGGCTGTAATGGACTGGAGAGTTTACTTGTAAATGTTTAGATGATGTTCATGTGTGCTTCCCAGTCAAGTGTTTACTTATATATGACCGTGTCCTTTTTTGTCTTGCTTCGTCACAGTGTTTTTGGTTTTAAATTAGACTTGATAACAGCATGCTCTTTTCGCTTTCTATCCCAACTGTTAGACGGTGAGCATCTTAGCTTTTAGCCATTGGCATGCAATCGCATGGTCTTTGTACACTTTATCGTCTCTTCTATCATTTTTATAGCAATCTTGATTGCCCATCTGAAGCTGTCGCCAGGCGAGCTACACCAGGTGCTGATGACGATGTCAAGCGAACGCTTGGAGTCCCCACATATTAAACAACTGCTCCTGTATGCACCAGATGATGATGAGGTCAGACAGTACGAGCAGTACAGTGATGACCCAAGCAAACTCAGCGAGCCTGATCAGTTTGTCCTACAGGTACATGATGAATAAGAGGTGTAATGATAAGAGTTTGATAAATAAATGATGATTATTTTGTTTTAGCAGGAAATGTATCATTATGATTTTCTTTGTTGCGCCAAATACTATGACTATATGTTAAAGTGTATGTTTTATTGTATTTTTTTTGTGTGTGCATAATTTAAAAAATTTGTGCTTTTGTATATATTCAGATGCTTTCGGTGCCCGAGTATAAGACACGCTTGAAAAGCCTGCATTTTAAGACTACATTGCAAGAGAAAACAGAGGAGATGAGAGGGGCCTACGACTGTGTTTTCCAAGCTTCATTGGAGCTCAAGAACAGCAAAAAACTGGCCAAGATTCTGGAGGTATAATTCCTTCAGTCATTTAGTTTCTCCCCAGGCATGCATGATCATACAGTCACGCAATCAAACTAGGAAAATCATTCACAGATAAAAGACTGTTGACATGTTCTTAAGGCAGGCTGTTCATAATCCACACTGAATACTGTTGGATAAAAATTACCTTCTTATCATGGCATGTAGATTAACTTATTTGTTTTGTTTTTTTTCCAGTTTGTGCTGGCTATGGGGAATTATCTGAATAACGGCCAACCAAAGACCAATAAAACGACTGGATTTAAGATCAATTTTCTCACTGAAGTAAGCCTTGTCGCAGTATATGCATCTTTTGCAGATTAATTCATGAGGCTCATTATCAGTAAAAGTTTATTTAAAGCATTCATGTTTAACATTATATAACTACAATTCTCCATTTTTCTGCTTAAAGCTCAGTACCACCAAAACAGTGGATGGAAAGTCAACGTTTCTTCATATCCTGGTGAAATCATTGTGCCAGCACTTTCCCGAGGTTCTGGACTTTAGGAAGGAGCTCATGACGGTGCCACAAGCAGCCAAAGGTGAACATCTACTTGAGTCCAGTTCCTCAGGACGTTTCTCTCATGCAGTCCGAATTCATTCGGTATTTTAGTGAGGTTTCATGGTTGAAGGCTAAAGACTCATTCAAACACTGATTACACAATCCATGGTGCTCCTCATCAAGTTATGTCTAAGACATGGATCATCATCCCATTTAATGGTGGTTTCCATAGAGGGTTCTGCAGATCTCTTTAATATTTGTCATTGATTTGTTCTCCACAGTGAATCAGAGAAACATCACCTCAGACTTTAACGACCTACATGCCACAATCCAGGACATTCGGTTAGCCTGCCAGCAGATGCCAGCCACCGCTGAGGATCGATTTGCTGTTGTTATGAGCGTATCCTCCATCAAAATATCTAAAATGGCTAGATATGATCTTATGGTGCATTCAAGTCCACACAGAAAGTTCATTTTTACCAGCTGCGTTCAAATAAAACTTTGGAGATAGTGATTTACCTTTAAACTAGAATTTAGCAAGATTTGTATACCACATCCACAAAATGATGATAATGTACATTGGGTGTGTTGTTATTCAATTTATGAAAGTGAATGTATATAGAATTGTTATACTTTTTATGTAAATTGTACAATACTATGGTGTTGTAAATGCAACTTTGATGTAAATTTAAAAAAAATCATTAATTTGAACAAGTTTACCATTAATACAGCTGCAGCATCTATTAGATGCAACATTGTTTTCTCTGTGACATGTGGAAACTCTAGGTTTAAGAAAAATCCTGAGTTTCCCCACTTTGTGGGGACTTGCGTGTGTGTTCAACTAATAAATACGAACTTTACGACATTACTTGAATGCACTTTTAGCATGTCTTATAGTTTAAAAAATGGAATAGTGACACTTTGTATAAGACTTTTCCAAGCAGATCCAGGTCAGATGCCAAGCAGGACAAGATTATATGAACATTTCGACCTTGGAATATGCTTGATATTTACCAAATTCATCACAAACCACCTTAACTATTTGCATTTAGGGATTTCTGGAAAACAGTCACCCTGCTGTGCAGTCTCTGGAGTCTCTTCAGCAGCTGGCGATGGAAGAGTTCTGCAAAGTCGCTTCATTCTTCGGGGAGGATGGAAAGACCACCGCCACTGAGAGTTTCTTTGGTATCTTCGCTGACTTCATTGCAAAATTTGAGGTAAGCTTTGTATTAGAAAACCTGTACTTTAAATTTGCAAGTCAATCTAGTAAATGAGGTGAATGCTAGCAAAGAAATGCATTGAGGCTTTTAGCACAGACAGGTGGAAAAATAGGTCACTCATCCTTCCCTCATCGGAGCTCACTCGAGAGCTCTTTTTAGACATGCTCTACTCGCTAATGTTTTACCAAACATTAACAAAGTCTGTTACAAGACCAACACAAAGAACTTCATTGATGCACGGTCAAATCCAAAGAATTAAAAGTTACAATATTCACAATAAAGAAAAGCATGAATTTCATTGTCAAATACATGAACAACTGATATTTATTAAAGATACCCAAGATGAATCGTGTAAAAATGTTACTAAAAGATATCACCATACTTCCCCAGTTGACTGAGATTAACAATTGCAACAAAAAAAAAGTTTTATTACAATTTTTCTAAAATGTTATGTTTAAATATGCAAATGAGGCAATATCTATTTAAATAAAACACTAATTTGCATACATTTCCCAAAAAAATAAATAATAATCTGAACATTAGATAAAGCCAGGTTTAAAATTCATGTTTTATTTTGTCTACATATTAGAGATTTTTTATGGAGGGCCTTGTGGATAACTCTATCATAAATTTGATAATACACTCAACGGGGGGGAAATGTTGTAATAATTTTTTTTTGTTGCATAAAAATCGGGTAAATGACATGAACTGACCCCTCTGTAAAAACCTTCTGAATATAGATAGGAATAAAACGGTAAAGTTTGGTGTATCTACAATGTACATTAAGTGCACTGAAATAGAAATTTCTGCCACAGCTCTTTGAGAACACAGCCTGATATAATATAATAAAATATGTACTTTAATTAAAATCTACACATGCAAATAAAGTGCAATAAAAATGAACACTATATAGTGTATTTTGAAAGTTTTATTTAAACTAGTCTGAAACAACACTTTATGAAAACCCAAATGGCCCAAATTGACCAATGCTTGACAAAACAATCTTTTTGCCTGCAGTGTCTTGACTTCATAGTGAAAATGATTAGATTTTATGATATTTCTTATGTACCATGAGTGTGGATGAGGAGTTTATTTTTTATTGGTATTATATGTGTATTTCAATATGTTTGTTGTTGTTTTTAGAGGGCTTTGAGTGATATCCAGACCACAGAAAACCCCCCGCGCAGCCCCAGGAGCCCTCGCACAGCCTCTCCTGTAGCCTGGTGATGAAACCACCCAACATGAGGCACACATATTTACAGTACACAAACGCTCACTTACATACACTCCTATACATGTCCAGTCTGATTTAGTGGTAGCCTTACGGTAATTCAAGGACACGTGTACAGTAACAATATAATGAGTCCTGGCGAGTTGTACAGGTGAACTCTCGGGCACAGATCGGACAGAAAAGATTCTGTTGTAGAGCAAATAGTGCTGGGAAAGATCACAAATGGCTTCAAAACATTTGCTCTAGGATGTTATTTACAGGATGGACTGTTTGATTGTTCTTGGTTCTCAAACACCAGGACGTTTTTGCCTCTTGTAAATGGACGAGCCAAAAGTTGCCGCAAGAATTGCCGCCAAACTTTTTGCAGTGGATTTGTAAACATTAATAAGTGCAGTTAGATAAGATATATTTAAAGTACAGTTTAATTAGGCCTGCGGGCGTCAGATTTGGCTGACTTGATATATTAATAAAAGTGTTGTTTAGGAGAAAAGTGCTGTAACAATGTGTCTTTATTCTGCTTAAATGTTTTTAAACAACTTGGTTCTGAGTTGTTTCTTGGTCATTGTACTGTAAAGCAGGTATTTTGTTAAACTAATGTCTTAACTGATACAAAGTAATTCCTGGTATGCAGAATGTTTAAGTGCAATATATTATGAATTATTGATGATGATTCCCTAACAAAAAACTGCATTGATAGAGAGATATTATTTTACGAGAGAGGCAGTTACTGTAGTTGATACATTGCTTTACTAGTTACAGAAACAATGCTGACCTAAATTATGATTTAACTATATACATTTGCTACTTTTAAATATGAACTTTTTATTACAAATTAACCTTTGTGCTGCTTTATATCTGCTTTAATTCCTTATTACCATAGTGAATCATATTATTCTTGTATCATTCTTTTAATTGCTATTCTGAATGTTCAAAAACATGAAACTGGACTTGATTTGTATTAAACTGTCCGATTGTAAAAACAATTGTGAAAATATCACACATGGTTGAGCCTTTATCTAAGTGTTGACTGGTTTCCCAGATAAATACAGTACAAATATTTATATAATTTTTATCATGTGAATTCATTTTAATTGCATCATGGTTGAAATTAAACTAAATGTAAGGGACATATTTTTAACATTATGATCAAAGCACATTTCATAACTTTCATTTGTTACTTTTATTTATTGTAATGTAAAGTAATGCTTTGAAATTTTCTTTTAGGGGTTGTTTCACAGTGTTAATAGCTAATTTTGATCGACTTCGGGCCCCATTTCAACGATCTAAGCGCATGATCTATATAGCGCATTTAGGACGTGTCCGAATCCACTTTTGCTACACGGGTAAAATGGCCGGCGCATGGTCTAAAAGGGTTGTCCCTATTCTCTTAATGAGTAATGGGTGTGTTTTGGGCGTAACATGCAATAAACCAATCAGAGTCTCATCTCCATTCCCTTTAAAAGCCAGTTGCGCTCTCGCTATGGTGGATTGCTATTTACATGCCGTAATTTGCAAGCGGAAAGACTGAACACTTCTCCAGAGAGGAAACGGATCTGCTCGTGCGCGTGGTTAAAGCGTGTGAGCAGACCATCTACGGGACAAGCCGGATTCCACCGTATCTTTATGTACACAATAATAATCTTTTACATTGTAATCCTTTTATTTTTTACACAAAGTGCACGCGTGTTGTTGACCCGCCTATAGGCGCACATTACTAACGCGCTCTTTAAATAACAAAAATAAATACTGCGCCATTGACTTTAGCCCAGGTTTCAGTTGGTTTGGTCAATTGGCACAGTCTTATTTCAGTTGCCTCAAAATAGCAACGCGCCATCAATGCGCCCGAACACACCTCGTTTTCAGACCAGCACACCCATGGGCGCACAAATGGGTGCAAATACATATGCTATTTAAACAACGTGGCGCAGGATGTGAAAATGATAACTGCGTCGGGCGAATCTGGCAGAAAACACTTGCGTTCCCCTTTGCGCTGCATTGCGCTGGGTGTATGATAGGGCCCTTCGTCTTTAAAGTGCCATAGAAGATGAATTAATGGTTGGTGGTTATAAATGCTAGAAATATACAAACTTCTAGAGTTATGATCACTTACAGGGCAGTACAGCACTTTTACTATTGTTTATTCATTCGAGAAATGACATGTCTGGCTATTTCAGAGTTTGTTTTCCTTTCTTTTGTAATATATTGTGTATAATAAATGTTGGCGCCTCCCTCTACTTAGTAACTCTGTATAAGTGATGTTGCAACATCGTTCTGTTGTCATTACTGTTTTGGTAATAAAACGCCCTTACATTTTAACCAGCGTGTAGTGTTACATGAAGGCAAGTGGAGTTTGACCCCTTTGATCGGAGAGGGATCATCTCTACGAGAGAAACTCTGGGTTCGTTCACTGGAGACCCTGTAAATTCCTGTTTGAATGGACCCTTGACTAGGATAGAGACCTCTGACTGTTTCTGACCCGTTATTCAGGTTAGTTTTGTTTGTTTTTATTTATGTAGTAATGGCCATATGTGTACAAGTAATTGTACTCCTCTTGAAAAAGGGTTTGAAGTCTTTGATTCAGCTTTGTTTAGATCTTCAGGCTGAAAAAGCACGTTTGATTGTTAGAATGCTTGTTTGTTTTATTTTTGGTGAGGTTTCATTATATTTAATGTGAAATACATGAGCATTAATGGATATAGTGTCATTAAGAAGAATTGGTAATGGGCTACTACTAATGCTGTAACTTTTATTTTAAAGTCATTTTTTTGCAAACACCTTTTATAACAAGTTTACAGACTTTATTTGCAACTTTACACTTCTCAATACAATTCCCTTTCAATTCGGTCTCAGTGTTGTGTCAGAGCTGACCCTATGGGAAAACACCTTCCTCCTAGAAATACTGAAGCCTCATTGGAATGACAGCATTGTAACACAATGGCCATTGACGTTCAAGTGTGTAAAATAGGGGTGCGAAAGCACCCTATGTAAGGCGACGGTGAACGGCATTTCCTCAGAATCTCTCTCCTTCAGACAGCTGTTCTGTCTTTAAGAAGCCAATTACTACTTGCCAATGAGATTTACTCCAACCAGCGGACAGCACTCCGGTGAGTATGACATTTTCTTTCAGCCTTGGAAAGACATGGCTATCCTCACTGTGAAGTGATGAGTGTCAGGGTTCTTCATCTCTGTATCGACATCATCTGATGATAAACTGGCCTCCTGCTTTAGCCCTCCGCCACCCACGAGCCACAGAGCAAGACTCAGCAGCAGCTGAGGCAGGACAGTCAGCGGACGAGCTCACGCCAAGTCAGTATCCGTGTGCCTCGCTTCCACCTGAACTACTTGTGATTTTCTCACGGTACAGCCTCCGCCCCTCTTAGGAGCCCACGTCCTGGCCTCTTTTGGCATTTCAGAAGATAAGTATGGCCTGCGGTGAAACTAAGGAGTCCATATACACCCACCTTGAAGCGGCAATCTGCTATGTATAAAGCAAAAAATATCCCATTTGTTTGCTCAATCACACAATATAAGAAGTCCCTGTCTCAGAGCAGTGGTCTGCCGTGTTCAGAGCTCACTACAGATATACGCAGCACCCTCCAACCACCTCAGGCGCAAAATGATCCAGTCACTCATTCACACAATGTAAGCTAAGATCCCTACACTGTAAAATGAATTTTGATGATTTGTTATCACAACTTTTTATATTTTGTCAAATCAACTTAGATAATTAATGTAGTTCAGATAACATAATATTTTGAGTTTCTATTTATTAAACCTTTCTTTGGAGTTTCTTTGTTGTATTAACTAAAAAATTATATTTCAATGAACTCAAAATTTTAAGGCAACCAGGTAACTGACTTTTTTAAGTTAATCCAATTTTTTTTTTTTTTTACAGTGTAGTTGTCTTTGTGCTATGATTGTTCCACTGTGCTGTGTGCTTGCCCCATGGAGTGGAACTGGGTTTTATTTTGATGTGAGCCCACCTTTCACTGGAGCACTCCCAATCTATAATTACTCTCGGCATGACTGCCGCCGCCTTGATATTTGGGCATTATGTTGATGTAATGTGATTGATAAAGCACCAACACTGGAGCTGCTTTCCTGTCATTCAGCCGTGGTGTTAAACCCGATCCGGTAACTCAGCATTACTGTACAGCCACTTTGCTCTCATCCACTCATGACGACAACAGCAAGATTGTCCGCTCTCTTGTGAACTGTGCCTGAACGGCACAGTTCAGCATCAGTTCTGCTACTTCATAAGCGCAAAGATTCGCCACTTTATTATAATTTTTTTTCTATGCTGAAAACGCGGTGTCCAGCTCCAGTTATTCTCTGATGGCTTCATAAGTGCCAAGCCCCTATTTCGTGCACTTGAACGTCATTGGCGGTTGTGTTACAATGGCGTTATCAGGCTTCAGTATTTCTAGGTAACTGACCGTTCGCAAAAGCCACGCCCCCTAGTTATTGTTACTACGCCCGTCAAACTATTGAGAACCAGACACATAGCCATGGCTGGGTTGAGCTCCATACCTATTGGTATAAGTAATTGGTTTCGGAGTAATGCAGCAGACATATCCTCCAGGGCACGACAGAAAGGGCTGCAATATGCAGTGGAGGGATATGTCCAAAATGTTACAATAAGCAAAGACGGGAATATTACAACAATCGAGGCAAAGGTGTATCGGTCTCAGTCCAAGAATGAGAAACTTTACAGATGGCAACAGGTGTTGATTTGTTGGTGAAATGTTATGCACTGCTTTCGGTAACAATGCTAGAACCACAACAATTTTACAGGTTTTATAGCCTCCAGTGACCATCAACCTCTTGTTAAATTATCTGTGTCAATAGCAATATGTGCTTGACAGGCTAACAGCTACCCAACAGGCTGCCTGAATCTCCGACGGAATACTTTAAGTATCTAATGTTCTAACTTTACTACTTACTGTTAACTTAAGTCCAGTTTTACAGATTGTATGTACACTCACCAGCCACTTTATTAGGTACACCTGTCCAACTGCTCCTTAACACTTAATTTCTAAGCAGCCAATCACATGGCGGCAACTCAGTGCATTTAGGCATGTAGACATGGTCAAGACAATCTCCTGCAGTTCAAACCGAGCATCAGTATGGGGAAGAAAGGTGATTTGAGTGACTTTGAACGTGGTATGATTGTTGGTGCCAGAAGGGCTGGTCTGAGTATTTCAGAAACTGCTAATCTACTGGGATTTTCACGCACAACCATCTCTAGGGTTTACAGAGAATGGTCTGAAAAAGAAAAAACATCCAGTGAGCGGCAGTTCTGTGGGCGGAAATGCCTTGTTGATGCCAGAGGTCAGAGGAGAATGGCCAGACTGGTTCGAGCTGATAGAAGGGCAACAGTGACTCAAATAACCACCCGTTACAACCAAGGTGGGCAGAAGAGCATCTCTGAACGCACAGTACGTCGAACTTTGAGGCAGATGGGCTACAGCAGCAGAAGACCACACCGGGTGCCACTCCTTTCAGCTAAGAACAGGAAACTGAGGCTACAATTTGCACAAGCTCATCGAAATTGGACAATAGAAGATTGGAAAAACGTTGCCTGGTCTGATGAGTCTCGATTTCTGCTGCGACATTCGGATGGTAGGGTCAGAATTTGGCGTCTACAACATGAAAGCATGGATCCATCCTGCCTTGTATCAACGGTTCAGGCTGGTGGTGGTGGTGTCATGGTGTGGGGAATATTTTCTTGGCACTCTTTGGGCCCCTTGGTACCAATTGAGCATCGTTGCAACGCCACAGCCTACCTGAGTATTGTTGCTGACCATGTCCATCCCTTTATGACCACAATGTACCCAACTTCTGATGGCTACTTTCAGCAGGATAATGCGCCATGTCATAAAGCTGGAATCATCTCAGACTGGTTTCTTGAACATGACAATGAGTTCGCTGTACTCAAATGGCCTCCACAGTCACCAGATCTCAATCCAATAGAGCATCTTTGGGATGTGGTGGAACGGGAAATTCGCATCATGGATGTGCAGCCGAAAAATCTGCGGCAACTGTGTGATGCCATCATGTCAATATGGACCAAACTCCCTGAGGAATGCTTCCAGCACCTTGTTGAATCTATGCCACGAAGAATTGAGGCAGTTCTGAAGGCAAAAGGGGGTCCAACCCGTTACTAGCATGGGGTACCTAATAAAGTGGCCGGTGAGTGTACTTAGCTACTTAAACTACTTATTGATCATTGATATGCTAAGTTAGCTCGCTAGCTTTACTTACCTTAGAGCAGACATATGTATGCTTATTAATCTTCGAGGCATTTAGCTGTGGGTGAGGTCTCCCACACTGCTTTAAGGGATTGTTCACTTTGAAATTAATTTTTGTTATGTTTTAGCTTACCTCAAGGGCATCCAAGATGTATGTGTTTAATTTGGACATCTCTGTGCATGCTCTTTGAGGTGGTGACCATAGACCTGCATTATATGACTGACAGACAAGAACGGTTTGACCTAAAAATATCAACATTGAAACTACTGCAGAAACAAAGACACCTACATCTTGGATGCCCTTGAGGTAAGCTAAAACATCCCAAAAATTTATTTCAAAGTGAACTATCCCTTTAATCCATTGTCGGCATCTTTCCGCTTGGGCCTTGGGCTTTGGAAAGGCGAAAAAAACAACCCCTCCCTCTAAACTTTTGGGGTACCTGGTGTCAGACTTGCAGGTGCCATAGGCGCATCGTTTCACCATCTTGCTGAAATCGCAATGTTTGACGGGGGTCCTTCTCCTTAGTTACAGTTGCTGAGCTATGATTGGACGAGGACCGTTCGAGGGCGGGGTTCTGTGAACGGTCAATTCTAGATGGTTTCAGGCTGCTGTCAGTTGCATGTTTACTCTTCTATTTGGAGTAAAACTGTCTAAATCCAGTATAATTTATACATATGTTGTTATTTAGTATAAATACTTGGATGTTGATTAGTATGGGTAACTGCAGCCTCATTTATCTTTCCTTTTTCAATATTATGAACTGTAATGTTCATTAAAAATTCATTGGTCAAAATGTGTGTGAACTCTTTTAATGCAAACATTAATACCACCAAATTTTACACCTTAACCTGTTAATGAAACCTGGAAAATGTGTGTATTGCTGGCTGATGTATGCATAGTTGCATTTACAGTATTTCTCTTTTCTTTTGAGAGTAAAACCAATGAAATCCACGCATTAAATCACATCTGTTAGGAAACATGGTCTTTTGTATGGGTTCTTTATCAAAATTGGATCAGAAAATGTGAGTTTAATGCTGTCTCTGTGCTTTATGAAATGAGTTTTATTAAATATTTGCCCTGTGGTCCTTTCTTATAAGTTAACTTTTCAGTTTTGCATTCTGTAGGAAAACATTTGCCATTCCTCTGTTGTAACATACCCGGTATCTTATTTAAACGACAGGAAAAGCATTAACATGCGAGTACAGGCCAGATAATGTATAATCAGTAAAGACATAAAGTCACGTCTGGACATCATTCAATTGAATGTGTGTATGTGAGGGAGATTATCCACCATCTGTTGTTTTAAAGTGACACACCTGAGAAACTCCTTGACCTTTGACGTCATGGCTGCCACCGAGCATCCCAATGTGTCCCCTTCCCCCACCGCTGAGGTCACATCGCCGCCGACCACCCTGGCTACCACAGATATAGTGGTGCTCGTTATCTACTTCCTCTTGGTTCTGGCTGTGGGCTTGTGGGTAAGTTTACTGAAACGACAAAATGCACTGCTATATCATTTCACAGTGACAAAATGTTACTCCAGTAAATGTGTTACTTATCACATTTATGGCTTAAAATCTTGTATATGGCATATTTGTAACCTTTGCTCACCCAACAGTCCATGTGGAAGACCAAGAGAAGCACAGTGGATGGATATTTTCTTGCCGGCAAAACCATGACTTGGTGGCCGGTGAGTAAAAAAAGTGGATGGTGTCTCCAAAAGAAACCATCAACAAACAAACAAAATAACAAGCAATTACATTAAAAAATTAAGCCTACTTTTAGGAATATTGTTCTCATGAAAATTAGGCATGATTCTCCCATTTGTTCTCATTACTGTAATACAAAAATATATTAATCGTTTACTGTTATAATTTGGGAATATTTTTAATGATATTTTTTTCTATATATTCTGTTCAAAAATATTTCAATTAAATAAATAAAATAAGTAAAATATTGTATTTTTGTATTAGTTTTTAAATAGTTTTATAAAATATATTTTTTTAGTTATTTTAGTCATTCAATTATTTTACAAAACTAAAATTAGAAATGTTGCTTTGGCAACTAGCCAATGTTTGTATGATTTTAATGTTAGCTAACGATAATAATCCTGGCAATATGATAAGAAGACTTTGTCAGTGAGTAATGTCTTAAAATTGTCATTAAAATGTCACAAGGAATCAAATAGTAGGTCCCCAAAAAAGTTCTGTTATAGCTTTCTATATGCAAAATTTGATTTCTTGATTTTTTTTTTCTTTTTTTTCTGGGGATCTGGAGAGTCATGTTATACAATACTTTTTTGTTAGATAAAAGTAAATGTAGTATTGAAATTGAATTTGAGCTTGTAGGGGTTTGTTTACATGACCACATGTACAAAAAAAAATTTGGGAAAATGTTTTTTTGAAACAGCTGTATTATTCATTCCAGGCCAGTAGTTGGTGATGCCAGTTTGTAAAGTAACACTACGCATCTATAGAGTGAACATGTAATACACATGCACATGACGTCACCGTTTTCACTAATTATTTTAGTAAATGGACTGCATTTATATATGTATCATTTTCAAAAACTTTGAAACCCGTTTTCAGATTTTTTTTTTTGGGCTTTAAGGTTTTCAAAACGCCATATGTGTACGCTATACACGTCGTATAAATGAACGACCAAAAAAACGCATAAAAAGTTTTCTGTTTAGATCAAATGTAATTTCCAGCTCACATCTTTTCCATCTTCTATCATGTAGGTGGGCGCCTCTCTGTTTGCCAGTAATGTGGGCAGTGGGCACTTCATTGGGCTCGCAGGCTCTGGGGCGGCAGCTGGTATCGGTGCCGCTGCTTATGAATGGAACGTGAGCACACAATATCAATTTTAAGAGATCGAGAGAACATTGATTTGCTGAATATACCACATTATGGAAAAAGTGAATGTCTCATGTTCATTTGCAGGGCATGCTGATGGTGCTGCTCTTGGGCTGGCTGTTTTTACCCATCTATATTGCATCAAGGGTGAGAAAACAACAGATTTGATACAGTATGACATACATTTAGGGTCCCTTTACCAGATCTCACGCAACAGATTTGAGGTTGGGGTCGGTACAATTTGTTTATGTTTTAAACAACATTAAACTCTTCTCCTCACCAAGGCTGCATTTATTTGATCAACAATACCGTAAATACAATAATATTGTGAAATATTATTACCATTTAAAAAAACTGTTTTCTATTGTAATATATTTTAAAATGTAATTTATTCCTGTGATCAAAGCTGTATTTTTAGCATCATTACTCCAGTCTTCAGTGTCACATGATCCCTCAGAAATCATTCTAATATGATGATTTGATGCTTAAGAAACATTTCTAATCATTATCAATATTAAAAACAGCTTTGCCGCTTCATATTTTTTGTGGAAACTATGAGTTTGTTTTGTGGAAACTATAAAGTTGTTTTAGTTTAAACAGAAATCTTTTGAAACACAAACTGTGTTGACACTTTCGTCCAATTTAATGCATCCTTACTGAATAATGTCTTTAAACTTTTTATTTACTGACCCCAAACTTTTGGACTGAAGAGTACACACACACACACACACACACACACACACACACATGCAACTGTCTTTATCTAGTTATTTTTGCAATTATTGTGAATGAAATACAAATTATGTAAATTAGGAATATTTTCCATTTCTTTTCAGGTCACAACAATGCCTGAGTATTTGCAGAAAAGATTTGGTGGCATAAGAATACAGTTATTTATTTGTGTTTTATATCTATTCATCTACATCTTCACCAAAATATCAGTAAGTATGACAAATGAGAAATTCTCTGACTTAATCAGCTTTGAATAGATCTGTCTGAGTGTCTGTGTGCAGGTGGACATGTATGCAGGAGCTGTGTTCATCCAGCAGGCTCTGCAGTGGAACATCTACCTCGCTGTGGTTCTGCTTCTCGGCATTACGGCTCTGTACACCATCGCAGGTCAGATATTTTGTTACTCTTAAGGGCTGTTCACACCAAGAACCATAACCGTGTTAGCGTCCACACCAAAGATCGACAACCTAAAGACGCCATCTGCCGCTTTAAAGGGTGTTGATAAAGGCCTTCTGAAAGGTCAGAGGTCACTCTTCCGCCAGAACTCGACTCGCGTACGGCCGTTACCGGAAGCCAGTGATTCTAGTTATAGTTATATAACTAGTTATATAGTCTAGTTATCTAGCCAGTGATTCATAAGTTATAAATATGAATCGTTTCACTTCATCAACCTCCTGGAGCCGTATGGATTACTTTTATGATGGATGGATGTGCTTTTTTGGGCTTCAAAAGAAGTCATATTACACCTAGGATGGCTTGAGGGTGAGTAAATTATTGGATGATTTTCATTTTTGGGTGAACTAACCCTTTTAATCTCTTTAAATTAGTTGGATTCTGATTGGCTGTCAGTGTTTTCATCGCTCATCAGTTCTGAAAGTTATACCAACGATATCGTTCCCTCATGTATTTATCGATATGGTTTGGATATCTCTATTCTAATAGCATTAGAATTGTTATTTATTGTTAGTGATAGGAGAAACTAAGCTTTTCGAAACCTCAAATGTTGAACCAGTTTCTTCTCAAACTGATTTACTGTTTCGAAGAGCTCGAAATTCCCAAAAGCATCACCAGTCAACTCGTAAGTTCTGTTAAATTGTGTTGGTAACGAGGAATTTGCGACCATAGTTTACTTTGGGAAACGCTCCCCAGAAAGATATAAATGCATTGCGATGAAAACTCACCCCAAAAATGCATAAAAAAACACCTGTTACAAACCAAAATTGCAAATGTTTTATTGAAAGTGTAGTCTCAAATCATCTTATACCATGGAATATGAAGTGTCTGTAGTGTATAATATGCTATTTTATTCAATTGTAGGACTTGTTTTGTTGTTTTGTTTATGGAGGGTTTGGTAAATCAAAACTTTTCGTTTTTATTATACAAATGTGTCATTAAATGTTGACAAATTCATAAAACTGATCTGAAATCAGATAAAAGCTATAAACACTGGTTCATGGGTTCACAGAGATCGACATTTCAACACTATCCTCCTATCTATATTACTCTATATGGACTATCTATCTACATTTATTTTCTAGTATCTGGATCAATCCATCTATTGAGAAATTATAGGTCCGTCTAAGTAAGTTTAAGTTTTAGATCTATCTCTAACTTCTCGTCTATATATACTTACAGTTCAAGTTCTAGAGTTTGTTCTTGATCTGTCTAGAAGTTCTAGTTCTGTCCATCTAGCTACATCTCAAAAGGTTTCGAAATAGTTATGACTTAACAAAGCCTCATGTGGCTTTGGCAGTTTGAGACATGCTCTGAATCACTGGTTCTAAACAATTGATTTGCAAACGTTTCGAAGGTTCATGAAGCAGTGTTGTGAGAGTGGCCATCATTCGTTTTGGTTATCTATCTTGTTGTGAATGGCCCTTTAATGAGGAAGTCTTGTCATCTTCTAAACCATATCTTGACTGATTGTTCACAGGTGGTCTGGCAGCAGTGATCTACACCGATGCGGTTCAGACTGTCATCATGGTGGTCGGAGCCTTGATCCTCATGGGCTTCAGTGAGCGACTATGACAATAATGTTCACTGAAATTCTGAAGCTTCTATACAATAATAATATTTTTATTTTATTTTACTTTTTTTACTTTTTTATTTTTTATCGATGTCAGGTTTTGCAGAGGTTGGGGGATTTCAGGCTGTCCTGGACAAGTATCCTCAAGCTATTCCCTCCATCCGAGTGCCCAACACCACCTGCGGAATCCCTCGTGATGATGCCTTTCACATATTCCGTCATCCTGTGACCTCTGACCTGCCGTGGCCGGGAGTAATCCTAGGCATGTCCATGCCCTCCATGTGGTACTGGTGTTCTGACCAGGTGAACAACCAACAGTGTTGATTAAACTTATTTAAGACACATGATGATGGGTATGATGGCTTCTATATATTTATATTGATCTATCTCTAAGTTCTTGCTTTAGATTAGACGGTCTAGATCCAGCTAGAGTTGAAGTTCTTGATCTGTCTAGAAGTTCTAGTTCTTTCTATCTAGCTACACTTGTGAAAATATATTGCACTTAATCATATTGTATGTGCACATTACTCTTAAATGTAGCTAAAGCACACAACTTTTTCACAGGGGTAGTTCTAGACTAGTTCTAATCTAGTTTAGAACAACCCTTTAGAACTCTTCTTTAGCAACCATCTCGTAATCATCCATAAGATTTCAGCACCTGCCTAGCAACATGATTTCCATTACACGAGAGTAGATGTTAAAACTTCATGCTGATTTGTACTCGGCTTTCGCCAAGATAAGCAACACTAAGACGTAGCTTTACAGTAAACTATGCTTCTCCATCCATTTACGCTTCTTTCCATATGAGGGTGTGACTCCCCTTCTGTCCGGCGTTAACGGCTGCAGTGTACTTGGCGCGTCAGCACACACGACGGCTGCAACTACAGTGTGGTCTCCCTAGTGGACCAACACGACAACCGTCTGGATTGAGCCGAGTAGGGGACATCTCTAGGGTCTTCAAGTGGGCACCTTCCGTCCTCAGTGTTTCGTCGACTAGCCCACGACACCTCAAGAGGGCTCGACAGTGACTCTGGCGTCCCAGAGTCACCCCCCTCCGTCCCCCACTCAACTCAGCCCAGCTTACTGACCTCTACATCCCTCCTGCTGCTGAGACCTAACCACAATCTCACTATCTCTCCGCAACCCAACCATACGCGCCAACCCGATTGACTAAGGCTGTCGAGCCCCACTGGTGCGTTAAAGCAGTTACAGTGGCAACGGTTCCGTATGGCATACCACCTACCGCAAAACACAATATCTGCCCAACCACCCGTCATTCTATACTATACAACCTATACAAATTGTATAGTATACTATACAACCTATACTATACAACCTATACAAATAAACCAACAGACTCTTCAAGTTTTTCAAGAATTCTACGAAACCGTAGCGTGGCGGCCTGTACCTTGCCAGCTAGAATCTTTCCGTCTCAACCACAGCCAGTTGCTGCTCCTTTCTGCTGCTTCAGATAAGTTCTTTACTGTGCGACGCAACTCTTGGCCGCTGAATCCGACGTCTCTGAGGAACCGGGTTGTAGAGTGTGCCACAAAACCTCGACAACCCACTTCCACTGGATAAACCTGGACTCTCCATCCTCGCTGTTCTGCTTCAGTGGCCAAATGAGCATACCGCAGTTTCTTCCTCTCATATGCCTCATCTACAGCATCCTCCCATGGCACTGTCAACTCTATCAGTTGAACAATGCGTGCTGATCCAGACCACAAAACAATGTCTGGTCGTAGGTTAGTGGTGGCAATCTCAGGTGGAAAAATAAGCCGTTGATCAAGATCAGCCAGCATCTTCCAGTCCCTAGCAGCTTCCAGTTGTCCTGGCCGAGAATTGGTGTTAACACCTTTTCTTGGTGGTTGCTCGCCTGGGCGGAGGAATGTTGTCTTCTGCGTGTAATGTTTTGCTAGAACATGCGGCAACTTATTGGTCATACTACGCTTGCCTTCCAATGCTAAAGCCAAACATCTCAGTACTTGGTCATGGCGCCAAGTAAACCGACCTTGGCTAAGAGCCACCTTACATCCTGTCAAAATGTGCCTTAATGTGGCAGGTGATGAACACAAAGGACAAGAGGGATCCTCTCCTACCCAGAGGTTTAGGTTCTGCGGTGATGGGAGAACATCATATGTTGACCTAATAAGGAAACTGATCCTACTCTCTTCCATTGACCAAAGGTCTTGCCAGCCCATTTTGCGTTGTTCCACACTCTCCCATCTCATCCACTCTCCCTGCTTGGCCTGGGAAATGGCCTTTATACTCCTCATCCTCTCCTCCTGCTTTCGCACCTCGTTGACTACCAGCTTCCTCCTTTGAGCTGGACCTGCCTTGTGCCATTTAGGAGGAGCTAAACTGAGCCCAAAACCCCCTCTTCCATGCTGTACCTGTCCCACGATATCCCCTATTTGAAGGTCAGCCTTTGCCTCTACTACTGATTTCTTTGCTGACCACTTTCTACCAGTTTTTAACACAGGGGCTGCCTCCCTTACACATTTGTCACGTGACTCTACTAATGTACATTCCAAACATAATATTATTGCTGCTGCTACTGTAGATTATTGCTGTTGCACTGTTGCTGCTGCCGTAGGTTATTGTGGGTTATTGTTGCTGTAGATTATTGCTGCTGGCGCTGCTGTTGTTGATTATTGCTGTTGTTGTAGATTAATGTTGCTGTTGTAGATTATTGCTGCTGGCACTGCTGTTGATTATTGCTGTTGTTGATTATTGTTATAAATTGTTACTGCTGTTGATTATTGCATCTGTTTTTGTAGATTACTTCTGCTGCTGCTGTTGATTATTGCTGCTGTTGATTATTGCTGTTGTAGATTATTTCTGCTGCTGCTGTTGATTATTGCTGCTGTTGATTATTGCTGTTGTAGATTACTTCTGCTGCTGCTGTTGATTATTGCTGCTGTTGATTATTGCTGTTGTAGATTATTTCTGCTGCTGCTGTTGATTATTGCTGTTGTTGTAGATTATTCCTGCTGTTGTTGATTGTTGCTATAGATAGTTTCTGCTGTTGATTATTGCTGTTGTTGTAGATTATTCCTGCTGTTGTTGATTGTTGCTATAGATAGTTTCTGCTGTTGATTATTGCTGTTGTTGTAGATTATTCCTGCTGTTGTTGATTGTTGCTATAGATAGTTTCTGCTGTTGATTATTGCTGTTGTTGTAGATTATTCCTGCTGTTGTTGATTGTTGCTATAGATAGTTTCTGCTGTTGATTATTGCTGTTGTTGTAGATTATTCCTGCTGTTGTTGATTGTTGCTATAGATAGTTTCTGCTGTTGATTATTGCTGTTGTTGTAGATTATTCCTGCTGTTGTTGATTGTTGCTATAGATAGTTTCTGCTGTTGATTATTGCTGTTGTTGTAGATTATTCCTGCTGTTGTTGATTGTTGCTATAGATAGTTTCTGCTGTTGATTATTGCTGTTGTTGTAGATTATTCCTGCTGTTGTTGATTGTTGCTATAGATAGTTTCTGCTGTTGATTATTGCTGTTGTTGTAGATTATTCCTGCTGTTGTTGATTGTTGCTATAGATAGTTTCTGCTGTTGATTATTGCTGTTGTTGTAGATTATTCCTGCTGTTGTTGATTGTTGCTATAGATAGTTTCTGCTGTTGATTATTGCTGTTGTTGTAGATTATTCCTGCTGTTGTTGATTGTTGCTATAGATAGTTTCTGCTGTTGATTATTGCTGTTGTTGTAGATTATTCCTGCTGTTGTTGATTGTTGCTATAGATAGTTTCTGCTGTTGATTATTACTGCTGCTGCTGCTGGTGATTATTGCTGTTGTTGTAGATTTTTTGCTGCTGGCGCTTTTGTTGATTATTGCTGTTGTTGATTATTGCTGTTGTTGATTATTGTTGTAGATTGTTATTGTAGATTATTGCTGTTGTTGTAGATTATTGCTGCTGTTGTAGATTATTGCTGCTGTCGCTGCTGTTGATTATTGTTGTTATAGATTGTTACTGCTGTTCTAGATTATTGCTGCTGCTGTTGCTGATTATTGCTTTTGTTGTAGATTATTGCTGTTGTTGTAGATTATTGCTGCTGCTGCTGTTGATTATTGCTCATATTTAGATTGTTGATTGTTTTGTTGTTGTTCCTGTGTGCAGGTGATAGTGCAGCGTTCGCTTGCTTCCAAGAACATTCTGCATGCTAAAGGAGGATCTCTGCTCGCCGCTTACCTCAAAGTTCTGCCCTTCTTCATGATGGTGATTCCAGGCATGATCAGCAGGATACTTTACCCAGGTGAACTACTGAAACAAACACCAAAGTTTAAGGGCTCTAAATGTACAGTTTGTTCTATTGAAATGCATATGAACGTGTGTGTGTGTGTGTGAGAACTGTAGACGAGGTGGGCTGTGGAGACCCAGATGTGTGTAAACAGGTTTGTGGGAATCCTGTGGGCTGCTCGGACATTGCTTATGCCAAACTGGTGATGGAGCTCCTTCCCGCAGGTATCAGTGAGATTCTTTGATTGTTTACGTATGTTGGTTGTTTTTCAGTTTCTAGATCAGCTGGCTGAGCTAACACATTTTTCTTGTGTGTGTTTGTCCAGGTCTGAGGGGTTTAATGATGGCTGTGATGTTGGCTGCTCTCATGTCCTCTTTGACCTCCATATTCAACAGTTCCAGCACCATTTTCACCATGGACCTGTGGAGAAACATCCGCCGCACTGCCTCCGAGTGGGAGCTCATGATTGTTGGGAGGTGTGACATCAACAAGCTGTTATACACACATTCGATTTTAAAGGCAAATTCATACATTTCTGCCTATTTGTATTTAAAAGTAATTGGCCGTCAGAAAGAATCCAACATTAGACAGTCAATAAGATTTGTTTGAAATTGAAATTGGGTTGATGCCAAAACCTTGACGCCAATGAAATATCAGCATCTACTGATATAATAATTTAATGTTGTGTGGACGTTAACATTATGATATTTAGTAGATGTTGGGTTTTGATTAACATACCTCATGACTGTCTGTGTTTGACATTAGTCATTTGAATTTTATTTCCTTAACTCTTTCCATGCCAGCATTTTTTTTTAAAGTCGCCAGCCACCGCCATCATTTTTTTATCATCTTCACAAGTTACATGGCCCCCAGAATATTTTGTTGTATGAATATCTGCACATGCAATATGTCAAAAGAAAGAAAAAGTGCCTCTGCTGTTAAACATACAAACAAAAAACGTTTTATTCTAGCTTAATGCATTTTTTTTTAAATGTCTTAAATGTGGGTATAGGTTTCATAAAAAAAGCAACATTTTGATCAAAAAGCTGAGAAATTGCATTTTTGTCAAAAACGATGTTTATAGATGGAGTAGATCAAGTCCATCAACACTCCCAAAGCTTCACAGTACCTAGTCCTGGGTTGACAATGACATTTCATTTAGTAGCACTAGGTGGTTTTGATTTATATGCTGTTTAATGTGTATGATCGAGTTATTTTACATATGAATCTGCTATTCTGCTTACATATTGTGTTTTTATCAGGAGATTCTGATTGTGTACTCTTTCAGATGATGCGTAATAGCGCCCCCTACCGTATAACAGTGAAAACCCGGAAAGCCGGAAGTTTCTGTCAATGGCGGGAAAAGAGTTAATAACACAACTTAAAATTAATGTCAGCTGTGTCAGTATTCTTTGTCAAATTGATATTGAACAGAACCAAATATTAACGGTTTGTGATGTTGGTGGCCCACTGGATAGAAGCTGTTAACCTGTAAAATTCTCTTTTGGTCGAGCTTTTGCTTTTGGCAAATTAATCTAGTAGCCTATTGTCATTCTACAACTACAAATCCTTAATACATTTAGCTCTCTGGTAAAGTCAGCTGTTTCAACTGCTGTGTATGTGTGTGTGTTTCCATGTCAAAGAGTGTTTGTGTTGGTGTTAGTGGTGGTGTCAGTGCTGTGGATTCCTCTAGTTCAGGCCAGTCAGGGTGGGCAGCTCTTCATCTACATCCAATCCATCAGTATGTACCTGCAGCCCCCCATAACGGTTGTCTTCCTTGCGGGATGCTTCTGGAAACGGACCAATGAGAAGGTACAAAACCGATCAAGCGTTGAGAGGGTTTTTTTTTTCTTCCTTTTGAATGTTTTCATCAGATTTTGAAAAGTATTCATTGGTAATTATTGTAAATTCACACTCATATCATGGGTTAAATTATAAATAAAGTAATATCACAAGCACTGTTGGCTGAGATTTTGCCATAGTAATCACAGTGGATATCAAGACCAACAACACGATTGATAGTGTGAAGTATTAAAGATATTTTGCCGTTTGCTTTGTCTATTTTTGCTCCACCAACAAAAACAGTTCAAAAGCGAAGTTGTGCTGTGCAACAGACAGGAGGGAGTTTCTGAATTAATCAATGTTTGAACAGTCGTTTGAGTGAATGAATATATATAATGACTCACTCATATAGATGTCTCAAATGACCTACTATTCACTATGAACTTATGCTATGTAATGTGTAATATGGAAGGCCATTTCTGCCACAAAACAAATCATGCTTTGGAAAATTACAATTATAGTTAAAGGTTATAATTATGAGATGGCTAAAATTATGACATACTAAATCATGACTTGTCTCATAATGTCAATTTTCATTTTCATCATCTCATAATCGACTGTCATAATTTAGACTTTTTTTTGTCATAATTTTGACTTTTTGGCCTGGTTTCACAGACGGTTTAGATTAAGCCAGGACTAGGCTTTATTTCAAATAGGACAAAAGTACCTTTTGAAAAAAACAACAACATAAAACTGCTGTGAATCTTGAGACAAAACAATGGCAGTGACCTATTTAAAGAGATCAGTCTCTTTCAGTTAAAACAGCTCAAACTTACATTTTAGTCTGGAACAATCTTAAGCCTTGTCTGTTAAACCGGTGGTATATCTAATAATTTTGACAGTGTCAATGTCAACTTTTTAATATCATAATTATAACAATGTCACAATTTAGACTCTTTATTTCATCATTTCTGCTTTTATCTTATAGTTATGACAGCATGTCGTCAACTTTTTATCATCATAATGTCAACTTTTTCATCTAATAATTATGACATAATTGAATTGAAATGAAACAATTATTATCTCATAATTTCTACTTTATTTGTCATGTCAACTTATCTCATAATAATTAAGCAGTATGACAGCATGTCATGTCAACTTTTTATCTAATAATTTTCACTTAGTGCCTCACTTAGTACACACACACACAGCACTTTATATACAGTGCATTCCTAATTAGTTTCTGAGGTATTTTATTAATATATATGATCAATAATTAATAAACACATTAACTGATTTCTTTTCTCCTGTGATGTTGGTGTAGGGTGCATTCTGGGGTCTGATAGTGGGCATGTTGGTGGGCTGTATAAGAATGATCCTGGATTTCGTGTATCCTACACCGCTGTGCTATGAGAGCGACACCAGGCCTGACATAATCAAATATGTTCACTTCCTGTACTTCTCCATCATTCTCACTCTCCTCACACTCATCGTGGTGGTGTGTGTTAGTCTGGCTACAGAGAAGCCCAAACCAGAGCAGGTAAACACACACACTCACTCACTCACTCACTCACTCACTCACTCACTCACTCACTCACTCACTCACTCACTCACTCACTCACACTCACTCTCACACTCACTCTCACACTCACTCCCCCACTCACTCACTCTCACTCCCCCACTCACTCTCACTCACTCACTCACTCACTCACTCACTCTCCCTCACTCTCACTCACACTCACTTACTCTCACACTCACTCACTCTCTCACACTCACTCTCTCACACTCCCTCTCACACTCACTCCCTCACTCTCACACTCTCACACTCACTCACTCATTCACTCACTCTCACACTCACTCCCTCCCTTACTCTCACACACTCACTCACACTCACTCCCACACTCTCACACTCACTCACTCATTCACTCACTCACACTCACTCCCTCACTCTCACACTCACTCACTCATTCACTCACTCACTCACTCTCACACTCACTCTCACACTCACTCACTCTCACTCACTCACTCACTCACTCACTTACCCTCACTCCCTCACTCACTCACTCACACTCACTTACTCTCACACTCACTCCCTCACACACTCACTCACTCACTCTCTCACACTCACTCTCACACTCACTCACTCACTCACTCTCACACTCACTCTCACACTCACTCACTCATTCACTCACTCTCACACTCACTCCCTCCCTTACTCTCACACACTCACTCACACTCACTCCCTCTCACACTCACACTCTCACACTCACTCACTCATTCACTCACTCTCACACTCACTCACTCACTCACTCACTCACTCACTCTCTCACTCCCTCACTCACTCACTTACACTCACTCTCACTCACTCACACTCACTTACTCTCACACTCACTCCCTCTCACACTCACTCACTCACTCTCACACTCACTCACTCCCTCTCACACTCACTCCCTCTCTCACACTCTCACACTCACTCACTCACTCATTCACTCACTCTCACACTCACTCACTCTCACACTCACTCCCTCCCTTACTCACACACTCACTCACACTCACTCCCTCTCACACTCACTCCCTCACTCTCACACTCACTCACTCATTCACTCACTCACTCACTCACTCACTTACACTCACTCTCACTCACTCACTCACTCTCACACTCACTTACTCACACTCACTCACACTCACTCACTCACTCATTCACTCACACTCACACTCACTCACTCACTCATTCACTCACTCTCACACTCACTCCCTCCCTTACTCTCACACTCACTCCCTCTCACACTCACACTCTCACACTCACTCACTCATTCACTCACTCTCACACTCACTCACTCCCTCTCACACTCACTCCCTCACTCTCACACTCACTCATTCACTCACTCTCACACTCACTCACACTCACTCCCTCCCTTACTCTCACACACTCACTCACACTCACTCCCTCTCACACTCACTCCCTCACTCTCACACTCACTCACTCATTCACTCACTCTCACACTCACTCACTCACTCACTCTCACTCACTCACTCACTCACTCACTCACTCACTCACTCACTCACTCACACTCACTCACACTCACTCACACTCACTCACTCACACTCACTCACTCACACTCACTCACACTCACTCTCACTCTCACACTCACTCTCACTCACTTACACTCACTCACTTACTCACTCACTCTCACACTCACTCACTCACTCACTGTTTGCAATTTCACAAAAAACATACTTTGTATTGAGAAATATATTTTCATAAACCTTGAGAATACACACACACGTCCGGTATAAAGGGCTTGTTATTTTGCAGATCAGTCGTTTGACGTGGTACACGCGCTTTGATCCTGTGAAAGAAAGCGAAGAGGTTGTGGCTTCAGATCTCTACACGATCGAAGGCGCCACACAGAACACAAAAGACATGGAAAATGATTCATATCAAATGAAAGAAGGTACCTTTTCCTAATCATATGTATTTGTTGTATTATTTTGTGATTTTAATTCAACCGGGACAGATACCGGTAAGTCTCAGTATGCTTTAGGATAAATAATACATGCAGTGGTTTGCCATGGTGTTGTAAATTGTCAAGTTCATCCTGATTTATTCTTAATTCTTTGACTTTAATAGTCCAGTTATCCAGAAGAGGGAGACAAAGACATTTGATATTTTTTTTAAGTGTTCATTGATTTCATTACATAATCTCATTAAATCGTAATAAAAGTTATAATTATGAGATAAGTTACAGTTATGACAAAAAGTGTCATAATTGTAACTTTATCTCATAATTGTCATAATTTGGACTTTTGTGTCATAATTTCTACTTTTTGTCACAGTTGACTTTGTATCTAATTTTTTTACTTTTTGTCATTCTTTTAGCCTCAAAAAAATGTCCTTAATATTTGAACGTTGCATTACATAGAAATCACAAATGTGGCATTTGCAAAAAAAAATGGAGTTGGACCATTTTTTTGGGGCAATGCAATTGTCCAAATGCATTTGGCATGCAATATAAAATGCACTTAATAGACCAATTTCGAGCCTACGTCACAGTTACGTCACAGCGTTAGCTGGTGGCAAAACGAACGGAAAACTGGAGGCGGCCAACACAAACCAGCACAGATTCGGCTACATAATAAGGAGTTTAAATGATTATTCTTGTTATTAAATGTCATCTTGTTGTGTTGTTGGGTGAAAGAATCGATGAAAAATGAATATGCTGTATCTGGAATTTTTATTTCTAGAAAATATTCACATCATTAAAATTATACCGTAATGTCAGTCTTCTTGGCGCTGGCTAGGCAGAACTGCGGATCGTACCACACAAGTCTTGTACATGACCATTCAGCACATAGTTATAGGCTTTATATGCCCTCTTTTTCCACTCGGTTTCTCTATCAGAGGTGTAGAAGTCCGGCCACTCAACCGGCGGTAGAGTTAACGTTAATCCTGTCAGATCGTCCATCCATTGAGTGAGTGTGTACGGGTCAGCCAATCTGGGTCCGTCCGTTAAAATTAACTTTTGCAAATAACAATCGCGGTCCTAGACAGTGAGTGACTTTGCACATTAAGATAAAATCGGATTTTCTCCCGTCATTGTTAAAAAACAAGCTAACAAAACTTGCAAACTAGCGTTAGTGAAGCGGACAGAGGGATCGTTCTGCCACCACCTAAGCTCCGCCCACAGAAAAACGTCACTATGTTTACCAACTGAAAATTGGTCTATACATCATGTATATGCATGCAGGTCACACTTAAGAAATGTTTAGTTTGAATCTGTTTACATGTAATTCTGAGTGCTGTGTTTCTCACCAGACTCCTGTAGGTCTGTGTCTAGTGAAGCGAGTTCCTCTAAACTCAAATCTGCTCTGTTCTGGATCTGTGGAATGGAGAAGCAGAAAGAAAAGAAGCCCATGTGTCCTCCTCCAGAGACTCCGATGTGTTCCCTCGAGGAAGAGCCCTGCATGAGACACCTGGTAAACGCCAACCTCATCGTCTGTATGTCATTGGCTGTGTTTCTCATCGCCTACTGGGCGTAGTCACTTTTCCTTTATCATGGATTGTTTAGTGTGACTGGTCTTAAAGTAAATCTTCACTGAGTATGTGATTAATAATAGACTGGTATGCTTATTTATTTATCAATCAGTTTTTACTTTTTTGATAGAGTAATTAAATGACAGTTTAAAGGTAGGGCAGGCAATTTCTGAGAGGCTAGCTTTGAAAGCATGAGATCCCACCCTCCCTTCAGAGCGTCTCCAAAGCCATGCCATAGTGTCGCCCACATCTGGTACGCCTGGAATCCACATGTACTAGATGTGGCCCGGATCTGGGCCGACACTATGTTGCTGTCTGGCTCAGAGCAGAGTCTGCAAAGCATCACTAGAGACAGCGTTAAATGACCTCAAAGCACAATGATTGGACGTACATTTTTTGGTTCTGAGACTTCCACAGAAGATTATGTACATTTAATATTTAGACCACTTCTATTATTGATTGCTATCAGGATGTGAAGAGAGTTTCAACCAGTATAACAAAAAGTGTTTATGAAAAACATTGCCTCCCCTAGCTTTAACTAATATGAAAACTATTTTGTCCTTGATGTTTCTGTATATTAAACAGTGTTTAAAAAAAGAACTTGTGAGATCCCTTTTGCTTCTGTAATCAAGCATTTTATTAGATATATAATCAGAAAAAAAGTTTGTTGAAAAAAAATTTTTTTTTACAACATTTGTTCATCTGAGGCACTGGAGAATGTGAAGAACGAGAATTCATAGGCAGGAAAAGTGCACACAGATATACAAAAGGGGAAGAAACAGAAACAAAATCAATATGTACAATTAAGAAAGCACATTAAGAGAACATAACCACAGAAATAAAATACATATTCCCTCTTGAAAGGAATGAATGGTTTTCTAGCTGACGGTTCCTGAGCTTGACAGATCCATAAATCCATTCATTCACTCGTTCACATTAATGTTGTCAGTGCTGTTTGTGCATTGCATACAACATGATGAAACAAACCCCTAAAGCTCTGACACAGGATCTTTTTAAAGAGCGTCTTTGGTCATTTTTCACAATGAACTATTTCATAATAGTATGTGCAGGGTTTATTTTAGTGGATCAAAAACTGTGGATAGATGAATCTGATAGATTGATCTTGGTATCCTCCACTAAAAATAAACCTTGTGAGACACAATTACTTTTTTTTTTTTTGTTAAACAAACAAACTAATATAAAACTGACTATAATGCCATAATACAGTCAGTATTGCACCCCAGGACAAATACTTAAAAATACAAATCACATGTATCAAATGAATTGTGTCTGTATAATTATTATTTTTCATTCCGTCAACCTCATTTCAATCCAAATGTTCTATTTTTTATTATTTTTATTTTTTTAACACTTTTACATAAGTATTAAAAGAGAAAAGGTACAATTAAAACAAATTTGAATAAATGACATTCACCATGATAACCAACATAAACATGAAGTGAAGTGTGGAAGATCAGCCACACAAACTCAGTGATTTGCACATATATGTCGCTTGTTACACAAAACTCAAAGACATTCATATTTGATATTTGAACCCAAATCAGCTTTATGCCATTCGCGAATGAAATCAAGATCGTAGAGCATGTTAATATGTGCGTACTGATTTCTTCCCGGCTTGGTTACAATGTGCCAGCATTGTGAGGACAGAGAGACTCCAGGAAGCTTCTAGACTGTTTTTGTTTGATGTATTTTGTGTAAATGGGACTGTTTCTGCAGCGGCTAAATGTTAAAGAGGCTATGTTCGGAATAGCATACTATTATACTACTTTTACTGTATGTAGTATGTATACTTTCTGTATGCTTAGAATATACCCAGATGACCTACTATATTTGCACACTGTGCTGGGTGCCGTATCCCATAATGCAATGCATCAACTTGACCTTCCATTTCCAGTGTGTCGTTTGAACTAGAACTGTTATGACTCATTATTTGATCACTCTTCCAAAAGTTAAGACATGTTTTACTTGAAGAATGCTTAATTTATTCATGAGGTAACCGGTATATAAAGGTCATGTGACGATGTTTGTCTCAAATTGGATCAGTCACATCCTTACAAACGGTAGGAATATACGGTGCAGTATGCTAGTATTCCATTACGAACATAGCTTTCGATTGGCTGTGTGAAGACTTGACTCCGCCCACCTCACAGGGCAGTGTTTTCTGATTGGTGTTCATCCTCTGAGTGTGTTTCCACGGATTCATCCTCCTCAAGCTCCGGGACAAGGTCCAGCCCTGGTCCCGTAAAAGATATCTCCTCTCCATCTCCATCTGTGCAATCATAATGCACAGTTTAAGTTTTTGAAACTTTGGTGATATTTCCACCAAAACTAAATTTCATAAAACCTGCCCTTCAGGGAAAATAAGCAATATTTGTGAACCCAAGAATGCATAATTGAGCAAGCATCATTTGAATGTATTTTGGATATCAAAATGCATGTCATATCACTAATATTAATATTATTTTATTGAATGATAACGTTATGAAAATGTTTTTAGTTGTGATACAGCCATTTATATTTAACCAACAACAATACTAATATTATCTTTAATATCCAAACATGATCAAATATACACTACTGTTCACAAGTTTGGGGTCAGTAAGATTTTTAACGTTTCATCCTCACCAAGGCTGCATTTATTTTAATAAAAAAACTATAGGAACTGAAATCCAAAATAATAAAAAATATTTTAATATATTGTAAAATATAATTTATTCCTGTGATCAAAGCTGAATTTTCAGCATCATTACTCCAGTCTTCAGTGTCACATGATCTTCAGCTATGCTGATTTGCTGCTCAAGAAACATTTATTTATCATGTGTGTGTAAACCGTAATAAAAAAATTTTTCAGGATTCTTTGATGAATAGAAGGTTCAAAAGAATTAAGCATTTATTTGAAACAGAAAACTTTGGTATTCTTGCATTACAAAGAGTTTAGTCAATTATTTTGATCAATTAAATTTGTCCTTGCTGAATAAAAAAGTTATTTCTTTCAGCAGAAAAATAAATAAAACTGACCCCAAACAAAAAAAAAAAGTTACATAACAGTATCTATGGCACAGCTAACATTCACCCTGCAGAAGCAGCCGAGGTTCATGGGTAGGGAGTTACATGTTTAGTTGCATAAAGCATGTGCTGGCACCATGCAGGTTAACTTGCTGTTAGTCGGGTTAAACAGGCAGCAGGACGGTCAGACACACAGACTGAGCTCAGAAAACATCGACGGATACGCCCAGAGTTCTTACCATCGCCTGTCACTCAAACCACACCTCACAGGCAGAAGATCACACATCTGTAACAGTGCAACAATGTCACAACATGTTCAAAGGCTCAATCACTGATGATGACCAACCACCAGCAAAGTGAAGCCAATCATCATTCAGATCTCTGTGAACTTCCAGAAAGACAATCAATCACAATCTAGTGACCTTTTAAAGTCAACATGAACGGGTCTGCAACCCATTTTGCTTCTATAATGTGTCGAAATAAGTGGATTATGTTAAGTTGTAAATATACTGTACAGTTCAAAAGTTTGGAATAAAAAAAAAAGGTGCAGTGTGTAATATTGCCAGCTAGCGGTTGAAATTGGTACTGCAGTGCAAATTCAGAATATCCTCAGATTCAACGCGGGTTGCCAGATTGAGGACATGCCGAGCACAAGGAACAACGGAAGGCAGGCGAGTTGATGAGTTGTTTTATCTGCGGTTTAATACGCTCCGTATATAGAGATTTTTAGATGGATGTTGAGAGTTTTTAAGTTTTTAAGTTGCCAACTGGCAACCCGGGGTGTCCAGGACCACACAGACCAAAGCAAAAACAGACATTCCGATGCACATTAAAATACAGTAAAAACAGCAATATTGTGAAATATTGTTCATTTACAGTAACTACTTTCTATTTTAATATATTGAAAAATATTATTTATTCCAGTGATGTCAAGGCTGAATTTTCAGCATCATTACTCCAGTCTTCAGTGTCACATGATCCTTCAGAAATCATTCTAATATGATGATTTGATGCTCAAGAGTTGCTTATTGTGAGATAAGTCACAAATTATCTTTTAAAATGTTTTATTCTGTGGCAGAGACTTCCATAGAAACCAGTTTTCCGAAATCCGCTTCATATTTTTGTGGAAGAGAAAGTTCAAAACAGCCTTTATTTGAAATATAAATCTTTTGTAAGATTATAAATGTCTTTACTGTCACCTTTGAGCAATTTGGTGCAGAATAAAAGTATTAATTTTTTTTAAAGAAATAAAATCTTCCCCCAAACTTTTGAACAGAGCAAAACATTTAAGCCGCACAACTGCAACTTCAACATTGATAATGTTTCTTAAGCATCAAACCATCATATTAGAATGATTTCTGAAGGATCATGTGACACTGAAGGAGTAATAATGCTGAAAATTCAATTAAAAAATAAAATTACATTTTAAAGTATATTAAAATAGATCACAGTTATTTTAAATGGTAATAATATTTCACAATATTGCATCCTTGGTGAGTAAAAGAGACTTCTTTCAAAAACGTTTAAAAAATCCAAACTTTTGACCTGTATTGCCGTTTTCTTTAAAACAACGTACTTATTAAGACCAGGAACATTATTAGGAAAGTAAACCGGCTGAATTTTGACTTCATGTTGACTTTTCAGATGAAGGTCTGATGCAGATGAACCATCAGAAAGTGTGTCATTAAACTCTAGAAGTGGTGATTTCTTTAAACAGTGCTGATGCATGATTCACGGTGGTGGGAATGTCATTGAAGCGTCCGCTGTGAACGTGGCAGCAGAAGCAATGCAGTAAACCAGGAGATCCTGAACCTCACGCCAAACTGTGAAGGACTCTGGGCAGCTGCTGATATTTACACAACCACTGGAAACGGTTCCAATGTGGTTTCACTGACCCAAACTTACAACCGAGATTATTATACACGACGCATCCTACAGAGAGGCCAATGATGACATCTTGAGTTATGAGGGATAAATGTGAAAACCAGATAAGGTGTGTGTGTGTGTGTGTGTGAGAGACTGAAAGAGGGTTCAGTAAATATCAATATTAAACACCAAAACGAAAGTTTTGTGTTCAGCCATGAGCTGAAATAGATGGATATTTAAACATCACAAAGGAGCTGAAGGCATGATGATTGATCATTCCCTTAAAACGGAATGTTCCGTGACAGTTATAGAACTCATCTTTTAAATTAAGACTCAAGATTCTTTCTCCCTGTCCTGCTTTGATTTCTTAGGATACAATAGTGTTTGATTTTCAGAAATGTTCTGTCAGGAAGACGAACAAAAGAATAGATCATCTGAGATTTATATGCAAAATATTTGGATCGCGTGACATTAAAGTAATGTTTAAAGCCACGTTCACACTACAAGCGACTTTGTGGCTGGCGATGAGGTCGCTAGTGGGCGTTCCTACTACTGGTTGCCTAGTAATGTTTGTGAGTGACATTCACGGATGTTACTCCATGTTATAGACAACAAATACGTTTTCTTGCTGCTACAAAAACAAAATATTTTGGAAAGAAAAAGTCTAAATACAAATGGAATCAGTACATAAAATGCATAATATTAAAGATGAACGAGAAACAGCGAGTGCTCTTTGCCATCGCGGCTATTTAATTGCAGCAAACGGGTAAATACCGGTCTATCTGGGCTCACGAAACCATTCAGGCATGGAGTCAGCACGGCGAATACCACTGTATGTACACGGGGATATATCATAAATTATAGGACAATTTCTGACCGCTAAAATGAGCTTCTCGTTCAACTTGCCTCTGTCAGACTCAGCACTGAAGAGTGACGGTTCACGTGCGCTCCACCGACTGGTTGTCGCTCACAAAAGTCGCTCTTCATTTGCATAAAGTTAAACAGATCTCAACTTTATCGCGTCGCTAGACACGCCCCATCTGGTCGCCGGAAATCGCCCACGCCCCATTGAAATGAATGGTAACGTGTTGCTTGTAGTGTGTGAACGGGGCTTAAGGGTCAGTACAAGTTAAGCTCAATCAACAACTGACATTCTGTTGATCACCACAGAAAATTATTTTGACATTCCTCAATCAGCAGAAATTAATGTTTATATTTATAATAACTGACTTTAGAAACTTCCATTTTAAGTGCATTACCGTAAACAAGATTTTTGCTTGTTTTTACCAATGTTTTATATTTCATTTTATTAATATTTTTATACTATTTTCTAACATGCCATGGATGCTGTCTATAGAGTTTAACTTCTATTTAACACAGAACATTCAAGGATGTGACAATGAAATAATTCCACAATCTTTGCACTGCATATTTAAATGTAAATATTACATATAAACTAGACACAACTATACAGTATATAACGCATAAAACAAAGATGTTTGGGACCACAGCTGTTGAACACTGTACTACGTTCATCCTGACAGACCTACTTGTGAAAGTACAGCTTGTTAACTCTGGTTCTGGGCTTGTTTAAAAACTGCAGCTCTCGTCTATAAAGACCTGGCATGGACACTGTCATCTGAAGACGAAGCTCTTTCGTCATGTGAAACGATCCTAATGGAGGAAACCCTCAGGGCAGATGTTTGGCAGGGGCTAGTGTCGGGCTTCCTGCCCAATAATGAGCTTTTAATGACGTACATTATATACGGACATTGGACACCTGTGGTTTTATACAGACGCTAGTTGTAGTTGATTGAGATGTCATAAAGTGAGTCAGCGGCATGAGCGCTTGATATTCCCATAACCCTTGCACGGACATGTTGAAAATTTTTTTTATAGTCGTGTGCATTTGCCCTCAGGAAAAGGATAAAGTTATCTCTGGTACATATATAATGAAATTCTAAAATAACGTATTATTTTTATTTATACAAGTATTTAATTATTTTCATTACTATTTATTATAATTATATTAGCTACACGATGTACAATGTTTTGGTTATAATTTGGGCTTTTATTTTCTAGAAATAAAATAATTAATTTTTATTCATAAATGTATCTTATTATTTAAATTATTATTTATTATAATTATATTAGCTATACAATGTACAGCATTTTTGTCATATTTAATATAAATAAAACAAAATAAAAATATATAAAAAACACTAAAGTATTAAATATTTATATTTAAATATAATGAATTAAAATTCTTAATTATAATTATAAACATTATATAATATTATTTATAAAATAATTGAAGTATTTCCATTGTTATTTATTATTATTATTATTTATTACTATTATTACTGTTATTATTATTTGCCAGCCTATGGAAAAATGTCACAATGCATCCATCAAACTTCAAAGTTGAATGCTTTTAATACGTTTGTTCAACTAACTTTAAGTATGAGCAATAATAAACATTGCCTTAGTAAACACAACTAATAATAATAGTAATAATAATAATAATAATAATAATAATAATAATACAGATCCAAAAGCAGATATTTGATTATGCTAATAGTGGCAAATAAAAGTGGCTATTCTTACCCGAGATGATCTTGGATCCAGAAACACAGACACCATTGGCACCGTCACTCGTTGGTTGGGGTGGTGGCGGGCCGGTGGGTTTGGGGCGCGTGCGAGGGGTGGGTCTGGGGCGCGGCAGGGAGCCGGAGGGGTAGGTAGTGAGGGGGGTCTGGGAGCTGTCGTGGGGCGGTGTACCGGGTGGGGTGGGGGTTCTGGGAGGGGACGGGTCTGGTTCTTCTGTGCTCTGGGAAGAAGGCTGGGGAGGAGGTTGAGGAGGAGGGTGACTGGGGGCCTGGATGGGGGTCTGGTTGTTGCGACGGGGTGCGATGAGGGGCTGAGGGATGCTCGGGGCAGAGGGCTGGGCTGGTGTGGGCTGGTTCTTTACGCTCTGAGGTGTTGCAGACGTGGTGTGTTTGGGAGGTGGCGGTGCTTGTTTCTTTGTACCTGAAACAAAGAAATGACAGATTTTATTAACAATAACAACATGCATTTGAGTTCATTTGAATTATTTTCCACACACTATTAAGGTGATGATTAAGACTCACCTCTGCGCACCATGAACGGACTGGGGCCCTTGGGACCTGAGGTAGGGGTCCCCACATTCAGCTGAGCGTGTGTCCCACTCAAACCTCCCGGTCCGTTCCTCATGGCTGGAGGTGTGGTCGCAGGTTCTCGGGTCATGTTACTGGGGAGGGAAGAAAAGCAGGGAACTCATATCATGTATACACAGATCAGTTAACATGCAGGGTATTAACATGTAGTGGTCCAAGTTGAGTTAATGAATTGCACGGAAACGTTAATACTGATGCTGTAAAGAAAAACTGTTAGCATAATTAAAGAAGTGTTTTTTTCTGCATGCAGTGCATCTTTTCCACTATAGAAAGAATAAGCAGTCGAGAAAGACAAGGCAGGACACGCAAACTCAAGCAACAGAGAATATTCAACAGAAAAGATATGGAGAGAAAGACTAGAAGGATTTTTGCCCTGACGAGGATGGTCAGCATGCTAGTCAACTGTGACGGCATGCTAGTTTGAAGAATCATCCTTGACTTTAAATTATTTTCATTGAATAATTGAACACTATTTTTCTTGTAACCTTTTCTTGACCCCCCTTGTAACCTCATCATCCCAGTTTAGAGACCCTTCACACAGCTTATTATTTGGTCCTGAGGGCTACCCATAAAAATGTTGTCCCGGGCCTTTGTGTATTTTCACGACGACACTGTCTGGATAAATCCAGGGTAAAATGTCTTGACCATGGGTACAAGTGTGATAGTTTATAGCTGTAACAATTATCATTTTCAGATTTTTAGAAGCGTTTCAAATAAAGAAACATGAGAATTTCACAAGGAGACAATGTGCATGACACAGAAACAAATGACGGCATTTGATTATTGCTCACCGAGGTATCCCGAAATGTTTGCAAACCTTCCTCCGTGATTGTACCCAATTGATAGCAATTCGATTGATTTTTAAAGCAGCGTTTTGAAGCAATAATCAAGTCAGCGGCACAAGACGATGTGCACACAACACAGATTTTGGCGAGAGGCTCCTGACATCTGGCAGCGGATGGCATAGTGAGGTAGAGGGACTTTACGGTCGCACCAATCCTTACCTGTTCTCCGCAGCAGGGTTCTGCTGAACTAAAGGCTGCTGCATCTGAGACACCATAGCCCCCGCCTGCCCAGCCTCCAGACCCCCGCCACTGGGCGACTGAGGGGAGGGCTCAAACACGGGAACCCCCCCGGTGTCAATGGGAGGGAGAGGGGGCTGGAAGTTAGGCGTGGAGTGCTGCTTTCTATTTATTGTGCCAGCTCTACGAGGGGTGATTTCCGGCTGTTTGTTAGCAGGGCTACAGGGAAGAGGGGAGACAGTATGAAACACTCACACTAGAGAGGGACAGTGGGGTATTAGTCTCCACAGAAGGGAAGGAGAAGAAGGACAGGACCACCACCTGACCACTGGGACGGCAACCAGAAAGAGATATTGGGAATGGTTGACATTTTAAATTGTTTTTAGAATTTAGCGCATTTTCAACAATATATCAAATGATTAATTATACATTTAAGTTACATAGTTTTGTCAGTAGGTCTTAAGTAGGACTATGAGAAGGTCATTTGAATCATTCACTCAACCAATTTATTAAACAAACATGGATTCATTTAGGAACAAAACAAGTCTTTATGACTAGGTCATTTGAATCATTTACTCAACCAATTTGTTCAAAAACAGGGATTCATTTAGGATCGCCACTACTTTGTGTTGCCCACAATGGTTGATTTCATGTGGAACTACTTTTGTTGACAGAGCAAAAACAGCCAACATATAGTACAATACACACTATGCAATGGAATGTTGTATCCTTAAATAAAACTAACATTAACAAAGATTAATAAATACTGTAACAAATGTATTGCTAATTGTTAGGTCATGTTAGTAAATACATTAATTAACTAAATTAAGCTTATTGTAAAGTGTAACCAAAAACGGTATATTTGCGTTAGTAAATGACACAAACTTTGACACATTTAAGTATTTTTCCCCGAAATTTAATTTCAAAACCTAGCTTAATTTTTTTGCATGCTAAGATTTATACCATAGTGCAAAAATGAAGCAGTCATTCATTAATGAAGCATTAATCTATTTTGTTATTGTTAACTAAAACAATTAAAAAACATTTTTTAAACAAAGCAGAAATGTAATAAACAAAACAATAAAAATGACAGAAGCGCATAGCAAAATGGCTAAAAATTAAACTAAGTAAAACACAAAAATAAATTCAAAATATGAAGTGCTATATTAGTATATAAATAATATACTCATAATACTTATAATATGTCATAGCACTGACATTAATTTAGTTAATCTCTTTTAGAGAGGCTGTGACATTCCCCTGAAAGGACTGTCCTGTACCTGAAGCACAAGAACATTCACATTTTCAAGCTCTGAAGGTTTTGGTATGATGGCCTGCGGGACAAGACAGGAGCTGTTTGACTCATTCTGAACATACCAAGCTTATAAGAGCGGGTCTGAACACTTTCTGCTTATACACTCACTAGATAACTAGAATTGGAATTACTGAAATACAAATAATAACCTTTTATTCCTTTTAATCATTTTATTCCGACAGATGCTGAATTAGTGTTTCGGAAAGCACATCAAAAACTTGACTTTTCTTTGTTCATGTTCAAGTTCATGAAATATATCAATAATGCGTTTATACATAGCTATGAGCATACATTTTATTTATTTCAGAAAGCATACAATAAGCAACGGTTGACAAAAAAAAAAAAAAAAAAAGCAAAGCAAAACAAAAAATGAGGAAAAAACACAGAAAACGTAGCATGTGTCATATGAAATGAACACGTCTAAACAGCCCCCAGCTCGGGTCTCAGACCGTCTGCTTGGACTGTGACGGACTCACTGGCCACTACATATGACGCGGACACTACTGTGGAGCTGGAGTCATGTCTGTAAACGCGAGGGTGAGACTTGTACCTGTCTTTGCGGGGAGTGTCAGAATCGAACGAGCCCTGGCTGCCTGGGCGCCTCCTGTCTATGGATCCGGCTTCGGAGTCAGGGGTACCCGGGCACCCAGGCATGGAAAACATGCCTGAAACGTTGAAGTCCACATCTGAAGAAAAAGAGCAAAAGAGCAAAGGCTATAAATAAACAGCCACGACTGAGTGAAAGTAAGGAGTTCTTAAAGAGGACAAGCTCAGTTCGAAACCCTAGTGAGCTGCCTATTTTGGCAACATTTTTAGACATTTTAGGCAGAAATTAGCCCCCTCTGCTCCAAACCTAGTGAGTGTCTAGATCAGTGGTTCTCAACCAGAGTTACAGTCAATGGTAGTCTTACCTAGGGGTGGGAGATATTGACAAAAATGAATATCTCGATATTTTTTTTCAATATCTCGATATCGATATTCAGACGATATTTTTGCAATCCTTCAAAGAAATGTGTGCAAACTGGCAAAGAAGGTCCAGTTGGTCTTTTGACTTGCTGCATTTGACCTATTACTATATAGAATTACTAGTACATAAAGATATGAGACATTATTGATTTAAATATGAACCAAGTTACTGTACTAAATATTTATTCTAATACAAGAACAGTGCTTTTTCAGTACAATATATGTACGTAATAAATTAACTTGTGCTTTGCAAACTACTCTAATAGACTAACAACAATGTGACTATCTCTTTAAAAAAAAGTTGTGTTTTGCAAACCCTACATCTCAGGGCTCCAGACTAACTTTTTCACCTCAATCCTGGAACTGTACTGAAAAACAATTTGAACCGTCATAAAGTGAATGTCAACCGTACCAAAATAAAAATGTTGTTTCTGTACTTTGTTATTATCATCTATAGGCCTAGTTGTTAGTTGTTATAATAAAAACACCATAAAAATATTTATGATATATATTATTATATTTATTTAGCTCCATTCAAAGTAGTTATCTAAACAGGTAAAAACAGATTTAATAAAAAAAAAAATAACTGGAGTTAAATGCTTTTTTGTATTCATGCAGAATTTTTTTTTTTTTTTTTTTTTTTTTACATAGCCTATATGAAAAATAAGAGAAAAATACATAGCCTACTCTCCAAAACGGGCATTTCGACATAATGTTGTGTGTAGGCTATTTGTCCATTCAGACACGAAAGAGAGTTCAATTCAGTCCTCGCGCGCTGTCTATGTGCATGGCTGCACGCTTCGGGTCGGGTGTGTGCGCACAGAAAACCGAACCGAATAGAGCTCTTTTTTTTTCGTCGTCACTCTGCTTACTCTACTTACGCTCTACTCATTCTCCAAGACATTTAAATTTTTTTACATTTTATGAGACATGTAGCGCAGTTCAACCCGTGTGCCGATGGGTAGATCAGCGCGTTACAGTACACATGTGCGCATCTACCACAAACGCAGAACATCAGTTCTGACTGGATCGCTTCCCAAATCGTCACTATCTAACATTTTGTCTAGTTTTTATTCGTTGACGACAATGTCAATAGCTTTTCGTCATAATTTTTGTCATTCAAAACTAGTTTTTATTTAGTTATCGTCTCGGTTTTTAACCAGCGCAACATAGCTATTTGCGATGTCATTAATGTGATAGATGTACCGCGAAACAAGTCTCCGGGGGAGACGGCCAGTGATGGTAGCCTAACTAATAGCATGAAAAGACGCACTCCGGACCGTTGTAGTCAGCGCTTGGTCGGTTAATTTTGGCATTTTCTAAGTAAGTTACCCTAATAGGCTAGTAATAAATGAACACACATACAAAAATGTCTTTCGTCCTGTAGGCGTCCTGGAGAATATTTCTGTTTGTCCTTACATATGTAGGCGCCGACGCCGTTAGGCTCGAGCCCTGAGTTAACGTTTTTGGATTGTTGCTTCAACCTAAGAAAGAAACGTCATAACACACAGGTAAGAACTCTGTAGTTGTATTGCAAATTAGTAGGCTACTCAGCTTGCTCTCGTGCAATTGAGGAACGATCGTGATTTTGTAAAAAAAAACGTATTAAATTCGCTACATATAATTGTTTAGAAGGTTATACACTTCCTTCAGCTCTTTTCATGTTTGGGGGGTCGGATTGTACAAATTATGAAATATTCGATATCCCAATTTTGCATATCGTCCAGACAACAAATTGGATATTATCGTCTAAACGATATATCGCCCACCACTAGTCTTACCTTCTGGAAAGAACCAGCTTGAATGGTTGATCATCAGTTCTATTATTGACACGACATGGACGGAAGTATTGGCTGCCATTTCAGCTAGGCTTCTAGGAGAAAAACAAAACTGCAACATGTCAAACTGTTCCACAAGGTCAATTAACCCTAAAAATTTGGGAAGCATTGTGTGCAAAACCTCACCCCTCTGTTTTGGCCCACAGCAAATTGGGGCCCAGTACGATGGAGATGTTGCTTGCAGTCATCTTGTTGACGTCGCTTTCCAGAGCAAGCTTGGCAAGAAACTTCACCAGGTACCTTCACAGACATGGATTAGCACGTTACGATCATAATAGTTTGTTAAAGGTCAATGCTAAAAGTAAGTTTGATGCAGTGACAAGCAGACCTGAAATTGTTTTTGTTGGGCTTTGGTAACATGTCACACACCACCCACAGCGCCTGAAGCCTCTTATCAGAGTCAGAAATACTGCAGACGAGAGAAAAACAAGAGAATATACACAATAAAATCTAAGACGCCTTCATCAATATCATTTATAATACTCTTAAATTCACTTACTGTTGTTTAATCAGCATCACATTAGCACGGGTGTAATTTTTCATAGACGTTTTATTTAGGATTTAGAGTTAGAATTGAATTTCACAAGAACTGGGCACATTCATTTGGGCATATTTCAAGCCTGACAGCCTTTGAAAAACGTTGATGTCAATCATTTGAAGCACCGAGACACTTCCAAGCTAATTCCACTTTACAATCCAGATCAGAAACCCTTTGGGTTGCAAAGCAATCGTCTTCCAGTTGAAAGGACAAATCGAACACATGAGCTTATGACTGCTGACATCAACTCTCTACCCTACTTGACGCCCCCCTCTATATGAATATAAATGATTATATCATGTCACCTATTTATGATCCTTGAACTTTAATGTTGAATGCTGCCTGAGGACTTCTGTTATGTTAGTGGACACCACACTTGGAATATTGGTGCATTCAAGGATGGGATTTCAAAAACTAGGAGAGATTCGCTTAAAAAAAAAAATGTCATCTGAAGTCATGGACATTGGTGTATTTGAATGTGCTTTACTTTGAGGCTTGAATCCACTCTTCATACAGCTGGTAGGTCATCAGAGGTTCAGGCAGCTCCCTCAGGTAAGATTTGAGGGCTCCTAAATAATCATGAGAAAAGAAACCCAACATCAAATGCATCTGCAAGCCCTCGATTGTGTTTGTACATGACTTGTAAAGTGTAAAGAGTTACATATATGGCTCTAGTTGTGGTACTCTTAACACTGGTGACAGATATAAAAAGTTTCAGGATTCAAAATAGCTCAGTTCCAATATCCTATTTATGTAACCAACAACCAAGCATGGTTTAAAATAAAACAAATCAAGTCTTGTTTTGATTTAGGGAAGTCCTTCTAAATGCAGAAATGACATTTTAGCTTTGTAGCTAGCTGTACCTCAACAATTCAATTTACGAAAAACAGCATGTACCAGCAACAGCGTGAGGGTCAGAGTAAAACTCCTCCAGTTGGGAAGTGGAACAGTCCAGTGCCGCCTTTAACTTCTTCAGTTTAGAGGCTCCAGCGGCGATACGGAACAAACCCTGGCATGGAAGCAAGTGTTGTAAACGCACAAGACCTTTGCAGCGAGCAGTAAAATACAAACCGAATTGCTTGTGTGTGAAAATGACTGAAAAAACAGTTTTCGTATGTGTCAGTGATGGTTTCACAGGGAAACGATAGTCTCCTTTCACTGCTATTATTAGTCTAGGTTTGGCCAAGAAGCAGAAGTGAACAAGTAGACGGATATGCTGTCTGTCTGACTGTCCGTCCGTCCATATATATATATATATATATATATCAATCAGAGTAAAAAGGAAGGCTTATTATTAATAAACTCATAAAATGTAAACATGCAACCCTCCTTCATTTGTTTTCTGACAACTGTGCAACTGTGAATTTTTTTAACGCATGTCAAATAAATGTCATTCATCCTTTTAAACCTGGTTCTGTATAAAGTGCCCTTTGCAAAATATTTCAAAGGCAGAAAGATTGAGCCCTTGCCTGAAACTGACCACTCTCTGCCACTGTGTATGCAGTACTGTGCATCAACTTCCCCTCAGGAAGACAAGCGACATGTCGTGTGATCTGTCGGTTCCCATGTGTTGTTTGACAGTGTGAGATACCTCTTCCTGCATGCCGGTCTCGAGCAGCATCATGACGCAGGCCTCTATGGGCAGAGCGATCTCTCTGCTAGTGCGCTTCAGATGTTCCTCCAGAGCTGTGCCAAACGCTGGCTTCTCTGTCCATTTATCTATGCCAGATCAGGAGACAGAGTGAGAATGATTTGAGTTATGGCAGGATACATTTAAGAATCATCACTAGGTGTGTGTGTGTGTGTGTAACACAGATTCGGTTAGACAGGATGATTTGCCGAGTGAAACAGGATACATTACAGTGCCGGCCAACAGGAAGCTTTGAAAGAGAAAGAATGATTCATAGCTTGATGACTAGCCAGATCGTTGGGTGCATATTATAAAACCAGTCAAGAACATGTCTGGGTCATATTTCACCCCAAAAACAAAAGAAAATCTATCTATCTATCTATCTATCTGTCTATGTCTGAATTTTATTCTCATTACTGTAATGTGAAAAATAAATGATTAATAATTCGAATTATAAATTAAATATACAGTATTTCAACATATAGTACTGCCAGTGCAGTTAAAGCAGTTTTTTTTTTTCATTATGAGGCCCCGTCCACACGGACACGGGTATTTTTAAAACCGGGACTTTTTTAACGCGGTTCGGCCGTTCGTCCACACGAAAACGCACTGAAACCGAATATTTTTGAAAACCCCTGCTGAGGGTGAGTATTTTCAGAAACGCCGGTTACGTGTTGTCGTGTAGACAGTGAAACCGGGGTTTTTGCCTTGCGACGTCAGAGTGTGCGCCGTTATCCGCTGTGTTTGACGTCAGATTTGCGCCTACCGGAACCGGTAATAACTTTTTGTTAGGCTTCTGATTGGCCAACGTGGCTTTACGGTTAGGGTTATTTCGCCGCCTGCTGGCGTGGCATGCTCTTGACCGCGCTTGATAGCGTGTTTTTGCGTTTTCATGTGGACGGGATTTTTTTTAAAAACGCTGGAGGAAAAACTCCGGTTATAAAAATACCCGTGTCCGTGTGGACATGGCCTGAGAATATACACTCACCGGCCACTTTATTAGGTACACCTGTCCAACTGCTCCTTAACACTTAATTTCTAAGCAGCCAATCACATGGCGGCAACTCAGTGCATTTAGGCATGTAGACATGGTCAAGACAATCTCCTGCAGTTCAAACCGAGCATCAGTATGGGGAAGAAAGGTGATTTGAGTGACTTTGAACGTGGCATGATTGTTGGTGCCAGAAGGGCTGGTCTATATTAGTATATTATGGAGTATTTCAGAAACTGCTAATCTACTGGGATTTTCACGCACAACCATCTCTAGGGTTTACAGAGAATGGTCCAAAAAAGAAAAAACATCCAGTGAGCGGCAGTTCTGTGGGCGGAAATGCCTTGTTGATGCCAGAGGTCAGAGGAGAATGGCCAGACTGGTTCGAGCTGATAGAAGGGCAACAGTGACTCAAATAACCACCCGTTACAACCAAGGTGGGCAGAAGAGCATCTCTGAACGCACAGTACGTCGAACTTTGAGGCAGATGGGCTACAGCAGCAGAAGACCACACCGGGTGCCACTCCTTTCAGCTAAGAACAGGAAACTGAGGCTACAATTTGCACAAGCTCATCGAAATTGGACAATAGAAGATTGGAAAAACATTGCCTGGTCTGATGAGTCTCGATTTCTGCTGCGACATTCGGATGGTAGGGTCAGAATTTGGCGTCTACAACATGAAAGCATGGATCCATCCTGCCTTGTATCAACGGTTCAGGCTGGTGGTGGTGGTGTCATGGTGTGGGGAATATTTTCTTGGCACTCTTTGGGCCCCTTGGTACCAATTGAGCATCGTTGCAACGCCACAGCCTACCTGAGTATTGTTGCTGACCATGTCCATCCCTTTATGACCACAATGTACCCAACTTCTGATGGCTACTTTCAGCAGGATAATGCGCCATGTCATAAAGCTGGAATCATCTCAGACTGGTTTCTTGAACATGACAATGAGTTCGCTGTACTCAAATGGCCTCCACAGTCACCAGATCTCAATCCAATAGAGCATCTTTGGGATGTGGTGGAACGGGAGATTCGCATCATGGATGTGCAGCCGACAAATCTGCGGCAACTGTGTGATGCCATCATGTCAATATGAACCAAACTCCCTGAGGAATGCTTCCAGCACCTTGTTGAATCTATGCCACGAAGAATTGAGGCAGTTCTGAAGGCAAAAGGGGGTCCAACCCGTTACTAGCATGGGGTACCTAATAAAGTGGCCGGTGAGTGTATACTATAATGACAATCATCATTAAGAAAAAAAATGACAACAACAACAACAACAAAAAAATCTAAAGTAAAATGTCTAAACAAATGACAATAAGAATTTGTGGAAAAATTGTGCCTAATTGTTATGAAAATAAATGTCAAAAATGCAAAAAAAGCTTACTTTAGGCAATATAGGCTATATTAGAGTGAATATGACTCAGACATATTCTATATATTGTAAATAAATAAAATCAGGCTTTTATTCAATTACTGTGATATGAAAAATATATATACCAATAAACTGACAATATAATAAATGAATATTCATTTACAATATAATTATAAATTATGCATAATTTTAAGCATTCTTTATATACATTTTACTGCCTTTCATTTCTGTTGACTTTTCATGTTATTGATGATGAGCATATTTAAATGACAATACTTATAGTGAATAATGACAATTTAAAAAAGCTCAAAAGTAAAATGTCTATTGACAGTGAGGTTATTTTGCATTACACTAATAAGATTTACAAGGGAAAATGTGCTTAATATTATTGTGACAATAATGACACAATGCAAAAAAAAGCTTAATTTTCTTTGTTACTCCTTTTTTACTTATTTTTGGGTGAAATATGCACTAGGGAATATGTTTTTGACAGTTTGAACATTATAGAGATCTAATAAATGTTGACTCGAAAACAAAACAAAACACTCCATAATACACTCTGTTTCATTGTAATTAAAGGGTTAGTTCACCCAACGCAGGTTCACGTCTGCTCTCGTGTCAACACAACACTTATGCGTCGTGGTGCTCTTGTGAACGCAAGTTGGAGATTCATATTTGGTAAATTAAGTAGTAAATTGTGTTTTTTTTGTGCAAACAAAGCTCTGACATCGCTTCATAAAATTAAGGTTAAACCACTGGAGTCACATGGATTAATTCCATGATGTCTTTACAATCTTTCTGAGGCTTGAAAGTGGTAGAGTAGACAATGGAGAGACAGAAATTTCACTAAAAAGATCTTCGTTTGTGTTCTGAACATGAACGAAAGTCTTGCGTGTTTGAAACGACATGAGGCTGAGTAACTAATGACAGAATTTTCATTTTTGGGTGAACTAACCCTTTTATAAGCCCATGATTTCATAAGTGCTGTGAGTGATTCATATGAAACATTTATCCATCAGATGCTCTGTCCAGGAAGTGAAGAGTAAATATCACACCTTGCTGTGACTGTATGGTGGGCAGGACGCTCTCGATGGACGCCAAGGCTCTTCTGTGGTATTCAGCTTGAGCTTCTAACAACTGTCAAGACAAATACAAGCCTCACTTTTCTATTTTTGTTTTGAGAGAAGAAAAGTTTTTGACTAAATGATCTACTAGCTCGCTATATAAAATATTGTACAGTTAAATTGACTAGCATACAGTAAGAAGATCTATGAATAACACAAAAAACCCTTTCAGGCAAGTCATTTCATCTTTGAAACGCCTCTCGCTGTCTTTGTATATCTAAAGTATTTGATACCACTGAACTATGACCAGTTCAGTTAAGTTAAATACATTATTCCAGTAATCGACCTTTATCAGACATCATTTTTCTTGTGTGGTTCAAGCTTCCATAAAGCTTGTAGAAATGACTTACCAACACATAATAGCGCGCATATTCTCCTTCCTTGGAGGAAAAGTTGTACATTTCAGCCGCTAGTTGATCCTAAAGACAAAACAAGATCAATGTGCTACCTAAGGTCACCCAGAAACCTCAATAAAATCGGACTCATATCCATACCTTGCATATTTCCATTTTGTTCTGAGCTTCATCCATCTCCTCTTTAAGTATGTCAACTTTGGCAGCCATTGCTTGAGCATTTGCAGCTGATGGAAATGCCTTTGTGACCTGGTGATACCTGTATTACAGGATTTTAAAGTGTTTTCTCTATTATTCCAACCAATTTGCATTGCAATGTCATCAAATGTCTCAAAGCACCAGAAGATGATCAGCAGACACTGGTGTGGTTATAGTGTCATGCATTTACACTACCATTTAAAAGTTTGGGGTCGATAAGATTTGTTTTAAATGTTATTCAAAGGAGTCTTTTGCTCATCAAGGCTGCATTTATTTTTATAAAAACTTCTGTAAAAACAGTAATATTATTACAAATTAAAATAACTGATAACTGTCTCCTAATCTAATATATGATCTGTGATCAAAGCTGTATTTTCAGCATCATTACTCCAGTCTTCAATGTCACATCCAATGATCCTTCAGAAAACCATTCTAATATGATGATTTGATGCTCAAGATTTTTATTTTTATTTTACTATAGTGACGTTGGTTCCGGCATTGGTTCCAGAAGTTTGCATTTGCACCCATCCCCCCTTTCCTGTGGCGTTGGTTCTGGAAGTATTTTTCCCATTCATTTAAATTTTTTAAAGTCTTCATAAAAGAGTTATAAGCCGTGAACCAAGCCAATCAGCTACACGGTGATTTACAACACAAAAAACTTTGATTTGAAGCAAAAACATATCTGAAAATACGATAAAAAGACAAAAGGTACAAGACTGTGTACTTCACAGCTTTATTGAGGGAAAGATCTACAATCCCATGAACCATTGTGAACAGCAAAATCAAATTAAAAACAATGGATAAATATAAAACTACTCATTTACAAATGTTGATTATATATATTTAAACAATATATTTTAAGTTTTGCAGTGCTTCATGGGAGTGAAAACTTTAGGCATGTGTTGCTTTTTTCTCTGATTGGTGTAATTTTCTGTACAGCATCATGGGTAATGTAGTTTTCACCACGAATTCCACTGTTAAACACGCTTAAAGGTGCTATATGTAACTTTTCTACTAAAATGAATCCTTTTTTTATTGCCTGTGTGTGAAGGGGTTGTAATCACACATTACAATGATCCACTTGTCAGGTTTTGCTATTACCTCTGAAGGCCAGTATTCCTGTTTCTATGTGAAGGCTCCGGGTCGGATTTACCGTGAAATCCATCGGATGTGACGTGCATGCGCACTCCCGAGCCTCTCTCCTTTTATATACAGTCTATTGTAGACGGTCAGGGAGCTACGTCCGGTCAAAGGCGCACGTTTTTCGGCTTATATCTCGGTCAATCTTTGATCAATATTCCCAAGACTTAAATCGTCCGTAGTGCTGGACGGGGCCTTTCAAACGAGCCCGCCCCTGAGGTCCAACTCGCCCGGGTCCCCGAGTTATAGCCGTTCGCATTTATGCAGCGCGCCCGATGGTTTTCGGATAATATCTCCGTGAAAGCAGCACCAAAAATTCTGAAACTTATATGGTTATTTTCAGCTTGACTAGACGGTTCAAACGAGCTCGGTGCTTGCCGAATCCATCGAGTATTCGACAAGATATTTGCGTAATAGACGGTATTGTCTATGAGTTCGAGCACGAGCGCTCTTGTAAACATTGGTTGCAATCTGAAACTTCATCGCTAGAGGCCGCTAAAAACTACATATCGCCCCTTTAAAACTAAGTTGAAAAAATGTGGGCTGATGGCTTCAGCAGAAGCAAATACCATCGATTAACAACCTCGTACCTCACAGTAAGGCTGCTATTAAAGGTTTATAAGTTATCGTTCAAAATCAATTTCCTTATTACTTCCAGAACCCGACAGTTGCACTATTATCAACATCAATGCTTAATATTCTTAATATAACCTTATTGTTATCAATATCAATGCTTAATATAATTTTTTTGTCACAATTTTTCCTGACTCTTTGATGAATAGAAAATTAAAAGAACAGCATTTTTTTTAAATAGAAATATTTTGTACCATTATACATGTCTTTACTGTCACTTTTGATCAATTGAATGCATCCTTGCTGAATAAAACTGTTCATTTCTTTACGAAAAAAAAACAAAACACAAAACAAAACAAAACCTGAACCCAAACTTTTGACCAGTATTATATATACACACCTGGCTTTCGCAGAATCAAAATCCAACACAAGCTTGGCTAAATGTTTCCTCTGCTTCAGGATGTTAGGAATATCCACCTTCAAGCGCAAACATAGAGATATAACCTACATTCCCTGATTAAAAAGCAGGTTATTTGCAGGTCTTTGGCGTTACGTACCTCTGCTAGCTGGTTGAGAGGGTCTAGAATCTCTCTCTCCAGCTGAACTTCATGTTGGCTCTGCTCAAAGGCCAGTTTGTTTTCAGCTTCTCCACAGACTTCCATCATCTTCCTGTAGACACAAACATGCTAAACATCATTGCTGCCTGGTCGCTTGGATTAACAGATGGATAATTCAAAAACAATATACTCTTGCTAAAAAACACTATGAACCAATCATAATCAAGCAGCATGAGGTCACATTTTCCCTCATGAACAATAATAATTTAGCATTTTACACCAGACTGTTATGCATTTTACTGGGATAACAAATATTGTTGGATAATCATGATGCTTCCACTCTGTATTTTCACAGATCATGACCATAAATGAACCGCCTGTCTGAAAAAACAGATGACTCAGGGATGTTCGGTCACATTCAAAGTTCTCTCATTATGCGTATGAATCACCGATCAGGCGGATGGTTTTATCAGTCAAAAGAGTTCATAAACTCACCCAATAAAAGACTCATCTCCGAGCTGATTTCCTCCCTCCAGCATGGATTGTGAAAGGGCCGTAAGAGGAAGCTTTTTCTAAGAGGAAAAAAAAAACCAATTCAGAAGTGTGTACTATGAAGGCATTTGAAAATATAAAAGCAGCTGCTACTTACATGCCTCTTCTCCGCATCTGTGCCCATGTTACCCTGCAGACACATGGTCATCTTCTTGTGTGCATTATGGGAGACCAATCGCATATTTTCCAGACGCCGCTCAATCTGTATTAATGCACACATTTGATTCAAATTTAAAATGTATTGGGAATTCAGTAGTTCCCAGTTCCATCATCAAAAGTTCCATTCAACAATGTTCCATTATCATGGTTACATGCACACCTGTTCTGCATTTCCTGTAATGCTTACCACTTGAGTCTTTGCAAAGTATTGTGGGTCTTGTACACCACCACCCTTCAGTTTCCTGTTCTTTTAAATGTGCAAAAAGCCTGTTCAGTCATTTCATCTGGACTGTGATTCTGGCAAACCGGTGATGTCACACCTACATTTTCAGCATTACTCCCGTGTTCATATGATCCTTCAGAAATCATTCTAATATCAGGATTTGATGCTCAAGAAACATTGCTGACTATTATCAGTTTTGAAAGCAGTTGTTCTGCTAAATATTTTCCTCAGGAATCGATAAATAGAAAGAACAGAATGTTTAATAATATTATAAATGTCTTTAGTGTCACTTTTAATTGATTTCATCATGCATCCTTGTTGAATACTACAAGTATTAATTCCTTTTAAGTGCTTTCTAGTTATTTCTTCATTTAATTGGCCACCAGTTTATGTTTTTGACCTGCAGTCATAAACAGGCTACAGCGGAGCCTGGACTGGAAAAGCTTTTAAAGTGAACAATATGGTTAAAGAATTAAAACAGCACTACGCAGTTTTTTTTTTAGCTTAACAGAACAGCTTAAGAGTTATTGCAATGGTTATATGACTATCTTTGGGTTGAAGGGTGTGCGTCTCGCCCCCCCCTGTTGCCTGTGAGTGGAAAAAACACACTTGCAACTTTGAGCTGGTGGGCCGCCCGCCGCAGCATCAGGAAGTGTCGCGTGATATCAGGTCTCGCGATGTAACGAATTGCTTTACGGCAAGAAAGATCTGCTAAAATGAGCATCAAACAGAAATAACCCGGCGCCGTATACATGTGGTGTTCGAGGCGCACATACAATACAGACTGCCGACAGTTCAACAGGGCGCATGCAGCTCTTAAAGGGGCCACGCCTTATTTCCACTCGTTACAACTTCCATCTACTGAACAGGTACCGGTACACAGGGGGAGCGGATTAGGCCGTGAGTGCAGAGACATCTCTGCGTGAGTACTATTTACGACAGTACAAGTACTCCACAGCGACTCTAGGGGTCACTGTTTGACAAAAACGGAAATCCTGCATAGTGCTGCTTTAAAGCTACAGTGAACATGAGGAACCAGGAAAGAAAAATGTCTGCACTGCGCTAGTGTGCACTTTAGCACATACAAATGGCTGGAGTTTAGAGACCAGCTGGCTGTTTACCTACATCTTTCAATATGAGAAAAACTCTTGTCAAATGTATTTTCAGTTCACACCTCCTGCTCTCCATCCTATCTGATCTGGTTCTTTTCTTCCTCAAACCCTGAGCTCTGTGTGCAGAGGTGATGTATATTTTTAAATCTTAACTATAAGAGACAACTATAAGTCAGCCAATTGTAGGTTGAATTTCCTGAAAATTGTAACAACTGTGCTACTATTAAAATATCTGAGCATCCCGATCAGCCAAATACAGCAATGTCAGCTCAACCAATGGCATAGGTCTGTTTGTCCAACCACTGAAGTTTGGTTGAAGTCACCATGAAATCAAAACGGACAATTCCTTGTTTGTTTTTATGGAAATTGCAGTATTTATTATAAGTGATTTATCCATGCAGATCTTTCTTTTTTTTGCGTGTGTGTCCTCATAATCTTTAAATCAAGGTAAATTCCCCTCCCTCTTGCAGAGACTTTTCTTCTCTGACAAAGTGTTTACTGGCCTGAGGGCGGGGCAACCTGTCACTCACATGAGATCCACCAATAGCAAACCACAACCAACCAATCAATTCCCAATGGACAGAATCAAGCCTCGCCCAACATTTTCACTCGGATATACGTCACAATAGGGAAGAAAATACTATCAACTAGTTGGATCAACATATTTTTACAAGTTACCAGGAAATTTGGCTGGTTTGGATCTAGAAAGAAATCTAGGTTTGTAACTTCAGCAGTTACCGGGCAGGACTAATTTGGGTTTCATACAGCTGGAACAGAAAGTTGCCAAACTGGCTGAGTGTTTTCTTGCAGAGACTTTCTCGTTTTCGCATGTATAAGAGGCGAATCCTCAAAGTGTGCCTGACAGTCCCTTAAATAACTTCAGAGAGTCAAAGTGAAACCGAAACCCTTCGTGTGAGATGACTGCTCCTTTCAGCATCTCAGTCACACTGCTTCTGTTTGCAACTCAAACTCATTTCAATAAAAGGTCACCACAAAGACACCCGATTCAGAAGTCTCTCTGCATAGAAAAGGACGGATGCAACCTACATTTAGACCTAGAATCGCACCGTTTATTTTGCACACACTGTCTGTGTTGTTATAGCGTCTTATTCACTAAAGGAATCATGGCAATCATATTATGCTGCAAACATGGACACAGAATTAAAGCTGTTTTTACAATCACGTCACAGTTTGTATAGGGCAGCTTGCGACATGCAGAAAAGTGTGTGTAATGCAGACAAAGAAAACAACAATGATCTGGTAACACTTTACAATAAGGTTCTACAAGTTAACATTTGCTAATCTCTACCTCATCACACACTATTATACGCTAACATAAACTAGCATTTAATTTAACTTAGTATTTAATTGAATGCATTCTGAATGAACATTCATTAAAAACGATTAACAATATAATATTTATAAAAACAACCTAGAGAAATAAATGCTGTAAAAAAATATGACACCTACTGCATTAACTATTCTTAATATGGTCGAAAATTTTTGTCTCAATTTAGTAATATATATATATATATATATATATATATATATATATTCGCACACACATATAGGTAAAAACTTTGGGGGTCAGTAATACTTAGAATTTAAATATCTGTTTTTCAACAAATATTAAAATATTAAGCAGTACAGCCATTTTTTAAATTGGTAATAATAAGAAATGTTAGAATGATTTCTGAAGGATCATGTGACACTGAAGACTGGAGTAATGAAAATTCAGCTACACCATCACAGTCAGGAATAAATTACATTTTAATATATTACAATGGAAAACCGTTATTTTAAATTGTAATACTATTTTACAATATTTTTTTTTTTTCTCTATTTTTGATCAAATAAACACAGTCTTGGCATACACACACACACACACACACACACATCTTAAAAATGGTTTCTGCTAAAAATGACATATTAAATGTAACATTCCACTAATTTCCATCAACCAGTTATCAGTGTTCAGATACGGGTTTGTAAATGGAATGAGGAAAAGGGAAAAGCGAAGAGGAAAAGCAGTACAGATGTTCTGATCAGAGCCCAACAGTTCCAAGCAAAGCAAACGAGACAAACAGGAAATGATGACGAGTCCACACCGACCTGTGGACACAACTCACCCAGCAGGGGTCGAAACACACTTACTGACAGTGACTCAAGACCTCAGAGACTTTGAAACGGCTGTTTGTCAAGCTGCTCATCATTTAAACTACAGTCAAGCTATTTTGTTAAAAGAGTAGTGCAACCTAATGACCACATTGAAGCCCTTTAAGGGGACATTGTATAGGGTTATCACTAACATATATAATAGATGATATTTAATCAGATATAAATGATCTCTTGCAAGAATGGATGACACTTAACATTGAACAGATACATTTACAACAAGATACAACCAATAAATCTAAAAAACAAAGTATTTTAAAGAGAACCCAGTATGCTTTTTTACATTACAATGTTGTGCTTGCGAAGGTGGTTTGAGATTTATTAGCTTGTTCTTCCTGATATAATGACGCCATAGTTAGCGTAGTTATAGCGTTTACAGCGCCTCAGCAAGCTTCCAAAGATTATTCTCGCCGGTTATGGTAAGGGTTGTTACATTTCCGACACGCTCTAAGCGGTAGACCAATCACAAATGACTGGGGCTCGCTGACCAATCAGAGCAGACAGCACTTGTCGGAAGGCGGGTTTTAAAAAAACTAAACTAAAACAGAGCGTTCAGAAAAAAGGGTGAAAACAGTTGCAGCAATGTAAATTCTAAGAAAAATTATGAGGTTTTTTTTTAACATTAAATAATGTAAACGTATTCTAGTAGACCCCATAAACAAAATGATGAACCTGTATGCCTTTTCAAACATTTCGCTACAAAAAAAAGAGACATAATGGAATTAATCTATGAATCTTTTTTTGATCAGGTCATTTACATGAATCATCCAAACTAAAATGAAAAGGGACTTTTCAATACGATGTAACAGAGAGAATACATTTTAGGAGAGTGTATGATTATTGCTTCAATACTCTCCGGTGTAGAGTTGTCTATGCAATACAATGTGTCACAAAAACAGTGTTTAGTGAAGCTACACTGCTAACTTTGGTCGGAAAAAGCAGCTCATTTTTGTTTTGAAACCAGATACTGAAAAATATAGAGCAGTTCGCTGTGTTACTCCCCAACGCTAGATCTCAAGAACTCCAACCACGACCAGGGAAAGCAGCTCTAACAGGGGCCGTCTGCCAAATCCACTGCCTTTTAATCTGGCAGACCTTCAAAACCCAGAGAACATTCCAAAACCACTCCGTCTGAGTCATTTCAGGAGGGAGTTTATGGCCCATTATCATGTTTCCTTTCCCTCCTGCAAGACGCAGAGCAATCAGGTGGTTAAACTTTGACCCTTGGACATGGAATGCATGAATGAAGGTGAAGGTGCAGCATATAAAGCTCTGGCGAGAGTCCGTCGAGTCTCGATGATTTCCCTTTTAGCTGTGCACAGACATGTCTGAACATGAGATGCTTTTTAAACAATGAGGTAGTGACAGATTAGACTGATTTGTTTCGTTTTTAGAGTGAGTGTTTGCTTTGGAAGATTATGGCTGTCATGCAGTATATTGAAATTAAAATCATAAAGACCTGCATCTACATACGCTATCACGAAGCTGCTAGCGCTTTGGTGCTTTTCGAGCTAATTTAGGCTACTTTTTGTTCATAACAGGCGCAGCTGCATGCATACTCGTGCAAACAAGGCCCTTGTGACGTTAGAAATGCCTAAATAAGATAAATTACGCTCACACAGTCAGTTGCTTTTCTGCTATCTGCAAGATGGCGGGAAAAACAGGAGTGGGAGGGGTGTGAAGGACGAGAGATTGTGGGAAAGACGATGATGAATGTTAAGGATCAAAGTTCAACTCAGATACTATTTCTATAACAGAAAGCAAAAGACAGACACGCTGCATGGGAATCCCCCCATTAACACTGGATAAGAGCTAATGTCATGCTAGAGCAAAATATGTCTTAATATTCATTCATATAGGTTCAATATTGATATCATATGAATACATACAGAAGATATGTAAGGGATAATGTACAGTTAGTTGGTCTACATCACAAAATATAGTCTTGTTTCACTACAAAAGCATTTGTTTTGCCATAAATGACTGGTTGGCTGTACATTATCCTGCTTATTGCACAACTACTCACCAAATAAATAAATAAACAAATAAATATTAAAGTACCAATACATAAATATTGATTTGCGATTATATGTGAGAAAAAAGTCTGTGGAGTAACATGAGAGACATCAAATGACATGTGCTAGAGAGACAATGGTTGATTTATATATACACTACAAAAATATTTGACCGGCCAATGTGGCGATTGACCAATCAGAATCAGGTTTTCAAGAGAGCCGTAAAATAAAACATGATACCCAAATTATTACTTTCTAAAGTAATGCTTAGTGCCTACATTTGGCCAAAGTAATGTAGTCGCTTCCAGGATTATTATCGTTAACTAAAACTATTAAAAAGAAATTTGTTAATTGAAATAAAGCTGAAATACAATCAAGTGTAAATGTTAGATGAAACATTAAATGACATTTAAAAATGTTTTCTGACTGAATTACCAGGAATAAAAAAAATTAAATAAAAAAAATTAACCTAAAAAGTGACATTTAAAAAAACAACAACTAAAAAGGGGCAAAAGCACATAACAAAATTACTAATGCTAGATGATTTGTGCAGTCTTTCATGGTTGTGATAAAGTCACGGAGGGAGAAAATAGTCACCATAAGAAGGTCGTCACTCAGTACTTCTGTCTTCTCTGCTCTGTGGACAAAAAAAGAAAAAGTGTTTTGTTATAAAGACAGACTACATAACGAGCAATGCTTTTTTTAAGGTCTTCAGCTTGACTGCGATAGCAGGTTAGGCCAGTATCACAATAAAAAGATGCCAAACCAAAAAACAAGACAAGAATACGTCTTGAAGCCTTCACTCCACATGTAAAAATAAAGATTATTCAAAACACCCATTGGAGTTCAATATTATAAATGGATCATTTATTTTTTCAACTGTGTCAACAAACGGTTGATTTGGCACACTTCACAAGAAAAAAAAAATCCACTTCCTGCCTTCTGCATTCCACATTGTTTGTTATGGCAACAGCAGTAAAGGGGCGGGGCTTGTGAGGCTTTACACACACTCTTGTCAGCAGAAGAGGGTGGGGCTTCATAAATAATGATGAGTAGGGACTCCCTTTGACCAGAGACCATAAAACTATTACACATTATGCCACGTTTGACATTGTACAATCTGAACGTTCACATGGCATGATCTGTCATAGTTTCAGCATTTCCATTTAATTTATATAAAGTTATGTGTAACAGTTATGCGTGTTATTTTGAATACAGCTAAAAAAAGAAAATGTCTTTTACACTAAAAAAAAAGTCTTAAAAGGAACACTCCACTTTTTTGGGGGGAAATAGGCTCATTTTTCAGAGTTAAACAGTTGAGTTTTACCATTTTCGAATTCATTCAGCCGATCTCCGGGTCTGGCGGTAGCACTTTTAGCATAGCTTAGCATAGATCATTGAATCTGATTAGACCATTAGCATCTCTCTCAAAAAAATGACCCAAGAGTTTCGATATTTTTCCTATTTAAAACTTGACTCTTCTGTAGTTACATCGTGTACTAAGACAGACGGAAAATTAAAAGTTATTTTATAGGACAATATGGCTGGGAACTATACTCTCATTCCTGCACAATAATCAAGGAAATTTGCTGCAGTACCAAGGGTGCAGCATGTGCAATGATATTACGCATCAATGTTTTATTTCAGTTTAGTTTTTTAGTACATCAAGTTAAACTAAATGAAAATGGGAAATGTTGCTGAAGATATATTTTTAAATATTTTATTTTATTTCAGTTAAATTTGTGTTGATGTAAACAAGTAACAAAAGTGTTTATGTTTTAGTTTCAGTTATAATAATAACCCTTTCTGGAATAATACAAATATTAATATTAATAATAGTCTGTTAATTAGGTGTACATTATGGCTAGCCTTGAAAAACAAGGAGCAGATATTCTTGAGAAACTGGCTGTAAGGCTGAGTGTTTTTTCCCATGTGCTAAAACTGCAGAGCCAGCACTGAAGATCAGTCAGAACTTTTTAAACAGAGTTTAAAAAATAAATAAACGCATTAATCTTTTTTTATAGCGTAGAATCTTTAACACCACACAACCAGTGTAACCGTTATTTATGTTTACAACTTTCATGTGATGGCACCAACTGACACACAAACGGTCCATCGGGGTATAAGGACCTTTCTCAAGGGCACTATGGTGATTTTTCTGGTTCAATAGATCAATATTAAATGTCACAGACATAGTTTTATTTCTAAAAGAGAGCAACCCACATTCAGCACAGAAAACTTAGATCGAAGCCACAAAACTGGTCATGTAACAAGAGAAAATATCCCTAAGATCCCGTTACACAGGCTGAGAATGACCTCACATTATGAAGGAGAGAATTTTTAGATTTCCATCAATACCGAATTAGCATTGATCCTGTGTTCAGCCAATGCATATCGGGTTGGGTATAAACCTCCAGAAATACCACGGCTAACATTTCACACACATTCAAAGTAGATAATATAGCAGACCGGCACCAAACTATCATGTTTAGACACAATTATAAAGATCTATGAAGATCTAAGATTTAGCCCAACTAAACATCCTTTAAGGAACAGGACTGATCTTGGAAGTCTGTAAATATCTCTTAGTAATCTGATTCATACAAGGCGAACTGAATCATAATAAGTAGGTATTCTATTCTGTGATCATTTTAAAGCAGAATCTGAAACCTTAACGTAAATATAACATCTGATCAACTGCACTGGAGCTGAAATCTTGCAAAATGATACTCTACATTATCCCTAACAGACCGTTGCAGCTTTTGACCCAACAAAACAAGAGGTTTAATAAGCAATACGCTTAATTGAAAAGATTAAAGTCTCTGTTAGTTGGTATTTGGTCACCCAACAAAACTAAACACCATTTGCCCTAGAATCTCAAGAACTCCGGCTCTCAGAGACACTCCCAGCTAACAAAATATATTCATAGGGGTCATTTTCACGACACCGTTTTCAACTAAAAACTGAGAACTTTTTGTGTTTTGGCCGTTCATTTACACAACGGGGGGCTGAAAGCACAAACTTTGAAAACTGGTTTCAAAGTGCAAGTTTTTGAATACCGTTATCGTCTCCATGTAAACTACAAAAACATGAATGTGTGAAAACAGTGACGTCATGCGTATGTGTCTTACATGTTCAGTCAAGTGCCCTCGCCATCTACTGGCCTGGCATGAGCAATACAGCGGTTTTACACGAAAAACGCAAGTTGTGTAAACGTACCCTAAGAATGTTTTGTGTTCCCGTTAAGTTTTGAAAACAATATTTCTGAATTGGAATGTTACTTTTGAAAGTTCTCTGAACATTCTGAAACTAGTAGTAAAATTTAAAAAACGTCCAACTAAAATGCTTCAGAATTTTTTTTCCCATGAATATGATATAAATAATGTTTTTGTGCTAACGTTTTGAGAACATTATTAAAGACCAGAAAACTTTGAACGACTGTTCAATGACATGGGTGGGGGGGCACTAACGTGGGGGGGGCAACGTTAACGTGCGCACTGTTGACGTTGACAGCAGCGCGGATTGATAGAAATGGAAAGAAAATAGTGCCGATTAAAACTGAGGTATGAATTTTGTCCCGGCGTGTTTTTTGTGTGGTAAATTAATCAAGCTTTGAAACGCAAATAATTTTTTCACGTAAAAACGCACAGTTTTGTGGCCCCGGAAACTAACCGGGAGTACTTTCTTGAAAAACTTCCAGCGGCCAGAACTCTGACCAGGGAGGTGACTACAGAGTGGGTCAGTGTGTATGCACTATAGTGCTGGTAAGGATTGCATACAACTTCATGTCTTAAATGGGCGAACTAACCCTTTAAGATGCATGATATCTCCTAACATAACAATGACTACAAGTTATCGGAGTTCAAATAAATATCAGAAACTCTACATATCACTGACAGTGTATCCTTTGCAGCAGAGGCCAAACTAACTGGAGCCGTAATCTAACCGACTGTATCGAAACGTGGCGTCTCTCTGGCCTGGAAAGCCGCCATGAAAGCTGGCCCGACTATTATACCTCCGACTTTGGATTACCCTGGATCTGCATTCTGCATCAGACGCTCTGATAGATTGTGACAAGCGAGTGATGAATCTACCAGCTGCCTGGGATGTTTAACTCTGAGATGAGGAGTGAATCTAAATAAAGACATTGTAAAAAACAATGTCTTGGCAAAAACAATATGCAAATGTCAATGTTTACGCAAAAAAATCTCAATGTGAACATAATGAAATGCCTCTTAAGATATTTTTACCTAACATAACCCTTTCACCCCTGTACAAGTAAATATGCAGGGGAAGGCAACTTCAGTCATTCTCTGACAGGCCCTTGAAAAATCTCTGCTGGGATTGGAAACCAGTCAAGTCAACTCAAAGTTCCTCTTGGAGTTTCTGAGTAAGTTTGTTTCTTGAGATCTGCAGAGATCAACAGAACGCTTCTGTATGCAGTAAAAAAGGCAAACAACAGTAAGAAATCATGTAGCAACACATAGCAGAAACCCTTAGGGACCACATCAAAATGCCCTGGCAACTACTTTCAACACAAAAATTTTAAACTCTTTGGTATTTATTATTGCTAGGGATGCACAATATATATAAAAGATTGGTTATCAATAGCTGCTTTTCCACAGTCAGGCTGAACAGTTCTAAGAACAGTTCCAGTTATGTTTCCACTTGAGCTTGGTTCGGCACTGCAGGATTATCAACTGCAGAGCACTCATTTCCAACTACTTTTTGATATTGGATTTAAAAATTAAATGTTAATGTAAAGTCAGCATGAAATGGAAGTTCCCTATTGTGAAGTATATCGTCAAACGGCTTCTCAAACAAGAACAAATGTAGGACGGGGCTTGATTTTGTCCATGGGGAATTGATTGGATGTTTGTGGTTTGCAATTGGTTGATTTTGTGTGAGTGACAGGTTGATCCCGCCCTCGCGCCAGTAAACACATCATCAGAGGAGAGATGGAGGGAGGGGAAGTTGTTTTGACTAAAGGTTAGGAGGGGACATGAATTAAAAAATAAATAATGGCATGCACGGATAAATCATTTATAATAAATACTGCTATATTCCATAAATAAGCAACTGTCAATTTTGATTTCATGGTGACTTTAAGAGCGAATGCCTATAATAATGGTCCCGATATGTACCACAGGAACCATCTCATCTTAACAATCTTATTATCTACTACTTTAAATCCATATTTTATACTGTACATGTACATTATGTTGTGATGCCTTAATTCACTTAAGCATAACATTATTTTGAAATTGACAAGGAAAATGAATAAAGTGAGCGAAAAATAGCCTAGTATTTTTATATTGTCCATAGAATGAAAATAATTATTTATTAGCTTTTCAATATGATGGTGCATCCCTAATTGCTGAATGAGTAAAATCACAGTACTAATTTATTGTAGCTACATTAGCCTAATAAAATGTCCCTTAATAACTGCAGGAGGTAGCCTATACAGAATTATCCAACCGCCGATATTAAGTTAATTTATTTATATTTATACAGTAACAGTTCATATATTTGCATGTATTATTTTCAGTCAAATAGATGTTTTATGGTCCCAATAGAGATATGCCCCTAAAATACAGAAGCCCAAAATGTCTCAATCTCAGTTCTGCAATGTAGCCTACTGTCTGAGAGGGATACAGTCCAAACTTCTACACATAACGTCAAACTGTCAAATCAATGGAAAATAAAATGTATGACCAAACAGCATGTGTAGTTATAAACTAACTTTGACCACATCAGACCTTAATTTTGCTCTGTGCACGCGCATACAGTGACACTCCCAACTTTAGTGTGCATTTTTACACGAATCAGAGTAGAAATATTCCAAATAATCCGTAAATAACACACTAACCTCCCAACAGTCTGGTTGGCGAGCTGTTTCATGCGGTTGAACTGCTTCTTCATCTTGATTCTTCTTCATCCACCAACATATACAACTTTAAGAAGTCGCTATTTTATTAAACTGACGCCCGCACGCGCGACGCTCACATTGCGCGCGCTCAACTGGATCCGAAGTTGAGAATTGGTGTCATTTACTGCTCGTATTCATTTATAAACCGTGCGTCAAGCGTGTTCCTTTCGTTTCTCATCCTCTAAATTTCTGGTTTAGTCAGTGGGCTGCAGTAACACTGAAGAAATAGGAAGTGCAGTTCACTTCCCTATTGTGGAGCACAGTGGGTTGTGACACATGACACCTTCTTGACTGAAGGAGTCTGATTAAACTGGATGGTTAAAACTCTGTTTCATATAACCAAATGATAATAATGTTATAGGCTAAGATTAATGATAACTTGAGTTTGTTTATTGCACAAAAAAAGTGTAATTGTAAAATGCAAATAATAGGCTAATTGACGCCCTGACATTGTAATGAAGTCACATTATTTATTTTCCTCTGTAATAGCGCCATCCTCAGTCCAAAGCGGAATAGCTGATAAAGCGTTTCACAAAGAACAAAAAACCCAAAAACCCAATATATTAAATCTTTAAAAGGTGAGCCATTTAAAAGTAATAATAATAATAATATTAAAACCAATGCTGCAGATTGAGCATAAACTCTAGGACTGGTTTAGAAAAAAGTTTATATGTGGAAATTAATGGGGATCTCATGGGGATCATGCATGCCATTTTATTTTCTGTTGTCTGGGGTCAACATTCACTTTCAACTATTTAAAGTTCGTTCTGTATTCTGTTCAGGTCGCAGAAACAAAGTATCATTTAATAAAATAATAAATTTGGGTTGCACATCTGATAATTCACTTAATGAGGCTTATTTAAGGAAAATACTGCCATAATAAATCCACTCGAACTAAAGGCACTCTCTTTTGTCAATACCCAAACTTCTAATGTCCAATGTTCTAATGTCTGTGTTGATTATTGGGGAAATGTTTTAAAGATGCCTTTTAAATATGGATTTACTTTTCTGTCTGTTGGAGGCCCTGTCCCAAATAACACCCTAAACACTCACGGGCGCTGCAAGTATACTCATTCTTAATAAGTAACTAACCGACTACTTACCGCCAAGAAAGTATGTTCTATATAATATGAATGTGTGTATGACGTTCTACATTCGCCATGTTGTCATCATGTGATTGTCATCAGTGTCAGTTGCGTTGCTTCACTGCCATTCACAAATCCTCTCTTGTGGCCTCATGGGATAGTAAATGTGTCTATCAGATGCTCACTTCAGTATCTCGCTGGAAGACGTAGGTAATCCGGGTACGTTTTACTCTTTTATGAGTAGGCCTACTGTGAATTCAGGCATATTTCTTTTGTAACATACTGTTTTCCGCCTACTTTATAGAAGGGAAGTATGCGATTTTGGATGCAGCCAGGATCTTTCTACGTGATGTAATGCCGCTTTGACTGTTGGGTAGAAGTCTGCTGCGGTGCGGGCTCGGCAAAAGTGTGCATCGAGGGCACATATCGACCGCAAAGCTTGTGAGCACCCTTCTGAAACCTTAAAATGACAAATGAGATACGGTAGGGGTGCAAAACTCAGGGTGTGTCTCAATCAGCTGACTAGTTCAGTATAGGCTAATAAGGGAATCTGGCATTTTATTAAGGGCTGTCTGAAAACCAGGGAGCATCGGTGCTCATATGGCATCCAAAATCACATACTTCCCTACTTATAGTAGGCGAAAAACAGTATGTGGCAAAAGAAGTATGTCTGAATTCACTGTACTCATAACAGAGTAGACAAAAATAACCCAGACGACCTACTACTTCCGGTGAGATACTGTGGTGTGCAAACGATGAGGCCACACACACTTTACTATCCATGAGGCCACAGGAGAGGATTCATGAATGGCTGTGAAGCCACGTAACTGACGCTGGTAGGTCACATGATAATGACAACATGGCGAATGTAGTAAATCCAGATTACAGTCATTCACATTCATATAGGACATGCTTTTCGTACGATTTCAGACACAGCCGAGACCTTCCTGATCATGCAATGGCCATTGTAAGTCCACAAGATAGTAAGTGCATATGAAGTATGCCATTTAATCCAGAATCAAACACTACGGCTGCGTCCAAAATCGCATACTCTCTTGAGTAGGTACTTATTTTGAATAAGTAATTACTTAATGACTAAAAAAAAGTATGTTCCATATAGTCTGTAGTATTACATTCGCCATGTTATCATTATCCTGTGACCAACCAGCGTCATTTATAAATCCTCTCTTGTGGCCATCGTATGCACACTTCATCTCACCGGAAGTAGTAGGTCATCCGGCTATGTTTTTGTCTACTCTTTTACGAGTACTGTGAATTCAGACATACTTCTTTTGTCACATAGGCTACTGTTTTTTGCCTACTATATTGTAAAGAAATAGGCCTATGCGATTTTGGATTCAAGAGCAAAGATGCTTCCTGGTTTTTATTGTGCATTGTGGGATTTTTTAGGGAGCAAATGTTTCAGTGCACTGGAATTAGTGGAACCATTGATTAGACTTTTATTTTGCTAAGTGGGTTTTTATGCTTTTCAGGGGTTTTCATGTAAAAAAAAAAATATATATATATATAAAATTTAGGGCTGTCAAATGATTAATCGCGATTAATCGCATCCAAAATAAAAGTTTGTGTTTACATAATAAATGTGTGTGTACTGTGTATAATTATTTTATATAAATAAATACATACACATGCTTGTATATATTTAAGAAATATTTGCATGTATGTACTATATATAGATTTATATATAATTTATATTATATATAAATATAAACATTTTATATATAACAAATTTTTCTTAAATAAATGCACGTGTTTGTATATATACAAAATAATTTTACACAGTACAAACACATTTATTATGTAAACACAAACTTTTATTTTGGATGCGATTAATCGTGATTCATCATTTGACAGCCCTAATATATATATATATATATATATATATATATATATATATATATATATTCTCTATTATGGTTTTACTCTTTGTTACAGAGTAAGCTTTGGATTTATTTACCTAAAATAGTAGTAGTTACAAATGTCTACTATTTGTTTAACCTTTAACTTTTCATTTTTATTTTTGGTGGGAAAATACATTTCCATTATTAAGTTACTGTTTTGGGTAATTTTCTAAACTTGAGCTAGTTTCCCTTGTAATAACCAGGACATGCTGCAGCACAAGTTAAACTTTCTGCCGTTTAAATAGTTCCAGGTACGTCTAAATTAGCTGAGTGCAGAAGCATGTTACATTTTAATCTCCTTCAGTATTATTTTCTTTACCACTGGTCAGCATTTTACATTTATTTTCAATCATCAATTGCCCTCAAAGGTCATTGAGCAATTAAATGCTAGCTTTCTGACACTCACATTTAAAGGATGAGTAGACAGCCTCTTATATATTAGGACACAACTATCAGAGAGACATTCTTGCCTCAGAAAGAATGTCTGAAAACAAAGTGGAACTTCACAGCATGGACAAAGCTCTGATGGATAAGGTGGGACTACATACTGCGAGAGAGCAGAACCTGTTTGAGCGGGTCTTTCAGCCGTGTGTAGCTGAGCTGGTGGGGACCACCTTCTTTGTGTTCATCGGATGTGTGTCTGTGATTGAAAACGTGGAGGCCGCCGGCAGACTCCAGCCTGCGCTGGCTCATGGTCTCGCAGTGGCTGTACTGATTGCATGTATGGCAGAGATCAGGTGAGAAGAAATGTGTTTTTGTCCTCATGGATATGTGTTGGATAGACTAAGTGGATTTACATTCAAACAAAGCTAATCATTATGTCATGAACATTTCATCCCTTCTCTTCATGTAGAACATATATTTTACTACTACTAAAAGAAAAATCTATTACAAAACACATAAATTATTAAAAATGCATAATTTACAAATGATACTTGTATATTCATTGTATATATAAAATATAAATTACATGTTTGTATATATATATAAATACATGTAGGCTACATATTATATATATGTATGCAAATATTTGTTAATATATTTAAAATTTGTATTAAATATATATTCCGATTTCAATAAATTGAATATATATATATGATGTATAATTTTTATTATATTAAAATGATATTATATTTATAATTAAAAATGTAATACTTTAATGTGTAAATATATATATTAGTAATGGGTCGGTGGATTAATATTTATTTATATATACATATATATATATATAGAGCCTATATATGAAATAAATATGAATCCACCGACCCACTGTAGTACCACCACGGACCCCCTTTGAAAACCCTGCACATTTGGGTTGATGAGGCTTGATTGATGTAGTCAGGTCAGTTTGCTCCAGGGGGTTTCTGCCTAAACATGTCCTGGGAGTTGCTTTGGATAAAAAGCATCTGCTTATTGATGAATAATGCAATGATCTTTTCCCCTGACACAGTGGTTCTCATTTCAATCCGTCATTCACCATATCCGTCTACTTCTGTGGTGGAATGGACCTGAAAATGGTGGCACCGTACCTGATCTCTCAGCTTAGCGGAGGTTTACTTGGTGCAGTCATGGCCAAGGTGAGATACATGTGTCATTGAGCCATTTTTGCATGCAACATTAAATTCACCGGTCACAACTCAATGGATTTGGATTTCTTTTTAGGGAATGACCTCAAATGAGAAATATGCAAAAGCTCAGGGTGCGGCGTTCACGGTTCTCAAGGCTGATGACCATATTGCCAAGGCATTGTTTGGAGAGATAGCCATGACGTGTCTAGTTGCCTTGGTGGTCTTACTGGGTGCAGTTAATGCCAAGAGCAAGAGTCCTTTGGTTCCATTTTTGGTGGGCTGCACAGTCATTATTAACGTGCTCGCAGGGTGAGTTTATTGTTTATGTTCTACATCATTTCCTGTGTGTGGTCTGGAGATGAACATCTTCTGTGGGCTTCAGGGGTGACGTTTCTGGTGCGTGTCTGAATCCTGCAAGAGTGTTTGGTCCTGCAGTGCTGACCAACTATTGGACTCACCACTGGATCTATTGGGTGGGACCCATTACTGGAGGCCTTATTGCTGCTGCATTAGTCAGGTGAGATTACGAAGCATTTCCTTTTGAAAGAACTGAAATCCTCATTAACATCAGACATTTCCTATATTGTTCCATTTTGACTGAATTAAGGGATTTTATTAAGACACTTTTTGTTCTTTCAGGTTGTTGCTTGGAGACAACAATACCCGCCTACTGATGAAGTAACATTCAGTACATCTTTCAAACAGACCTTCAATTTTTATTTAGTTAATTCTCCTCTTTTAGGTACACAAGAATGTAACTAATTTTTAATTCACATTTCTTTACCAGTTAATAGGCCTAATATTCATTTGTAAATCCTGCTATGAGAAGACAGAAATATGTGGAAAGGATGTTCAGGTATTAATATTTAGAATTTTACATTTTAAATTGGGACATTTTTTTATTTAAATGTGCGGTATAATATAATAAATTATATTCACACTTTAATTTATTACTTTATGTTCATACATACACATTATTTTTTATGCTTCTCTCTATCCTTGTTGAAATTAATCAGTATAGCAAATAAAATAAAAGTCTTCAACACAAATGTCTCTTTTACAGGTTTCACATATTTGGAGAGCTCAAAAGGTTCTTATGTAAAAACAAGTCCCATACAGTTATAAAACCCATTAACCAAAAGTGGTGGTACGTGTTTGAGACTGTTAACATGGATTTAACACAGGTTATACATGAACACATTTTGGGAATCTTTCAAAGCACCAAGTCAAAGGTGATGACCCTGCCATTTATGTCTGTTAGTTAGTTAGGTTAGTCATCAGCTGAGTAAATGACTTGGACATGTAGAGTGACACTTTAAGTTTCCTACAGAATAAAATAATGCATAAGACAGCCATGTGCACTTAAACAATTATCAGTTTCAAAATATAAAGGCCCTATTAACAACGTATACAAAAGTAGGCTATATATAGGCTTTTTTATATGCCTATATAAATATAGATTTATAATCTATATGGTCAGCTTACATGAATAATATTTTAATAATAAGAATATATATTGAATTTCATATCGAAAACTATTTAATAATGTAAGAAAACGAGTAGCAGACGAGTGCGCGCACATTAATTGCGCTCTGCGGTCGCCTAATTCCATGAAATAATAACGTAGCCTACAGCTTATTAACGTGGTCGAAAAAACTAAATACCGAATATTATTACCCTTCTGAAATTCTGATTTGGCAGAATATAGCTGTGATTTTATTATTTAATTCTCTAAAATAAAGAGCGACAAAATAAGCTGCGCTTAATAAGATGATAAGAAAAATGCATTGTTGCAGGGGCCGTAAAGTACCAAGATTTAGTCAAATTTAAAAGTTATTCATTGCAGTGGGGAAAAAAAAAAACATCGCAGATTTCTTTCTTAAACAAACAAAACAAGTAGCATACAACATTCGAATTAGGCCTACTTCAGTGTTGAATCCTCATGCCTAAGAAGCGTTTATTTATTTGTTTACATTTGAACTATAAAACACAAAACACTGACAGTCCAAAATGAAACCAATGAAAATACACATGCCTACAAACACGGAGACATCTGACACATTGAACATCTGTTGTATATATCAGTGTATTCTTGAACATTTAATTCTGACGCAAAAAAATCACAATATCAGTGATAGCCTATGCGTTAGTTATTGAGAGGAATATATCTTGGAATATATCTTCTGTATCAAGTTCATTCATGGCGACATCTTGTGGCTTTTGGAGGACTGAATTTCCTCAACAAGCGCTTATTATCGTTTCAATTTAAAATGATCCCGCTAATTAAATCCGTTTTGGCGTTTGTACATTATTTCTTGTTGACATTATTGAAAATATAGGCTATAGGCCAACTGATAATGTCTGATAATGACGTTTGTTGCCTGAGCACCAAACCATTATAGGCCTATTTTAGAAAGAAATTTCTTCAACGTCTACAAATAAATCCAGAAGTTACAAATTGTGGTTATTCCTTACAAATGTTTTTATTTTATTTTGTTAACGCGACACTCGTGTGGCAGTGTGGTGGCATTTTATTCTTAATAGCCTAATAAAATTCCTCAAATAAAATAAATTAGTATTGTGTATGATTTGATAACATCAATTATAATATAATAGAAATAAGGCTGAAACAGAGTTTCAGAATATGTAATGTGAACTTACGACAAATGAACATGATAGCCTATACGTTTTGACCAGGCGCCAGTTTTTTTTTTTTCACTCTCTAACTTAATGTTTAATGTTTTTGAAAATCATTAAAAGCGCACGAGATTCTCGGCAAAAATGTGATCTAATCATGTCGAAATAGGCCGACTGCTGCATTTATCAGTTCACTATTTATAAGGTCTTAAATCTGTATTTATAGGCACTACTGTAGCATAATGAAAAGGCCGACGTATAAAGAGCTTTCCGCTTTGCCGATGTGTTTGTTAAAATAATATATAGGCAAGATAAAAACGGTCTACAGGGATTACTGTGGGCGAAAAGTGTTTAAAATCAATAATGGAAAAGGCTCCTAGACACAGCTAAATTACATTTTTATTTTCGATTTTGAGCTCTGATACACATTGTCCTCTCTGCAAAAAGGCTGAACTAAATCGTTAAACAAGTTTACATCATATAATTGTAATTATTTTTTTTTATTCGTTTCATTTCACCACTTAAACCAGGCTGAAAGCTTACTTGAGTAGGCTACTTCAGCAATTTAGAAATGATTTACACCAATCAAACAATCTTTCGTTTCTGACAGGGCCTAAAAACAGCATTATAATGAAATATTAAGACACAGAACAGCCACATCAATTATATATTCAACAGAAAAACGAAAAATAACGAAATACGATTCTAAAGCCTGAATTATTGTGGCTTAAATATGTAGGCCTAAAACTGGCTTAATTATATAGCTTATTTCCCTTCCCTCTTTTTAAATGGTGTGCTTTACTTTTTGGACTTTAAAATATATACAAAATCTAACCAGAAAATAATACCAAGTTCATAAAAGTGGGACTAAACGATGTGTCCCTTAAAAAGGTGCATTAAGTTGAAACGTTAATATGTGTTCTATGCATCTATGCCTACATTCATAATAAAGCTGAAGAAGGCAACCAAAAGAAGAAATCAACTGGTGTACATTACATCAAATCTAGGAAATAGAAAAATAAGCTTCATTTTCATAGAAAATGTGAATGGAAATGTAGGCTAAAGATAGACTCTATATATATATATGTATATATTTTTTTGCATTATGTACATGATTTCAAGACTTTACATTTATAGACTACAAATGATATAGAAATGTAGATCGTTTCTAGTTTGATTACAATATTTCATACATACACACAAACACTAAAATCACATCATCTGTTTTCTTTGAAGAAACCTTTGTCCGTTGAACTCTCTTTTATGGTTACAGTCAAGGAGTTACTTGTTACGTCAGTAACAACAATTTTCTCCATATTCTTCAAACAAGGCAACCAGGACTGGTCTGTTTCATCTACAAAACTCAGAGACAGTTGCTCTCTGGTTTGATCAGTGGATTGAAATGCATTGTTTATGGGAGGATGCTTCATCTTGGGTTGTTGGTTTATGGCACCACTTGAGCTTTCCTTCCGTCGATGTCCCAAAACACCAAGCCCAGCTTTTAAGATGGTGCCACCATGTGTGAATTTGACATCACTTGCCCTGCTTCCCATCTGCTTCTGAACGAGGCTGGATTCTGCTGGGAACTTCTGGGTTAAACGGATGACATCACAGTTAGAGGTCTCTCCTGATCTCTCGGTTTTGGAAGGCCGATAAGATAACGGTTCATCTGCCTTTCTTTTAACGCCTTCATTGGATGAACCTCCAGCTGGACGCAACTTTGGCTTTGGTCCTCGCTTTTTTGGTGAGCTGGGAAAATCCAGCGGGCGGTGAACTGGCGTCCCGTGCATCAGTGGGTCTCTCTCTGGGTCTGGTGGATGCACACGAACACTTTCGCCTCTGTTGACGGTGCTCGGTGGGAAAATCGTTGGCACAACAGTCCGCAGTCCCTCACGGGCTCTGGGAGTCACAACCGGTTCTGCTACCGGGAACGACACCTCTATTCCTCTAGACATCTCTCGTCTGAACTCATAGTTTTTGCCTTTTTCTTTAGCTTTTGCCTATAAAAAAATTCAAATGTAATAAAAAATTTAAGCACAACATTTCTAAAATGTCAATAACCTTAAAAAGTTGTACACTTCATTAAACAGAAAGCCAAGGAAAAACAAAAAGATAGTCAAAGAAAATTTAGGGTGATGCAAAATAAATAAATAAATAAATCACCTTCATTAAAAATGTTTCTGGTTTGGGTCCCCTCTTTTTTGGACCATACATCTCCCTTTCACGCTCTCTGAAATAAGAAAATATAAAATCAGAGAAATGCTATTTTAAAACATCTAAAGCATTTAATTTGTCTACTGGAATTACAGAATTAACGGAAGAAAAAAAATACCTTTCTTCAAAAGCAGCGAAAAGACGCTCATCCAAAATATTCTCCTCTGGTTCCCAGGTGCTGTATCTGCACCAATAATTGAATGTTTAATTATTCGAAAAACATAACGACCAAAAAACAATTCAAAGTGCATTTTGTAAAACATTTATTACTAATCAGTGCATTTTTTATCACTTCAGGAGATTATTTTTTTTTTACTGTGCATGCATACTATTTCTTGATTCATATAATATATATATATATATATATATATATATATGTTATTCTTGATTTCCCCAATATGAACCGTTTTAACCAGACAATAAAGCTTGCATCTTGACTGTCTCCCATCACTGGCCTTGTCAGCTAACGTTCTCAAGAGCCCCGTTACACAGTCCGTGAGGCAGCCGTGCTAACGCTCAGCGAGCTCGGGGAGCCTGAAACCGCTCCCTTCGTTACAACAACTGCCGTTAACGTGTCAATACCACTCACTTTTGAGACCAGCCTTTCCATTTGACCAGATACTCCATCCGGCCCTGCGGGTAAAAGCACAGGGAGGTTCAAATTAGCAAGCTAACGCTGCTAAGCTAACCTATCGCGTATAAAATGTCACTTCGGCGGACATAAACAAATAACCAGGCGCCTCTTTAACAGAGCCGAAGCGCCGACCAGTAGGCTGGTATGACACTTACTCTCCTTATGCGCCGTTTAATGATGGATTCAGCGGCGAAGACCCGCTCCCCGACGGCTGAGAGCTCCATGTTTACTTCAACCTCGCAGCTATTTTTCTCGCCTTAGCCTGTGAATAATCCTCGATAGCCCATAATACTCTATCCGAGGAGACGTCATCACGTTCTAAACTGTTACCATGGCACTGCAGGAAGGTTCTGCTGTGTGAGTGGAGCTGCCGCTCGGGGAGGAGGAGTCATGTGATCGTGGAGCTCACTAGAGGACGAGGCGAGCACGGAAAAATGTCATTTATGAGTGTTGTTTTGAAAGCAAACACGTCGTGTTTATTTCGTACTAGTCTAGACTAACCGCAGTCAGGGCTTTTTTTGACAAGTCCCCTATTAGTCGCATATTTATTTAACAGAAAGGGCGTCTATAGGCTAGGCTATAGCCTACACGGCAGGTTTCTTGTTTGCGATGTCAAAACTGCAAGTGTCTATTACGAGTCTATATTGTTGAGTTTTATTTAGGCTATCTTTTTATTTATTTAATAGGACTGAAATCTCCACATGCGCAATTAACGCAAAAAGGCTAATCGAATCTGTGCTCCATATTCCTCGTCATGCCATCCCCTGTCAAATAACAGTAGAAAAAAACGTTAAAAAACAATACAAATAACGAAATAATCAAATAGAATAAAATAGCTAAGTAAATGCATAACAGTAGCTACTATAAATCCATAGCGTGCTGCGGCGTATTGGTATTTTACGCGCACGCTCCGAATCTGCAGGCAAGAAAATATATAGCTAGGTCATTTTGTCCATATATTCGGGTTGCTGGCCGGTAGCCTAATTTTGCAATTTTGTAAAACAAAAAACAAAAACGTGAATCACAAAAAAGATGATTTTAAAATCAATAGGCTATAGGCTGGTATAAAGCTTGGCTTCAGTCGAATTTGGAAATTACAAACGTGTAGATTTCTTTCTTTCTTTCTTTCTTTCTTTCTTTCTTTCTTTCTTTCTTCCTTTTTCTCGAATAAAATAATTATTATAAATAATATTATTTTAAAACAATAAACTTGACTCTTTCGGACAAACAATAGGCCTAGTGGTTTTTATTTTAAGGCAAGTCGTTTGACTATCAAGCCATTTAAAAAAAATCAGTCAATATGTTTTTATTTATCAAAATATAAAATTATATTTTACACACGTGACATTTTAAATCTAATTCTGTTAAGGTGGAAATGATCTGCGAACTGATAAACGGCAACTAATCTTTTGTTGATTTTAAAGATTCATTCGATTTTTATCCGATTTTTTCGATGCAACGAAAAATAAACTTAGAAAATTAGATTGTTTTCCGTTTTCTCCATGTTTTTATTTTATTTGTTTCGATTCGATGAATTCAAATTAATCGGAAAAAACATCCTTACATATTATTATTAGGCTATTATTATTTATTAGGCTACGCATATAAATAGGCCTAAGAAATCACACCATCAATTCGATTTTTTAAAAACGACTTTTTAAAAACTTTTTATCGAAAAAAAACCCCCAAAATATTCGATTTAATTTTTTTTCTAAATTCAGGCTAAAAGAGAGACAATGTGTCAAATTAAATTTAATGGTAAATTACTTTAAACAGTGATACAATAACTATTAATCAATAAAACGGCAAATAACTGGATTTCATCCTATAAAATAGGCTATAGAAAAAAATAAACATCGAAACTGAATATAGCTAGCTAAATCAAAAAGCCTTAATTGCTTGCGTTGTGGTTAATTAAAACAGTCCTTATTAGTAGCCTACCGAAATTTTTTTTTATCTAATTATCAGGATACATTTTTAATAGCCTACATATTTTTATTTTATAGCCTAATAAATTAAATCTCAAACAAAGAGAGAGGTTCGGAGGAAGATTATTTTAATTCGTCATTTAATTTGTATTTTGTTGCTTTTATCATAGATTTTATTTTGCCACACATTCGATATTTGTCGGAAACAGTTGACAAGGCCTAGTAATAGAATAGAATAGAATACGTAATGTCAAGTAGGCTAAAGCAGAATAAACCATCTCTCAATGCATTATTATATCCTATTGGAACAGAATTTTGGGGCAGACTTATCAGCCAACATCTAGCCAACTCAGAAGAGGACATTAGCCGATCATGGATCCATGGTTCCACTTTTCCTGTTAATTTCACATTTAAAGATTATCTATTCTTGATTTTTTTTTTTATTCAGTAGGATTTATTTAAGTCATCCAGAAAGATGGCATGTATGTATTTTAGATCGCTCAATTTCTAGTAATCAATTAACTTTCCATGAATTGTTTAGGCTTAAACGAGCCTATCGAGCTGCAGAATGATGTGCGGTGGTTTTCTGGTCTATAGACCTTATTCACTGCAGCGCCATGACAGGTATGAAAGCGAGGCTGTGAGGGAGCCTATTTTTGCGGTGTTTCGTCAGCAGAACAAACAATCCAAAAACACATTACATATCAGAAGGCTACTACAACCCACTGATGTAGTCTATGCATATCACTAAAAGCCTCGCTTGATTCATTCCCGTCAAAGATGGCGCTGCTGGGATAGTGAATATCATACAGACATGGAAGTGCCTTTACTGCCTTATGAACATGGTACTGCACCTAGGAGGCAGCATTGCAAAATTGCATTAATCACGTCTCTGGAAATCTTATTAGACCCAATACAATAATCAGCCAAATAAAACAGTGTGAACATAAAAGCATTGTGGTCATGCAAGGTTGGGGAAAAGGAAGAAAATGCTAATTTATTAGAGCCTCTTCCTGTGCCCGAAATCGCATACTGAGAAGGAATAAGCCAACTACATTTGAATTTGACTTACTTCGCGACCATTAAAACGGTACGTTACAAAGTCCATTTTGGTACGTTCTATAGACCTTATGTAGCCCGGCCCCTTTTCAGCGCTGCGCTCGTTATCTTTTGACTTCCGGTCTATATTTTCACAGCCATCTTGCATAGTTATGAATGAACACGGCTCGTTAAAAAAAATTCCAGGTCGACATTTGTTAAGACATCTGCTTTACAGTGCTCATGATAACTTTCCTTAACTACAATAAGTAAAACCATTTCACCAGCTAATTACTTATGGACAGCTAGCCTATGCCTAGAAATATACAGAGCGACCACAAAAACAGAAGTTCAAAGACAATATTCTAAAGATGGCTGCGCACTTGTTTCTCTGGCACATAAGGTCTATATAGTATGAATATGGGTTGGTAGGCTAGTATGAATGTAATCTGCACGTACTACACCCGCCACATTGTTACTGTCACGTGACCTACCTGCGTCAGCATGCTTCACTTTACTGGCATTCATAAATCTTCTCCCGTGGCCTCATGGACTATTTTTTACAGTCTATGCTCATGGGATAATAAAGTGTCCATCGAATGTGCAATCCAAACTCTCTTTTGCCTTGTGGTTTCCAAATATGTATTCGGACAAACTACTCTGTTGGTCTAGTTTTTCGCATACTATAGTAGGGATAGGGAAGTATTCGATTTCGGACGCAGTGCATAACATATTAGCAAAAATTTTAATTTGTCGATTGTATGCAGTCAACTACTAAAAATCATTATTAAAAAAATATTGAAAGGGATAGGGAAGTATTCGATTTCGGACGCACTGCATAACATATTAGTACACATTTTAATTTGTCGATTGTATGCAGTCAACTAATAAAAATCATTATAAAAAAATTATTGAAAACAGAATGACACATTATAAAACAAATCATTCGTTTTTATTATTGAACAGCGTTTAATATTGATTTGAGAAGCATTTTCAAACTGACTCTTCAATGTGTGCATAAAACATGCCGTTATTATGCATATAAATGGCCTGAACCTTGATGGCATTATTGTGTAATTTGTACATTACGTACTGTACATCTAATTTCTAACATTGCATTGACTGTAAATTGGTTCCAATACATACAAAATCTATAGCATTACACTGTCCAATGTAAGCATCAATCTTACATTTACTTGCTGGTCATATGTAACAGTAACTGTTCTGATGATATCTGGCCATAGTTATACTGCTGTCACAGAATTAATTACCAAAAGAGATCCAGGAGCTGATAAAGTGCAGCTTAAACGTCTTACGGATAGGGAACAACAAACAATCCAGTTGTTTTTTCTAGCATTGCACTGTTAGACCTCACAGGCCAACAGCATCTGGAAATCCAGTCAAGTAAAATGTGTCAGCGAAACAAAATCAGCGTAATCAGTTACGCTAATATCCCAAAATACTTTTTTTAAGGTACATTCATGTACATTATGATGACACCTTTCTCAGCAACTCAAAATGTATAGATCTCAATTATATGTACATCTGAAAAAAATCTTAAATCCCCAACATTGGAAGAAAGAAAAAAAAATCATGGTCCACAATGGACATGAACATTGGAAGGTGTGTAAGTGCATTCAACATCTTCAATGAATTCTTCCAAATCCTCCAGTGTGCTTACTCCAATTGGCAGATATTTTCTCAGGTAGCAAAATTCATTATCCAAAGTTTTATAAACAATTTTACACACTATACAGTTATGGGATTTTAAATTCTATTTCAACAGCTGCGAAATGCCAACCATCACAATTTAATGTGTTAAAAAAAACCATACAACTGGTAACTAAACAAACAAACCCTACATATATACGGTGTTTCTATATATGGATTATGTGTTTAAATAAACGTGTAAATATATCTTCAGGAATGGCTATGATCAGTGCATCTGAAATGAATCATCTTTGAGCTGGTTCAAATGAATAAATGACAGTCCCAACGTACTGTTGTCATTCTCCTTGCACGTACTCCTTAAAGGTCACAGTTAAGCAGTTCGTAGTGATGTCTGTGATTATAACGTTACCCACAAACGGTTTCAAATGGCTGTCTGTTTTCTCCACTTGCACTAAGCTTTCTGAAATCTTCTCCCCGGTAGGAAACTGTTTTAGTGTTTTGGTTGGACCACAGCTTAAATCAATAGGCTCTTCAGGAATGGTGTCGCTGAAGTCGTAACTATACGTTCTGGCCACGCGACTGCCTCTGTAATGCAGGTTTATGGGTTCTCTCTGAGGGGAAGAAAGCACGGTGTTTGGTGCACTGATGCTCCTGTAGCAGAAGAACTGCTTACAGTTTCTCACGTCCTCACTGGGTTCTGACAGGTTCCTCTTAAGGGGATTCGTTCTGGTGTCAGTGTTCGACGGAGCAGCTTTCTCTGCAGCCATGGGTGAGGAGTTTGGCTGGTCGCATATATTCATCACTTTTGGTTCAGTCTCTGTAGGCGTGTCTTTTGGGGGTTCAATATTTTGGAGGGACTTTTCGGGAACACATTCACTAGTTGAAGAAAGATTCCTATTTTTCTCACTGCCTTCTCCTTGATCTCTCGTTTCCCCATCAGACAGTGTAGATTCCTCATTATGTCGCGCTTCCACGTCAGAAACATCCCTGTTTTTTACTTTGGAGGAATGCACACCTTTGTCCATGTATTTGCTCATTACAATGACAATTCGGCCGTTTTTGTTTTTGTTCTTGATTATTTTCATCTTGCTGCTGATGCCGTTAGGAAGCGCAAACTCTTTGGCACTGGTTTTGAGTGCCCGCTCTGCTCTGCTAGCATCATCCGGCAGACCCTTGAGCTCGATAGACAGATCTTTCACTTTACTCAGGCAGCCAGTGTCTTTGTTCCGAATCCACTTCTGTTGCAAGGCTGGAGGGAGGTTCCAGCCTTTGTTGGAAGGGTCTTGACCCATGACCTCTTTGGGTCCCGTGAGTGGCGTGTCATACATCTTGGGGTCCGGCTGGTAGTGATGATGTTTCTTGCTGTTCAGCTGGTAGAAGTGTTTCTTTTTCCCGCTCAAATGCTGTTCTAAGGATATCTCCTTGCAGCTGGGCTGGTACTGATGGTGTTTTTTACTGTTCAGCTGGTAGTGCTGTGGCCGTGAGCGGATCTGGAGGGAATCCACTTTGGGCTGGTTCTCCTCATCCAGTGATGTGTCCTGAAGACCACCCAGGATGCTTGATCTACGAGCAAACGCAGGAAGCTGGGGACAAAGAGAGAATATTTATTGACATCTCAAATGAACTGGAAGTTCATCGTTGGTTATTTATATTACAACAAAGGTTCTTGATTGGCATTGATGGTTCCATGAACCACCTTTGGAGCCATGGTATCTTTCCATTCCACAAAAGGTTCTTTGTAGTGGAAAAAAGTTCTTCAAGCTAAGAAAAAAGGGTTTCTTTTAAGAACTGTTCACTGAAAGGTTTGTCTTTTCGAGAACCAAAAACGGTTTCTCTATGGCATTGCAGCGAAAAATTCCCTTTTGGAACCTTTATTTTAATAGTATAGGCAGTCTTATTTTGTGAATTTCTGTTTTGAGCTTACAAATGCCATTCTCATAAATATTTTATAGGTAAAAAAACTACTGAAGCTAATTGAAGTCATTTAGGACCTCAGTACATTAAGATGCATGCAGACAGAAAGGAGCCTTTTATTGATTCATAATGAAATGGAATTTTTATTCAGACTGTGCACAGGAATAACCTTTTGCAAAAATATCGCTAACTTATGCACTGGCTAGAAGATAAAAACTGCATTTGGAATAACACATTCTGTCCAGTGACCATGTAAAAGCTTATGTACCTGGACCAGGGGGTGTTTGGGTTTAGGCCCTCTTTTTCGATATCCTACCATTTGCTCCTGCCTTTCTCTGAAAACAACACATAAAATATAAATAAATCCACAGTTTTCAACACAACATATTTGACATTCTCAAAACTGTTGGTTTATAAGAATAACTAAAGCTACAATGCTGAAATGCTTAAAGGAACATTCCTTAATCCATTCATGTGTAACAGAACAATTATTTTTGTTCACTCTTAAAAATAAAGGGTCTTTATTGGCATTGATGGTTCCACAAAGAACATTTAACATCAACAGAAGCTTCCCATTGCACAAAAGGTTCTTTATAGTGGTAAAGGTTCTTTAGATTATTAAAATGTTCTTCACACTAAGAAAAAAGGGGTTCTTTTAAGAACTGGTTCTTTGGCGAATTAAAAATGGTTCTTCTATTGTTAAAATCCACTTTTGGAACCTTTATTTTTAAGAGTGTTCTTCTCAACAGTAAAGCAAGATTCAGATCTCAAGCCACAGACAATCTCTTTGATCACCAGGTTACAACACAAAACAAGCGCACAACGGGTAACATGACACTCTCACACTTCTAGCGCAACTAAACCAGAGTGAAACTCAACAAATATCTTGTGAAAACTGCTATCTAAACCTAACAATTCTTTTCCTTTAGTGTCTGGAATGCTTTGATACCCATTCTACTTTTATCTTAAGAACAGAACAGTTGGGTCAGAAGGGTGTGTGAACATCTCAAGACTTTTGACACAGCAGATTAGATCATAGACATGAGTGTCCACTTGTGAGAACACAGCTACTGATGTATTTTTTTTAAATATGCATGTATGTATGTATGAAATAATTTGATATAAGCTGTTCCAAAACAAAAGTTGTTGCGCTGTTCCAAAGAACAGTGCTTCTCAAACGTGTTCCAAAGAACAGTGCTTCTCAAACGTGTTCCAAAGAACAGTGCTTCTCAAACGTGTTCCAAAGAACAGTGCTTCTCAAACGTGTTCTAAAGAACAGTGCTTCTCAAACTTTTTGACTTAATACAATATTAAAAGTCCTCAGTACTACAGTAATATTTGCAATTAATTTAGTGATCACAAAAGTTACAATAACTGTATGTTCTTGAATAAATAAACAACAGTTGTTAAGGGAACAAGAATTTGCATTTATTTTTATACAGTTATGTAAATTATTAATTAAAAATAAATATAAGTCATCGTGCAGTGACAAGTTTAATAAGGCTCCCACAGGGTTATGGCCCCATGGTTGAGAACCACTGCCCTGGAACTGACAGGAAGACAATTAAATCTTGACTAGTCAATATACAATGGTACGCTCATTTTGTACGACTTGCACTGGTAATAACAATGGAGTGTTTCCAAAACTGGATAAAAGGCAAGCATCAAGAGAGTCTTTGTAGCAGGCAGACCTGACCCATGGGGCTACCATTAATCTTCAGCTACACAGTGCAGGGAGTTGGCCCCGCCTCCCGTGACCATATATGGGCATCACCACAAGTTCAGTTATTCGTCCTCCATCTCACCTGTTTTGGAAAGCGACAAGAAGGCGCGGATCCAGAATGTTTTCTTCGGGTTCCCATGTGTTATATCTGCAACATTGACGGGAAAATATGATATTGTAATAAATCATATGTTAAATTCTACGCATGTTGCAATAAAATGTAGCTATCGTAAACATGATCACTGCGCGAAAAAAATACATGTGTAGCCTACTGAAAATGTAAACATACGAGCAATAAATATACGATTTTATGACATAAACGAAGTAAAAATGTAAGTACGATGGCAGAACGATATTCGCTCGCGTAAAATTTGTGATGGAATCCATACTAAACAGCCAAGCGCGACCAATGTGGGGTACCGGACCAAAAAGACCAACATCGCGCGGCATTTACTGTTAATGTGTCTAAAAAAAATAACGCCTGTAAACCAATTAAACACTCACTTGGCTGACCATCCTCGCCACTTCACCAGATACTCCATTCTGCCCTGAAAAACGATGAAAATGTGTTGGGTACAGTACAGGAACAAGAAATATATCCTCTGCACCATTTACGGTAGTTCCAGTTCGCGGCAGTTTTACCTTCCGTAGGCGCTTCTTTTCGATGCCCTCCACCGCGAAGACATGCTCCCCGACGGCAGGTAGATCCATTCCGTCTCTCTGCAGCCCGTTTGAGGCGAACGAGCAAAATCTTCACTGCAACGCTTTCCTGTCTCGCGTTCTGCCACCGCTGTGGCCCAAGATTAATTTGTCCCTCACCCCTCCTCTCTCTCTCTCTCTCTCTCTCTCTCTCTCTCTCTCTCTCTCTCTCTCTCTCTCTCTAGTATTTGTCTCCACGTTAAGCGGCGGGCACTGGAAAAGCTCGGTGCTGCTGCTACTACAGAAAATAGTTCATGCAATAATGAGCCACGGCAGGCACGTGACGTCACGCGAGGAGGGGGTTGACAAGAACTGTGCCGAATATAAAGCTGTAGTGTGTTTAAACGTTGTTTGCGTGCTGTAATTAAGAACTTGGAAATATGCATGAATACAAGCTTAATTGCTTTGTTTTAAAAATCTCACTTGCCACTTTTTATCTATCTATCTATCTATCTATCTATCTATCTATCTATCTATCTATCTATCTATCTATCTGTCTGTCTGTCTGTCTGTCTGTCTGTCTGTCTATCTGTCTATCTATCTATCTATCTATCTATCTATCTATCTATCTATCTATCTATCTATCTATCTATCTATCTATCTATCTATCTATCTATCTATCCAATGCTAAAGTCTCACAATCACATTTAGTTGTCATGCATTTCATAACCAAAAAGTTGTCAAGGCAATTTTCGATCTATAATAGCCTATGTTAGAAACATGTTGTTGACCCTACTGATCATATGCAATGCACTATAGGCTACTTGAAGCAATAAGGGTTATAGGCTAACACATTTTTAGACGGGAGTGATGCCATGCCAAAGTGATGCCATGCCATATACACTTTACTTTTGCTTCTTTATTTACCATGCAAAACGCACACAGGAGCCAAATATAGCCTACTCTATTTAAGACACCTCCGTTTAACGCCAGCAGGTAAATTAACCACTCGTTCACGAGCAGCATATTGGCTACATTAGCTGAAAGCATTAACACCTATTTTTACACCTATAGCCAGGCTATGCAGTTTTATAGCCTAAAACTGTATATAAAGCTGAAAGGCACAATTTAGCAGCTGTGGATTTTAAATTACATTCCTTGAAACGTAATATCTAAAGTACATTAATTAACTAATCTTTATCTGTATTATTATTTTTTTTACCAGCGAATAAAATTCAGCAACTAAAGGGTTAAAATGAGGTTGAAGCGTCAACAGCCAATCTAAGCTCCATATATGGCCACGAAAAAGAAAAGCCAAATATATCATGTTCTTGCGGGTTTATTACATTTTTTTAAGCACAATTTGAAATATTAACACAAAAACACACCATATTGCACAATATTTGAGCACAAAAAGTGTGTTTTGACGAAGAGAAATTGATCGTCGCACTGCATTTCTCTTCAGAGAAACACACCCTGCTACCGTAGAAACAGAGAGTGTAAAATGATTGAATATATTAATGACAGAGACTTGCTCTACAACTGATGTAATGTGAATATCGACGACAGGTAAATTAAGTATAATTTCTAATAATATGAAGTTAAAACTGAACCCTATAAAATCACAGCAAGCCTGCAGTCCAACATGCACAGCATTAGAAAATAAATCAGTAGCCACAACTTCCTGCTGTCTCTTTCAATATTCAACTCATTTAGTCAACAGCATGCCGTAATTATCTTCCATTTAGCCTACAGTATACTAGCCTACTGCAGAAGAATCTAAAACACATATTCAGAGCTGCACACTTTTATCCAACAGTGTTGTTATTTGTAAATTTTTTTGGTCAGACTCAATTCTCATTCTCTCATCTGTTTAAATTCATGTAAGTTGGGCCAGAATTATTTGTGTTATCAATTAAAGTTATAATGCGTCCCTATAGCTGAATATGCACATTTACGGTATTATTCAAGAGCAGTAAAGTAGCTTATTCAAAAAGAACTATGTCAAATTAGTATATCTGGAAATGTATGAAACAGTAACAATATCGAGACGACGTACTGAGATTATATTAACTTATATTTTCAACTCAAATGGACACTTTTGTCGTCTTGTTTAATAAAGCCTGAGTAAATTATTTTCATTCGTCACAGGTCAAAGCACCATAAGGCTAAAGAACAATACTAACATGGTGGATGCAGTATTTACAGGAATGTATTTACACATGCCTGCATATACATCAGTCAAGAAGTCCGTTTATCAAATTTAGTACAGGAATTCAGACACAGCTCATGATAATGACAATGACCTTAACCATTTCAAGAGCTCTCTGGTTGGCAGCAAAAGACAGTTGACTGGATGGAAACCTCTCAAAGAGATCTTAAACTGTGATTGTTGCAGAGCTTTTCCATGTATGGAAACTCATTCAAAGTACACCCAAAATAGGGGTTCCACTTATCAAGTGCCAGGCACCAAAGCGCTAAAGAAAGAAAAGGATTGAAAGAGAGAGAGAGAGAGAGAGAGAGAGCAGTGTGTGCCAGACTATAAGTGTAGTCTCCATTGCCCAACCAAGCGTCGCATTTATCCCGCTATAAAGGGTCATGGAAGAGGATTGGTCGAGGGCTGGAAGGGTATTAGAAAATGTTAAGAGGGGCCTACAGGCATTCTATCTCAGCTCAGTGGGAGCTCATTAAGTTCTGGTATCCTAATGAGCTCATATCAAAAACTGCATGCAATTTGACAAAAAATACATTTTGGAAGATGTTAAATATGCTTTCTTTACAAGAGCAATGTTGCTTTACTTAATGAAAATCAAGATTTTTTCACATAACAAGCCTTAAGAAAGAAATGCGATAACATCAGAAATTAATTTCCAATTTACTCTTCAGAGCTGCAAAGCTTTATGCATGCAGTCAGAATGCATCCACGTAATTTTCTCCCAGTGCTGCGAGCTTCAACTCCCATTATTTTTCAATTATTACATGATTAGTCAGATAAAATATAGTGTCTCGGTTAATTTTCTGGTTGCACTTTAATCTAGTCTTCTATCAATTATCAAGATGACTATGTCATTGTCATGCGCATCGCTGTTGGAGTGCAGGCTCATCAGAAAGTACCATGGCGCACTGCTCCTCTACCCCCAGAGCACAGGAAGGGGGTTGGGATTGTCGGCAGAGGGGGAGGGGGCCCAAAACAGACAGCGGAGTTCCCCAGGGTGCAGAGGGATCTGGCAGGACTGCGGTGGCTGACCTGTCAATACTGTATCACGCACTGAAGCATGCTCTCTTCACCATCCATCTACGCTGACTGACTTAGGTCTAAAATACTGTATACTGTCTGTCAGTGAAGAAATATAAAGAGTGGTGGTACAGCTGAATATGTGCTGCATGGCCCGATCGGCATCAAAGCCGTTGTTGAGCAGCATTTTGATTCTGCATGGAAAATAATGCTGGCGAATTCAAACACATAAGAAAAATCACATACAAGATATCCCATGTTTCTTCATATACTCTTAAAAATAAAGATTCCAAAAGTGGGGGTTTGCAGCAATGCAATAGAAGAACCGTTTTTGGTTCCCTGTAGAATAATTTTTTAGAATCTAAAGAACCTTTCTCCACTTTAGTGAACTATTGGTGCAGTGGAAAGTTTCCATTAATGTTAAATGTTCATTATGGAACCATAGGTGTCAATCAAGAACCTTTATTTTTAAGATGCAGCAATGAGATTAAATGGAGACCAATTGGAGACTATTGCTTAAAGGGATTGTTTAAATAAATTTCAAAATTCATTAAAATAAAAATAAAATTCTGTCATCCTTTACTCATGTCCTTCTAAACCAAAAGAACGTATTGTGTGTGTCATGTCTAAGTGTTTTTTTCCATACAATGAAAGTCAAAGGGGTTAAATGTTGTTTGGACCAATGTTGTTCAGTATCTTCTTTTGAAGAGATTCTTGAGATTGTGTTCACCCTAGACCTTATTTCAAGAATTTAACCAAAAACCCATTCAAAAAAACAACTGACTTCATTGCTAAAATGCAAAAAATTGCCACTATTTACACTAATTTAACCTATCTATCTGAAGAGCAAACACATCTCAAACTGTGTTTAGGTTTGCCAAGATCCCAAAGTCTGTTCTCAATTTGATCTCACACATTTCTCATCAAATTCTCACTAGACCAATCCAAATGAATTTTTTTTTTTAGCTCAATACACTTACAGCATGTCAATGATTGTCTCAATTGCATTGATTTCCCCAAAGGAATTTCTGGGGAAATCTCACAGCAGGCAAAGTTGACACATAAATAAAACATAACTGAGATCTCTATTAAGTATCCTGCAACCTTTGAGCAATAAAATGTTCCCCTGGGCAGTGCCATGCAAATCTAGACCGACATATGTGTGCAATACAAGTGTGGAGTTGGCTTTGCCCTTCTCTTCCGTGACTCTCGGGAAAGGCTATCTGACTGTTTCCCTTGCATTTTAATTCTCATTTCCCTGGCAGCGGAGCTTAAGGGATTCTCTGTCCACCTCAGCCTTGACAGCGGACTATCCGGTCTCAGGGTCAATGCAGCTATTCCACACTGCAACCTTGAGTTCTCGGTGCCCTATAACCATTTAGCCGAGGTTACAGCACAACGCATTCACTTGGGCAGATGAAACCAATCACACACATAATAAAAAGACGACCGTGGATGTGCCAGGGAAGGGTGAGGAAGATGAAGAATATTAAAAAAGAATATCTGGAACAAACGGTGATAGGATAAATGGACAATACAATGCAGTTTAATGTGGCGCTCCATCTATATGGAAATGCAGGCGTGTGGGAATCTGCCAGGGAATGTCGAGTAGCCCGTGCTGGTGATTGGATGGGGGTGTTTAGTTTCAAACTGTGATTGAAAAGATACAATCACATGGAATTACAATGCAGACAGTGGAATTTGGAATTGTCAAGCAGGAATAGATTGTCTTCCTTTTTAAAAAAACAAACAAATCACAAATGGTTTACTTTAAAGATCACTAGAAGACACAGATCCTCAGCGAAGACCACGAGACCCAGACAAGTCCTCTGCACAGACCCTATAGGGCCAGATTCAACTCCCTCCCACCACATGCTGCCAAATAATGTACTGTATCCCGATCTCCAAGCAGAAGGAGCTGGATGACATATTCTGAATGATATCAATCCACAATCTGACTTGCGATGCAGCCTGGAATTAAACCACATCACGTTTGTTTTCCCTTCCTTTTTGTCACCTAATGGAGTTTGGGTTCCTTGCCACTTTCGGCCTTTGGCTTCCTTATGGCGAACAAGTAATATTCTGCAGTATTATTGACTTGAATGCATTGACACTATTGGATGAGAGCTGGATGATGACATCATTCATCTCCAGAGCTGCTTTATAGATTAATTGAACTCAGTTCATTGTTGAACTTTACACAGCTATTGAACTGAAATAAATCAACGCTGTACTGATTTCAACTGAATAATGACTTACTATTGTCTTTTTAGAGCTGCTTTACAACAGAATTGCATTCTGTTTGAATCACTGAATCATTATTTCCTTGTAAAGCTGCTTTGAAACAATCTGTATTATATATAGCACTATATACAGTAAATAAATGTGACTTGACAAGTCAGTTTTTCTTCATAGCACCAACATGTAGAATAGTTCAATTACACATAAATACAAAGAATAGCTTTTTCCAGCTATATGAAGTTGCTTGATCTAGCTGGAAGCTTCCAGAACCATGTATGCATAAAATCACACACTCAATATAAATATTTTGATTTTTTTTTACAATTTTGCATTTACAATTGCCATTCATTTGGATTAGTTTTAATATAAACGAATAAACTTAATGTAATGCATATTTGCCACTCTCACATAAACGAACTGAATAAACTGAATGTGTTTTAAATGCACAAATGTTTATATATGTATCATCAATAAATCCAATTTCTTTCACTTACTACATTTTAACTAATTGAATATTGCTTGTTCCACAGCTAGCCATATTTAAACAGCATTCAAACTTTTTAATGGAATAAATGTAATTGTTTTCACAATGAACAGACTTGTTCTCATTCAATAATGCATTTTGAATGAATAAATGCATTTTGAAAAAATATGATTGGAATAAAAACCAAATAAATGCAAATAGTAATAATAAACTATGTCAAGATGTTTCATTTATGCATGACCGACAAATATGCAGTTTGTTTACTAAACTGAAGATAAGCAAATAGTCAGAGGTTAAATCTTGTTTTTGTTTCAAACAGACCACATTTGATAAGAGTATCACATGTTATATTGACTGCAATTCCCACTGCACATCTTCCACATTTGCTTGAGCACGTCTGATGGTTATTTAAAGAGAAAGCCATGGATTTCTCATTCCCATTGAAGATAATGGTAAATCAATAAGCTTATTCAAATCATCCTGAGAATGTCTGAGGATTGAAAAAGCAAAACAGGATAGATATTTAGTCTAAAAAAGATGTTTTGTGATGTTTCAATTATTATTTTCCAGCACACATTTCTGTATGCAAGTCTCTTGCTAAATTGCAGTGGGGTCACAGTAGCCGTCAGCCATAAATCAATACGAGACTGAAGAAGTTTACAAGCACAGCTCAATTACGGTTTACATGCCTACAGTACATCTGGAAAACATGGACGGGGGTATTTTGGTTTGTTGTATTCGTTCCCAATATGAATTCCTTCAGCTGTCAGGCCTTTGACATCAGATTCCTCAGGCTAGACTTCAGTTTCTCCGGCTCTCTTTGATTCTCTGTGCATCAAACAAAACATATGGATTCCGGGCGATTTTTTTTTTTTTCAAGATGGCGTGTTTGTTGAGGGTGTATTTTTTTCTTGATACAATGGTGGCTATTGGTTGCTTCTACAGCCTCATGGGCTTCTGCGCTGCCGGCGACCCGAGTTTGAGTTTATGTCACCATATTTATGATTTTCTTTCTGGCGGAATATAAAACGAAAACAAAAAAATCCCAAAGACTTACACTGATGGAAGGATCTGAGCCATACACTGCAAAAAAAAAGGTTTTCTTCCTCAGTATTTTGTCTTGTTTTCCAATACAGATATCTAAATATTCTTAAATCAAGATGCATTTACTTGAGAAACAAAATTACATAAGATATAAAGTTTAACGTTTCTTTTTCTTACCCCATATAAACTCACTTAATTTTGATAAATATTTCAGAAAACATCTTAAGAAAATATCTGAGGTCATTTTGCTACAGTAAATAGCAATTTACAGTAAATATGTGCACTGGAAAACCAGACAAAACAACTGAGTAAGAAAATTTTCTCCAGTCTATTTACAGACTAAAATTTCATAGATTTTTGGAGATGGACTGTTTTGGTTTGAACCACTAAGCAACCACCTAAGAAACCATTTGGAGACATTGGCAACCACCCAAATCATCCTAGCAACTGCATAGCAATGCCCTGGAAACACATCTTGATGGTAAGTTTTGCATATGGGCCTATTAAAGGCACAATATGTAAGATTTTTGGATTAAAATATCCAAAAACCACTAGAACAGTGTTATATAGTTTGATGACTTGTTTACTATCCCAGATGTTTCCAAGAATGTTTAAAGGGCACCTATTACGCCCCTTTTTACAAGATGTAATATTGGTCTCGGGTGTCCCCAGAATGTATTTGTGAAGTTTCAGCACAAAATACCCCACAGTTACTTTATTATAACCATTTGAAAATATCATTTTTGGGGCCTGTTTTAAAAAGAGCTGTTTTGGTGTGTACCACCTTAAATGTAAATGAGCTGCATATCCCCGCCCTGCCTTTGGATGAGGGCGTAACTTGTATACCTATGGCAATAAACACAGTCGGTAGAAGCAGAATGGCTGAGAGTGAGAGACCCGCTGTTTTATATGGCATTCAGCCATACCGGAATCAGACCCAGATGATGAAGAGACTCCGACAGAATAAACACAAATGAGAAAGGACCAGGACGTCTCGGAATGGTTATTTGATACATTTATGTAACCTTACTTATAGAGTTTTAATCGCGTCCCCCTTTGCAATTCTGGATGTGCAACACACACACAGACACACACATACAAACTGTGATAACGATGGCGCAATTTTTTGAAACTACAAACACATAGCCTACTGTGATAACGTTTGCTACGTACAAACGAAATTTCATTTATGCGAGGGACCTGTTGTTGTCATGTTTACATACTTGTCGTACAGGTGCTTATGTGGCAAATGTGAGAAGATGGCTACAGAACAAGAAAATATATGCAGTTTTTAATACAATATCTTTAAAATAAATATTTATAAACATGTGGTTACACACTATACAAACAAGGTTTAAATTATATACACAGACATCCTACGAGGATGACAACAACTTTAGACGCATTTGTTGTTGAATTGGCTGACATCGATTGAAATGACTATTTGCTCAAAAATCATAATATACTTCTTCTGGAGGTGACGTTGGATCGCGAACAGTAGGCAACGATCCACACTTGAGGATTAACTTTGAAGCAAGACCTGCTTTGAATTGACCCTCGTTCACAAAACAGTCAGTCAGAAAATGATTCGCGCAAACATAAACGTATTTCGGAAGTTTAAGTGGCGCCTTTCCTTCGTAAATAAAACACATCCACTGCGTTTTCAGTGGCTCTGATGTCGGAAGTAAGTGAAAACTACTATGTACATTATTACATCCCACAACAGAACACTTATGTTTCTTAGGAGACATTACCGGCTGTCGTTGAAACACTGGAGGATGGTGTACAGATCACCGAGAGCGGGGTCTATGCCAAAACCACAGTGTCAATCAAACCACGTCGGTGGGGCTTGCTCAATTCTACGTCACATTGCGCCGAATCTTAGAACAGCTCGTTCTGAGACAGTGCTTATGATTTATTGAGATTGTAAAAAAAACACTGGGTGGATTTTTATCATTCTAGGGTGGTTTTGCTCACACACTGCCAACACACATTTATGTTCAAACACCATGTAAAAGTGAATTTTGCATAATAGGTTCCCTTTAAATCCAGAGAAATAAGCAGTTTTAACCACGGACCTCGATCTCGATTTCCGGTTTTATTTATTCCAGAAACCATGGAAACCATGGAAACAACAAAGACGCTTTAATATTTTATATGTTTTATTAGACAAGGGGATAGGTTTCATTGTTGTACTGCTCAACACTTATTGTTGGAATCGCTTGTTTTCTTGATTTTCCGTGAGTACCTTCACTGTAAAAAATAATTCAGGGGCTTAGTAAATATCACAGTAATAATTAACTTTATTAACTTAATAAAATCTCTGAATATCATTTACTTGATTGTTTGAGTTGAACATACCAAAATAATTGACTAAAAATCCAACAGTTCATTTTGTAAATTAGAATTTACAGTTATACATATGCTTTTTTCACTAAAAGAATTTAGTATTTGACTAACCAATTATTTCTTTTAAATAAACTTGATATATTTGTGAATTTTCTATCAAAATATTTGAAAATGGAGAATTAAACAGGACTGTTTCAAGAACCACAAAAAATACTTAATTCAAGTCAATATTATTAATAATATTGTTTAAATGTAGGCAATATTGTATGTTAAAACAGTGTTAAATATGCTGTATTGCTGTACTCATCGACAATAAAGGTCAATGTCATGCATACTGGTGGTTGTACTGGAATACTAAGGTTTAGAGATAATAGAAACAGCTAATATTACTCATAAATTATTTCTACTAAATTTTAATTGTTAATGTACCAGATGCAGTTACTCAGATTTACTTAATTTTTTTTTTACTTGCATTTACTCAAGTCATATAGTATATTTCATTGATTTCACAGCTTTAAAACGTACTCAATTTTTTTTTAGTGTAAAAATGTTTCACCAAAAAAAAACAAAAAAAAGAGTAAATCATGGTTAAACTTTTTACAATGCCTCAAAGAAAACATTATTTTGTCTAGTGGCTAACATAACATAATCAGATGCAGCTTTATTTTTAGTAACAGTAATGCATAATTTTCTCCATCATACAATATGTTTTAAAATAAATTGAATGTCATTTAGCAACACAAGCCATCCAGCTTTTGTTAATATGATATTCTAATATCGATAGTTACTGCAGTGTGCAACAAGTGTCTACAAGTGAACGCACAGAGTAAAGGTAAAACATAATTTTCAACAGACAAATTTAAATGATAAAACAGCGCTGCGTTACCCCACATATTCTTGATCTGAAGAAGTGGAAGAGGCGTCTGCGCCATAATAAAAGCTCCACTGCTCTCGAGCCGTGTGTCGCGCTCGTCTCTCCTCGTTCCGCTCCAACGGCACTCGGCCCTGCTGTGCTTCATACTACAGTAACGTTAATAATCTCACAATATTATTTCTGCCCGAGTCCCGTCATATTCTCCACTGGCTGTAAAGGTTAAGACAACAACTCCCATGATTCGCGCTCAATCTCTGTGTCAATCTCTGTGTCAAGCTACGCCTTTTTTTTATTTTTTATTTTAAGGACTGACAAATGCTGTCTCGTGAGAATGGGGTGACAGCACTCAGAATAGGCAAACTGTCTGAGTTAATTTTTTTTTGGCCCGCCACCAACACTCTTTGGAGAACATCTTAACAAAAAATATATACACAATATATTACAATACAGATTACGCCTTTGTTTTGAATATGCGACCTCTAGCGGCGAAAAACTACATATTGTGCCTTTAAAAGGCTAGATTTACTACACAGAGAAAATTAGTGTGAGAGCGCAATCCCAAAAAAGTGCAGATGGGAGTGGAAATTCTGCGCGTGATCTACTGACGACGCTCACATTATATAACACAGTCACGCACCCAGATCATTTTCATAATTACCAACGTGATCTACCAAGAGCAGCGCAAAATTGCATCTGGTGGTTTAAGACAAGCTTTTTTGGACATTAAATAATGGCGCAAATACCGGTAAATTGACGAGCGCAAATCTTAGTAACTCACCTTGCGTGATTCGTTTAAATACTCTCCTCCCATACATTTAACGCCTGAAAGGGAAACTCCTACAAATGCATAATTAATTGAGATGGTCCTCACTGCAGAACATGAAATCCACGGGGAGGAGTCGGATCCAGATCCAACTCCTCCCACCTTACATATACCTAAACCTACCCAGCTCCACCCCTTATCCCTAAACCCACCCCTAAACCTACCCAACCCCACCCCTTAATCTGGTCCGACTCCGCCCCCTGGATCTCGTGTACTGCAATAAGGTGCTACTGAATTAATTCCGGCTCAAAAATAACCCTGTCCATGCCTTTTAAGCACTATTTTTTTCACTGTGTGTCTTTAGTAAGTCCTGACTAGTTTTTTTAACACCAAAAGAGGTGCTGGCGCACTATGTTAGTTAAATCTGGCCCTAAATCTAATCATTGTCCCAACAATAAGATAGCCAAAACCCACACACAGCACATTTATTTATGTATTTATAGTCCTTATCTATTTTCAAGTTCTTTCCCTTTGGCACTGTTTCATCTTCCAGTGACACATCTTTCAATGTCAACAAACTGAAATGCTGCCTCCGAGCCACGTGAATTCCCTGCTATTGTATAAGATGCACATAGAGAAGCACAATAAGCCACTGTTTACAAAACCCTGACTCGTGAGCTTTTCTCCTCTTCCTGGAGCTGGGAGGAGGGCACATGCTCACAAACAGCACTGACGCAGGTACGACGCAGAGCGCTGGAACAAAGGCTTTGTTCTGACCTCTATCCCCTATAGCCTCACATCACAGCATCCAGCCACACGAGCCCTTCAGTTCGCTCTTATGTTCCTCTATACACTCCTGGGGTTTCATAAATATCTGCCACACAAAAACAATCGAGTCTGCTACCCTGCAGGTCATGGAAATCTATGATGTAATAAACGGAATAAACACATTGAAAAATAATGACATCGTTGAGTTGTGTCAAATGAGTGAAGGTACTATTGAATTTGCTTCTATCTATCTATCTATCTATCTATCTATCTATCTATCTATCTATCTATCTATCTATCTATCTATCTATCTATCTATCTATCTATCTGTCTGTCTGTCTGTCTGTTGTCTGTCTATCTATCTATCTATATATCAGTCTGTCTGTCTCTCTGTCTGTCTGTCTGTCTGTCTATCTATCTATCTATCTATCTATCTATCTATCTATCTATCTATCTGTCTGTCTGTCTGTCTGTTGTCTGTCTATCTATCTATCTATATATCAGTCTGTCTGTCTGTCTCTCTGTCTGTTTGTCTGTCTGTCTGTCTGTCTGTCTGTCTGTCTGTCTGTCTGTCTGTCTATCTATCTATCTATCTATCTATCTATCTATCTATCTATCTATCTATCTATCTACCTATCTATCTATCTATCTATCTATCTATCTATCTATCTATCTATCTATCTATCTATCTATCTATCTATCTATCTATCAGTCTCTTTCTGTCTGTCTCTATGTCTCTATCTATCTATCTATCTATCTGTCTGTCTATATCTATCTATCTATCAGTCTGTCTGTCTCTATCTATGTCTCTATCTATCTATCTATCTATCTATCTATCTATCTATCTATCTATCTATCTATCTATCTATCTATCTATCTGTCTGTCTGTCTGTCTATATCTATCTATCTATCTATCTATCTGTCTGTCTCTATCTATCAGTCTGTCTGTCTTTCTGTCTGTCTCTATCTATGTATCTATGTGTCTATCTATCTATCTATCTATCTATCTATCTATCTATCAGTCTGTCTGTCTTTCTGTCTGTCTCTATCTATCTATCTATCTATCTATCTATCTATCTATCTGTCTTTCTGTCTGTCTCTATCTATCTGTCTGTCTGTCTGTATCTATCTATCTATATATCTGTCTGTCTGTCTGTCTGTCTATCTATCTATCTATCTATCTGTCAGTCTGTCTGTCTGTCTGTCAACATATTGTATGACTATGTGCATATTTAGTGATGTGACTAACCATGTATAGTGTACAATGTGTACTACAGTAGTATTAGCTTGAAAACTATTTTTGACAGCATAAATAGTACACATAGAGTATCTGTTGTGGATTAAAATACATTAAATTGTCAATTGCATGCAGAATTGTGTACATGCTGTCATTTATACGGTATACCTGCGTTTATATCATCAGACGCAAAAGTCATGATTGTACTGAAGAAGCAAACTGATTTAATGTCTTCTATAGTAGCCTAGACAGCGAAATCGTTGACACAGCAATTATGTAGTCAATATGAAATTATTCTGTAATTAGAAAGTGATTAGTACTTTTTTTTTTGTGCAGTTTTAAAATAGGCTATGCTTTTCTTGTAATTGTTAGTTTTTAGCCAATTTTAAATGTCGTCATAACTGCATTCGGAAAGAAACGCCCTGACACTTCTGTGAATTTAAAAGTCACCGAAGTGCTGCTGATGACTAAGCTTATTCTGAAAACACACCCAATGGAAAGAAAAACACACACACGAAGATGGAATCACTGGCATTCGCAGCTTCTTTTGGCAGCCACATGCTCCGGTCTTATTAAAATGCATAAGAGCAAATTAGTTTTGGGAAGCTGCTGAAAGATGCAGCGTATAATCCACTCTTCTCCAGTTCCTACCGGAAAGGGGTTTGACGTAGCATTGATGTGCTCAGCCGCCACCTCATTAATATTCATTGACGATGTTTCTCCCGCAGCGAGTGGCGGATATTGTGATTATGAAGATCTGGATCTCTGAGGTGAAGGCCCACACAGAGAGCATCAGTAAGACGTGTTGAGGGTGGGCTGTGGAGTTTGAGGGGTGGGGGTGTTGTGGTTAAGGCGTGGAGAGGTGCTCATTATCCTTTGGGAAATGACTCACAATCACTCCTGTACGTCATGACTCACTGAAGGCCTTGGACTGCTCTAATCCTACTTATACCTGTCAGCAGCACCATTCTCATGAACTTCAAACAATAGGACGACAGATTTTTGAAAGACGTGGGCTACTTGAGGCGTTCCTGCAGAATTGTGTAGCTCTTCTGAATGTTGATGATGAAAGCTCATTTACATGTTTTCATTTTGCCGCTGCTTTTATCTCAAGCGTCTTACAAATGAGGAAAAACACATAGCAGGCCTACCTGTAAAGGAAACAACAGAATACTACTAAACTTCAGTTTTAAAGCAGAATAATTCAGTGTAACCCAATATAATCATTGAATTTTATTCTTAATATATAAAATGGTTTTTAATAATATTTTTTACTTATTATTGTTAATAGCCTAAACAAACAAATAGCCTACATTTATTTAAAATGTGCATTTCTTTTAATCATACAATATAAATGTGTATTTATTCATTTATCTATATACAAATTATATACAATTAATAATTATATAAAATAAAATAAATATATGTAGGCTATTTATTTCAGGGATGTCAAAATTAACACATTAATTTTGTGGTCTTTTTATTTTAATTTTTTATTTTTAGTTCAATGTGTTAAAAAACATTTAATGAAATTAACTATAAACAATTATAGTTAGGTCTAGTAAGGTCTTAATGGTGTACGGTGGCCGAGAGAGCTCAACATGCAGCAACTGAAGAAAAGACATGCAAATTAAGAAAACATCTCCATCAGTTTAACAACACATGTTTGTTCCAAATACTCACAACACAACCAAATACAGAAACAAACTGTAAAGGTGTTTATTTTTAGGTGTTTAGGACCATCCTGGTGGAGGTGGGGGAGGCTGGAGGGGAAGGGACCATCCTGGTGGAGGTGGGGAGGATGGAGGGGAAGGGACCACCTTGGTGGAGGTGGGGAGGATGGAGGGGAAGGGACCACCTTAGTGGAGGTGGGGAGAATGGAGGGGAAGGGACCATCCTGGTGGAGGTGGGGAGGATGGAGGGGAAGGGACCATCCTGGTGGAGGTGGGGGAGGCTGGAGGGGAAGGGACCACCTTAGTGGAGGTGGGGAGGATGGAGGGGAAGGGACCATCCTGGTGGAGGTGGGGAGGATGGAGGGGAAGGGACCATCCTGGTGGAGGTGGGGGAGGCTGGAGGGGAAGGGACCACCTTAGTGGAGGTGGGGAGGATGGAGGGGAAGGGACCATCCTGGTGGAGGTGGGGGAGGCTGGAGGGGAAGGGACCACCTTAGTGGAGGTGGGGAGGATGGAGGGGAAGGGACCATCCTGGTGGAGGTGGGGAGGATGGAGGGGAAGGGACCATCCTGGTGGAGGTGGGGGAGGCTGGAGGGGAAGGGACCACCTTAGTGGAGGTGGGGAGGATGGAGGGGAAGGGACCATCCTGGTGGAGGTGGGGAGGATGGAGAGGAAGGGACCACCTTGGTGGAGGTGGGGAGAATGGAGGGGAAGGGACCATCCTGGTGGAGGTGGGGAGGATGGAGGGGAAGGGACCATCCTGGTGGAGGTGGGGGAGGCTGTAGGGGAAGGGACCACCTTAGTGGAGGTGGGGAGGATGGAGGGGAAGGGACCATCCTGGTGGAGGTGGGGAGGATGGAGGGGAAGGGACCATCCTGGTGGAGGTGGGGGAGGCTGGAGGGGAAGGGACCACCTTAGTGGAGGTGGGGAGGATGGAGGGGAAGGGACCATCCTGGTGGAGGTGGGGGAGGCTGGAGGGGAAGGGACCACCTTAGTGGAGGTGGGGAGGATGGAGGGGAAGGGACCATCCTGGTGGAGGTGGGGAGGATGGAGGGGAAGGGACCACCTTAGTGGAGGTGGGGAGGATGGAGAGGAAGGGACCACCTTGGTGGAGGTGGGGAGGATGGAGAGGAAGGGACCATCCTGGTGGAGGTGGGGAGGATGGAGAGGAAGGGACCACCTTGGTGGAGGTGGGGGAGGATGGAGGGGAAGGGACCATCCTGGTGGAGGTGGGGAGGCTGGAGGGGAAGGGACCACCTTAGTGGAGGTGGGGAGGATGGAGAGGAAGGGACCATCCTGGTGGAGGTGGGGAGGATAGAGGGGAAGGGACCATCTTGGTGGAGGTGGGGAGGCTGGAGGGGAAGGGACCACCTTAGTGGAGGTGGGGAGGATGGAGAGGAAGGGATCATCCTGGTGGAGGTGGGGAGGATGGAGAGGAAGGGACCACCTTGGTGGAGGTGGGGAGGATGGAGGGGAAGGGACCATCCTGGTGGAGGTGGGGATGCTGGAGGGGAAGGGACCACCTTAGTGGAGGTGGGGAGGATGGAGAGGAAGGGACCATCCTGGTGGAGGTGGGGAGGATGGAGAGGAAGGGACCACCTTGGTGGAGGTGGGGAGGATGGAGGGGAAGGGACCATCCTGGTGGAGGTGGGGAGGATGGAGAGGAAGGGACCACCTTGGTGGAGGTGGGGAGGATGGAGGGGAAGGGACCATCCTGGTGGAGGTGGGGAGGATGGAGGGGAAGGGACCATCCTGGTGGAGGTGGGGAGGATGGAGAGGAAGGGACCACCTTGGTGGAGGTGGGGGAGGATGGAGAGGAAGGGACCACCTTGGTGGAGGTGGGGGAGGATGGAGGGGAAGGGACCATCCTGGTGGAGGTGGGGAGGATGGAGAGGAAGGGACCACCTTGGTGGAGGTGGGGGAGGATGGAGGGGAAGGGACCATCCTGGTGGAGGTGGGGAGGATGGAGGGGAAGGGACCATCCTGGTGGAGGTGGGGAGGATGGAGAGGAAGGGACCACCTTGGTGGAGGTGGGGGAGGATGGAGGGGAAGGGACCATCCTGGTGGAGGTGGGGAGGATGGAGGGGAAGGGACCATCCTGGTGGAGGTGGGGAGGATGGAGGGGAAGGGACCATCCTGGTGGAGGTGGGGAGGATGGAGAGGAAGGGACCACCTTGGTGGAGGTGGGGAGGATGGAGGGGAAGGGACCACCTTGGTGGAGGTGGGGGAGGATGGAGGGGAAGGGACCACCTTGGTGGAGGTGGGGGAGGATGGAGGGGAAGGGACCATCCTGGTGGAGGTGGGGAGGCTGGAGGGGAAGGGACCATCCTGGTGGAGGTGGGGAGGATGGAGGGGAAGGGACCATCCTGGTGGAGGTGGGGAGGATGGAGAGGAAGGGACCACCTTGGTGGAGGTGGGGAGGATGGAGGGGAAGGGACCATCCTGGTGGAGGTGGGGAGGATGGAGGGGAAGGGACCATCCTGGTGGAGGTGGGGAGGATGGAGAGGAAGGGACCACCTTGGTGGAGGTGGGGGAGGATGGAGAGGAAGGGACCACCTTGGTGGAGGTGGGGGAGGATGGAGGGGAAGGGACCATCCTGGTGGAGGTGGGGAGGATGGAGAGGAAGGGACCACCTTGGTGGAGGTGGGGGAGGATGGAGGGGAAGGGACCATCCTGGTGGAGGTGGGGAGGATGGAGGGGAAGGGACCATCCTGGTGGAGGTGGGGAGGATGGAGAGGAAGGGACCACCTTGGTGGAGGTGGGGGAGGATGGAGGGGAAGGGACCATCCTGGTGGAGGTGGGGAGGATGGAGGGGAAGGGACCATCCTGGTGGAGGTGGGGAGGATGGAGAGGAAGGGACCACCTTGGTGGAGGTGGGGAGGATGGAGGGGAAGGGACCATCCTGGTGGAGGTGGGGAGGATGGAGGGGAAGGGACCATCCTGGTGGAGGTGGGGAGGATGGAGAGGAAGGGACCACCTTGGTGGAGGTGGGGAGGATGGAGGGGAAGGGACCATCCTGGTGGAGGTGGGGAGGATGGAGAGGAAGGGACCATCCTGGTGGAGGTGGGGAGGATGGAGAGGAAGGGACCATCCTGGTGGAGGTGGGGAGGATGGAGAGGAAGGGACCACCTTGGTGGAGGTGGGGAGGATGGAGGGGAAGGGACCATCCTGGTGGAGGTGGGGAGGATGGAGAGGAAGGGACCACCTTGGTGGAGGTGGGGAGGATGGAGGGGAAGGGACCATCCTGGTGGAGGTGGGGAGGATGGAGAGGAAGGGACCACCTTGGTGGAGGTGGGGAGGATGGAGGGGAAGGGACCACCTTGGTGGAGGTGGGGGAGGATGGAGGGGAAGGGACCACCTTGGTGGAGGTGGGGGAGGATGGAGGGGAAGGGACCATCCTGGTGGAGGTGGGGAGGCTGGAGGGGAAGGGACCATCCTGGTGGAGGTGGGGAGGCTGGAGGGGAAGGGACCATCCTGGTGGAGGTGGGGAGGATGGAGGGGAAGGGACCATCCTGGTGGAGGTGGGGAGGATGGAGGGGAAGGGACCATCCTGGTGGAGGTGGGGAGGATGGAGAGGAAGGGACCACCTTGGTGGAGGTGGGGGAGGATGGAGAGGAAGGGACCACCTTGGTGGAGGTGGGGGAGGATGGAGGGGAAGGGACCATCCTGGTGGAGGTGGGGAGGATGGAGAGGAAGGGACCACCTTGGTGGAGGTGGGGGAGGATGGAGGGGAAGGGACCATCCTGGTGGAGGTGGGGAGGATGGAGGGGAAGGGACCATCCTGGTGGAGGTGGGGAGGATGGAGGGGAAGGGACCATCCTGGTGGAGGTGGGGAGGATGGAGAGGAAGGGACCACCTTGGTGGAGGTGGGGGAGGATGGAGAGGAAGGGACCACCTTGGTGGAGGTGGGGGAGGATGGAGGGGAAGGGACCATCCTGGTGGAGGTGGGGAGGATGGAGAGGAAGGGACCACCTTGGTGGAGGTGGGGGAGGATGGAGGGGAAGGGACCATCCTGGTGGAGGTGGGGAGGATGGAGGGGAAGGGACCATCCTGGTGGAGGTGGGGAGGATGGAGAGGAAGGGACCACCTTGGTGGAGGTGGGGGAGGATGGAGGGGAAGGGACCATCCTGGTGGAGGTGGGGAGGATGGAGGGGAAGGGACCATCCTGGTGGAGGTGGGGAGGATGGAGAGGAAGGGACCACCTTGGTGGAGGTGGGGAGGATGGAGGGGAAGGGACCATCCTGGTGGAGGTGGGGAGGATGGAGGGGAAGGGACCATCCTGGTGGAGGTGGGGAGGATGGAGAGGAAGGGACCACCTTGGTGGAGGTGGGGAGGATGGAGGGGAAGGGACCATCCTGGTGGAGGTGGGGAGGATGGAGAGGAAGGGACCATCCTGGTGGAGGTGGGGAGGATGGAGAGGAAGGGACCATCCTGGTGGAGGTGGGGAGGATGGAGAGGAAGGGACCACCTTGGTGGAGGTGGGGAGGATGGAGGGGAAGGGACCATCCTGGTGGAGGTGGGGAGGATGGAGGGGAAGGGACCATCCTGGTGGAGGTGGGGAGGATGGAGAGGAAGGGACCACCTTGGTGGAGGTGGGGAGGATGGAGGGGAAGGGACCATCCTGGTGGAGGTGGGGAGGATGGAGGGGAAGGGACCATCCTGGTGGAGGTGGGGAGGATGGAGAGGAAGGGACCACCTTGGTGGAGGTGGGGAGGATGGAGGGGAAGGGACCATCCTGGTGGAGGTGGGGAGGATGGAGAGGAAGGGACCACCTTGGTGGAGGTGGGGAGGATGGAGGGGAAGGGACCACCTTGGTGGAGGTGGGGGAGGATGGAGGGGAAGGGACCACCTTGGTGGAGGTGGGGGAGGATGGAGGGGAAGGGACCATCCTGGTGGAGGTGGGGAGGCTGGAGGGGAAGGGACCATCCTGGTGGAGGTGGGGAGGATGGAGGGGAAGGGACCATCCTGGTGGAGGTGGGGAGGCTGGAGGTAATTGGCAGCGTCAGCATCTGCGAACTCAGACATCTTTTATACTGCAAGTATTAGCACATGATTCTTTTGTCAAATAGTGTTTTGTGCTTGTCTGTGCAGCAACGACAGAACAGTTTGCATGCTTTGCTCGAACTTTTGCTGTTAAGTTAGAACTGGTTACAGTGTGAAAGTATTGCAATATGTTAGGTGCGATTAATCGCAATTAATGTCAGAAAAAAATTGTGATTCATTTTTTTATCAATTGACAGCACTAATTTATTTATTTATTTATGAACAATAAAAAGTACCACACATTATCTTTTCCACAACAGTAATTTCTTAACCATTAAAAGATTAGTAGAGATTAATTAGAAAAATACTAATACTAATGAACATAAGTTACGAATAAGATGTATATACTATATGTATATAGCCTACAAGCAGTGTTATTTTAGTGTCACTGGGATTTTTTTATTTTTTTTATTATTTTTATTTTATTTATGTTCTCATTTTAATTTAGTAATTAGTTAAGTTTTAATATTTTTGTGGTTTTGTCAGTTGTTTTTATTATTGTATATTTTTTATGTCTATATAGTTTTTATTCAGTTTTATTTCAGTTTGAGTTATTTTAGTACATCATGCTAAATTAAATGACAATTAAAAATGTTGCCTTGGCAACTAGCTTAAATAAAAGGAGTTTAAGGTTTGGTATATTTTACATTTATAATGTTTACATTATTGAAATGCAGTGTGAGACTGTCAAGTCTGAGACAGTTTGAGCCTCACACCTGTAATTAAATATAAAAGTTGTCAGTCCCAAACACTGGACTGTGTGAATCTGTACAGGCCACAAGTCTGACTTTATCGAGTCTTTTTAGCTAAAGAAATGACTGTTTATGGTATTATTCCCAGTGTATACGTACAACACGCTCACATACTCACTTACACAAACATATATTAACAAATGCGAGAGGGAAGCAGCTGGCCAACAGCTGCATGTAAGGGTCCAGCTGTCCATCGTAGAACTGCGATTCTCAATCCGCACACACGCCGCCTAACCACAGGTGCAATACTTTCTAACGGACAAAACTGAAAGTAAAAACACGTTCAATATGTACAGTGACCACCAAAAGTTTTTGGACACTTGAGGGGATAGTTCACCCAAAAATGACAATTCTCAAGTTGTTTCAAACCTATATGAGTTTCTTCCTTCTGCTGAACACAAAAGAAGATATTTTAAAGAATGTCAATAAACAGTTGACTTCCATAGTATTGATTTTTCAATATGGAAGTCAGTGGGGCCCTTTGATTACCGACATTCTTCAGTACCTTTAAATAAAGTAATTTAAGTTAATAAAATAAGTTTTTTAGAAAATCTGGAAGACGAGTGTGCTGTAATAAAATCAATGGGTGCCTTAACTAAGCATAGTTCAGGGGTATTATGCAACTTTTTTCTTTTTTTCTCTGAAATGTGTCACTTAGGTTGTAATTTTAACATGAAACGTTAAACACTTTTTAAAAATCAAACGTTTTGATATGATTGATCTTTGTTTCATTTTGTATATCACAAAAATCTGCTGTTTTAACAGGGTAGACTTTTTATATCCACTGTAAATATACATTTTTTTTTAACAAAAATGACAAAAACAGCAAACAAAATTTACTAAAATTTTAAGCGAAAACGAAAACAGAAAATACACTCTACATTTTTTCACTCTAAAATTAAACCAACACATTTTTTTACAGTGTATACAAATCTTAATGAAAATAACACTTCTGGTTAATTTACTTATGCACTACTAAAAATGACCAGACTAATTAAAAAACACTGAGCAAAAAGAAACCTCACATTCTAAGGAAAGATCCTGGAGCATCCACTTGTTTTTCATGTTTTGTGATCTTATGCAATGTAATTCAGATATTTCTAAGTGTCCAAATAATTATTATTTAATTTAATAATAATTTTTAGAGTCACTGTACATTTATCTTAATTATAGGGTGTGTGCTATCAGAATTTGGCGGTGATGTCATTTGTTTTCTGCTAACACAACATCAAGACATAAGCTACTGTGCCCCAGTTCTACCCTTAAAAAAATAACCACCCCCCTAAACACACACACACACACACACACATGCAAATGGTGCTTTAATCTGAGCTCTCTAATAGACCACCATGGCAACAGAGATACAGCACTAATGAGGAAGAGGTACAGGTTAATGGCAGCGCGGCACATGAGCGACTTTCTCTCTCCCACACACACTTTGCAGCAAAATCTTTGCAAATATCAAACCTCCTCAAACACACACACACACACACATTATGCATTAAAAGCAAACGCTGTTAAGCGACACGTGAAGTGTTAATAGGCCTGTCAGTCTCACAGTGTCAGCACGTGTTTGACACTACAGCAGGCCTGACACTCATTTTAAAAGCAAATTAAAAACATTAGGCTAATACGTGATTTTAGCAAGAAAGACTCTAATTTTCGACTGTCAGTGAGTAAATGCTCATCTGGGTGGAGACACACACACACACACACACATTGCTGTGGGCGTTATTATCAGCATGTCCTTGAGTGGAGAATGTGAATGAGGTGTTTTCTGTCCTGTCAAGCCTGTAAACCTGCTCTTTACAAACAACAAATAGACAGACACCTCATGAGAACAGCTTAACTTTGGAATAACTGCATGACAGTTACACATTACACATGAGTCACATGAGGTGGACTGACAAATAAAAAAGTACATGTCACCTGTAAAAGAACACAAATATACAAATTAGAGACAATGAATGCATTGTATTTTGGGAAAACCCATATTTTTGCCATGTTTACACACATATTGTGTCAAGTAAAATAGGTATATCAATTCATTCTATACATATATTAATATATTTTATACCATAGTTAAAAATCTTTGTACTTTGTGCAGTTTGGTTCAGGTGGAAGTTTCCTGGAGCTGTCGAAGTCCTGATTTACTCTAAACGTCTATTCTCCATTCATCCAACATTATTCTCAGAACTGTTTTACTGAGGACAAGTTATAGAAAAAAAAAGAAAAAAAAAGCCAGGAACCTACAAATTGACTGGCATACTGAATATTAAAATGTAATATAATTTTTGTTTTTTACGTTATAGTCTTGTTTTCATTTTCCTGGTGTCCTCTACATAGGACATATCATAAAATATTAATAAAACCTTATTTTCTCCTCGCCATTTGTTTCTTTTACTCCAAAAAAAAAAATGTAATGATGTACTTTTTTCCCCCCTATGGATCTCAGGATGATATTACAAAATAACTGTTTTCTAATTTAATATATTTTAAAATGTAATTTATTCTTGAGATTGTAAAGCTGAATTGGAATGATTTCTGAAGGATGTGACACTGAAGGCTGGAGGAATGATGCTGAAAATACAGCTTCACCATCACAGGAATAAATTACATTTTAAACCATATTACCAGAAAACCGTTCGTGAGCATAGAGTCTGATTTCCAACCATTCAGATGCGTTAATATTTGAAGAAAACCAAAATATTCCTTCATGTAATGATCTGCGCAGCGTCCTCATGGGAATCATTACTCCTTGTAATTGCTTTTCAAGGTTGTATAATGGCCAAAGAAACATTTCACAAGACCAGGTGCACCCGATGTTGCTCAAACAGTTCCTGTAAAATATCCTAAACACTCCAGACAGCATTCCTAAAGACTGGAAACAGAACTGATCTTCTCTGTCCACCTTATTTTGCAACATGGAAGTAAGCTGTTTTCTGTGAATGTGTGAGACTTGCGTTAAAAATCACATGGATGTAAGAACTATACATTTTGGTCAGTCCTGATAGTGTGGCTGAAGTCATGGCTCACCATGCTGGGACACCGGCGTCCCTTTCCGTCCTCCTTTTAATGAGTTCCAGGTGTTGTGTTCCCACTTGCCGCATCTGTTTAGTTGTGGTTGCCAATGGCAACGCTGGCATGTGCACAGAAGGCCATAGGGATGAAAGAGGAAGGAGAATGAGGCAGGGAAATCATGAATGAATGGATGAAGAGAAGCCCCTTGCATGACAATTGTCTGAAATATTAGGAAAAAATCGGAATTATTGGCAATGAGACCTAAACTTCATAATGAAATAATATAAATGATGAAGAAACGACAACAGGGTTTCTGCGAGTCTTAAAAAGGTATTTGCATTTCACAAATTAAGGCCTTAAAATGGTTTTAAACCATAGCAGATCTTAAAAATTATTTACTTGAGATGAAAATGTAAAAGTGAGTTTATGCTTAAATTAAAACAAGAACGTCTAACCTGTCAAAACTTCTAAATTAGGCAGATTTTTCTGAGCCCATTGGCAGATACTTGTTCTTGTTTTAGTCATAAACTTAAAAATTAAATAATAATACATTTCACAGAAATGTCATGTTATTTTACATCTGAAGTAAATGTATCTTGATTTAGGAATCTTTAGAATCTTTTTTGCAGTTTGATCAGTAAATTATATTTCCATATTGTAGTGGTTTTGAGCTAAACGATTCAAGCTTCTTCTTTTTTAGTAAAATGAATGAAAAAGTAACAAACTCTGAAAAGTGTGAATTCCTTAACATTTACATTTAGAGAAAATATTGATGTATTGAGTTCCCTTCAATTCATTTCTTATACATTTCCATTGCTTGGTCTTAAATTTACCTTCATAAACTCTGCAAAAAAACAGTGAACAAGCATTTTGAAAATTACACCAGAACCTGAAAGATGTTTTACTGAATGAGAGAGGTTCTTTCATAAAGCAAAATTATTTTAGCAAATTTATTAAGTATATTCTTCGAGTCATATGTATTTTATTTTGTCTCTATAACAAAAAGAGATTCTCAAAATAATAAAATTCTCAAAATACTTCAGGTGAAATACCTGCATAACATTGTCTATTTGTTAAAATGTTGACAAATGAAGCAGATGAATCAGGTCTCTGGAGACGGCAGGACTGAAAAACAAGAGATCATGCGCTGGGGAGGATGGCCGTGTGTGCTCAGCTGTGTGTTATGTGCCAACAATTGCTTTTCCCAACTTCATTTCAGAAACCACAAATTGTTCTCTGGGCTTTGGACAATCTGTTCTTCCAAGTCCACATTCACAACATGAAGTGAGTGTCATTCCTCAGATCAATTACATTTTATCCAACGCATGGGGCTTATTAAGTCACACAGACTAAGAAAAATTTATTATTTTGAACATAACACATTTTGGACCAACAATATCCCACCTATAATGCTGTCACAAGTTAGCCAAACAGAGATGCAATGGAAAATGTAGCTATTTTTTTAAATGGGTTTTCCAAAATTCAATCATCCATTGCAGCATGATGCAGTTGTATTGTAAAATTTAATATATTCAATACTGAAATTACAAATTACAATTTATTGTGCTGCATTTTGATACTTTGCTGAATGAGACATTTTGCACTTAGAAAAGATCATTTCAAACATGCTAAACTAAGTATGAAAACATAAACCAACACTTCCTGTTTACAGTACAATCTCTAATCCGCAGTGTTGAAATGAGCACACCAAACTCAATTATAACATGATCAGTTTCACACCGAAAAGTGAGTAAAACACTAATCCTACGAATCCTGCACTGCTGAAGGCAGTGAAATGGATGACAAGAAAAGGCATGGTCGGCATTAGACTCATTATTTTGCATGTATTATTCACTTTGTTGCGTCATGGAAAGGACGACAGGTTTTCGTCGGGTCTCATTGCAGACTTTGGCTCCCGAAACCATGTCACATGTGAAGAATGATTTTCAGTGGAAGAACAGTAATCAGCGGTGGAAGGCTTAGAGACAAATCTGTGGTGTTTGGAGAGATTTTACAGTGTTATGTGAAGCTATCAGAAAGTGGAACAATCAAACATTTATGGTCTGCCAAGATCATCGCATTCTCCTTCAAAGAGCTCATCCAATAGCCTAACTCAGAGACTGAACTGAGGAGGACGGAGACTGAACCGATTTAGGCTACGCGAGTGATTCAGACAGACATTCCAACACTAAACATGAAACGTAAAAGTACGTTTATGATGAAATTTAAAACGCTACATGAAATTTACCGTTAGATTTACTAGAGTGACTCGGACATTCCAACGTTGCATATAAAAGAGAAAGAACCGTGTAGCACCAGTGATTTACTAAAATGATTTGACCTTTTAAGCGCTTGAGAGAAAAAAAAGTTTACGATGAAACAATTCTCTGGAACAAGTCAGACCGAGAGGACCATGAACCGATTCACAAGAATGAATCACTTGCCAGCTTCGGTCAAAAGAAACGATTGACTAATTCGGATTTCCAGCACTACACACAAGAGCGAGAGAGGGAACGAGACGATTTACCAGAATATTTCCGACATTTCTGCACTTATATGCAACAAGGAGAACTGTCTGGGACGATGCGATTCACTAAAATGATTCAGACTTTCACTAACGTATACAAGCGAGAAAAACCGTTTAGAACTAGACGCCCTGCCCGGTGGGCGCAAGAAATGCGGCAGCCATCTTAAAGTCCCCTTGAACCGGAAGTTGCAACCGCCTTTTCTCCAGTGTTGTGACGTATTTCCGAGAGAAACGGAATACTAAATGAGGCAAAATAGTGGGCTTTTTTTTTTTCAACTAGCACCTGATTGGATCTAGAAAAGTAGGTGTTTCTAGTAGCCTGTCTACTGTCAGTTGGACGGGTGTGGTTACGGATGTAGACAGACACCCAAACCGTCAAACCTACGTCATCAGGGAAGGTCCTCCAAGGCAGAGGGGAGGGGCATTTTCAGACTTTGATTAAAGATTACCAAGCCAAAATTTATTTTTTTGTGGATTGACTTGCACGGATGAATTGTTCACCACAAAACGATCAATTTAGGCAAACAAAGTAAGTATGGTCAATTTTGATTTCATGGGGACTTCAAACCATGGTTCTTTATGGAACCTTATAAAAAGTGTTCTATTTAGCACCTAAAAGGATTCTGCTATTGTTACAAGCCAAAGAACCCTATGGTGCTGTTTAGAACCATTTTACTTTACCTGTTGATAAAAAAGATGCATTGAGCACAGATAGAGAATTGGATAAACAAATGAGGGGGTGAGAGGTTAACATTTCCACACACAAAAAAAGTAGGCTACCCCGCAATAAGGGCCACCCTAATGTATAGCCTATTCATGACACCCACATTTCCAACTCAGAACATTCAGAATATAGCTATTCAGAATACATTCTTAAGAAAAATGGTTCTAAACAATACCAAATTATAGGGTGCTTTGGCTTGTAAGAATAGTAGAACCCTTTTTATAAGGTTCCATAAAGAACCATGCTTTGAAAGTGCTATATAATGGTGTTATAAATAACCTTTTCAACAATTTTATTTTCATTAGTATATAGTATTTTTCATATTATTAATAGAATTTTTATAAATTGTTTATTAGTAATTATTAATAATAATTTTTAATAATAATTAGTAATTATTCACATATATTTTTTTGTACTATGCCTGGTCTCATATATTGTTGCCTCTACTTGGGTTAAAAAAAGCAGCATGTGTTAAGTACTTTTATTTTTTATTGACATGGCAGATTGTAGCAAAAATGACAGTGCTTTAACAACAGTTGTTAGCTGAATACATTAATAAATAACAATTGACAACACGATATAAAATATAAAAGGCTTGGCATAAAACATTCTAAAAGAGAATAGCATGGGGGCTATTAATAGAATTTCAGTAGGCGAATGTGTGCAAAGTCACATTGAACTTTTACTCCCATTATAAGTAAACCCTATGTTGACTGGGTTCAAATAATATGATTTGCATTAGTGTTATGAATGGCACTTTGTGAGACTGTTTTAGAATTGTATTTGTGTATAAGTGTATATATGCTGGTTATGGCCCTATGGGTGACAGAAAAAGAAAAAAAATCAGTAGGCTAGTAACCTTTTCACATTTCCTTCCACACATTTACTGATAATTACCCAATTTGGAGTTCCAGTGAATTCAATATTACTGCAGTATTTGAAGTATGGCTAAATAAGAGGATGTAGACCATAATAACAGTTTAAGATCCTTCGAATGGAAAGGGTTGGTTTCTAGGCTTTTCTCAGTCCTGAATCAGGCGGATTACAAATGCAAAAAAGATGATTAAATAAATAAATCAGCACTGCTGCTTCTATCCCTTGTGTGAGTGGGTGTCCAACAGAGATCTGTGCAAGAGTTCAGTGTACAATCCTACAACACTTGATAACATCTGTGCTTATGATTCATAATTATAGAGAGAAAACCTCTTCTCTCCAAAACATTGGTGATCACCTGTAGGTTCAATACAGCACTGGAACTGTATTGCAAGACAACACGTGAAATACCTAAAAGATAAAGAAAGATATGATCTAAAAGAAAGACCATAACTGAGGAAACAAAATGAATAAACAACAAAAACGCACTTGTGCAAAGCAGATGGACGCCTTACAAAGTCCTAAAATTACCTTTTAATTATTAAACTGACCTTCCTAGGAATGCTGTCAAGATCTGACCAATCAGTACTAATTGATTAACAGATTCAGATAGAGCAGGGAGGGCGAAGAAGGGTTATGAAAGGACAGATAATGACATTCAGCAGAAACATTGAGATTATTTAGTCAAAACGACATCATTTTAAATGATTTTTCTATCAACTGAGCCCAGGGAGAAATCTGGGAAATCATGCATAATCATAAGAAGTATAAAACAGGAGGATGTACAGTACTGTATGGGTGGGTCTGGGTATTCACAGGGCACTTTAACCGCTCAAGTGCTCTTGTTTATCTGACCTGATGTAAGAGTTGATCTGGGAGTTAAAATCAGCTCCCTGGAAACCGTCGCCAAGGAAATAACCAGCTGGAAACACACCAGGACCACTGGGAACATTCTTCAGCTTAATTCTCATAAAGATTTGATACATCTCTCTGCTGTTGAGCTTAATTCTTCGGTATTGAAATTCATGAATGCTCAGGATTTATTTCAAAGCTTGTGCGATTGAATAATTAAATGTATTCTTTATTAATCCTCTTATGTGAACAACAGCAGAGCCCACCTCATCATATCAATGTGTTTTATGAGAAAAATTCAAATTTGACCTGTCTACGTTTTGTTTCTGCTCTTGATGTGAACAAGTTCACAATCTTCACAGTACTGATTATATTTATGCATTTGTATCAATACAATCCAAGATAATCTTGTTTCATAAACCAGTTCTGAACGTGAAACTAATTTATTCAAATAAATCACTAACCATTTAAAAAAAAATATTATTCTAACTATGATTTCAATTAATTCAACAGACAGCACAATTATGACTTTAGTCTAAATGGGTTATTTGATGGTGATCAGTTTAAGTTTGCTATTTTTGGAGTCTGTGTCAGGTTATTATACTAAAACCATAGAAAAAAATATTGCTTGAAATGAAATAAAATATTTTTAAAGTGATTTCTAGTTGCCAAGGAAACATTTCTCATGATCATTATTTTAACTTGATGTACTAACTAAAAATGAAATAAAAATGAATAAAAACAATATAGACAGAAACATGACTGTTTTAAAATAAAAATGACAAAAAATTACTAAAACGTTAAATATTAAATCAAAGTTATTCAAACTATTAATAAAAACTATAGATCTTATAAACCAGAGAAATAACCGCGCAGCAGCCATCTTTAAAAATTTGTCTTTGAACTATAGGGCATAAAAAATAAATAAATAATAATAGCCAAATAATAATTATATATATATTTCTAGGGCATCGCTGTTAATTATCTGGTGAAGTAGATTTACTTTAAATAAAGTAAAAAAAAAAAAAGTATAGTTAAATACTTTAAATGTAGGGTATAGTTAAATAAAGTTAGCATGAGCATTGTAATGTTTGAAGAATGTCATAACAAATGCCAGTAGACTGGGAAGATTAAACGAGCAGTTCATACATAAATCCGTAAGATCTTACTTTCATGCTGTGAAAATATAAACCAGAAGACACAAGCGCAACGCTGAAGGGGCGGGGCTACATAAGGTATAAATAACACTAAAATAACACTGGTCTGTGTTCAAAAGTGCAGATTAAAAGGTGCATTTTCATTTTTGCCATTGCATTCACAGAGTAAACAGCTAATTAAACACATGGGAATTTCTATTTTGCTCTCTCACACACATAAACACACACCAAAACGTTTATTGTGTAATGCTCAATAACATAGTGCAGTCTGGGATTACAAGTGGCTAAAAGCAAAGTATTCTTATGCATTAATCAGCCTAAGGCTGTTTTAAACAGACAGACCAGTGATATTTTACAATGGTCTTAAAAAATAAATGCGAAAATGCAAGATCATAAATGCTAATATTTGATTAAGAGAGAATATCAAAAGAAAAGCCAGTTTTTGTGCAAAGAAATTATAATTCTATAATTGTTATATATAATTGCTGACCACACTGCTATTTTTCTGACTTTACCATCCTATTCCTATACATATATAAATAAATAGGCAACAAGTCAATAATAATTTTTGTTGGTATTATGTTCTCGAAAGAACTCTCTTATGTTCACCACGGCTGCAATTGTTGGAATATATATATAATATTATTAAAATTTAACAGAAATGTTGTGGTGTAAAGCTGTGATGGTAAAGCTGCATTTTCAGCATCATTACTCCAGTCTTTAGTGGCACATGATCCTTCAGAAATCAATCTGTCAGAGTCAGAGTTATGAATGTGGACCATATGGTTTAAGAGCTACAGACATTTGTGTTTGGGTATGTCATTTTCAGAAAATTCTCAAAAATAGGGGCACAAAAAAACCCCCCACCTTTATTCAGCTATAGGATTAATTAAATTAGCCTAAGTGACATGTAAAGCCATTAATAATGTTACAAAAGATTTCTATTTCAAATAAATGCTGTTCTTTTGAACTTTCAAAGAATCACTCATACATCCGTATCACAGATTAAAATGACTCTATTAGTTATTACAAAAAAAACAAACAAAAAAACATCAAAAGAAAAACATAATTATTCCTAACCTAATAGCAGTAATATTTACATACATATTGGGGGACTACACTGTAAAAAATATTTGAGCAATTTAGTTATTTCAACTTATTTTTTTAACTAGATTGTCCAGACAACAAGAAATTTTAAGTTTTCTTGTCCTCAACTTATAGAAATAAGTTAGTTAAACTAAAAAAAAAACATGCAAAAAGATAACTCAAAATAATGAGTTAAGTTTTTTTACAGTGTATCTGGTGCTATGCTGCTGTTTCTGCTGCTAATAGATACACAGACACTCTGCTGTGAGCATGTAAGATCTGCTGCTGCTGCATGAATAGACAAGCATAAATCCCGTAGCAGATCTAGGCAGGTGGAGCTGGGGGAGGTGGAGGGGTTCAGAGGAACTCTGATGGCGCTCTGCAGGACTAGCTTAAAGCACACATTGCACCAGACTATTTAAATGTTGAGCAAGCAATCTCACATGCTGACGTTTTCATGTCAATGATTAAATTAATGCGAAGAAATCCAAGAGAAAGGCCCATCAGTCTTGCTGTCAGTCACCTGGCTGGTCCAAATGACCTGGGTTTATTAGCACAGCAGCTTGCTGCAGGTGGGCCTGATAATTGATAGTAAGCAGTCAGTGCAGTATCACCATGGGGGCTCGTCTGGAACCGGCCCTACCATTCAAAGACAGCAGAGGAGACACAGCGACAGGTCTGAGGGACACCCGCGACGGGGAAACCAAAGATTACAAGTAGGTCAGGGTGGAAATCACACGTGCACACACACACACTAAAAGCCACTTTCATAAGGTCTGACATTTTGTCAAAAAAGCATTTTTGTGATAATCCATGACAAATGCAATATTAAAGCTGTAATATTGAGCGAGTACACAGGTTTCATTTAATAAAAGCAACACGATCCTAGGAATACAATCAAGAATGGGCGTGAAATGGCTTATGATATCTTGACGTTGTTACCCGGGTCGTGTTTTTATCAGATTTAGCTTTCCTGAAATAGCTCACTCACAGGAAATGGAAAAGGTATTCTTGGAAAGCCATTATGGAAAGCCAAAGGAAATTAAAGCTCATCCCAAACCTCCAACTTGTATATTTGAACAGTACATTGGCTAAATGCTCATATTAGCTGTCATTGGGTCTTTAGTTAGCTAAGTGTTTGATTTTGTGTGTGTGTGTGTTCATGTTTGTACCAAAAATAGTTTGTTCATTGCCATTATGTGTTCTAACGTGTTTGCAAGTCAACGGAAAACAAATAATGACACAAGCTAATTTGCTAGTTTTGCAAATAAACAGCCTGCAACACATAAAAACAGTGTTTGATTTTGTGTGTGTGTGCATGTTTGTACCAAAAATAGTTTGTTCATTGCCATTATGTGTTCTAACGTGTTTGCAAGTCAACGGAAAACAAATAATGACACAAGCTAATTTGCTAGTTTTGCAAATAAACAGCCTGCAACACATCAAAACAGCAAACCAACCTACAAGCTTAAAAGATGTAGGCTACTGTAGAATTTCATGATCATACAGACTGTTATGATCTTCCTTTTTGCTAAGACAAACAACAACAAACAAACATAAACAAATTACTTAGAGTCAGCATTGTGATGTAGCCTGAGTTATCTGAGAAAAATAGCTTCAAGGAAAAATGTAGGGTGGGACTTGATTTTGTCCATCAGGAATTTATTGGATGGTTGTGGTTTGCTTTTGGTCGATCTCATGTGAGTGACAGTTTGCCCCGCCCTCAAGCCAATAAAGTCATCAGAGAAGAGAAGAGATGAAAAGAGGGCGCAAGGGGAAGTTATATTGAGTTTAATTGATTTTATACTGATTTAATGCAGACATTAAACGCAAAAACGTGTTCTGTGTGTCACGGTATGAATGTGATTAATTGGCCAGAAATAAATAATCTCTTTCGGGAGCATCACCCATTTAGATGAATAATATGTTTCACAAATAAGCAGTAATTTCCTTTATATGCGTCATTTGATGTTGCTAAAACAGGAGATGAGTAAGCAGACATGATATTCTCCCTATCAACAGAAGGCTAAATGAAACTGTAGCGCAATCAGCAACAGCTTCGACGCATAAAAACAAAACTGTAAAGCAGAAGGCAGATAACATAAATGGAAAGTGGCTCAGCACACTCTTGCACATCCTCTAATTATTTCATTAGTACCCTTTTTAGATCTCTCGGCAGTGCCTAAATGCTCGCTGGGACTCGAGAGAGCAGCAGCCCGGTCGCCTAATGGCTAAACGAAAGCCCATAATGTCCGTTATTTACGGAGACTGCATGTTGAGAGGCAGAGCTGGTCCTAAAGAGACTAATGTTACCTTTTGACAGCAATTTGCCGATATCTGCCTTTAAAACAGGCTCTGGGGACCCGCAAAGACGCCAGGCACCTTCACGTTCATGCACTCGCACTCAACCGCGCGGTGTCTAATCTCTGAGTGCGCGCGCCACGCTCTCTTTCAACCATTCAACCGCCATCACTAGATAAACTAATTAAAGTCAAACTCCCTCTTGGGTTTTTGGATTTAAGCTCATTCTGTTCTGGAGAAGAATATTAAGACCTTCTGCTATAGCTGCGGGTTTACAACACAAACGCAACATTTCACAAACACACGCACACACACCGCAATTTAGCCTTTTTATAGCCTAGATTAGGCTAGCCTATATAGGCCTACCTACATAATATGAATATTATTAATATGTAGCCTATATTATGCAGAGTATGCTCAGTTGGTAATTCATTCATTTTAATTCTAATAATAAAAAGTAGGCTATTTACAATATTTTAAAAGTAGGCTAACATTCCAGGTTAAACAAAGACAGTAGCCTACTGTAAAAAAAAGAAAAAAAGTTGCTCTCTTAAAGTCCTCCTCTGGTGAAAATCAAGCTTTAATGTTGTTTACAGTATCACTATCTGGTGTTAATATGTTTTAAGACAAACTATGTGCAAATTCTTAAGTCAAAACCATTGCAGAGTATTTTCTCTTTAAAACTGCAGAGAACCAAAGACGGTCTCAAAAACAAGGAAATCGCTGGTGTTTCTGACGTCACAAACTACATTGTAACCACCTGCTGCGTTCCAGTCCAAAATTGTCGAGGCCTTCAGCCTTCACTCGCTAACTTCCCTCCATCTTGTTCACTCGGATGCGTCATTGCAGAAAGTCAGGAGCAGCAGAAAGTCATGGCGTTAGAGTACCTGTGCGGGGTGTTCAGGGTTGACCTGGGTCACATGAGGTCACTACGTCTCTTCTTCAGGTCAGACGAGATCCTACCAGCGTCCACAATGGATTTTAAAACCCTACTTTTTTTGTTTACTTTTAAAAAAAATGTTTTTAGGTACATATTATTTTTAATGTTTCCTATTTACTGTACACTCAACTAAAGGATTATCAGGAACACCATACCAATACTGTGTTTGACCCCCTTTCGCCTTCAGAACTGCCTTAATTCTACGTGGCATTGATTCAACAAGGTGCTGAAAGCATTCTTTAGAAATGTTGGCCCATATTGATAGGATAGCATCTTGCAGTTGATGGAGATTTGTGGGATGCACATCCAGGGCACGAAGCTCCCGTTCCACCACATCCCAAAGATGCTCTATTGGGTTGAGATCTGGTGACTGTGGGGGCCATTTTAGTACAGTGAACTCACTGTCATGTTCAAGAAACCAATTTGAAATGATTTGAGCTTTGTGACATGGTGCATTATCCTACTGGAAGTAGCCATCAGAGGATGGGTACATGGTGGCCATAAAGGGATGGACATGGTCAGAAACAATGCTCAGGTAGGCCGTGGCATTTAAACGATGCCCAATTGGAACTAAGGGGCCTAAAGTGTGCTAAGAAAACATCCCCCACACCATTACACCACCACCATCAGCCTGCACAGTGGTAACAAGGCATGATGGATCCATGTTCTCATTCTGTTTACGCCAAATTCTGACTCTACCATCTGAATGTCTCAACAGAAATCGAGACTCATCAGACCAGGCAACATTTTTCCAGTCTTCAACTGTTCAATTTTGGTGAGCTCTTGCAAATTGTAGCCTATTTTTCCTATTTGTAATGGAGATGAGTGGTACCCAGTGGGGTCTTCTGCTGTTGTAGCCCATCCGCCTCAAGGTTGTGCGTGTTGTGGCTTCACAAATGCTTTGCTGCATACCTCGGTTGTAACGAGTGGTTATTTCAGTCAAATTTGCTCTTCTATCAACTTGAATCAGTCAGCCCATTCTCCTCTGACCTCTAGCATCAACAAGGCATTTTCGCCCACAGGACTGCCGCATACTGGATGTTTTTCCCTTTTCACAACATTCTTTGTAAACCCTAGAAATGGTTGCGCATGAAAATCCCAGTAACTGAGCAGATTGTGAAATACTCAGACCGGCCCGTCTAAGACCAACAACCATGCCACGCTCAAAATTGCTTAAATCACCTTTCTTTCCCATTCTGACATTCAGTTTGGAGTTCAGGAGATTGTCTTGACTTATATTTATACAGTACTGTGCAAAAGTTTTAGGCAGGTAAGATTTTTTAAGTTTTTAAAAGAAGTCTCTTCTGCTCACCAAGGCTGCAATTATTTGATAAAAAAAAAAGAAAAAAAAAAGTAATATTGTGAAATATTATTACAATTTAAAACAGCGGTTTTCTATGTGAAAATACAGTAAAGTGTAATTTATTCCTGTGATCAAAGCTGAATTTTCATCATCATTACTCCAGTCTTCAGTGTCACATGATCCTTCAGAAATCATTCTAATATGATGATTTGATGCTCAAAAAACATTCATTATTATTTTCAATGTTGAAAACAGTTGTGTAAATTTTTTTTTTCAAAATTCTTTGATGAATAGAAAGTTCAAAAGAACAGCGTTTATTTAAAATAGAAAATGTTCTAACATTATAAATGTCTTTACTGTAACTTTTGATCAGTTTAACTCATCCTTGATGAATAAAAGTATTGATTTATTATACTGTATTTCTTTCCCCCAAAAATAAAATTTAAATTCTTACTGACCCCAAACTTTTGAAGGGTAGAGTTTAATGTTACAAAAGCTTTAGATTTCAGATAAATGCTGTTCTTTTTTAGTTTCTATTCATCATAGCATCATGAAATAAAAATGTAAAAACTGTTTTCAACACTGATAATAATCATAAATGTTTCTTGAGCATCAAATCATCATATTAGAATGATTTTTGAAGGATCATGTGACACTGAAGACTGGAGTAATGATGATGATAAATTCAGCTTTGATCACAGGAATAAATTACACTTCACTATATATTCACATAGAAAACCGCTGTTTTAAATTGTAATAATATTTCACAATATTACTTTTTTTTTTTTTTTTTATCAAATAATTGCAGCCTTGGTGAGCAGAAGAGACTTCTTTTAAAAACTTAAAAAATCTTACCTGCCTAAAACTTTTGCACAGTATATAAATATTATAGAGTTGTCTACGGTGGGGTAAATTAAACGCAATATGCGTTGACGTCACAAATGTGTTGCATTGTGGTATATGGAGCAGCCTGAAGTGTAGCCAACATATGAAGTAGACTCGCTACCTTGGTCAAAATCGAGGGAACAAGGGTCTGTCCATGTAAACTTCCCTCGTCCACTTCACGAAGTGGAACGCACTTGGTGTCAGGGATTCCCCTGAGGGGAAGTTTGCAAGTGCGTGTCTAAAAGTGGACTGGAACACAGCCCTGGTGTGAGTGAGTGGAGGCAGGTCTAATTTGCATATTAATTGAACTGCATATACTAAATGAGGCAAGGGTGTATAGTTACATTCAAGATATTTTAAAAGGAAGGAAAATAAGGAAAAAACTTTAAATATGTAATTTTGGTTTTTAGGATAAAAGGGATAAGGGTTTTAAGGGATACAATTAACTGCAGGGGGACTTTAAAGTTAAGTACAATCAACTTGGATGTTTAAGTCAACTTAAATTACATTAAACAGACTTAAATTAGTTGACGCTTGTATAACTTATAAAAAAGTTGTAATTTGCTTAACTTATTTTGATGAGTTAAAGCAATATAAAAACATTGTCATAACTTAACCTATTGATTATATAATTTTTACAGTGTACATGTGACATTTGATTATCACAAAAAATAACAACATAATACAAATAAATTTAAAAAAGAGGCCCTCACAATGAAAGTAAAGGGGACCAATTCATTTAAACTTCAAAATACTGTTTCAAAATAGCCACAAAATGTAAACAATGTCCATGATAATATGATTTTAATGTGAAAGAAAAATGCTTAATGCAACTCAAACCCTAATGAACTGCTTTGCAGCTCAAATAAAAAAAAAAATTAACAGGAGCGTTTTCATTTTTTTTATTTGTGCTTTTATAAAATAATAAGCTTCATTCTTAAATATTTTATTTAATAGTTTTCCCAGCTACACACAGAACGTCCATCAGATTGGCCCAAAATATGTGACTTAATTAAACAGTACGACTTTATGGAAAAAGATTTCTTTAAATTATTAATGAGAATTTTTTCTGCTTTCACCTCAATTTTAAAAGAAAACAAGGGATGAGTCCAAATATATATTTTTTGTGGTAATGAAAATTATGCCACAAATGCTATAGATTGAGCTCAACTTGGACTGAACCCTATTCCTTTAACTACTAAACATGTCAGAAAGACAGAAATATCTTTCCCCCCTTCATATAACACCAAACAGCTTATTGCGGAGTACTAATGACTTATTCTAGCAAACAATGGTAATAACTAAAAGGTTAAATCACATTTTTGAGCTCCAGCTCAAAATCATCTTTTGGTGCTTTTTTGATAAATTGTGCACAATATATGTATCAAGTAAAAAATAAGTCAATTTTGATTTCACATTGAGTTCAAGGTCTCAAACCAGGTGACTCAATGAGAAGAGAAATATCTTTTCTCATCTATCATCATATTTATTGTGAGGATATGAAAGGCATAGATGATCGTAAATATCAGAGAGCCACTGATAACAGCATCCAACTTCATTTTGGATGATTGTTTGTTTCATAGTTAAGGACTGCACACAATAGAAACAAAAATTAGTGATCAAACCCAAACTAAACTGAAAACACAAACTTCCTTCGACATACCACACACAAACATTAACACATGCATACATAGTAGATATAAAAAAAACATTCTGAGATGTCAGCTCGCTAGATGTGACTTCATGAAAGATGGATGAAGTGTTACACTTGATTGTTTGTGATAATTGTACTTTTGAATTATTGATGTGATACAAGTTAATGATGTTCCTCAATCTCCAAAAGAGGCCGTCAACATCGGTACCCCAGAACGCATCGATGCACGAGGCAGTGTTTCACCTGTGACGAACCTGAAATTCCAGCACTCTGAATGGTGGCTCAGAGGCTAAGCCTTATGGGTAACAGCGTTCCTGAGGCGTGCTGGAGTCAAGAGTGCTTGCGGAAAGTGAAAATGTCTCGTGTCTTGGAGCCCCTCTTGCCCTGGTTGGGCTGGTTGGGGCTGGGTAAGGGTGGGCTCTCGGGGGTGGCAGTGCCTCCATAGGGGCAGCTCTGAGAGTCGGGATGCTCTCCGGAACATTCTATGGCCGGGATGTAACGGCTATCCCACATTCCGGGCCCGCACAGTTTACACAGGTCGTGCAAGCTGCAGGGAATTCTGGGAAGAAGGCGGAACTGGTAGAGCAGACTACGTGCCTAAGATTAGAGACAATGAGGGAGAAAGAGAGATTGACTTACCAGACAAAAACAGGTCAAAAAATATTTATTATATTATATTATATTATTATGACAAATGCATAAATGTAAATAATGGTGCGTTCAAGTCCTCCTCGGGCAGTTCGTAAGTACGAGGTAGGAAGTCGTGTTTACGACGGCAGTGCGTTCAAGTCACTTTTGTCGGAGTAAGATGGCGGAGTACTTTCTCCTAATTAATTACACAGAAATACAGTAAGGCTCTTAAACTCTTGTTCTAGAAAATGACGAACAAAGAAATGTGCATCGGATGTACTTTGTTTTTTTATGTTTTTAATTAATTTATGAAGCCACTGCCAACTTTATCGTTACATTGTTATATTATAATGTCATCATATTCTGTGCAGGCAATTCGCTTAACTGCGCTTTAAATAGAAAACCTTGACAATATCACTGCATAATATTTAAGTATTGTGGTATTCCGCCATGTTTCTCAGTGACACGCCCACAACTCGGACAGATCGGGGCTTAGAGAAAATCCCGAGCTCCCCACTGGTATTTACGACATTGTGGTGGCGTTCAAGTGCGTTCAACTCGTAAATACGATCTATACGAGATGACTTGAACCTTGCACCATTAATAAATACTTTCTTTCTTCCGTGGAACACAAAAGGATATTTTTTAGTTGCTCTCTGAACTTTTTTTCTTTTTCCTTTCTGTAGTTTTTATATTTTATTATTAGACTATATTATTTATATTATTTTCGACTTCCTTTTATTTAGGAAAGAAACCTGAAATTAATTATTAATAAAATATTCATTATGTGTTTAAACTGTAACACAACCTATAAAACATAAAGATCGATCAATCAATCAATAAAATACTCAAATTGAAGATCAATCAATCAATCAATCAACAAATAAATATTAATTTCAGTTGCTCAACCTAGTCTGCTTGTTGGCAATATGAGGTGCGACCGCTTCTATCATAATCACTATGAGACAATTTTGATTTTGAGAAATATTTCGTCAGAGATGACACCACGTTGGTTTGGACACCAAAACTGGTTTGGCATGCTAACATTTGTTGCTGTGAGGAAAATATGTTTTGTATGCAGCAGTAGAGAGATGCATCATCTCAGCATGACAAAACCACACAGCATACATAACCATGAGGAGCTCTGTCAGTGTGCGTGTGTGTGTGTATGTGTGTTCATACCTTCCTCAGCACCAGTTCTCCATTCATGTGCATGGAGAGGTTACTAAAGTGCAGCAGCATTTGATCTGTAGCAAGCTGCTGCTCTGTGACATCATCACCGTACAGCACAATGATGGCTACACACAGGAACAGGTGGAAGTAGTCCGTCTGTCAGAGAACACAGTAAACATACAATTGCAAACCCTGCACCAAACACTGAGTGAAAACAACCAATTAAAAGACAGATTGCATAAGCTAGACCAATCACGAAGGCCAAATGAGCCAATTAAAAAGCAGTAAATGCTGACATGCAAATGAGGGGCCAACACAGAGACAAACCACTTTGCTCCCCAAAATCACCTCGTTATTACCATGCCAATATATGCAAATGGATTCTGTGGAAGCATGATAATTAGCATCTCATCTTCATTAGACACTCTGCAGATCCTTAAAATGATACAGACACCCATTCATTTATCTGAAGGGAAAGAATTAGCATGTTCCCCTGTTTTATCCAACGGAAGTGCATTTAAGGAAGAACTTAGTCCAAAATTGTCATGCCCTTCACTCGCTAACTTCCCTCCGTCTCGTTCACTCGGATGTACATCATTGCTTACGTTCCACGAGTGCCCACTACTGGCGAATTGGAACGTCCGGAAGATTTATTATTGACTTTTTTCCCCTTTAAGAATTTGTTTGATGCAGCATCCAAATGTATATAGGTGTGTTTGGGTTGTTTTAAATAAATAAAAAATTATAATTAATATATCATTGAGTGGTTTGTTGTGGTGGGGATTAGAGGGTTAGATCAATAGGGAAGTTTGCAAGTGCATGTCTAAAAGTGTACTGGAATGCAGCCCTGGTCTTGCTTTCCATGGCTTCATTTCTACATCATGCACTGGTTTAAACTTTCACCCAAAATCTCCCAGAATTGTTACAGTAAGAATCATAAAAGAGAAATAAACTTCTGCAGTCAAATACAGTCAGTTCAGTTCCCATTTCTTTTGAAAGAGAAAAACGTCCTGGTTGCGTATGCAACCCACCGTTCTGAAGGGTTACAAATTTATTACATGTTTCATAAAGGTTTAACCGTATTTTTAACTGAGAAAGTGCACACAGTTTTCTCCATTTTGAGGCATATGATGACATTAACCTTTTGGTCACTTCTCTGAGTACAGCTGGGCCTTTTGTCTCTATGATAGTGTTAATGTTTGAGTGATCTAATCAGGCTGATTGTATCACCACATTAATTATCGCAGGCGATATGTCCGCGATAATTAATGCGATATGGCTCAGCTTGTCAGTGAACTACGGCTCTTGTGTAGTAAATGCCACTCCATCTGATAGCAGGTGATGGCGATTTACTACTAATCAAGGAACCGGCTTTACTGACGAGATGCGCATAACAATGTCATCCGATATATCGCCCAGCCCTAACCTATATAATAATATTGTGTGAAATCTGTTATGCTCACTGGAGCCCCATCATGGACTGAAGATCTCTGAAACAAACTAAACCTGGAACAGGAGCTGCCCTGGAGCAGGTTATGTTCAGAGAGTTGCTATGGCTACTTCACCCTGAAAGATAACTCCGTTTTTGGAATGAAAGTTGAGGTTATCGTATACTCTGAGTAACGTTACCTGGGTATGATGCATAATCACCTGCTTTCTGGAAAACCCAGTGTGCTGTACCTGATAGTGTGCCCAGCAGGCCTCCCACATGCGCAGGGCTTCGGCATCAGGGAACTCGCGTTTGAAACACAAGAGAACCCAACGGTGGCAAAACAGCAACTGAAGCCCATCCTCACCCAACCGGGTCAGATGCTGGTGGAAGCGAGGCAGCATCAACCGCAAGAGCTCCCTTAGGTACATCTGGACACACATATGCAGATTGTCATGCAAAAAAACAACTTATTTTTGGGCTTCTTTTGGGTAAATGTGTCATTCTGGCTCTTTTGGACCTTAGTGCAGCCTACGACACAATTGATCATTCAATACTTAGAAATATCTTAAGGGAAGAACTTTTTCAGAAGCTTTTGAAAACCTTTCCTCCTTTTTCTTCCTTGTACACGTGGTGTGCTGCAGGGTTCTATTCTAGGCCCCGTTTTGTTCTCCCTTTATCTGTTCCCATTAGCCAAAGTTTTTCATAAGCATCAGACTTCATATCATTGATATGTAGACAATATTCAGCTTTACCCTCTGCTAAAATCAGATGAGAACATGACGAGAACATGATGGCAAAAAAAAGCAAACTGAAGTGTTAGGATATCGGTATGTTCAGATGGACCAAAAACGTTCTAAATGTCTTAGGCCTACAATCAACACTGTAAGTTGTCAAGCAAGACATTTAAAAGTCATTGTTAACTCAACACTCAAATTTGAAAAAAAAACAAATAAATTCAGTTGTTAAATAAGCATTTTTTCAGCTTAGGACGATTGTCAAAATTAAATCTTTCCTTCCATTTAAGGACTTAGAAACTGTTATCCATGCATTTATTTAACTGAGATTGGACTATTGCAATTCATTGTATTTAGGGGTCTCTCAAGCTTGTCTTTCTCTTCTCCAGTTGGTCCAAAATGCTGCGGGCAGTACAAGAAAGAGGGAACGTATTACACCTGTATTAGCTAGTTTGCATTGGCTCCCCGTTAAGTATCGAATCCAATTTAAGACTTTTGTTTTGTTCTGCTTATAATCCTTGAATGGCTTGGCACCACACTATTCATCTTTTCTTCTTTCTTACCATCAGACCAATAGGTCTTTAAGGTTATCCAATACAATGTTGATGTCTGTACCTACTCTAAGACGTGTTTAAAACTAAAGTGGCAGCACCTCAATTATGGAATAGCTTGCCCTCGTACTTACGATCTTCCTCTCTTATAATCAATGTAAAATCTTTCTACATTGGCTTATGAGTTAGATTAACAAGTTTCTGAATTGCTGAGATCAAAATGTAGGGATTGATTGTATTACTTGTTGCTATGTCTAATTTGTATTGCTGTTGTAAATTTGTGAATGTCTTGGTTTGTTTTACATCTTTTTTTATTGCTACAACTCAAAAAAAATTCTTGGTTGTGCAGCACTTTAAGAACAAGAGTACATGTGAATTATCCATTGACTAGGCAGTTGTATGTGTGAGAGATCCTCACAAGCTGCCTCTCCATATCCTCATCTCTAGGGGAACTGATGAAGATGGTGTTCTCCATGAGACCCACAAAGCACCAGAACGTGTCGCTCTCATCCTGGATCTCTGTCAGAAGAGGAGCCACCAGATCTGACATGCCCTGACAGTAGCCCATGTCTGGGTTAAACACAGCATAGTTCAACAGGATACGTCTGGGAGAGAGAGAGAGAGAGATGTAGAAAAGTACAACTTCAGAGAACCGTATTTAAATAAATAATGTAAAACAAACACATGCTTTTTATTGAATCAATTATTATATATCATTAATGGAATGCCACAGATTTATTACATAGTACACTGAAATAGCCATAATGAAACATGAAAATAGAGATCTAATTTATAGCCACAGTGGTCTAAAATGGTATTTGGACACTAAGATAATTAGAAAACATAATATGATTATTACTAAGTCATATTTACAATAATTTAATCCTTATTAAGTCTATTAATATCTAATATATAATATAATATAATATAATATAATATAATATAATATAATGGCATTTTAAAGTAAATTAGTCAAGAAAATTCTGTCAACCGGATGTTTTCAAATATAAACAGTAACACTTTACAAAAAGGTCCCATTAGTTACGTTTAGTTAAAGGTTGGGTATGCGATTCTCTTTTTGTAAATTTTTTCAAAACCACTTGAAATCCTATTCATAACCCACTTACAGCCACTGAGTTAGAAGCACTGAAATGAAAATTAATCAATTTAATCATCTGTGGAACGGGCAGGACTCAAAAAACTCCAGCCAATCATTTCCAAGACCACCTGTTATCATTGGACAGTAAGTCCGTCAATCAAACGGTCGTACCATACCCCCCTCCCCCCATCCCCCTCACGCAAATCAGGGCCAGCGTCGGAGGAAAGAAGGTAGGACCATTTTGGTTGTGTATTTTCAAAATCTGCCGGCCGTTTTGCAAATCACACACCCCACCTTTAATGCATAAACTAACATTAAGCAACATTGAGCAATACATTTGTTTTAGTATTTATTCATCTTTGTTAACTTTAGTTAATAATTATGCAACTATATTGTTAGTTCATGTTAACTCCGGTCCATTACATAATATTAACAGGAGCAACTTTTGATTTTAAGATTGTATTAGTAAATGTCAAAATGAACTAACCAAGATTAATAAATGCTTTACTAGTATTTTTCATGGTTAGTTCATGTTGACCTAATGCAGTTAACTAAAGTTAACGTATAGAACCTTACGGTAAAGTGTTTACCATGTACACAAATATTTATTTGGGAAGATGGATTAATGGATTAGTGGTTCTCTAACCTCATGATTTCTACATTGGGGTTGTTCTCTCCTCTGAAGAACATGTTGCTTCGGTCAGTTCTGACAACATCTTTATCAACAGTGAACTGGACCTTCCTCCAGAACTCACTGTGCTCCTCTGGACTCATGGACAGCCTGTACAGGGAACGGAGAAACAGAAGAGTTCAACCACTAAAAAAAAAAGGTGAATAAATAAATAGGGCAGTTCTGAAGAGTCAAGACTAGAGACGGGGCTCACAACAGAAAAAAACGAAGTGAAAAACAAAACAAAAACCGATTTCTTTTTCAAAATAAAACAAAAGGAAAAAGAAAAAAGGAAAGAAAAAAGAACAGGGAAAAGGGGTGTAACAACAGAAAAGAACAGAACATCAAGCACCGTGTCTGACGTGAAAACAGAACAGAACAGAACAGTACATCAAGCACAGTGTCTGACGTGAAAACAGAACAAAACATCAAGCACAGTGTCTGACGTGAAAACATTCCCGTCCTGAAACATTGCGGTCCCTCTGGCTATAGACATTCTCATAAGAAGCAGGTGGGATTTCATTAACACTGTTTGTTTTGCTGGAATTGATGCCAGACCTGATGCAACTTCATGTAAGTGTTTCGAGACCTGTGTTTGTGTGAACTATTCCCACATCGCTCTCTGACTCCCCCTCTGGCCTCTTGAGGCTTAGAGCGCTCACTGCTCCACACACACACACACACACACACACGCACACGCACAGTGTATTTTATTTAGTGATTTATTTTTCAATTTGTAATTTTAAAATAAGTCTATAATGAAACAATGTTTTAAAGTGCTATAGTATCATATGTATACTGCAGCTGTGCTAGAAATAAAGAATGAAAATGTCCTTAAATCTGAAACACAAGTATAAGCGGTCTATCAATGGCATGACAATGATTTAATAGATTGAGTTAATTATTTCCTCTGAAACACATTAAGCCACAGAGTGCATACATCTGCACACAATTATTGATTGGTTATGGCTCGGTTGACACCACAGCTGCCAGAAAATCCTTCAGAGACTCACAGTGGACGTAAAAACTCGCTGTATGTATATAAAAAAAAGACAAAAATACCATGGAAGTAATAATCACTGTCAAATGATCATGTGATAAATGTTGTTCATCGCTTCCTATTGTTAAGTAGGAAAACAGGACATTTGTTGCCAGGTCACATAATGTTGACAATTTGAGCAATTCTGGTTATTGAAATAACAAAAGTGACTATCTGCAGCCCAATATTGCTTAATAACCAAACGGTTTCATCAGATTTCAGCAGAGATATGACCGAGAACAAAAGCCAGTGGTTTAAAGGTGAACTAATGCCACTGCTACACTGATTTCATCTGAGGCTCTGAATGATTCACCAACCACAAACCCAAACACAATCTAGTTAACTAGAAAAGCTTCAGGATTAGCTGGCCTGATGGGTCACAGCAGATCAGTTTACATAGACAGCCTCCAGTTTGAGACTCCAGAAATATCACATTTAGTAAACAACAGGTTATGTCAGCCAGCCAACTCAAACAAAAGTGAGCAATCTAACAACTGGGTGTATCGCATACTGCAAGTCATCAAAAGTCAGAGAGGGGAGACAGGCTAGCAACTAAAAGTCACCATTGTCCTTGATAAACAGTTTATACTGCTAAAATGGCTGAAGCGAACAAGAAAATGGTTTTACATTAAATACAGTTTATAGGCTTTGGACTGAATTATATAGTATTTCAATTTAACTTTAAGCTTGCCACTGAAATTGCTGATGAAAACATTTGGTCAACAAATATGCATCATGATGCCAATGAATCAATTGTAATGTATACATACCTTTGACTATACAAAAATAAACGATATCAGAAAAAAAAAAAATCAATCAATCAATCAAACTCAACAGACTGTCAATGCTCCAGAGACACAGAGATGTAATAACGTTTTCAAATGTAAAATAACACTGCATAGTCTCCACTGTAAAATTGTTACAGAGATTAAACTTTACTCAAGTTACAACATTTATTCAGTCAAGAGCAGCGAGTCATTTTTTTTTTTTTTTACTTTGTTGCTTGATTAACATTAATGACAGCATGATTATTAGGCTGTTGTCACTTTAAGACCGAATGCACGGTTCCAATATAATGACACACATGTTATACAAGTCTATTTTTCAACATTATTTTGTAATATGTCTTCTTCAAATGTTAAATGGAACTTAATTCAGTATTCACGCGCTGTCTGAGAGGAGGCTTTACTGGGTGCGCGCTTTGGATGTTTGCACACAGAAAATTGCTTGAATTTTTTAATCAGCAAGGCTTAAACCTTTGAGACGATGCAGCACTGGCTCGTTAACGGTCCCAAGCGTTGTTGTTCTCACGACATTGCATAATTAGATTTATAGAAATGTTACTGGTAAATGTTTGGCGCTTGGCGAGCGTTCATTTCAGGCACAGATTTATAGATATAAATATAAAGAGCAATGAAGTGCAACGCCATAGACAGTTCCATTGGAGACCAGCAAGTATTTAGGGCCGTAGTTGAATCGATCTTTCTTGTCCGGAACCAACGGAGCAGTGTTGGTGGAAAACCGAACTCTTTAAAGGGTTAGTTCACCCAAAAATGAAAATTCTGTCAGTAATTACTCACCCTCATGTTGTTCCAACCCCGTAAGACTTTCGTTCATCTTCGGAACACGAATTAAGATATTTTTTATTAAATCTGAGAGCTGGATCACTCCTCCATAGGCTTCTAAGGGATTGAAACTTGTTCCCTGAAAAGTTATTAAAGACGTCGTTAAAAAGTGACTACAGTGGCTCAATCTTCAGTTTATCAAGCGATGAGAATTTTTTTTTTGTGCGCAAAAACAAACAAAAATAATGACTTTATTTCAACTATTCATTTCCTTCTCTGTGGGCCTCTAGTCCGTTAACGTAGTGTGATAGCGTAGGGCTACGTCACACGTAGGGTCCCTATTGGCCGACGCTGGTCATGTGTGTGATGCGTGTGACGTCCACCACAGAAGCGCTACGCAGTTTTACTACGTGAAGTCAGTCGAGGCCGACCGAGAAGGAAAGGAATAGTTTAATAAAGTCGATATTTTTGTTTTTTTTGCGCACAAAAAGTATTCTCGTCGCTTGATAAACTTAAGATTGAGCCACTGTAGTCACTTGGACTATTTTTACGATGTCTTTAATAACTTTTCGGGGGGAACAAGTTTCAATCCCTTAGAAGCCTATGGAGGAGTGATCCAGCTCTCAGATTTAATCAAAAATATCTTAATTCGTGTTCCGAAGATGAACGAAAGTCTTACGGGGTTGGAACAACATGAGGGTGAGTAATTACTGACAGAATTTTCATTTTGGGGTGAACTATCCCTTTAAGGTTCTATATAGAACCTGTTCTTGTAAGAGTGTAGTCTAACCACTAACCTCCTCTGCTGGATCTCCTGGTACTCCACACGTTTCTGCAGTCTCCAGGCTTCACGCTCCTCAGAGGAGGAGTCGTAGCTGTAGTAGTGCAGCAGGAAGGGCCACACTTCGCCACGGATGGACGAATCGATGCCCCCGAAGAAGATCGCCTGACAGAAATGCCCGTCAGAATTAAACAGAACCTCTAAACATGATCCACACATCTCAGACAAACATTGTTACAATAAGAGCCATAATGCCATTCCAATTTAACATAGCTGAAAAGAGCAACTTAGACAAGTGATGTTGACTGACAGCTGTCAGTCAGTCTGACCTTCCTGAGCTTGTAGTCCTCCACCACCTGGCCACTGTTGTTCAGATGCCGGAGCCAAGAGCTGACGTCCAGCCGCCGATACAGGCGCTCCTCTGGGTGCATCTCGGCAGACGGTAGCGTGGGTCTACGGATTGAAAACTGCATGCACGACTTCTCATCCGACACCTGGAGCGGGAAGAGGTGGAACAGGAGAGAAAATGCATGAACAATAACGTGTATTGAATTAATACGCTTATGTTCATACTCCAAACTAAATGTGTTACATTTAAGACAACATGAATTCAAGCCCATTAACCTTCTGAATAAATGTCCCTATAGGCTTACTCACATTATTGAAAAAAAAAATTTCTCCAGCAGCGAAAAGACATAACTAGGGTTGTGCAGGCTTAATAATATGTAATATGCAAATATTGCTATTAATAATTCTTAATTTTAATTGTGAATATATTATTAATGAATAGTATAGTCCTGGTATGTATGATAAAATCTAACACTGACCTATAAAACCAATAACAAATTGATTAAAGAATTTCCCACCATACTATAAATTAAATGTGTTTGGCCATATGTGAATGGGTTTTGTTTTTCTCCACTTCTTAATTGATTAATATAACTATTTTATTTTAATTTAATTTAACGATAACTTAACTATTTTAATTTAAACCAATAACTGCCAAGAAACACTACAGTAGATTTTTTTTTCAGCAAGGTTGCATTAAATTGATCAAAAGTGGCTGTAGAGACTTTTACACTGATACAAAAAAAAATCTATGTCAAATAAATTCTGATCTTTTGAACTGAAAAAATGAATCACTGTTTCCAAAAATATGAAGTAGCCCCACTGTTTTTAACATTGATAATAATAATAACGGTTTCTTGAGCATCAAATCATCATATTAGAATGATTACTGAAGGATCATGTGACACTGAAGACTAAAGTAATGATGCTGAAAAACCAGCTGTGTCATCACATAAATAAATTATATTTTAAAATATATTCATATAGAAAACACTTATTTTAAATTGTAATATTATTTCACAATATTACTGCTTTTTTTACTGCATTGGTGAGGATAGAGACTTCTTTCAAAACCCCACCAACCCCAAACTGCTGAATGTTAGTGTACTGTAAATGAGAGTCTGTGTTGATCATATGATGTTTAAACCTGATAATGCGTGTTTGTTCAAACCTGGTCCTTGAGCTGTGTCTCCCTGCAGCATTTCCACTGCTGAAACACCTCGGCCAGTTTATCCAGCCCCGCGTGGTGGAAGTGAAGGATCTTGTACTGGCTCTCTCTGCTGGCGATGACCAGCTGCCCACAGGTACAGGCCTCATCGCTGAAACACACACACACACACACACACACGAAAAACAAGCTCTCTCATAAGGCTGGTCTGGACACAAGACTCCAGGAGATCGAGGGAAAAATGAACAGTGATACCAGTTCACTAAAGGACCAGGATGTGCTGTCCCTACCTTTATGATGATTTCACTTTTTCTTTTCTTTTTTTTTAAACTGATTTTTAGCTGGTAACAATATTTGTTATATTGAATTTCCTTTTCATAAAAGGACTATTAATGCATATTTTCCATAAACCACAGAAACATTAGATTTTTATTCACACCTCAGAAATACTTTCATATCTTGAACAAAATCAGCCTGAGGTTAAGGAATAATGATGTATACCTTGCAGCAATAGCTAACTAAATTCCCTAAAATGAGAACAGTAATATAATACAAGGTGTTTCATAATACAGACAGAGCCTTATGAAAAAGATTTAACACAAAACATTCGAAAACATAACAATAAAAAAAGCTAGAGACTATTACATTTAGTGATATACACTCACCTAAAGGATTATTAGGAACACCTGTTCAATTTCTCATTAATGCAATTATCTAATCAACCAATCACATGGCAGTTGCTTCAATGCATTTAGGGGTGTGGTCCTGGTCAAGATAATCTCCTGAACTCCAAACTGAATGTCAGAATGGGAAAGAAAGGTGATTTAAGCAATTTTGAGCGTGGCATGGTTGTTGGTGCCAGATGGGCCGGTCTGAGTATTTCACAATCTGCTCAGTTACTGGGATTTTCACGCACAACCATTTCTAGGGTTTACAAAAAATGGTGTGAAAAGGGAAAAACATCCAGTATGCGGCAGTCCGGTGGGCGAAAATGCCTTGTTGATGCTAGAGGTCAGAGGAGAATGGGCCGACTGATTCAAGCTGATAGAAGAGCGACTTTGACTGAAATAACCACTCGTTACAACCGAGGTATGCAGCAAAGCATTTGTGAAGCCACAACACGCACAACCTTGAGGCGGATGGGCTACAACAGCAGAAGACCCCACTGGGTACCACTCATCTCCATTACAAATAGGAAAAAGAGGCTACAATTTGCAAGAGCTCACCAAAATTGAACAGTTGAAGACTGGAAAAATGTTGCCTGGTCTGATGAGTCTCGATTTCTGTTGAGACATTCAGATGGTAGAGTCAGAATTTGGCGTAAATAGAATGAGAACATGGATCCATCATGCCTTGTTACCACTGTGCAGGCTGCTGGTGGTGGTGTAATGGTGTGGGGGATGTTTTCTTAGCACACTTTAGGCCCCTTAGTTCCAATTGGGCATCGTTTAAATGCCACGGCCTACCTGAGCATTGTTTCTGACCATGTCCATCCCTTTATGGCCACCATGTACCCATCCTCTGATGGCTACTTCCAGTAGGATAATGCACCATGTCACAAAGCTCAAATCATTTCAAATTGGTTTCTTGAACATGACAGTGAGTTCACTGTACTAAAATGGCCCCTACAGTCACCAGATCTCAACCCAATAGAGCATCTTTGGGATGTGGTGGAACGGGAGCTTCGTGCCCTGGATGTGCATCCCACAAATCTCCATCAACTGCAAGATGCTATCCTATCAATATGGGCCAACATTTCTAAAGAATGCTTTCAGCACCTTGTTGAATCAATGCCACGTAGAATTAAGGCAGTTCTGAAGGCGAAAGGGGGTCAAACACAGTATTAGTATGGTGTTCCTGATAATCCTTTAGTTGAGTGTACAGTAAATAGGAAACATTAAAAATAAAATGTACCTAAAAACATTTTTTTTAAAAAGTAAACAAAAAAAGTAGGGTTTTAAAATCCATTGTGGACGCTGGTAGGATCTCGTCTGACCTGAAGAAGAGACGTAGTGACCTCATGTGACCCAGGTCAACTCTGAACACCCCGCACAGGTGCTCTAACGCCATGACTTTCTGCTGCTCCTCCCACCGAACTCCCTGTGATTGGCTGCTGTCGGAGGGGGCGTGGCTGTCCAGGCTGGAGGCGGAGCTTGCCGAGTGAGCCATGGGTTCATCGCACTCCCTGGAAATAATGGTATTATTATCTCTGTTAATATGAACAATTATCTATTATTATTTTTTACAATAACATTAGGTGTCCATTGCGCCGCAGGAAAAAAAACAAATGTCACAGCAAACCATTTAACTCTTGAAATGCATTCCTGAATAAAACAACGAGAAAGAAAAAAAATTATCCATTGGGAATTGATTGGATTTTGAAAATGCATTACAGTATATGCAAGAATCGAGTTGGCTATTTGGCTATGTTTAACGTAGACATCAAACTATAACCCATAGATGTGGAGGTGGTACCAAACAAAGTCATTTCAGATGTGAAATATGTACATTGATGACAGACAAATGCTTTTTCCTTTGAAATAACACTGAATAATGCACAATAAGACATAATTTAATATGATTATTTATAATGTCATGTTGCCTTTAAGAGACTAAAAGAATAGAATATATATATATATAGGTTTTGTATATATGTGTGTATGTATACAAAAATACTCTATATATTCTATGAATAAAATACATGTAAAAACTTCTTAATCAGCTATTTTCGTTTGATTAACATTTTCACATTAATTAAGCGTTAACTATCTAAACCCTTTTCGATGAGCTCCACGTGACAGCTTAATTCAGCTGCTCTCTCTACTGTACATCTGCGAACCAATCCATCCATTCTACCGTTGAGTTTTCAGTGTGAAATTCAACGACAGCTGAAGGTATGGAATTGCGCGCTTGTGTGCGTGTGTGTGTGAGGACACTGGAAGTGAAGAGGAATGAGAGGAATGCTGGGAGGTTATTGTGCTGGCAGGAGCCACGCAGAGACACAAATCAAGCAGCCTGGCAGCCAATTTCCCCTGACAACACTCTTCTCTCTCTCTCGCTGAGCGAGTCTCTCTGTAACTGTCTCTCGACCTCTTGCTGTAGCCAGAGCTGTAACCTGAACCGTGGGACCTCTGTATCTCTCTCACGCTCGTCTTTTTCTCTAACAGAGCACGTCTAACAGTCCAAACGCACCTCCAGACACGTCCCCTGTCACTGATCCACTCTGGGAGCCGAAGGTTTATGGGTCATGTGGTATTTGAGAGGTCTTTCAGAGTCCACACTACAGCAGGATCACACACACGAGGACATATGGCGGGCTGAGGCCATGACAGAGAGCACACGGTGCAAAGTTACATCTCATGTTCTTTACAGACCCTTGTTTTCTACTCTGTGAGCCTTAGTGGCTTTACAAACAGGAGAAAATAAGGTGGATAAACTCTAACTAACCAACTACATGGACAGGTAGAAGTTAGTTGGTTGATTGATTGAATATTTAGAAGGAAAGATGGATGCATATATGAATGTTACTGAGGAACAGGAGAAATGGGTAAAAAAAAAAAAAACTAGGTAACTAAACTGAACTAACCAACTAGCTGATAGAAGTGAGTTGGTTAATTGGTTAGTTAGTTGGATAGATAGATAGCCACATAGATAGATGTTAGAAAGGAACAGGAGAAAGAGGACAAAATAAAGTGACTAAACTGAACTAACAGACTACATGGACGGGTAGTAGTTAGTTGGTTGATGGACTAGTTAGTTAGTTGAATAGATGGATGGATAGCCTCATAGGTGTTACTAGGAACATGAGAAACAGGAGAAAATAAGGTGACTAAACTGAACTAACCAACCAGATGCACAAGTGGAAGTTAGCTGGTTGGTTGACTAGTTAGTTAGGAGGATAGATGAATGTATACTAGAGCTGCACAATTAATCGTAAAAAGATCACATTCTCAATTCAAACACCCATGTGATCTTATTCCTAAATGACAACGATTTGCTTGTGTCTATTAAACCTTTGACAAAATCATACCGGAGCATTCGATTATCGCTTACTTTGTTAAACCAGTAGGTGATGGCAAGAGACTCTTAAAAATGTATTTGTCATTGAATCAGTCATTCGAGATTCGCTCAAAAACAGTAATTGATCCTGTAATGAAATGAGTCATTCAATGAAACAACAAAAAAATGTATTCTGATTAATTAAAAATTTTAAATATAATGCAGCAATTCATATTTTGTCAATTTATTTAGGACTAGTTGTCTTCAGAATCGAGGGAGAATCGTGATCTCCATTTGAAATGAAAAACATTGTGATTCTCAGATTATCCAGAATTATACAGCTCTAAAGTATACCATATAAATATTAGTAGGCAACAGGAGAAACAGGGAAATAAATAGGGTAATTACACTAAACTAACCAACTAGATGGACAGATAGAATAGTTGGTTGAATTGTTAGATGGATAACCACATCGACAGTAATTAAGATCAGGAGAAACATAAGAAAATAAGGTAACTAAACTGAGCTTACCAACTATGGAAAGATAGAAGTGAGTTGACAGGTTAGTTAGTTGGATAGATGATGATATACCCATAAACGTTGGTTTGGGAGAGAGACAAACATGAGAAAATAAGGTAACTATATGGAAGTTAGTTGGTAGATTGATTAGTTGAACGGATAGCCACATAAATGTTAGTAAGTAAAGGGATAAACAGGATAAAATAAGGTAACTAAACCAAACTAACTACATTTGTAGAAACAAATTAGCTTATTGATTGGTTAGTCAGATGGATACCCATATAGGTGTTAGTTAGGAACAGGAAAGACATGAGAAAATAAGCTAACTAAACTGAACTAACCTACTCTATTGACAGAAGTTAGTTGGTTGATTATTTATTTAGTTGGATAGATGGATGGATTGTTAGGAATAGGAGGAAAATTATAAATTAAGGTTAGATAAGAGATCCAACTAACTATCCATCCATCTTTGTAATAGCCGGTAACTGTGAATCTGTACCAGTGCGACTTCAGGGAAGTTTTTCCAGGGACTGAACTCCCACTGGGACAGGCATACCCCTCAGGGGCTGTTTATTACATCATACTGAAACAAATTCCCTCAGAGCCAGAGCGGTCCAACACTGTTAACACATTACAATTACATCATCCTCAGCAAAACATCACCTCAAAAGTGAGCACAGGATCTAGAGTTTTTATACCTCTGCCATCCACACGGACTGATTTCACTTCCAGCTTTCTGTCTCTCAAAACTGGGGTTTTCTTGCTCTAATGAAATGAAAGAGTTTGATATGCAAGTAGACACAGAAATATTGTAAACAAAGATCATATAATAAAGCAGGTCATTTAGAAATGACCATCGTTTTGACAGACCCTTGAGCACATTTACATACGACCACCCGTGTTTATTCAGCAACTCAGTGTGGATTCTGACTTCACATAATAAGAGGCTAGCCAAATCATAACAGAGGTCATTTACATATTGAAAAACAGCCTGCGTTATCTAAAAATCAGAGACAGGGTGGAAAATGGTCAAAACGCTACAAAGTATACACTACAAATGCTACAAATATGGCACAGATCTCAAAGATTCATTCATGATTTCTTTATTCCTTAAATCCTATACTGAGCGAGCCAAACCATGACAAGGGAGAAAAAGAAAAACAACAGAGAAGGAGGGAAACAAAACATCTAGTGTGAAACTCGCAAGTAAGAGTAAGAAAGAGGAGGAAGAACACTATACAGGCAGATTAAAAGAGAAGCCAGAAACAGGCAAAGATAAACATTAAGGATCCAAAGAGGAAGTGGAAGCCAGAAAACGAATGGCAAAAAAAAAAAAAAACAGGCCAAAGAGAGCGTTCTCCACCCAAAGGAACACAGAGGAATGAAGCAGTCCATCACAGTCTAAAATCAAACACAAACCACTGATATTTATGATCCGATGGGCAGCTCATGTCCCGGCCTCACCCCCGCAGCTGAGGCCAAAATAACAAAGGGAGGAAATCATGGTGAAAGAGGGAACGTTAGATGAAGAAGCAGGGGGAGGGAATCTGTGGAAGAGCACACACTGAGATCTCTCCCTGCCAACCTGCACTTCTCTCATGCACATCGCCCCGTAATGTCTCCTCCATGTGGTCACACTGGAGCATTACACGTGTAATATTCAGTGCATTCAATTCAGAGAATAACATTTAAATATAACATTTTTAAAAAGTGCAAAGAAAGAATTATCTTATTATTTATGGCGAAAAATATTTTATTGAAAAAGCTATGTTCATTTTTTTTATGTTATATAAACAGTTTATATATAACATAAAATACTGTAAAACATAAACATAGTTATTTAAATAAAATATAATCAAATACATATATATATATATAAATTAAAAAATATATATTATTTACTTCTGGGTTAGCAAATATAAATATTCTATGTCTTAAAACATACTTCTTGCTGCATAATGTGTCATTCCACATACCTTTTAAAAAATGGCATGCCGTATACACTAATAAGTAATCATGCTGGTATTCCATTACAAAAACGGTTTAAAAAGCGCTATATCCTTAAATCTGTGGTAACACTTATGAGAGACGGACTGTGATCAAAGGATGCTGTAGAGGTTCAGAGCAGAAACACATGATGCTGTACTGAAAAATGTAATAAGTCATGCTGAGCTGACCTATGAATTATGAATAAGCTCTGAGCAGCTCCTCTTACTACACACAGACCCGCAGCAGCATGACAGACGCACGTCCACTGAACACATCTGCTGCAATTCAACGCCTCACACGCAACTTTACTTCAAAATGTTACACGGTCTGGTAAGATGATAAAAAGATATTATAATTTAAGATCACAAATAAATAATCGTAATAATAAATAAATAAGTTATCAGGCACCAGGACATAAATTCAAATGGCAAGTTTCTGCAAAATTATAATGGTTATATATAATGTATATATACAGGTGAAACTCGAAAAATTAGAATATCCTGCAAAAGTTATAATTTTGATGATTCTGGCTTACAGCTTATGAAAACCCCAAATTCAAAATCTCAGAAAATTTTAATATTACATGGAATCAATAAAAAAAAGGATTTTAAATACAGAAATGTCAGCCCTCTGAAAAGTATAATCATGCATATGTATATAGTTATATATACTAAATATATTAGTTTTACCTTTTAATTTGAATGACTGAAATACATGTACTTTTGCACGATATTCTAATTTTTCGAGTTTCACCTGTATATATGTACTGTAAAATCATACACTACTGTTCATATGTCAGGGGTCAGTAATATGTTTTGTTTGAATTAATATTTTTATTCTGCGTTGATGATGCATAAAACTGATCAGAAATGCTGTTATTTTGATCTAATCAAAGAATCCTCTTTTTTTTTATTACAGTTTCCACAAAAATATGATGCAGCACAACTTTCAACATTGTCGATAATCAGAAATGTTTCTTGAGCATCAAATCATCATATTAGAATGATTTTTGATGGATCATGTGATAGAGAACCAGTGAAGGCAAAAACTTTGAAAACTTAAAAAAAAAAAAGTAAGCAGTTACTAAACCTAAAATATACATTTTAAGTCTTAAAGCTGATTAAAACAAGTCCATGGACACATTCAACTAGCCTCACACATTTCTTGCCTCGTCACATTCAATTATGAATGAGATAAATGACGTAAATGATTCATCCTGCTGTGCATTTTCAATTCAGAATGGCAAAAATTGAGTAGTTTGCATCACTAGATATTACTGTTGTCCGTTTAACATGTACATCAGAAGACAGTAGTCAAATATGAAATGCTTAGCTACTTTTAAAAACTGAAGCGACGTGCTGGAATTCACGTACAGTATCTGTAACGGTAAGCCCCGCCTTCTTTGATTTAATTGGCCGCCTCAATCATTTTGACATTGACGAGCGCTGTTAGACCGCCAAAGCAAACCAGCCTAAAAATGTTACTTTTAAAACATTTTTCCATCCTAACATCAACAAAGAGCAGCATCGAGAGTATCAAATCAAATCAAATGACCATATCTGTGACGTTTACAGCCTTGAAATTACCCTGTGTTGCACAAATGCAAACCCTTAATCATCAGTTCTGTCTATTTCTGCATGTATATGTTTTCTCACCTGCTCTCATTATCCAGGAACACAGAGCTGCTGCTCTCGCCCAGAGCCTCGCTGACCGGAGACAGGCAGAAGGGCGAGGAGAAGGTGTCCGAGTCCGAGCCGAGGGTGCTGTCGCGGCTCACCTCGTCCGCAGAGAGCTCGCAGGAGCCTTCATCGCCCTCTTCCAAAAGCTGCTGGTTCTGTAAAGCCGGCTCTTCATCCTCCTCTTCCTCAGGGGCGGGCGGCGGGCGAGAGTGGCTCCGGTGGGCTCGGCGGCGGGGGTTGCGACGGACGGGTGAGCTTTCGGGCGTGATGTAACGGAGCGCCTCCTCGTCCTGCCGCTGGATGCGAGAGTTGGGCACCCAGGTGAGGATGAGGGTGGAGCCGAGGGTCTCGTCTTTCTCCAGGTGCACACACAGGTAACCTGAAAGAGGACACAGTCAGAAGAAAACTCTCAATCTGGCAGGCTCTAAGCTGATTGGCTGACTTCATGCAACTTGCCGGGTCACGGTGTGCTGGGATTATTAGAGGCATCAGATCTCTGAAAGAGTTTTATTTGAGGCATGTTGTAGCAAGGTTACTTGTTAACTAGACATCCACAATCAGAACAACACTGCTTCACATTTACTTCTTATTTTACAGATTAATATATCAAAAATGAAATATTAATACAATTGCAAAAAAAAGACTCTACAGAATCTACAGGTCTAGAGCAAAATAACAAGAGAAATCTGTAACTGTGAAAAAAAAACATAATATTGCTCAAAAAAATTTACACAAAAATATATCATAAATTCACAATTGTACCATGATATCACAAATATTTTTTATTTATTTAAAATATGAAATTCTATCTAGATTAATACTGTAAACACATTTCTAAATTAGACACACAGTGAAAAGCAAAACTGGTTCTGTAATTTTACACTTGTGTTTATTTACTCCTGTAAATAAATTAATAGCCTACTTTTACTCAGCAAGGACACATTAAATGTATCAAAAGTGAAAATGATTTATGGTGTAACGAAAGATTTCTGCTTCAAATCAACGGTGTTCTTTTGAACCTTCTACTCAACAAAAAATATTACTGTTTCCACAATAAATATTAAGCAGCAAAACTGTTTTCAACATTGATAATAACCAGAAATGTTTGTTGAGCACCAAATCAGCATATTGTTATGATTTCTGAAGGATCATGTGACACTGAAGACTGGAGTAATGATGCTGAAAATTCAGCTTTGATCACAGGAATAAATTACATTTTAAAATATATTAGAATAGAAAAAAAGGTTTATTTAAAATGGTAATAATATTTCACAATACTAACGTTTTTTTCTGTAATTCTGATTAAATACATGCAGCCTTAGTGAGGATGAGAGACTTCATTCAAAAACATCTTTAAAAATCATATCGATCCCAAACTTTTACACAGTTCTGTATCTAAACAGGGCTCAACAATATTTGCAAAAGAACGATTTTTTTATAGCTGTAAAGTAACTCATTATAAATTAATTCATAAAGACACTTTTGCTGAAGCTTGTGGCATACAATGGCAAAACATTACTGATGATCATATGACCATAATTTATAAACAGGTGTACTGTAGATTATGGGTGTGTGTGGTACCTGGGTGATGTTCAGGCAGTCCAGGCAGGGGCTCGGCCGGGTGCACACACACATTGTTCTTGGAGAAGATGATCTCTCCATCCAGCACGGGCCGCGATCCCCCCGTGCCCACGTTAAACGTCAAAAGGTCCGAGGCTTTGGATGATGCACGTCGCAGGAGTCGACCGAATGACATCTCCTCCAGTGAGCGCTCACTGCTCCCATCCTCTGACAGAGCAACAAAAAGAGAGCCAAGCTTGTTCATTTTCCATGTTCAGAGACTTTTTCACTTGCTGAACAATAAAAACAATAAAATGAGACTGATTTAGAAACCAGAATATCATAGAGACTTGGGGGTGGTGACTTTTGAATACCATAGAAGAGTTTATAAAATACACTCACCTAAAGGATTATTAGGAACACCATACTAATACTGTGTTTGACCCCCTTTCGCCTTCAGAACTGCCTTAATTCTACATGGCATTGATTCAACAAGGTGCTGAAAGCATTCTTTAGAAATGTTGGCCCATATTGATAGGATAACATCTTGCAGTTGATGGAGATTTGTGGGATGCACATCCAGGGCACGAAGCTACCGTTCCACCACATCCCAAAGATGCTCTATTGGGTTGAGATCTGGTGACTGTGGGGGCCATTTTAGTACAGTGAACTCACTGTCATGTTCAAGAAACCAATTTGAAATGATTCGAGCTTTGTGACATGGTGCATTAACCTGCTGGAAGTAGCCATCAGAGGATGGGTACATGGTGGCCATAAAGGGATGGACATGGTCAGAAACATGCTCAGGTAGGCCGGGGCATTTAAACGATGCCCAATTGGCACTAAAGGGCCTAAAGTGTGCTAAGAAAACATCCCCCACACCATTACACCACCACCACCAGCCTGCACAGTGGTAACAAGGCATGATGGATCCATGTTCTCATTCTGTTTACACCAAATTTTAACTCTACCATCTGAATGTCTCAACAGAAATCGAGACTCATCAGACCAGACAACATTTTTCCAGTCTTCAACTGTCCAATTTTGGTGAGCTCTTGCAAATTGTAGCCTCTTTTTCCTATTTGCAGTGGAGATGAGTGGTACCCGGTGGGGTCTTCTGCTGTTGTAGCCCATCCGCCTCAAGGTTGTGCGTGTTGTGGCTTCACAAATGCTTTGCTGCATACCTCGGTTGTAACGAGTGGTTATTTCAGTCAAAGTTGCTCTTCTATCAGCTTGAATCAGTCGGCCCATTCTCCTCTGACCTCTAGCATCAACAAGGCATTTTCGCCCACAGGACTGCCGCATACTGGATGTTTTTCCCTTTTCACAACATTCTTTGTAAACCCTAGAAATGGTTGTGCGTGAAAATCCCAGTAACTGAGCAGATTGTGAAATACTCAGACCGGCCCATCTGGCACCAACAACCATGCCACGCTCAAAATTGCTTAAATCACCTTTCTTTCCCATTCTGACATTCAGTTTGGAGTTCAGGAGATTGTCTTGACCAGGACCACACCCCTAAATACATTGAAGCAACTGCCATGTGATTGGTTGATTAGATAATTGCATTAATGAGAAATTGAACAGGTGTTCCTAATAATCCTTTAGGTGAGTGTATATACGGTGCGTCGAAAAACACATACTATATGAGTATGTACTACATTTGATTTTGAATTGGAATTTACTGCAAGACCTTTAAAAAGTACGTTCTGTATAGTATTAATATGGGTAGTATGAACATCCACCATGTTGTTACTGTCACGTGATCTACCAGCGTCAGTTGCGTCACTGCACTGCCATTCATAAATCCTCTCCTGTGGCGTCATGGGATAATAAAGTGTCCATCGTATGCACACTTCAGAATCTCACTGGAAGTAGTAGGTCATCCGGGCACTTTTTGCCTACTCTTTTAGGAGTACTGTGAATTCGGAATTGTTGAAAAATGTAATACTACTATTTTGGCATACAGTTTTTCGCATACTATATAGTAGGGAAGTATTTGATTTTGGATTTAGCGATAGCAATGTGCTAAACGCTCACCAAGAACACTCTAGCACTGCAGAGGCGACATGAAAATGTTTTGAATAATCTAGGTAGGTATTGAGTTATTTGAGACCATAAGATACTAATGATCAAACAGATGCACAAAGTGAAATGATGATCTTATCATAACAATATATGAATAATGTCACCTTCTTGAAACTGCATGGTTAGTTGTGACTAAGTCACACATAGACACACCTTAGAACAAACAGACACACAAATGTGCCAACTCACTGGAGAAACCCAAAGCTACAGCCGTGCTTGTTATCCGTTCAACAGACGGAAGCGTAGGTTACCAAATGTTATAAGAAAAAACAACCTTTATAATTCTTCTTTTTCCAAACACTGCCAGTCTTAATAATGTTAAAAATCCAACAAGCTATTTAAGAAAATAGCAACTTTACTATGGGAAAATGCTATACCTCACCTAAACTTTAGACACTGCTGCCAATTCTTGGATAACTATACATTTTTATGACCATGTTAACTGAGACTGAGAGACTATATTGAATAATTTGAGCTACCACTACTGCACATTTAAAACAAATGTTCAGAATGTAACCTCAAAATCCTGCTTCTGTTTGTTTCCTCAAATACTTTTCCAAGCGATCAGAACTACTTGGGTCAGTCAGCAACAACCCGGGAACAATCTCGCAAAACCTATGGCAAAGCACTAAAAACGAGAACATCTTAGCACCTACTATTCGCAAAAAATGCTATAAAATGTTTATTTGTCATGCCGCAGGACTGTTTAAGTGCACCGCAAAAACACTACAAGGTGATTAAAAATGTGATTCAAACTTTCAAAGCTTCTAAAACATACATTCATATTTTTAACTAAAAAAGACCACTAAAAAATAGTCAACTGTCACCTGCTCAAAAAACAAATTATGCAACTTTCAGACTAGTCATCCATCACTCGTGACTTTCTCAATCTTCCTCTTCTGTCTTGTGATCACATTTTTTCCTGTCTTTATTTACGCAGCTCTTCCTCTACCGGAAAGGCAATGCTCATTCGGTCAACTTCCTGCCACAAAACCAAAGTATATGAAAAGCTGAAATCTCATCTAACTACAATAGTTTCTAATGGTGAGAAACGTTGCAAATTATTATGAACCATAAAGAGGCTGAAGAGACTCATTAGGCAACCAGTGAAAACTCCAGAGAACACTTCCTGAGAGAAACACAAACCTTGATAAAGCAAATGAACAAATTTGCCAACACACTTGGCAGGTTTGGTTCGATTAAAACAAACAAACAAACTCTGGTGCGATTGCATTGTTATTGCGGTTCATTTCAAGGTTCAATGTGTGAATGCAGTACAAACCTTGGTGCACACCAAACAAGTGTGACTTTGGACATGTCTCCTTGGTCCATGTCTTTGCGTTCATATTTCAGTCAAATCGCACCAGAGTTCGTTTGGAAGCAGGCCGAGACCCAAATTTTTTTACATTTCAACTGAACATTGGTGCGGATCAACATAGACACAACAGGAAGTAAGTGTGCAAGACTGTCCCAGGTCTTAAAAACAGCAAAGTTCAGTGCCTTTAATTCACACTATCTCGAATACCACCTGGGAGCGCATCCCATCATGCATCATGTTTAGGATCTCACATGCCTTATTAATCCTTGTTAATCCTTATTAATCCTTATTATCGGATAATCAAAAGTTCTACACACACTTTGCAGTCTTCATGCCCACTTGAACACAGGCCAAATATGTCATGGAAAATATGGAAATATTTCATGTAAGTAGACAAATGGTCAAGTGCAAAGACTGCAAGTGTGGGTATTTGGACAGGCCCATAGACATCTAAACAAACCAAAAACTGGATGTGAAGTCACAAAATGCGACCGGACAGACAGGACAAGCACACCTGGTTCTTCTCATCATAGTAGCTACGTTGCCCATTACATTTTGGTACAGGCATCAGAACCGCCATTTCCTTGCAGCAGATCTTCGTTTGTGCAACAGAGAAATTCATGGTGCGGTTTTGACGCCATGAGTTCTCACCTGTTAAAAATACCACCATGTTCAACAAGCACATTTAGCCCAGCACACAGCATTGGTTTGGATGTTTGGGAAGTTCCATCTCAAATATACGTCATTAAATCTGTCCAATCAGGTTGTGACCTTATTCTTATTAGGGGTTCAAGCACGAAGTGCTGAAACCCTATTGTTATTGTTAATTTTCCCATCATGCAACATTCTTCATATAAAACTGATCGGGCAGAACGAACCGTAAGTCGTGGAGACTTGAAACTTTGGGGGCTGGTAGTACTCACACCACCTACAACGTCACCAAGGCCCGCCCCGATCGGCCTGACGGGGGCGCTACAGCGGCCAAAAGTACGAAATGGCTCATAACTCCTCAACCGTCAGGCATAGGCTCAAGTGTCTTGAATCGTTGGAATCCTTGGCTCGAGTCGGACGAGAGGCATGCCTCGGATTGGCTCGTCACCCTGGATACATTTTCAGGTATTTGGGGTTTTTCCAAAAACCTACTTTTGCGAACTAGTCCTAGGTTTTTGGCCCGGCCGGAACCAAACCAGTGCAGCAAGATTGTATTGGCTGTAAATGGTCTTTTCCATCTATTATGTCAGTGGTTAAAAGCTTGGTAAATAAAACTTAATGCCTTAAATGCTTATGTGCTTAAAGGCCTTAACTGCTTGAGCCCCAATAAATGCTGCTTGCAGCTTTAATTTCTTTTGTATCTTTAGGTTCGGTGTTAAAAACGACAGTGTGCATGCTAAGCAAACCAGAACTAAACGTATCATTTTATACATAAGCGCACCAAGAGAACCGAAATAGTGTGAACACACCATAAGGTAATTTCTGGGAAATTAAGGAAAAGAACAAGTTTGTCCAGAAAGCTTAAGACTTGAGTTCAATTCTCCTGTATTTTTACAGGGACTATTCAGGTGGATTCATGGCCGCATATCATATGGCTGTAATTACAGTGCAAACACGTCTCCAGTGAATAAACATGCCACATCATGGCACTGGACTACCAGACATGCAGGCCAAATCAGGAGAAAGGGATTGTGTACTAGTATCAGGAGTGTGCTAAGAAGAAAGTGTCACTAGTAGAAGCATGCGCTGTTTCTCCTCGGAGCTGTCAGCACTGCTGCAATCTCAAGCTCCATACAACAGCTTTACCAGGAATGCACTTCAAAATCTACACAGAAGTTCATTTGGTGTCTTGCTTTCAAATCAGATCAAATGAAGCACAAGAATATTCCTAAAGAAATCATAGCTAATTGAAACTGAAATGTGATGAATGACCATTGTAATGATTCAATGATTGCACTAGGCAAGATATGACATAACACTTATTGAGCACAAACTATTTTTAATAAATCAGCCGATGCATATCAGAAATGATGGAAGCTTTTTCTGCTTACAATTTTTTTTCTCTCACAATCGTGAGTTTATATCTCACAATTCTGACTTTTTTCTCGGAATTGTGAATTTACATTTCTGATTCACAATTCAGATTTTTTGTTTCTGCCACAGAAAAATAAATAATAAAAGGTAATTGCCACTTTTATCTCACCATTTTGACTTGTTTTCTCACAACTGAGAGATTAAATCTCACAATTTGGACTTTTGGTCTCAGTTAACATTTATATATATGCAATTTATATCTCGCAACTACAAGTTCTAAACTCGTAATTGCCAGTTTACATCTTGCAATTCTGACTTTTTTCTCGGAATTGTGAGTTGACATTTTGTCATTTTGTCTTTTTTTTGTGTTCGCCACAAAAAAAAAAAATGTAATTGGGACTTTTTATCTCACAATTCTGACCCTTTTTCTCAAGTTTATTTCTTGCAAATGGAAGTTATTAATTGGCGTAATTGCCAATTTACATCTCGCAATTCAGATTTTTTTGTTTTCACCACAGAATAAATAATTTAAATGGCAATTAAAACGGCAATTGTGACTTTATTTCACAATTCTGGCTTGTTTTTTCCACAATCATGATCTTATATCTCACAATTTGGACTTTTTGTCTCAATTAACATATCACAAGTGTGAGTTAACTCCTTGCAATTCTGAGTTTATATCTCACAATTATAAAAAACAAATTGTAAGATAAAAAGTTGCAATAACTTTTTTTTTTCTTTTTTTTTCATGGTGGAAACGAGCTTCCATAGAAATGGCAGCACATTTGGTTGCATTTTATTTCATAATTTCACAAAATGATGATATCAGATGGGTGTTACCTTTATCGATTCCGTCACTAAGCAGCATAACGTTTAACTAAATAGAGATAAAAGGACAAAACCTTAAAGCCAAACACATTTTTTCAAACAAATTTTTTTTTTGTGCCAAAAAAAGCTGATCATTCCAGTCCAATTAACCCTTTGTTTATATTTGATCACTAACAGGTTAGACTGTCATGCACAAATGCAATAAAAAATAAAACACAACAACAACAAAAATGGTCTGTTCCTGTTCACAAGGCTATTTTATGGTGCTTTTTAGTCCGTTTCTTTAGAGCTTGACAGACAATCCTATATGCTTTTGCTGTATGGAGTAGAGCAGTGCATTCTTGAAAACATCTCCTTTTTGGGGCCCACTTTATATTAAGTGTCTTTGACTATTAATCTACTTAAATTAATAATTTGATACAATGCACTTACTGTAAAGATACATGAACATTTTAAACACATTTACATTGTAAATACCTACATGATGTAATTATTTTCTGCATACATCTGTAATTACAATGTTGACCCTTCACTTAACCAATGCAAAGTGCAAACCTAACCTTACACCCAAACCTGTCCCCAATCTTACCTGTATCCCACCTCAATAGCAGAAAAAGTGTGTTGCAATACAACACAAGCACATTGTATTTAACAATTCTTTTTTCTTTTTTTGTGCGAACACATAATCATTAAAGGCAACTAATATAAAGTTGGACCTCTTTTCGTGATCTACATAATACAATAAAACGATATGGGTTTGGAATAACATGCAGGTGAGTGAATGACATAATTTAATTTCCTTAAGAAGTCCCTTTAAATGTCATAATATAATTTATTGGGGCAAAGGCATATTAATCCCAATGTCAAAGTACAAAGTTACAAGTCTTCAGCAAAAAATAAAATAAGCAGTACAGTAGATAAAGAATAGGCTACTACATCAAGAGATATCAAACAAAACTACATCAGACACATGAGACCACATAAGAACAGACATGTGTTCACATTAATCGTGTCCAGGCCTGTATCAGCAGGATGATCAGGGTCAATATTGTATTTTAATGGACAAGCCCTTTCAGGATCACATATCGCATATGCAGGCTCATTTCAGATGGAAGTCGCATTGGGGTCCCGTTATATCCGCTATAATAGACACATATGCACTACTGTACCCCATATGGGACGCTAACTAAACTACTTCCAATAATGACAGCCGTAAGGTTTAATTTGTAATCGAAAATCATACACGCTGCAGTCTTACCTTCAGTACCAGAAACGATTACAACCGTCGCTACACGTCCATATCAGAAGTGGCGCGTCCGGCTCATGCATTAAAGATCCAGGCTACACTGAATGACGCGTATGTTTATTGGTGACACTCTTCACTCCGCACGCCGCCGTTGACGACAGACTGAAGCCCCGCCCACTGACATTCCGTTGCTTCCGGAACGACACTGCGCTTCCTCTAAAAGCAACGCTCGCGGCAGGACACTGGTCCTGCAGTTATAATGAGCACAGAAAACACAACTAAACACGTTTCTTTGGTTAAAGTGCTATGATTAGCATTTATAAAAGTGTAAAAAATTAACCACATATGGATAATTTAAAAAAGATTATGTTCCAGAAAGAACTTATAATACACTGACAAATTGTAAGAATAGAAAACAATTAATTGCAGTGTCAAATCCCTTAGCCTAATTTTATTTTTTATAATATCATATACTATTTTGTAATATAATTACATTTAATCTAAGCTTGAATTTAAAATATTTTATTCAATAACCATATGCATATGTATTTAGCTATTTGTATTCTTAACACCATTTATAATAATAAAAAACACCACCACCAACAATAACAATTCTTTATTATTTCTCGGACATTTAAAATAAACAGGTAAAATTATTATTATGATCTAGGGTCATGGGAAATTCTTATTATTCTGATTGTGCCTATCACTGTCACACAACAATAAAAGCATTAAGAATATTTAATAAAACATTTATTTAAAAAAAAAAAAAATGACATGCTGAGCATTATTACATTTAATCATTTGGAGGACCAAATCAGTTGACATTACACAAATCCAAAGCACAGAACATTTACACAGCAGAGATTTCTCATCAGCTCCACTGTACGGTGCACATGGCTGTCATGGGTAAGTCCAGTCCAGGCACTGTAAGAACCTGCGACACACACACACACACACACACACACACACACACACACACACACACACACACACACACACACACACTGTTTAGATGAATATGTAAATTTGTGTTGCAAGCTTTGCTCTCAATAACAAAATAAACACACAACAAAAAAGACAGCGGCGTGAAAGCAGAGGTTAGAAAGCATCTTATCATAGCGATGTGGATATGTTTGCACAAGCTCTGCGATTCACCAGCATCACGTCGACAGATGAGGTCATTCAAATTACACTGTTATGATAGTTATGATTATAAAGTATAGCCTATTTGAGACTATGGTTTGAAATAATTCATTTTCTTTGCCTGACACATTGACATAACAGAAAGAACAGATCTAGGCATTTTTTGAACGGAAGAGATGCTTTTGAGTGTGCGCGTAAACCTCCCATTCTTTTGATTTTCACGCCAAAAACATCCTTCATATAAAGATCAGTCTACAGGGTTTCATTAACAACCTAGGAAGGCAGGGAAAGGTCTAGTTTTTTATGCTCTGTTAACAAGCTGGTCACACATTGGCAATAAAAAAGTGATTAATACATGAAGATTCTTACATATATATCCCCTTTAATTAGTTGTTTGCTATTTACTGCCAAGGTAATATAACACTAAGTAAAGCATTATACATGTATATTACATTTTTTTTTTTAAATGGAAAAATTAACATCTTTACTAGATTTGTGATGGTGATAACTGTGGAATCACATCATAAAAGTCTGTGAAAAAGGTCAATTAAAATTAAATATGAAATGCACATTAATCACCATGATTACATTTTGCACATACTAACTGGAGTAGAAGTAAACCAAACTAGCTAGACAATCACAAATCTACACCTCAAAACTTGATGCTTACCTTGGTGTCTGTGCTGTACGAGAAGTCATGAACCTTTTGCCCATTGGCCCACACTGCTGTAGGTCGAGTCTGAACTCCGAAAACACTTACTTCCCCGAGGACCAAATGATCGAGAGATCTGTTTAATTTGACTGGCTTACTGACCACATAAGACTACAGGGGAATAAAATATCAAATAAATAATAGATTACATTTCAAATGAAATGCACATATTGTCCATATTTTTTGAGTATTCCACTATAATCCAGTTGTATGTTGAAATTCAACTGGTGTTCTAGTTGTCTTAATTTTTATAAATTGCACATATACAGTATACAACCTATTCATAGCAATAACAGCACTTGATGTTTTTTTTTCTTCAATTTTACTGCCTACTGAAGCACTTCATTTTGGACTGCTCCAACACAGAATAACAATGGGAAACAGATGTTCAATAGAAAAATCCTCATCCAAACCAATCAATTCAACATGCAAGCAAAATTCACGCTATTTCGTACCTCTTCAGCAAAGAAGAGAACATATGAGTAATCTCCCCTCTCAAAAGTGTCCAGACTTTCCCCATCATCCCAGAAAAGATCCCCTTTGGCCCAATTTTCTGCGGACAGTGCCACGATCAGAGTGAAAGGGTTTCTGCGAGATGCTGTAGTGGTCAATGCGGGAACCTGGGAAACGAAGAAGAAATAGCAAAAGTTCACTTGCTACACAGCGTAAATGAGATATTATGATTGTTGCTAGATCTAGTCTTTACACCACCTGCTGCGGGATGATGCTCCCCTCTCTCACTTGAATGTTAATGGTGTCCAAAGCGGCAGGAAACAAAATGTATTGCCCTTTACTGTAATATGCTTGCCCCTATAAGAAAACAGAGGATTCAGTCTCATTTACCTTAAAGGCGTCATATCATGTCTTTGAATTACATTGCACCATAATAACTTTGTAAACATTATCACAATGTGAAGCAGGCGTGTATATATATGTATATATATGTGTATATAGTATAAGACGAAGGCTTACATTGTGCAGACTGTACCAAGTCCCCGGGGGGAGATAAGCCGTCACCACCACTGCTCCCTGTTCCAGAACAGGACTGATAAGCAGTGAACTCCCCCACAGGAACTGCCTGTCAATGGTCTGGCAATTTGGATCAGCGGGGAACCTAAAAGAAATGAGCAAATCTCAGAGAAGAGGTCATTGCTGAGATATTGAGCTAGAATGTGCGTGTGTACTGTACTCAAGGAAGAGGGAGCGTGCCACGGTGCTGGCGGAGATGTGCGCATGATGGAACAGTGTGTAGAGGAAGGGCAGGAGAGAGTATCGCAGTGTAGTCACAGTCCTCATGGCATCTTGGGCTTGCTGGCTAAAAGCATACGGCTCTTGGGGCTGAGAGTATTAAATATGAGGAGAAATATTCATATATTACTAATAATGTAAAATTATTGAATTTTTATTTAAACATGTAAAAAAGAAAATTGTGAAATAAATAAATAAATATATATATATATATATATATATGTGCAGTACTGGTCAAGAGTTTGTAAACAGCAAAGGGGACCTATTATGCCCCTTTATACAAGATGTAAAACAAGTATATGGTGTCCCCAGAATGTGTATGTGACGTTTTAGCTCAAAATACTCAACAGATCATTTTTTTAAAGATGTTAAAATTGCTTTTTGGGGGTAAGCAAAAATGCGCTGTTTTTGTGTGTGTCCCTTTAAATGCAAATGAGCTGCTTTAAGAGCTCATGCAACAACAAAACAGGACAATCTCACACACTGAAAATGTCAGACATTGTCAGTGGCGGTGTTTAGCCTTACATGTTCGAATTGTTGCAAATTATTATGAACCATAAAATAGGCTGAAGAGACTCATTAAAGCTGCAGTCCGCAACTTTTCCTCTTTGTCACCATCTCTGTTCGAAATCTGTAACTGCAGTTATTCGCGGAATTATCATCTTTACATGGGTTGTAAATCGGCATGAAACTGCACGGATGAACACAGTGTTTTGAGGCGAGTGCTGTCAGTCACCGCGCTGTGTGGATACTGTCATTCAGAATCACAGATTCACTTTTTGAAAGTTTGACCAACATAAGAATTTTCACCGGAAAATGTCTTCTGAACAAGTAAGCAACATCCATTTTTGTCTGATCAACTAAGGGGGAAAAAGCATTCGACATGACAAGCGATCGTTAGATTTAATCAGCGCGATTTAATTTACAGCAACCGTGCAAATTAAACTTTGTTCTCAAATTGTTCATGTTAACAACATCAGCATTGCGTGACTAACGTTACATTTAATGTGTTTTATGATTACCTGTGTAGTTCAGAATTCATATTCTCCATTATAGCTAAACGAGAAAGGCACAACAAAGGAAACTCCATAACTGTGAATTAAGAAAACGTACTGTTACACGATTGAACTATTGAAATGTCTTGTTAAAGAGGCTATATGCGTTTTTCTGAAATTTAAACTCGCGACTGACACCTGTGGCCAAAAAACAGAACTGCTCTTCCTTTCTGCTCGCTCTCGTACGTGCACACTTCACAAGTCATCTGCTGCAAGGAGGTCAACATTATGTTTACAGAGGTAAGAACAGTCAAATACATTTATTCCATTGCACTGCTTGCGAGTGTAGGCTACTTGCTGACTAGCGGTGGTGGCAGGGTGATCTGAAACGTTTAACATGAACGCGCTCGACGTCACATCCGCAGACAGCGCGGGAAAAATCCGACTCGACAGAAAATAGGAAAAATAGGATACAGGCTTATAGGTGCACCCACTGTGAGCGGACAAGGTGTCAGTATGCTCAACAGGAGATGTTTGAGTCATAAATGGTAAAATAAAAAGGCTATTGTTACGTTTATTTTGGGGAAAAAGCTGCATATAGCCCCTTTAAGCAGAAAAAAGCCGTCTCAAAACACGCAGTTCACACACCTTTCAAAAGTCCCGCTGATGCTTATCCTTGTGTTCGCATGAGACGGTTTCTTTTTCTTTCTCCAGCCACCTTAAATCCGAAGTACGAAGTCTTTTGGGTTTTATAACTGGTGAATCTCCAGTTGACACTGATGATTGTTGTTTGGATCTTTCTGGATCCGCCATAAGTTTAATTATGTAAAGTGCTGCGAGAAAAGCCTATACATCTCTACATCTCCTCACCCGCAGTATAGCCGGCTAGCCGAAACTCCTTCTTTATGTGTACGGGTGTGACGTAACGATGCAAAGACATGCTAGAATTTCCCACAGGAAACCCACCAGTACCACTGGAATTAAAATCATTATTACAAGCTAACCGTTTTGAATCTAGCTACGGCAAGCAGATAGTTTTGACCACTGGCTGAAGATGTTTTTTTTTAAAATAATTATTTTGGATTATTTTTAACTTAAAAAAAGTTACGGAGAGCAGCTTTAATCTATGATTTTTTTTCTTCAAGGTGATTGTAAATTGTTGACCGAAATCTCACAGCATTGGGTTTGTCGTTATGGTTTCTCATGAAAGGGTAAAAGGCTCCGAGTTGTGTCCAGCGCACACACAGTTCTTCAGTAGTGTCTCCACCAAATCCACATACATCAGCCCCCACAAAGGGAACGCCATAGAGTCCAAACAGGAGCACAGCTGGTACACACACAGAAACACAGCAATAAACCAACAGTGGGGGCAAATCATGCTTTTTAGTATTAGGAACAAAACATTAAGACAAGACATGTACATGTCACTTCTCAGCTTATGTTCCAAAACATTTCCATATCTAGGTGGCCAGGTGAGTGAGCCTGCATTGTGAATGTTAGAACATCTCTAGACGTGGATGTATGTTAGCATATGTGGATGTTGGCAATCACTTACAGGGCCATGACTAAGCAACAACTTATTTTATCCTCTTTGTAACCATATATTAGCATATGTTTATGATCTTTCTCTCTCACCAGGTATTGAAAAGCGCATTTGTTCCCAGTCACTCCGCACATCTCCTGTCCAGTGTGCAGAGAAACGGCCCAGTCCTGGAAAAGACGACCGGGAGAGGACAAATGGACGAGTGCCCTTTACTTTCAACAATGCCCTGAAATACAAATGAGTGGAAAGTTGGTAATAATGTAAAACCATATCAAATGGATCTGTTCACCAATTAATTTATTGTTATTTTTTTACTGTTTGTATGAATGAAAGAGGCACTCTGACCTGTGGGTGGCGATGGCCTCGGTCAGCCCGTAAAGATTGTGCAGATTGTAATGATTGGACAGATACTGCTGAGCGGACATACACACAGTTCCTGAGTTTAACTGACATCCTATTACACCTGTAAACCAAGACAGATCTCTTCATGCAGGTCACATAAAAACAGAGATAGTAATAATTTTACAAGAGATTGTATTAAGACTCTGCTTTTACCTGGAGTATAAGGAGGTTTCTCCAAGTCAGAGTCAGGACATCCATCCACAGATCCCTGGACAAAATTTGATGGCTCATTCATGTCCTGTGAGTAGAATTTCAAAAGAAATTTAGAAGTTATCTATAAAGGCCCGATCACACCAAGAACAATAACCATAAAGATAACGATAAAGATATAGTTGTAAAAACGTTCTAAATATTAAAGAATAGTAGAGTTCCCATCACCACTATAAGATAACGGCACAGAGAAACAATATTGTTGGAATCACTTTTAGAGCGATTTTTTTTCCAGACTCCTTCCGAACGATAACAACTTTGACATACATTAACAGCCAATCAAAACCCTTTCTGCTTTAAAGAGCTCGAGCATTTAAAGCGCCAGACGACAAAACCGCAGTGCGCGCTTAGAATAAACAGAACGATATTGTCCGTTCGTGTGGACGCTAAATAGTTGTGTTTATCTTTATAGTTATCATTCTTGGTGTGAAAAGGCCTTCATTTATATATGTGTGCATTTAACTTTTTTTAATGAAATCAAAGGCAAAAGTGGTAAAATTACTAAAGTTACTAAATATAACTTAATAATTATAATATTATTTTATAATATAATATAATAGAGACAAAAAAATATGTCAGTTACATTTAGAGATCTTAAAGGTACACTACACATTTTTTTTATTTCTTTTTAAATAACATAATTCAGGATTTAAAGGGAAAAAATACTATGTAAAGAAGCATGGCCCCTTTAAATTCATACATTCATGTTTTGTCGCCTTTTTAAAATACCCTGTGTATGTTTAGTATTTATAGTTTAGTCTGTAAGTACTTACTATCCAGAGTCCATCCACAGGTACCTTGTTGTGAAAGGCTCTGATACAGTCCATCCACCAGTCCTGAGTTGAAGGATTGGTGAAATCTGGGAATGCAGTTAGACCTGGCCATACCTGGTTATAAATACATGCAAAATCTTTATACCCCCCCACCATATTCTATCATGACTATACTACTACTAATAATACAGTGGTGCAGAAAGAAAATACATCTTGTATATGACATTATCACAACTAACTTTTAGTGAGGGTAATATTCCATGTGTGGCGCTAACCTTCCCAATTAGGATCTGTCCAGTGGAGTTGGTGATGAACACTCCTCTCTTCAGCCCATCATCAAAGGGTTTGTATGAACCAGGAGGACTCGTACTGCTGATGCCTGGATCCTAACACAACACCACATGCTATTCAACACTGATGTGCTTATTTATGTACTGTGACTAATGTGCTTTTTGGGTGTTTGTATGTATACTCACTGGCACCTTTATTAGGTGCAACTGCTTGTTAATGCAAATATCTAAGCAGCCAAACACATGGTGGAAACTCAATGCATTTATTTAGGCATGTAGACATGGTCAGGTCGATCTGCTGAAGTTCATACAGAGCATCAGATTGGGGAAGAAAGGTGATATAAGTGACTTTAATGTGGCATGGTTGTTGGTGGGAGACGGGCTGGTCTTAGTATTTCAGAAACTGATGATCTACTGGGATTTTCACGCACAACCATCTCTTGGGTTTAAAGAGAATGGTCCGAAAAAGAGAAAATATCCATTGAGCGGCAGTTCTGTGGACTTAAATGTCTTGTTAAGGCCAGAGGTCAGAGGAGAATGGCCAAACTGGTTCAAGCTGATAGAAGGGTAACTCAACAGTAACACATATAAGCACTCGTTACAGAGGTCCGCAGAAGAGCATCTCTGAACACACAACACATCAAACCTTGAAGCAGATACCGCAGCAGAAGACACACTCCTGTCAGCTGAGAACTGGAAACAGGCTACAATTCACACTGAATCACCAAAAATGGACAATAGAAGATTGGAAAAACGTTGCCTGGTCTGATGAGTCTGGATTCCTGCTGTGACATTCAGATGGTAGGATCAGAATTTGGCAAACACAACATGAAATCATGGATCCATTCTGCCTTGTATTAGTGGTTCAGGCTGCTGGTGTTAGACATTTTCTTGGCACACTTTTGGCCTTTAGTACCAATTGAGCATCATTTAAATGCCACAGCCAGCCAGCCTGAGTATTGCTGATCATCTCCATCCCTGGTAACACTTTATTTCGATAGTCCACTTTAGACATTCTACTAACTATAAGTAAGTTTTCAACTACATGTGAACTAACTGTCATTAGAGTATTAGTAGACTGTCAGCTTAATATCTGCTAACACTTTATTTTGTTGGTCCCCCAACAGACATTCTACTGACTATAAGTAACTTGGCGACTACAAGTCGACTTATTCTCCTAACCCGAACCCTAACACCTAACCATAACCTACCAGTCTACTGACAGTCTACTATAATATACTAATACTCTAATGAGAGTTAGTTGACATGTAGTTGAAAAGTTACTTATAATTAGTAGAACGTCTAAAGTGACAATCGAAATAAAGTGTAACCCCATCCCTTTATGAATATGACCAGTGTATCATCTTCTGACGGCTACATCCAGCAGGATAACTCTCCATGTCACAAAGCTCAAATCATCTCAAACTGGTTTCCTGAACATTACAGTGAGTTCACTATACAATCAAATATCCTCCACAGTCACCAGATCTCAGTCCAATAGAGCATCTTTGGGATGTGAAGGAATGGGAGATTTGCATCATGGATGAGGAGACGATACATCTGCAGCAACTGTGTGATGCTATCATGTCAATATGGACCAAAATCTCTGAGGAATGTGTCCTGCACAATGTTGAATCTACACCAGAAAGCATTAAGGCAGTTCTGAAGACAAAAGGGGGTCCAACTCAGTACTAACAATTAGGTGTAACTAATAAAGAGGTCAGTGAATGTGTGAGTGTGTATATATATATTATATAGAAGAGATATTGATATCACTGATATTTTAACACACAAGCATCTCACTATGAAGTTCAAATAAGGATGAAAGAATCTCCATCACAGAATATTATCCACGTACCAGAATGAGCACATACTTCATGCCCAGCTGATGGAACTCTTCAACCATCTGGGGAAGATCTCCAAACCGTCCTGGATCAAAAGTAAACACTCTTCTTTGGTCCGCATAATCAAGGTCATTCCACTGTACATCCTACAGAAGTCAAGTGAAGGTTATTTAAATTATCATATAAAAAACGTGCTTGGTTACTTGGTTCTCTCTCAGTATGCAGTATATAAAAGTTATATTTTTTTCTTCTTCTTTTCAAAATGGCATACTACCATACTACATTTTTACAGTATGTATGCTGCATAATCTGGAAAATCTGGATGACCAACAGTAATACAGTACTACATCTGCAATGTGCAGTATTCTATACTATGTTACAATTTATACACTATCTGTGAATAATTATATTATGTCAATATTCTGATTATATATTTTTTCCAAGCACATTTGACCAATTTCAAACCATATATGTTAACTTTAACAAACATTATCAAACTGGGTACTGTATCCCACAATGCAATGTATTCAACTTAACATTCCATTTCTAGCATGACGAACAAACCAGAAGCAATATGAACAACAATTTTACAAAAAATTGGATTTAAAAAAAGAAGAAGTTTAGAGATGATATCTAGGTACTACTGTCATATGACAACAATATAGCATACAACAGTTTATATTACTGGTTCAGTGAGCACACAGCATATACCAGTAGTTCTCAAACCTTTTTTTTCCTCAAACCTTTTTGACTCCAAGGCCTCCCGCTGTCATAATATTCATTATAAATGTAGTTTTAAGATTGTATTAATTTGCATGACTTTTCCAAGTCTTAAAATTTAACTTGGTCCACTTGGAAGTATGCTGTGGCCCCCCCGGCTGAGAACCACTGGTATTTACTGTTCAGTGTGCAGTATCTTCCAAAGCCATTATTTATTTTATTGACATACTAGAGGGATCTTGGCCCGGCGCATGAGCTGTACCACTGTTCTTGTGACGTTGGTGGACGTATAACCCCAGCGACAGAGGTGGAAGCCCAGTGACCAGTAGGGTGGCATCATAGGATAACCTCAAAGATACAACACAATAAGTCACACTGTGGGTAAACGACAATTCTAATACAGTATGTGGACTGTCTATTGTTAAATACCTATAACCTCATGGTACTGCTGTACCACACTCTGAGGACTGGGGCCTAAGAAGATGTAGAAGTCCAGTATTCCTCCGATGGTCACCCATGTCAATGCTGGAGAGGGCTGCATAAACACTTCTACAATTGGCACATATTAAAACTTAGTGAAAGCCATAATTGGAAGAAGACAATTCAGACAACAAAACGCTGTACCCATTGTGTTGCTGTTGAGAAGAAAGACTCCATGTGCCTGTCCATCACCTTCTTGGACTAGGAAGAAAGGGTGGGAGCCATACAGGTTGGCACTTCTCTACAAAGGGCCATATAAAACATTAAGTACAGCTGTGAATAAAAGGAAAAGTTAAAGAAGAATGTGAAATGATGTGAATGTCTTACATGTGGTGCCATGTCTCTGTTCCATAATGAAACAGAGCTCCAGTTGAGGTCCAGCGTGATGGGGGTGTAATGTTCACCCAGTCCAGATATCACAGAGGAAGCCATGCTGGTGGAGAGCTGTAGATACTGATCCGCAAACAAGAGGGGGCCTATTGTAGTATTCAAACTAGGGGGAAAAATACAATGCATTTGTGCAATGTTCTGTCCCCAACACATTTTCTTTTTTACCATATAGATATGTGGAATGTCATTGACACCCAGAAACAGAAACAGAAGAAGCACAATATGAGCAGAAAACATACAATACAAGAAAAGAAAAATGCAAGGACACTTACAGAACACGGCCGTTGGATTTTCGCCGTACAATAAACCCAAACGGATCTGGTTGGAAGTCAACATCATAGAGGGGATTTTTTGTGTCTTTGTGGCCCCTGGATTTGGACGTCACAAAGGGGACCTCGTATCGTTGAGATGCAGGATCTTTCAGCTGTAGCAAAAGTGAAGTCAGCAAGATAAAGTAAGATTAGGTCATCTAAAGGCTGGAATACACTACATGACTTCAAATCTGAACAGGTTTTCAAACACTAGGCATCATACACTTGCAGATTTTGTAAATGGTTACAAAAATGGGAATCGTACACTAAATGACTGGGTGTATAAGGGAAAAAAAGTTTTAAATAAGTGTTTTAAAATCGTCTCAAAATATAAAACATTCTGATCATCTGCGACTGGATGGAGTCATAGTTTGAAGCTAAAAATCAGAGTCTAGGCTATGCCATTATATACTACTACGCACTTTAAAGTTAATGTGGAAATGTCTGTGTTTTTTTGTAAAGACTCCTAAAATAATGTGTCATTTAATATTGGACCAATATTTTAGGAACCTATTATTGGAGAGAATTACAAAAATATTTACAAAAGATGCTAAGATTGTTGTTAACTTTGTAGAAGCTGATGTGATGTTTAAGGTGTTTCTCATTGAATGGTGATAAATATCTAGTATTCATTTTCTATTTCATAATTATATTTGCTTGTTATTATATCCAAATGGTCTGAATAATGACTATTTTAGAACAATTTAAAACGGACATTAAAATGTATTTGGAAACAATATATAAAGGGAAATCCTGTTTACGATGTATCCTACAATGTTTTTCTATATTTTATTTTTCCTTTTCTTTCTACATACCCTGACATGTTTGGCTATATGTACTTCTGCTAATAATATGACTGATTCAAGAGTTTATATTTCCAATAATTCAAGGAAAGATCATGTGACTTTATTACATTTTCCTAAAACTAACATATCGGATTTGTAATTGTACATTTTGTAATTGAAAAGACTGAAAAGAAGTGCTCACAGTGAGGTGAAGACGACCCAAAGACTCGGCCATCACATCGAGCTGCAATGTGGGAATGTCCCGGGGCAGGTATGAGGGTGCAGAACGGGTCAGCTTGGCCCTTTGGCCCCTCTCTGTGGTCAACAAGGGCCCCATTTTGTAGCCTGGGTAACTGACTGGGTAGAAACACCATGGTGGTCCTCTTAATCCAGACTGAGGTAGAGGCACATAGCAGCATCCTCTGCCCTCACAATTGGCCCGACTCAAAGATCTGTCACGGCCACAGTCGATGCGGCTCTCCACAGCTATGCTACACTGATCTCTAACAGAACTACTGTGAGTCCTGGGATCAGCAGATAAGTGAAGATTATTACTGAAGTTCTTCTGGGATTGAACACTCCTTTTTGAGATATTTGAACTATGTCGCCATTCTTTTGATGGTGAAAAGGGTAATGAAACACTCTTGTCTTTGTGCACCAGGATATGAAGAAAAGAAGTCAGAAATATTAAGGTCAATAGTGCAAATGTGTGCAGGACCCAAACAATTCTGGCCATTTAAAGAGGTTGGGCTTGGCTCTTCCTGTATTAAACACGAGTTTAAACGAGTTAGAAATGGTCAAATAAGAGTAAAAAAAAGAAGAAAAAAAAAGAAAGCATGTAAGATAGTTCACTGTAAAAACATAACAAATCAAACTACAGCTCTTCTTCAGATCCGACGAGAAAATGACGCATGCGCGCACCCACAAAACTTAAAATTTCTTCATGATGATTCAGACTATCTTTTCAAGACGCATAATCTTCATTATATATTCCTGCATCTGCAACTGCAAGCGCTTAGTAAATAATTTTAATTGTCGTGTAATTTTGGAACCTTGCCTTACTCATGCATTTTATTAGCTTAAACGTTTATCGGTGTACTTCTCTCCGGGCGCCGACATGTTCCCATGACGTCATGAGCCTGGATCTCGGCAAAATGTATTTTATCTTTTTCTTTTTGGTTGTCTTGTTATAGTTGTAAATGTTTTGCTTGTCCCTAATGTTTAATCATAATTTTTTTAATACTTTTTTAAATCTATTTTTATTTTATTTTATTTATTGCCTTTGTAAGTTTGTGAATTAATGCATATGGTTAAATTATATGAGGGCAATTGTTGCATATTGAATGTGTATTTTGCACTGCTTAAAGTTTTTCGGAAAAATGTAATAAACAAAAAAGTTCAATAATTTTATTTATAAATAAATCAAATTATTTTATTTTAAGTGCGTAGACATACAATTTAAACACGACACAAAATAAAAATACTTAGAAATTATTAAGGGGTTATATAAAATAATTATTCTGCAGATAGTACAATTTAGTTGCTAGAAAAAAAAAATCATAATCAGAGTAGCACGTTTCCAAACTGAAAGAAAAAACGCATAAATGCAACCATGGCAAATGTTTTTGTTTCCTACAAAATCCCTCGCAGATTCCGTTTATTTGAAACTGGCTACAGTGTTGTGTTGGCCGAAGACCTCGTCATTTCCTCGTTGTAGCGCTCGTCCTGCGGAAGTGTTTGAAAGTGCCATTGCGCGAGACGAGCGCGAGCTCCACGCTGCACGAGCTGATCAATAGGCCTCCGCACGCGGCATGTGTAAGTGAACACGCTCGAGTCTGATGTTTATAGTGTCTATGTACTATAATGTATATGGATTTTAACACAATAATAGTTGGTAACGTGGATTAGATCGAGTATGCTCGCTAGATCGTGTACTAAAGATATACACGTATGTATCATGTGTATAATGCTACTTAACTGGGATTAGATAGTCATTACCTGTTGCTTTAATATTTGAAGTTGCGCGTGATGGTTTTGTTTTTGTATTGGTCGTCTTATAAGGGTTTTCTATCGCGTATTAATGTGGGTCGTGTCTGGGTTTTTTGAGCTACTCTTGCATAGGGTGAAAGAAAGACAAGGCCTCGGTATGCAGGGACGACCATGTGCATTTCCTGATTCTTCACGCTTTTTTCGTCAGAATGTCTCAAGGCAGATGTTTGTTAACAATCTTAGCCAGATATTTTTGCAGTTTTCAAGTATTATTTTATATACTAAACTATTTATAATTTTCTCTATTATAAACTACACGCATACATTAGTTCTGAGATCACAAAATAGAGAAAAGATTCTTCCTAAAAATGTTAATCGATTATATGTGTAATAGATTATACATGTCTAATATATTATAAAAGAAACAAACTATTAAACCCTTATTTTGCATTAAGGTTGAACATGTATTTCAAAATAAAAGCCAGGGATTTTTATGCAAAGTTTTTTTTTTTATTGATTGTTAAATATGTTGTGTATGTATGTATGTATGTATGTATGTATGTATATAATTAAACAGAGAAGTGAATGTGGACTGAAAAACAAAAATATATATATATTTTTTTTTTTTAGATGAAATTGAGATGAAATCAATACCTGGATATTTTAGTACATTGGAAGCTATTGTTTTGTACAGTATGTTTTGTTTAATATAATTGTGTGTCTGGATTTGTGATATTTTATCGCTAATTAACTTTAACATGCAACATTCTAATTTCTTGCAGTTTAAATGTTTTGGTTTAACCTGTCTTAAAATAGTGTCTCATTCAATCACTGATGCAGAGATAAAGCTAAACACAGCTTTGCAGGTTCGAAACACTTTCAGGATGTGTAAAAGCCCTTTAGCTTTAATCACATATAAGTCATATATACTGATATTGTACGTTTATCAATGCCTTCCCTTTTCCTCAACAACATTATACATAATGCACTGGTAGTAGTTGTGGATAAATTGGTCTACGGAAGTTTACAAAGCGCAAACAAGTTGGTGTTGTAATCGTTTCACAGGAGGAAGTATTTTGTGAAGTTACGAAGCGTACGTAATTCTTTGGTGGTTTGTCTGCAGGATGGAGTGGCAGCCGGATGAACAAGGCCTCCAGCAGGTCCTGCAGCTCCTGAGAGACTCCCAGTCTCCAAACACAGCCACACAGAGAGCTGTGCAGCAGGTATCCTCATCAACACCACTGTTTACTGACATTCACAGAACTCAAGGGATCCACGATGATGATGATGACCATACTGATACTAAGAATTTGTAGTATTTTTCGGTTACACTTTATTTTAAGGTGTCCTTGTTACAGTGTAATTATATATTTAAGTACGGAGTAATATTAAGTAACTACATGTACTTACTATAGGGATAGGGTAGGATTGGGATTAGGTTGAGGGTTAGTTGCATGTAATTATGCATAATTTACTGTTATTACTACTACGTAAGTACATGTAACATATGTAACAAGGACACCGTAAAATAAAGCGTTACCTATTTTTTTTAAAGTGCCTCTATTATGCTGTTTTAAAAATTCCTAATTTTGTTTTTAAGGTCTCCTACAAAAGGTTTACATGCATCCAAGTTACTTGCTGCATCACCTCTTTTTTTCACACTATCTGAAATGCTTCAATAAATGATTCAGTGTCTGTACTTGATTATAACAAACTTGAAACCATTTGTACGTTTTGTTTATTCAAATTTCAATAATCAAAAACATGTCTATCAATTAAATGTAGCAATTGATTTTGGATTAGATTAACAACTTATTTGCATCTTTGATAATTTTTTTTTTTTTTCAAGAATAATCTTATAAAAAAAATGTCTTCAGAATTAATCTTTCTTTTTATGATTTAATACAAATATATTTTCAAAAACAGTGGTAATCAAGTGAATCCATATGCTTTTATAATGCTTTTATTCTAAGGGCACTTTCACATTCACAAACGGCTATATTACACACTACATGAAAGGTCATTTCCGAAAAAGCATATTAGGGGCATTTTGAATTTTACACAAGTCTGACAGAGGTTAATTAATCATCAATCATTATGTATGTAACATCACACCCTTATTTATTCATTCGTGAACTGTCAACTGTAAACTTGGTGTGCCAGATTTCAAAAGCTCTATTAAATTGAAAAATGTTGGTAACACTTTACAATAAGGTTCCATTTGTTATCATTAGTTGGTTAACTAAATTAGTTAACATGCTAAATAACTATGAAAACTACTTCTAAATGCATGTTTTAATGTAATGGTCATTTCAACATTTACTAATACATTATTAAAATCAAAAGTTGTATCTGTTCATTTTTAGGGGACATGAGCATGACAATGAAGTTGCATTTTATTACCTAATGTTAGCAAAGATTAATAAATACTGTAACAAATATATTGCTCATTGTTAATTCATGTTAGTTAATGCATTTACTAGCGTTAACTAATGGGACCTTACTGCTAAGTGTTAAATATATCTTCATAATATAGATGAAAAATACTTCATCTGTTTTTCTAAAATAGTGTCAATGTGCATGTTGAACTGCAGCTATTATTACAGTAACTGTAATATTCTTAACATTTTCTCAGAAACTAGAGCAGCTGAATCAGTTTCCTGATTTCAACAACTATCTCATCTTCGTCCTGACGAGGCTGAAAACTGAAGGTGTGTGTCTGGGTTTATTTTTGCGTAAAGCTCACCTTATTGCATGTTCTCATATTACACGTGTGTGTGTGTGTTTCCATAGGGTTTCTAGGGGTCTTTATATTGCGACTGATTATATAAATGCCTGTTGCCTTTCTTCACACTCCACAGATGAGCCCACTCGATCCCTCAGCGGTCTGATACTGAAGAACAACGTGAAGGTTCACTATCAGAACTTCCCTCCTGGAGTCGCACACTTCATCAAGCAGGAATGTTTAAACAACATCGGAGACCCTTCCCCTCTCATCCGCGCCACTATCGGTGAGTCTCTCCGCGCGCTCTAGAGTAAGTCAAGCATCTACATGAACTCAAATGTTGTTGACTGGCAAAACGTTATTATTAGCAAATATCAGAGTCAATATACATTTTTCTTATTTCACATTATAATATTGTGATGCTTAAATTTAAGATTTCACAAATTAGTATGATTTTTTTTTTTTTTTTTTTTTTTACATTTATCGGTTAACAACATGAAAATAATTACTGGTATCGGACAGAATTTTATTATTTGCGGATTCCTACAGCTAGCAGTTATCATATCGTTCTGTTGCTAGTATGCTCTCAGTATCAGGAAATGTGACGATTCTTGTTCTTTCTGTCTTCAGGTATCCTAATTACAACGATTTCCACCAAAGGGGAGTTGCAGACATGGCCGGAGTTGCTGCCACAGCTGTGCAACATGCTCAACTCAGAGGACTACAACATCTGTGAGGTCTGTGCCTTGCCTCTGCTCTCTTCATAGCTGCCTTAAAGGGATAGTTCACCCAAAAAAGACAATTCTGTCATTTACAAACCCTCATGTTGTTCCAAACCTGTAAGGTTAATTTTTGACACTCAAAAGAAGATATCTGAGAGATTTATGTCCGACCGTTGAAAGAATATTCACCCGCAACTCTGAAGCTTCATAAAGAGATTGTAAAAGAAATCCGTTTGAGTTGAACGGTCTTCTGAAGAGACATGATCGCTTTATATAATGAACAGATTTTATTTAGGCTTTTATTCACATATAATCATTGATCATCAAATGTACATAGTGTATTAAGATTTGGTAAATGGAAGCTCAGGCATTCTTGCTTGAGAACCAGTGAGGTTTATTCTCACGTCACGCCATCACGTTTTGTTCCCACGCCTCTAGCAAGTACGGTTGAGCTTCAGTTTACCATATTTGAGTGCTCTGTGTATGTTTACAGATCAATGTTTAAATGTGAACAAAGAATCCACTGTCCATTAAACATTTTGCTGAACTGTTATACTCCTCCCCCGTTGAGAATTAGTTTATTTCTTTTACTTTTGAAAAGGTTCTTAACCATGTAAATCCAGACTTAGTCTTAAGGTTTTTAGAAAAAAATTATCTTAAACATTTTTTGTTTTATTTTTGAATAACTATACCTGACTCTCACCATGAACATAGCCATAGAAGCTGGATCATATGAAGGAATCGTATCTCTTCGGAAGACTTGGATTAAACCGCTCGTAGGGGAATTAGTTAAACCACACAAATAGGCCAATATGCTCAATGAAGGCCCGGAGTCAAATTTCAATCATTTGACAAGAGTTTGCTGAAGACAAAGTTCTACACACTTCCATAGGCTGTAGAAAATGAGTAAGAGTCTCCAGACTCAAACTAACTCAGGATACAGACACGCTAATACTTTTAGGCCTGGTTTCACAGACAGGGCTTAGATTAAGCCAGGATTAGGCCTTCGTTCAATTAGGGCATTTAATTAACTTTTATAAACGTGCCTTAGAAAAAAACATCACTGGTGTGCGTCAGTGCAAGTTGCTTTCAGTCAAAACAGCTCAAATATGCATTTTAGTCTGGACTAGCTTAAGCCATGTCTGTGAAACCAATGGATAATCAGTTGATGTCATTTCTACAGGTTCTTAAAGGTTCTCTTAAATTTCATAAAATATTCTCATCATAACATTCTCATTTGTGTTTTAAAGATGAACGAAAGCATCTTATGGTTTTGGAACGATATGAGACAACTGACTGATGACAGAATATTCATTTTTGGGTCAACTATCCCTTTAACCTAAACCTGTCTTTGTCCTCTCGCTCATTTATCTGGCTTTTCCTCTTCTTTTTTGTCTTGCACATTTTCTTATGCAAATGTGTTTGGGAATGATGCAAGACACGGGGAAAGTGGTTGTGATGCTTCCTGTATCACGTCCAGTAATGTTCTACACAGGTGTGAGTTGTATCTTAGTTTGTTCTCATTCGCTCACAGGGCTCGTTTGGAGCTCTACAGAAGATCTGCGAGGACTCGTCTGAGCTCCTGGACAGTGACGCTCTGAACCGACCCCTCAACATCATGATTCCCAAGTTCCTGCAGTTCTTCAAACACTGCAGCCCCAAGATCAGGTCAGTTAAGGGAAGGATGGGGTTACTTTTCATGTCCCAAATTCTGTTCTTGAATACATTTTTGGCATATTTCTGGGAATCTAATGGTCGTTCATGTGGTTCTGCAGATCTCATGCTATTGCATGTGTGAATCAGTTTATCATCGGAAGAGCGCAAGCCCTGATGGACAACATTGACACCTTTATTGAGGTGAGGATGCTGGATTTAATAATCATTTTATTAACATTTATACACCCTATTTGGACAGTAATTATTTCTCATAGTTATATACATCAGTGAAAAGTGATCAGATGCTGATTTATTCAAAGTGCAGAAGCAATTTCTGTGATCCTACGAACATGAGACTAATGCTGCTCATGACTTCAGCTATTGTCAGTCTGTTATTGCTTGGACAGGTTGTGGGAGAAAAACACAGACATTTTGGATTCCGTCTGCAATAAAATCACTGACTAGCACCTGTAAATGTCAAAATAACATTTCGTCCCCATGTGAAACAATTACCGCCTGAATCCGCTATACTGTAATCGTGGTTTTAATCTGTTTTCCTCCTCGGCTGTCACCCCAGAGTCTGTTTGCGCTGGCCGCAGACGAGGACTCGGAGGTGCGGAAGAACGTGTGCAGGGCTCTGGTCATGCTGCTGGAGGTGCGAGTTGACCGACTCATCCCTCACATGCGCAGCATCGTTGAGGTAAGAAGAACTTAATGACCCAGAAGTGGTGTACATGTTGACCCATCAGAGATGCTGATGATGTTGACCGTTCCTGCAGTACATGCTGCAGCGCACACAGGACCCGGATGAGAACGTGTCTCTGGAGGCCTGTGAGTTCTGGCTTACGCTGGCTGAGCAGCCCATCTGTAAGGATGCCCTCTCTGGACACCTCGCACAGTAAGTGATCTTTCTCTTTCCTTGGAAGAGTTATGCAATAAGTGCATTTGCTTCAGATTGTCAACCGCACAACGTAACGTGAAATGCAAAAGTGAGGAAAAGGCTGTTTTATGCTTTTGTGAAAGTTGGGATAACCCTGGTAGAACTTTTTTAAAGCTGTACATTGTGATTGAAGCTTGGCACATTATATATTCCTTTTCATTTTAATCTGTTGAAATGCATGGCTGCGTTTGAATGGGTGTCAATTAAGAAAGGTAATTATTGCAGCCAGTTGGTGTAGGTGGCACATAACGGGATCATAACCAGCCAAACCTTGACTATTTGATTCACTCCAAATGATGCTTGGTCAACAAATCTTAGCCAGACATTAGCAGTCAGTTTAACTTCTGTAGTGTGACTTATTTCCAGGTGTCACAGGATTTTTTATTGTATTTTATGTAGTGGGAAATAACTCCCAGGAATTTGAGGGGTTTTTTTTATACCAGAATGACTTAAAATTATATATATTTTATTGGACTTTATTATATTGTATTCCGTAATATATTTCTTGTCTTTCAAAACAATATAGCAGAATCTCAACCAGTTGGCACATTTCTATTGTTCTATTTCTATACAGGATTTAGCATTTGAACTTCCTGTCGGTTGCAATAGAGATTCTCATGTTTCCTTTATTGTCAGATACTCGACCGTTTCACATCCGTCTTATACCTCAAGTATCTTGATTACTAATTTTGACTTCCTGTCTTTATTCTCCCTTAGACTAGTTCCTGTTCTGGTGAACGGGATGAAGTACTCTGAGATTGACATAATTTTGCTAAAGGTTAGTTACTCTGCTTCATAAGAAGTTCTACATCAGTCTGGCCTCTGGTATGATTACAGCATTATTCCTGATTTTCTCCATGATTTTCAAGTATTCATACTGTCTGACCCAAGGCCTTTGACTCTGTCATTGCTGTCCAGAATTGACCAGTTGTGATTCATCACATGGTGACTTTCTACTTCCTGTTTAGGGTGATGTGGAGGAAGATGAGGCTGTGCCGGACAACGAGCAGGACATAAAGCCTCGCTTTCACAAGTCTCGTACGGTCACCCTTCGCCACGAAGGTGATGAAGGGGAGGAAGGAGAGGACAGTGATGATGACGATGATGACGACGACGACAGTCTCTCCGACTGGAATCTACGTAAGTGTTTTAAATGAGAAACCAACCTGATGCTGGTGAAATATTGCCAATTTAAATATGTGCAAAATATCACATACTTGGTGTTTTCTGTGGAGATGATTACTCTCATAAATGTCATGAATGTCAGTGATGTTTCATTACTCATACTGTCTGATCCACAAAGCTTGCAGTTAGATTGGTGCTTGGAGAAATCCAAGAGCTCTAACCCTGTGCATCTGCTCTGTAGGTAAGTGTTCGGCAGCCGCCCTTGATGTCCTGGCAAATGTGTTTCGGGATGAGTTGCTACCCCACCTGCTCCCTGTGCTGAAGGAACTGCTGTTCCACCCAGACTGGGTCAGTAAAGAGTCTGGTATCCTGGTGCTTGGAGCCATTGCTGAAGGTATAGTCCACTGGATGCTAAACCTTGACTTTGTTCTGACTTTAATGCTCTAATACGGCTTACTAAATGCTATATGTGCTGTGTACTACCCACTATTTTTAAAAAGACTATGAAGTAATTTTTGAACAGTAATACGCAATATAGTGGAGGTCATGTGATGGTGTAGCATATTTAATTCAAGTTGCAATTTGGTCTTTGCTATTTATTTATTTTTGTGGCAGTTTAATCTAGTCATTTTGGTAAATGTAAAGTAATGTGAAGTAATGTTTAACAGTTAAATATATTTTTGTAAAATTTTCTCTTTTTAGGGGGGTGGGGGGAGATGTATATATGTATACAGTATATGTGTATGTATGTTCAAAAGTTCAGGGTCAGTAGGAGGTAAGTTAATTAATATGAATATTTTAATATTAATGTTTTTGAAATATCTTTTTCTCACCAAGGCTGTTTATTTTTTTTTTTAAATACAGTAAAGAGTAAAAAATAATTTTTTTATACATTTAAAAATGTAATTTATTCCTGAAAATAAATTTTCAGCATAATGAAGTCCAGTCTTCAGTCACATGATCCTTCAGAAATCATTCTAATTTGATGATTTTTTTTTTACATATATTTTGAGAAGAGAATGTTCAAAAGAACAGCATTTCCTTTTAAATATAATTTTTTAAAATGTTTTATTTAACAATAGAAATGTCTTGACTGTTAATTTTTATCAATTAAATGCAACCTTGCCAAAGTATTCATTTCTTTCAAAAGATATATTTCTGACCTCAAACTTTTAAACTCCAGTGTATGCTCTGCACAAGTATTTGAATGGAAGATGACTATTCTGACCCTGTTCTCTCTCGTCCCCAGGCTGTATGCAGGATATGGTGCTGTACCTGCCCGAGTTAATTCCTCACCTGATCCAGTGTCTCTGTGATAAGAAAGCACTGGTCCGCTCCATCGCCTGCTGGACTCTGAGTCGCTATGCACACTGGGTGGTCAGCCAGCCACCCGACTCCTACCTCAAACCCCTCATGACTGAGCTGCTCAAACGCATTCTTGACAGCAACAAAAGGGTTCAAGAGGCCGCCTGCAGGTGTGTTTGACCCGCTGTTGAGGAACATCCAGTTACTCTATCCAACCAACTCCTAAATGACTATCCAACCATGTCTGCTAGGGGTGTAACAATACACTCATGTCACAATTCGATACAAATCATGATTCTGAACTCCCGATATGATACTATCTTGATGTTTTAAGCCAAAATATGTTTTTCTTTGTACTATTTTTTTATTATTATTATATTATAATATTATCCCCCCATTGCATTATACATTATATTCAACATATATAGTTGAAGACATTAGTTGGATTTCTTACAGACTCGCTTTCTTACAGACTCGCTGTTAATGCACTATATAAAAATAAACCATCTAAAACGCTTTGAATAATCATACTACTTAAAGTAAATGTGATATAAATGAAGTTTGTGCTTTCACTTTGAGTTCCAGTGCACGTATCCTCTTCAGATGATCAATGCAATCAATCGCAGTTCTAATCACAAGAAAGCGTGTCAAAATGACTATTGCATATCAAAAAACACAAGCATTTGAACATAAATTTTGCTTGAATGGTTTAAAATCACATTAAATCACATTTTCTGTGAGCGCTTTGGATGTGTGTGCGCAGCACAGAAAACCAATGCTCAAGAGGAATTAAAATTTTAGTTTACAAGTACCTAATCCTGACCTTAAGTATTTGATTCCAGAATTGGAATAGATTTTCGATTCCCAGCCCTAGGCCTGTAATTTTTAACCGCAAAAATTAATTCTGTATGAATGGCCCCTAAGGTGAGTTTCTGGTTTACAATGGTATAGCTGGTCACCTCATCTGGCAAAGATTGTGTTCTGCTGGTTTATCTGGTTGGCCAGTCAGCCTCATAACCTCAAGAGCTAGAAAGTGCCTAAAATCCTCTTAAATGCATCAAACCAGGCATTTCCTTTCAGTTAGGAAATGTCTCTGAAGATGTCAGCACGTTGAGCTAATGCAGATCCTTTTTCTTTCCGTCAGTGCATTTGCGACCCTGGAAGAGGAGGCCTGTACAGAGCTGGTTCCCTACTTGAGCTTCATTCTGGATACACTGGTGTTTGCTTTCGGCAAGTACCAGCATAAGAACTTGTTGATCCTCTATGATGCCATCGGAACGCTTGCTGACTCTGTCGGACACCATCTTAACCAGCCGGTAAGATCATTTTCATTTTAAGCATAAACATGATTCTTGAATGTTTTCGTCTTTATTTAAATGTCTTTTTTGTTGTTGAGCAGGAATACATCCAAAAGCTCATGCCCCCTCTGATTCAGAAATGGAATGAGTTAAAAGATGAAGACAAAGATCTGTTCCCCTTGTTGGAGGTAAAGTACTACTTCTGCCCTTTTGGATTGTGCAATATTCATACTTCAAAGACTGAAATGTCTTAAGAATTTGTCCCTTTTTCCTTGTAGTGTCTGTCTTCAGTGGCCACAGCCCTGCAGAGTGGTTTCCTGCCTTACTGTGAACCAGTTTACCAGCGCTGTGTCACCCTGGTCCAGAAGAACCTCGCTCAAGCCATGGTCAGTCGACATGCGCGCTTGTTTGAGAAAGAACACCATCGCATGTTGTCTTTAGTTTATTCCCTTCATCTGTTGGTCCTGTTGTTGTAGATGTATAACCAGCAACCTGACCAGTATGAGTCCCCCGATAAAGACTTCATGATTGTGGCCCTTGATCTGCTCAGCGGTCTGGCCGAGGGACTCGGGGCTCATGTAGAACAGCTGGTCACCCGCAGCAACATCATGACCCTGTTGTTCCAGTGCATGCAGGTACGTTTAAATCAGTTGGGATGAGCCAAGGACACTCAAATCAGTTTAGTGGTCTTGTAGTCTGGTTTAGTTTATCCTCAAGTGCTAAAATACCTGAAACTGAATAAATTAAACATAATGAACAAAAAATAATTAAACCGATAAAGATAGAGAATGGCAAACACAACAAAACTTTAACTAAAGTTACATTTAAAAAAGAATATAAAATTAAAGTCTAATTCAAAATATTGACAAAAAAATAGTATCTAGATACAAACACTGTATGTAATAATAATAATAATTATAATAATACTCACTTGCAAATATTACATATAAATATAATCATAAGTAATCATGTGGTTTTATTAACCAACACTGTTAAAATACATAATATAATATACATAATATAAACAATCAACTTAATTATGTATTGTAACAAGATTCTGCAGAGGGTGCCAACTGCCTGGTGATTGATACACTTTACAGCATGATCATATCCTTATGCTGCGTTCACACCAAACGCAAATAGAGCGTCTGGTGCGAGTGGTTTCCATGTTAAGTCAATGTAAAGACTCGTTTACGTGCGTCTGGAGTCCCTGTGGCGCGAATGAGGAGTGGTGCATTACATTTTATTTGGTGCTTTTTGTGCGTTCACGCATTTGACGTGAATTCGCGCCTGATGCCCGAGTTGAAAAATCTGAACTTTGGCGTCAGATCGTGCCGCGTTAACCAATCAGGAGCCTGCTTGCTGCTGTCACGTGGTGAAGTGATGTGATAAACGGGGGCAGGCCAGCTTTTCAGTTTATAATGTTATTTTATATGTTTGGCCTCAATAAATTATTTTATATATTTGGCCTCAATAACTTATTTGATATGTTTGGCCTCAATAAATTAGTTTGTAATATGACTAAATGCCTGGTGTGATTCTAATGCACAACAAAGCAAATATTTTATCACGGAACTTGATTTCAATATATGAGACATATTCATTTTGTATTGAAGGCTATTTATTCCATATCTAATCTAAATGATATGAAACATTATTATTCTATTGTAAAGACAACCAACATACTTTAGTGCATAAGAACATAGTTCGTGTCGGGACAGTGTTATGTGTAGGGCTGTCAACTTTAGTCGTTTAGTCGACTAATCGGTCGATGCCGTCTTGGTCGACTGACATTCTTATTGGTCGACCAGTTGCAATTTTTTTTTTTTTACCAATAGAAAGAATTTTTCAATGATTTACTCCTTGATATTTATTCCTTTATAAGCAGTTATATATTACTGTATTCTAAATATAATTAGCCTATGGTTTATCCCCAACTTTAAATGCTTTAATTTAGGCTATTTTGTGTTCAGCGCCACAGTTTAGCGCACACACATAGAACACTCGGTTCGCACCTGTGGCTTCGCTGCTGCTTCGTGCTCAGTAAGGGAGGTAGTTTAGCTGTATTCATTCAGTTAGAACGCTACTTGTTTCGGTTTTTATGCTTATACACTATATGTTTTTATCTCGATGCGGCGTGGACGCACTTGGAAAAAAAGAGCGCGTCGCACCGCGACCGCGTTGCTTCCATCATGAGCGCGCACACCGCGCGCCTACATTTGAAATCGAACTTGAGCGCGTAAAAGACGTGAGCAGTCCCTTTAACGGCTTTATCATGCTGACTCAATAGATTGTGTTTTCTTGATATGTTTTTGTTTTTATTTGTACACTTGACGCATTTGAAAATAGCCTAAATAATGTAACAAAACGAAAATAAACCTATATGCGGTCCTACAATACAGCCTATTATTATTAGGATTGTTTTTTAGGCTCTTTGGGTTTTTTTGTGTGTTTGTTTTAAAACGCCTAGATCGGCTGGACAAAAGTTAACCCATAGCTTTCAAAGTAAAGTGAGAGATAGTTATGTGAGAGAAAAAAAAATCACAGGACGGGTTAATCACTTTTGGAGGCTGGATCCATTTATCAAAACACAATTAAATGACAGATTAGCTCAGAAGTGTCAATTTTACGTTAAAATAAAATGAGACAAAACACAACCCTTTCTCTTTTCATTTTCTTTTATTAAAAATAAAGTATGTGCACATATAATCTGATTATCTTCACTATATGCATAATAAAATGAAATGTGACATAAAAAACAACCCTGATGTTGACCAATAATAACCATTGTATAAGTATAAAGTGTGAGAAGTTTATACAATAGGAAATAAATACAAACAATTCAATCAAATCTACAAAGGCATATAAAATAACTTAATAATATTCATAATAGAAATTCTAATTGTGAACTGTATGAACGATGCCTAACTTGTTTCTTTGTCATATAATTATAGGACACTATGCCAGAAGTGCGACAGAGTTCGTTCGCTCTCCTAGGAGACTTGACGAAGGCGTGTTTCCTTCACGTGAAGCCATGCGTCGGTGAGTTGTGTTCTTTGACATACTGAGTAAAGCCTGACAATTGGAGAGCCGGTTTCTCATGCTAGCTGTTGCTTGTGTGTGTGTGTTGTGCTGGTCAGTTTGTCATTGTTGTCCGTTTACCCTCTCCAGCTGAGTTCATGCCTGTCCTGGGTGTCAATCTCAACCCCGAGTTTATATCTGTGTGCAACAATGCCACGTGGGCCATAGGAGAGATTGCTATTCAGATGGGTGAGTTTATGCACACACAATTCCCACCCATATACAAAATATTCACTGCAGTGCAGTTATTTTCTCTGGAAAACATGTAATGCATTGTGCAAATCAGATATCTGTCTCGTTTTGGGCAGCCATACAAAGTTTTATTTTTTAGATGGTATTTCTCACTCACTGTCGCCACTGTGCGGATTTGTTTGCTTATTTACTTTATGTATTTATTAATTTACTTTGTGGGAAAAAATGCTTTTGAAATGGGTTTGATAGTTTGATAGAGATTGTGAGTATCCATCTAGCAGTTAATAATTTTTTAGGCAATGGGCCACATTTAAGGAATCCGCTTTTATCATTAATCTTACATTTCATTTGTCTGGTGTTTTTCCAGGTACGGAGATGCAGCCTTTTGTGGCCTTGGTTCTCAATAACCTTGTGGAAATCATCAACCGACCTAATACACCCAAAACTCTACTGGAGAACACAGGTGAGAAGATCCAGCGTGAACAATTCACACAAACACTGCAATACAATCACACGAATACATGATGAACTCTAAAACAGACATTCGAATCCTGAATTACCTGTTGAAACTGTGTTCTTCTGATTTGTGTGGCTTTGACTGGTGCTAATTTTTAGCTTGAAACTTTGAGATTCGCTCACGTCTCTTCTTTGTGCTTTTGAAACAGCCATTACGATTGGTCGACTGGGATACGTGTGTCCACAGGAAGTTGCCCCCGTGTTGCCACAGTTCATTCGCCCCTGGTAAGACGCTGATTGAACCATTGAATGTATCTTATGTGTGAACTAGTTCTGTTTTCATGTGTCTTAAACTATATTCTTAATGAACCTCTCCATTACCATCCCTTTTTTTTTTTTTATTACCTAGGTGCACGTCACTTAGAAACATTCGGGACAATGAAGAGAAAGACTCCGCCTTCAGAGGCATTTGTATAATGATTGGGGTAAATCCAGGAGGAGTCGTACAGGTGAGAGGGAAACCAAATCCATTGTCCAAATGGAGATCATTTAAAATTGAATGATTGAATTTGTAATTTAATAAAACGTACTTGCTGTATAGCAATATCAGAAATAAATGCGTTCATTACTTCAATAGATCATAAATAACCCCAAAACCTTGATTATTTCTTCAGCAATATTACGTATGTCTTAAATATTGCTGTAGTAATATATGTGACCCTGGATCATAAAAGCAATCACAAGTAGCAAGGGAATATTTGTGGCAATAGCCAACAATACATTGTATGGGTTAAAATGATCTCTTTTTCTTTTGACAAAAATCATTAGGATATTAAGTAAAGATCATGTTCCATGAAGATATTTTGTAAATTTCCTACCATAATTATATAAAACATTTATTTTTGTGAGTGAATGCAGCACAACCGCGAACATAAATGGACAAATTTAAAGGTGATTTTCTCAATGTTTCGATTTTTTTATTTTATTTAATGCCAAATAGTGTCCTATCCTAACAAACCATACATCAATGGAAAGCTTATTCCGCTTTCAAATGTATAAATCTCAATCTCCCATGTGACTGGTTTTGTGGTCCAGGGTCACATAATGTTAGTCAATGTAACATGTCTTAATCAAAAATGTTTATTAACGGAACATTTGAGTGATTTCTGTCATTTTGACAGACCATAAATATTGTATTGACCTGCTTAAGAAACATTCCAGTAAACCTCTGCTAATAGAGATAGAGAGTTTAAAAAGGAGACAATTACATTTTAAAGCATCCATGTGAAAAAAAGAGATCCCTATGCCTAATCCCATGAATAACGCTGGAATGCATGTGACTATTAAATGTTCATTTTGCGATAATTGCTGAAACTTATCATAGTATTTTAGCTTATCACGGTATTATCCCGATATTGAAATAAGTTGCAAAAAAAAAGTGTTCTGATACTACAACAGGTTTAATAACTTGTTTAATAACTTTTTTCTTATAACAAAAAGTATTGAACATGTAAATAAAATAAAGCAATACACAATGTATAAAGTAAACAAATGTTTCAAACAGATTAAAGTGCAAAAGAATGAGACCTTACTGTAAAGTGTTACCTATCGTTCTTTATCAATGTTAGTTAAGGCATTAACATTAACAATGAGCAATAGCTAGATTTGTATATGATAATTAATATTTGAAATTGGGAAAAAACATTTTCATACAGACATCAGTAGCTGTATTAGTTCCAGTGATACCGGCCTTCATTCATAAAAAGATGCCATTTAAAATATACTGTCTTCATCTTGTTTTTACATAAATTTTGGAGAGTAACTGTGAAAATAGTATATTATGAAATATATAAAAAAATATAAACTTGAGTGTTTTTAATAGTGATTAATCTAGTTAATTTGTTTTAATCTATTGATAACACTCATAGTTGGATGGATGGATAGAAAGAATCTGGCCCTTTAAAAAAAGAGAGAGAAAAAAAAAATAATATTTGGACACCCCTGGTCTAAATGTTCCAGTTTAGCTTTCATAAGGTTTTTTTTTTTTGCTTGGACACAGGACTTCATCTTTTTCTGTGACGCTGTGGCCTCCTGGGTAACTCCAAAAGACGATTTGAGGGACATGTTTTACAAGGTACGAATGCGCTTCTTCGGTAACTATAAACTTTGAGTTTACAGTTGGCCAAGATAGAAGCACTATGTTTCAACAGCATTTGTCCATATCCTCTCTAGATTTTGCACGGCTTCAAGGATCAGGTTGGCGAGGATAACTGGCAGCAGTTCTCAGAACAGTTTCCACCACAGCTGAAGGAGAGACTTTCAGCCTGTTATGGTGTGTAGATGCCGCCCCTGCTGACGTGAGATTCTACTATTAGGTGAGAAGAACCTCAGTGGTAAAGTAAACTTCCGAAATTAAGCTGGAGAAACATCGAGCCACCTTTTTCTTTTCTTCCAGGTCAAATCTGCGGGAGGGTTACTGTCTGTTTGTGGGAACTACCTGCTGTTGGAGCCAAAGACGTGTGACGGTTTGCGATCTGTTGTGATCCTACTTCCTGTAGTGAAAGAGGATTTGAGAGAGTTAATGTGAAATCAACCATTTTATTGTCACACTTTGGCTTCTTACTCGCTCATAACGGGAATGAAACCTGAAGCTCAGGGATCTTGATCGGGAGGGAGGGATCGTTCAGGCAAGATTCACCAGCTGCTTATTGGACAAAACGACGCCATTCAGTAGTCCAGCCTTAGCAAAGCATGGCTTCTCAGCTAGATGCCAAAAGCACACGCACGCACGCACACACATACATGCACACACTTATGCGCGCACACACACACACACACACGCGGAAAATGCAACGAGCGGCATACGTGCGTGAGGCAAACTGCCTGAACAAAATTAGTTTTTCTTAGAAAAATCACCCAAAAATGAAAAGTTTTCATCCTTTTGTTACAACTCGTCTGTGAGATGTTGGTTAGCACAATCTTTTGCATAAAACAAAAAAGTGGACTATCTCCAAATAGGACAAATGTTAGCATTTAAGAGTAGTTATGCAGTGTTTGAGAAACGGGCAACGTTTCTGAAGACATGCAATGTGTGAGAAACAGGCTGAAGTTAAGTAGTTATTCACTGAAAATGTTGCTCAATAATTTAACACAAGATGTACTTCAACCTTACTAACTTTTATTTTATATTCTTATACCTTTTTTAATGCTTTAGTATTATCCACTTTTTGTGTTTTATGCAAATTTTCATTTTTGGGTGCACTTTCACTTTAAAAGTTCAGTTTTGCTGGTAATTGTTTAACACGTGTTGGCTAATGACAAAAGCATGCAATCATTATGACTTAAGTACATTTTTCTGTATTTTCTGCCTGCTTAATTTCTTTCTGCGGCGACACATTACATTTGAGCTATATTTTCATTCCATAAACAAACTGCTTTTAATGCATTGATAATTCTGCCTGTAAGAACCATAGAGTTTCTGATTTTACGACGTTCACGTGATGTTTCATTAAGCGGATACTTAATTTTGTTTTCTTTTTTTGGTTCATCTAATACGCATGGCAAGAAGGGCAATGAGGTTTCTTTACGAAGTAACTAACAAGTAATCTTTTTCCGGTTTGATCGATGTGATCTATTTAAGCATTATTCCTTTCGTGTTGCAAACATCACATGTAAAGATTGATCTAAGAAACCTTGCACCAATAATTCTCTGTAGAGATTTGAGTGTTTGCCTCCGCTGCTTTTACAATAAATGATAGGGAGTTAAGTAACTAATTCTTAAGGAACTTTAGTTTCTGGCGTTATTGATAAGCACTTTCTCTAATAAGGAGTCGGACTGTCAGGTTCCCCCTCATAAGATGGGGAACTATTGAAGTTATGAGTAAGAATGCTTGACTTGTGTAAGGACAATCTAACATGAGTGATAAAGCGGTTTCTTTAATGAGCTTTGATTTAACACTGGGTATACTTTTAGCCAATAAAACTAGCCTGTGTTATAGCATGTAATGTGGTAAGATTCTTCTACACGATATGCAATTGTTCTTTTAGACAGACTGATGAATTGTGTGAAAACGTGCAGTATAGGTTATCGGGAGTAAAAAAAAAATAGAAAAATGTTATTTGATTTTAAGTATCATGTAATTGGAAGTACATTGCTCTGTTGATAGGGTTTAGGAAAGGGTTCCCAAATCTTTTTTTTTCCCTTCTTTTTAGTTGTTTTGATCATGCTTAAGCTGTTGTCCTGGTTTTAAATGCCTGTTGAAGCAATATGCATGTTCGTCTCTACGAAAAGACAGTTGCATCTTAAGGTTTCTTCTCTCATCATTAAACACTAGCTCTGACAATCTCATTTTTAAAATGTATACATTTTTTTTGTAAGCTGCTCCACCCTCTAGGGTTGTTTTTATTTTTGTTTAATTTTTATTTTGTAAAAGCCTATATTCCAACATTTAGACTGTATTTCAAAGATTTGGTAAACTTTGTTTAAAATGGGATGTGACCTACTTTAACATTTAATTAAAGAAAACTGAAGTTTAACCTTAAATAAAAAAGTGTAAATGCAAAGTGGATATTATTGAAAATGGTGTGGTCCTATTTTACCATCATGCTGTTACGTATTTAGAATTGGAAAAAAAGCCTCAATTTCTTAAATGATTAGTGCACAGATGCATTTGCTCCAGTTACTGTAATAATAACAATATGCTGCCAAGCAGACCTGTTTTCCTCCAAGATCGTGGTATCTTTTTATTTTTTTTATTTTTTTTTACTTTTTCATTTAACATTGATTTAAGTTTGTGTTAATATAGTTTTGTTTAATATATTTTATTTTGTGCACATGCACAAAGATTTTTTTAGACTTTAAAAGTTTTTTTTTTTTACTTTTGATTTTCTTTTTGTTTAAAGAATTTTTTTTGTCAGATTTAAAAGGACAAATGCATTTAGCTTATGATTTTCAGAAAGTCTGCTGAAGCATTGCTTTTCCTCCCCCTTTTCCACTCTTTTTTATGTTGACTTGTTTTTCAGTGATCACCTTTCTTTAAATTCTTTGAATGGGGAAATAAACATTTTGTGTCCAAATTGAAACAAATTGTGGTTTCTGATTTTTATCTTTAGCTGTCCAGATGCTGACAAAATGGCCTCTAGATTCAATGGAAGTGGTTTCTCAAAGGTGGCAAACTACATGAACATATGCATACATGCACGTAAAGTGATTTTATATATATATATATATATATATATATATATATATATCACATATTTTATAGTGAATGGCAACACTATAAAAATGGTGATCAACTTGACAATTTCACAACTTAATTTTTTCAATTACTCATGGTTTATTTACTTAAGGTGAGGAAACCAGTTGGCTTAAAAGAAGTTAACTGATTCCTTTTTACAGTGAAAACATTTATCTATACTGTACTGGATGTCATATAATTCAGTGTGGGACAACTGAAGCTACTGTCCCCACCTACTATAAACTGCAAATTACTTAAATGTTGGATTGTTATACATTAAAAAATTACTCGAGAACCAGTTATACATGCATTATCTGTCACAAAAACTCACCTCAGTGATCAGCATTGTCATGTATTAAAGGAGCTGTATGTAAGAAATTTATTTCAATTAATCATAAATTTTCCCTGATATGTCACTAGACATTAAAGGTGCATTGCGCAACTTTTCATGTTAAAAATACCTGTTTTCTATCCTATACATGCTTAAAGAACTGCCTGATGGGCTGAATGAGCCCTTCTCTGCTCACTGAGATTGCCTCTATAATCCTGTACAGTAAAATATATAAGAGGGATTCGGGCTCGAATTTGAGACTGGGCGTGACGTCATGCGCGTTCACGCTCACCAGGCTATGTCTCGCAGGTTTGTGTATAAGCCGCCATTCTCCGCATCAGCGAAGACAACTCGTGCGTCAAAGGTAGATCGATTCAAAGAGACCGGCTTGTAGTCCATTCCAAACCCCAACGCAAACTCCACGTAAAGTAAAGAAAAGAAAAATGTTGTCTAGTGCCACCAAAAGGGCCAAATTGGAGTCAGACAGGCGTCGGAGTAAGACGAGATCGAGTGCTTCTCTCCACAGTAACATCAAATTGGTCAGAGCTCGTATTCTATCAAAACGAGGTAAACGTAAAATATTTTGGTATTGTGATAAAATACATGTTTTATTCTGAACATTGCAGGAAGGGAAATACAATGGTAAAGGGGTAAATATTTTTACTTTACTCATACTGTTTAGCAGACTAACTAGCCTATCTACTAAATAAAGTATTGACACATTTCACATTAATGTTTGTCAGTGTGTATTGTCCCTGTCAAAATATCTACTAAATAAATCAGCGCTACATGTAGTTTAGTGATTAGCAAAACAGTTCAAGATTCTTGAGTGTGATATAACATGCTGAAAAATATGACCGATAATTAGACACAAATTTTGAGTAAATTCTAACAGAAAAAGGATGTATTGTTATTGGAATATTCTACTTAGCAGATCAATAAAACAGGCTGAACCCCGCAAGTCTTTCGGCGGATTTGCCTGCTTTTATGAAAACGTCATGGTGACATTTGATTGTTTATTACCTTGAGACATTTGAGTGAACGTTGTTGACCAACCGTGTACGGTATGATTATTATTTTGAGCTATTGCGAAGTAATCAATTATATTGTTCATGAACGTGTTTTCATAACAATACAATCATAGGATACAGTAAACACATGATAAACAAAGTTTTCTACTACCCCCGTTTTCCCCTCACACATAAGAGTAATTTACTCAAATGTCTTTCCTTCCATATATTTGAAATGACTTGCAGATTTATAACTTTATTACCCCTGAAGACCTTTTGGCTGTACACCAAAGATCTGTGCGGCAGATGCTCCTTTAGTTATATGAACAGCTCCTGCTCGTGCATGCATGCGTGTGCGTCTGGTTCATGAGCGTGCACAACTCTGGTTGCAGTTTCGCTTGTCGCCAGAGGGGGCGTAGTTCTGCAAAAACTCAGAAACCTGCGCAATGCACCTTTAAGAAATCATGTTCATTTCAAATACTTATATCACTGACAACAGTAGTCCGGCCCAGATATTGTCATTTAAAAAGTGAAGTTGCAGCCCTCAACTGATGTTGATGTTGTCATGTTGTGTTTTGGTCTGAGTGCCACCCTCCACCGATCTACCAATCACGAAGTCTGTAGTGTTGTTGCATTCGGGTTGCCAGCTCTGCTCTAGTTCCCACAGCTGCAGCTAATAACGTGTCGTAATCGGATCCTGCAGCCTATCTGGCAACCTCAAGGGGGTAATCCATCGACCGGAAGTTGAAGCCGACCGCGTGCCGCCATCTTGTAGCAGAACTTCACTTGCGTTAGCATTCACATTGACTCCCATTCATTTTGGCGTCACTTTGACAGCGAATAACTTTACATCTGAGGCGTTTAAAGACTCCATTTGTCCATTATTTATTTCTAAAGACACACGACAATGTATAAAGGGCTCCATTACCTTCTATGTTACATTATGGCCCTGTAGAAACAGTTTTTGTAAAAATAGGCTAACGATTGCGTCATAACCACTCGACCCTCTGTCGCACAGTACAGAAATTACCGTACAGACAGGAGGAGAAGCTCGCAGGCAATCAATGCATTAACTTATTATGGCGTACTGGCGTTACATTTTTAAATAAATACTATACAAATTACTTACTCCTGCTCACTCACGCCAAATAACTCTTTGCTCAAGCTCGCCGTCTCTGCAAGATTAACGTTGGCAGTTTTCACGCACAGCTACTAGAAGATTTACATCTGTCAGACAGTTTGCTCACGTCATCAAGTTTAGTTTGAGGCGGTTTGAGTCTGCGCGTCAGGAACGGAAGTGCTAAAAAATCGTTAAAAATGGGCTTCAACTGTCTCAACTGAGTTCCAATGAGATGGCTCTGTCCACTTCTTATACTGTCTATGGGCAACCTTGAGTCAGTAATTTGAAAGTGATTGCAGTACCAGTTTTGGCCACAATCTTACATACGGCTCCTTTAAATACAAATCATACACTGGTATTGACCATTCTAATCAGACATTTAAAACTATAATAGCTACATGTTCTTTTTTTTAAAACCACGTTATTCGTTGCTTTCTAAATTAGTGAACAACTCACAATATAATTAAAATCTCTTACTTCATTACTGCAAACGTCACCTAACGTCATCACAATTCAGCCAATCAGCGAACACTTCCTATCTCTACGCCACACGTTCTCTCGGGAACAGTTTCCTGCTGACGTTCTGTTTACTCTTTAATTTTAATGGATATGATTTCTCAAACAGAAGAACTTCTGCAGCTTGTCTCAATTAACCGCTAATAAAATAATGGGGAGGTGTGCACGATGCCCTATACTTTGTTAATACATTGTATTTGCGCACGAGCTCCGTTGCTGATAGTGAGGACGTTACAAGAAAACAGTCTCGTGCTTTCCTAACGATATCACTTCTCTTTGGCAGAGTTGCTTTAAACGGTGACAGGTAAGCCTTTTTGTTCGCAAAATTATGTTTTTACAAAGTTGTCTGATTATGACACATTTTCTGTGGTAACATAAACACATGAACATTGAAAGGTCTAGATAAAATCTGCCTAACAGCTGTGTGAGTATAAATGAAACATAAACAACGGTTGTTACTAGCCATGTTACGTACACTACCCTTCTTATGTACCTTTGGCAAAATTGTAGTGTATTAAATATTAAAACAGTATTTTCTTTCCTCAGGGTGGTGAAATTTCAGGTTTGAGGGTTGTTTGTGTTGCTTCGAGATGGCTGGGGGCATTACAGAATCAGGGGAGCCTTACTCACCATTTGTAAGTATTACTTATGAGTAGTTACACATGGAGTTGGTATTGATTAACATTTTTGAACTACTTTACCTAATCACACTGGTCAGTTTAACTGTTCCGCACACTCAGCTGTTTGTGTCTTCCTTGTCTTGTGACAATAACATACTCAAAACTATCATGTCAAGTTGTGTCATGTCATGCATGTGATGTGATGTTTTTTTTTTCTGTTGCACTGTAATGAAAGGCTCATGAAAAAGTTCCATATTTGATGACCTGTAATTAAAGCAATTGAAAGACATTGCTGAAATGTAGTTCAATGTTTTTCAATAATGTAAGTTGCAGTTGTCATGAGTTTGTTAGGTGCCTTTATGTCATTTGGAGTCATGTGATTTTTAAACCACACACTTTGTGTTACTCATTTAAAGAGGAAATGAAAGCTCAGGAACCAGGAGAAACATGCTTTAATGACTTGAATCAGCAGAAAGCAGTGCATGACCCAGACTCGTCTGTTTTTGGCATTTAGCCTTGTGGTTTCCTTGAACTAATTTTCCCTTCTGAAAATATGGGAAAATGGCTAGACATTTGTGCAAATTAATTGTGTCAAATTGAACAGCAATAAAGATATCTTTAGTCATATATATATATATATATATATATATAGGGCTTTAAGACCTACTTTTATTTATTTTTTTAGACAGTTAAAGAAATAAATAAGAGCCTGCAAATCTGTAGCCTATGTAATACAAAAAAAGTATTCTTGTTGCTCCCAAAATACCAAAATGTGCTTTGGTTTTCATTTCCAAACTCTTTTTAAAAGAAACCCCTTGAAATAAGGCAAAATAAATCAATACGTTAAAGTAAGGTACATAATGTGTCACTTTGAGAGTACAGTATGCCCATTACCTAGTTTGTTTTGCTCACATTTGTTAATTTGAAAAAGAAAAAGAAAAAATCAGGCGATCATAAGGGAGATACTCATTGCTTTCTAATATATACTGTATGTCAAGCTCATGACTAATTTTTCAGCAGACGTTATTGATTTATGTGATATGTGCACTCAAGTGGGAGGAAATGCAGTGCTGCTTAAAGTTATCACATACATCAGCTTATGAAAAATGCATGATGGTGAACAATTCCAGACAAAATCTTTACAAGAGAGACAGACAATGGATAATAGGACCTTTGTGTGCTATAACTTAAGTGCTTGTTACACATTTTAATTTGATCTGTGATCTCTGTAAACTTTGAATCTGCTATATAGACGTGTTTGTTTTGTGTTTTTATAGGTTGGCCTGGTGTACATGTTCAATCTAATTGTTGGCACTGGTGCCCTGACCATGCCCAAGGCCTTTGCAGCAGCTGGCTGGGTAGTCAGCGTCTCCCTCATCACATTTTTGGCTTTTATGAGGTATGCTCTCCCTCTATTTTATTTTTTATTTTATTTTTTTTAAATCCATCACAATCTCTTTCTTCCTTTTTCTCTGTTAAAGCTGCCAATACCAGCTTTCAACAGTTGGGTTGTGTTGTATCGGTGTGGTGTTTGTTTTGAGTCAGTATAAACCATAGTGTCACTGGTCTCACAATTCAATTCGATTGCGATTATCAGGTCAATGATTCGAATCGATATCACGATGCGTTCACACACACACACACACACACACACACACACACACACACACACACACACACACACACACACACACACACACACACACACACACACACACACACACACACACACACACACACACACACACACACACTGTAAATGTTAAAATAGTAGGTGCATTTTTTTTTATAATTTGTTTTTTGTGGGTCGCCTCCCTCCGGCAATGAATGATGTCAGAGAAATGTCAGTAGGCTATAATTGATTGTGGTCTATTACTGTATCGATGCAAAATCGTTCATGTTTGCATCGCGTTGCATTGTAGAAACAATTAATTTCAACACTGGGTGTATGTATACAAGTATTGTATTCAATTATATCTATTTTAATGGCTTAAATATTTAATCATTAATTTATATTTAATTTGAAAGATAATCCAGTAAAAATTTAACTATTCCTTTTAGGGCTGGGCGATATGGCCAAAAATTCATATCTCGGTATTTTTTGGTTAAATGGCGATATACGATATATATCTCGGTACTTTCTAAGTTTTTCTATTTGGATAGAGAAAATCTGTATTTCTTTTTTTTTATATTTCACATCCTGCCCAATGATATCCTACAAACAATGTTGATATTGAGGGATATGGAAACAAATATAGTGAATGTAATTTATTCTATGCAATATATATTATGTGCAAAAGGTGGTTAAAATCACATTACATTCTAACAGTGTAACATTACAATTTAAAAACAAAAATAATTGTTTCTAAATTGACTAAAGGCTAAACTAAAAATGAAAATAAAAACAAAAGCACCAACTAATTATATTAGCCTGCATTTGCCATTATAATGGTCACTTTCATTAAAAAATACTTGTAGGTTTAAAATTCCACATAGAGCAGATTTATTGTCTCCAACAACCAATATTTTAGCAATAGGCCTATGTATATTTTAGTCCGAATTATTGCGCTACTATTCTGTGCTCCGTCTGTTTGGCGCGCGTGCGTGGCGGCGCTCGTTCACGGAAGCTGGAGTTTCAGCGGAGATTCACTTGCAGAAGCTCGTCCTCTCCTGACAGTGAAATGGACATATTTGTTTGACTTTCTAACATTTACAGATGGAGAATATACCTGTGAAATGTAAGTTAAGCACTGAGGAAAGCACCGCATCCCAAACCCATTAAACAGCACTAGTGTTTATCTGTCAGTCAGCAACAGTATCTGACAGAGATGACAGGGCAAACTGCTTTAAACTTGTTAACTATATCTTACCAGTTATTTTGAAGTCCTTAATATGTTGGGACAAATGTTTAGGACAAATTGACGTTACTCTGCAGGAGCTCACAGTGCGTCCTCCGCTATTTTTCAGATGTGCTCGTCGTATCAAACTACTGTATCGATATTAACGGTATTGCCTCATTCCGTATCGTTGCAAAAAAAAAAAAATCGATATATTGTACAAACTCGATATACCGCCCAGCCCTAATTCCTTTTAGTATAAATTTTTTTGCGCTGCACAGCAGAAGTTCAAGGCCCGTTCGCACCAAGGACGATAACTTGGCTATAATGATAGCAATAAAGAGATGCACAAATTGTTCTAAATGTAAAAGAATAGCAGTCCAATACCAATCTCAATCCATCCTGCTTTAAAACCAGTAAAAGCAGTTTAAAGAGTAAGAGTGTTTAAAGCGGCAGATGACACAATTGCAGCAAGTCCTTAAATAGAACCATACCCGCGTTGGTATGGATGCTAATACAGTTATTGCTGTATAGTTATCGTTTTTGGTGGGAATGGTCTTTACTGTTCAAATTAAAACACTGAATAAAAATTGTGGAATGTCCTTAAAGTTTTAACAAACTGTATTATTGTTATTACTTTGAGAAGTAATAAAAAAATAAAATAAAAATGTTTCCATATTGGTGTTTGTGTTCTACTAGTAACTTATCTGTTTTCTTATTCCTGTTATGTGGAGGGTCATGTGGAGGTGTGAAAGGCCAACACATCAGGTTTAGGAGGCTGTATGTATTAGATTTCCAATCTTTTCTGGTGGTTTTGTGTGTAGAGACCACAGATCTGGTCTCTAATTTGTGTGTAGTTTAGGGCATGAATTTGAGAAGTGTAAAGCTGTCTCTACCTCATGTTGTGTTCAATAAGAGCACAGCATGTCTTCTTTTGATGCTATTTCTCTCTGTCACTCGCTCATCTTTAGCTGACCTCTCAACCCTGTTACTGCTGCCGCTGGTGCTGTGGCCATCAAAACACATTTATCACCCCTGCCAACCTGCCAGCTGTCTGAGCCACTGACAGAGCCCAGGGGAGAGTTATGAGTGTTTAGATGCAACAGAATAGAGATGTGTATCAATGAAACAGCTGAGGAAAGAAAGCAGACAACAGTGGTCTTTAAATCGAGGTTGTGAGTGGAGATGTCCGAATGAGACTGACGTAATGTATGTGACATACAGTTTCTCATATTTTACACTAGGACTGAGTGATATATTTAAAGGAGTTGTGACACGAGTGATCAAATTTGCCTTGATCTTTCGACATAAAAGCGTGACTCTGTACAGACTTCAGAAGGATCCCAGCATCAGAACCAAGTGGATGGTTTATTTTATAATGGCGTCCCAGATCACGTTTTGTTTGTTCTGAACATTGAAATGAGGCACAGTGTAATGGAGAGTTTGCAAAGAACCTTTCGTTGAAAGATGAGGCGTCATATGCAATGACGTTAGCCAATCATAACAGCGGCCGTTCACTGACAGGCCTTAAAGGAGCCGCCTCCTAAAAACGAATAATTTCAGAATGAGGGTTGAGAGTTTTTAAACATGTATATTTGTTTTGTTAAAAAATAAAATAAAAAAAAACGTTATAAGTGAACCTCAAGAACCCATTCAAATAAAAAATGTCCATGTCATGGACCCTTTAAAAATGTATGCGTGCATATATATAAACAACATACATATACATATATACACACATACATATTAGGTTACTCTTTAGATATATAATGCATTGTGCCTTGTAATGCATCTTGTAATTTGTATGGTCTCAGGAATATTTGTAACCACAGTTATAATACTGCTGTTACGCCTTTAGAAAGTAGCTATAAAAAGATATAATTAATTATAAAGTACATTTATGAAGACCTTTTATAATGCATTATACGTAAAGGCTTTAAGGCCAAAAATGAAATATAAATAAATAAATATCCCCACACGGGCAGTAAAACTTTGAGGAAAACCTGATCCAACACACCCGTCTGTAGTTATCAAGTGCTCCTGCAGATCTTTATTAGCTGGTTTAGGTGTTTGACCTTGGTTGGAGCTGAACTTTAGGGAAAAGTAGATCTCCACAAATGGGATTAGGCACCCCTGGGAAAGAATGTTTGAACAGTACAAAAATTATAGCAAGTCCTCATAAAACACAAAAACCCTACGTGCGTGTGTGTGTGTGTATTCCACATTATTTTGGACTAAATAAACACAGGGATGAATGATATTAAATCATTTTACTTTATATGCACCAATGACAAGTCTCTGAATCAGACTTTTTAAGACAATTCTTTCTGCTTAAAGTAGTTTTTTTTTCTTTTCTTAGGTAATATTATTGTTTCCACTCACGCAGCCTTATGTCAGCATAACATAAGCTCAGGCGGGGAAATGTATGACATTTTAATAAACAAAATTATAAATACTTTTTTTTTCTTTAATATAATGCATAAAATCGTGATGGTCACTATTGTATGTTGTCTTTATGAATTTTCTTTCTGATACCAACTCTGTATCTAGTTTTGTCTGCATCTTGGTTTCCCTTTTTTTTATTATTTTTTTTTATTAAACTTGCTACACATGAAATAGTGTGTTTAACTGTTCTGTCTTCCCTCAGTTTCATGACCACCACATTTGTGATTGAAGCCATGGCTGCTGCCAATGCCCAGCTACGCTGGAAGAGGAGAGAACAAGAAGAGGTTAGTGACATCACCCGTTTACCCTGGTTACCTTGAACACTATGTTGTTATTCAGTATCTATTCCCTATGAAAGTTACACTTATCATGGAAATGTTACACTTCCCAAGCCAGGAAGTCGATAAAACTTTATATCATACTGAACTATCAGTGGGTGAAACAGGGGCATTTGGGGCAGATGTACTAAAATCACAAACTCAGAGCGAGGCCCATGGTTAGTACGTTTCTAGACAGTTTCACCCATACACCAGAATACAGAAAATCTGTATTATGGCCTATACAACTATACAATCAGAATGTTTATATTTTATCAGATGATCTCTTTTCTGCAACAACATTCATTGTGTTTATGCTGAATAAGCATCTCAAGAGAATTTCAGACACAATGCTTCGTTTTAGTCACATTATATTTCGCACACAGCTGGACACTTGAGTAAACTGAGGCAATACGTGTTCTTCTAGAATGCCCTCCCATTTATAACATTGTTTTAGAGGAACAGTTCACCCAAAAAAAGAAAAGAAATGTTATAACTTACTCACCCCGACTGATCCAAACCTGTATGATATTACCTCACAGAAAAATTAGGCTGAATTATCACTGTACAATGGAAGTCAAAAGGGTCTGGTTCTGTAGTAGAGCTCCAAAAATGACCAAAAAAAGCACCATAGAAGTACAGTAAGCTATATTCCAAGCAATACACTACCATTCAAACATTTGGGCTCTGTTTTTGGAAGAAGTCTCTTCTGCTCACCAAGGCTGCATTATTTGATCAAAATACAGTAAAAACAATACAAATGTGAAATATTATTACAATTTCAAATGACCGTTTTCTATTTGAATATATTTATGTGATTTATTCCTGTGATGGCACAGTTGAATTTTTAGCATCATTACTCCAGTCTTCAGTGTCGCATGATCCTGCAGAAATCATTCTAATACTGATTCACTCATTATTATCAATGTATTGAAGACAGTTGATATGTTTCTTTCAGGATTCTTCGATGAATAGAAAGGTCAAAAGAGCAGCATTTATTTAAAATGGAAATCTTTTGTAACATTATAAATGTCTTTACTGTAACTTTTGATCAATTAATGCACCCTTGCTGAATAAAGTATTATAAAAAGCTGTTCAACTGTGAACAAACTTGCTATTACCAAGCTCACACATATGTACATTTTTGATTTAGTTTTTTTTTTTTGTTATGAGCGTGTTTGTTCAGGGCCTAGAATTAGTAAACTAATCAATTTTATTGTTACAACCATTTAAGATTAATGACAGTGACTCCAGCTCGGACTATTCAGATGATGAGGTCACTGTCCGGGGACGTTCGGAACCTGTCGAGACGCGGCCCATTCTCTCTGTCCGTAAGTGCTGTTTGTATTGTACTGTCTTTGTCAATAATGGTTCGCAATGTTACCCAAGATCAAAATCTCAAGGTCATTGTTGATTTTGTCATCTGATGTAACAGAGCGTGCTTCGAATATAGACCACTTTGACATTGTCGAGAGAGTCGAGATGGGACAAATGGCCTCCATGTTTTTTAATAAAGGTAAGACTTCTTGCATCATTATGCACTACAATGTAATCTTCAGTTAAGACGTTGAGCTTTATAAGACTATTAAACAGGCCTTAAAAGATGGTTTCCGAAGGTCAAGTTATGCCTCAGTGTTCAGTAACATTGATCAAGGTTATTTGCTGTTAATGGGGTGCAATTAGAACTAGTTAAATTGCTTTTGGTTGTAATTACCTCACTGTAGATCTTTTAATCTACTCTATTATAAGGGAACGAGAGGTTCGCTTAAAGATGGAGATCCCAGGTAATGAGAATCTTATGATGAATATAAAGACGCGGTGTTCACCTTGAACTGAAAACCGAGGTGTCATTTATACTGATTCCTATTTTCAGAATTCTTGCCCTCCTAAGCATCATTTCACGAGCAGCGCTACACAAAGGCTGACTCAACAGTGCCCCGAGCAGCCTTGTAATATCTCAACAGCATTGCTTTTGGCATCTTCTCCAACCATCAAGCAAAAGGACGGACATCAGAAATGGCCTGCTGAGCTGTACCATACAGGATTGGAAATTAGCTGGGCTTGAGGCAAAAATACCACAGAAATGAACAAAAACGCCCCTGCACAATTAAACAAATTCTATTACAACGATCGTGGTCAGAGTGAAATGTGAAAATGAATGTTAACTGTCGATTGCGTGTTTCCACATTTTTTGCAGCACTGAGCATTATAATCAATCGCGAGGGTTTCTGTTGAGAGTATGGGTGCAATAGCTAATCAGAGTTAGTCATCGGAGAAATGCTGGAGTTTTGTTCAGTGCACACGTTTGCTGACTGAATTCTACATAAACATCAAAGTGCAGATACAATGTAAACAAGAGATTAATTTTGCAGTGTAGAAAATGTTATCATCTTTTTGCAGCTTCTGTGAATATAACAGGAGTTTTTGAGAGAGGGCATAACTCCGTGACCTTGCGCTAGGCTGAAGTGATGGCGGAGCTTTATTTAATTTATTCCCAGTTTGAAGAACCGTTTCTTTTTCTTCATGCTGCTAAGATAACCAATGCGATGTTTGTAATTAATAAAAACAGCAATCTTACTTTATTTATTAATTTTTTTTAACTTGTTTTGTCTGTGTTGCCTAGAAGAATATATGATGAGACGTTTCTCCACCCATAAAACCATGATGTATTCTATTAAACAACAATAATAATCATTATTACGATGTTGATCGAAATAATCGACAGTAATGATTTTTCATAATTGCAGCTCTGACCTGTAATGATTTCCTGATTTTTAATTTTAGAATTTATATACTTTATGTAAGAGATTTACACTATGCAACATTATGCAGTTTAAGCTTTTATTATATATGTATTTAGAATGCAGTCTAAATACATGTATGCCACCTTTATATTAAACAGTCTATGTAAATGTCAGATGCAGCTTCTGTTCCACCTTTACAGTGTAAATGTGACTTGTGTTGATGTCGAGAATTTTAATGGTAATAGTCTATAGTGTTTTGATAAAAGTAATTTGGTTAAATATGTATTTGACATAAAAGATAACACCGATACCTTTAATACAGTTATCATTTAAAATTGCCCTTTTGAAAAGGAAAAATATATACATTGCCCGTTAATGGGAACGTTGATTTCTGACCCTGGTTCCATACATCCACTGCATGTGATGGCAAGTGTTATGCACTAGGTGACGCACTTGTTACACCCTCACACAAACCAGCTCTGCCTCTTATGCGCTGCACGCACTCTCGTCTGGTGAACACAAGCACGCACTTGTAGCTTCAGAGCTTTGTGTTTTCTCGGCACAGACGTCACTCGCTCGCCCTGTCGACTTTTTGTTATTCTATTAAGCGTGATGTGTTAAAATAGCTTGCTGTGCCCTGACCTTTCCCACTGTAGAATGGAGTGAAGTGGCCACTTTGGAGGTGCACTTGGGAGAAACTAATGACCATTTGAGCAGACTCTGGCCGTAAATGTATTAACTGGAAGCGTAACTCATGGTGAAGGAGATTAGTTTAGTTAGTGTGACTTTAGTATTGACTGTAGCTTTAAATATAATACTTGTTTGCTCTCCTGTCTTAGGACATGCTGTCTTTTTAATCCAAGTGCAATTGCTGAACGCAGCCTTTGTAATGGGGGTGATCAATCCATGAGCTGCCATTCGGCGGAAAGAAACGGCAGGCTTTTATATTGAACTGTAGTTAAAAGCTTTAACGTTTGTGAATGGACTTTAGTATCGTCGAGGTAGGTGGGAGGTTGTTTTTACAGAAAATACACACAGCGATTATTTGGGTTCAATTGCTTTTGTAAGTTAAAGGGGAATGTGAATCCGCTCTGGTCTGAAATTAACAACAGGAAGCCTGGTTTCTGTCATTTCATCATTGGACCGGTTTCTTAATGGCCGCTGGTTTATCTGGGTTGCTCACAGTGGCTGTAACCTTCCCACTGACAGGTTGATTAGAAGACTGCTACGAATAATGCCACGGAGGAGATAGATTAGCTCCATGATTGATTTTGTTTTTTGGTGTGCTATTACTTTTGCTCAGAATGGGGATTTTATTTCTTAGTAACCCCTAACCATAACTATTAGACTTTGGTGTGTAGCTCATCTTGAACTGTAAGCCTACATGCATGTTTTTGCTCTTTTAGGAGAAGCTTGCTATTACTTTTCAAAAATGTCTTAAATTTTAAGATTTAGGTCTGGTTTCACAGACAAGGCTTAGATTAAGGCAGGATTAGACCAGTTTAATTAGGACATTTAAGTAGCTTTTATAAACGTGCCTTAGGAAAAAAAACATCTTGAGACAAAACAATGCCACTGATATATTTTAAGAAATGTCAGTGCAAGTTGCTTTCAGTTAAAACCGCTCAAATGTGCATTTTCGTCTGGACTAGACTTAAGCCTTGACTGTGAAACCAGGGGAATGGATGATAAAATTGGATCAAAATCACGTTTTGGTTTTGCCACCATGTTTATCATTTTGTGCATGCCCATTTCCATGTTACATATGCTTCACTCAAAGTTGTTCACTTTAAGCTAAAAATCAATTTTTTTAAATGCTCAGTGTTTTTATTTATTTTATTTAGACAAAACGGTCTAGAATTTTAACATATATGCCATTCATTGGTTATCAGCCATAACTATTGCAACCCAAATTTGAATTATCAGTGCATCTCTTTTTATGACATTTAAAGCATTCAAAAAGAAGCTGCTATTTCTCTTCACAGAGTGATATTGTAGCCTAGTAAAGCAAGAAGGTTGGATTTAAATTCAGTGAAATGGTGTAAAAATTACCTTTTTAAGAAACATAAATATTTTTATTTGAGTAACAGATTCTTTCTCCTTTCTAAAAAAAAATTGTATAATGAGCACTGCAACTGATTTTGCATTCATAATTTCCCATGTTTTCGTCACTCATCTTCATATAATGACCTGGAACTGACAGAAAGATTTGCTGCTTTTTTTTTTTTTTATGTGGAGGGAAAGATGGCTCAATTAAGCTCATACAAACGTCTATCGTAAAATTTTCTTTCTTTAAATCTAGTTTAAATAGTCTGTTAGCTCTAGTCGACTTTCAGGGTAATTTATGAGCTGATTGGTTGGCTGGACCGTTTGAGATCCTCGTGGGAGCTTCTGTGAATGATGAATGTGTGTTGTGCTGAAGCCGGTCTGTGTTTCCTCCTGAATGCTCTCCATCTCATCTCCAACAGGCAGGGGCTGAGTGATGGATGAATGGAAGAACAGGTGAAGAGGAGTGTGGGGTTAATGAAGAGAAGAGCAGGGGGGGATTTCATAATGAAGTGCTTGCTTCTTTAATTAGGATGATTTATACAGCTCTATGCATTTGGCGGCTATTGTGTTTGGGGAGGAACGTCAGAGGAATCTTCTAGGGAATGAGGCTGCCCATCTTCATGTTCTGTGAACCTCTCCACATGTTTGTATTTGAAGTGATGTTTCATGTAAAGCCATGAATCTTCAGAATGTGATTGTTTCTCTCTGCAGTTGGCGTCAACATGTTCTACATCTGCCTAATCGTGTACCTGTACGGAGACCTGGCCATTTATGCTGCTGCTGTACCTGTATCACTGATGGAGGTCGCTTGGTGAGTTCAAAATCTCTCATCTTGCTCTTCTAGACATTATGTATTTTTCCACCCACAATAAAAACTACAGACCTTTCATCATAAAACTAAGCATTTCAATATTGAGATATTATTGGGAGAAAGAGTGACAGCTGATATTTATATGCACTTTATGTAAGTAGTCTGCTATACTGTTATAAAGATCTCACTGAATTCATCTTACTTTTTGGCCATTTAAATATCAGCAATATATATAATTAGTAGTACTTTTATAAACTCTTAAAATCGATTCACAGATGTCAGAAGTGTAATTGTTTGCCATCTCGCAGTGGGAATCACTCGTGCAGTGCTGGGAGTGTGAAATACAACGATACAGAGTCATGCTGGGGCCCTGTAAGACGCAAAGACGCCTACAGAGTGTTTCTGGTGAGTGCAGCAGCACCCGTTACACAGTCAAACATGCGCTCTACGTTGGCAGCACTTATGTGTCGGCAGGGTGCTGGACTCACACTGGCTGAAGGTAAGAAAGACAAACGAGACACTTAATACTTCTGCGTAATCTCTGTGGACTCCTCCGTGTATCAGGAGGCTGTTGCGTGCCCTTGAAATTCAGATAGAGCTACAGCACAAGACGCCGGTGTGATTTCCTCCTCGGCTTTAGCTTCGCAACAGTGATTGATGTGCTTATTCATTTTGCTCTGCTCCACTCTCCGTCATCTCTAGAAATGAGGGAAGTGGCTTTCCCAACTGCCAATAAAAAGTATTGTTTCAGGTTTTTTAATATTTTTTTTTATTTTTAAAATCTCACTTGTATAAGCCTCTTATTGTGTGTTAACCACAGGAAATTATGCTGATTTTAGAATATGTGCAAATATTTGCTTGCCTTGAGCCCTTTTTGGACGGGATTAGTTTAACATGGAGAGGTGGGGTAAAGTAATTATTACCAGAGCCTCTCAGTGATTTTAGTCCCGTCCGATGTCAGTAATTATTACGCCGATTTTCACCTTCTGTAAAAAGGTCCAGAAAAATTACCTCAGGTAATACTAATCCCGTGCGAATAGACCTGCTGTAAATATGTACGTAAATATTCAGAATGTTTAAAAGTAGTTTTCCGCAGTTTTTTCCAAGTATGGAGTTGGAGTATTTTTTTAAGTATTCAGTTGCATTCTAGACGGTGGGTCTCTGGCAAAACCATTGATTTGCAAAACCATGACAATACCATTCAGAAGGTCGAAAGCACTTGTTAGAAGCAGGTATTAATACATCAATCGACCGGACTTCACTGTTTTTTATATATATATAAAAAAATATCAGGAAGTAACTCAAGTTACCCCTCCTACTTCCGCTAGTTTTACTGAGATTTTCCCGATTATCCCGTGCGAATTGGCCATTATTATTATGGACATCCTGTGGTAAAATTATATTACTACTCTTGTAAAACTAATCCCGTCCAAATAGGACTTTAGAGATTAGGATTTTTATTTCCTTTCATGATTGGTTTGTCATCCCTTGTTAAATTGTAAAATGAGGTCACATCTTGTGTCTTATGTATGTTGTGTATCGGCTGTAATTGGGTTTAGTTTAATAGATCATTTAGGAAGCTAGAAGAAACAACCTACATCTCCCATCCCCAAACTTTGAATCTTTCGACTAGGTCATCGTTCGTTTTCCTTCTGGATATGCTCTTAAATAAATCATCTTTTTTTTTTTTTATATGAAAGATTAATCTAACCGGTTTATGAACCTAGTGTCACTGGGGCTGTTCTCTTCCTCTCAGCTTCACCTCCAACTGTCTCTATTGTTGTGATGAAGGAAAATTGCCCAATTTTGGGTCTGAGGAATGTCCAAAGGGGCTGACTTTCGAAGCCACCAACTTTATGAGCTTTATCAGACCAGGTGAATCTGTGCCACAGGATGTTGTCTTCCTCGGCCACTTAATCCAGCTCTTGCCTATTCTCATTACTGTAATAAAATAAGGTTTCCTTAGTTAACTACTTTAGTTAACATGAACTAAGAATTAAAATTACTTCAACATTTATTAATCTTAACTTCAACATTTACTAATACGTTATTAGAATCAAAGGTTGTATTTGTTAACATTATTAATGCACTGTGAACTAACATGAACAAACAATGAACTGCTGGATTTTTATTAACTAACATTTAACAAAGATTAATAAATACTTAAAAATATTATTGCTGATTGTTAGTTATTGCATTAACTAATGCGTCAACAAATGAGACCTTATTGTAAAGTTTTACCATGTCATTAATAGTAATTGGTTAAACAATACATGAATGTGCATATTTGTCATGAGAATGAAACATGAGAATTTAAAAATGCAACAAAAAAAAAAATGCAATCTTAATGGTGCTAAAAAAGCATTCTGCTTTTTCTTTGCATGTTACCATTTCTTAAGTTGTTTGAGTTTAAAAAAAATATATAATAATTTGGGGTTGAAATATCACCCAGACTTTTTTTTTTTTCACCCTTTGAGGTTATGCCATCAAATTTACCACGTCAGCTAAATTAAACACGCATTGGTGCTTCGGTGTTTTAACATGATCACAAAAATGTCAGGTCACATTTGCATACAAATGAGTGACATTTACATAAATCCACCGTCTTGGCACTAACTTTGTTTTCAGTTTGAGTTTATACTTGGCCCTGTCCAGGAACACTTACATGATGTTAGTTTATCGCTATGATGGTATTTTAATTGCCTTGTTAATCAGCAGTCCCTCACTGGCACTCTGACTAACTTGCTTTGATTTGGAAGAAATTTACAGTCTAACCAGAGTCCTTGTTCACTTATCTGGCATTGCATTCTAGATCAGTGCTGAACATGCCAAATCTATCTCCTGTCCTATTAAGGAGACTGCTGCTGAGATGTAGCGCAAATCTATTACAGGCGCCATGATGTGAGAAAAATGAGGAGATTTAACAGGTTCACCTGTTATTATATTTGAAATCTTCAAAAATGCATTCATGGCAGTTTTTGGATGTCTGATAGGGCGTCGTGTTTCTAGGAAATATTCCAGATTATTGAATTGTATCGAAGCGCCCTTATGTCCTTCTAACATGTCTTTATAGTGTTTTTATGTATATTCCTAAATCATCATGCTAACTTTACTTTTGAAACCTGCCTTTTGCAGACAGTGTGAATTATGACCCTGCAGCTACTGTAGCACAGATGCATTTGTTTTTCTTCCTTTTTGGTGTGTCTTGACTTTGACTCAAACCGGTACGTGGTCTGCCTGAGAATATTTGAGAGCAGTGGTCAGTTGTATTCCCCCGTGGCTAGCGGGATTGATGTTGGACACATTAGTGCAGCCTCATGGCATGAGCTTTAGAAAAGGAAAAAGGGAAGATTAAGAGGCATATTATGCCTTCACATAACACCTTGCCTCACTATAATCCCTGAGTGGGTGGCAGACCGTGACACTGTTCTTTCTCTACCTGTGGCACACAAAGAAGGATGTTATGCATGTCTTTCTTCAGGGGAATGTGGCCAAAGAGTTTCCAGGAATGGAGTGTACTGGACTAAAGATTCTCAAACTGCCTATCTCAGAAAAGGCCTTTATAGTTGCTGTCTTGCTTTGTATTGCTTAAGGGCCATTCTGTACATTGTGTAAAACTTCCTGCCTCAGCAGAGTTTCTCTGACACATTGTAGGGATGGGTCTGGATGGATGAGTAGTTGTATTTGCTCTTTATTTATTTATTTTATTTATTTAAGAAGTGCTGCTTAAAGGAAATGTATTTTGTAATGAACCCAGCTATGATATGCTAGAATAGTGCAGTCAATTTCTGGCACATGATGTGAGTATAGCTACAAAAATCAGGTTTCTAAATACTGTTTTTGAGCAGTTGTAAAAGTACACAATAGGGGCTTTTGCACCGGAGGAACCTTTTCATAATTCCTAGAACTATTGGAGGAAGTACCCGTTTTTTGGCGTGTTCGCATCGCAAAAACTAGGAACGATTTTAGTTATAGGAACTCCTTTTAGAGGAACTAATTTCAGAGTAAGGTCTAAACCATAGACTGTAAAAAAAAGATGGACGATGCCCCTTCTCTCTTGCATTGGTCCCGATATGGCGCTGACATCTTGGGACTTGAGTCTGCACATTAGCGTTCTCGGGACAGAATCTGCATAGTAGTGAGCAGGAAATAAGAGTTGGATCGCGTTGAATCTGACCAATCACAGCCCTTGCGGTCTGCGTCGCCTCAACGCGTAGTTTATATTTTTGGAGGTGCACGTCGAGCTACGGCGGAGGGGTCGGAGAGGGGTTCGCGGCGACGCAGAGGGGTCTGCGGGGGTACGCCGTCGATTCGACGCCGAAGCATAAAACAGGCTTAAGGCTGTGTGTCCACCAAAGCGTTTTTTTCACGCAGCTGGCATGTTTTTTTTTTTCCAATTGTTTTCAATGGGAGCACCGCGTTTATAGAACGGCATGAGCGTAACGAGGCGCTAAGTGTTTTTTTTTTCACGCTGAAGTGCTGCGCGCTCACCGTTTTTTACTGGTCGCCGAGAGTTGAATGTTCAACTTTGGGTAAAACCAGAGACTATTTATACAGAGACATGCCACTTCCTTACTCCTCAATACAACTATATAGGGAATGAAAACAGCCAGAGACACGATGTAGTTCCAGAAACACATATATTTATTTTTCTCACATCCACTCCCGATTACACCTTATTTCAGACTCCCGCAATCATCCAATCTCGCAGACAACCGCGATAACACATTCTCGCAGACTACCGCGATAACACATTCTCGTGCACATGAAGTTAACAATCTCCCTCTCTTCTTTAAATAAAAAAAACAAATGAAAGGATGACTTTGACATATAAAACATTGTCACCAAATACAAACGATTTTCAGAACACAGTAACATTTAAGCGAGCTTAAGTATTTAAACAAACAAAAAAATGTACCAAGATAAATGCTCAATAGTTCAGATATTACAATTTCCATACACCCTCATACAGCGCTTTAAGAAGCATAAGTGAGGAAGCACCTTTCTTCGTCAAACAGTCAGCAAGTTGTGACTTGGCTTCTGACCAACGCACTTCTTTGATTTTGTTAGCATGTAGGAGCTCTTTGACACTACTTATTTCTAATCTTAGTCTCTTCTCTGTGACCTGTTTTGTAGACTTAAGAGCGTCAAACAGGGAATGGTTATCAGTAACACAAATAAGAGGAAGAGCATTAAGATCAGCTTTACCAGTGGTAAGCTCAGAGTAGAGCATCGCCAAGAACATAGCATTGTCAATACCATCTGACATGGCAAGGGTTTCTCCTGCCAGCGTGCTTCTTACCACACGTCTGATTTTCTTGGACTGCCAAAACAGAGGAGAGAACTTTCCTGTTTTTTCCATGAGGGCAATTAAAGCCCCTCCCTGTGTACCTCCATCTGGAAGATTGCCCAGGGAAGCATCACTGAAAACCACCAAACACAAATCATCACTGTTGCCCAAGTGTTGAAACTTAAGTGTGACCTTCTCTGACTTAAGTTTACGGATCACTTTGTTCACTTCATGTATGGACTGGACAGTAGCATTCTTAATGTTGGATGCTAGGCTACATGTGTCAAACATAACATCTGGTCTAGTTTGTTTAGCAACCCACAGAATCTGTCCTATTTTGGACCTGAGTTGTTCTCTTTCTTTCTCGTTTAGTGGAGCCTCTCTCTGTACAGCACGTGCTGCCTGTAAGTGAACTGGTTGTAAGTTGTCAATGTAACTGTGCTGATGCACCTGCACTACACCACCCACAGTAGCAATGTCCATCCCCACGTATGAAAAACTCCCATGTTCTTCACGACCCACGTGAAATGCAGATTTAAGTACAGGGATGACATTAGTTACAAAGTGCTCTGAACCTGCCCAAAAAAAATCATCCACATGGCATGCCAGTACTCCTGTCACCTCAGACTGCTCATTCTGCCAATAGAACACTGCAGGATCAACCCGTGACATTTTACCACCACTGTTCAGCATGAGTTCTTTGACCTTGTTGTACCAGTAGAGGGAAGCGTCTGCAAGTCCATACACACATTTCTTTAGTTTCCACAACACATTGTCTACGCCTGCTTCTGGTGGAGGACGAATGTAAATGTCTCTTGAGAGTTCCATTCCCTGCAAAAAGGCAGACTTAATATCCATAGAATTCACTTTCCATTTGTTTTGACAAATAACAGCTAACAGCAGCCTGAGTGACTCTGATGCACATGTGGGAGAATCTTTTTGTAATTCATGAATATTGACTTCTTCAAAACCTCTCGCCACAAGGCGAGCTTTGGGAACAATACCATCAGAAGTTTCCTTCAACGTACAGACCCATCTAGTAGAAATAAATCTTTGACCCTTGTCTGTGACCTCTTCATAAACATGATTATTTTGCCAGTTTTCAATCTCTTGCTGTTTAGCAGCATCAAAAGAGATGTCTTTGGTAATGAGTACATCAGCATCTGTGTTATCACATTCAGTGAGAAGATCATCAACATCTGACATGTCTAAAGCTTCCTTTTGACCCTCGCTGCCATTTGGTTCAAGATACTGCACGTTGTACCAGTTTTTATATTGCCCTTTTGCTTTTCCTGCTCTGCCTAAAACTCTGGCAGTGTGCTTAGTACCATCATCTCTGTTTGTAAATGTCACTGTCTGACCTGTTCTCAGTTTGACACCAGTGGAACCCACTGTCTTAGTAGCATCACTCTCTGTCTCATTAGTTTGCCTCACGTCTTCTCTTTCATCCGTTTCTGCGTTTTCAGAGCTTTGCACGTCTCCATTAACACTCATTTCATCATCTGAAAACTCTGACACATTCGTGTGTATTACATTATCACTCTCTTTACTATTTTCAGGAACATCAGGTAGTACCTGTTTATCCTCATCCTGTGCATTGACTTTTTTTAGTCTGGACTGGTGTACTCTGACAAGAATCCCACCATGTCTGATAAACACTACAGAGCCATCCTGACCGATAACTACAGCAGGGCCTTTCCACTCTGTACTGTCTGCTCGTTTGTAGTACACTCTGTCTCCTGTCTCATACTTTTCATCTGTAGGCCTGAGCTGCTTTCGTAAAGCTCTTCTTATTCTTTCTGAACACTCCACCTCTGTGAATGCTCTTCTGGAAGCATGCAATGCTGCTAGGTGCTGTCCTACTCTAGTACTCATAGAAGTGCCCTCTAGAGCAGGCAGTTTATCAACCAAAACGGAGGGAAGATTGGGATTGTGACCAAACACAAGCTGGTGTGGACTATAACCATGCACATTGATCATACTGTTTTTGGCCATTAGAGCCCAGTCTAGAGCAGTCTGCCAGCCACACCCGTTTTCCCTTTTCACCTTCAGGAGGATCTCAGTCAGTGTCATGTTGTGTCTCTCCAGCAGGCCGTTGCTCCAAGGACTGTATCCCGCTGTAGTCTTCACCTCAGTGTTGAATTTTTCTGCCATCTCTCTTATCTCCTCATTGTTGAACTCGCCACCATTGTCTGTGTATATTCGTTTGGGGGCACCATGAACACTTATCCACGAGTGAATGAAGGAGTTGACAATCTCCGAGGCTTTCTTTGTTCTCACAATATTTCCAGCGCTGAAGCGTGTGAAGTGGTCGATGATGTGGAGGTACCATACGCCAGGCTCCAACTCATGTAGATCCATTGCCACTGTCTCATTGTACTCTGAGGCTAAAGGCAAACCAACAGCAGGCTTGGGCTTTGTCCTGCTATATCTTTGACATACCTCACAGTCACGGATGATCTCTTGCAGAATAACTGGACAGTCTTTATCAGTATTTCCAGAGCTGAGAATGAGCCTCTGCAGCCGGTCTGCGGAGGCGTGGCCAAACTGCTTGTGGAGCTTCAGGAGAACTTTACGCTTCTCTTTTGTAGACATATCTGCTGTAACGACAAGGATTTCACTTTCATTGGTGTCCACTTCAGTATTACCATCTCTAATGTCAACACAATAGTGGCCCGAACTAGTGAGCTCAAGAGGCACTGGTTGCTTGAACATGACAACTCTGTCATTCTCCATGTCTAAAACAGTTCCTGCTCTCTTTAGAGACATTTTGCTCAGCAGTAAAGGAATATCAACAGGAACAACTTCCGTTTCAATGTGACATTTTGTTAGTCCGATTTTAGCGGGAAGCTTCACCTTTCTGTTAGAGTGTACCACTTGACCATCACCAAATCTGAAAGGTCTGCAGCTTGAAAATTCAGTTTGCAGCAGTTCGTTTATTTGGCTTTGGCTCAGGTCTTTCATGTAACTGTCCAGCCACTTCTCACCACAAACAGTACGTGTGCATGCAGTGTCAATGATAGCTGATCCCAGTGATTCAGTTAGGAAGATCTCAGAGTCCGTCATGACTTTTGTAAATAGTGTAATATTACACTCTTCCACATTTTCATCTTCTGCTAGCTTTACTTCATTTCTCCGATGAGGACAATCTTTGGCCCAATGGTACGTGCTCTGACAAATGACGCATTTTGTTCTCTTACCATATTTGTCGAGTGGGTTTGTACCTTGCTGTGACTGCCGCTGTCTGCTCTGCGACGGGCCGTTGTTCCATCTGAATTTGCCCGGTGGCCTCTGCTCCGTGAAAAACGCCGCATCTTGAGTCTCGCTGCCGCCGCTCGCTCCACTAGTTTTTCCTCCGAAAATCCGCTTCAACGCAGACTTCATGGATGCGAATGTCAAATCCGTGCACGCTGTAAGTGCTAGCTGCCTACTCTTCTCCTCGAGACAAGCTGTGTCCAGGAGTTTAAACGCTAACACGGCGTCAGGCAGGGTCATGTCGTACTTCTTCATGCGGTTGTATCTCTGCTCAAAGTCTATGATGTAGTCCGTCATGGACACCGCGCTGTCTTTGGAAATCGAGTCGAAATGAGAGTATGCTTCATAAGCGCGGTCTTTTTCTTCTCTCAAGAATATCGCGTCCAGCTTAGCTAGCAAGGTTTCCATACCATCGTCTTTGTTTAGATCGTTCGCGGGTATTTCCAAAGCGGTCTCTCTGGCTCGCCCCTCGAGGCCCAGCACCACCGCGAGTGCCTGCTTTTTCTTGTCCAAGTCCGTAACAAGTCTCCAAATACTAACTTCATTTTTCCAGCACTCGTATGGTCGGGCTTCGTCAAGCTTAGGCGGTACTCTGTAGTTGGAAACCATCCTCTGCTACCATGAAAACAGCCAGAGACACGATGTAGTTCCAGAAACACATATATTTATTTTTCTCACATCCACTCCCGATTACACCTTATTTCAGACTCCCGCAATCATCCAATCTCGCAGACAACCGCGATAACACATTCTCGCAGACTACCGCGATAACACATTCTCGTGCACATGAAGTTAACAGGGAAAACCCGTAACGGCAAAGATGACGGTTGTATGCAAATGTCCCGCCCCTCCTTCTGGAAAGCCAATCGTCTGCTTTTTAACAGTACAGCCGGGAAACATTTAAGCCAAACGTCTGGTCCCACTGATGCATGCGCACAGTTGACGTTTGCGACAGCGGAGACGAGAACCCTTGCGCATGCGTAGTAAAGTATAACCTGTGGGGAAAAAGGCGTTTTAAACCTTATTTTGGGACAAAGTCATCAAACTTTTTCAGCGATTTTTATCATATTTTACTGCTGTTTCTATACATGACTTTTTTATGTCCCGGTGACCAGTGAATGTGCAGTTCTGACTCTCTGCCCATTCATTTAGATAGGAGCCTGGTCTTGTTAGTCCAAAATAGATGCCCGGAGGCGTTGCCAAGATGGCGGCCGAGTGGCATGACTTGCCTAAAAGGACTTTGGTAAAACGCAGCGCTCATCACTGTCATTTTTTACCCAGCCGTCCAATTACAGTGGAGGAGGGGCGGGACAAATACCACAACGACCAACTGTCACAACATTCTTTCTGTACAACGACATCAACCAGCAGAGCTAACCGAACAAAATGGATGAAGAATAAATTTTTAGTATGAAACAAATTATCTGTGAGATCAGTTACAAGTAAACTGTTGCGGATATTCTGTATCATAGCAACGAAGCGTCTCAACTGAAAAAAAGGCTGCGCTGCCGAAACGCTCTCAAGCGCCCACAGCTAGGCGTTTTCAGTTGGCTAAAAACGCTTTGGTGGTCACACGGCCATAGTTCCTAGACCTATCCGGTGAAAAACCCCTTATGTAAAACAAAACAAAACTTAAAACAAAACTGCATGCATTTTGTGGAAGAACATTGTTTTGGTTGTGCTTCGGCTCTGCATGAGTGTACAGATGAATATATTTATCCTACTGTTCAGAAAACATTATATAACCAGTTTAGATGAAAAGGATCTCAAGCAGACTAGCTGAAGACGTAACTGTAGCTTTACCCATTAATAGACCCGGTGCTTGCTTAAATAAATCCGAGCACAGCTGAAACAACTATAATGAAATGACCCTTCACAACAGATAATGCTTTACAATGAACTCTTTTAGAGAGCTACATGGCAATTTGTTCAATAAAATACTTCACTCACCTGTTCTCTGTGTCACTTTTACAACATTTTAAATCCCTCAGTTCTCACCATCTCAGAAAAATCAAACCAATGTTTATTCCTTTTTTTTTTTAAACGGATAATTCCCCGAAGGTTCAAGATTTAGCGTGATCCATGTCAACCTTTCTCGCTTGTTGTGACAACTAACCTCAGTTAAGATTTTTTCCCTGTCTGCACTGATTTGCTTCATCAGTAACATGAGTCATTTCTTATGTAGAGAAAGATTTAAAAAAAATTTTTTTTAACATTTATCTTTCTCTATTTCTGAAATAACCTTTATTAAAATGTAAATAATATAAATTATATAGTTTTATATTAACCAACCAAATGTATATTACCAACTCCATGTTTCATAACTCGTTGCACATTAGTTCTTATAATGACCAGTGTGTATAACATGCTTAATTCGTTGTTATCGCTTTCCTCAATTCTTCGAACTGTTCTCTGTTTTTAAACAGTGTTTAAGTGTTATGTAGATCACTGCTGTCACTATTTTATCCCATCATTAAAATAAAACTATTCCAGCGCTTGCTGTTCTAGTGGCACAGCAAACAAAGAGCTATTTTTGATCTCTGGCTCAACAGCTGTCCCTGAGCAATGCTACATTTTTAAAGTCCAAGACGCTTGACACACAAACCTCAGGGCTGTGGGACAAGGACAAAAATGGCATTTCAAAGCATAGTAATTTATCTACTCCTAATTAAGCAGTTTTGTCAACTGTGAAACACTTCAGTAAATCTATTTGGGTTGTCTGAACTGGGTATGGCTAAGGCAGAAATCCTTTTGTTGTCTCAAGTTAAACAGGCCTGTCTGCCCAACAAGCTGGTGCTTTGATCAGTAGTAAAGGTCCACTCGGTGTAAAATCCTGCAGTTTTATCTGTTGTTTGCTGAAAGCTGTTAAAAAGATCAGTAGACTGAGACTTCATCTGCTTTTGATTCATTTCAATGTGCAGTTTTAAAGAGCTTTTTAAAGAACTTGGAGTATCTGTTCAGGTTTTAATGGCGTCTGACATCTTGTGACTGAAATGTTGTCAAACAAGCTCTCGAAAGTTCAAAGGATGAACTTGATTTCAAGTCCAAGACATTGTTGATTAATTTAGGGAATGTATTGAGAGTATTGCAATGGATTTGCCTATGGCAGTTTTCCACTGCATTGTACGGCTCGGTACTGCTCACTTTTGGGGTATTTTTTCACTGAGGACATTACCTAGTACCTGGTACTTTATTAATACCACCTCGTTGAGGTTCCAAGTGAGCCGTACCAAAACTAAAATGTGATGTGTAAACACTACAGATCACTGATTGGTCAGAGAGAATCGTCACTACCAGCGTCATTGGATTTGCGACACGAGACACCATAACTTTTTTTAACAACTTGCTTTCAACAACAATCGCACACCACTTGAAAAAAGAAATGACTTTATCGTGGTCAGTAGACTAGGTGGCGGCACAAATATAACGATCGGTCTATAATCCCACCCACTTCGAAGCAGGACTAAACTGCAGTGGGAAAAGTAAAGGGAGCCGTGCCGAGTCGTACCATGCAGTGGAAAAGCGCCATTATAAATGGAAGGGGTTATGTGTAGTGAGGATGTAAATTGTATCAAGGACAGGAAGCTGTCCTCCCTTTTCTCATTGGGCTGGTAATTCTGAAGGGGAAGCTGGATTAATGGCTGTACATGATCACCTTTATTCTATGGGTCCACGTTAAATTAGCTAATTTCCTTAACCATCTTGATGAGTGGATCCTTTATACCAAACAGTCATAAGCTACACTTCTCAAGGAGTCATATGATGGTAACTTTAACACATTGGAACTGCTCATTGATCACTTCAAACCAGCAGATTGTTGTGGCTGAAAGTTCCTGAACAATCAAGAGATCTTATTTTGTATAATTTAATTTTTTCACTTCAAGTCTACTTGTAATGCTAGCCATGTCAATGTGAAAAACTTTTTTTTTTTATCCTTTGTTGTGTTTGGGTCATTTTGACCAAGAGAGGATATTCTTTTCCCCCGAAAACGTTAATGTTATCGCATTAGACCAAAACTTACTGACTTTGCTCACACAGGGGTATAAATAATTCCTGATAATTTTTTTTACTTTTTTGGGATTCTTTTTTTTTCCACCTTGTTACACGTGGTTATTTTGCAGCTGACCTTATTGCATATGCCTTTGTAGGAGTTTCCCTTTCAGATGCAAATTCTATTGGTGGAGAGTATTTAAATGAATCACCAAAGGTGATTTACTAAGGTTTGCGCAAGTCAATTTACTGGAATTTGCGCTATTTATCGCCCAAAAAAGCTTGTCTTAAACCAGACGCTATTTTGCACTGCCTTTGCTAGATTGCTTTGGTGATTATGGAAATGATCCGACTGCTTCTGTGTTCTTTAATTTGCGTGTCGTCAGTAGATCACGCGCAGAACTTTCCACTCCCATCGGCGCTTTTATGGAATTGCTCTATCATGCTAATTTGCCCTGTTTTGTAAATCTGGCCCCATAGGTGTTACAGGATTTTCAACACAGTGTAAGGGTTAAGTTATATTTTGGGCCTTTTTATTCCTTCATTGGATAGGACAGTATAGAGTATGTAGGAGTCTATGTATTAAATGCAAAGGCAGAATGTTCTCTCTTATTTCTTTTCTTTTTTTTCTCCCCCTGGTGAGGAAATCTGCCGACTGAGTGGAGAGATTGTCTTCCTGGCTAACATGTTTAGACTAGAGCCCATCCTTTCAGCAACCTTCAGTATCCATTGGCCTCTCTCCTAGGAGACACATTTGCTCACTGTCTCGCTCGCTCTGTGAAATATGGGTCACAAACCAGCGTAAAGATTTGCAAGATAAAATTTGTTTTGGAGGGGGAAAAAAAACATGCTTTTGAATTAAGATACACCACCATTCCCCTTGATGTATGAAAGTTATTTTATACATATGTTTGAGGAACCCTTATTTGGACCAAAAAGTTGCAAAGTTGAAAATATTTAATGCAATAATAGAGAAATATTTACCTGGATAATTTTGTGCTAAACATTTTAAAGGATTCATCATTTCTTGCAGGGACTTTCTTGAACCTTTGATTTTGAATGAATTGCTTAAAGGAGTCAGATTTCCTATTGTATCTACATGTTACAACTGTTTAAACTTTCTCCATCTTGGTGCTTTCATGCTTTCGAAAAAGCTCTCCTAAATGATGATTGTTCAATTTACTTTTCCAAAAAATATTGCAACATTTAAAAAACTCAAGTTGACAGCAGTAGATTTTTTTTTTTTTGTTTAGCAAGTGATGTAGTTGAAGCTGTCTTTTAGAAAGCTCTTATGTTGTGGGTGGATCTGCAGGAATAAGACAACGCAGATGGTTTAGTGGATATTAGCTCAGCAGGATAAGGAGTTTGAGCAGTGGCCCACCAGGCGAAGAGTCCTCTCTCTAATCCCCAGTGGGACTATCGTGCCAGTGCAAACACTGGCTGACCCACAGTCACACTGGTGATTCTTGCCAAACGGGGAAGGAGTTGTCGAGTAGGACTATGAAAAGATGTGGCAGATAAACTAGACGGGGAAGTATATGCAGATAAAACAAACTCAGCCTTGGGTTAAGATCATGATATAGTACGTCTGTTGCACACTTGACAGCTCTTTATATCTTCTGTAAGATATGCAAGGATGAACCTGTCAAAATGCTGTAAACATAGTGTAGTTGATGTCACAGCAACAGTTCTGGTCCCAACCACTTTTAAGTATCCCACAGCTGTCGGCACGTTTTATTGTTTCTTGTTTTGTTATTCGCTGTGAGAAAAAATCCCATAGATTTACGCTAAAGAGACCGGAATATCATAGAGGATTGGACCAGTAAATAACCTTGTAAACCACCTAGAAAATACCCACAGTGCCCTGGCAACCACACACAGCCCTCAAAGGTTTGTGCCTAGTGCTCATTCAGGTTCTGTTCTGTCTTAATCTGCAGTAGCCCATTATTATAATTAATTTTAATTTCCCTTGAATCCATTTCTGCAGGCTTAACTTCAGTCCACTGAACAGCTTGTGTGTTCACCGGGGCTACCTGCTGGGTACAATATTGTTCTTGGTTTGGAAAAGCTGGTTATCTTGTCCAAGGACATTGCAGAATGATGTAATGGTCTTCCTCGGTGGGTGTTAGGACGAGGCTGTACGTGATTTCCATGAAATGAAATCCACAAGCACAACCGATGTCTCATTATCAAAACATCCTTCCGTATGTCACCCTGAACACTGAAGCTACTTGCTTGACCTTCATACCTCATGTTTGTGACTTTTGTTTGCCTGAAAGGGGTTCAGACTACTGTTTGTCTGGCCATTTTAGATTTACACACATATTTGTAGTAACATTTTTTAGATGATGACAGTAAATTTAATTGTTTACTGTACTTGAGCTTTACTTCGGTGCTTGCCAGATGGAATACATGTTCAAATCAATCTGGAAAGGAACATTGACTAGATTTTAAATTATTTGTGGAAGAAAAAAAATATTTTTTTAAATTATTATTATTATTTAAGTCACAATATGAAGTCCATATTGACTGTCCTCTGAAAACAACTGAGGACAGGACATTAAAATATCCCCACATCATCACATACCCTTCACCATAACTAGAGATTGGCATGGTTTTATTTCAGTTAGCCTAATAGCTGGTTTGATTTGACCCCATGCCAATCTCTAGGTATGGTGAAGGGTATGTGGTGATGTGGGGCTATTTTAATTTCAAAGGCCAAGGGAACTTTATCAGGATGCATCCTGGATCCATGAAATAACTGGCCTTTAAAAATAAAAATCTGCCTGCCTCTATGGGAATTTATATAGGGATGTCCTGACTTATGCACCCTGTATTTTAAGGAAGAACATTTATTTATTTACGATACATTATTCTTGCACAAAGAAAATTGGTGTCCTTAGGTTGGATTTTTCCTCATTTTTTTAAATTAAGGTATTAAGATCAATTTCCAAAAGATGATTCTTTTATTCCTCTTTTTAGGCAACTAAACCAATGCATAGCACTGTATATATAATCTGCATGTTCAAACACTGCATTTGTGAAACTTCAGCTATCACTGTTGTGCCCTTGATCAAGGCACGTAGAGTCAGCTTGCTCCTGAGGGACTGTCCTTACGACTTAATGTGGTGACGTGCGGTGAAAGTCATGTCAGCCCCGATCTTGATGAAAAAAATATCCTTTTCTATTTAGCTTCTGTAGAACTGGACAAAACTTGAGAGCTCTGTGGTTATAAGAGAACTAAGTGCTTTGGTGAACTTGACACAGTATTACAAAGTCATGAGAATTAGTCCTGCTCCTCAGTGGCTCCCATTGTTTTAGAAAGGTTTCAGCTTTGATTCACACCATAGTTGCCAGTGTAATCATGCTGTAAATGACTGCAAATGGATGAATGGTTTCTTTTTAAGAATCTACAGACATTTTTTTTTTTTTAACCAAAGGCCTTTAGGAGAGAGCTGTTGACCCATGAATAGCAGAGTAATGCAACTGTCCAGCCTTAATGAACACCGCCTGACTCACGACAAGCGCTTCCTCAATGATTTATTGGCTCTGTGACTGTTAGAAAACAGAAATGAATGAGAGTGAGGGGAGTTAGACCCATTACAACAGACTTGTTGATCATATTTTAAAGATATTCCTTGAGTCTAAATCTTGAGTTGCTTGTGTGTAAATTTAAGAGTCTTGACAAGCTAATTGGTATTTATTGGTCTTAATTTTTTTAGCTTTAAATATGAATGTTCACTGTACAATTTAGCTTGTTCGGTTGTGTTCTGTTATTAACCCTCAAACCGTATTCACTTTATAGCCCTTAATCCTGTAATTGTGGACAAAAGTGGGCACGGAGGACTCAGGTGTGATCCTAATTTTTATTTTGGAGGTATTTTTGAATTTATTTACCTCTAAAAGTACCATATTTTCTATGTAATTTATGCTTATTTTTATGTTATATTTAATATTTCTTTAACTTCAGTAAAAAAAATCATTCCAGTAAGTTCAGATAGCTAAAACCTAAAAATGTGGTGACTTTGGTGTCATCTGGTGTCCTATGTTGGTATAAAAATAACAAAAAAGCAATAATATCAATAGCCACTAGATGGCTAATAGTCCTAAATGGCTGCATATAGGCTGAACTCTATAAACCACTGTTATAACGAATTTAACCTTTTTTTGTTGTTTTTTATAAAGTTTTTGACTTTATAACAAGTTAAAATTGTAATTTAAAAAATAAAAATATATATCTGTGTTAGGTGAGACTATAAAAAAGATGCCAAAATATGCTTACATAAATATGACCATGCTCTAAGGAAAAGACAAAGTACTAGATAATTTATCATTTATTTCAAACAAAAAACATCATATTTCATAACTCAAAAAACTAATTGGTACCAAACAGGTAAGAATAAACAACAATAACTCAAAAAAGTAAGTGTTAGATAAAAATAAACAGATTATAATGTCTACATGCACTTGTGCGCACATGTGTGTTTGTGTGTGCATGCAGAGGTGGTTGATTAAAAAAAAAAAAAAAAAAAAAAAGAGAGGTCAGTCATTGGCTCATTCAATTCTTTGACTTTGTATGTGTGAATGACTTTTTATTTAAAAAAAACAAAAAAAACAGCCGTTATAGGCTAATTGAATGCTTTGTTTGTGTGTGTGCGTCTGTGTGTGTGAGTGTTTGCAAAATTTAGAATGTTGTACAGGCTTACCCCTTCATTTGTGTGTATGTATGATATGCATTGTGTTGGATCTATTAATTTTTATTAGACCAAAAAACAAAAAAATGCTCTAAATTACAGTTTTTCCCATTCATTCCTATGGGTGGCCATTTTTGTCCACAAATACAGGATTAAGGACTTTTTTTTTTTTCACCCACTTAACATTGTAGAATCAAGTCAAATAAATGTGTGTGTGTTCAGGTGGATAACTTAGGAAAAGTAGCCAAGTCTTGTACCACTCAGATTAAGGAAAGTATTTTTTAAAAAATAATAAAAATTATTTTGCCCACATTTGTCCACAATACGGTTTGAGGGTTAAAAAAAAGTGTTTAAAGCATGTAAAGCAGGCTAAAATGATATTAAAGATCAGTTACTCATCTAATACACAAGCTTTATATCTTTGTTAGACGTGTCGGGCCATTTATTTCTCTTTTTACGTACTATTTATTTATTTGCCATTTTATTGTATGTTTGTTTATTTATTTATTTATTTATTTATTTATTTATTTATTTATTTATTTATTTATTCATTTATTTATTGTTTTTTTCAGTTAGGAAAAGTTATATTTTGACCATTTTGTCACGGATGGAGACCAGTAAGGAAATATATGCCTGGAACAAAAAACGGTGGTATTTTGCCCTTTCCTACTGTCAGATTCAAGCAGACAAAACCAATGACATCTCTAAAGAGTCAGATACAGCATTGATTTTATGATACTTCCAGTTTTAATATGGAAATCCACTGGGACAAACAAATATTCATGTTTTCTGTTATTGTAAAGATCAATATGCAGGAACGATCTGTGTCTTGACAGCTTTCAGCTTTCCTGGAGTTCTGGACATATTTGCTGCTTTTTATTTAATGTTTTGCGTAGTCTCCCTCATGGGATCTAGTGTGTACATATGTACATTTTTGTATAATTAAAATTTGATATATTTGTAAATTTTTTTTACATTTTTAATGTATGTATTATTATTAATAGTATGATTGTGTCTCTAATTTTTATTTTAGTTTTAGAGAGTTTACTTTTAAATTGACGGTTCTGATCTGAGTATAAATTCTTTAATCTGTCCGTTCTGTTAGCCAATGTAGTAGCAGCGTATCTGCTTCCCGTTTGTTGATCCTGTCTAGAATGTCTAACAAAGATTAGCACTGGAGACAAATGCCACTGCGATCTTGACACTTTGGGGATTGGAAATATAATCCGTTTTGCACGTTACTTTCAGTTGAGTTATAATCCTGCATTCTGTGCCTCAACGAATGCTCACCCAAAGTCCATAGACACAAATGTCCCCTAGAGCTGCCCAGACTTGGAATGAAGTTAGGGGAGTACATTAAGAAGAAAACCATAAACTGGCTTTGCTCATTTGTACACATTCAACAGACAGTGACTGGTTTGGTCCGTTTCTGGAGTCCCACCTTGCCCGATTATGTAGGGGTGAAGGATTCCATTTGATGCCACAAGCTGCAAAAATTGTAATGGTTATGCTAATATCTCAATTGCTCAGAGATTTGTTATTCTGAATTATACGTGTTATACCATGACACTGTCAGCATCTCCTGGTGCCAAATAACAGTCATCGACTGTTGGTTTAGTTTCACTCATATTGATGTGATGAGTCAAGGCCTGCTCTTCCATCAAGCTATTCACCTTTTTGCATTTTCTCATTTAATTTTTTTAATAAATCTCATTTCAGTCAAATGTTGGTTTTAAATGAGCTCTGTATTGCTGAATTTGTTATCTGATATTGCTTTGGGAACATTACAGTCATCCGAAAGAAGATATCCACATCTGTCCGAGTGTCCCAATGACCACAATTTTCAGCCAGCATAAGGTCAAAATTAGCATGGAAATTCAATGTTTACCAAGCAACAATATTTTGATCCTGAAAGATAAAATATATTAAGAACAACATTAAATGTGCATATTCCTTTTTTTTCTTTTTTTTTCTAAAGAAGGGAATAAAACATTTAAAATATTCTGCAAGGAAATATTTTGGAATATTGTGTAATCCCCCTGTTTGCATAGTATACAGTATGTACAATATACAACCCGAGCAAACTAATATACAGTTTTTCCCACAATGCAAGTAATATGAGACCCAATTTTCTGCACAGGCAAGTAATACAAGTAAGTTTTTTTTTTTTTTTTTACTCTAAATAATAATAATTAAGCCACTGAATAGAATCTACTTTTATTTCAGGTTAAAGATTATACATTAACCCCAAGCGTGAGTTGTATTAATAGAGGTGTTTGATAACACATGGGTTTCTTGCTTGGCTATTTTACACTATTAGAGTGTGAATGAGCTCTGTGTTCTGATAGCAAGTACAGTATGTCACAGTGCCTCTCTGTCTCTCTTCATGTCATGTCTGAGTCACCCAGCACCCCACGGCTCTCGCTCTTTCTGCTTCCCCTGATGCCCTCTCTGCCTGGCCCGGACCCTCCATTTCTCCCTGCACACCTATTCATTGCCAAACTTCCTTCCTGTTGTCCTTTCCTGGCATGCGTTGTGCACCAGCATGCCAATGTTGCACCATTTTTACTATCAGCACCAACAACACTCGTAGAATGGGACAGGGAATGGGAATCCATTACTATCGCTCTGCACTCCTGGCATGAGTGGGCGAGCTCCTGTCAAGTTTCCAACCTTTCTGCCAGCGTCCCTTTTCAAATCGGAAACTGCGGCATATGTTATAAGTTAGGCTTCGAATAAGAAGCTACACCAGGCCCGGCCATCAGAGCTGAGATTGGGTGATTTGTTAGCTTAGACATCACTTCCTATAAAGAAACTGATTTTTTTTTTTTTATAGGATTTTTTTTCTTTTCAGTTTCATTATTTGTTGACACGAGATTGCATATGGGATTTTATGGCCATTCTGGGATGTAGGAGTTCTACTCGGGAATAGATATTCATCGTGTGTGTGTGTTGTCAACATCATGAAATGGTAGGGGTTGTATATTTTTGTGTGGTGGGAGTGATGCAGGCATGCACTTCGATATAACTCATGCAGACAGCAATGCATTATGGGAATTTATCAGTGCATTTCTTGCTCAGTTCTCCTATTTTTCGCTTTATTGGTTGTTCTTACGTCCCTTTTAATATCCCTTAATATATTAAATGTTAATAATGACTTTAATAGCTAATGAATAGTTGATATTAACTATTTATTTATAAGTAACTCTTAAAAACCTTCTCTGTCTTAAGGGATGTTTAAAATCTTCAACATCTCTCCTTAATCATCATATGAGTCCAAACCTTTTTTTGCTCAGTTTAACTTCTGCTATATTGTTTCATGTCCCATTACAACCCTTTATAGAAATGGCATATGAATTTAGATCCTTCTGCTCCCTTCAGGGCTTTAGCTGTTTAGCAGCCTCTCTGTCAGCTCTTTTATCAGGACAGACATTCAGGCATCATGATGGACTGTTATCTCACCCTCATCCTATCTGACTATACAAAAGCCAAGACACTTCTCACCGCTCAAGATAAAGCATGAATGGTGTCATGATGATTTACAATTCGCAGTTTAATGAGAGACATCCATCAATAATGTGCAGTGTATTAATTTAAACAAATGTCAGTGTGTTAAACTAGGTTTTTGGCCAATAATCTGACTCCAGTGACTTCCAGTGAAAGGGGAGAGATTTTTAGTCAACTAAAAACTGACAGATATTTAGGACAGATATCTCCATGTCATAATTTAACTACGCTGATAACCACACATGATGGGAAATACACAAAAGGTATATTAAATGCAGGGTTCCCACGCATCCTGGAAAACCTGGAAAATGAAAGACCAAGTTTCCAGTCCTGGAAAACACATGGAAAACGTTAGAAACGTTTGCGTTGTCCTGGAAAATAATATTTTACCCTAGTTTGTCAGAATATTTTACTTCAGATCCATCTCATACACCAGTAGGCTAAATGGATTTTGCATTTAAAAACATTTAGCTTTACAAAACGTCTATCCATTTCAGCAATATAATTGAGAAAAACGGTTTTGATAAATCAAAATAATTTAGAGTCAAAAACACATAACTCATCAGTTTATGCCATTATGTATACCAGATGCGTAATGTGCCTTGGTGCGAGCAGATTTAGATTAACTAAAGATAATAGTTAATATTTTCTAACGTTAGTGACTGATTGCGAATACAGCTTAACTGTGAGAGTTTGGACTTTTAAACTGATATCAGCAAGTAAAATATGAACTAAAGTAGAGAATAACTTCTGTTTTAGTAGTGTGGCATTGCAAGTAGAGGAAAGCAGGTGGCATTGTGAAAGACCACAATCTTTGCACAACTATAATACAGATATAACGGTACAGGTACAATATCACATCTGTTTCAAAATATATCTCGATTTGATGATATCGGTAAATCGCCCAGCCTTAGTTGGGATAACTTGATTCGCACTGTAGCAGCTGAAAAAGTCTTGAAAATGTCCTGGAAAATCATTTCAAGAAAAGAGTGGGAACCCTGAAATGTGAGTACTAGTGGTAGTAGTAGTTGGACATTTCAGATCCAGAGTAAACGCCTTGCCTGCATGATTATCCACACCCGGACGGGGAGGTCCAGTTCTTCTTGCAGCCGTCTGTGAAGATGCTAAAGTCTGTAATATAAATATCAAAGAGACTGGCAAGTCTCTCATCAACACTCAACCCAATGCAATTTATAAGAAATGAGTCATGATGAATCTATGTGCCTACACAAAAGCACATAAAAAGCAATTATATGCGTACCGTAAGAGTCATGAGCAGACCCATGCAGACTCTGCTCCCTCAGAGCTCAGAGAAAAGCTGCTCAGATTCCGTAGAATTGGAGCACCCTTCATTCATGAAGGTCTATGCATCCCTGGCCATTTTATACACTTATTTTATGGCTAGAATCCGCATGTCTACTAGTTTTGGCCATTTGGTAGTGCAGTTGGTCTGTCTACGTCAGGTTGAGATCTTCATTTTTGTTGGATATTCTACTGTGTACCATTTGAAACCACGTTTTTGTTATTTAAAGGTCAACATATGTCTATTGAGATCTACCTTGGTCTCCTGCTTGACTTGATTTTTTTTTTTAAATGTTTTCATTGACTCGGTTTCTGTATTTTTATTTCTTTTCAGGGTGTCTTCACACTGTTTTTGGGGCCCTTCACCTTTTTTAATGCGCAGAAGACCAAATACCTTCAGATCGTCACCTCCGTAATGCGATGGATTGGTAAGTTCCTTACTATTTTATTTTATTTCTTTTTTATTTTATTGATTTTATTCATTTCTTTTTTATTTTATGCAATATACAAATAATTTACAAAAGAGTTACCTTATGGACAAAATAAATTACATGGTGTTTTGAAGGAGATTTGAAGTGTTTCTGCAAGTAGGTTTCGTTAAAGCTTCAAAAATATATGTAAAGCACAAGTCCATCCATCCGTCCGTCTGTCTCAGGCGTGATTGGGCAGTCAGTTAATAGATGACAGGCCCAAAATAAAAAAAACATCCTCACCGGCCGCTCAAATCACAGCCGCACTGAATCGTGGCTTCTGCTCCCATGTGCATGCAGTGGTGGATGAACATACAATGTACGAAGAACGCGTATTCTTGCGCAAATATTCTCAGTTCTCATAGAGCTTCAAAGAAACAACCATATGCCCTTTTGCTCACCTTTCTCTCCTCTTCGTCTCATTGATTCACAATGAGATATAAATGAGTCATTGGTGGTTGGATACGTTTCCTAACAGCTCCACAGGCACTAACAAGGCAAAAAATAAAGGCAGTTGTTCTAGCTGTGTAGGTTTCAGTAATGCTTGTATAGTGGTGCTATGCAGCTTTGTATAGCAATTACTCAAAATTTATGTATCAAAAAATGCATAGACAGACTACAGAAATCTGCTGATTAGCATGTGCACCCATATTTCTGCCATCTGTGTTTTAATGTATTGCTCATTTAAGGGCACTATAACCTGAGGGGTGAAGTAGCACATCCTGCTTGCTTCAGCAACATTAAACTGCTCAGTGCAGGTGATGAACTTCACAGCAGTGCTGTTATTTCTCAAACTGTTTTTCCAGAACATGTTCATGTTCTTTTAGTCATTTGAATCAATATGGGGGTCATTTGCACAGTGCATGTATTATGTATGATCCCACTCGGCAAAAGCCATCACTGGTCTAGCTGGTTGCTGTTTGCTTTTTGCTTTGTATTGCATTTTTTTTTTTTTGCAGGAATATATCATGGATGCCCTGCAGAAAAGTGGTCATCTTTTTTTATGTGTGCTACTCTTATCTTTCTCTATCGCTATTTTTCCTTTCAGAGAGCTGAAGTAATTATTTGATAATGCATTCTTCACATTGTAGTCTATAGTGTGATTTAGAGCCGTTCAGATCTAGAACTTGGGTATCCGTCCGTGGGCTCTAAAGTATTAAAGTCTTAAATTCACTCTTTTAAACTAGGGTTAAAAAAAAAAAAAAACTTAAATGTCTTGCTTAGTATAAAAACCCATTTTACAACATAAAATGTAATATCAAATTTCTTCTATATTTTTTCATCTAATTTACAAATTACTAACTAATTTCTATTGCACAAAATTGTTCTATTGCACAAAAATGTTACATAAAGTAGTACCCTATTTTAGGTTTGTTTTTTACATTTTAAAAGAATCAATTGTTTTTTTTGTACAATGTTATTCAGGTATTCTGCAAGGGTTACTTCAGATTTACTTGTTAATCAGTCTCCCGGGCAGAAAAAAAATTATTTGGACAAAACAAACAAACAAAAAGACAACAAATCTTGTTTAAGCTTTAGACCGGAATTAATGTGATCCAGCAATAGTCAAGGGTTTTAGTTCCCTTTGTCTCTCATTATCAAACATTTGGACATTTAATATGCAGAGTGATCCATGAATGATTACAGTTTCTAATTAATAAAAAAAGGCCTATCCATGCTAATGGAACTTAAGTGAAAATGACTACTTTTCCATAGACTCACCATAGATTGAGCCACTGGTATTTATCCCTGAAGAGGAAACCAGCTGCCATATCTAATAGGGATGTGCCTGAAGCCTAAATCTAAATTCGGAAAGGCACAAAAAATAGAAAAATGCGTTTTGTGGTGCCCCTAAAAAGGGACATGGTTAGGCTTTCTGCAGTAGTTGATTACAGTTAATCAGATTTCACTTATAACGTGAAGATAATATGGAGAATTGACTGACAGGACGATGCTGGATGATTTGGTGCGCAACAGATCCTGAACGCAACCAAAAACGTATCTTTAAAAATATGTGGTCAGTGCTGCCGTTCCCTATACACAGAGAATTCGGAAACTATTTCAATTCCCTGCATATTGATAGCAGCTCTCTGATGGCTGCAAATTCTATCCAATATAACAACCCCAACTATATAATTGCGAGAGAACGCAAAGGCATTGAAATATATTTTTTCTTCCTATATATTTCACTTTTTCCCTGGCAACTATTTTCCTACATATTGGTGCTAGTTTCATGTCTCTCTTATCACTCCACAGCCTCTTTCTTCCCACATAATACAATAATTTGATCTCAAATCAATATCCCACGTCCATTTAATTCATTTGGTAATAACAGGGAGAATGTACTGTCAGGCAGTCATTATCCCAAAATAAAACCCCTTCAGAGTGATACAAGATACTTTCAGGCCCTGGCCATCCTCTTAGGGTTTCTTTCTACTGACCATTTTGACAGTACTTTAATTCATTATATGCGGTCTATTATTTTACACCGAAACCAAAGCTGTCAAAATTCTCCCACATTTTTCCCTTCCGTCAATGAATATCGGCATATCTGCACGTTAGTGCAACCATCCTTCTCTGTTCATTTGAACCAGACAAACTTCTCATGCTTATTCTAAAGATTTGTCAATGGGTTGGTCAATAGGTTGACCAGTCGCCTATCAAATCTTTTGCTTTTTCCATTCACCCTTTCCAGTCTTGTGCTTTTTCCTATGATCTTCTCTGCTCTCAGTCATTACTCACAGCAGACAGCAGGACAAGCAGGCACGTCCCTTGTGTGCCTTTTCACCCATACAGCACAGGAGGAGCGGCCGTGCCTGCTCCTGTGTCAAATGGGATGTGGTAAGTAGGATTCAGTTCAGTTGGCGCCAAGGGAGCCACTTTGTGCTTTTTAGCCTCAATGCCATATACTGCCAGCGTCGTCACTCTGCTGAACCTTGTGTTACCAGAAAGCAGAGCTCAATTATTAGCTCAATGAGCATAACAGCATCATACTTGACTTAATACTGCTTGTTATGTGTCGTTACTCATCTGGGCACATATATAAAACCTCAGCAGTCTCAGAACCCATAGCCCTTCACAACCACTTGTATGAAATGCATGAAGTGACTTGTTTATCAGGAACACAGATATGGCATCTTGTCTTTGTATGCAAAGCTGTGCATTTTTGTATGCATTATTTAAAGGCAGTTTTATTGCAGGGCTAATTTAAATGGGAAGGATCACCTCCTCTCAGCACTGAAGTAGAGAACATTTATCAGCTTTTGACATGGAGAGCGAAATGAGTCAGTGAGGTTGCCGCTTTAATTCATATTTAGTGTGATCGTTGAGGACCGGACAAAGAGCGTGTGATTACTCACTGGAGATTAATGACTTCATGTTGCATTGCACAACATTTCTTGGAGACTGCATTATTGTTAATGGTGCTAGAGCAAGGTGCTCAAGACTCAGAATCTGTGTTCAGGTTGAAGACATCATTGCATCATTACATATTTTCCTGTAGCTCAGACAGTGGAGCATGGCACTAACAGTTTCATTGGTTCGATTCCCAAGGATTGAGTGCAATGTAAGTCTCTTTGGAGAAAAGCATCTGCCAAATGCATTTGAATGTAAGGAAATATGTGTGTGCATATAAAGGTGATCATTTTGCAATAGATGCAAAGATTCAAGTGTAGATGTGCCAACTATGAGCTCAACCAAAATGCTGTAATTACTAGTGTGATTTAAAAATGTACATTGCAGATGGACTAATTCGACACATCACAGTACAATTGCTTTTCTATACTCTACAATACATCAGAGGGCAGCACTGAGTCGTGTCATTTTTTTTTTTTTCTTAGGATATTTGCTCCGAAAGATAGAAGAAGAAAAGTAGCGGATGTGCCATTACATGCAATGAACAAGAACAAAAACGATGGAAAATGATATGTTGCTTGTTTACTACTCTTGGAGCAGCATATTGCTTTGTATCGCTCTTTCAGCACTCTTCATCGACTCCTGCACATACATAACTGCGTATTGCCACCTAGTGGAATAATCTGTCTCAACATTTACCTTGAGTATGTCGTACGCGCATCGTGGACACAATTTTTTTTTCAGTTTTTACTACTTTAAAGTGACACCGACAGTGCACAGTTTCTCTGTGCACAGGCTAATGGATAATGAAATTTGTTGTAAGGTGTGTTTTTTTTATTATTATTAGTTGCAGCACTTCAAATAGACAACATCGCCACTAAGGAAATAGCTACAGTGCTATTTAAATGTGAAGGGGTTTTCCCTTATTAGCAGACATCCATTGAAAATCAGACTTGATAGTGTTTTTATAGGTCAGATATACTGTAAAAGGTGTTGGGTCTGAAACCGCATCAGTGTGGGATATTCTGCAGCAGTGTAGTCTCAAGGTGAAATATAGCCGTGCCTTAATGAATACCCCAGGCAATGGTTCAGCTCATAGAGCCTGAAAATTGCTCTCAAGGAAAATGTGTTGGTGTCTCTCATTTAGCAGGGCCTGCAATATGGACAAGCTACAAACTACCGTACACTGCTTTCTTTAACAGACCATAAAACCACTCGCTCATTTGCTTGAAAATTTCAGAGGATCATCAATTGGTCTAAAATGGCGCTGGCTATCCATATTGTGGATGCTCTCCTACTGGGTTTCTTGTCTAAATTGTGGTAAGATAGATGTCTTATATTTTGCTCTCTCTTAAGCTTGCTATGTATTGATGTCCACATTTGCCTCCTTAATGAGTTTGTTATAACTTTAATTACTTTAAAAATTAGGTGTAGAATAAAGTTTAGGCGATTAAGGAGATGTATGTATGTATGTATGTATGCTGTGCATTCACCCTCTGTTGCATGAGCATTTTCATTCAATAATTAACAGAACTATATCACAAAGACAGTCCAAAAAAATCAATTCATGATGATTCCAAGTGACTGTTTTGGCAGCACAGAAGAGACTGTTTCTCTGCGCTGTTGTATTGGGGTTAAGGATCTGGGCAGGGTACTGAACCAGAAGGGCTGATCCATGAACTCTTAAGAACCACTGCACCCTTGAGCAAGACCTTATTGATCCGTTGACTGGTTTTTCCCCCTAAAGTATGTTTGTCCTGAAACCGCATTCCTATCAAATAAACAAACTCCTAAACCTATGGGAGGCTGTATACATATTAGCTATAGTGTGAGACATTTATTTTTTATTTATAACTAATATTTATTTATATAAATATTTTTATATTTAAAAATGTCTTGAATTCATCCATTTATAAAAAATAAAAACATTTTGGTCATGATTTTAAATATATAAATCTTATTACATATATACTATAGAGATTTCTTGGGGTCAGTATGACTTTGACTAAGGTTTTTGAAAAGAAGTTTTATGCTCACCAAGGTTGCTTTTATGGATAAAAAATTGTTAAAAAGTAATATTATGCTAATTGTATTTATTTATTTGATGGCAAAGCTGAATTTTCAGCATTATTACTCCAGTCTGAGTCTCACATGATTCTTCAGAAATCATTAAAATATGCTGATTTGATTCTCAACAGACATTTACTAATATTTTCAATGTTCAAAACAGTTTTATGAAATATTCAAATATTTGAAAAAAATTCTAAATATTTTTATTTTTTATTTTTGTGGAAAAAATGAATGGAAAATGACAATGAATTTTCTTTTATGAATGGAAAGTTTAAAAGAAAAGCATTTATTTGAGAATCTTACTAAGCTCAAACTTTTGAACTGTAGTGTATCTGAATTTATATATATATATATATAGTCTCACACACATACAAATATGTATACATCCCTGAAATTTGATTGTTTGATAGGAATGTTCAAGGACAAGCAAAAGTGTTGATTCAGGAACCTGTCCTACTTGGCAAAATCATGATTACTGTAAGTTGCTTTGAATAGCTAAATAACAAAGTTTATGGATGATGATTGATGATACTTTCACAGATGGGATGTTTTTGACTTCTGCCTAATGTTCTCGGCAATCAGCGTTCTCCATTCACACTTGATGGTCACAGTTGGTCATGTGACTGATCAACATCTCATGGGGGCTTTGTTAATGAAGAGTGTCCTTCAAAACCCAACACATCGTCCCTATAGGGAAGCTTTAGCAATCAGTGTCGTTTTGATTGTAATGCCAGGACATGTTTGACTTTGCCGCATGAATTTATTTGTCCCCCTATTGTATCTCCTCGTCTACCTGTGTGGTGTCTTCCAACCGGGCTTTGTTGGCACCGGTGTCAGATACAAACATATCATGATGAATAAGACTTGAAGACACAGATACCAGTGGCCTTTTCAATGGCCATCAGCATGTACACTGAGGGAATTTATTGCGTGTGATGAATCGCTGGGCCGGGATGCAATCACATCTCATCCCTAAACAACAAAAGCCTCTGTGCTGAAGGTTAAGCGCCTATAGAATGACTTGAGTTGTGTCGTGAGATGTCATGAGAGTATTTGGATTAAGTGTGCCCTTGATTTTTTATTTTATTTGCTCTCCTCCTATTCTTTCGGTGCAGTTGTTATGAAAAGGAGTAATGCATCTTGAATCTCACTCCATCCCATCCATGCTTGTACCCGCTCTGGTTGGTTCATCGGCTACATTAACTGTCTCTGACGTTTCCTCTAATGATTTCCAGGTCCATCATTGTGTGTGTCTGCTTTTGTCCTCTAGTTGAGCTATTGTGTATCTGTTTTGCTATTTTAAGCATATTGCACATGAAGGTTGCCTGTTATTGCAGTTGTTGCACCTTTGGCTTTGTGTTCTAGAAATAAGTTTTTACAAGCTGTCGACCCGAAAAAACGAGCGTTTAAGGACACAAAAGTGGATACAGGCTGGAACGAATGGTTAAATTGTGGGATCCCGACACTCAGTATGCACTAAAAATACACTGTTACGTGTGCAGTAAACATTTTGTCACTGGTGAGTCAAATATCCAAATGTCAGTTTTATATATTATATATCTGTAAGCTAAGCTATCCGTATCACCGATTACGTTCCCCTCCAGTGGGCGTACGTTAGTTCTCAGAGTAATATGACATGTTTGCGCTCTGTATCAATTGCCTGTATCCACTTTTGTGTCCTTAAACGTTCGTTTTTTGGGGACGACAGCCTATAAAAACGTATTTGTTCTTTTTTAGCTTGTTTGCTCTGACCTTGTCAGCAGCTTTGAGACATTGTTTTGTTTTTGTTATAAGTCAGAAATGACAAGGAGGCAGCTTCTCGCAATGCAAAGTCAATGGAGACTGTCGGATTGCGCCGCACACTGGTGGTGGTTAAGGAGAGACCCTGACATGATTGTAAAGCGCTTTGGGTGTACAGTAGTTCATATGATTTTATGGACAATTTTATTCATAAAATAAACATTTCATATTGTTTAATCTCATTGTATCATATTGTATTGTATTTTTTAGTCATTTATATTTAATTTAGTATAGGACTGCTGTGGTATGGTCACATGACATTTGGTGTAAAATGAGGCCCGACTTTCGCTGTACGGATTCAGTGCTTTTTCTCCTCTTTATTCTTTGTTTTGGTTTTTCATTTGTAGTTTTACTGCATCTCATTGTGAGGGAAGCAGCATGTAATATGTCTTGTTGAGACCATTGCGTGGTTTGTCTTTTGTAAATTATTTATTCCCCTTACATGCAACCTGCCCTTGATTAATAGACTTAGATTAGCGTGACATGCACTCTGCCCCTTGTTTGTTGCCAAAATGTTGAACTCCTGCCAGGATGAATGCATCGGTTTTAAACACTGAATGAGCATGTGTGTGGACACCTTTTAATGTTAATGGAGACCTTTGGGCCAGAACTGCTTTCGGGAAGACCTCTGATTAATTGCACGTCAGCTGGACTATCACATGTACGGAAGGACCCAGTCCATTTTCCCAAGTCCATAAAAGTGCATCTATCCATTATAAAAGTGCTCCACGCAGCTCATTGGGGTCAATAAAGGCCTTCTGAAGCGAAGCGATGAGTTTGTGTAAGAACAGTATCCATATTTAAACTTTATAAAGTAAAATAACTAGCTTCCGGCCAAACGAACATACGGATTTCACTTAAGTCTAAGCGCAACTTATGCGAGTAATGAGACGTACTGAAAATATTTACGCTACGCCGTGACGCACTATTCTACATCCGACGTCACAAGTTGCGCTTTAGGCGTGAGTAAACTGCGAATGGCCGTTTGGCCGGAAGCTAGAATTTTACTTTGTAATGTGTTAAATGTGAATATTGTTCTTACACAAACACTTAGCTTCAGAAGGCCTTTATTGTGGAGCACTTTTATGATGGATAGATGCTTTTTTTTAATGGACTTCAAAACAGAAACAGCCATTCACTGCCATTATAAAGCTTGGAAGACCCAGGACATTTTTTTTTTAATATAACTCTTGATTGTATTCGTCTGAAAGAAGAATGTCATATACACCTATGATGACTTGAAGGTGAGTAAATCATGGGCTAATTTAAATTTTTGGGTGAACTATCCCTTTCAGCTCTTTTTCTCTAGATGTTTGAGAACAAATGATGGAGTCTTTTGAGGTTTTTACCACCCGGATTCTTGCTGTACCTGGTTGCCCACGCATCAACTTGGGGAGTTATTGGTCTGTTCCAACCAGCTCAGCATTTTCCAGAAGCCCATTAGATCCTTAACAATCTCATCTTGTTCAGCATTGATTGCACCATTGATCAGATTAGAAACACAGAAAGACAAGCAATTTTCTCTATAAATTCATAATTATAGAAATAATAAAGAGCTTGAATAAGACGAAAAGATTAGAATTAAGAGACTTATTAATAAGTGTGCTCAATAAAAGGGCTTTTTTCTATTCTGACATGTGGCTGTTTTTGTGTGCAAACTACTTAGTTAAACCTAACCCAGAGTTCAGGGTTAATAATGTATGTCCATTTCTAGCTTGCACCATTGGTGGAAGACTTGCAGTATACAATTGGTTTAAGATGGTACTTTTAAACTTTATGCATCTTTTAAGTCTGGTTTCTTTCTTTGTTTGGACAATGCAGTTAATTTCCTGTAATGTTTACATTGGTTGCTATAGTAAAGTATGTTTAATCATGGTTCCAGAAGTCTTTTTTCTGTTTCACTATTCTAAAATGACCCAGAGTCAACTTTATATACCAATGCATTACTCTTAATTTTGTATGGCTAAATAAACTTTTTTAAAGTCTGATTTCTACAGCTGATTGGCCCATGGTTGGTGAACACGGGATACATTAAAGATGTGCGTCATGCTAGTGTTTACAGACTCAAGTTGTTGCGTCATTGGCTTCCAATGTAGACACGGTCTATGAGCAGCAAGCTGTCAATGTGGACAGACCAGAACTGGAAATTTGGCCTCTGCTCACGTCCATCATGGCAACTCATAAAGCACACAACATAAGCAACAGAGACCTTACTTTTTCCCACATCCATATCTAGTTGATGGGGAACAAGCTTTGTAGATTTCATGCTAAAACGGATCTACAAAAATCCAATTTAACTGGATTTCAAGCCACATGAGACTTGGATTGATTTAGTAAAAATCTAATTTCATGCTTCTTTTTTTGCACTATTGAGGCTACAAAAAAACTGAATGGATTTGAGTCGGATGTGCCTAAAAATCGGCTTTAGGCGGCCAGTGTTAACAAATAATCATCTCAACTTGTCACACTTGTGTATGAGATAAGTGTACAGCACTAGATCTACATTGTTTATATATTTGTCTGAGTTTTAATTCCTTTTTTTTTCTTTTTTCTCTCTTTCTCTTTCAGCATTCACCATGATGATCATCCTGGCTTTGATTCGCATTGGCAAGGGACACGGTGAGGGCCGCCCATCTGTGGCTCAGGTCTCGGGTGTGCCCAACCTCTTTGGGGTCTGTGTCTACTCATTCATGTGCCAGCACTCACTGCCCTCACTCGTGACGCCCATCTCCAACAAGCAGCGCATGAGTGCCATGGTCATGGCCGACTACATCCTCATCCTGTGCTTCTACGCCCTGCTGTCCCTCACAGCCATATTCTGCTTCGACAGCTCTCTCCTGCGTGACATGTACACTTTAAACTTCACAGATAACTGTGACGTTTTGGGCATTCCAGTGTTGCGCTACTTCCTGGGCCTCTTTCCCGTCTTCACCATTAGCACCAACTTTCCCATAATAGCCGTCACACTACGTAACAACTGGAAAACTCTCTTCCATCGCGATGGCGGCACGTACCCTTGGGTGGTGGACCGTATCGTCTTCCCACTCATTACTCTAGTGCCGCCCATCATTGTGGCCTTCTGTACTCATGATCTGGAGTCGCTTGTGGGTATTACTGGAGCATATGCCGGAACGGGCATTCAGTATATGATCCCGGCCTTTCTGGTGTATTTCAGTCGGCGTCATCTAGAGCCCGTGTTGGGAAGGGATGCTGTAAATAAGCACCGGTCACCTTTCCATCATGCTTTCTGGGTTTGGTTTGTGATATTGTGGGCAACGTTTTGCTTAATGTTTGTAACGGCTAATATTGTCCTTACAGAAACCAAGAACTGAGTATAAAAGCAGATTTGTTTTGTCAAGCTGTGTTTTTGTTTTAATTTTTGATGGGTGTTTGTTAGGGTCTATGAATTAAATTGCAGCTAATGGCATTCTTTTAACAGTGTCTAAAAGGGACCAAAAGAGATTTTGGCATTACTTCAGTAGGACTAACTTGAGACTTTTCTCTCACAAATCCACAGTCCTTTAGCAGATGTTCTGTGAGGCAGGATACAAACCTATAAACCAATTATTATTATTTTTTTTTATGCAAATCTAAACTTCTTCGGTTGTTTTAAGTTGAGGTGTTCTTGGTCAGGTGAATCTCATGAAAACATGCCTGGGTCATGTTTCACCCCAAAAGCAAAAATAAATAAAAAATAATACAAATATACTTTATTTTGCCTAAGGAAGAAGTAGTCTTTAAATATGTGATGTTATTTACATGACAATCAAGCACATTTACATAAAATTCTGTTCTGAATAATGATTCTCATTATGGTAATATAGTAAAAAATACAGTAAAACTACTAAAATACAGTGATTAATGTATGACTTAATTAAAAATAACACCATCTATAAAGGCAAAAAAATATATACTACACTCTAAAAAATGCTGGGTTGTGTCAACCCATGTTTGGGTCAAATATGGACAAACCCAACCATTGGTTTAAAGTCCCCCTTTGGTGAAAAATATGTTTAATGTTGTTTATATGTCTATGTGGTGTTTTTTAATATGCTTTAAGACAAACCATGTGCAAATTCATGTCAACAGTATTTTCTCCTTAATACTGCAGTGAACCAAAGAGTCTTGAAATCGCGGGTGTTTCTGATGTCACAAACTACCTTGTAACCAATCACATCAACGTATGATCCTCAACAAGTGGATCTCTGAACTGGTGCGAGTGAGTGGAGGCGGGGCTAATTTACATATTCATAGAACCGCTTGTACTAAACGAGTCAAGGGAGTAGAGTTACTTTCAAGCTATTTTAAGGCATTAAGTAAAACAATTAAAAGAAAAAACACTTAAATATGTAATTTTGGTGATCAAAGATGAGTTTTAACTATGGAAGCAATTATCGACTACAGGGCGGCTTTACATTTTTAAACCCAACAGTTGGGTTTGTCCATTTTTGACCCAAACATGGGTTGAAACAGCCCAGCATTTTTTAGAGTGAACATTGATGTATAAATATTTCACAATTTAAATATGTAAAATATAAATATTCCCAGTTTATATTATTTTATGAATTGTTCCCAATTAATTTTATATTATATTATAACTTGAGGGGAAGGTGTGGTTTAATTGTCGTCTTAAATAGCAGTATTCTTAAAGGGTTAGTTCACCCAAAAATGAAAATTCTGTCAGTAATTACTCACCCTCATGTTGTTCCAACCCCGTAAGACTTTCGTTCATCTTCGGAACATGAATTAAGATATTTTTGATTAAATCTGAGAGCTGGATCACTCCTCCATAGGCTTCTGAGGGACTGAAACTTGTTCCCCCCCGAAAAGTTATTAAAGACATCATTAAAATAGACAAGTGACTACACTTAAGATTGAGCAATCTTAAATTTATCAAGCGACGAGAATACTAATTGTGCGCAAAAACAAACAAAAATGACGACTTTATTTCAACTATTCATTTCCATCTCTGTTGGCCTCTAGTCCGTTAACGTAGTGTGATAGCGTAGGGCTACGTCACACGTAGGGTCCCTATTGGCCGACGCTGGTCATGTGTGTGATGCGTGTGACGTCCACCACAGAAGAGATATGCAGTTTTACTACGAGAGGCCGACCGAGAAGGAAAGGAATTTTTTTTTTTTGCGCACAAAAAGTATTCTCGTCGCTTGATAAACTGAAGATTGAGCCACTGTAGTCACTTGGACTATTTTTATGATGTCTTTAATAACTTTTCGGGGGAACAAGTTTCAATCCCTTAGAAGCCTATGGAGGAGTGATCCAGCTCTCAGATTTAATCACAAATATCTTAATTCGTGTTCCAAAGATGAACGAAAGTCTTACGGGGTTGGAACAACATGAGGGAGAGGAATTACTGACAGAATTATCATTTTTGGGTGAACTAACCCTTTAAAAAATATATTTTGTTTGAACAAAATGAAAGGCTAAGTCCTTATTTAAGTCTTTTTGATATTGGGGTGGAATGTGGCATTGTTCTTGACAGATTTCATCACCCTCTGATTTGGTTGATCTTAAGAAGAAACAACGAGCTGGTGTTTCTTTGTTCTTTTGGACTCACCAAAAACATTATTCATAATATTCATCAAGTCAAAGACAAACAGACTGACAGTAAACTGCACTGACTGATGGTGACACGGTCTCAGTTCATCAGTAGATTGAAAGCTTCAATATGTTCTCCATGTACTGACGTCTTACCCGGAGCTCACGGGTTCTCCAACGGGCCCTTAGGGGGGACAGGAAGGGAAGATAAACCTGATATTAAATGGACACATCCTTCTCATGATCTATAGACAAATATTTATCATGATCAATATGGAGCACCTCATCGTGCCTGAGAGATCACTCACACAGTTATTAATGATAATGTCACTTTAGTTCTGACGACGTTGTCTTGAATTTGGCTTGAATTGAAATCCAAATGTACGGCAGCTGATTCCCACCCTGCTTTGCCTTTTGCACATTTTGGTCTTTGTTTTGTACCAAAATAGTTTACCCAAAAATGTACAGTCTCTTATCATTTAATCATCAATAGACATGTCAATCCAAACTGTTTGACTCACTGACTTCTGCTAAACACAAAATAAATTATATTAAAGAATGTTTTGCTCATATAATAAACATCAGTGGAGTTGGACAACATTGGACCCCATTGACTCTCATTATAAGACAAAATAAACATTTTTCATCTTTTGTGTGCTGAAAAAAATGGTCAGGTTTGGATTGCCAAATGATGACCGGTTTTTAATTTTTATCTAAATGGTTCCTTTTATGTCTTTTAATGAATTTCCATGTGTGTGTATTTTTGCTCAACCCATCTCATGTCTGCCTCAGGTTTTCTCAGGCGATATGAATGTGATTCTTTGACACTTTGTGTTGTTTTGTCAATGGTAGATTGGTTTGATCATCGGTGACGTGTCTGATACTGTAAACTGTGATCGCTGCTCTCTGTGAGAGCGCTGTCTCCTGATCTAAGAGAACCGTTTCAGATCCTGCGCTTGACTTCACATTGTTTCTGCAGTTGACAAAGGGAAATATGTCTAGAAGAGCTTGTTTGTCATTCATGTCACCCTAAAGCACAAAAGCAAGTCATTTCACATGGGTGAAATATTATATTACCAAATACTCATGTATTATGTCCATTTCTGGGGTTTTTAATGAAACAAATGTGCCTTCTATCCAGGGATCTTCCTCCTTTCGCCTAAATAACTACTTATTCTCTCTCTCTCTCTCTCTCTCTCTCTCTCTCTCTCTCTCTCAAATGTCTTTTTCTCGATTGTATTTTCTGTGCTGCCTGTCACTTGCATGTAAGTTACTTCATACTTGACAATCACGTCCACCGATGTCTCGTTAAAATAAAAATGGAAATGCCCTTTTTGATCTTTAAGACTGACATTTTGTTTCATTTATTCTTTTTTTTAAATATATTCTACTGTTTGTCATGACACAAAAATCATAAAAGGTATTTTTAATAAACTCAGAAATTCTCAATGTATGTAAAGGATTGTTTGGCATAAAAAAAAATTCATATGCCTTTTAATATTGCATTGCATTACTTATGTCAAATAATTTGTTGCATTTTATTTTTTAAGGACAATGCATTATGATTGAAAATTAAACTTGAGTCATTAGTTGTTGTTATTTTACATTTTGACATACTTTGTTGCCAATTTAAAATAGGCAAAAAATACAATCCATAACTCTCAGACTTGTTATTATTAGATTTTTAAACTGATATTGAAATAACAGATCTATGGTCTGTAAACACAGACATCAGTGAACATTTACTCAAGAACGTTTTCATTTCACAATTTTGAATCCAAGTAAATAGGACTTGCTCTTTATTATGACCATAAACCTCTGAATTTGAATCCCAGCATGCCTGACATCCTGTCCTTTCATGTCTGCACTGGGCTGTGGTGGTGTTAAATTAAAACGTCCCTCTTAAATCATTCTTGTTTTACCTTAATTTGCTTTAATGTATTCCACGTTATCCGAGCCAAGGCAGTGCAGGTTGCTGGTTTTCACTCTGCTGGTTTGATTGGATGAAATGTGGCATTTTAATGTGTTTAGTCTCTTTCTGTAGTACATGCTCTGAGTAATGATGCTGGAGAGGCCAATTACTACTTCTTCATAAACCTTGCCTTACTATCATGTATTTTTATTTATTTAAAACGAACTTCTCATTCTGCATTTTCTTCTGCAAGTCACATATTTGCTCATTAAAAATGACATGAAGGTCTTGACCAGAATTCCAGATGCTACTTTTTAACGGTCCATCCATCAGTCTCGTAGAAGGGCGTCTTCCTTGGGGTCAGTGGTGTACGTATGTACAGCCTCACCTGCATGCATTCATTTATGTCCTACCTTTATGCCCTGCTCTATTGATTAGATGAAGGAGGATATTGATCCACCCCTTCTGCACAAACTATAGACTTAATCGAGTTCAGCACGGGATGAGAACATGGACTATAGCCAATCTGTGTTTTCAACTAAAGTACTGGGAAGAATTTGCATACACAATGAAAAAAGTTAATTGTAGCCTACTTAACTAAGTTAAGTAAAATTAACAAAGAAAATAAGTAATTTTAACTTGGACAGTAAAAGGTGTGAGTAGTAATATCTACTTAGTTGAAATGTCCTTTGTAATAATACATTGAACTACACCAAATTTTAAGTATTAATCAAAATTAAATATATTTTAGATTTTATTTTAGTACATTTCCTGAACACAGAGACCTCAATACTTGGTACACAATACACAATGACGGTAACAGTTGATGGATCGGTTTTGTGTATGAATGTGTCATTTTGAGTAGAAAACGAACTCCAAATGTCAAAAAATGTCAAGTTACTAATCCTAACAACAAAAGCAATGATAAAAACAGTGTTACAGCTGGAAAACAGTGAAAAATCAAACTAATTAATTAAGGCCCAGTGCATGATGTGAACACCAGTATCAGAAAAGTCATTTTACTTAATTTATGTAGGCTTTAATTTCAACACGCTTGAATTGCGCACTAATTTAGAATTTACTTTTTATTTTTAGAATTTTTTTATTCTTGCCTGACCTAACTTTTTCATGTAGAAATAAATTTTTTTCTGTAGTATTTACATCACCACAAAATAATTTTTATCAGTGCAGAAAGGATTTCTTAATGCAAGAATCATTTATGTTGCTTATGCGTCATATTTATGTTTCTTCAAGGTTAAACTATGATTTTAACGGTAAAAGACTACAGTAAAAATGCTACAGTGAAAAACTGTTAATTGGTTAACAGAAAGTTTCCGTATTATATACGGTAAATAACTGTGATAAATCTAATGGTACATTTAATGTAATTTTACTGTAAAATACTGTTAAATTTACAGTTTTTGAAAGTGAAAAAGAGCAATTCATTGTATTATTTACAGTGAAAAAACGTAAATTGACATTCCCACAATTCCCTGCGTGACACTTCACATTTTTGTATTTTTGTTAAAATAACTGTTTCTTCATAGTTTTCTTAGTTTTTTCTAATCAGGTATCTACATTAAGGTTTTATGTTACATTTAATGTTGTTAAATTAATGTTTATTGCATTTTTAAAATTTCATGTGTGTTACCATGATGGTGTTTAATGTTTGTGCGAATGACACTGTGCAGCTTCTGTATATTAGTATTAACTCGGAAAAGCAGCATGTAATGAGCTTTGATTGATCATGTGATTCTCATCACTGCTGTGATAGTTGGTTGTCAGTGTATTAACAATAACACAAATCAGATATTATTACCTTAATAGAACGGTAAATTAACATTATATCAGAGAATGAAATATAGTTTATTACTGTAAATTTTAAGTTAAGTCTGGAAAACTAATTACGTGGCTACCGTATTTGTGACGGTAAAGTTCTGGCAACCACAGCTGCCGTTTTTTTACCGTAAAAATTACAGTTTATTTTTTACAGTGTAGATAATATGTTTGACTTAAATTAAATATCAGATGAAAAATATGGAAGTTTTGTGTTTAATAAAGATTGATAAGGACTTCAGCTCACCAGATAGGCTTGTAAACTGGCTGTTTTTTCATGCCAACCATCTCACCATCTATTGATCAACTGTGAGACAGCTGCCACTAGAGTATTGCAAAGCGAGAGCCAGGACAACATGTCATTGTTTGATTTATGACTGTGCTTCTCTACATGACACTGTATTAAAACCGTCTTAATCATATTCTGCATAGAGGTTTGAAATGCTTTTTATCAGAAAGTGTTGATAAGCACAGGTAGTGACCCATGAGATTTGTTTTTAGGTTCACCTGTACACCTGAGAATAAAAATGAATAATGACTATAGTTCCACACAAAGCTAATCATTAGGCCAGAAGAATAAAGCATATGAGTTTGGAACACCTTGAGTAAACGAAGACTAAACTTACATTTTTTGAACATGTAAATACAGAAAGTTTTCTGTGATGGGAAGGTTTTATGGTTAGGGGATCGAAAAGTTTGTACTGTATAAAAATCATTATGTCTATGGAAAGTCCCCATAAAACATGAAAACACAACATGCGTGTGATTTTCACTGGCCACAAAGATTTATGTCTGTGTTCAGCTGTAAATCAAGTCAATGAGTTTATCTGACTTTTCTGATAAATAATATTCTTAAGGCATTGCAAATTCGATGATTGATGCTTAAAGTTTCTGTTCATTGTGGCATTAGTCAGTTGTTCATTTTGATAAATAATAACTAAACTGAACTATTGATTTTGCTGTTCCCAACAAGTGAATTAGTAGATCAGCAGATTTATTTTTTATTATTATATATGACCGCTCTATGGTTTTTATTGATTGAAATTGAGTTTTTTTTTTTTTTTTTTTTTTTACGTATTGCATTGGGTTGAATTAACTTATTAATGTTAACTTGTCTTGCTCTCAACGTTGATGGATGTTTTGGGACTGGTGTAAAAGACTGGTGTTTGTTCCAGACAGTTAAACCAGTGTTGTGCTTTCTGGCGTGATACAAGCACACATGGACCCTATCTGTATCTGTATATGTATCAAACGCATCTTATGAACGATTGTAGGCTTTTTCCCTCAGTGTCGTGAGTTTTTCTTTTAGACATACATTTTTGAGCTGGGGGCGGTATTATTTTTTAGATGTTTGTATCTTGATGAAAATATCCTTTACATTTATTCAATATTTCATCATGTCATAATTAATTTTAGTACGTTTACCGACTAAAACGGCATCTAATATGGCCAATGGATGAAAATAGTGTGTTTTTACAGAAAGAGCGCAACGTTTTTCAAGTTCACTTTACAGATGCTTAACCTGTAATATTAAATTAATGTTGAATTATATCTAAATAATCTTATAGTTGTGGTCAGAATTATTGGCACCTCTGGAAAATATGATCAAAGACGGCTGTAAAAATAAATCGGCATTGTTTACACTTTAGATTTTTCATTAAACAAATTAGCAAAAATCTATCCTTTGAAGTAAAATAATTGTAAGTGGGGGGGGAAATCATATTATGAAATATATGCTTTTCTCCAAAACACGTTGGCCATAATTATTGGCACCCTTTTATTAAACACTTTTTGCTAAGATAACAGCTCCTGAGATTTCGTATATTACATATTTCCTATAATGCCTGATAAGTTTGGAGAACACGTGACAAGAGGCCATCAGGTTTTGATTTTTTATCTGTTGGTATTTTCTGGAATCCATGATGCCATGTGTCTGAACAAGATGTCCAGGACCTCCAGCAGAAAAATAGGTCCACAATATTAAAAATTGTTTTCTGAATTTGCTGGAGTTTGTTTTTGGATGAGCGAGGAGGATTTTTCTTGAAACCCTCCTAAACAACTAATGTAGCTGATGTACTGCAGGGGTTGTTTGATTTATTTATATATATTTTAGGCTTTCTGATCCCAAGTCTCAACTAATCTCTGCAATTCTCCATCAGTGATCCTTGGAGAGTCACTAATTGGAACGTCTTAATTATTGCCTTGATGGTGGAAATGGGGATTTTCAATGCTTTACTTATTTTCTTACAGCCACTTTCTTTTTTGTGATGCTCAACAATCTTTTGATGCACATCAGAACTATATTCTTTGGTTTTACTCATTGTGAAGGATGATGGAATTTGGCCTTTGTGTTTCCTCTTATTTAAACTCCTGTGAAACAAGAAGTAATTGACGACTTCATGTTATAGTCACCCTGGTGTGCTAAAACAAATTAAATATTAATAGGAATATACTTCAGAGATCTTTTACTCATACAAAATTCTAGGGGTGTTAATAATTGAGGCCAACGTGTTTTGAAGAAAAAAATAATAATTTCATAATGTGATTATGAAATTCCTTAACTTCAGTGAAAGGTTACATTTGTGCTATTTTTTTAATGAAGGATCAAATGGAAAAACAATGCAGATTTATTTTTTACAGCCATCTCTGATCATATTTGAGGTGCCAATAATTCTGACTACAACTGTAAGTGCATTTGGGTGAGTTAATCAACCTGCTAACAAAGTGCTTTATAGTTTACAGATGTTTCAGCATCAGCTTGCACAGTTTGTCAATCCAAACCATTCACTATGATTGGACTATTTGAAACTATTATATGCTATATATTTATGAAACTATATATTTCATCTTTAAAAAACATGAACACATTCTTAATATATTCTGAATAGGCCTATGTCAAATTTTCGAAGCTCTTTTGATTTGAAGCTCTATCGTCAGTCAGCGCAAGGCTCTTGATTTTTTAAAGTTTGGCCTATTCTGAATCTTTAAAGACTGACTTACTATTAGCTCTGAGGTTGGTAATCAATGGTATATGCTTGTTTTTTAAGCCACCAGCCTTCATAATTTCAACTTATGTTAAAATAATCATATATAACAGTGGAATTCCTGGTGGGAAAACTGCAAAGAAATAATTTTGCAAAGTTCTACCAAAAGACCTCTGCAGTGCCCGTCCATGGCTCTATATGCCATCATGTTAGAATTAAATGAAACCATCAAGATGAAAGTGCAGACCTTCAGCTTTAATTCAGGTGGTTGAATTAATGGTTGCAACCATTTTTATACACAGCCCTCCTATTTTCAGGGGCTCAAATGTAATTGGACAAATGAATATAACCCATGGACATCACCAAAGATCCTCCTCTGTGATGATTTCCAGTCTTTTACTGCAGCTTCCATCAGTTGCTTGTTTGTGGGACTTTCTGCCTTTAGTGTTGTCTTCACCAAGTGCTCGATCGGGTTGAGATCAGGTGATTGACTCGACCATTGCAGAATATTCCACTTCTTCACCTTCAAAAACTCCTGGGTTTTGCAGTGTGTTTTGGGTCTGACTTTGTCCATCTATACTGTGAAGCACCGTCCTTTCAACTCGGTCACTCATGTCACTGGAAGTTTTAAAGATGATGTTATATGCTTTGGTCATGAGCTGCTCCAAGCCTTCTCCATACTTTTTTTCTTCTCGTCATTTTGGCTGATGTTAGTTTCATCCGTCCAAAAAATGCTTTTCCAGAACTGGTCTGGCTTTTTACAATGTTTTTGGCAAAGTCTAATCTAGCGGTTTATGAATGGTTTGCCTCTTGTGGTGAACCCTCTTTATTTGCTCTCGTGAAGCCTTCTCTTGATTGTAGACTTTATCAATGACACGTCTACCTCCTGAAGGGTGTTCTTCACTTGGCTGGATGTTGTGAAGGGCCTTTTCTTTACCATGAAAGGATCCTGTGATCATCCACCCCCAACGATGGGACGTTTCACTTGCACGGAGAGCTCCTTTGACCGCATGATGCGGGTTCAGCATCAAAATGCAAATGTCACACTTAAAATCAACTCCAGACCTTTTATCTGTTTAATTGATGAATAAATAACAAAGGAATAGCTCACACCTGTCCATGTCCAATTACTTTTGGTCCCTTGAAAAAGCAGCAGCTGAAATAAAGAAGGATCAGGTGCTTACAGCATCAGTGGAGAGAGAGAGAGAGAGAGAGAGAGAGAGAGACGAGGAGGAAGAGAGAGCTGCATTTGATCTCAGTGATAAAGCTCGCTGCATGGATGTGCCCTGCATGGACAATGAGGACACTCTTTCACTCAAACGCTCTGACACAACTCTGTCACAGCACTTGACCATTGACTGGTGCTCAATCACACAAATAATACGGTAGTTGAGTCATGGAGCTGGTTTTACATAGCAGGTTTATTTCTCTGAAAGAGTAGATGATAAAATGGGCAAATCAAGCCTTTTGTTTCATTGATTTAATGAGGGAAACCCTCTATAGAGTATTTACGTTATTTAATTCTTTTTAAAGCGTGTACATTTGCAGCAGATTGTCTTAAGGGCAGTTCACACATAGCGTGTTTTGCAAGCCACTGTGCTGTTTTTATAGTTTTTTCTTTGTAAACAAAAAAATCTATTTTTGATAAATGTTAAAGGCAGTGTCCCACCAAAAATACAATGAATAAGCGTCAGGCTGAAGGAAATGCAAATCACGCCTGTACAGAGAGGGCACAGCAATAAACAAAACAACAAAACACAAATATGATTTTTATCTAATCTAAAGTCATTTTCGCTTATTAGTATGATTCATTTGGATCATGAAGGATCAGCAGCAAAAACAGTGGCGAATAAAGTGAGATTAAATACATAAAGTATATTTCTGTTTGCATTTCACTGTTTATTTTTAAGGAATACTGAATCTGTTTTTGTGCAAGTGAGAGGAGTAAATGCTCTCATTTATAGATTAACAATAACCATCATGTTCACACAGCACACACAACGCCTCTGCACTTACTCACGATTTGTCTCAACATGGGGACAGGAGAGCTGTCAGACAATACATGGGAAAACAAAGTAACTTGAGTTACTTATTTGAAAAAGTATTCAGATGTTTTGTTTAAAGTAATGCATTACTTTACTCATTACTTGGGGAAAAAAACCTGATTATGTAACTTACATTACTTGTAATACGTTACGCCCAACTCTGGTGTTAAGATACAATAGTTTTCAGAAATTGCCTTGCCCCTTCGACCTCCCAAAAACACATCTGATCAACCCCAAACCATGCTATTTATTACTATTTTAACATTTTGCACTTTGTGTTTTTTGGCACACTGCGGTTGACATTCTGTTTATGGCTGAACTGTTGTGTCTCCTAAGTGTTTCCTCTTTACATTAACACAGCTTCCAGTTGACCGGATGGCTGTAACAGGGCAATAATTTACTGGCTTTTTGGAAAGGTGGCATCCTGTGACAGTGCAAATGGATGTTAATAGCTGTCAGCTGACAAATCCTCTATTAGAACGTTTTTGGACATTGACCACTGTAAGTTGGTACTCTGCGGTTAGTTAACACGTCTGCCGTGTATACGATTATATACGATTTGTTCCAAATCTTAGTGAGCTGCCGGTCAACAGCCTAAAAAGAATTGGAATTAGATTCTAACAAAGTTAGCATGTTGCTAAGTAATGATGTGGCAAGCATAACACACTACCATTGGGTAACATTTGATTAGATATCCATATGTATTAGAAAATAATGCACTTTTATTGATCTCATCACAGTGCGTTATGTTTCTGCCAACCTTTTGGATCAGTCTATACAGGGTATAGGTAGGCACTAAGCAGCTTATATTGTTCTGGAACAAAGTTATAAAGTCTGAATTTCTCAAGGGTCAGGTCATCACCTTTAATTGCAACATAAAAATAAAAATCCAAGATGAAACCTTCGGGCAATTTAGAGAGTGTCTATGTGCACCTCGTCCCTGGATTCCCCATTGCTCTTGAGGGCCTCCATCTGGGCTGGTGCAGCTTCTGAGAAAACATTTGGATTGATGTTGTCCGACAGAAGGGTCAAACTGACAGCCTCAAGCTCGTGTCAAACTCGGATATTAATAGTTTTGACCTAAATAAGCGAACAAGACTGTATTGATGGTACATGGCAGACTGCATATTTGTTTCTCCGTCTGCACGGTTTCTCGCAACTCTAAACACTGAACTAAAAAAAATGATGTAGAAACAATTTTCTCTCAGAAACAGGTAGTAAATTACACAAATAACTACAAAGAAACACCAAGTAGCACATTTAATTAAATGTGCAAGTTTGGAGAAAGACTGAATTTGGTATTTCAAGGTCAAACTGAATTTTGCTCTGCGAGTTTCCACTGAAATAGAAGCATGTGATTATTACAGTATGGTGGTGTTTTCAACATGCTGACAGGGCATCTATTGATTGTAAAGTTCACACTCAGGTGTTTAACCTCTCTTTGTGCCGATCTTATTAATCTGTTCGATTATATCTTTCGCTGCTATCTCCGAGGAAAGATTATGCAAGTGCATTCAGTGAGCAGAATGCACATGGCCTGACACGTATGGCAAAATCAAAGCTATTTCAGTGGCTTCTAAGCAGACGTTTGATTAATAATATTCACGTAAACATTTGGGCACAAAACAGGTTTCAGATCTGAAATGTTAACGCTTTCAAAAGGTATGTTGGTTGTCAAAATAAATCAATAATTTGACAGAAAAACAAAGTAAATCAGTCCTAACCCTTTTTTTGGGAACGAACAACAGATGTTTATATAATTTCACCAGCTTGTATGTGAGATTGGATAAAAGCTCCCATATTGCCAGTCAAAACACAATTCCTGGCCTCAATTAAACCTTCCTGTCAACGTCTCCTTACAGGTCCTGTGTCAAATATGTTTCTGCTATCGGAGATGATTTTGAGACGATAACGGTTCGAAGTTCTCTAGTGCAGATGAGAAATTTGCTGGATGCTGCACAAAAGCTCATTTAAATTTGAATTACAGAAATGGAATTACCTGAAAAAAAAAAAAAAATCAGAGAGATTCCAGTAAACGTAATGGCATTCTGGGAAGTGTTCTTCCAATGGTCCATTATTTTAAGTATAAACTACTGTTTTCAAGACTTTAAATAATAAGTAATGTTTCTTAAGCAGCAAATCAGCATATTAGAATCAAATCAAATAAATGCAGCCAAGGTGATTTCTTTCAAAAACATAAAAAAATGTCAATATTAATATTAAATACAGCAATGTATATTTACAGTGTTTTGTGTATATAAATTAAGTACACATTTCTCTATGAGACATTTGAAATCAATCTGTTTGTCTGTCTGTCCATAAAGCAAATTATATATTTAAAAACTTCTTTAAATCATTGATAATACCACACAAGACTGCAGTAACATACTACATCAGAATACATCAGAACTCCTGTGAATGCCAGTCTCTAAATACAGCCGCTGCACTCCAAACCAGTTACTAATGACGTTGAACGTTAGTTAATGAGAAAACGGTAAGACAAGAGACAAGTGAAAGTATTTCAAGGGAATAATTCACACTATATGTGTGTCTTTATGAGGCCATTGTGAAGATAGAAAGGCCAGGAAAGGCTAACTAGCTTTCTTTAGAGATAATACCCTCTTGTTAATGGAGAATTTGAAAAGTATGCGCACAATACGGACAAGGTGGCCACACAGCAGTCTTTTCTCATTGACATGGAGTTGACTAATGGTCCCAAAGGGCTTCTTCACCACATTTAGATTGTGTGGAAGCACGCTGGTTGCACTGACATTCATAAAACCTGTCAGCTTCTCAATAGTATCTGGTTCCTGTTCAGTATTCACTGCTCCACCTTTAATTGCATGGCCTTGAGATCATTACTAAGGTGCTCTTAGTTGAAATCATCCTGACATGCCCTCGTCTTGAGTGCCGCTTTTTCAAAAATTTCCACACTCGGATGGCGAATGCAATTTTTAAGCATCTATTCCAAGCCCCATTTCTTACAAAGAAAAACTGCATTTTGAGGTCAATGTTCATGGTAGACTTTGGTTATTAACTGTGAATAATGGCCTTTCATTCCTGCAGCCCATTTCCACGCACTTGTTTTTTTCCTTCTGCTTCTTTTATAGGTCATATTGATATTTCCCAAATGGTATACATTGACATTCATTCTTTCAAGGTACACTATGTAACCTTTTTTTTCTTCAAAATTTTAATAATGAGTCAATACATCAGCAATCCTTATCTTGATTCACTATGGTAAGCCTGAAGTGTTTATATTTTAGATCTAGTGAGATGGTTTTGCGGGAAATTGCGTACTTACTTCACTCGCCCGTGTGTGTCTCGTCATATCTGTAAATAGAGAAAAATTGCTCTGGTTTCTTTGACGTGTGTATGGTGTGGGAGTGTCATATCATAACAAGCGAGAAAAGTTGACATGGATCACGCTAAATCTCCAACCTCCGCAGAATCACCCGTTTAAAAAAAAAAAAAGGCTGAAGAAAAGAGAGTCTGCTGGCAAAAATAAAACCAGAACTGAAAACTGTTTCGGAAAACTGATGGATTTGAGTAGGGGTATAGCTGAGAGATATAGTTGAGATAAAAGCCAGATATTATTCTTTGGAATGTAAAAATAAAGGTTTATTGAGACAATGCATTGCATAGTGCAATATATGAGATGATGTATTGTTCTGTATTATGGCACCCAGGAGAATGGATCTCCATTTATTTTTCTCAGAGCATGTTGGTGGAAAAAGCCAGTACATAAAGGTCTTCCGAGACAACTTATTGACAGACAGCAAATTTCAGTCATTGATTTCAATGACTGGCTGGCTGTCCTCATCAGTTTGTTTAGGTGGTCTGTTGTGAAGTACATCTAATCTGGGCTGTTTGTCTGCTCTTCTCCCTGAGCCAGTTCAGGTTTATTACACTGTTGGCCTGACATTCTCATGAGGTCACGGACATCAATAATGATTTCCTCCAGCATTTGATTACTGGCGGCTATAATTCCACAGCGCGTCACAGCTGATTTTGATTTAACCTGTGAGCAAATACCCACCTGATAGTCAGGTTGAGTCCTGTGAGTTGCAAAATGCTATGGCATCCAAATTTACTTAAACTCACCCTAATGCAACATGATTTTGTACAGTGAGCTGATCACGTTAGATTTCGGAAGTCAAATTGAGGAAGTACTTTCCAGTTTTGTGTGTATTGTGAATCGAGCAATGGAAAGTTAAATAGTAAAGTAGAAAGTGTGCCTTTCTTTAAGAGCACTACAGACAAGAGAAACAGAATGCTTATTGTTATTCTTCTCAGTATCTGCATTCTCCGCCAGTGTAGTGGGGATTGTCTTTAGGAGGAAGTGGTCCGGAAAGGTGCTGATTGACCAAAGTAATTAACAGGAAGTGTGAAGTGCAAAGTGCTGGAAGACGAACAGTGGTAGTTGTCACAGTGATTCGGTGTGCAGGAAGAAAAGAAAAGGTCCTTCTGTCTCATGCGGAGCAGAGAGTGTAGATGGGTCAGTGCAGGGTGAGTCATGTGTCCTCCAGCTATATGACCTTTAACAGACACTTGATTAAATGATCAATAAGCAAAAAGAGAATTCATCCAGCGTTCTGCTGGCCTCTCTGTTTTTTAATATCTACACTTTAATAAAAGCCCACTTTGTGGCTATATGAAGCTAAGATGTTTCCTGGGGTTGGACAATGAAACTGAAACACCTGGTTTTAGGCCACAATAATTCATTAGTATGGTGAAGGGCCTCCTTTTGCGGCCGAAACGGCATCAATTCGCCTTGGGAATGACAGATACAAGTCCTTCACAGTGAAAGTGGACCTAGAACCAGTGGAATGTAAATGTGTACTTTGAAATGCAATGTAAGTCGCGTTTGGATAAAAGCGTCTGCCAAATGTAAAATGTAAACGCATCTTTTTCTTGGGAATATTGAGAGTTGTGCAAGCCTGTTTGTAGATGAGCCAGGCGTTGATCACAGCTAGGATAATGATGTGCCAGAAGATGTAAATGTACCAGCGACGCATTTTCAGGGGGAACTTGTATTTTGCTGCTAATGAGTCCAACAAACTTCATCGAAGTCAACTTCATCAAAATTTTCAACCCCCTCCTCATCACTGGAATCACTGGTGTCCGAGTCCATTTCAACATCATACATGCTGTAGGAACCTCTTGCTGATATCATTCTGAAATGAAAATAATAGTTGTAAGAGTTAGAGTATGTTAATGTTAATCCTATTTATGTGCTACATTCCACTGAAGTCACACACTTCTAAAAGGAATATACAAACCCCCAGACTTCTTACATCCACACATTCCAGAACATTAACACTTGTCCCACAACAATGGACCATGCAACCCCCTATATGTCTGAACATTCACACCTGTCCTTGAATAATCATCCTCCAAAGCATTCCACAAACAGTGTCTGCCTTGCAACAAGCAGATATTTGTTCAAACAAACAAAGCGCTAAATAATAGCGTTAACTATATTTTACTGCCAACATACAGGAACAATTTCAAATACTGGTACTGAAAGGACTTAAAATACTGCAACCAGAAATAATTCATTCATTTAGTATGATCCAAATCTGGTCTAAACTGAAAAATATAACAAATAACACATTTAGAAATTGTGAATCATCAAATACATTATATTTCTGTACGTATTTCTCCTATATGTGAACATTTGAAAAGTCCATTGTCTCCATGTAATGTGCAAGGTGCACATGCTATTTTGACTACCATTCTCTCCCAACGTTGTAAAAATACAACAAAGACATAAAAAGCTAAAAAATCTAATTTGATGCATACATTCCACAATCACCAAGTATTTACATTAACTAGACATTCTAACAAACACATTCCCACTTTCTCATATTTCTGGGGTTTTACTTACTTCAGTGTTGAGATATGCAGTCCATTAAAAACAAGGAGATGCGCGTCCAGGGCTGGGTTTCCCAAAAGCATCGTAAGCTTAAGTTGATCGTAGAACAATTGCCACCAATGATCTCTACGATCAACTTAGGCTTACGATGCTTTTGGGAAACGCAGCCCAGGAAAGTTTGCAGGTTGTATGAGTTCATGACCTTATGGCAAGACCTATATACATATTTACTATCCAATGACATTGCAAGGCTAAACAATAGGACCCATTGGCTATGTAAATGTGGTCTTTAAAATAAAATAAAAATTGCAATTGTGTTTTTGGAAGAGCTAAAAGTGATGTTGTAATTTTACAACAGGGTGTATTTTCTCGGCCCATAAGAAACTTGCTTGTGGCCTCTTTTCAGAAATACAATTTTGTCAAACGGGTTTATGTATGTGGACAAACTGTGCCCTTGCAACACCAATAATCAGCAAAGTTGATTTGTTGAGAACCTTCTGAGAGTCTGAGCCAAGGCCTTGTTTTATAGGCATTATTTATGACTGTAATGCTAAATGTTTGCCTGTCTGAAAATCTGTTACTTCTATTTCTTTGTCTGCTACTTCATCCATAATGGAGAGTGCAAATTTATGCCCACCCTTCTCCTCCGCCCCTTGGCCACTGTGGAAGCCCATACTCTGTATTGGTACCCAGGGTCAAAGGAGGACATGCAGGTTCAATCATTTCTACTACAGCCTGGCATCCCATAGACTACCCTAGTTTCATAGGGATGCTGTGGACCAGGGAACAACTTTGTTTCAGCAAAGTTGACTGCTCAAAAAAAAAAAAAAAAAAATTAGAAACTTGAAAAGATCTGATGCAGGGCTTTTGCTTCAACCTTGTTGTCACCTTACTTTTGTTGCCAAGTCTTCAGGAAAGCTGATCAAGAAGGTTGTAGGGCAGAGGTACTCAACCTGATCTAGAGCACGAGCCAAGCTGAGTAATTTAATTTGTTCACAAGAGCTACACTTAAAAGTGCACACACTGCATGTTGGGAGTCTTTTTAAAAAAATGTTCTTTGTTGTATTATTTTTATTTTTATTTACATTTTCTGAAGAAAAACCGAGTGGTAATTGTTTGTGCAAAACTAATCTTACAGGCTTACAGCTGCCTTCGGTTGAGGGCATTTAGAGAACCAGATGTTGTGTATAGACATCTACGGCGTGCCAGAAATAATTCAATAAAGGATTCCTCTCACCCTGGCAATCATGTCTTCACTCTGCTCTCAACACGTGCCTCCAGACTTCTGGACAGTTTTTACACGCGCCATCATGGAACTAATTTCTAGTTAAAAACTGGGAAGACAGTACATTATAAACTACGGGGTTGGGAAATAATAATTTTTTACAGTAAGTTCCCATTAGTTGCATTAACTAACACGGAGCAATACATTTGTAACAGTATTTATCCATCTTTGTTAACTTTAGTTCATAAAAATACAACTGTTCAATGTTAGTTTATGTTAACTCAGGTCTATTATATAATATTCACTGATCCAAATTTTGATTTTAATATTGTATTAGTAAATGTTGAAATTAACATTAATTGAGATTAATAAATGCTTTAGAAGTATGTCATTGTTATTTCATGTTTACTAATGAATTAACTAATGTTAACAAATGGAACCTAATTGTAAAGTGTATAACTTTATAAGTTAACTTTTATAACTCATATAACTTGTATAAGTTCTCATACATTTTTATACAGTACTATATCATATAACATATAAATGCAATATTCTTTATTTTATTATATTATAGTCAAATCAATTAATCATGATCAATCATACAGTGAAGAAAATAAGTATTTGAACACCCTACTATTTAGCAAGTTCTCCCACTTAGAAATCATGGAGGGGTCTGAAATTGTCATCGTAGGTGCATGTCCACTGTGAGAGACATAATCTAAAAAAAAAAATCCAGAAATCACAATGTATGATTTTTTAACTATTTATTTGTAAGATACAGCTGCAAACAAGTATTTGAACACCTGAGAAAATCAGTGTTAATATTTGGTACAGTAGCCTTTGTTTGCAATTAGAGAGGTCAAACGTTTCCTGTAGTTTTTCACCAGGTTTGCACACACTGCAGGAGGGATTTTGGCCCACTCCTCCACACAGATCTTCTCTAGATCAGTCAGGTTTCTGGGCTGTCGCTGAGAAACATGGAGTTTGAGCTCCCTCCAAAGATTCTCTATTGGGTTTAGGTCTGGAGACTGGCTAGGCCACGCCAGAACCTTGATATGCTTCTTACAGAGCCACTCCTTGGTTATCCTGGCTGTGTGCTTCGGGTCATTGTCATGTTGGAAGACCCAGCCTCGACCCATCTTCAATGCTCTAACTGAGGGAAGGAGGTTGTTCTCCAAAATCTCGCAAGACATGGCCCCGGTCATCCTCTCCTTAATACAGTGCAGTCGCCCTGTCCCATGTGCAGAAAAACACCCCCAAAGCATGATGCTACCACCCCCATGCTTCACAGTAGGGATGGTGTTCTTGGGATGGTACTCATCATTCTTCTTCCTCCAAACACGGTTAGTGGAATTATGACCAAAAAGTTCTATTTTGGTCTCATCTGACCACATGACTTTCTCCCATGACTCCTCTGGATCATCCAAATGGTCATTGGCAAACTTAAGACGGCCCTTTCCAGCCTTGTGGAGGTGTACAATTTTGTCTCTAGTGTCTTTGGACAGCTCTTTGGTCTTGGCCATGTCAGTAGTTGGATTCTTACTGACTGTATGGGGTGGACAGGGGTCTTTATGCAGCTAACAACCTCAAACAGGTGCATCTAATTTAGGATAATAAATGGAGTGGAGGTGGACATTTTAAAGGCAGACTAACAGGTCTTTGAGGGTCAGAATTCTAGCTGATAGACAGGTGTTCAAATACTTATTTGCAGCTGTATCAATCAAATAAATAGTTAAAAAAGCATACATTTCTGGATTTTTTTTTATAGATTATGTCTCTCACAGTGGACATGCACCTACGATGACAATTTCAGACCCCTCCATGATTTCTAAGTGGGAGAACTTGCAGAATAGCAGGGTGTTCAAATACTTATTTTCTTCACTGTATATACCGGTATATAATATTTACACACTTTTGTTAGATGGGATTAATTGTGATTAATCGATTTGACAGCACAAATTATTTAAAAATACTTTTATATGGAATCTTTACTTCTTAATTTGCCAGTACACTTAAAATTTGAGATGCCTCTGCAATCATTTTGGAATCGGATCAAATGAAATTGTGACTTGCTTAAATATTCCTGCACCTAGTGTTAGAGTGTCATTCAGCTAAGGGTGCTATGGGTGGTTGCTTGGTGTTTTTAAATTAAGCCCAAGTCTCTATGATATTCTGAATTATATATATGGTTCACGTCCCTCCATTGTAAATTTATGGTTTGCCCCTTTTTTATAGACTGACAAGCACGACATATTTTAAATGGAAGATTTGAGGTATCATTCATGTCCGTATACGCTCAAAAGCTTAATACATAGGGTTTGGGTCTTATTCAAATATGTAACCAAGCTCTACTAATTAAAAAGAAAATGGCATGTGCACTTTCATTGGACACAAAAAAAATTCAAGTTGCTATTCCTGTCTACATGTTTGGTACTTCATTTCACCACTTAATTTTCTCACATGCAAACGTTCGATTTAGCCCTAGGTTAATTAGGATTGGACAGCAGTACCGAGAGCAGGAGCACATCATGGTGAAGCGACTTCCAACAATACTGAACGTTATTACAACTAACAAGCTACAGCTAAAAGATTGTCAAAGTACAATTTTTGGCACAAAGTGCAACAGAGTTATTAAAGAGCTGGAGTAAAGAGAAGCATTCTTTTTCATTTCGTTTTAAATCCAAAATGGTGAGAAATGAAAGCTTGCCTTTTTCTCTCTTATCCTCCAGGGACCCATGAATAGACTTTTGTCCACTGTAGTGGGCATTATATTTTAGTTAATTTCTCTGACACCATACATGTCACATGTCACACCTGGGTGTCCTGTAAAGAGCACATTCAGGGCTACACAGAGATGCCAAATGTTTGGAGGTTTCACCATGAAAACAACCTCTCCTTGGTCTTTAAAAATGTCTGACATTAATTTAGTGTCCAAATGTAGCACTCTTATGGAAATATGATCATTGGAATAATCATTTAAATCAGACTATTTTTCAAATTGTATTTCATAAAGCAACATCTCAGGAAAACGTTACGGGGTTTCAAATCAAAAAATGACTTTCTGTTGCAGAACAGGGCATTGATTTCATACATGTCCACTGTAGAGGACAGCAGGACTTAAAACATGTTTATCAGGCATTTTGTGAGACACAAGAAGTGAATATGGAAATAAATTATGCATCAATATTCCTATGAAATATTAGATATTATTATTAAAATGTTGCTAATTACTATTCCAATTATTACACTTCTTTTTTCATTAAATGTTGCTCCAAGAACACATTAATGTGCAAATTGGATACAGTGTATAGATACATTGCATTGAATGTGAATATTAATTTATGGCCATTTTACCCACATATTGCATGAAGTAAAATGGTGTATCAATTAATTCCGTTATATCTTTCATAACATAGTTGAGAATTATCTTTATACAAATTTTGGTTTAAAAAAATCCTGATTTAATAAAACCCAATTTTATTGGTGATTGAAATAAAAAATCCCATTGTTTCTGCCTATACATATAATTTCATGTCAGAGTCCTGGTGTCCACTACAGAGGACATAGCATAACATATGAATAAAATATAATTTTTCAAAAATGTTTTTTTTTTTTACCATTTGTTTCTTATGCTCCAAAAAAAAAACTAAATAAAAAAAAAATCATTCTGGGTCCCAGGAGGATATTTCAGGACATCAAAAGAACAGCATTTATTTGAAACAGAAATCTTTTGTAGCAGTCTTTACTGTCACTTTTGACTAATTTAATGCATCCTCGTTGAATAAAATAATAATAAAATAATAAAATATATTTTTTTATTTAAAAAATAAATAAATGCATGTTAGCTTTTGCTTTCTGAGATCACTCTCTTTTTTTCTTCCATGCTTTTCTTCTCCTCAAGGAAATGTCAATGCATATAATATCAAGTCTTTAAAGTCAAAATATGAAATGTCAGAATATGAAAATGCATGAATTATCTCTATTGTCCGAAATAATTCAGCATGCGAGTTAGTTTTGCTTTAGTCCCTAAATAGAGGAGTCTGCTGAATGAAAAACAGCACCCTTGATAATACGATTAAATTAGATTGGAAACCTGAGGTTGTTATTGTGTGTCAAGGGCAGATGAAGTATGCAGGGCACACATGCAAACATGTTCATGTTTTCTTCTGTCCTGTTTCTAAGCCGACTTGAAATACATAATATGATGTTCAGAGAAAAGCAGAAGGAAAGAATCTTAAAATCATGTTTTTGTAAAGCTATCACGACACAAGGTCAAAGAGGTGCATGATTTACCTGAAGCAAGTCATGCAAAACGTACTGTGTACCGACCAACAAGCATGAGATTTGTTTTTTTGAATCATACCTCTCCATACCATGTCTTGAGTCAAACATCGCTCAGTTTAATCTCCTCTCTCTGAGAGTGGCAGTATAAGAGTCAGTTGTCAATAACTCATCCAGAACTTTGTGAACGACTGCTTCTCCCCCAAAAATTGAAATATCAATTTCTGCTTTACTGACATAAACGTGGGATTTATGCTCTCAGATAAATGCCTTAGAAAAGGTCATGCAGCAACTAGAGGGAAAGTCACTTTTTTTTATAGGCTATTATGTAATTTCCCTGATGCAGTAATTTCTCTCTCTAGTAATATTCCTACATCTTTCTTTCTGTCTCACTAACTCTGTCATTCATGAAATTACATCAGATCGATATGATCGATGTATCTCTGTTGCTGCTATCTTTTATGGATAGGCAAATCCATCTAGAAGAACTGATATATTTTTTTACTGATGTTGGATCAATTCTCATAAATCAAAAATATCAATTGTAAGTGTTTTTTAAACTAGTGATTTTATCATGCATTTAGTATGATTAATGCATATAATAATAAAAAATAATAAAAAAAATACCTATTTCTCTGCTCTCACTCATTTTAAAAGAAGCAATATATTTTCTTTAATTTTCATTTAGTACAATTATTGGTTGATATCTCTGATTATTGGGCTTGTGCTTGATAGATTATAACAGATTAAAAATTATATTATCATTCAATTATACTACCAATTTTAGATCATGCTGTTTTTAGCTAATGAAACAAACTGAACAATACTGGGCTAATTAATCATCACATGATTGTTCACTCTTCACATGAAAAACATTGTGTTTCAAGAGAATCAATTAAAAATCCATATTTACACATTAGCATACAGTAATGATAGCATGCGAAGAAGGAAACAGCCTTTGTTTGGTGCGACTAAATGAGAATGAGTAACTGTACTTGAAGCAATATTGATCTATAAACGCAGTCCTGGACCATGTTACTGCCAAGTTCATTTCTGGTGATTAACTGAATAAGCCTTCAACAGGGGGTGAGGATGATATCCGCTCGTGTCAGAACATACGAGACCAATTTCCTTCGCTTTGACCTTTTCTTGGTCTCTTCCCGAGAGCGTTTGAAGTCTGACAGGTGTGTGCTGACTGCTGACTCAATCCTCTAAATGGAGGAGGTCTTTAGATGAGCTGAGAAAGAATTTCAGTTTTATGGGAGAGACTGATTCTGTTAGCAGCTTTTTATTTTCAATGGTTTAAGTGGGTGCATTGCTAAGTGCTCTTGAGGAAACAGCTGCATCTAATTTGTGGATCCATCCCCTGGTGACGTTCGATCTCATCGCAATTAAGAGCTCAGAGGCTGAGTATTGATCGACATTTTCTGTGCATTTTACAGTATGTTATTCAGAGGCTGTTCTGAATTTGATGTGAGCAGCAAGAACAGGTGACCAGTGAAGTGAGAAAAAGAGAGAAGCACAGTTAAAAGTGCCCCTATCATGGATTTTTGAAAATGACCTTTCATGTAGTGTGTAATATAGCTCTAAGTGAATGAAAACATCCTGCAAAGTTTTAAATATGAAAGTGAACCATGTATAAAGTTATTGTCTTTCAAAAGTAAGAGTCTACTCTGAGTCAATTAAATTGTTTTTCAAACGAGTCATAAGCCGTTTCGTCGTGACGTCAAAACATTATCCCGCCCATATTGCGTGCGAACCCGGGAAACTTAAACCTCAAACCAGCAGCTGATCCTGTGGATACTGGAGAGCATCACTGAGTAACAAACAAAATTAATCACTGAAACGTCCTTCTCGAGTCGTCCTTGCGATGGAGGTTCGGGTTGAATGAATGATTCTTCTTCTGTTTCATCATCGGACTCGCGCTCGGGTTGATTTGGTAAAATCGACGTCAGTGTTCGTTACTGTGTTTAGTTTACGGTGAAGGAAGCCTCAGGACACACAGAGCTGTCGGTGTTATGGCAATGGGAATTACGCGGTAAACCAATCACAACAGACTGAGCTGTCTGGCCAATCAGAGCAGAGTAGCTCGCGGAAAGGAGGGATTTAGAGAGATTGTTTCATTTAAGGAGTTGCATGAGAATCATTGAAAATCTGGTGATGTGCAAATGTACAGTGTAAAAAAAAAAAGTTGGATTAACTTAAAAAAGTAAGTTACCTGGTTGCCTTAAAATTTTTAGTTCATTGAAATTAAAAATTTGAGTTAATACAACAAAGGAGATTGGTTTAATAAATAGAAACTCAAAATATTATGTTGTCTGAACTACATTAATTATCTAAGTTGATTTGACAAAATATAAAAAGTTGTGAAAACAAATCATCAAAATTCATTTTTACAGTGTATATTATGAGAAAATGAAACAGTTTTTGATGTTTGATCCATGCAAACCTGTTGTAGGAGACTCCAAAACAACATTAGGAAACTTTAAAAAAAAATCCATGATAGGGGCTCTTTAAAAGCTCTGCAGTCACATGTCTCCAACATCAACCACATGCTTGTAGCTACTGTAGGAGTGTGTTTTGATATTTACAGTTTCAAGTTCAAAAAATGTCCTTATTGAAATTAAAGGTGCAATTGGTTATCAAGGAAATGCTAACTTTAGCCTGCTAGCATCGAAAACCCCGCCTTCACTGCAAATCGGGTCCAAAACACATGGAGGCGCACAGACCTTAAGAGAGACGACCAGAGTGAGACAACGTTATTAGATTAAGCCTACATCATGTTTCATTCACCAGTGAGAAAACTTTACAATAATGAACATAAAAGACTGTTTGCCTGTCATTCTCGCTCTGTCTGCACAGCGTAGCCTACGTGAATGCCGTTTCAACCAGCATAACAAAAAAAAAATTTCTGTTGAGAATCACCTATTGCACCTTTAAGCCAGGCCTCACGCATTGTTTTGCGAAAGCCTTTGGCAGGAATTATTTAATTGAGAAATATTGTGACTTCTCTTTTGCAGTAAAGACCCTTGCACCGAGTCCGAAATTCGCGTCTGGAATTTTCGCACGTTAAAAAATAAATATGACCTTATGTATGGCTCCGAAACTTTCGTCCGTCATAAAAAAATTCGGATCGGGTTCGATTTTCTGCTTTTTTCCGCATCCATAGCAAGCATTTTGAATGGTGTTTGACAATTCAGAGCCACTGAATCACGAATACCGTAGCCTATACAAAAATTTCGGACTCAGTGTGCAAGGAGTGCTTTTGGAGTGACTTTGTAACTTAGCAGATGCTCACACAGCAACATTACACACTAAAGAGTTGAACATGTAAAAAAACATGGGTCCCCTTTAACATTTTTACATTTTTGGTTGTTGTGGGCAGGATTAAGATGTTTTATATTAGTCAATATTTAGTACATTTTTAGTATATTTTGTTCCAGTGATGGAATAGCAGTTGAAGAATATAAAATTACATGTAAAACTGATGAACAACTTTAAGCGAACAAACCGAACAAAGGGGAAAACATGTTAAAAAAAAACTTGGTTTTATTGACAAACATTTTTAAAATAATATCCTATAATGAATATAGAGTAATGCCGAATTGGCAGAGTTACTGTTGTGAATTATTCATACTTTTAGTTTTATACATGTATTTTATTTTATTATCACAATGTAATTTAAATGTACTAGCATGTAATTTAGCTCAAATTCATCAGTGAATTCGCTACACATGTCAAAAATACAGTAAAAACACTAATATTGTGAAATATTATTACAATTTAAAATGAAATTTATTCCATTTAATATCGTTTACAAGTTTGAAGACAGCAATTATTTTTTCAAAGAAATCCATACTTTTCTTGAGCAAGGATGCATTAAAGTCATCATATTAGAATGATTTCTGGAGGATCATGAGATACTAAAGACTGGAGTAATAATAATTTTAAAACAGAAAAAAGTTTGTGGTCAGCTTGTTTTTGGTCAAATAAATGCAGCCTTAGTGAGCATAAGAGACTTATCCTGATGTCTCTTGTCACTTGTGGATTGCAGCTGGTTAAACTCGGCTGAACACTGAAATCACTGTTGTGAATTTGTTAGGCCACTTATGAGTGATGCTTTCCTCATCCTTTCCATGTTCCATACCTTTCTCCTTCCAGTCTTTTCCATCTGGCACTCACAGACATACCTGTCCCTCTCATCTTCGGTCCATCCTTTCTTCTGCTCTCTCTCTCTCTTAACCACGAGTCTGAAGCCCTTCGGTGGTCCAGGACCAGGCTGAGAGCTTGTTCGCCTCTTAATCAAAGCAACAGATGTGATTAGTCTGGAGCGGGTGGCACAGGCTGCTCTACTCTTGGGTAATCAGTTTGCAATGGCAGATGCTCACGGGGGGGGGAAAACTCGCCTGCTGCCCAACAGCTGTTCGCCAGTAAGTTTCAAGGATCCCTCTATTGGTTCACCCCTCAGCCTTGCTTTGAACTGATGTCAATAGCACGTTCTTCTTTGAAGCTGAGCAGAAATAGTGGGAATGTCCTGAGGATTTGATTAATCAGCAAGTTCACCCTAAGAATGCACTGTAGATTTATTCTGATTAAAGGTCAGGAGTGTTTATTGTGGGCTGTTCGCACAGAGCTGGTTTTACAAAAACAGCTGGATGGAGCAAAATGGAACAGCCTGCAGGAATATCAAGGTTTGCAGGTCGTGCAGGCCTGAAGACCAGTATTGACAAATCAATAGGCCTCAATGAATTCATTTTATTTTAAACATTTATTTGCATAAACTATAGTTCCTCACAATAAACTAAAACTTTTGCAATATAATAACCTTAACTCAAAAGGTGATTTAAAGTCTGATGGTTTTTATTTTGAAAGTTATTGTTTAGTGAATTTGATGCGACACTTCCTTAAGCCCCGCCTTAAGCACAATCTGACCAATCCTGCCTGTTTTTATCATATAAATATATATATATATATGTTGTTGTTTTTTTTTACTGTTTTCATAATTAAGTTATTGGAGGGTAGATCTTAATATCATTTGAAAGGTTCCTCATAAGTGCCAATAAAGAAGCTTTATTTTTAAGAGTGTAGCCTCCTCTGCGATGTATTTTTTCTCAACACTCTTACTGCTGAAAGTGAAATACTCAATGGTGATTTGCTAATTTTATTAACAACGGAGGAAAAGTCTCTAGCATATGGATTTGCCTCCCCCTCCCCTTCTCTATCCCCTCAGACTCGCTACAGTTTTCCAAACAGCAGATTAGGAATGTTCAGGGAAGAGCAGCGTCGGTTCTGACTTCAGTAATATTTTATGGTGTTACAGTGGTGAAATTAAAAACAACACGTTCTGACACATAAAATGAAATTAATAACTTGGAATTTAATTCACATTAAATCGTCCTTCTCCCATTTTCCACCTTAGAATTTTGGGTAGTCTGTGCCTCCCTCGACGAGGATGTTGTGAAGCCCCGCCCACTGTTGACAGCTGCAGCCTGTTGTGACTCTAATTGGTGGCCTTTAATGGCCCCGCCCCCAATTTACACACAAATAAGTTATTTTTCGTTCTTCGCTTAGGGGGGAAATATGTTTCTATCATAAAGTGGCTCTGCAGTGTATTAATATTTTACTCACGGACGTCTGACCTCGACGGACTGAACAGGAGAAATGATCCACAGGAGATTTCCACGTGAAAGTAGATTTCCGCACACACCTACATATTATGTACTCACCACGGTCCAATGGTATTTACGAAGGTGTTTAGCAGCCGGAACAAACTTTTCCGGAAAAATCGGTTTAACAAGCTGTTTCGAAAGGCTTATTTTGTTCGAAATGACATCGCATCAGTGCCTTAAAGCGTTGCTTGCTTAGGTTGAGTTTACTTTCTGTTTCTCGTCTTTGCTGCTCAGGAATTTTCATACGGCTGGTGTTGTGGCGAATTTTGACCCCCGCCAAATTTTTACCCCCCTAGCATTGGTAGGTTTAGGATTAGTTGTGGGGGAGGGGTTAGGATTAGGGGTGGGGTTAGGATTAGGCAATCAGGTACTGACTTCAACGAGGGGGGTAATAATTTGGCAGGGGGTCGAAATTCAGCTCAACACCATTGATTTACAGCGAAAAAGTAACACTTGACCAGACGCATGACGCATTGACGAACGCGGAAGCGCAGAGGATAGAGCAAAACAAAACTCCACTCACGAATTAGAAGTTTAAAATGAGAATTTTTAAAGAGATATGTCGGAGGAGCTTGATTTGTTTGTTTGACCCGCGAAAGGCATCAAAGCTTACGTTACTCCTACATCATACATCATCAAATGTTACTCTTTTGGCGTAGGTCGACTTACAAATGGCCGTCTGCCGGAAGCTAGTTATTTTAATCGATGAAGTTTTAAATATGGATATGTTTCTTACACGAATGCATCGCTTCACTCCAGAAGGCCTTTATTAACCCCACAGAGCCGCGTGGAGCACTTTTATCACGGATAGATGCACTTTGATGAACAGAAACAGCCATTCATTGCCATTATAAAGCTTGGAAGAGCTAGGACATTTTTTCATATAACTCTGATTGTTTTCATCTGAAAGAAGAATGTCATATACACCTAGGATATGGCTTGAGGGTGAGTAAATCATAAGGTGATTTTCATTTTTGGGTGAACTATCCCTTTAAGTAGTGGCATTGATGAAAATAAAACTTTCAAATAGATGTTGCCTCAGGTGTTTTATAACTGACGCCCCACTGTGTTGCATGTAGCTGATTTATGCTGATTAACAAATTTATGACTAACTAAACTAAACACCCCCAACAACCTAGCAACTGCAATTTCAGCACAGTAAAACGATCATTTTTCTAAGTGAATTATTTGTAACTGAATTTTTATTTGTTAGTTTTTTATAAATATAATTTTTTTCTTTATATTTCACCGCTGCTAAAATATTAAATCCAAAAAACATAGAAACGTGACTATCCTGACTGATCCCTAAATTCATTCTGACTGATCCCTAAATTCAAAGATCACATTAAATATGGATACTGTGTTGCAGCCTAGACCACCATTTCTTTTTACCACCCAATCCATGTTCTCTTTCACATGTTTTCCTCTCCTCTGTGGTTCTGACTCACTCCTGACGTGGCATGGATGGATATTGTTTTCTGTGCCACCAACAGTGGTCGAGAGGAGACAGATGGTGCTGTTTTGGCGCCTGCACTGTAAAACTTTTCCCTCTAAAAATGTTGCACCGAATGGCAATGGCAAAAAAAGGAAGACAGATTGATGGATAAATTAAGAGAAAATTATGACCGGGGATATATCATTTTATCAATGTTAGACTATAGTTAAACGTGATTATGATGCAGGGAAAGGAGCTGCGGGCACGGCTTTGCATTTTGAGCATCTGCCGATCGGAAAAGAAACGCCGGCCAACGTTTAGTTTCACACAATCTGGCAACTGGAACCACCAGCGCAGCTCACCTTGCATAACTGGAATTTGTAGCGTTACACTAAAAGGCAATTATTTCTACTTTGCTTGTCAAAGCACGGAAAGAGTTTGACAAATGATAGCAGGCCTTTTCCAGCAATGTTCATCCATTTGAATTAGGGCATTGGGCTCGTGAGAAGCCTCTTCAGTTGGACACTGAAAGTGGAGTGGCACAAAACCGCTGCCCACGAACGATGTCTCCAGGCCATCTCTTCTGCTCACCTAAGCTGCATTTATTCAAATTTTTTTTTATTTTTTTTTATCACATGATAACATAAGATACTTTTTTGAAAAACAATAAGAAATCATAATGATTTTCAAACTTTTGACCTTTTGTATCGTCTGTTCTGCAACCAAACATAGCCCAAAACCCTAGTCATCTGAAAGCAAGAAAAATACATGATAGAGCATGATGTTTATGTTTCTCTGTCTGATGTTCCACGTCCACAGTCTCAGAGTTCATAGAGCACGTAATAATAGTAACAGTCACTTTCTAGGAAGAAAAAAACGTCATGACAAATCTGTCACCAACTGACAGTGGAATAAAAATGACATGCCTAGAGGAAAGACACACAATCCATGTTGAACCAAATATGCTGGTTATGTCAATCAGTCTGAGAGTCTGATGTCTCAGTCAGAAACATTATTGGCAGTTCTGAAGTTAATCAGTGTATACTTTCCACAAATAAAGTACAAAACAGAACCTGAAAACTAAAGCTTTAAAATATTTTTAACAAATAGTGAAAGGAGGTGCTTAATGGTGAGCCGGGATGTAAAACCGATTATTATTTAAGCCTGCGATTTCAAACAGTGCTTTTGAGACTGTCTTTTTTTCACTGCAGTTTTGAGGAGAGAATACTCAGCAATGGTGCTGACTTATGAATTTGCACATGGTTTGTCTTAAAGCCTATTAAAAACACCACATAGTCATATAAACAACATTAAAAAAATTGATTTTCACCACAGGAGGTCTTTAACACTGGCTACTTTATGCTTGCACATAATTTTATGTTAGACAATAGACAACAGTTTCAAACACATCTACTAGATCTTAAAATAAACATGGATTTATGCTAGTAAAAAAGTAATAAGCTATTAAAATGTATTGTATTTGTGTGCCTCACATGAACTGTGTTTCCATTGATGAAGGTCAAATGGGAGCTGTGTGTCTGATCATTTAGCAGTGATAGGGAGGGATGAATGCTGTAATGGACCTTTCCCTCAAAATGATTTCTCTGCAGGGAGAACAGCAGTATTCACTCACATAAAGTCCCAGACCTGTTAAATGTTCAGTAATCACTTTTTCACCCTGTTTTAGCTCCTGCTCAGCTCTGCTTTACCTTCCCTCCTTTCATATTACACTTCTTCCGTCCTTAACTCTCTCTCAGTGTGTGCATCGAGGCCTTTTATTAGTCCATTTCAGATCCTGGCAGAGAGGTGGAACGCCGATAAGGGGGAGTCACGTTGATCCCAGAGTACAAACAATGGGATTTCTCTCCTCTCATCTCACATCATACCAGGAGGGAAGAAAATTTATGTTTGTCCTTCGTAGAGTGGGTCACTTCCTTAAACTAAGCACCTCTTTATTATGAAGCCATATGTTGCCGATATGTTGAGACCTGATACTCGAAGCAAGTTTAAATCTGGCCTATTTTCAGTCAAAAACTGTACTTGAGGAATTACACATGATTTGAGGTAGGCCTAGAAGTATACAGCGTTATTTGAGCAACAGAAAATGTATCCAAAAGCATTCCTGAAATTGTAATGATGGCATAAGTTTAAGCAGGGATTCGCTCAACACTTTTGTATCGGAGTTCAGTTTCATTTCGTCCTCCTAAATTACAAAAAACACTTTATGACCCTGTGAGCCAGCCAATGCTGCTTGTAAACTTTGTGAAGTGGAACAATGAGTCTGTGTATTACAGTAGATTAATGTTGTTGTTTCTCCTGCACGTATCATCAACTGTGTTTGACCTTGAAAGAAATCAATGACTAAAAGGATCAGATATGCATGTGTGTTAAATTTTTGAAGTGAGAAAGCAGCAGCTTTCGTGTCTATTCTGACAGCCGCAAGGCCACGCTGAACGCTGTAACTGCGTGTTAGAAATCAGGAATCGTGAGAGAACGTTGTGCTTGGTATATTTTTCATCTTCAAACCAAATTTGTTTCTCCAGCCGACAAAGTTTAAATCCCGTCTGGCTAGTGTGCTTCCCATAATGTTTACGCATTAGTTCAGTAGGCGGAGAGAAGGAGGTATTTTGTGTCTGCATTCGACCACATCCCAGCAAACACAGAACGTCGGCACAACGTACCCAACCTTCTAACAACGTTTTAAATGGGAACTTGGCAACTATTTCAAATTAATAAAACCGTTTAGAAATCATTTGGATGGTTAAATAACCTGATCCGGTGAAAATGGTGACTTTCCCCACTCCCCCTAACATGGGAACTAACGTCCCAGTAAGTTGGAAATAGGAAGTTTCGTGAGAAGCGAGAACGAGCGAGAAAGACGAACTGTTTTACTGCAATTCGACATAAACACACATGTCCCCCTCAGTGTGTATGATGTATTACCCACCTCAGTAGACATAGCTCCACACGATAAAGTTGGCCGGCTCCGATAATAACAAATGCACATGAGCAGTGGTAGAAAGGGGGAGGAGGGTGCTGCCAGTGAATTTTTTTTTTTTACGACAGTGTTGTGAAATATACGCCCCACAATTGCAGGGGGAGCTCGTTGAGAAGACATGCGGCAACAAAAGTGAAAATCAACGAAGAAATGGATAGAGTTGCCAAGTTCCCCTTTAACAGCATGGCCAAAAGGTTGCTATAACTACGTTGTGTGGTGAAGGTTGTTACAGCGTTGTCAGACTTGTTGACATTAAACCACGGTTCAGGGCCATTGCGTAAGGTTGTGCCTATATGGTGTCTTGACAACCACTGGACTACATATGTACTCGTCGCTGCCCTGAAGTGGGAAAATCAGCCTTTTAAAAACCGGATGTAGTCGTATAGCAGGGGAGAGACTTGAAGTCATCTCAGATTTTAAATACTTTGGAGTATACATTGGTAACAATCTTACTTTTAAATCACACATTAAGAAAGTTTGTAGTCAAGTACAACCTGGCAAATTTTAGATATGTCCGTAGCTGCATGTCAAAAAGGGCGGCTATGATGTTCATGCACTCAATGATTTTATCCCATATCACCTATTGTTTGACAACCTAGTCACAAGCTAGTAACACTAACCACTACTCTCCCTATATAAAAAAAAACTATTAATGTACTTCATAGGAAATCCATATACTATCATCATTGTCATGTTTTAAAAAATATATAATCTTTTAATCTAAAAAATATAATCTCTGTGCTATGCCGATGAGGTTGTCTGGCTTATTTGTGTTTAGATGGTTCGTCATTGTCCCAGCTATATTGTTTTTTGTGCATGTCCAAAAAATGTTTGTTAGGCCTATATGGACTGACAGTTTGGCTTGTGTGTGTATGTGTGTGTTGGTGTTGTTGTTGATATTGACCTAATTGTTCTATTTTAAATGTTGGTTTAGTAATTTTTTTTTATACATTCATATTAACCTATATGTAGCCTACTATTTCAATCCTTTTATATATTTTTTTAGGTGTGACATATTAAGATCTGTCCAGGGACAGCAGATGTAAAATAGCCTTTTGGCTAATTCTGGCACACTATACATTTATTTATGTATTATTAGTGTGCATTGTCCCTGTTAAGTAAACCCTAAGTTTCTTTGCTCCTATGTTTCCTGGACTGATTCCGGTTATACCAAACTTTATCGCCCGGCTTTCGACTATGCTCCCCTGTCTGCCATGTACAGAACCCGGTTTTGTTCATTACATTTTCTGATCTTTGCTTTTTATGTTTTATTTATTATACTTAAAGAAATTTGTATATTCTTTTTTTTTTCTTTTCTTTATTCACAAATGTATGACTTTTGGAAGTGCAATTTGATAACAATATAATAAAGTTGAATTAACTTAACCTGTCATTTTTACTCTTCAAAGTGTACACTTGCTTCAAAGTGTACACTTGGGGATATTCAAATGAATTAACCAATCATTAATAACATTAATAACATTGATCAGCCCTTCCAAACTTGGATGTCTTTTTTATTTTATTGTTTTCCACTAATAAACAAACATTGTTATGTTGTTTTGATTGATAATGTGAAGCTGCTTTGATACAATCTGTATTGTGAAAAGCGCTATATAAATATACTTGACTTGACTTGACTTGCTGGTGTTGATTTATAATTAGGCTAATTTACTGATTGTCCCAATAAATAATAAGGATAAACAATTTAAAAAGTATATAATTATCTAACATCTGACTAATTCAAAATTAACCTCAAAACATAAAATGCTAAATGGGGGATATCTATAGGCTTATTTAGCATAAAAGATATTGTCAGAACGTCGTCTCTCAGTTGCGAATGTCGTGCAACAACGTTGCTACAGCCCAGTCGCGGTTACAATTCTACGTTGTTACAATGTTGCGAGCACGTAGACAGCGACGTTGCCATAGCAGAAGTGCAACGTGCCACAGACGTTGCCACAACATAAAAATGTTTGCTGGGGTTGGGTACGTACGTTGTGCCAACGTTCTGTTTTTGCTGGGATGTCCCGGGGGTCAGTAGGCCTATACTTTTTACTTCTCTCGCAAATGTTTTGGGTTCCCCCAAGAAACTTTGCATTCACTCACAAAATGTTTCTGGTCTGCAAAGTTTCTCGGAGGAACGCAAAACTTTTGCGAAATAACACAAAAAGCTATGAAACTTTTTTCTCCTCCCATCTCATTTTCACACCACCATGTGAAGGCCCTCCGTATGTGCGGCAGGCGCCACTGCAGGTATTTTTTTTATTATCAAATTCGTTACACTTGAATAATTTAAAGCTCTTAAATTAAGCAAAAATTAACTAACAGCTTTGGGTAATTAATGAATGAGCCTTTAAACAATCTGGCCTCATTTTTACTCTGAGACATTTAGACATCAGTGTGAGACATAATGAAACGTGTCTGAATGGTGGCATGTTACTCACTTTATCACTGACTTCTTAAATGTTTGGTACACGGTCAGTGGTCGTAAGGAATGAAGTGAATCATTACATAAGTGTATCCTACTAGAAACTGATTAAAGATCAAAACTACAATTTGAGTTATGGGTAATTTCTGTTGAGCAGAACATTTTAATGTCCCCATATCTGAATGTATTGGATAAAATATTGAACTCAGTTTTTGAAAGAAAATGCATTCATCGAATTCCATTTTTGCATCAATAAAGTAACACTTCTACTATTTATGGTGCTCGGAGTCAATAGATTTCCATTAAAGTCAATGTGTGTATTTTCACTGACTGCGGAACGGCTGCGTTCTGACTCCGTCCCAGCTCCGGCGATCCGCAGCCCTCCGGAGCAGATACGCAGAGCTTCTATTTTTGCCGGAGAGCTCCGCAGCAATTCAGCACAGATTGTTATATCGTGCGATAGTACGTGAATTCACAGGATCTCATGGGTCCTCATGACTTCAGCTGTCAGTCATGGCCGCAGCCGTTCCACAACAAATCCGGACCTGGTAGGTATTGAAGAACGGCGGAGCACGGAGCCGACACGCAGCCGTTCTGCAGTTGGTAGAAATCTGGGGTGAGACCGTCAGTAAGATGGCGATGACGCGGGTACAGTAGAGGCAGCTCCAAAGGCAAGACCAGGCAGGAACTCAAGGAACTCGTAGCTTGGAGATCTCAGATGTTGCACCAGTCTAGCCACCAGGTAGAGGCTCACAGAACCAGAGGCTTGACACAGGGGTTAGATAGCCACACCAGTCAGGCTGCCAGTCAGTGGCCAGGGAACTCCGGATACAGGGCAGGAACACAAAGAAGAACATACAAGATGGATGAGACTCAAGACGACAAGATATAGCAACAATTAAGAGAACCAAACTTAACCTGATAAGATAAATGACTAGAGAACCAAAAAGTAAAGAAATAAATAAAGTAATCTAAGATAAAAAACAAAACAAAACAGGAATTGTAAAAGAAAATGAGAACTTCCACTTGACAGGGAAAATAAGAACTGAAAAAACTAAAGATAACTAAAATAACTAAAGATAAAATTCTTAAACAAAAGAGAACTCAAACTGCATTATAAAGCACAAGAGCTAAAGCTAAGCAAAACAGAGAAAAACAAAATAACAACAAGGATACTGGGAATAGGATAAAAAAATACTAGAGTAAGCGCTAAGATAATTTCAAGAGGACAAACCGGAAAACACCACAAATTACATACACAAAAATAAACCAGCAAGGACATGAGAGAAAGAGGCACAATATAAAAGGGACCAGAGCACATGAGGATCAGGTGAGCACAATTAGTGAAACGAGGACTTGGACTAAACAAGGGGGCGTGGTAACAGGAAACAAGGAGGCGGGACATGAGGAGCACATGGCAAATACAAACCAAGACAGAGCCATGTGCTCAAACACAAGAACATGAAACAAAGACAATACAGACAAGGCTGCCAGGGCAGAACCCTGACAGGAAGAGTTTGGTTCATCTTGTCGAAATGTTTTGAAGATGCTGTTTACTTGCAGTTCAAAAGGATGACGATTCGCGCTGGATTTGATATGGTAAAATTTATGCCATTGTCACTGTTTGTATCACTGTGTGTCCAAGTGCTGAGGAAGATCTGGAGCTGAAATTCAGATACGGTAATAGGTGTTTCATTTCCAACACACACAATCAAAACAGACTGGGCCATCTGACCAATCAGAATCCAGTAGACCAATCAGGGCAAAGTAGACCAATCACAACAGACTGAGCCATCTGACCAATCAAAATAGAGTAGACCAATCACAACAGACTGAGCCATCTGACCAATCAGAGCACAGTAGACCAATCATAGCACAGTAGACCAATCTCAACAGACTGAGTCATCTGACCAATCAGAGCAGAGTAGACCAATCACAACAGACTGAGCCATCTGACCAATCAGAGCACAGTAGACCAATCATAGCACAGTAGACCAATCTCAACAGACTGAGTCATCTGACCAATCAGAGCAGAGTAGACCAATCACAACAGACTGAGCCATCTGACCAATCAGAGCACAGTAGACCAATCAGAGCAGAGTAGACCAATCTCAACAGACTGAAGGTGTGTTCGACATCGGCTGCGGCTGGATGTAAGCGATCGGCGAGAGTAGCCGCGTGCAGGCGGGGAGGAGCTGCAAACGGAGACGTGAAGTCGGACACTTCTGGTTCCCGTAGTGACCGCTCACGTGGTGTTTGCATACTTTATCACAGCTGAAGTGAAATAAATGCAATATTTGCAAAATACACAGATGTTTCAGAAACAATTTCATTCAATACTTTATGTACTGCTTCATACAGCGTCTGTTTGAACAAGAATAAAGTTCACCATGACAGCTACTATCAATGAAGTGGAATCGACGTTTTTTAATCAGTTTTATTTGGATAAACATGACACAATATAACATCGCAACTACATGAAAAGAGTGCTTACTGTTATAAAAAAATATTTGAGCTGTAGAGGAACTAAAGGTGTTCGAATAAACACGAAACACACGTGATCGTTGTCATGCGGTGAATCCGGCCAATCGTGGAACTGCAGTGTCGTCATCAGAGCTCGTGCAGCCCAGAGCAGCCGCTCTTCAGAAGCTGCGCTGGCTGAGTTCTCCGGCTACTCTCGAATCGCTCTCGCGGTACTTTGATGGCATACGTCACAGTCACGTGGCGTCGGCGCTGCATCAAGTCGGACAAAATTTCTAACCGGCATGCACTGCTTCAAGTCAGCCGTCGATCGGTCTGCGCAGAGCTGCATGAAGTCGAACAAGCCTTGAGTCATCTGACCAATCAGAGCACAGAAGACCAATCACAACAGACTGAGGCATCTGACCAATCAGAGCACAGTAGACCAATCAGAGCAGAGTAGACCAATCTCAACAGACTGAGCCATCTGACCAATCAGAGCAGAGTAGGGTTGCTTAAAGGAGAAACGCACAAACCATTTTCTGACTGCAATGTATATTATGAGAAAAAAAGTTTTCTTATACCTTGGATGCATGTTAAACCTATTGTAGACCAAAACAAAATTAGGAACCTTTTAAATAGCATAATTGGGGCACTTTAAAGACTTGGGGCAGTTTTTTTTTCTTCACATAATTGGGGCACTTTTTTTTTTTTAAGTATTGCATAACAGGAAAAACCCTGATGAAAACCTCAATTTTACAAAACAAAGGTAACTAATAAATTTCATGACATGGAATTAAAAATTAATCAGGAACCTGAAGATGACATTGTTCTCAGTGGCGACCTTGAAACACTCGTTCTTAATCAGAGATCTTGGTAATGATCACACTAGGGGCGTGTGTGTCAATTGGGGGGAAAAGGGAACAGAAAGCTGAAGGGAGGAGGATTTGTGCCGTTCGTTCTCCTAAGCCCACCCCAGTCCATCTGTAGATACAGATGTCTACCCACTTGTATGTATGTATGTATGTATCCACGGTCTGCCATGTTCAAGAGATTAAACCCAATGGCCCGAAGCAGCTGGACGTCCGCCTGCCGTTAGGCTCCATCACATGACCTGAAACAGTTGGTGGCCTCAGCGTTAGGCATCAGTGCCACATAAGGACATTAGGTTTCCTGTAACACTCAGCTAATGGTTTCCAGAAACCCACCCTACCATGCTTTCAACTCAGAGAGCGTGGACTTCAGAGATGATAACAATGGGCAGTAATTAGATTTCATGCTTATGCTATGCAAATGGAAATCAATCAATGCTGACATCAGCGGGAATCTTCAGAAGAAGCTCCATATAGACATTAGTCAGAGTAGATGCCAGTTTTAATTTGTCATGGATGAAAATGAGGCTGTGAGGGACAAAACTACAGTCTGTTGAATACGTCATACTGTTTTGTATCTCATTGTCATCATTAAAACCATTTAACATTTTTTTTTATTGTATCTAGGACCTCGAAACATTTCAACTATTTTGTTCACGTTAAATTAGTTCACCCAAACATTAGTACATTGATGCACCACATTTGAATATCTGCATGCACAAATTACTTAGATTTCAGTTCGTTACTCACAAAGTTATCGTATGACTTGAAAAACGTGAAATACAGTATGAGGCATATGGTGCGTTTATGGCAATTCTTGTGTGTTTTTTAGCAGCCCCAGTCACTTTTGTGTTCCACAGAAGAAAGAAAGTCATACATGGTTGAAACGACATATGATGACATAGTTAAAATTTTCTTTGAGTGAACTGTTCCTTTAAATAATATGTCTACTCTGCCTGTGGCTTATAAAAGTACCCTCTGTAGTCGATATTGCTCTACCCACATAGAGGTGTAGTGGTGATGCATTGGCTAAAGTTTGAACAAAAGTTCAAACCCTGGAAGACATGGTATAAATTAGTGCCAGTGTGTTTCCAAGAAATCTTCATGCTCTGTTTGCATGAAAACCGAAGAGGACATATTTGGATATATTAGAAACACTGGCAGGCAGCTCACTGTCTCCACCATCATAATTTAGGGCATAATTAGGGGTTCAAGCACGAAGTGCTGAAACCCTATTGTAATTGTAAGGATTTTTATTATTTTTCTTCTCCCCTAAACGCATCATGCAGCCCAAACTGTAAGTGCTGGAGACTTGAAACTTTGCTAGATTGTAGTAAAAAAATCGAGGAGAAGTTGAGAGGCTATGACCCCGATTGGCCTATAGATGGCGCTACAGCAATCAATTGCGCAAAACTGCTCAGAACTCCTAGAACGTGAGGAATGTATATCCGGTATGCTAATTTGTCCGCCATTTTGTATTTAGTCAAAAACGTACTTTTGCGAACTAGTCCTAGGTTTTTTGCCCGATCGTTACCAAACCAGTGCAGAAATGTTCTCTGGAGACTGAAGATCAATACTTATTGAAAAAAGGTTAAAATTTCGATTCACGGTTGCTAGGGGGCGCCAAATTAACGTTATAGCCTATTTTACTAAAATGGCTATATCTCCAGAGGTTAATGAGATATCTTCACCAAACTTGGTACACGTATGTATGAGTTAAATCTGTGGTCACAGTAAAAAAATCATGACGATTGATCACTAAGTGCCGCTATAACATCAGAAAAACATAAAAAGGGCTATGACCACCTGACTGTTAGTCCAATTGACTTGAAAATTGGTATGCAGTGTCTTGGTCCAAGGTGCAATGTATGTGTTTGAGGACATTGGCGTATCTCAAAAAACATGGCCGCCATCGGCCAATAAAGTTTGAGCACCTATTAGACCAGGTTAACAGAGGCCGATCGTAACGAAACTCAATGGGCATGTTCGACTCGTGGCCTTAGAGGTCTGTAAGAGTTTTGCGAGTAACAAGTTTTTTTGGCTCTGTAATCATGTGGTGTTACACACATCAACACTATATGCATATCATTTGATAGATCTCCTCATGCTGAACAACTTTCCCTCTAGAATCACTGCTGTCAATCAAATCGTTCATTAAATATTCACAAATATGTTAAAAACCTACTTTTGCAAACTAGTGCTAGGTTTTTCGCCCTATCGGAACCAAACTAGTCTAGGACAGTTCTCTGGACTCTCTAGTCTAGATCAATAATTATTTTTAAAAAGTTGAACTTTTGCATTTGTTTGGCTATAAAAGGGTAATTTAGAAAATGGGCATGGCAAAAAATACACTCAAAACCCTATAAATCCTAAACGAAAACTCAGACCTTCACAAAAATTGGTGAGCATATGTGACATAACATTCTAAACAAGCAAGCAAAATTTGATGGAGATCAGACAATAGGTGGCGCTATAACTGTCAAAAAGCTTTGAAAACCACATATTTCCTATGGTAAATTGCCTGTATTGGCTGTAAATTGACATTTCCATCAATTATTTCAGTGGTTAAAAGCTTGCTAAATAAAACTTAATGTCTTAAATGCTTATGTGCTTAAAGGCCTTAAATGCCTGAATCCCGATAAATGCTGCTTGCAGCTTTAATTAATAATGTAATGAACTTAATTGTTAAATTGTTCTTAAAAGTATTAATTCAATATTTAATAAAAGTAATACTTCAATATTTGCTGAGAAAAGCCCCAAAATTAATATGAAAGAGATTACATTGTTTTTTACACAGTTTGCGTTCTGGCTGCAGAAATCAAAATAATATGTTTTGCATTTAGGACAATTTCTGCTGAGGTGGTACTTTTTTATTTTATTTTTTCTCAAGTTTGAGATTTTAATTTTTTTAGCTGTTTGAGAATCTGCCTTTTATATTTTGTCTGTTTTATACAGGTTTATATATATATATATAAATCAGTTGAATGTATTGTGGCAGCCTTATTGTGATTATATGTGTACACAAGCTTTTTCATTAACATACAGTTCTAATCTTTGTTTTCTTATTTTGTGTTGTCTGCTGGACTTGTCCTCTTTCTCTGTCAAGCCTCAAGCCATTTCTCTCTTTTTTTCTCCTCCTCTACTGATAGGATTCAGAGAGCTATTCTCAAGGTGACTCTTAACATCTGGGAAAATTTATGGAGTGTGAGGTAATTTATTCAGGGAGAGGATGTGCAGGGAATACTGCTTCATAGCAGCTCTCTGTATGAAGAATATCAATTATTGTGTGTGCGCGTGTAGCTATTGGCATATAGAAGTACCGTTATCATGAAATTAACATGTGATGAGATGACAGAAGATCACTAGGGCACCTCTCAAATTCAATACATCAGAATGAGTGCTTCAAATGCTGCATGGGTTAATTGGTGGAACTGTTGGTAAGTGACAGCGTGCCACTTCATTGGAGCGCAGAGATGCCAGTTTGGACAGACACAGAAGCAAAGCACTGTCCCCAAAGAAATATAAATCTAATCAATGGATGTTATGACTCACTCTGCTATAACTTGAACACTGTGATAATGCCTTTGTTGAAAAAGAGGGACAGAGCCATAAAAGTCCTGTTTCGATTCCACTTACAGATTATTTTATTCAATTTTAAGTTGATTCCAAGAGTAATTTCCAGTGAATTAATATTATAACAAACAGTGCAACAGTGCACTATTATGATATGATTGATAATATGAATGTCAATATATTGTTTGCTGTTTAAATGAATGATGTTTTGTGTAGAGTCAATGAATCAATGTACGAATTTGAACAAGTTGTTTCGGTGAACTGAATCAAAAGATTTGAGTCAATGAAACAAATTCCCTTCCTAGCTCGTAGGATGTGTATTTACGAAATCGAGGAAATAAACAATCACCTGGATTCAGACCCCTCCTTTGGAATCAACTCACTATTCTCAATGCTCGGAATAAGAGAATTCAAGGGCCAAGGTGGAGACACTTGTGATTATCTTTTGGATCTTCTCACAGAGTCCAGAATAGCAGAATGACAGAGGCAGTGACAAAATAATTCATCAAAAATATTCGCCAACAAAGTTTTTTTTTTTTTGCACTCTAAAATTTAATTGACTGAATAAAAACGAAAACGGTGTAAAAATGAACATTGCAGAACCAGCATTGTGACAGAACATAGGCCTGGCATCATTCAGATTTTCTTCTGAAAGATTATGAATCTTGTTATGCTGTAATTTGATCCATTATCTGAGCAGCTCATCTAACCACCCATGAGAGGCCATTTGTGTGACCAGCCGAGAGGGACCTCCCGATGGGAGCCAGATCCATCTGCACGCCCATAAAATAATGGATGATGAGATCAGATGCCATCATGGTCCGCAATCTGCCGCTGCCCAGCTCACACTGGCTTTACTGCCCATGTGCCACCTAACTCATGGTGCACACTGATGAGCTCCCCAAGATGTCATGGCATCTGCCCACAAAATCGAGGCTCATGCCAATGCACACGGAAAAGGGCAGTGCTTACAGTTTGCAGCCAGGGTCTGTTAGAGACTGGCTGGACGCCAACCATATTGTTGATGAGGTCTTTACTATCTGCACTAATACGATACAGAGGGCCTCATTTATAAAATGTTGAATAGAAACATCCTACATTTGATCTTACAATCTTTCTACTCATACAATTGCAAACTCTTTCTTTATTTCACTACACAAAAGAATTCAGCATTCATTGATCACAGCTTTAATGACATTGTATGATCTGCCATGTCAACAATCCCGCCTTTCGTATTAGATACAATTAAATAAGGCCTCTTGAAACCATTATTCATCTCAGTGCCGTTATGAAAAATGATAGCTCATATAGGCTTGAAAATTGATTGCCTGAAGAACTGATCTGTCATCAAGCTTTGATAAATCTTTGCTGTGAAGGGCTTACAGTACTGATGTTGCTTTTGTTTCCTTTAAACGTTATTGTAGAAACTTTAACCTTTTGCTCTTCAGCCTTACCCATTTCCCCCTGAAACCTTGCCCATCTGAGGTGCTGCACAGGACCCGATGAAATAGATCCATCCATCACGTCCTAGTTATCATCGTACATTTCTCTCTCACTCATGTACATTCATGAGCCTCAAAGTCATCTAACTTGTATCTGCCAATGTCTGATTATTCATGGTGTAGCTCACACAAACATCATAGATCAGAGTGCAGAGATGAGAGGATAAGCCTCAGATTGTTTCTCCATGCTAACTGCTTTCTCTTTTTGAGATGAGACAATAAATCTTGTGATTGGGAAGTTGGCGGATAAAGTTGTTCTGATAACAATGACCTGGAAAATGAATCGCACACACATACACAGGCCAAGTCTCCCTTAATGAAAAGCTTCTTCTGTCAGCAGCTTTGAATGACACTGTTACATGTGCTTTCTCTCTCACCACCAACCCACCACACCCCAGGTACAGCTGAAAGGAGAGTTCAAGGTTTCATTCTTCATTCAAGAGCTTGATCCTCGTGGTCACTTTTCCATCTTGTTCCATCTCAAGGGTACTAAATGAAGGTGGGTTGATGCTATAGGTCGATATCGTGTCCCTGCTGATTGGCTCACTGCCCAGATGTGCATCATCCTAAGTTGGTGTGATTAAGCATACTGTTCCCCTGGGTCAATCAGCCCATTCGTCCAAACGTTATTATACTGACCTTTGCACTTCCAGTCCTCCTGGGGCCCTCAGGAAGGGCTAAGACCACAACGGTGCTCAACAGGAAAGATGAATGTTAGCAACCCACGTCACATCTTAAAGACATAGGAAGGTGAGATGGATCAAACTGTTTTCAGAGAGCATGCAACTGCCACGCTGAGTCAGGATTTGACCTACTCGCCATGCATCGACTTCACCACAGGCTGCTTCAAAACATGAGGTCAGCAAATAAAAAAAACGCTGTTTAATATCATAGTGTTCGTGTATGCCTTTTTAATGCAGTCCATGCATTCCTTGCCAATTGGAAATACCATTACATCTACAGATTCTGCTGTAAATCAATGCAAGTATGAATAGTAATGCATTTGCCACTATGTAGAGCAAATCAAGAGTGAAATTGTATTCATGAAACATTCTTCCTCCTAGGTCATATATAATCTTGACATACATTTATGTGGCTATATGCATGCAACATTTTGTAGAGACTTTCTAGACTCTATATTCCCAAGAACTTTAGGTGAGCAAGGCAATTTAGTAAAAGTGTCTATAATATTGTACACCAGCTACTGGATTAGCAGTTAATTACAGTAAACTTTAAAATGACAGATTTCATTAAGTTGTACATTTCTAAGCTACTATAGTTATTATTTCAAAGGGTTAATTCTTTGTGAGGATCTTTAAAAGCATGCCACACACCTTAGCTCTGGGGGCATTAATCTTTCTTTGTTCAACTAGAAATCATTTTCAAATTTCCAAAATAAATCCTCATAACTTCACAGTTAATAGGACAACACTGTGCGTTGGTAATACAGGGCCTTTTGGGAGGTTGTCTCTGGAAGATGATGTCTAATGACTTGAACATGCAGCTGTCTGATGAGTCGTTTCTACTCTACTCTGGTTTTTCCTTTGCAGAAGACACAAAGACAGTAGTCCTTTTCAGTTGGCCCTCAGGCCATCCCATCGTTTATTACACAGTGAAATAGCTGTGGAACTACAGAAGGTAAATCAATTCTTCACCATTCTTAAAATCAGATCTTAATTACATCAGTGGAGTGACAAAATTTGACAATGAATGGCTTTCTCAAACCCCTGGGTTTAGAAAATTCTTGGAAGACATTTTTGTGTGGCTATGTTATAAAATTCTCCAGTGGTTCTCCAGATTCAAAATGGCTGAATGCCCTGGCACAAATAAATACCAGATTTTCAATTCAAACCCTTTTGGTTTTAAAGCTGCCTTAAAACATGCTACATCGAATTGTTTGCAGAGAATGAATGTAATTGGTGTAATGGCATTTAAAAACAGTTTAAATAACAATCAATAGATTATAGATTAAGAACAGTTTGTTATTATTTTGACTCTTATTTTTTAAAGTATATTGAAAGAAGTCTCCACAGTAATCACTTGTACATTCCCCCGTCCCATCCCTGCTGTCTTAGGGTATTATTGCACTGAGATTACCACCTTAAGCTTTTTTTGCTTGACTTCATTTAGCAGTCCCCAGCATTTTACCATCACAGTTTGGGGGAAACAGTCTCTAAAGATCTCTTAAAAGGTCTTCAAACCTCTGACTCCAGACTAGATACCCTACCCCAGGGCCGTGGGGCATAGGGACTGTGTACGTTCCGTGCCACTAGAACCTGCCTGCGGTCCCTGCGCACGGAAGAGAATGGCAAAGTGTGCAACGACTCCTCGTTTGAGCGCCCAGGCCCCTCATAACTTCCAATAGCAGTGTTCTGGTACAATACAGGTCTGCTGCCTAACCGGGGCACCAAGGTGGCATTATCCGGGCAATGGTTGACACATGGAAACAGGTGGCATGTGTCTTTGGAATGCTCATGGAAGTGAGCGGGTCCCTGCGGTAGAGGACTCAAGTACACCGGCAGGTCTGTGTAAGAGTTCAGGTACGTTGAGTAGTGTCCGTGCACTAGTGTGGAAGAGGAGCGCCGCAGGGATGCCGTATTCTGTAGAATCGCCTCCCGGTACGAAGGAAGGCGGATGGACTTTGAGTACTTGAGCTTCTGCGTCTTATACGGGTAGGAGCCCATGTGGGCTGGGTCCAGATAGGCTGGCTCCACAGCCATGTTGTAGCGAAGGTTGTTACCAGCGCTGCCATACATCTTCGAAGGCTTGGGATTGGTCACCACCACTCGAGGGAACAGATCAGGCATGTTGATGCAACTGGTAGAGGATGCAGAGGTGGAGGGCTTCTCATCCAGCTGCCGGATCCTGTCACCACCCCATGTAGCCCTGAGAAAAGAGGCGCGACGGTTCATTGTATCTTTCCCCAGAAGAGGAACGTCATCCATCTCCGGTTCTAGATACAACTTGGAGCAGGAATTGCAGCTAGAGCCGGGTCTCTGGAAGTGGCTTCTTATGCAGGGTGTGGTATGGGAATGGTTTTCCACAAGGTGGTTGCTTTTAAGCTCAGCCAGACAGGACTGGGGAACATCATAGTCGTCCCTCCGTCGAGTTTCTGGAGATGCTGCTACGTAGCTATGAGACCTCTTTTTGCGACCCAGACCTGCCATGTATTGTTTATGGCTTCCCGAAGGTTCCTGGTGTTCCACAAAGATGTCCGGTACCTGAAAGTCACGGTAAGAGACGTAGCGAGAGGTAGGGTGGTGACAGGACTGGTCCACGTACACGTGGGGTTTCGGGGCTGTAGGAGGTGGTGGGTCTCTCATGGCAATATGGGGACTACTGAGGCTAGATATGGGTAGCGTTCGTTCATAGATGTGGTGGTGGCTGGTGCGTGCAGGAAGAGTGTAGCGCAGTGAGGTAGGCCGTGTTCCCACATGAGGCTTCTCCAGCAAGTGCTGATTGGTGCTGTCCACGTTTTGAGGGTATGGTGAGTGGTTGTCAGTAACGCTGGCGATGCAGGGCAGGCGACTATGGCTGAAGTCTGTTCCTATGAGGCAGGTAGGAAGACTAGGTCTGGCTGACTCTGGATCACGTCGACTCCAGTTCTCTATGGTCTTTGTGGCATTGTCCAGGGAGTTTTCAACTCTTGCAGATGAGACAATGTCCTTAGCGGTTTGGAGCATCTTTAGCATGTTGGCCTGAGTGTAACTGGTGGTGACATCCGGGTTCTGCATGTTCCCTTTACGGTCTGTGTCTTCCACACCGTTAAAGCAGCTGTAGATTCCCTTCAGGGAAGAAATAAGGAAAATTGAGCCTGGCATTTTGGAGTGCATTCATCTAAACAGTAATAATTCTGTTTGCTATGGCACAAATAACTGTTTTCACCTCATAATATCATAATAAAAATCTATCTCCTTAAAAGCTATCCATTGTGTATTGTCTTAAAATACTGAGAAAATAAAGTAGCCTACAGTCCTAATGAATGGCAATGGTCTGACAAAATCAAGTTTCTATATTTTTTCTGCAATTACCTATATGAATTAAAGTCCTAAATTACTCACAAATCAACATTCTATTAGCTGATTTTACATGTGGTTAATTACCCAAAGAACTGTTAGTGGCTGATAAGATTATCTGTTTATCAATATTATAATTGTCTCTGAAAGTGGCTGTAATTAGTCAATAGAAAAGTATTGTAGCTGCCTATGCATTTGTAATATTCCACATTTAAATGAGGTCTTCAAGTTTGTTATGCATGTGATTAAAAGGGCTTTGGAAGCTATGCCATAACCCCAAGACCCTCATTTAATTTTAACAGCTTTTTCCTTGACTTTTGGTGCTCATTCACAGCCTGGAGTTCCCTTGAAAATCAATTTCACCACGTTTATGTTTCTAAAGTCTCTGTTAAGGTACGTTTAACCTTTCTTTGTACAATTCTCATTTTAATATATGTTCTTTCTAGTTGATATATTTTGCTACATGCATGTTCTTGCAAATTGCTTTGGTAAAAAATAGAACAATAACATGTTTTTAATTTTGATTTAAACACTTTGCATTATGGACTGCATTTTTATTTTTTATTTTTATTTTTTATATAGCGCTTTCATAGACCCAATGGCCACCAAAGCCATTATTCACCATATAGTAGACTGGATTCATAAGAATTGATCACATAAAATTTACCCTGCTAATAGCCAGCAAGAAGTCCAAACGCTCAGACTTGTGGACAGAATGGCGTAGCTTCCAGTACAGTAGATGTTCCCATGCAAAGACAAGTAGACTGAGACCCATAGCCACTAGAAGCATGTAAAACACTCCGGCCATGTTGTCAATGTCCAGCTTAGAGCTCATCACCTCTTTCTTCTCATTACGACAGATACCAGTGAGCCACACTGTCTGCAGCTTCTGAGTCTCACCTGTGATAATACATAATACATTTCAGTCAGACTTTTGAAGCAGAGCTCTTCTAGATAATGTAAGTTTCTGAGGTTACCGTCAGCAAGGAACTGAAGAAGAGCGAGGTCTATGGGGCGCTTCCAGCGAGATTCTTTCTGAAGGGCGATGCCGTAGCCTGTCGTGGCAAATACCTTCCCGCTACCGATGGTCACCAATTTACACCCTTCGTCTTTACCGGCCATGTAGTTAAGCACAGCTGCATCATATATGAAGGCATCCAGCTTCCTGTAAGAAGTAAATAAATGATGCACGTTAGTGGATGATACGCAGGGGGCAGATTTGTTTCAGAGATTCAAGTGACAAACTACAGGAAACACACCCAGTTTTGAGACTGTTGAGAGCATCCTCCACACCTTTTTGGTTGTACTTAACCATGTGGGAATGCATTTCGGGATAATTGCTCCTTATGTTTCGTTCTGTGCTGCCATTGGGCACGGTCCCAAACCGGAAGGGAGGATATTGGTCTTGCGGTCTCTGGAACTGAAAGTTAGAATTTCAACAAGTTAACATGTTTAAATTGAACTTTAAGAACAAAGTACAGTCCACGTGGTAAAAATACATCCCTGGATGAGTTACTTAGTTAAGGATTAGTGCATTTCAATAGATTCCAGCACTGCTAGATATGCCAGTAATGGCTTTTGGCTGGGAAAGCTATGGTGCTAGAAAGCGTGATTGATATTGCTTTAAGCTGGATTTTTGCATGGGAATTTATTATAGGTTCAGCCTTCGTCTTCACCCTTATCCAAGGATTCTCACGATTCTGTATCTGCAAATGCTACATTAAATACAATCTAAATCCAAGTGAGAAAATGACTGAAATTAATCCTCGGGAAGAAAGCTGGAAAAAATGGCTGCAGTGATAACACTCGGACCAAAGCCACTGGGTCATCAACGCTCTTTTCTGTCTCAACCCCCAAGTGCTTCTCAGTCAATTAATTCTGTGCTCTGTTTAAATTCTAACATTTGAACCTCAGATTTTCCTCACAAAGACAAGGAATTATCTCAGCTGCCTGGCCAAACATCCAAGGAATTCAATATTACTTTTCCCTTGCTAAATTTCTCCCCATTTAGTTTTTACGTGATTCTGGCCGTGTTCATTAAGTAAAGTTAATGTCATATCAAATAAATGTAATATAGCCACTAAGACAGCACTTCAGAACCCAAGGCATTAATAATTGTGCTGTAATGTCGGTAACCTTGCTAGTGTGAATGAAGGAGAACAGTCTCTAAGGAACAGGTGGATGTGATTGTATTCCGGCTGAGAGCATGTGACAGATTCCAGCGCCAGTGAATGTGTCATTTTAAGTGTATTTGCTGTCGTCTGAGAGAAGACAGTATAAGTGTTGTCTTTCATCTGTCCAAAAATAGCTTCTAAATGTCTTCTAGGGATTTATGTATCTACACTTGTTTTGACATACCTGTTGTGCATTAAAGAGTTAGTTCACTCAAAATCTAAATAAAAAGTAATCAATTACCCACACACCTTTACAAACAGTAAGACTTTCGTTCATCTTTTGAAACACGAATTAAGATATTTTAAATGAAATCTGAGAGATTTCTGACTCTCCACTGACAGCTACGCAACAACTTTGACGCTTCAAAAAGTTCATAAAGATATCGTGAAACCAATCCATATGATTTGAGCGAGTTAGTCCAAATTTTCTGAAGAGACTTGATCGCTTTATATGATGAACAGATTGAATTTAGGCTTTTATTCACATATAAACTTTGATCAGCCATTTTCACTCTCTCCCAGTCTCTTATTCTAATAAAAGTATTATTTTAATATAGTAATATAAATGATTAATTGTTCAAATAAGTCCAAACATTTTTAGCTATCAAAGTTTGCAGTTTCAAAGCAACAGCCTGATCTGTATGTGATATTCTTGCCCTCTGGCTATTTTGCCCTTCAGGCATTTTGTTCTTTGTGTAATGCCTCCAAGGCACACTCCTGAATCTGAATTAATAGCAAAACATCTCGCTGTCAGTGTCCAAATCCCTGGTAGTCAACTCGTGTGGCTCTTTAATGACAGTGTTGTGGCTTAAAGTCTCACTTTGTCTTCAAAATTGCTCTCTAACAGTTTTCTGAAGCTTGTCAGTTCTAACAGCTTTCAGTATCATCGCAAATCACTTCACCTTGATGTATCCCTACAGAACCAACAGTGTCACACAGTTATATAGCTAGGATAACTAGGTAGCTTAAGCTAATTTTAATTAACATGCAATTACACACAATTCAAAATCCTTACAACTCAACACAATCCTTGATTATTATATCCAGCCAGTACTGCTGAACACAGTAACCAGTTCACAGTACATGACATTCTTCAAAATATCTTCCTTTCTGTTCAGCAAAACAAATACATTTTACAGGTTTGGAACAACTGTGTAAATTATTAAAGAAAAAAAAACATTTTTGAGTGAACTATCCCTTTAATGTTTCAAACTGTCCATAAATGTCTTATTAAAATAACACAAATTAGTGATTAGTACTCCAATCACAGTATTTCATCATAAAAGGATACATATCCACATATATTATCAGCCCAAATCCCTCTTATAATTCCACAGAGTGACGACCTTAATTAAAACTCACGCTTTAGAATGGCCTTTTGGCTAAGAGAGACGCTGGCAGCTCTTACCTTCTTGTCACTCAGTCCAGAAACAGTGTCGATGTACTGCTCCTGGATCATGAAGGCGGCCAGGTTGGCCGTGTAGCTGGCCAGGAAAATCACGGCAAAGAAGGCCCACACCAGCACCATGATCTTACTGGTGGTGCCTTTGGGGTTTTCAATGGGCACTGAGTTGTTGAAGACGATCCCCCAGAGCAGCCAGACTGACTTCCCGATGGTGAACGTTGGCCCACCTGGATCTGAGATACACAACATAAAGCCTCTTCAGGGTTTTCCCCATCATTCTTAATTGTATAGTTGATGCTGTGATGAATTTAGAAATATTTTCTATTGGTTTTTATTTATATAAACTGAAAATAGCCATGTTTTTTCAGTAATAGATCAGATGCTATTGCGGTATTTTCTTTGTGTAAATACAGTGAAGAAAATAAGTATTTGAACACCGTGCTATTTTGCGAGTTCTCCCATTTAGAAATCATGGAGGGGTCTGAAAATGTCATCGTAGGTGCATGTCCACTATGAGAGACATAATCTAAAAAAAAAAATCCAGAAATCACAATGTACGATTTTTTAACTATTTATTTGTAGGGCTGGGTATCGATTCAGATGATCCAATTCGATTCGATTTCGATTCACAAGCTCTCAAATCGATTCGATTTCGATTCTCGATTCGATTTTCGATTCTCTATTAGATTTTCGATTTCGATTCTCGATTCGATTTTCGATTCTCGATTCAACTCAATGAAAATAGATTTAATACAAATACTATATTAGTAAAAAAGAACAGTGAACATAAGTTTACAAGTGGATAATTAATAAAAAGAAATTAAGAGCCACAAACCTGTATATTAAGCTTTTTATTTTATTTTGATGCAAGATCAAACAGGATCAGGTTATTTTATTTTTAAGATAAAAGAATCATAAAATCGTACAATATTAGCTGTAAAATGGAGGCTGATGAGCAATGTAGGACAACTAATACTGGCTTATTGGTGATAGTTCACCCAAAAATAAAAAAAATGATGTCATCATTTGTGTATGCATTTAAATCACGTATAAAAAAAAGTTTTCTGTTGAACAAAAAAAGAAGATATTTTAAAGAATATGGGTTACCAAATACTATGGAAGTCAACTTTTGTGTTCAACAGAAGAAAGTAATTCATACATGATGAATACATTCATAAACGGCACTTTTACATAAAACTATAACACTTACCAACTAACTAAAACAGTACAGTAACACTGCCTCATTGGAAACTGTAATTTACATAGGCTATTAATCCTGATTCCTTACCATTAAAGCGATATGTTGTTTTGACAACTAAATTAATGACAGACACATATGGCTGCGTTCACTTTAAGAACTAGTGCACGGATACATTACTGTTTCATCATACTGTCTGTCACACGCGTTTTATGCTTATTTAAGACATAACCGACTGTCTTTACGAGGTTACTCACCAAGACCAGAGTTTTGACATCAAGACATTGTGTTTTTGACCGTTTAACGATATAATCCGCGAAAAATAACTTTTGTTACTGGCGAGCTGTTTGTGAGGCGGATTTTGGCTTTACTGTGCAGTGTGCACACATGTGAAAAACATCTCAGAGCGCGTGGGCACTGGATAGTTTAAATCGCTTGAATGTTTAAACTGGTAAAACTTAAAAAGACGTAAAAATGATAAACGATGCAATGCTAGCCCGATTGTACAAGTGAATATTCCTTCATGTCGTCCAGACTCCTAAACGCGAGTGTGTATCAACGCCTGCAGCGCTTGCCTTGAGCAGAGAGAGAAGACGCAGCACCGCTGAACACACACGCTGTTTGTGAAATTGCGTCTCAGAGAAAGTTTTAAAATTACTGATTTGATTGTATGAGTAAATTGTATCCACTCAAATTATACAAACAAAAAGTGAATAAATGTTTGCGTGAATTTCCCATGGGAGACCTGAGGGAATTAATACAATTGTGCGCCGAAATTCGAGCCCTGAATATGAAAAAAATCGATTCGTGGCCGTTGAGAATCGATTTTGAATCGACCACATTTTAAAAAACGATTAATCGAAAAATCAATTTTTTTGCCCAGCCCTATTTATTTGTAAGATACAGCTGCAAATAAGTATTTGAACACCTGTCTATCAGCTAGAATTCTGACCCTTAAAGACCTGTTAGTCTGCCTTTAAAATGTCCACCTCCACTCCATTTATTATCCTAAATTAGATGCTCCTGTATGAGGTAGTTAGCTGCATAAAGACCCCTGTCCACCCCATACAATCAGTAAGAATCCAACTACTAACATGGCCAAGACCAAAGAGCTGTCCAAAGACACTAGAGACAAAATTGTACACCTCCACAAGGCTGGAAAGGGCTACGGGGAAATTGCCAAGCAGCTTGGTGAAAAAAGGTCCACTGTTGGAGCAATCATTAGAAAATGGAAGAAGCTAAACATGACTGTCAATCTCCCTCGGACTGGGGCTCCATGCAAGATCTCACCTCGTGGGGTCTCAATGATCCTAAGAAAGGTGAGAAATCAGCCCAGAACTACACGGGAGGAGCTGGTCAATGACCTGAAAAGAGCTGGGACCACCATTTCCAAGGTTACTGTTGGTAATACACTAAGACGTCATGGTTTGAAATCATGCATGGCACGGAAGGTTCCCCTGCTTAAACCAGCACATGTCAAGGCCCGTCTTAAGTTTGCCAATGACCATTTGGATGATCCAGAGGAGTCATGGGAGAAAGTCATGTGGTCAGATGAGACCAAAATAGAACTTTTTGGTCATAATTCCACTAACCGTGTTTGGAGGAAGAAGAATGATGAGTACCATCCCAAGAACACCATCCCTACTGTGAAGCATGGGGGTGGTAGCATCATGCTTTGGGGGTGTTTTTCTGCACATGGGACAGGGCGACTGCACTGTATTAAGGAGAGGATGACCGGGGCCATGTCTTGCGAGATTTTGGGGAACAACCTCCTTCCCTCAGTTAGAGCATTGAAGATGGGTCGAGGCTGGGTCTTCCAACATGACAATGACCCGAAGCACACAGCCAGGATAACCAAGGAGTGGCTCTGTAAGAAGCATATCAAGGTTCTGGCGTGGCCTAGCCAGTCTCCAGACCTAAACCCAATAGAGAATCTTTGGAGGGAGCTCAAACTCCATGTTTCTCAGCGACAGCCCAGAAACCTGACTGATCTAGAGAAGATCTGTGTGGAGGAGTGGGCCAAAATCCCTCCTGCAGTGTGTGCAAACCTGGTGAAAAACTACAGGAAACACTTGACCTCTGTAATTGCAAACAAAGGCTACTGTACCAAATATTAACACTGATTTTCTCAGGTGTTCAAATACTTATTTGCAGCTGTATCTTACAAATAAATAGTTAAAAAATCATACATTGTGATTTCTGGATTTTTTTATTTAAATTATGTCTCCCACAGTGGACATGCACCTACGATGACAATTTCAGACCCCTTCATGATTTCTAAGTGGGAGAACTTGCAAAATAGCAGGGTGTTCAAATACTTATTTTCTTCACTGTAGTTGTTAGATGCTATTTACACATAGTACAAATAGCGGCAGATACTATATAGCACAATATACTATCAGTGTAGTATAAAACAGTATGCAATAACAACATATTCAGTGTATATGATTATATGTGTTAAAATCATAAATGAAAGCTGCATTATTGGGACATTAACTTGTCCCTGCCCTCTACACCTACCCAATAAACACTTTATTCCCACTATTAAATACCCGTTAGGCACTTTATTACACTTTTCAAATATTTTCTTCATGTTTATTTAAAATAAACACCTCTCCGAGCAGATATATGATGGAAAAAAGAAGAATGAGTTAGGAAAAGGCAGATCGCGTCAAAAGCTAAAACCACCTGCCCTACTCTCCATGCCACTGCACCTGTTATCAGAAGGCTTTCTTTTGTAATTTCCTCTGAGTCAATTAGACAATGGTGGGCGGAGTTAGTGTAAATAGCCTCTGCCAACAGGATGGGGTATTGGTACTTGGTGTAAATAGACACTGCATTAAATAATTCACTGGTGAATAATAAAAGCCATTGCCATTACTGTACACATCTTTTCAAGGTCATTTACATTCATAAATTAAATTTGTTGTATGTATAAGCAATGAGATGAATTAACAAGCTCTTCCAAAACCAACTGTTCTAAGCAGGTATACACATTCATTCTATAGCCATAACTGTATATCTCCAAAATGTTATGACAGACAAATGAGATTCAGTTCAATTAAACAATATTTACCTGACCTATGAACGCACAGTCTCTGAGCACTAAAATGTTCCTCTAATTACACGAATTACCTTTTCTCCTAGCTTATGTTCAATCAAACCTGTCATGATTGATGAACAGAGTTTCAGGTTGCCACTGTTTCTGACATCTGTCATGGGTCCTGAAGTGTTAGTAGAGGCGGTGAACACTGACCTTTGGCACAGACCAGGCTGCGGTTGTAGCCCACAGGACTAAAGTATTCAAACACAAACACAGTCACTGCCACGACTGTAAGACACATGACAAACATCATCACCCACACCGCTGGGCTGTAGGGCTCTGAAAGAGAGAAAGAGAGAGAGAGAGAGAGAGAGAGAGAGAGAGAGAGAGAGAGAGAGAGAGAGAGAGAGAGAGAGAGAGAGAGAGACGAAGAGTCAAAGACAGATGAAGCAAAGGACGCCATTCCCAAATGACACTTTTTTATTTTAGTAGGACTGCGAAGCCTTTTTAAATTCTGATACATGCAGAATGAGGTGCAAATTAAAGTCAACACGATTCATATCCCATTAAACAAGAGAAACACTCTCTCACCCACGAGTAAGACTGCAGTGTAAATATTTATAACTTGTTTTATGAAATGACAAAAAAAGTATGCAATTGTATTTTACTATGAATTCTGGGTTCTGGGGAGGTTTATTGTTTACAGTATAATGGAAAAATGTGCAAAAGGATTTATGGGATGGCTAACGGACCACACCGGTGAAAATGAAATAGTTTCAACACAGGATATAAGGATCCCAAACCAACACTGTTTTTAACCAACACCTTAACATTGTTTTTAATTAACTGAAATCAAGCTAAAATTGAAAGAAAGGTGAAAAACTTAAGAAGAAATAAAATGTTTGTTGAAGTACTAAAATTGCAAAAACTAAAATTGAAATAAAAAGAAATCTAAACAGAAATGTTTTAAAAATAAATAATATAAAAAAAATTATAAAGCACATAACACAATTACTAAAACTTGACCTAAATTTAAAATCAAATGTTAAAATATATAAAATATTTTAATATAACATAAATATAACAACACTGTTGTAAGTTTAGACCCTGCAGCTGTTGATCTAATTTGTAATCACATTCCTGCTGAGTAATTTCAAATTCCTTACAGAAAATGATCAAAAAACGCCTTTCAGTGTGACAATTCATTCCAGCCCACGTAGGAATACCAACCTCCAACCAATTTTTGCCATTTATGAGCACATTTTAATAAAAATAACACTGTTTATGTAAAACTTTATTTAATTCTTATAGGATATCCTGTATAGCTTATTTGAGTTAGCAACAGTAACGAAGGGGATCAAAGGGTCAAGTTTAGCTTAATTTCAATAATATACAATAATATAAAAAACTATTTACAGTAATATTGCTCCAATTTTACACCTGCTTTAGCTGTAAAAACATGAACAACTGTGCTGTTTTTGTGTTTACAGTAAGTACTGTGATTTTGAATACTGTAAAATCACTGAGAAATGTCAGTCGGGTACTGGTCCTTAAAAGTGCTAATCTAGTTTGTCTTACAGTTGTATTTCTTACCCAAGAAGGCTGACGGAGACACGGTTCCATTGCTCCTGGCCACCATCACACTGATGCCAGTCTCCACAAACGGCACAGAGAAGTCAATGATCTCAGAGCGCTCCTCATTTATGGTCAGAGAGCCAATGGCCATGTCCGCTCGCTTATAAAATACCTGAGAAGAAAGATTATGCAATAAAGGTTAATTAAGAAGTGTCCAGACATATATAGCAGACAGTAAGTCATATGACAGAATCTTCGTTTTTTGGGTGAACTGTTCTTTTAATGTCAGTAAACATGTTTGTTGTGGCTGTGTTAGTTAGGACAAAGCAGGAGCACGTCACAGTCTGAAACTCTTTAGACACTGCTATACGCATCAGACCTCAACTTACTTGATGGAGAACTTTATTTATAAGGTTGTTTGTGTAATTTCAATGTCAGTCACGTTCCCTGCAACGAACAAGCTTTTACACTCTTTCTCTCATAAACATTTAGTTTTTGTTTTCTTGATTGGATTGACATCAAATATGCTAAACCACTTGTAGAATCAGTTTTCATTCGAATCTGCCATATACATAAGTTTTAAAAGAGGTTTTTCGCAGCGATGCCATAAAGGAACCATTTTGGTTCCCCATTGAACCTTTCAGAGAACATTTCTTAAAAAAAAACAATTTCTTTAAGTGTGAAAAACATTTTAAAAGTCTAATCTAAAGAACCTTTTTCCACTATAAAGAAAATTTAGTGCAATGGAAAGGTTCCATGGATGTTAAATGTTCTTCCTGGAATCACAGAGATGGCAATAAAGAATCTGAATAAAGAAGTGTATTAAGATAATAGATTTCTACAAAAATTGTGTCAGTATGAAATGGCATTTGTGACTGATTTTCCTTACTGTTATAATATAAAACAATATGAAGTATTTTATTTCCCAAAATTAAACAAAATGACTTTATGCATCAGAAATTGATTGGAAAAGTGGTATCAAAATGACAGATTGTTGGAGGAGACAAGGTGGAGCAAGACTATGTGGAGGACCAATGAATCTTTCAAAATTAGACCAGTAAAGTGTATTAAGGTATACAGTAAATGTGGTTTTTCTTTAAAAGAAAACTGGCATGTTTCCTCACCTCTCCGATCATCCCGTTCCAGATCCCTCGTACCAGCTTGCCATGTTTGCCGTTGGTGACCAGGTAGAGGTCGTAGGAGAACTTGATGTTGCGAGAGAGCTTTTTCAGGATGTCGATGCAGAAGCCTTTGCAGCATAGTTTAGTGTATGGCTCAGTGTGTCCGACTATCCTGTGGGAAACAACAGAACTTTATCAAGGTATTTAAGTCTATGATAACAATACCAAATCACACACACACACAGAAGAAGAAGAAAAAAATTCGGCAGGAAGTTCTCTCTTCAGATTCAGACATCATTAAACCAGAGCTGTATATTTTTAATGGTAGTATTCACATGAATAACAAATCACTGTCATTGCAATCGAAAATGTTCCTCTTTGTTCTTCGAGCGTGAACAAAAAGGGTTTATAAATTGAACACATTTTAGTGTTTATAGCGTTGAACTGACCAAAACAATGTCGGATTTTCTACAACTTTTGTAAATGTGAGTGGTGTATAACTGTTCTATGACAATATACGTAACAAATGCCCTTCAAATCCAATTAATTACTCAATAATTAATTATACTTGGTGTTAGTTCTTCAAGAGTACTGCCCCTGCGATGATGCGCTTGATGAATTCATTACACAAAAGTTATTTGTGTCTCGCGACAAGAAACAAATGAACTGCAAATACATTACCAAAACCAACCAAACAAAACTACATTCTTTCCATGCGTGTAGTTACGTGTCTATCTCGCTGATATATCTGATGATTTTGAAATTAATTACTTAAAATGCAATTTAGTATCATGTCAGAAGTTTTTGTGTCAGGTTGTTATGTTGTAATACTAAATATAACAGGAGAACAGTGAGTATTATGACCTGTTGTGAGATCCACCAATCAGAGAGGTTCCAGAAATTAAAAAGATTTTTCTATTGGTTAAAATGAATGGCGAATACCTCGTGTTCTTCACTGGCACCTATGTCTCTGGGAATGCCTAGGGTCCCTCTTTCAATGTAAGTCAATGGGATTTTTTTCACCAGATACGTTTTTGTTTTTTTACATCTGCCAGGAGAAAATTGCGAGTCTAATTGGAAGGTTGCAGGTTTAAATGACACAATAGGCAATTCAATTAATCTTTGTTATTGAGCTTTAGAAATATTGCCACACTTATATAAATACTCTCTCTTTGAGAACCACAGGTAAGTTCACAATGAAGTCGAACGTGTTGCATCTGCATAGTTTGAATGATTTTAAAATGTCCCTGAATATTAAAGACCAACCCATGCCATAAACATGCTCTCGTCTTATCTCTTTATGTGCAGCTGTAAGTATACAAGAAGTTTCAAATAGGTCAACTGTAATACAAGAACAAAGTCTTGTATATAATCTGTTTCTCATTAGTTACTCAAACTAGTTTTGTAATTATGTTCAGTGCCAATCCATTTGCCACAGTCAACAAATACATTTAAACAGGGCCATTTCTGTGTAGATGTCTGAAATGAAAAACCTTTCAGCGATGGTTGTGCCTCATTAACATTACATTGTTTCCTCAGTCTTGGCCTGTTTCCTGTTTCCTCGATTATGAATGTCGAATCGAAACTTACATCCAATCACTAGTGATTAACGACTGCTCCAATAAATCCATTCACACTGTCCAACGGCAGTGACGGAGACTGTTTGTGGTTTTCTATGGCCAGCTATTCTGAAATGAAGCATCCTTTATGGTTAAAGTCTCTAAGCAACATCAGTGAATACACCCAAATGCAAGATAATGTCCTCTGGGACATGTAGGGGAACCTAAAAATGGCAAGGAAACTAAAAAAAGGGAGGATTACGAGAGCAACGACGGCGAGAGGAGGACGCGTGACGTCAGCAGTGAGTGGGCCGATGGGTAGTGGCCGTCACGACGGGTCCTCGCGTTTTGTCGCAGCTGTGACAGATGGAAGAACAGCCGGGCCAAAACAAATCCAACTCAAATTAATCACAAACAAATAAAGATGGAAGAGAAACCGCTTGCAGGATCACTGGCCTCATGTTGGATAAGAGCTGGTACTGTAAAGAGACAGTACATACAGGATAAAACTGTGGCTCAGGCATACACTTTGTTCTTATAGAAATTGACGTCATGTGGTATTTACATAGTCATGTTATATTATTCTGTCTCCATCTTTTTGACCTTGTTTAGACCAGCACAAAAAAATCGTAACAGAAGAAAACACATAAAATCCAATACATTACATTTTTACAAGCACAAACCAAAAAGGTGGTTGGTTTGAAATCAAATTAAAATCAGATTTTTGCCAATTTTGCCAACTGATCAAATCAGATTTTATGTGTTTTTGTAAATAATTTGTTGTGCAATTGTACAGGTGCTGCAAAAAAGTTGTTGCTGCTAACCCTAACAAATTCTGGGTTGTTTCAACCTATGTTTGGGTCACATATGGTCAAACCCAACTGTTGGGTTTAAAAACAACGGTTGGGTTTGTCCATATTTGACCCAAGCATGGGTTGAAACAACCCAGAATTGTTTAGGGTCAACAGCAACAAACAATGTATATAAATAATAAAGTAAATATAATAATAATAAATTAATGTAAATAAATACATGTGTTATTTTTTCCTCGCAGTTTTAAATTTAGCTGTAGTCATTTATTTTTTGTAATTATAGTACATCAACAGCTTTATTTTAATCAACCTAAACTATTTTAATAGTATTAGTTTTAGTAAACATTAACCACATTGAAACAAAAATGAATAAATTAGAACATAAATATTACATATGTTTCTCATTTTAAGAAGTATATTATCTTTCTTATTTTAAGCTGTTATCAATGATGAATGTCGATTCTGCCCTCACGAAAGACATAATAAATGCAGAAACATCCACTGCAAATGCACGGTGAACCTTCACATGTTTAGGTTGTTACTTCTGCAACCAATGTAGAAATAATAACACTGGTGAGAGAAAATCTGTGAAACACTTGAAAGTAATTTCGGAAAAGTCTGGAGCTGTTGTCTGTCCATAAGCACATGAGTGACTATTTTTGCCCAAGAAAATATTTTCCTAAACAAACCCTAACTGTGTCATACCCTTTAAACCATAGACAACTGATATGTAAAGAAAAAAAAAATGGTTGATAGCAATGTTATACCAGGACCAACCTGATGTTGATCCAAGAACATGTCCTACTTGGCAAATCAGTCTCTGATCTATGATGCTCATTCAGCCGACACAAGTTTAAGTCAGACTCCTACATTTCCCCATTCCCTTCCTGTCCTCTCTCTAAAAAGCAGAAAGTAATTCAAAAAATCAATATGAAGTGCACATTCTTGCTGTTGTAGTAAGAGACTCAGTTAATGCATTACTGAAGTGGTAGAAATGTCCATCCAGTTCACATTAGCAAGATGTGGGGTAGAACAGCCATCCAAAACACTTTTTCTGCACATCATCAACAGGGTTACTTGCTCAGAGAAATGCAATCGATACCCTTAAAATGTTTCCCGACCACATCTGATTTGAACTTAAATCTGTGCCTTTAGGAGCATTATGGCTCATGTTTCTGTACTTGAGCATTATATGTTTTTAGAGCTATGGTTTATTTTACGATGCCTGAGGAAAAATAAACAGTACTGCCTTCACCGAGATCTTCAATCTGGATTCACAACAACAATTACAACCCTGGAAAACAACAGCGGGGTTTAATGTGGGCAATAAAGGGAGCATGTGAGTGCGTGTATTCATACAAGAATCAGTATAAAGTTAGATTTGGAAGAAAATATGAGTGCTCATGCAAAACTGTTGCCACGGTGTTGTTGTGGGTGACTGCAAGGACATTGCAGGTGGTAGCTAGGGTGTTGCTACGTGGTTGCTATAGTGTTTTGGGTTGTTGCTACTTTGCTAGAGTGTCCTGGACAGTTGCTAGGGTGTCGCTAAGTGGGCTAAGTGGGCTTCTACTAGGGCTATGCGATTAATTGAAATCAAATAAAATCATCAATTCATAAAATCGTGATGTGAGCATGTGCAATTTCAAACCCGAAGAAAATACAATTTTCTTGCCAGCCCCCTCAGTGGGGAAAATGAATGCAGCACGCCTGCGAGAACAGAAAAGAGTGGGTTTACTGTTACAACAAGGAATAAAGCAGAGAAACAGGTGAATTCAGGGCAGGAGAAGGACTTGAAGGACCAAAAAAATTCAAAATCCATGGTTTGGGAATATTTTGGACACAGGATTGATGATGTGTCATAGACCCAGGCAATTTGCAAACCTGTCAAACTATTGTTGCGGCAAAATAGAGTAGGGGGCCAATCACACAGAACGCGTTTTTGAGGTTAAAACACGAGACACAGGTCTAGAGATGCCTTTTTTAAAGGGTTAACTTATTTTACCATGAGCACTGTATGCAAAAGTCGCAAGACACGACTGCAACAATTGACGTACGTCTATAGCGAGTGTTTACATAGAAAAACGATGGCACATTCTGAACCACAAATCAGTTCAAAAAGGCATGAAGAAATAACAGGCGCCATCACGTATTATTTATGCAAAGATATGGTGCCCACAATAAAGCCAGCTTCCCAAAAATAATACAGACAATTATGTGTGAAAGGAAATATTGTTTCAAATATTGTTTGCTACAGTGTTTTGGATGCTGGGTGGACTGTTCAGAATAGTTGCTAGTGTGTTGATAGGATTTTCTGGGTGGTTAGTAGGGTGTTCTGAGGTGGCTGGTAGGATGTTACTAGTCTCACGTAGTCAGACCTTCAGACTGACGACAGAAGGTCTGGACTCCATGGCAGCTTTCATTGGCCAAGGACAACCCAGAGGCAGTAGAACAGTAGCAAACACCACAGCTTTCTTTTTCCATGAGGGGGTTTGGCCTCACAACCGCTTTGTTTCAAAGCGGACCAATAAAGAACATGACGCACATGTCTCCAGGAAATCCTGTAGAATCAGATGACATCTTCAAACTTCCTGAAGTGTTTCCAATTTTGTGTGCCATATGCTTCAGACGGCCGTTCAGCTAACTCTCCGTTGAGACTAGGATGTTACTTACTGGCCCAAGTCAAAAGAAACAAGTCTTAGCACACCTCTCCTCAACAAGACAGATGGCTTCAATTGTCATTCATATCTGTAGTGCAGATGGTGCGGGAAACGCCATCAAAGTGTATGACTTAAGGTTAAACGTTTGTTCAAATCTTGCCTCAGAAAGCAGAACTAACAAAGACGGACAGGAAGCATGAATTAATGAGAGAAAGAAAGAAAAAGAATAAGAGAAATAGAGATGGTGTGATGGTGCTGCAAAATGCAGAGCGCTCTAATAACACTCTACGCTCTCTAACCTTCCCTGTAACCTCTTGACTAATGGTGTGCACCATAAAGGGGATTAGAGGCAATGAGTCACCCACCCACGCACACATGCCATCATCTCCATAAACCATGGCAACTATTTGTTTGACATCAGTCACAGCATCAAAAGAGATGCACACAAATAATACAGCCCCTTCCTCACGTCACAACAGCTGGCGGGATTCATTATTTCAACATCTCATGGTCACAAACAGTGACCTCAAAGGGCCCTATCTTGCACCCGGCGCAAATGACTTTGTACACTGACGCATGTATCATTCGTATTTTGCACCTGCGCAAAGCGGGCTTTTCCCTCCACAGACGCACGTCAGTAAACTAGAGAAGGAACTTGCGCTCCCTGGGCGGTTCGGCGCAAAAAAGGAGGCGTGTTCCGGCGCAAACAATCCCTGGTGCTATTTTGCAGTTCCAGAAAACAATTCCGCCACTGACCAGAAAAAACCTAGTCTAAAGTCAGTGGCGCGTTGCGCTTACATTCAGATGCTATTTTAAGCGCGCATGCTTGGTCATCATACAGAGTGTGAACAACGCGCATACACTGTAGATGATTCTCTCATCTACACAGATGCATTTTCCTTTTTGCAAATGATACATTATTATAAGGAAAACTTTTTTATTATAAGGAAAAAGGAAAAGAAAATATTAAAACTCGAGGGAAATCATTGTTGTGTCCGTGACGATGGGAAAAATAGGCCTAAATCTTACATATTTACCCAAATTATTATATGCATGTATAACCGAAGCTAATTTGGGTGGGTTTGTCCAATCCCCAATGTCACTTCTCTTTCTTTTACGGCCCTGATGAGAACATCGATCTCCTCGGCTGTGAACCGATTCTGAAGCGCGCCTGGTAAATGCGCCGTTATAATAGGCCTACTATTACGCCATGGAACAAGCGCACCTCGTTCATCATGCTCTTAAAGGGAATGTGATATGACGCTCTGATTGGTTTATTTCACGTTACGCCCAAACCACACCTATGAATAATGAAGCTACTTCAGACCAACCCCTTTTAAACTTGCGTCGGGCGCAAGAGTCATTTATCCCGCCGGTAAAATAGCAACAGCGCCCAAGACCCGCCCACAAAGTTTCTTGCGCTTCACGCTTGATACTTGCGTTTCAGATCGTTAAAATAGGGCCCAATATGTTTTAGGATATTCTTGGACTGCAAGTGTGTCATAAGTCTCCAAATACTTTTTGAGGGCCACTGTTACATTATCTTGTGGGTCTTTTTCCCATCCATGCTAACTTCTGTTTTATGTTCAGCTGTTTCCGGGAGCCCTCCGAAACACTGAATTGGCCTCAAAGTAATGAGTAGAACACCCTGAGGGAATGACTCTTAAATAACATGTTAATGGGCCTACCACGACGCTGTGTGTGTGTATTTGGAGAGGGGAGCAGAGCGTGAGAGGTTTGAGACCCTCCGCTGAGTCCAGTGAAGCTTTAATCAGCTCTGCTAATTACCGCTCAGTTCTCAGGAGGTGAAGCCGCAGTCCTGTGAGTATCCAGTTATCTTCATCCAGAGCTGAATGCAAGCAGGTTGTGAAGGACTGAAAACAGACAACTGACCCAACTAGAGCTGTCAGTATGAACAGTAAAAAAATAAATGTTTGTGGCAAGCTTTAAATAGACAAAAAGTGGCTTTAGAAGTCAACGTGTCCACATATATAATATCATATAATTATTATATTGCTTTATTTATATATCAGTGAACAGAAGCCAATCACCACAAAATCATGGTAATGCAAGCTCAAACTGCTTCGATGGCATGATTAATTGCCTTCATTTTTTTTGATAAAAAGTAAACAAATTATTTGATTAGATTTTATTATTAATCACTCATATAAATCAGACTTCCTAAAGCAACACACCGAAAAAAATTAAGTTAGTAGCATCAGTACTGCATTGCAAGTGGAGTGTGGTCACATTATACTGTGGCGGTACTCAAGTTTCCTCCAGATGTCTGTGCCATTAAACCAGATGCATTATTATTCAGGTAGCTAGCTATAAAACTGTCAGTTGGTCACACTTTGTATTAGGTGTCCTTAACGACTACAATGTACTTATTGTGTTCATATTGTATTGAGAAACTCTTTTGCAGCTATTGAGGTGGTACAGTATATGGGTACGGTTAGGGACAGGTTTGGTGGTAGTATAGTTAGGTTTAAGGGTGGGTTAAGGTGTAAGTAAGGGAAGGCTCAACAGTCTAATTATATATGTAATTACAGAAATTAATTACTTTAAAAAAAAATAAGTACAATGTAAAAACATGTATGTACACAATAAATGCATCGTATCAAATCATGAATTTATAAATGTTAGTACATAGTAGTTGGAGACACCTAATATAAAGTGGGACCCAACAGTTTTACCAATGTAAGATTTCCCTGCTGCAATTAATTGACCTGAAATAGAAAACTGGCAATAGTAGAAGAGTTTCTGCACATCAGTGGCACTTTTGGCAAGGCTGAGAATGCAAAACTAATGTGTGTTGCATTATGAATAGCATTCTCAAATTTCCTCTGTCCTTCTGTTGTCTGTTGTCCTTTCAGGAAGTTTCTGCTGACATCTGTCTAATATTGTTTTATCTAATTCATTATTTGCAAAGATCTGGCACTCGTAACAACAACACCTGACCATCTGGAAGACTGGAACCAGAAGTGTTTTCCAACAGAAGAGCAACAAAACAATACAATCACATTCCTTCATTCTGTTCGGTAATATGATAAAGGCTCAGACCGGTCTATTCCTTAAGACGAGCCCAGGCCTCCTTAATTATCCATTGATGAAGTGCTCCAGTGTTCTTGTTTACTGTGAGTTTACTGTGCTCTGCGGTTGACTGACAATTGCAGCTGTGGACTGGAGAAGAATACTGAAGAGGCTTCTGGGTAATTCCTTCATCAGCAAGGTGAATGCACACTACTTGTCAAAATTTGGGGGTCAGTAAGATATTTTTTGATACTTTTATTCCACAAATATTAATTAAATTATGGAAGTCAATTTCTGCCAAATTAGGGGGGAAAACATCCTTTGATCAATTATAATTATGACATAAAAAGTGTAAATTAAGATAAACTGTCAGAATTATAAGATAAAGGTTATAAATCTGACATCAAAATCAAAGTCATGACATTAAAAACAATGACATAAAGAGCCAAAACTATGAGATAAATAGAAAATAATTGTCATAATTTATTTAATAAAAGATCATTTTAATTAATATAATTATGGCTTTTTCCACATAATTTACAATAGGCTTTTGATCTCATAATGACTTTTTGTCAAAAGTATTCATACATTTTTGTCATCATTTCAACTTTTGTCATATTTATGATTTAGTATATCGTAATTTTGACTTTATTTTCATAATTATGATTTACCAAAGCATGATTTTTTTTCTTATGTGGCAGAAATGTGGGGCTTTTGTGTTAAATTGATCGAAAGTGACAGTAAAGACATTTATAATGTAAAGATTTCTATTTAAAAAATGTTGTTCTTTTGAACTTCTATTCATCAAAGAATTCAGAATTTTTTTTTATCGTGGTTTCCACAAAAATATTAACTCTTTCCCCACCAGCGTTTTTTTCTTTTTCTTTTTTATTTTTATTTTTATTTTTTTATTTTTATTTTTTTTTATTATTATTTGCACATAGAACAAAATCCAGAGTGTAACAAACAAAACGTACAGTATACAATGAATATTTGATAATGAGAAAAGATATACATACACAGAGTGCGTATCTCACATACAACATGAAACACAGAAGAAGAATAATTGACATAATAGAACAAAACAAGAAAGAAAGAAAAAAAAAAAAAAAAAAAAAAATAAAAAAAAAATAATAATAATTAAATAACTAAATTGTATAGTTTACCACGAGGGTAGTGAGGATACCATGCTATGTGTGTGTGTGTGTGTGTGTGTGTGTACGCGCTAGGATGGATTTATCATGCGTGTAAGTTTGTGTGTAATTAAGTGTTTTGTGTTTGAATGTTGAAATCAGCAGGATTGGATTGCAATACTGTAATTAAATTATTGTGTCCTGGCTAAAAGCGGTGATCGTTTTGGTTGGGTCAGGCTCAATAGCTTTTTTCTCTGTCTGCTTCAGTCCACACCGGGGCTAAGGAGCATATTTAGTCCTAGGAGATAGAGGGGGGTGAGTTGCCTCTTCAGAGCCCTTCACCACCACCGCTCTCCCCCATCCCCGCCCTCAGTCACTGCTCTACCAACGGGCCAGCTCGTCCACCCACCCCACTATCCCTGTGTTATGTCTTCTAGGGTCTAAATTATGTCTAAGTGCATTAAAAGAGGTGCGGCGCAAAGGGTAGAACTTTTTCGGAACTACCTCAAGCGTCACCCACTTCCCTACCTATTGAATGATTGTGTGATTGAATGTATGATTTCTTTTTTCTTTTTAGTTGCAGCCACCACCAACATGTTTGATCATTTTCACCAAACTTTCATGGCCCTCAAAATATTTAGTTAGAATATTAGAATTAGAATATTTTGTATGAATATCATACAAATATAAACAAACAAAACATATGAAAAGACAGAACAGAGCCTCTACTTTTAAACAAACCAAAATATTTTACTCTAGCATTCTTTTTTATCAACACTTGAATGTGGGTAAGTTTAATTAAAAAAGCAACATTTTGAACAAAAACCAGAGAAAATCGCCCTTTAGTCAATAAACCTAATAAACTTGCAATTGCGTCTTATAAAGTTAAAATTTTGCGTTATAAAGTCAGAATTGCGAGATATAAACTCACAATTCGGTCGCATGGAATTGCGAGTTTATATCACGCAATTCTGAGAAAAGAAGTCAGAATTGCGAGTAATAAAGTCAGAATTGCTAGAATTAATATCTCGCAGTTCTGACATTATATCACGCAATTCTGACTTTATACCTCGCAATTTTGACTTTATAACTCAGAATTTTTACTTTATAACTCGCAATTGCAAGTTTATTGACAAGAAAAGTTAGAATTGTGAGATAAAAAGTAGCCATTTCAAATTGTTTTATTCCGTGGCGGAAACAAGTTTCCATAAACAACACCAAATTAAGACTAGTAGACCTCCTCAATTCCCCACGGCTAATTTTGGGCTTTGAAACTACACCCTTTGGGTAACAAGCTCAAAACTTTAACCACTAATACACACCAGTATACCCTATGCAGGTTTAGGTTGTTTGGTGTTGTCTTTTAGTTCGCCCCAAAAATTTAAATTCTGTCATCATTTACTCAAAAGATATTCAAAAAAAAAATTTGTTTGTCAATTTTGTTTGGACCACAGTGTTCTCCTTTTGTTGCACAAAAGTAAAAATCATACAGGTTTGGAAGGACACGAAGGTGAGTAAATGATGACTGAATTTTCATTTTTGGGTGAACTATCCCTTTAAGCATTGTAAAGACCAAAACCCAGTTACTTACGTTTCTGTCTTGTTCGACTGCCGTCTACAGGGGACGGTGTTACTGAGGCAGGTGCCAGTGACAGGATCCACAGCTTCGACGATCACAAAAGGCCTTTCCTCCAGTGTGGCGACTGTCAAGTGACGGTTGTCAGACACAGGCTCCAGGAAGGTCCCATAACGGGGCCAGACAGGGTACCTCGTCTGCAGGATACCATACTCATAATTCCCCACCTGTTAAGGAGAGACAAGTTTTAAAGTGTTAGAGATTATGACACATCCTTCCAGCTTTAAGCTGTTGAGTTTTACAAATAAAGAGTTTATACTCATATTATAACAAAGGCAGAAACAACATTTTATGTTATTCTATTTTATGGATTGTAAGTATCCGAATATAAAGGACATCGGAACTTTATTTATCTTCATCTTTCTCAATTTGCTGTGTTTACACTTTATGTATGTATAGGTTGTTATGTATTCATTGTGCAGAATTAGAGGCTTTGGTTAATTTCCTCTTGAATGGGTTTAACACACATCATTGTTAGTCCTGTTAGGGCAAAGACAAGACTCATGAGAAAAATGCCATATACTATTTGAAAACTTCTATTTCAACCTAATCAGGGAAATGAAAGCAATGCTGTATTTAAATTACTTCAAGCCGATGCGAATCTCTGAGCAAGCACTTTCGGCCGGTTACGCTTTATTAGTTTGGATGCAAGTAATCTTTGTGTGATAATTATATTCATTAGATTTTATGGTGCTTAGCAATATAGACAAATTGTAATATATTGGCTAACTCCTTTCATCAACATATAGACCACAGCTCAGGGAAAACACAAAACCACATAGTGAAACTAATCACTGTTTTTTATTAAAGCAAGAGACTGTCCACACTTAATCATCCAGTGCGAAATCGGTCCCTGGCTGGAATCACCCGTGCGCTTATTTTTTGACAAATACTTATATCATGCCCATAAATAACCATTAAATAATGTACAGTTCTTTGGGTTTCTCAGGATCAAGAGAGTCCTAATATGACAGATTCATAGAATCTGCCCTTCGCATGATCATTGCTATCATTGAAAATAGAGTTGGTTGTAGTGCTAGTTATCATAGTTGTTTATCATAGTGCAAGATACTAATTATGGCAGTATGTCAGTTATAACAGTTCTATTTATAACAGTGTCAATAATCATAGTGCTGGTTATGAAAGTGTCACTTATCATATTGCTGGTTATCAAACAGCTAGTAAACAAAGTTGTTTATACAGCTAGTTTTAATTATCACAGTGCTTGTTATGATAGCTTTGGTTATCATAGTGCTAGTAATCATAAAGTTGTTACTGCTGATGATCACAGTGTGTCAATTATAATAACGCTGATTATCATAGTGCTATCAAAGAGTCATTAGTAGTGCTAGTAATCATAAAGTTGTTTATATTGCTAATTACCAAAGTATTGATTATCAAAGTTCTAGTTTGAAAGTGTCAGTTATCATTGGTTATCAAAGTTGTTCATACTTAGAATATGAATTATTGCAGTGGTAGTTAGGATAATTTCATCTATCCTATTGCTGGTTATCATAGTGCTATGGTAATCATAAAGTTGTTTAAACTCGTTGTTTAAATAGTGTCAGTTATCATAGCGCTGGTTATCATACTATTAGTAACTGTAAAGCTGTTTATACAGCTAGATATCATAGTATTGATTATAATTGTGTTATGATCGTGTCAGTTATCATAATGCTGTTTATCAGAGTGTCTGTTATAAGAGTGGTAGTTATCATAGAGTTGGCTATAGTGCTAGTTACAGCATAGGTGATCATAGCACCGGTTATCACAATGCTACCTATTACAGTGTCAGTTATCATAGTATTAATTTTCACAGTGTCGGTCAGAGTTCCACAAAAACTTAAGAGAATACCCATTTTTTTTTCTGATACAACCTTTAATATTCTAATTGTATGCATTGATAAATACTAGACATTTCTCAGGCAGTGGATGTGGATCTTTTAGATGAATTTGAGAAGTTCTGGTCTTGACTCTGTCTTGGTCTCTTCCCCTCAGAGTCTTGGTCTTTTCTTGGTATCAACACACACTAGTCTTGGTCTTGATTGTCTCCGTTTAGGTGGTCTTGACTACAGCACTGCTGGACGTGCAAAAAGACAGGAGTAAAAAATGTATCTTTGCTTTATAATATGTAATTTGCATATTCCCAATCTATCTTGCAGTAATTCTTAAAGACACAGTGGAGAGAGTCTTTACAGCGTTACTCTGGATCACAGTACAGTGACTGAAGAAAGGCCAACCTCTGGCACCTGAGGGCACCTTAGCAGCTTTTGACAAAAAGGTGTCATTGGAAGATGACACTAGCAAAGTAATAAGGAAAGAGTTATCACCAGCTTTGAGCCTCACTGTGTTTGAAAAATACAACCTTCTGCCAACTAAATTACCTACACAGTAAATTACATCAACAAAGCAAAGAGAACTGGAATGGAAAAGCACTCTTTCAGCCCGGAGCTGAAATAGATGTGCAAAACAGACATAGATAAGAGCTGTATATCTCCCACCAGAGGGAAAGGACAATGGACTTTACCCTGAGCGACAGATCGCCAATGAGAACTGAGAGTCACGTGTACAACACAGACAATCCATTTCATTAAAAGAAGTTCATCATGCCTTTTGTCGTCATGCACCAACACACCTTGTGAATATGTGAGCAGGATGAAAGAAGTATTTCTTTGAAGAAAGTTAAAAAAATCACTCTTTGTTTATCAGGCTCAAAGAGAGAAGATAACAAAGCCATAGTGACTGCAACACAAAGGGCGAAATCTGTTAAAGGAATAGTTCACAGAAAAATCTAAACTCTGTCATTTACTCACTGTCACGGTTTGGGTGTTTGTTTCTTGTTCCTTATTCTGGTCTGTCATGTGATCCCCTGTTTTAGTCATGTGATCCTGCCTTGTGTTCCATTGTCTGTTGTGTCATGTTGTCATTGGTTGATTGTTTAAATGTTCACAGGTGTCCCTTGTCGGTAACACTTTATTTGAAGGGGTGTGCATAAGACTGACATGACACTGTCATAAACATGACATAACACCTGTCATGAACATGAAGGAGTCTTTATGAATGTTTATGACTGTTGTCATTAAGTGTCATTCGGTAAATTATGATTATGCAAAGTTGACATTGTTTAAAATGTCTTTGTTATGACAACTTGACATTAACAAAGACAAAAATGTCTTGATTATGACAATTTGACATTAACAAAGACAGAAATGTCTTTGTTATGACAACTTGACATTAACCAAGAAATCATAACCTGTCAACCTGTCACAAATATGTCATAAAAGGTCTAATTATCAAACTTAAAGCATTTTACAGTGTAATAACCCTTAATGACATAACCCTTTATAACTAGTACAATGTGTTCCACTTTACTTGAGGACAAGTAAAATATTCATGACACAGTTATAATGGTGTCATGACGGCCAAAGTTGTGACAGGTTGACAGGTTATGATTTCTTGGTTAATGTCAAGTTGTCATAACAAAGACATTTCTGTCTTTGTTAATGTCAAGTTGTCATAATCAAGACATTTTTGTCTTGGGTAATGTCAAGTTGTCATAACAAAGACATTTTAAACAATGTCAACTTTGCATTAAAAGTGTCATAATTTACCGAATGACACTTAATGACAACAGTCATAAACATTCATTAAGACTCCTTCATGTTCATGACAGGTGTTATGTCATGTTTATGACAGTGTCATGTCAGTCTTATGCACACCCCTTCAAATAAAGTGTGACCCCCTGGTCTTGTCGTTAGTCATGTGTGTATTTAAGCCCTGTGTTTCAGTCTGTTCCTTGTCTTTCGTTAATGTTGCTATATGTGTGGTTGTTCCGTTCCCGAGGTTTAAGTTTGTTTTTGTAAGTTATGAGTTAATTTAATAAAGTATTTCTTCACGTGGATCCTGCTTCTGTCTCTGCTTCAACCTGCATTGTAACACTCCCCTTAATGTAGTTCTGAACCCATATGACTGACTTTCTTCCGTGGGACACAAAAAGACAAATACTATTGCCCATTCCCTTGCAATAGGGGACTGGCTACCAAAAGAATGCAAAAGCTTCATTAAATTATCATCAAATTACTCCATTGAACTTCTTATGTCTTCTAAATCCATATGATATCTTTATGTGAATAATGTCATAATTTACTGAAAATCCTGAACATCTGCCCTAGCTCTTATTGGTGAGAGAAATGACAGAAGTAAAATCTGTTGATCTGTATCATAAAACCTTATTCAGAATCAGACTCATCTGGTTCTTGAGTAAAGCTCACAGCAGCAATGATCTGGTCTCAGTGGTTAACAGCTCACTGGAGTGAAAATTATCAGTAAATAGCGACTTCAATTTCGGTCTCTTTTTCACACAATTCTACCTTATGACTTCAGAAGATTTGGAAAATAACCCACATATCATATGAACTACTTTTATGTTATTTTATTAGATCCTTTTTTGAAGCTTGAAAGCTCTGATTCCCAATAGAAACGAGTGACAGAGTCTTCAGAATTATTCCTTTTGTTGTCCACGAAAGAAAGAAAGTCATTTGGGTTTGGAATGACATGAGGGTGAGTAAATGATGACAGAATGTTTTATTTATGGGAGAACTGTGCCTTTAAAGCACTAGACAGCAGTGAGATTAAATCAAACATCAAATATTCCTCATCAAAGTTTTGTAGTATCTCAGCTATACTATCTACATTTGTGTAGCTCCATTGAGAAACATCTGTGACTAAGCTGATATTTAAACTTAATCCGTTAAGTCTCCTAAGTTATGAAAGAGCTACATCTGAGCAATAACTTTTTTTCCCAATTTTCCTCTTGTAGGATCCTATTTATTGGTGCATGCATGCTTTTTAAACTTTTTTTTTAAATGTTGTGGATGTTTTGAGAGACATGCTCTGTATCAAAAATGACTGAATCCCATTGTCATCCGATTCATTCCACTATGTTTTAAAAAGCAGAAAGCGTTTGATTACAGCAGTCTACACATTTTTTCAGCACAGTGTGGTGATTTTGTCGAGCCTGGCACCAAATCAGAATGGCCGATATCTCATTTGGAGCTTTGTTCTACAGTATTTTTCATGGCTTTCTCTCTCAGTGGTGATCCAGACGAGCATTGCATCACTCTCAGTTCCTGATATAACTTCACTCCACCTGGAGGACAAAAAGCATGGCCTATGCCAGGGAATTTTGGGCAAGATTCCACACCCAATATGAACCGAGTCCAACTTGAAGTAAATATCAATAGCGAGTAATTGCTTAAAGACTGCTGGACGCAGTTTTTTGAGGCCCTGAACCAAAACAAACAGTCTTTATGGGCAACTTTCCCACTGGCTGTGTAAACAGTGTTGAGGTTGCATGAAAGTAGTCCCCGTAAAATTGTTGTGCAGATTTCCATGAATGATTTTGAGGAAGACTGTGTTTCCTTTTGTATTGCTTGTTACTGCTGATGTTTGAAGACGGGCCAAACACAGTGAATTTGCTATCATTCATGTTGACCACTATAAAAACGCAGGCCATCTGAGAATAGTTTGGTCATAAAACCAGACGTTGCACAGAAGATGTCATCCAGCTCTGGTAAAAACATAAATGTTTAATAGGATGTTTCACCCCTTCCAATTTCCATTCTCTGAACATAAAAAGTGAAATTTTACACTTTTCAAACTAATAACACTAAGGTGTGTGTGCTATTTATCAACGGTGTTTTGAATCACATCTAGCCTGAAGGCAATGAAACCTGCGGAGGTGCATTGGAATTGATGACACCATTGGTAGTGCAACCTTTTGAATAGAATATTCAAGCACACACACACACACACACACACACACACACACACACAAAAATAACATTCTTACCTTATCCCACTGTCTCCCGCGGTCCAGAGTGATTATGATCATGGAAGGGTTGACCAGATATCCATCACTGTTGAAGGAAAAGTCTGTGTTCTCCCATGACACATTCAGCATATGCCTGTGAAAAGATTAAGACAGGTGTTTTCTAAAAAATATTTAGCAATCTCCACCCAGAACACCCAAGCAACTGCACAGCAACATACAAAAAAAAAACAAGAATATCCTAGCAACTGCATAGTAACATACCAAAAACCACCCAGAATACTCACCCTAGCAACCCCATATCAACATGTAAAACCACCTGTTACACTCTAGTAACGGCATGACAACACAATAAAAACCTCCCAGAACACCCTAGCAACCCCATAGCAAAAAAAACAAAAACACTCATAACCCTAAAGCTATAAACCGCATAGCAAAACACGTAAACCACCTGTTACTGTTACACACTAGCAACCCCATAGTAACATAGAAAAACACTCATTACACCCAAACTGTCAGCCACATAGAAACACATGTAAAACTACCCGTTATGCATTAGTAACCGCACAGAAACACACTAAAAACCTCCCAGAACGCCCTAGCAACCCCATGGCAACATACAAAAACCACTCATGACACCCACCCTATCAACCGCATAGCAACACATAAAACTACCTGTTACAACCTAGTAATCGCATAGTTAAGCACTAAAAACCTCCAAGAGCACCCTAGCAACCCCATAGCAACATAGAAAAAACACTCATAACACCCAAGCTATTAACCAGTAACACATGTAAAACCGCCTGTTACACCATAGTAACTGCATAGCAACACCCTAAAATCCTCCCAGAACACCCTAGCAACCCCATAGTAGCAACATACAAAAAACACTCATAACACCCAAGCTATCAATCACATAGCAAGCAACACACGTAAAACCACCTGTTACACCCCAGTAACCGCATAGCAACACACTAAAAACCTCCAATAACAACCTAGCAACCCCATATCAACATACAAAAAACACTCATAACTCCCACCCAAGCTATCAACTAGCAACACACGTAAAACCACCTGTTGTTACACCCTAGTAGTAACCGCATAGCAACACACTAAAAACCTCCAAGAACACCTTAACAACCCAATAGCAACCAAGAAAAAAGACTCATAACACCCAAGCTATTAACCAGTAACACACACAAAACCACTTTACTACACTCGATAGTGACCGCACAGCAATGCACTTACAACCTCCCAGAACATCCTAGCAACCCCATTGCATAAAAAAATGCCAAAACCATGCCAACACTTTTGCTTGGACCTCCCTGAAGACACAGTCTCTCAGTTTTTTCAGGATCCTTCACTTCTCAAGGCTCTAAACTGAAGAAATCTAAATCAACCTGCTTCCAAACGACTGCATTGTGGAGCAGCTTCTGTTTCAGCTGAATTCATTAGCTTCAGGACAATCATCACATATCCCAACAGCAACATTTTGCATCTGTTTCTAACATTGCATGCCAAGAAAAAATTACCAAATTGTAATGTTTAGTGTTAGGGTGTTGAAAAGTTCAAGTTAGGATCTACTGTCAATGTTACCTCAAATCACATATTGTTGACTCCTAAATGATCTGACTTAGATTTTTAACCACTAAACAATAAAATAGGTGAAAAATGTTATGGAAAAATGGCAAATCTAGGGAGAGGCTTTTTTGATTTAGGCCAATATGCAACCACAGAGAGCACCCTGGCAACCACATAACAATGAGCTAAAATCCACTTAGCATCTTACTAACCACAGAGACACCTTGGCAACACCCTAGCATCTTGGCAGTGACTGTTCAGAACATTCTCTTTGGAAAATATAGAATCTATTTTTAAACATTATTATCATCTAGCTCATTTCTTGTTTCTCTGTTTGTACTCCAGACATATTCTATTATATTTTGTCTGTCTATAGAATTTGGAGTGATAATTTTAGCATTGAACCTGAGCTGTTTTGTATTTTTGTGAATGGTACATAAAAAGTGCAATTTCTCTTTATAATACAAACCCAAAAAACTCATACTATTTTTTACACATTGGCACTAACATTGTTATTGTAGTCGAACAGATAAAGTTTACACAGCACCTCAGATCAAGTGGAATATATTATCAGAACAAACTCCATTAGCACTTTGAAAGTCTGATTCACTTTTGATTCTGAACATTGCATCACTGCCCATGTTATTGAAAATATCTGCTCTTATGCTCAAAGCATTATTAAATCAGATAATTACAGCCACATGATTCATCATGCACCATAATTAGGGGACGCTGTGGGTGGGATATTGGACAACCTCATCTCATCTATACACACACACACACACACACACACAGCGTCCCAGCGGAGGTGATGAAAGCCCCCTGAGTATTATGGGCACGCTTAAGTGTCATCTGTGTGAAAAGCCAGCATAATCTGATAATCTGCTGTAATCTCATTAACAGGTAAAATGACTTAATCGCAAGAGCATTAAAATCCGACTTAATTAAAAACAGCCCATCAATAATGAGGGTGAGTGTCCTGGATCGAGTTCATTTCAGTGGCATTTTATCTTTATATCCCAAAACTGAATGAGTAACGAGAAAATAAATCCCATCAAAAGCAAGATTATATTGTCAAGAAGTCATTCTACCGGGGGAATGTTAATGTGTTCAGCTCTGTTCTAAAAACTAGTGAGCTGCCTCACTGCCTACAAAGGCGGCTGTTTCTAAGACGGTATGCTAACCGTCATGTAACCTCATGTGAATGATTTAGAACACTCTCCATAGCAACTCAAATACAAAGGCAAGTCATTTCAGTCGGCGGGCAGCTATTTCAAAACAGCTCCTATCTCTTCGAATGGGGAAACATAAAAAATATTCTGTTCACCAAGCTTACAATGAAATTTCATATTTGAAATCACCACTGCAAATTTTGTTTCTAAATGCTCAAATCATGACAAAAAAAAAAACAGCATTATTCAGGCTGGTTAAGACAATGTGCATGTGCAGCTCATCTCTCAGCCTGACCGGTTGAAAAGTGTCCAAAACCTCTCTAAAACCAGTCAAAAGATCCGCCTGATCAGGCTGGGAGACCAGTTAACACCAGCAAACTGGTTTATGATGTTTTTTTTCAGCAGGAACTGAACTATTATCTATAATTCTCAGCATTGAACTACATATATGTTTGTTTATAATAATTATTTATCTCAACATATACTGTATGTCTGTGATTGGCTACAATGATCAACAATGACATTTTTGACGCTCTTCATCGAGCGCTTACACAGATACACACAAGAGCGTTTAAAAGCAGGCGTCTGTCAGAGGATCTTTTAACGCTCCCGTGTGTATCTGTGTAAGTGCTCGATGAAGAGCATCAAAGACAACACATTTTTGAAGCGTTGATTATTGTAGCGAATCACAGACATAGGCTATGTGTTGAGTGGTAAAGTGTTGCTCCTCAAGTGTAGTGTATCTTACTTCACTTAGGATTGTTTTATATTTCAACTTGAACAAAAATATATTTTTCAGTTTATGAACTTGTACTTATGTGCTCTACAGAAAAAATAACAGCATACGGGTTCAGAACGACATGAAGGTGAGTAAACTCTTCCTTTGATACTTGTATAAAAAGCACTTGTGGTATCTCACAATGCACACATTCACAGATCTCCCGCATGATTTACAAGCCAATGACCTTGAGCTGCACCAAACACGGAGGACCTCTCTCTGCATCGGCCGCTCAAACTCTGGCCCCCTTTGGATGATTAAAACATTTTCTGACGAAATAGGATTTGTTGTGTTCCCTGGCACAGATGGCACCAGATTGCTCTTTTGGGCAGCCCTGGCAAGAAAGGGCACATCACACGTTATATCTTCGCTCTGATCCCTGTATCTAAATCCGGATGGCACAGACTGGGCAATGTGCAGCAAAGTGAGCACCCTGGTTTTTGGCCCTGCTACAGAAAACTGTTGGCAGAAGTTCAAACTTTCCTGTCACTTTATATCCATCAACCTTAACTTTGCTTACGCGACCCTCTTGGGTCAGGAGTTTTTGTAACCTTATCATAGATTTCACAACATACCACAATTGTACACATGGATTTACCCATTACCCCCTATCTGTTATTCAAAATCTCTATCATACCATTGCAGCATCTCAATTTACTTACTATCCCATCTATACAGCAAGCGGTATTAGGATTAGTGGGTACCAAATCAAAGTACATTAAATATCATGTCAAAGGTATTCATATAGTGTCCTATTTCTGATGGACTTTAAGTATTAGGGCCCTATTTTAACGATCTGAAACGCAAGTATCAAGCGCAAAGCGCAAGTAACTTTGTGGGCGGGTCTTGGGCGCGGTTGCTATTTTACCGGCGGGATAAATGACTATTGCGCCCGACGCAAGTTTAAAAGGGGTTGGTCGGAAGTAGCTTCATTATGCATAGGTGTGGTTTGGGCGTAACGTGAAATAAACCAATCAGAGCGTCATATCACATTCCCTTTAAGAGCATGATGAACGAGGTCCGCTTGTTCCATGGCGCAATAGTAGGCCTATTATAACGGCGCATTTACCAGGCGCGCTTCAGAATCGGTTCACAGCCGAGGAGTTTGTATGGCGGAATACCATAGCAAGTGCTTGGGAGCACTTTGACTCGGCGTAGTACTTGCTATGGTATTCCGCTATACAATATAGGGTTACACTTTATTTCGATAGTCACTTTAGACGTTCTACTAATTATAAGTAACGTTTCAACTACATGTCAACTAACTCTCATTAGAGTATTAGTATATTATAGTAGACTGTCAGTAGACTGGTAGGTTATGGTTCGGTGTTAGGGTTCGGGTTAGGAGAATAAGTTGACTTGTAGTCGCCAAGTTACTTATAGTTAGTTGAATGTCTGTTGGGGGACCAACAAAATAAAGTGTCAGCAGATATTAAGATGACAGTCTACTAATACTCTAATGACAGTTAGTTGACATGTAGTTGAAAAGTTACTTATAGTTAGTAGAATGTCTAAAGTGGACTATCGAAATAAAGTGTTACCCAATATTATTATATTATAAAGTTATCCATTTTACACGCTTAGAAAAGCGCAACGTTTTATTTTGTGTCACCGTTCTTGGTCGAGTTACACTACTCGAATGACTGTATTTAAATAGGGAAAACGTGGAGGTGTTTGGTCGCTTCTCTGCTTGGATCCTATTGAATGAACTGGGCTGAGCTATGTGCTAACAAAGTTTCGCCGCAAGACAGAGCGATTAAGTGCACGCACTTAAGATGAGACGAGAGAGGTATGCATCAACTCGTCTTAGTTAAGGGAATAACATCGTTTAATATGAAAAACCGGTGGAGTATCCCTTTAAGAGAATAGGGACAACCCTTTTAGACCATGCTCCAACCATTTTTCCCGTCGTTAAACTAGCAAAAATGGCTTCGGACATGCCCTTAATGCACTTGCGCCGTGGGCTTTAGACCATGCGTTTAGATCATTAAAATAGGGCCCCTGATATCATTGCATCCCTAGTTTTTGAATGTATGAACCTAAGGGTTAAGGGTAATATCTCCACCAAATAAAAACTCTGAAAACTCACCTGTAGAGACTGTCATTGGTGGATGGCCGAACCGGACTCAGACAATCCATGTGTCCGTCAGGAATAAACCCTTTCTGCTTGCGGAAGCTCTCCACTCCTTTCACGACGATGGCTACACCATCCCTGACTCTGTGTCTCAAGCTCATCTTCCAGCGATCTGAGATAATGCTGATCAATCCAATGGGGAAGCTGTCTGGAGGTGACATATTGGGGTTTCCCACTGCAAGGCTGGGGATAAACCAGATATACCCCGGACCAACCAAACCCACTTCCCTGGCCATGGTGAACAGGTACTGGGCCTCATCGTGCGAGCAGTAAACCAGCAGCACCTGCGCGTCGATCTGCTGAAGTAAACGGTGGGCACGGAGGTCGTTCATGCCGTCGGCGGACATGTCAAACGTCAAGATGTCCTGCAACTCCCAGAGGAAGTAGGACGTATCGATAAAAGAGCGGATGTAGTCCACGTAGGTGTGGTATCCTGGGTACAGGCTGGTCACCACCACGAAACTGTCCCAGTTGTACTCCTCCATCATCTTGAACATCCCATTGATCTGCTGCTCGATGGAAGAGCCCAGCTGAAGGAAGGTAGAACCGTCACCCTGTCAGAAACACAGGAAAGTCAGAGCTTGACATCATTTGTCCATATGGCTTTTGGCTGTTAGATGTCTAGATGCAATACTACTATTACTAGTAACAATAATAATAATAATATGATGATAATAATAATTATTATTAATATAAGAAACCTAAATTAAATATAATAACTCTTGGATATTACTTTAGCATACTATTTAATATATTATATTTTATATAATTTTATATTCATATAGCAATAATAAACATTGTCATCATCATCATCTGACAACATAACTTCATGCATTTTTTTTATATATATATTTAGTCACAGGTGTGTTCTGTGTATTGACTTGTTCATGCATTATTATAGAATATTATATTCAGTCACAGGTGTTCTGTGTACTATTGACTGCTCATCCAATTAAGTTATTTAAGTTATAATATTTTATTAGGCAAGGCAAGTTTATTTATATAGAACATTTCATACACAATGGTAATTCAAAGTGCTTTACATAGAATAAATTAAAATAATCAAAAGAAATATGAGTAATTAAAACAGTTTAGAATAAGGAAATTAAAATAATCAACAGAAATAAGAATAATTAAAACGGTTTAGAATAAAAAATAAAATAAAATACAGTACAAACAGTGGCACAGTGCTCATTCAGTAAATGCACAGCTAAACAGAAGTGTTTTGAGTCTGGATTTGAATGTGACTACTGTAGGAGCACATCTGATCTGTTCTGGAAGCTGGTTCCAGCTGCGGCTGGCATAGTAGCTAAAAGCGGACTCTCCTTGTTTAGCGTGAACCCTTGGTATTTCTAGCTGGCGTGATCCTAATGATCTGAGTGATCTGTTGGGTTTATATTCAGTGAGCATATCTACAATGTATTGAGGTCCTAGGCCATTGAATGATTTATATACCAGTAATAATACTTTGAAATCAATCCTAAATGTAACTGGGAGCCAGTGTAAAGACCTGAGGACTGGTGTGATGTGTTCATATGTTCTGGTTCTGCTCAGGGTTCTGTATGAGCTGCAACTGTCTTATGGTCTTTTTAGGAAGGCCAGTGAGGAGTCCATTACAGTAATCCACCCTGCTGGTGATGAAAGCATGCACAAGTTTTTCCTAAGTCTTGACTGGAAACAAAGCATCTAATTCTTGCAATATTTTTCAGATGATAACATGCTGATTTAGTTATTGCTTTGACATGACTACTGAAACTAAGGTCTGACTCTAGAGACACACCAAGATTCCTGACTTGATTTTTAGTTGTTAGACCCCTAGAGTGAAGGTATGCATTCACCTTGAGAACTTCATCTTTGTTTCCAAATGCAATGACTTCAGATTTGTCTTTGTTTAACTGAAGAAAGTTTTGGCACATCCAATTGTTTACTTCATCAATGCATTGGCACAGGGAGTCAATGGGGCTGTAGTCGTTAGGCGATAGGGCTAAGTAGAGCTGTGTGTCGTCTGCATAGCTGTGGTAAGAGATTTGGTTCTTTTTCATTATTTGGCTCATTGGGAGCATGTATAGGTTGAATAGGAGTGGCGCAAGAATTGAGCCTTGAGGGACTCCGCATGTCATGGATGTCCACTCAGACTTATAGTCTCCTATACTCACATAATAACCTCTCCCTTCTAAGTATGACCTGAACCATTTTAGGACTATCCCAGAAAGCCCCACCCAGTTTTTTAGCCTGTCAAGAAGTATGTTGTGATCGACAGTGTCAAATGCAGCACTGAGGTTGAGTAGTACCAGCACTGATAATTTGCCTTTATCAGTATTTAAGCGAATATCGTTTATTATCTTTATGAGCGCTGTCTCTGTGCTGTGATGCGATCTGAAACCAGATTGAAAATTGTCAAAGTATCCATTCGAGCTTAAGAATTTGTTCAGCTGATTGACTTTTTCAATGACCTTGCCTACACTAAAAAAAAATGGTTTTGTGGCACTGTTCTTTTTACCCAAATATTTTTTGTTAAAGTAACACACATATATTTCTTTTACCACCAAAACACGATTTTATTGCGTTTAATTAACTTAACCTGTATAATTTTCCACTATACTTAATTATCAATTGTTAAACTAATGTAAAGGGTTTAATTTCATGATTCAAAAAAACCCGGATGTGACGATTTCCAACATATTGGATGAAGATGCATGTGAAGAAAGGCGGCAAGGTGCATGACCTCAAAGAAAATATAAAGTTAATCTAAAGGCAAAGTCTTTCATTTCTGATAGCATTTCAGAAAGTCTGTTATGGAATGCTTTAAATATATTGCAGTGAAAAATAATATTTTGACTGCTTGTTCAAATTGCTTCAAATGAGCTTAAGCAACACATTTTGTCCAAACTTAATTTGATTGTGTTATATCTGCTTAAATATCTAAAATTAAAGTTTACTTAATCTGTTTGTGTTGGATTACATGAATGATTTGTGTTGCATTAACTGAAACTGGGCGGTGCTTGTTAGTTCCCAGCATGCTTTGCATATAGCTGAATTAAGAAAATAAATGTTGAAATTAAGTGTTATTTTATTTGTTTTTGAGAAAATGAGGAAAGGGGAAGACTTGATAGTGTGTAAATGTGTTTAATGTTCAGTTACATTGCAATTATCAGAACAATTTAAATTACAGTTGGTTACCGTTGTGGAGAAGAGTGGAGCATTTGGTTAGGCTGTGGACTGTTTCAGTAAGTTTAATTTCTATGGCTAAAGGAGCACAAAAATCTTAGCTATTAAGATTTTAATGAGTGCTATTGTTAGCTAATAGCTTGCTATAGTCTAAAAGTTTAATCGAAAAATCATGTTAATCCTCACCTTAATTATTCAGTGCATTTTAAAATAAACTAGAGCATGTTCACTTAACTTAAGTTACAGGGAAGCAATTCCATTGATTTGTTTGGACATTACAATTTGGGTTGTCACAACACAAGGAGCTTACATAGATTTAAAAAAGTCCATTCATGTTAATAAAAAATTATTTGCTTGTGTGGAACCACTGTCCATAATTAAATTGAGTAAGTTTAAAGGAAGATTTGAGATCGGTCTATAGTTGCTTAATATAGTCTTATCCAGATTACTCTTTTTTAGGAGGGGTTTGACAACTGCAGTTTTCAGGGAGTTTGGAAAACTCCCAGAGAGAAGTGAGGCATTTACCACTTCTAGAAGATCTGCTTTTAAGCTGTTTAACACACTTTTGAAGAAAGCTGTGGGAAGTGCGTCAAGGGCGCAGGTTGATGTTTTAAGGTGCTGTACGGTTTCTTCCAAAATTTTGCAATCAATTTCTTTAAAATCAGACATAGTGACTACTTTCTCAGGTTGTGGTCTGATCTGTCTGACCCCAGCGCAACTCAAGGATGTGCTGATCACCTTTCTGATATTATTAATTTTCTCAGAGAAGAAGCAAGCAAATTCTCTGCACTTGCTGTCTGAGAGCATTTCACTAGGAATCTGGCTTGGGGGGTTTGTCAGTCTCTCTACAGTAGCAAAAAGAGTACGTGTGTTGTTTAAGTTGCTGTTTATAATATTCGATAATATTTTATTATTGTAATAATTATATAAGTTATATATTCATTATACAAAAAAATATATAATCCTAATTAATAATAATAATAATAATTATTATTATATTGATTCTATTTTTATTATAAACTTAAATATAAATACAAATACATATTACCATAGCGTACTAACTACTGAATAATAATATTATATTTAATATAAGTTTATATTAATAATCATCTCCATCATCTGAATAAACAACAGCATAACATAGAATTAAAGTGATATTCAGTCAAAAGTGTGTTCTGTACTGTTATAATGACTGTTCAAAACAACTTTGAATGCAGTTCATCCAATGAAATTAAAGAGCCGTAACTATTTGCTTGATAAAAGTTCTTTAATCGTGCTTAATGTGGCATAAAGGAAGCACACCCAGCAAATGAGTTTACAATAAAAACTTTAGATGGCAATTAAAAAGTCATTGCCTATATACAGTATATCACCCATAACTACATTCTTCAGGCGAAACATGTTCCGACTTTGAGGTTGCATGCCCAATCATCCATGCACAACAGTTAGCCTATATCATTTTGAGACTTGGATGAAGATCTAAATGCAGTCTTTATTAAGGTAATCCAAAAAAAGTAGTCAAAAGCAGGCAAAGGTCCAAACATACTGAGATCAAGGTAAAATACACACAACTAGTGATGGGACTGTTGATACCGGGGCTCAGACGCAGTTTTCAAAGCACTATTGTATCACACACTGTACCGATGCTTGTATCGAAATGACAATACCATGTGATTGATGACGTTTGAAGCTTCGAACATCATGCAGTATCGCAAGGTTGGGACAGCTGGTTTGAAAAAAAATTGGGGCTTCGCGACCACACCTGATGCATTAAAAAGGGAAATTATTATGGAGGAGGCATTATTTAAATGATTTAACACTACACTTCCCCATAATTTATATATATTTTTTAATCTGTTTTTTGTTGTTGTCCAGACTACACATTACACTATTTGTGGTCTCATTGGCACAAATTAATTTAGATGAGATTAGACAGAACTGTATTGATCCCACACTTGTATGTCACGGACTTCCTAAGCTTTGTTTGGTCACATGCTTTTTCTGCTCTGCCGTGATTTGTTAAAAACCTAGTGGAGACCACCAGTGTGAAAAATAAGTGTGACCACCAGGTGTCGCTAATTCACATTGTGTTAAAAGCTTCGAGTAGTGAACCTTTTTTCAGCACAATTTGATGAAAGCCTAAAATGCTAAAATCACTGCACACAAACAGGAAGAAGACAAGAACGCAGGATCCAGGAGTCCAGACACAGTTAACATTTTAGCAAGACTACACAAAGAATGCATGGGAAGACCCCACTTAAATAAGCCAGAGCAAACAAGGTAACAATACACAGGTGTACTGAATGAAGCCATAATGAGTCCAGGCAAAGGATTGTGGGGAATGTAGTCCTTAATATTAACACAGCGACAAAAGGAGATGGCACTTATGGGAGGATGTGACAAAAATATAAGATTACACTACCAACTAAATTGTCAAAAATCCCAAACTTCCCAATATCTGACTGCCTGACCATGACATTTGGTTATAAAAGGTTTTTCCTCAAGAGAAAGATTGCAAACATCTCAGATAAACGGCAGGGCTATAGATGATATTTATAGTGTGTATAACAGCATTTATCATTTCAGAAACAGTAAATGGTGACTGAATCTAAACTTGACCGAGATTTTCTCTAGAAGATGAAGGCCAACTGCTACCACCAGAGGATATTCATATTGAGCCGTTTCCTGCGAGAGACTTTCAGTGTTACACAGTGATGTCCTTCAGACAAAAGCATTGGGAAAGTAGGGTAAGCCTGTTCATTAGGCTGCGAACGGAAGGCGTTCCGGTTTATTCCACCTGTTCGCTGACCTCTTTAACTGCTCTAAAAATCACAATGCTTGAATGCTAGTGACAGTGAAAGACCATTGCATTAAAAAAAGTGTGTGACAAAAGAACAGTTAGAACAATATGATGGGTTAGCTATTTATAAGCTTGTCCCATTACAACATTACAAGCCTATTTATTTTTATATTACTAGATCTCTGGAGCTCAGACAGCAAATCTGAATCTTGAAGTCTGCCAATTTGGCAGGATCGACCTCAATATTTATCACTATAAAGATCTGCGTCTTTGTACTACATTTCTTTGAGTCTTCACCTATTTTGCAGTTCTAAAGACTTTTAAATGACCTTAATTATCTTGTATCATTAGTGACTCGTTTCAGTTGAAGATGAAACCCTGACAGGGTGACTAGAGTTCGCCAAACATCCAAAGCTGTCAATAGATTGCTTAAGGTTATTGATTCTGACAGATGTTTGACAGATCAAGACAGTTATGTATTATATATATATATAATAATAGTAATATTGTAAAATATTATTAGAATTTTAAATAGTGGGTTTAAATTTTAATATACTTTAAAATATCATTTATTTCTATGCAAAGCTGAATTTTCAGCATCATTACTCCAGTCTTCACTGTCACATGATCCTTCAGAAATCATTCTAATATGATGATGTGATACTCAGTTATTATCAATGTTGGAAACAGTTGTGATGCTTAATATTTTTTTTGAACCTGTGATACTTTTTTCAGGATTCATTGATGAATAAAAAGGCAAAATGAACAATATTTAAATCTTTTCCAACAATATAAAATTTAATTAGCACTTTTTATCAATTTAACTCATCCTTGCTGAATAAGGGGGGGAAAAATTACTGACCTCAAAGTACTGTATATTCTTACAAAAGATTTCTATTTTAAATATATTCTGTTCTATTCTTTTTTTAAACTTTTTATTCATCAAAGAATCCTGAAAAAGTATCACAGGTTATAAATAAATATTAAGCAGCACGACTGTTTTCAACATTGATAATAAATCATCATATTGGAACGATTTCTGAAGGACCATGTGACACTGAAGACCTGAGTAATGATGCTGAAAATTCAGCTTTGCATCTCAGAATATATTAATATATATTAAAATAGAAAAACATTATTTTAAATTGTAATAATATTTCACAATATCGCAGTTTTTTCTGTATTTTTGATCAAATAAAAGCAGGCTTAATGAGCAGGGACTTCTTTCAAAAACATTAAAAATAGCAATGTTTTCAAACTTTTGAGCAAATGCTAATTTACTATTTACTTGCATGAGAACGTAAAATGTGCAACGGCTCTGAATCGAGAACAGACTGCACATTGTATTGCATAACGATAATGTATTTTCCGTGGAGATTATGTCAAGCTTATGTCATCTTGAATCATAATCTAATAATGTAATGCATTTTATTTGGTTAGGAGTGTGTGACATGTATATTGTTGAAAATGTGTGCTGCAGAACGTTGCTGTTGCTGCTGACTCAAAGAACATGGCAAGCCCTCCATCTCCTTCCCCTCCAGGCCCATCCCCCTTTTGCTGACATCACATGCCGTATCTAAACGTAGAGCTTTGGACAGGATTACCACCCTCCCCATCAACACATGAACACTGCAGAGAAGCACTGATGAATTCACTAACAGATCCTGCGCCGTATTAATGCTTCTTAACATATGCTGTGCATGTCGTTACCCGTGTCAATACATCATGGTTTCTGCCAAGATACACACGTGTTATCTGTGAACATGACAATATCTGTCACTGGACAAATAATAATGTATTATCCTTTTATTTTTAATTTTTGGCATGTTTGTGCTGCTGCACGTCCCTGTGTGTGTAATAAGCAGCGCCTATAGGCGCACATTACTAACGCGCTCTTTAAATAACAAAAAAATATTGCGTTTCAGTTGGTCAATGGCACAGTCCATTTCAGTTGCCTCAAAATAGCAACGCACCATCAATACGCCCGAACACATCTCGTTTTCAGACCAGCACACCCATGGGCGCAAATGCTTTTGTTATTTAAACAACGTGGCGCAGGACATGAAAATGATAACTGCGTCAGGCTGAAACTAGCAAAAAGCACTTGCGTCGCACCAGGCGCTGCATTGCGCCGGGTGTATGATAGGGCCCATAAAGTACATGTGTGTAATTTAACATTTACTTGATGCACGTTTGCGTAATATTCAAATAATATATTTTGTGTGGATTGGCATTTCACTGTTTCTTCACTTTGAGGAATACTGAATGTGGTTTTGTGCAAGTGAGATGAGTAAATGCATGTTCAAATTTGGTCTAAAATAACCATCATGCTCACACACCACTCAAACGCCTCTGCACTTACTCATGATTTCTCTCGACAGGACAGGACAGGAATGGGTAAAAAAAATGGGAAAAAGTAACTTGCGTTACTTATTTGAAAACATAACTCGGACATAAATGTAAAAGTAATGTGTTACTTTACAATTTACTTGAAAAAGTAATCTGATTATGTAACTCGCGTTATTTGTAATAAATACATAACCCCCAACACTGGAGTGTGTTTTAGAGAAGTTTCATTTCTAAGAATCCACAAGGCAAAAAGTGCTATTCATGTCTTTAACCCACAATCACACACACTGACTTTTTTCACCCTTTCTCTCTGGTTTTCTCTAGATATCTCCCCTCATTACTCAACTATAGGTGTCCTGGTCTAGTCAGAAGATAAATATAATAGTTTAGCTGCATTTGCATGCTTTATCTCCAAAGGAAGCTTCTCTCTGTGTGTCCCTCCATGTGTGAGAGAGATAGAGAGTCCACTGCATTGAACTCACACAGACCTGTGCACGGCAAGATAAAGCAAATCTCTCCTCTGTGTCTCTGAGGAGCATCTAGGCAAAGCAAATATCAAGACAAACACAGTTAACCAAAACAACTTATGAAGAAATCATAAAGGTATATTGGCAAAAAAATTAAAATTGAAGTTGATTTACTATTCTATTTCCTCTTGCCTGAAACCAGTTAACATCGTCTGCCAGATCCCTCTGTGTCTATGCCACTTGTGCAGGCAAAAGGAGCATGAGCGCACATTGATCCATGATTGACTGCTGAGAGGAAACACACAATGATTTCATTCTCGTCGTATGGTTGACGTTTGAATGCTCGCTTCGCTACGAGATTAGATTCTGTGCACGGCCTGCAAGAACAACACAGTCCAAATAAATGCATTTTTGTTGTCTAAATTGGATTCAGGTTGTTGCGTAGGATCAGAGGCATGATCATGAATGTCTAAAGGGTTTCGCCTACGTTTTTCAGGGTAACATGACCAGAATAGCCACATGACTACAACAAGTACAAAACTCTCAGAGCAAAGTAAGTTTAGTTACTAACATCCCTCCATTTATTGTTGAGGCAGACGTCTTATAAACATGAAATTGGATGAAGGTGAAAGAATTCAGTTAATCAATCAGAGTAATACAAAATACCCAAAGGGAAAGTGGTACATTTATATTTGTCCATGTCTCACCACACTATCACAGTAGTATTTTAGGTTACTATGGTTGCATACACCAGGTCATTTCTGTTAATCAACCACTGATTGTAAGTACTAGGAAATGTGTCTTAAAGTCATAGTGACCTTGTCCTGCAGTTTTGAGCGCTTTCAGTCCAGCCAATGGTTTTGTTTGATTGGATACTGGATTTTAAGGTTTTAACTGGGATTATTTGGTAACACTTTAGTATGGGGAACACACATTCACTATTAACTACTACTTTTGCCTAAAAAAAACTCCTAATTTACTACTTATTAATGTAGTTTTTGTAGCGTTTAAGTTTAGGTACAGTATAAGGTATGATTAAGGGATGTAGAATATGCTCATGCAGAATAAGGCATTAATATGTGCTTTATAAACAGTCAATATCTTTGTTATATGCATGCTAATAAGCAACTAGTTAATGGTGAGAACTGAACCCTAAAATAAAGTGTTGTTTTGGAATTTTGTTTTAGTGGACATCCTGCATGCCTGCCACTTATTCATTACAGACTAGTAAAATATGGCCCAAATGAACTCAAGTTACACTTCTGACCAATGTACATTCTGGCTGGGACATCAGAAGTTTTAATATTTTGACAATAAGCAAGGAAAGTAACGTCAAATGGGACATTTTATCAAAACTCTGAATGTAATTTACAACAGTACAAAACAATGACCAAGGAGAACCAATCTCACATTTACCTTGCCAAAACAATGACATTCAAGAGGAACGACTATTTTTTTACACTAAGCAAAATAATAAAAACAATTAACATGTCAATGTACTAACTAAGACAGTGGAAGAACAAATTCACTTTTTACCACTGAAACTGACGACCCTAGAATATAAAAAAAAATTTGTTATGGTTTAAAAATATTATTACTTTCATTTTAAAATGTTACACTTTATTCTGGTAAAAGGCCTACTATGAGATTATTCTCAAAACATAATGTTTTGTTCTGAATCATAGCTTTTTTACTTTTAACGTGGCACTAAAATGCCATCACATAATTCTCAGATTGAGACAATTTAGGCCACCAGATCTGCAGCGAGGGAGACTGATGGAATTTCTCTGTCTTACTATATTCAGGAAAGGTGTGCAGCAGGGAGGCCATCTGGTGTGACGGTGGCATTCATCAGTCAGAACCTGAGATGCCTGTCAACAGTCCACTGGGTGCAGCAGTGCCAGCCTGCCAATGAAAGCTTTAAACTTAGAGCTAGGAAATAATACTTTAAACTCCCATCCTAGGATTCATATCACACATACTACGGCAATATGCCTTTACAAGTACAGTATATGAGTACATTTTGTATAGGCTCAGTATGTCCTAATCTGTTGTGCAAACTCGTGTTTTTATAAATGCATGTTTTCAGATGGTGAAAACTAATTTTCTCATGATTATGACAGTGTACCAGACTAAAGTTAATAAACACATCACAGACAAAACATCTGGGATTGTAGAAAAATCTCTTATAAAACAACGTGGGATAAAAAGGAAAGCCATTGAGAGAAATTTGCTTTTGATTCTCCCTCTATCCTACATTTTCATCTCAATAAGCTCTATAAACACATTACTTGGTTTCAGACAAATACAGATCATCATAACAACCGTAAATAGTTTGGGATGATTATGCATAAAAATACCACCTCAAAGACAATAAAAGACTCTATGTTCAATTTGCAGCTTCAGTTTGACAGAATTGATGACTTCAATACACTAATCTATTTATCATTCAGAACATACGTAAAAATGTATTCTGCAATATTCTCCAGCTAGCCATACACTGCAGTCCTTTAGTAATGAAGATTTTCATAGACAGATTTATGGATTAAGCATTAAAAACAAGCAATATTCTGTTCTTGTGTTTTGAATATTAATACAGTCAGATGACATAAGACTGCTACAGAATCACAAAGCAACAGTATTCAAATAAACTAGACGTCAGCAGTCCATTTTATAGCTTCATATGGTGCCCTAAATAAACATTATATTTCTATATTTATTCCTGGACCTGCTCTGTCAATGTTCATAGCCATTTGCACAGAAGCAATAAAACAGGCAGGGATAATCTATTGTCCCTCTCAGCTCCATTTTGAACAGGTCAGCTGATCTTTGTTTGACTGCAGTGGTCTGAAAAACACAGTGACACAAGTAGAAAGAGGATGGAGCTGCTAGAAGTTAAAACTCCTGATGTATTATACACTGTAAAAAAAAAAAGTTGGATTCACTTAAAAAAGTAAGTTACCTGGTTGCCTTAAAATTTTGAGTTCATTGAAATTAAAAATTTGAGTTAATACAACAAAGGAGATTGGTTTAATAAATAGAAACTCAAAATATTATGTTGTCTGAACTACATTAATTATCTAAGTTGATTTGACAAAATATAAAAAGTTGTGAAAACAAATCATCAAAATTCATTTTTACAGTGTAGATCTCTAATAAGTCATCCATATCAAGGCTATTTCACAAATAACCACAGACTCCAGACAAACTGTACTAAAGTGGTGTGTAGAAGGATCTTACTTACTGTACATGTGTGCAGTAATTTTCTATGACGGACTGCCTACAAACTGTGACACTTATCGTCCAACACAAAAAAAATTATGACAAAATATAGACATTGCCAATCTGATTGGTCTAAAATTGGCAGGATCCTTGCCAGAAGAAATTGCAAAAGAAAAATATTCAAAAGAATTTTTTTTTTTTTTTTTTTTTTTTTGCAGGATTATGTAAGTAAGCTAAATAACTGTGAAGGGGGTGGATTGTAATCCACTGCTGCTTCAATGTATATGTAATGAGTGATTTTAATCAAGGTATTAATCAATATTTTTCCTTCTAATATCAAATGAGTTGAATGACTTCTCTGGAGATTTTACTTTGTTTTAGAAGTTACCAGTGTGATTAATGAAATGTACTTTTCATGTATTCTCTAATGTCTGTATTTGGTATCTGAATGCAGTACCAGTGCTTGCTCATTTATTACGGCTTCCAGAAATTAAATGTGTTTGAGAAATGTCTTCAATATGTGTCAATGCTTCTATTTTTCTAGGGTTCCCTGATGACGTTGGGCCCTATCTTGCACCCGGCGCAAATGACTTTGTACACTGACGCATGTATCATTCCTATTTTGCACCCGCGCAAAGCGGGCTTTTCCCTCCACAGACGCACGTCGGTAAACTAGAGAATGAACTTGCGCTCCCTGGGCGGGTCGGCGCAAAAAGGAGGCGTGTTCCGACGCAAACATTCCCTAGTGCTATTTTGCAGTTCCAGAAAACAATTCCACCACTGACCAGAAAAAACCTAGTCTAAAGTCAGTGGCGCGTTGCGCGTTGTTCATAATGCTATTTTAAGCGCATGCTTGGCCATAATGTAGCGGGTGCACAACGAACCGCTCCTGGCGCGCGCCTGGTAAATCCGCCGTAATAATAACAATCCGCCATGCAACATGCGCACCTGCTCTTAAAGGGTATGTTGGATGACGCTCTGATTGGTTTATTTCACGTTACGCCCAAACCACACCTATGAATAATGAAGCTACTTCAGACCAACCCCTTTCAAACTTGCGTCGGGCGCAAGAGTAATTTATCCCGCCGGTAAAATAGCAACAGCGCCCAAGACCCGCCCACAAAGTTACTTGCGCTTCGCGCTTGATACTTGCGTTTCAGATCGTTAAAATAGGGCCCTATAAGTCACAGGGGTCATTGAAGTCCATAGTTTAAGGGACCATTTCTCAGTTAAAGCCTATATTTTCCATTTAGACTAAAGTGTCATATCCTTGAGAGAAAGAACTTGTTATCTTGATGTTTTGAGAGGACTCTCCTGTTTATAGTTAGAGCCTGGCCAAATCCAACCTTGGAAAAGCTGTGTCGGTGTGTGTGTTAGTCTTCTTGGTTGCGGTTCGAGTGTCAGCTGCATAATCTGCTTCAGTATCTATATCCATGTGTGGAAAATCTGCTTGAAGCTGACTTCTGCTGATGGAACTGCAAACTATCTTCAGTAAAACTTTTCTTTAATTTATTATAATTCTGACTCCGGGTCTTCTTTCTAATATCTGGTTCTGGGTCTTTGACTGTATAACCCCTTACAACTGATCCATGTATTTCAAAGTCTGTACACTCATTCAGATTGCTGCATCCTTATTTAAATGCACTATGTTCCCAGCCTATCGATGTGGTATTATCAATTTCATATTTATCCGCCACTAAACATCACCTACGAAAAGATAAAGTTAAGCAAAATAAAGTTTAATGATGCTGACTGCACTATAAAACTTTGGAAAACCAACCCCTGCAAACTATATTCAAGCAGGGGAAACCGATTGAGCTCGTAAATAATGAAAACATGATGAATGATTTTCCCACTATTTCCCCAGTTCTGTGCTGAAAAACAAGGGTTTCTGGAAATTAACACTGGACTCAATGCTCTGCGTCCTAGACATTTTTGCATTGAGAGACTTCTGCTTGTGCCTAATTTGACTTTTTCATTACTTTTCATCAGTCGCACGAGTATTGTATTAAAAACTAATTATAATCGCCAATTAAATCAACCAGCTTCTCCAATTAATTCTGCTTTCACACTAGAGCTTTTGGTGCAGATCAAATCTGTTTGATGCCAGAGATTGGTTTGTTTACTTAGCGTGAAAGTGTTGTTTTATTGGGTGTGCAGCAAATATTTTAATAGCACAGTAAGTCATTACCTAGCAACAGTTGTAAACAACTGTCAGTACCATTCATGGTGGTACTTATTTCATAACATTAACATTTATGCATTTAGAAGACACTTTTTCATTGTCTTTGACTTGCATTGTATTCAAGCTCTACATTTATTTTTCAATTCATGCATTCTCTGCGAATCTAACCCATGTTAGCACCATTATGCTCAGCAATGATGCACACATACTACAGTTTTCGACCCATAAGTAAATTTTCTAGCAAGTGACGCAACTTACACTGTATTCAAGGTTTTCATTTTATAGGTGCATGTATTCCATGGGATTTGAACTCATGGCCTTGGCATTGTTAATGCTATCCTCAACTCATGTTGATGATGCAAACATACCTAAGTTTTAGAACAAAAAGTAAATTTATAGATTTTACAAATGTTTTTAAATGGGTACTTGACACGTTCCCTGGGAATCGAACACATGACATTGCCTTTGCTAGCGCCATGCTCTACTGTTTTGAGCTATAGGAATTCAAGTAGTAAGATGTGAAACCCTTTTATAGGGACTTTTATTTATGATGAGGTGAATGCTACTCTTAACTTGATTCTTGATATATAAACTTGATTCTGGGGTCAAACATTTTAGTATAATTATTTACCATTAAACTGTAGAGTATATCGGATCATTGTCCCAAGTTTCTTCCATAGCTGTGCTCTCATGGCGCTCTCTTACTAATAAAATAATAACATTATTTATTCTCAAATCAATATTTCATGTCCATATTTGCTAAGCAGCCTTAATGTACAGTCAGCCAAAAAGAAACCCCTTCTGGGTGATTCAGGGCCTCGATGACCCAGTCAGGTTTTCTTTGCATGCTGAATGTCCATTTTCCCTAACGAATCGTTGATGCAGACTGTGAAAGAACTCTGAGGGAATCTAATCGCAGCATGAACACTCCAAAAAAATCAGAGTTTACCCATCCAGATCAAGCGACTTTAGAGACTGGCACAGTGCTCGACTCTGACCTTGTGAGGCAGGACGACGGCGGATCCCCCACTGATGCCCACTATGGGCACGGCCGTCTGGGTGGAGATGAAGTCCAGGATCTGCGCCACGGCCTCGGACCCAATGTTATCTTCAAAGACCACCCCGTGCACCCTGTTAGCAGCCAGCGTGTCGCAGATGCGCGTCAGTAGAGTGCGCGGGTTGGTGTTGTTCACCAGCACAGTGATGGGGTTCACCTCCAGCGGCAGGTCCAGGAAGTTCTCCCGGCTCAGTCGCCCCTTGATCTCCAACTGGTAGGCGGAGCCGCTGAACACCACCGCCACGTTCACGGTGGGCTCAACCATCCCGAACGGTCGGCACTGGCAGCGGGGGGCGGAGAAGACAGACAGCAGCAGCAGCAACGGCAGCCACAGTGTGTCGCTGAGACAGCCTAGATGAACGCCCATCTCAGTCGCCTACTGCCTAGATGGAAGAAAACACAAATGGCCGTGAATTACCGGGGATGCTGGAATTTCTAATTATGGTTTGAAGCACTACTGAAAGAAGTCTTGAAGAGAAAAGTTTGTGAATGCATTAATGCAGTAAACATTTACTACGGTTATTTGAGCCCAAATAATCCGTTAGTAATCGGATTGATGGCTCGGATTGAAAAGCCTTCATGTAAACACCTCACATGTAAATGAAAATGATTGGATTCATTCGGGTTGGTGGAAATGTATGCATGTAAACATTGCTAATATGAGGAACAACTAACGGTTTAGTAATCATAAATGTTTCGCAGCATACATTACAAACTCAATTCTTTTTCTGGCAACGTTCATAACACTAAAATTGATCCATGTGCACTGGTTTTGTTGTCGATGGCAGAAAATAATCTCTATAAACTGTAACAAAAATATGAAGGAACTAAAAATCAGTTAAACCACTTTGACATAGATTATTTTTTTATTTTTTGTAGATTTACAGGTAAAAAAGAGAATTTGGATTGCATGTGATGAAACAGCAGATTGCACTTCTTAAACTGATTTTACTCAACACACAAAAAATATTATTCAGTATGACTAAATCAGTCTAACCATTTAACAAAAAACAGTAAGTGTAAAAAGAGGCAGTAGTCAGCATGTTTTCCCAAAGAAATTCTGAAGCAACTTTTCTTAGGCTGACGTCTACTTTCTCAAACCATTACCTCCAACAGCCTTCATTCTTGCTTGTTATGCCAATATTTCACCATCCAATTAATTCCAAATGGATTAAATAAAAGTCCTCCTCTCATTTTTTCTGCATAAATATTCTCTCAGAAATACACAAATTAAAAAGGTAAAATGTGCAGCAAATACTGTTGCATATTTTTACTTAATGTCCAAATAAACTAACAAATTAGGTTATAATTTTCAGAGCCAGATCAGGTAAAACAAATATCTTACTTAAGTCAAAATTTAGTCTATTTACTTTCTTAATACATTTTCATGGTCATATTGTGCCTGATTCAATGGTGCACATTATTCCAAAGAAATTTTAAAATACTTTGTAATCTATGTAAAAAAAAATTAAAAAAATTTTTTTTCCAGACTCTGAAACGACTTTTTGGCTAATTCCCTCCCACATTTCATAATCTAATAAATTTCTAATGGATAAAATCAGGAACATTGATGGACAAAATGCAGATAAAAAGAAGTCAAATGGGCTGTGAACGCAGTTTAGTGTTGACCTCAAGGTCGATTTTTAAAGTGTCTAATTTGCACACTAAAGATACACATGGAATTTAACTGTTGTGCACACACAGAGCAAAAGGTGAGGTATTGTTAAAGGATCAGTTTCATCCATGCAACAACATTGCCATAATACTTCATAATCCAGACATCAGAGCCGTACTGTTGTCAGTCGGCATTAACGCATCAAGCAAACCTTTTAGAACTATTTTTATATGAAACGATAGAGGCCATTAGAGTCGTATTGCACGTTTAGAGTCATGCTCAGGAGTCACTGGGTTGTCCAGCTGCTGTACTAAGAGCCGCCACTCTCAAACCACACACAACAGATGGCGGGTACTGTAAAAAATAAAATTAAAAAAATTTAAAAAACAAATGGAGAATGTGTGGATTTATGAGCCCTAACTTGTGTGCCTTTGCCCTTTATTTTTGCAGACCGTCTAACATAATCCCTGAAATGAAAAGTCAATAGGCAATAGATGCTAGAAACAATGGCCTTAAAGTAATGTTTTTTAGATTTGAAAGCATGTTTTAAGCCGCCAATATGGATAGAAAAACCTTAGATGTAAAATTGAGGTTAATTTGAGCTTTCATTTATCATTTTCCATTTATAACTCGTCCAATCTTCCTCAGATCTCAGATCCTGCCATATCAAAGCAGTGATCCTTGAACAGCATCCGTATTGACGCGTAGGGTTATCCGTCAGACTCAGCACTGTTTTTAAAGGGATTCAGTTCTTTGAATGGCTTTAGCTGTCCAGTCGCCTGGAGACCAGTCCTGTGGAGATGCCACTTTTAACATGCTGACCAAATTTACAGTGTCTCATGAGCCAGACACCATGTAATCCCTCTGTAATCCCCCCTAGTATGTCATGCTTTGTGGCCTGATGGTATCACCTCATCTGACGGTCTCGTGTGGCACAGAAGCCTGCTGTAATGCCTTTATTCCTGCACCCACCCTGTACAGCAGTCAGCAGGTTTACATGTAATGTTAAAAATGTACACTACATGTACTGAGTTTTAAGGTCAGTAAGATTATTTGAATGGTTTTAAAGGAAGTCTCTTTGTGCTCACCAAGGCTGCATTCATATGATAAAAATAATACAGTAAAAACAGTAATATTGTGCGATATTATTACAATTTAAATTAACTGTTGTCTATTTGAATATATTTTTATTCCTGTGATCCAAAGCTGAATTTTCAGCATCATTACTCCAGGCTTCAGTGTCACGTGATCCTTCAGAAATCATTCTGATATGTTGATGTGGTGCTCAAGAAACATTTATCAATTTTAAAACCAGTTGTGTTGCTTCATAGTTGTAGAAACAGTGACACATTTTTATCAGGATTCTTAGAAAGTTCAAAAGAACATACTATCTTTAAAATGCAAATCTTTTGATCAATTTAATCCATCCCACATGCTGAAAAAAACATACAACATACAAAAATAATAATAATCTTACTGACCCCAAAATTTTGAAGAGTACTGTGTATATCTCTAGCCAATATATAAATATATTCAGAAATAATTCTTTAGACATTGTAACTAAAGGATATTCTAACATCAACATTCAAAAAGCTGGACAACTCAACTTTCAGGGATGTTATCACCTTGAAATTGTCCTCTTTCTACTGTGTTTATATATATATCAAAGTTATACAAGAATTTTGAACAATACCCGTTGTTGTCTTAGGACAACTTTGATCAACTTTTTTGGTCCACGTCAAATGTTGACTACGTGTGTGTGTATGTATGCATATATATATATATATATATATATATATATATACACCAAATGGCGCTAAGGAGATAAATCAAGTTCTGCAACACAATGAATTATTGATAAACAGTGGAGTACAAAATTTTACGGATTGACCAAATGGCTCATCACTGGCCTAATCAAACACTTTGCTTTTGTCGATATGGCCTTTTAATTCAGGTATATGTCAAACAGACAAATGAACCATATTAAAGCATGTGGTGAATTTGATTAAAGCACATTATTGGTAAATGCGAGCTAAAGCACGGTGGAGCATTTAATACAGCGACAGTGACAGATTTCAACACAGCAGTTGGTAGATTAAACATGCTTGCTTACTCGGAGGAAAGAGACGCACGACGCACAGTCCACATGGCCTTGTTACTCTTACACAAATATCCATCAAGTGGAACAAAAAGTAAACGGGCACAATCTCATTTTTTCCCAATAGCTCAAACATACGAGTGCACTGGCTACACACTAATTTCAATGCACAAGCTTGTCTGTTCGGTTGATTGATTACATTTACTCGTTCGCTATAACAGCTGTGAGAAATGTTCAGCAATTTATTGATATAAATTGCTACTATAACTGATGATGCAGACGGTGTGGTGTATTATTCATAAGTCCACACATACAGCGAATTGTGATGTACATGAGTTAATAGGGTCGCAGAATCAAACGGTTTTTGAACATCTGTCTTGACTAATGTTCATCAGTGGCTTCCTTACCTCTTCTGGATAATATAATATAATATAAGTGACAATTAACAACTCAGCTTTCAGTTCTCAATACAGTAATGCAAAAATCATATATTTTAATTATTCACAGAATGAATTTCAGCCTGCCACAACATGAAAACGTTTTCTCTCTATACAAGTTTAAAGGTGCAGTACGTGGTTTCTGAGAAACACTGTTGAAAGTGGATCTGACCGAGCAGCAAAACACACTTGTAGCCAATCAGCCTGTCAAGAGAGAGTGAGCAAGAGGGAGAATTGAAGAAAGACTGTAGAAAGATAGATGACTGAGAGACATTACAAAAGAGAAAAGCTCAGAGGAATATCACTGGAAGGCAAGAACTTTAGGACCCGTGTTAGTATTAGAAAAGTTTTCAAGCGCTTGAGAGACCGCAGCGGGAAGGCCTGAAAACAGACGCCAAGGTTGAGTTGTTTTTGTTCCATTTGTGAGTTTTGCCATGTTTCACAGGGCTGTTGTTGTTGTTGTAATATTAGCTCTTGTAATGTTAGTAACAGGACCGTTTTGAGTGTCATTGTTTGTCTAGAGCTGCTGTGCTGCTGGTGACAAACAACCAACTCTTGCTTGTATTTACACTGAGTGTTCAATGTTTGTTCTTCCTTTTCGTTTATTCGCCATCTTCGCTTTATTTTTCATGGAGCATTATATTGCTTCGCTTCAGATATGATAAAAGAGACACTCTTGCATTGCAAGTTCATGCATTTTGGGGACGGAGCAATAAAGGGAGGTGTGTGTTTGTTTGGGTTGATTTCAAATATCAACAGCGTTTCTCAGAAATTGCTTACTGCACCTTTAATATGCTGCAATAAACAAACCATTTTGTTTTCCCTGAGAAAAGTAAACACGGGCTCTGTTTGTTTGAGAAACCCAACAAGCCCGATACAGAAGCAAAGGCTCGAACCAACATACATTTGTGGGCGGGACTATCTGTCTGTCCAACCAATAACGGAACACAAGGGAAATTATCCAGAAACAACAATCATTATTTTTCCAATTCCCTTATAGCGGCACACAGATAAAACACTGTGTCTAAAAACTGTGTTTTGTCACTGTGATAAAACACCAATCTACAAGTCTATAATTTATACTCCATTTCCCCTCCTCTCTCTCACACTATTTTATTCTCTCCCTCCCTCTGTGGGTTTAATATGTGTCACTGTCCTTGCCTGTCCCGAGCAGCTATCAGTAGAAAGTTTGTGTCTGCTCAGATTAGTGACCTCTCTGATTTGGCTCTCTGAAAGTCAGGGCTGCCTCTGAGAACATAGACCAGATTAGATCAAAGTACCGACCGCAGATCCAGCCTGGCATGAAACGCCCCATCACGCTCGACTCCCTTCCCATCTTCGGTTCCTTATCCACTACCACTCTTTGGACATGTATATTGTTTGTACAATGTCTTGGTGCAACAACAACAAAAATCTGAGATTACATGTGCATACTGCAGGCCTGATCAAATCCCTTGCAGCATGAACTTAATACAGTGCTTCAAACCCCAAAGAAGTGTTCAACACCCTCTAGTGGATGATAGACTGTAGAAAAGCATTCACAGAGTTCTTATTGATTGCTATTGATACCACACATCGATTTTAACAAGACCACCAAAATAGCCCAACATATTTCTGTAAGCTCAACCTGTTTCAGAGCTGAAATCTGGTTTTGAAAGTTCTGAGGCTTTTAAAATTGGTAACTTCAAGGTCATTGTCCATCCAATAAAAAATTACCATTAAAGTCCTCACATATTGGGAGGAACTATACATTTCTAAAAAGTATAATTCTTAGGAAAGTATTTCCATCCTTCCCCTAGCTCATTTTCCATTCAATTGCAGCATTCTGGACCTTTGATATGTCAAAGAGAACTCCAGTTCCATCACACTCCGATTCGGTCAAATTCCTCATAATGGGCTGACATTTAAAGATGTACTCCTTCCCATAACTCCCTACTTGACGAGGTACATATCCATCGGAGATGACTACAATATCAAGAGAAAAAAGGGAAATACTAGGCCAACGTATTAAGCTCTCAAAAATCTTCTCTTCCTGTTCTTGATCTGCCAGTTGAAATAAAATGTAATATTGCACAAGAACTACAGCATACTGGCAAAAATCTTTAACCTCCGGTGTAGCTTTACATACTACAATATTGCAAATATAATATAATATAATATAATATAGGAAGTGAGTGACACTACCTCATTGCCATTATACTGCAAAAAAATTAAGCATTTATGAATACATTAATAGAAAATAATCATATAATAATAATAATAAAGTACTTTATCATGTTTAAGCTGATTAAACATTCTTTGAATAAGGTAAAGAATGTTTAAGTGTTTGGGTGGTTAAACAAACTGTTCCCCTTAAAATGCTCATGGGCTTGTAGGGGATTTGAAAGGGTAATTTCAAATTACACGCACCTTCACTGATCTCATTTTTGGACAAACAGCCGAGTCAATAAACAGACGCCGTTATTGTCACATCAGATCAAGGTCAGCCCTCCATTTTAATCTGAATCTTCGTGACTGTGGCGCTGACAAATGTTTAAACTGCAGCATTCATTCAGCCTGCGGTCAGATTTCACCTCTTAGCTATCGTAACTCCACAACCGACTGACTGTCATCGACCATGACCATCTCCAGGTTCATTTTTACCTGTGTTGTCTTGATTAATTGATGCCTGTCATTATGGCGTTGTGATAAACATCAGTAACAAGCTGTCATATTAATGCACACATATACTTTCTCTCTGTCCCGCCCGCTTCCCGGTTGCAGACTGTTGCAGACTGTACTGTACCGGTATAGCCAGAATCATCAGGGCAACACACATGGCACTAAAATAATGAAATAAATATGAACTAATAACTTCAAATGTGACATAAAAACACTCCAATGTGCATAAATGTGTCATACAAGGAATTTGGTGATAATATAATTATTAATAATAATACTTTTCTGTAAAAAGTTCATATTTTGTCTTGTTAAACATTATATTTCCACCATAAAAATGTGATATGTCATGGTCTATAATGTGAAGAAATTAAGGACCTTTAAATTAAGGACCTTGCTTCCCACATATGGGTTGAATTTAATTTAATATAATATACATTTTTCTGCTGATATAAAAAATCTGGTACATTCACCAATATAGCAAGTGAATTATTTATATGATTACGATGTTATGATGAACTATATGCCTTTCTCCACTGACGTTCTGAGTTGTTCAAAGCGTTTCTAAGGATGCTGATTTTTAGAAAGCACCTGTCTGACTCTGAGATGGCGAACAAGAATATTGTTTGTAACATTAGTAACACATTATTAGCTGTTTGATAACATAGTCAAGCCAAAGGCTAATTATATTATTACCGTTATGTGTCTGACGTTGCAGAGAGAGATACATAAAACGCATTACCATTCTCATACATCGACTTGTAGACGAGCACGTACGAGTGAATGGAGGCGGGGCTTATTTGCACATACTAAATGAAGCAAGGGTGAGGAGTTACATTTAAGATATTTTAAAATATGCCATTTTGGTGATCAAAGATGAGTTTTAAGGGATTCAATTACTGACAACAGGGGGAATATTTATTCAGTATCTAGATGGATGGTGTATCTGCCCACGCTAACCTTCCAAACCATGGCCCTTTAAATTGAACCCACAATGGCTGCGTTTACACTTGGCATTAACATGTGATCACCGTGATCCGATCATTAGCCAATCAGTACACGGTGTGTTTACATTTGTTCATAATGTGGTTTCTTTAGTTGCCCTGCAACTTCTATGCTAGGTTAAGGTTACTTTATTAATCCCTGGGATATGAAGATTCGGTAACACTTTATATTACGACCCGCAAACAACTGCGTAAGTAAACCGAAATTACGGTGTACGTATCTGTAATTATAGTGTACTTCTGTGTAGGTATAAGGGAACAATATGTTAAGTTGTGGGTAATAAAGGGGTAACAAGCAGATATATAACCTGCAAAGAACTTCGTAAGTAAACCGAAATTACAGTGTACGTTTCTGTAATAATAGTGTACCTCCGTGTAGGTATAAGGGAACAATATGTTAAGTTGTGGGTAATAAAGGGGTACAACCAGATATATAAGCAAATTATTTATGATGTAATTATTTTAAAACTAACAGGTTTTGAAATTTATTCTGTTAATATATTCCAGGCAAAAATTGTACGTCTGTTGTATATAAAAGTTTTTATCACATTTCTGGCAAAATATGTTCTTGTGCAATGTAGTTACAGGGTAATTTTGACATCTGTGGGTTGTAAATTCAACATATTTATATATATATATATATATATATATATATATATATATATATATATATATATATATGGCTGTATGTAAGCACAGTATGATAAAAAAATTAATTTATTGGCTTTTCTTACTAAACTACTTAATGTTAAGCCAAAAAAAAAAATTTTCTGCAATGATTTTAATTTAGAACGTAACATGTAGTACTTAATACTTACCTTATCACATTGTATTGTAATGACAATTAAATGTCAGGGCAAATAGCCTACTGTGTAAATTTTTGTTTTGTTTTGTTTTCTTAATAAGAGTACATTTCTCTGTACTGTGCAAATCGTGTTGCTTCGTATTGTTACATAGTAAGTAGGCCTAGTGTTTGTTACCCGTTTCAACTGTATTTACAGGGTAAGTGTGACTCCTGCGGGCTGTAAATTAAAGTGGCGCTTGTTACTCCTTTATTACCCACAACTTAACATATTGTTCCCTTATACCTACACAGAAGTACACTATAATTACAGAAACGTACACCGTAATTTCGGTTTACTTACGCAGTTGTTTGCGGGTCGAAATTTCAAGTCTTACCGAAGATTCTGTTCTGGAGGTTTTGCGTGTTTTGCAGTGCCCAAGGTATTCAGTGTGAATTACTAACCCAGGGTATAAAACAGTGAAACACATTACAAAGAAACACAGGATTATGTTGTTAACCCAGGGTTTAAAACGACCCCAATGAAAAGCCCACTACGCATCATGACACATGACTGGCCTAGAGACTTTTTGCTGATTCTCTTGTGCTATTGAGTTTGACGGTGCATTTTAGCATGTGCACGTGCTCACAGGGCTCTCATTAAGGCTGCTGCATGACTGTGTCTTAACGAGCCATTAAAGAGCCATTAAGACTCATTAAAGCACAGTCATGCAGCAGTCGTGCTGGCTTAACATGACACTGACTGATTCTGAGAGCTGCTGCAGGTTATCAAATGCTTCACAAGGTGACTGATCCAACATTGTACGGCCTTCTAGAACTTTTCTACGTCCAAATCTTACTGCATTTGAATGCATACAAATTAATGTATCTTCATCTATCTCATTTAAAGGGGCTATATGTAGTTTTTCTACTAATATGAATCCTTTTTTATTGCCTGTGTGTGAAGGGGTTGTAATCTCACATTAAAATGATCCACTTGGCGGGTTTTGCTATTACCTCTGAAAGCAAGTATTCCTATTTCTATGTGAAGGCTCCGGGTCAGATTTACCGCGAAATCCAGTGACGTGACTGAGACCTGCATATGCACGCTCCCGAGCCTCTCGCCTCGTCTACTGACTTTGCACTCAGCGGCGACGACACTGCAGTGCAACTTGACATGGAGTCTGCTAACACTAAGAAACGACCTGCTCCCAGCACAACACAGACTCCACCACAAACTCCATAAAAAACTGTTTTATCTGCTGAAGCTCGAGCACTCGTAAACGTATTGGTTGCAATCTGAAACATCACCGCTAGAGGCCGCTGAAAACTACATATAGCCCCTTTAATAGAGATCAAATAACATCTTTAGTCACCAGCATCCAGATTAAAATAGAGGTTTGACCTTGATCTGTTTTGGCAGATACCAGATATAATTGCAGTTAGGTTTTTACATTATCTAAACAAAATATGAGTGGTGTTTGCCTGTGCATGCCAACACAATGCTAAGATGTTGTGGCTGGTTGCCAGGATGTTGCTATGCGGTTGCTAAGCTGTACAGTATTAAGTGGTTGCTAGCTGGTAATTTACCATTCAAAGCCAAAAGAGTCCACATACAAGTCTCTATGACATTCCACTTCCTACTTCAGGGTGTTTTACTGCAAAGCGTAAATAATAACGGGGCTAAAGGCACACCGGGGTAAAAGACACATTCTAAACCACTAGATGGCACAAAAACTTGCCGTAGCTCTTACCCCTTATGTGGGGTAAAAGGCGCATTGCCACCTCATACATTTATACGATTTTTAAACAAACAATCCACTTTTATGATTTATTTTCACATTCGCATATATGGCTCCATCAATGCTCAATACAAACATATTTTTTTCTGCAATCATGAGTATGAGTAGTGAGTAGTGTAGTATCATGAATAGTGAAAAACACATTTTTCGTAGGGTGTGCCTTTAGCCCCGTTGTACCCTATATGACACTTAGAAAAGTAATAGCACTCAACAACCTCCACAATTTGATAGATCATAAACTCACAAATATGCGCTGAAGTAAAAGTTATTAGCTAACTGCTACAACCCAACTAACTTGGGTTCTGTGACATGACAGTCAAGTGTCCTGTAGTGTAACATGCTATACTCCACCTAAACAACATTTTCTAATTATTATGCATAATTTTTTTTATGACCTGATATTCATTGAGAGGCCAGATGGAGTATTTGTACTTCTACAAATTTATCTGTCACTCCATTTAGTGAACTGCAAAATAGGCGGGCATAATAACCAGTTCCAAGTTCCAAAATGTCTACATTTTTGGGTCAGTCCAATAAAAAAAAATCACTATCACCGGTTCTTTCATCAGAATTCCAATAGAAGGTCAGTCAAGATGATTGCATTGTCAGAGAATGTATTTCCACACAGTGTGCTCTGTTTTAAACTGCACATTTAGAAAACTGCAAAGAGCAAGTGATAAAAAGCTAAGAAAAAGAAAACATGGAAACTGTTTTCAGCATCAAAAATACACTCGCCCTTTATCACGTTTATGTAATTTTGTCCTAAAATCTCAATATAGGTAACAAAGGTTACAACAAGCTTCTTCACACTGCTTCTGTCTCGTCAGCATTAATCTTGACCATCAGAAAGGACAAGGATCTGGTCCTGGACCAGCGCCTAGGACTTTCTGTAAAGATCTCTATTAACCCAGAGTCCTAGAAGGATGCAAAGAGTCCATCCATCAAGATCCTTTCCCCCAAACACATTTCTCACTCAATGTCAACCTTCTTAGCAAAACAAGCCGATTTTCTTTTTTCTTCTTATGGGTCTGTTTTTGCGTGAGAGTGAGGATTTTTTTCCCAGGCTGTTTAACTGTAATAACATCTGAAAGGCAGCAGATTACGCTGGAATTGAAAATGTGTTGCAGGGGCAACGATCCATTTTACTTGACACATGTACCCGTAGACTCCATATATCTTATATGGCACCACTGTTAACGCTAAACTCTAGTGCATGTTGGGTTATGGTGCGCAGCAAAACCATACTGGGTTTTCTTGTTAAATAGATCCATGTATGTGTGTGTGTGTGTGTGTGTGTGTGCGTGTGTGTTTGTGGGGGGGGGGCTATTTGGAGTGTGGGATCATGATAAAACGGCCTTAAGCCGAGGTCCCTCATCCAGATGTCATCAGACTGCTTTAACAGCAGCATATCTGCTTCACTCGGCTCACGCACAACACTCGCTTTCTCCAACGCGCACTGCCACAAACCCACTCGCATAGAATAATCCGCATGTAAACATACCACTTTGTTTAGTAATCTGGCTTGTGGATTGACACCCATCCGCTCCTCTGTCTGCCATGTGTTGAAAACGTAGTAACTTTCAGTGACCTTTTGCAGAGGGAAGGGACACAGCTGTGTTAGATACATCTCTGAAGTGTAAAAAGTTTACTTGATTTTACAAAAATAATTCTATACTACTATACTTAAATTATTATTTTACTAAAAAATGAAAATTCTGTCAACATTTACTCACCCTTATGCCATTCTAAACCTATAAGACTTTTGTTCATCTTCGGAAAACAAATCAAGATATTTCAATGAAATCTGAGCGATTTGTATCCCTCCATTAACAGTCTATGCAACTACGACTTTGACGCTTCAAAAAGCTCATAAAGAGATCATAAAACTAATCCATATGAATTGAGCGGCTCAGTCCAAATTTATATGAACAACTTTAATTTAGACTTTTATTCGCATTCATCGAGGTACACATCAGTTGTGGTAAATGGAAGCTAAAGCAAGTTTGCCTGACATTGCAAAAACCAATGAGGTTTACTCTAATGTGTTACGCAGCATGTTTGAGCTTCAGCAAGGGGTTTGTTCTCACCCGTCAAGCAGGTTCGGTTGAGCTACTGTTTATCTTTGCTGATCAATGATTATATGTGAATAAAAGCCTAAATTCAATCTGTTCATCATATAAAGTCACTCAATCACTTAATTCACTCAATCAGTCTCTTCAGGAAATTTTAACTAAACCGCTCAATTTATATTGATTTGTTTTACGATCTCTTTATGAACTTTTTGAAGCTTCAAAGTGGTCGTTGCAGGCTGTCAATGGAGGGTCAGAAAGCTTTCAGATTTCGTCAAAAAGATCTTCATTTTGTTCTGAAGATGAAAAAAAAGTCTTAAAGGGATACTTCACCTTTGGAAAGATTTAAAATGGGTCATTTATGTAGAAGAAATGTGAAATTATTTTTGAATTTGGAGCTTTCTAGACTGAGAAAAGACAGAAAATGTATTTTTGGATTATGTGGATGAAAGACAGCAACTCCCAGAATGCACTTGCTTCGCTGCCCTATGAGGCCATGCCTACCGGTAACAGAGCGCAGTAGTTAAACAACAAGTCTAGGCTACTAGTGAGTGTCTGTGATGAGTCTGCCCAGGATTGCAAGTTCGAAATCGCCCAAAATGTCCAGGATTTGACTTTTGTGTTCTACAGTTGCCATTCATCATGTTTACTGTGGCGAGCAGGACGAGACTGAGGGCCGCGGGAGAACGGCACGAGGCCGGTGGCGTGATTACTGATGAGCGACACCTGTGAGACGCACCGATCTCGTATCTCTCACGGAGGAGCGGGAATTTTCTTAGCAATGTTAAAACGCACATCAACCGATCACTTGTTTAGCGTTCATGTAAACACTACATTCAGATTCAGCAATCGGAATGAATTCAGTTAGATTGAAACAAAAGGTGTGCATGTAAACAATGAATAGCGACTGCAGAAAGCAAAAGCGGAATCCTGGACATTTTGGACGATCTCGACGGCCGGACATGTAAAAGAGGATGGTAACTCTTAACCCCTACTACTCAGCTTTCTCCACAGAACAAGAGCCTGCTAGCTTAGCGTCCAAAAAAAGATGGCTAACACTATGTGTACATTCTGTGAGTGAGATCCCACCCTCTATGGGCGGGTTGAGAACATGCGGGACAGCCCCTACTACTGGCTGTCTGTAGCCTCTGGCCAAAAAATCCTCAGATGACGCAAAATGAAAATTTTTGCGTCATCGGAGGATTTTTTCCAGACAAAAAAAGACATAAATCTCTCGTCTCAGGGGGATATGAGGGTGGAAAGCACGGTAATTCGAAAATACTACAGGTTTTCTACTAATACAAAGCTTTAATGCTAAATCCTGAAGTATCCTTTTAAGGGTTTGGGATACAAATTTTTGGGTGAACTATGCCTATAAAGGGTTTCCAAGTTACTCACACTCCTGTCATTATAAACCTGTATGGCTTTCTTCAGTGAAACAAAAAAAGTTGTGTTGAAAGATGTGTTTGTGTGTCCATGACTAGTGTTGCTATTGTTACTAAAACTAAAATGAATACTAAAACTATGAAATATATTTTCATTAAATGAAATAAAGCTGAAATAAAATAAAATATAAATATTAATTGAAAAACTTTAACTTAAAAAAAATTAAATTAGGAATGTTGCCATGGCAAATAATTGTATGTTGAAGTACTAAAATTAGTACTAAAACTGAAATAAAAATAAATTAAAGCTAAATAGAAAAAAAAAAATTGAGGCACATAAAATGACTATAACCTAAACTAAAATTAAAAAATTTAAATGAAAACTGAAAATAAAAAAAATAAAAGCTAATACTAAATATTAATAAATACTATAATAGTATATAAATAATATAAAAAAACACTGTCATTGACTTTCATCATACAGACAAAAAGATATTACAGATATTACATACAGATATTATTTTAAAAAAAATCTTATTTTGTGTTTCACATAAGAAGGAAATGTATACTATACAGGTTTGGAACAACACGGGGGTGAGTAAATGATGACAATTTTCTTCCGGAGCAACTAATCCTTTAAAAATTCAAAATAAGTTACAAAAAATTTACAAAATTAGCTGGAGTTTTTTAATCATAATCATCATCAGTGTCAGAAAATGCATGTGGGTGATAGCCAGGGTATTGCTATGCTGTTTCTAAGGTGTTCAGTGATGTTAGTACATTATGCAGTTGCTAGGGTAGTTGCTACAGTAGGTTGTTGCTTAAAAAAAAAAAATGTTAACCTAAAAATGTGGTAATATTTAATAAACAAATAGACCTTAAGTCAAATTATACTATTTAACAAAGCTAAATACATTAGGATATACAATGAAAACTAAATGTAAGCGTTAGATTTGCTCCAAAATGTAACAAATGCAGGATACTGCTTTGTATAGTTTACTCAACAAGTCAAAAGAGTCCACCACCAAGTCTGATATTCCCTGCTTTTATGTAAGTCTAGGGGATTCTATTTTCACCTGTTTTGCCCGTCAGGTGAATCTCATAAGTTTGATCACATTTAAATCACATTAGCACTCCTCTCCTCAAAACGTCACAAGATTAATGTCACGAGTCCCCTGCACGAGTTTAAAACTTAGAGTTAGTGATTTGAACAAACAGCTTCTCTTTAAATGCAAATTGTAAATATATTTGCCAATACATTAATTTGTAAAAAGTAAATATTACATATCACAGATGTAATGTTGACAGTGCAACACTGCAGTGCATGCGGAGCAGGGATATGCTTTGGTTTCTCTTGTTGTTTTCTTTGAATCCTACAGCAATGTGTTTCTTCTTTGCCAGAGGACATTATAGTGGACAGGGTGCACTTGGATTGCATTCTGAATACAAATACAAGCACGTGTTTTGTTGACAGTAACACCTGAGCGTGCCAATGGAGGTTCCCTGCTTCAGAACTTAGAGAGACACGTGCGCAATCACGTTTCCACCTGCAGTTGAAGGAGAAATGTTCATTTCCTGCCCGTTTCTCAAAGGAATTACACTGATTGACAGATTATGTGGCCATGGGAGCTTGTTGCTTAAGAAAGGTACAATTTCCCCTACATGACCTTGGAGCAATAAGGCAAACTCTGCTTTTTCAGTCTGTCCCACAGCGGGTGTGTCATGTTTGTCATATAATCAGGTTGTGTTGTACTCATTTGCATCACTAACCTTTCTCCTTTTTAAATCAAGTTTGTGTGTGTATATATATATATATATACATATAATATAAAAGATGAGGAGTTTACTACACATGTGGTGCATTCTGGGCAAAGAAGTGTCTTTCTTTCTTTTTTTCTATCTATCTATCTAACATTCTATTGTTATTATAGAATTGTTATCAATCAATCAATCAATCAATCAATCAATCAATCAATCAATCAACCAACCAATCAATCAAACAAGCAACCAATCAATCAATCAATCAATCAATCAATCAATCAATCAATCAACCAACGAACCAACCAATCAATCAATAAAAATACCTATCTATCGTTCTCTCTATCTGTTGTTCTGTCTGTCTGTCTATCCATCCATCTATCTGGTGGTAGATAGATAAAATGGTCATTTTGCATTATTGTATGGTAGTACGCTCTTGTGAGCATAAGTTGTAGTTAAAACACTTGCTGCATTTGTGACATACAATAATAATAAAAAAGGCTGAAGTCCCCATATTTTGAGAATGGCTGTTAAGTGTGTGTGATGTTGTTGTTGAAGTCTCCCTGTGGTGGAAATCAAGTTTTTAAATGTTGTTTATAAATGTCTATGTGGTGTTTTTGACAAACCACGTGCAAACTCAACTTTTGTTGATATGAAAAATAGATTAGATTTAGGATGAATAAATTAGGTAGATTTAGCAATATAGCGAGTGTATGATGTTATGATGAACTATATGACTTTCTCCACTGACATTCTGAGTAGTTCAAAGCATTTCTGATAATTGTTGGAAGGCAGACTGAGATGGAGAACGGGAACATAGTTTTTTATAACATTAGCAACACATTATTAGCTGTTGTTAACATAGTCAAGCAAAAGACTAATCATATTAATTACCGTTATATGTCCGACGTTGTAAAGAGCGATCCCATTGTGCAGCGTTTACCTTGGTAAGTTGGTTACCTCGAGTGAGTGGAGGCTGGGCTAATTAGCATATTCATAGTTCCGCGTTTACTAAATAAAGCAAGGTGGAGTTACACTCAAGCTATTTTAAGGCATGAAGAAAAGTTTAAATCTGTCCTTTTGGTGAGCAAAGATGAGTTTTAAGGAATAAAATGATTGCCTACAGGGGGGCTTTAACAAATTCTCCTCACCGATGTAGTCAGTTTAAAGTAATTTAAGCATTTCTAAGCTAATCTTGTGTAAAAACTTATGACAAAAACAAATGTAAAAACTTGCTGACAAGGTATTGTCCTGTATGCTGTGATGCAGCACTGGATGTTGTTCTTGAGAGACAGATCTCATCAAGCGGTGTGAGCAGAGCCAGTCATTCATTTAAAATACTGGACAAAACAACAGTCTTAAAGGGACATTTCACCCATTGTATGAATTTCAAAATATGTGGAATACAGTGCACAAGCCACCTAGACTCAGGAGTATAGCATGAACATTCTGTAAAACATCTGTTAAGGTTCACAAAAGAAAGAAAGGGCTTGAGGGTGAGTAAATTACGTCAGAATTAAAAATTTTGGGTGAACAGCCATAGCTCAAACAGTCATTGAATTTACGGCACTGTCATTGTGGCTTTCAGCGTCGTCATCTTCATAAAACCACATCAATTCATTAGACTGCCAGCAAGAACAGCACCACTGCCCCAGTCTAATTCATTTACTGTCTCTGTCCAAAGATTGAATGTCATTCTGTGGCATTAAGTGATCTCAGACAACATAATCCCAGGTTAAAGCAAGAACTGAGAACTGATAAGAATGTAAAATGTGTACCTTGAAATGCAATGTAAGTCACTTTGTATAAAAGCGTCTGCCCAATGCATAATGTAAATGTGAACATAATGAACGTAATGCAACTGCTGAAATGTTTCAGTCCCACTGCTAAAGTGCGTCTGTTCACCTGGGGTGTAGCATTACCGCTGATGTGTGTGTGAGACATTTTAGGGTGAATGTATGTGACACATATTGTGTGTGTTTGGTGTGGATATGTGTTGAATGTTCGGGTCGTCGTAGGGATTAAGACAACATCTGTTTAGAAATGTCTGTTTGACTGCTGATTTGACCTGTTTGCCTAGTGTGCTTTAAGTCTTTGCCAGGGTGTTGCTATGGAGTTGCAGAGATTAAAATTGAAACAAGCTGTCATCCTTCTGCTATTTTATAGAAAGTAAATATCTGCAGCTAAATGCAAATGCAACTGATTTTAAAGGGGAAAAAAGAAAGAAAGAAACTCACCACCGGGATATTGTTGTGGGTCAGGTAATGCAAAAATCATAACTGAACAATTGGCTTAATTTCAATTCATTAGTTTGAATTCGAATCAAATTAGCCACATCCCATAGGAATATCTATCGATCTATTTACTGTCTGTCAATCAACCTGCAAACTTTAAAACAAATTCTACTTTAAATTTACTTTGAATTTCAATTCATTTTAATTGTATGACTTTACATTCAAATGTGCATCTGAACTCTGCATCCTGTTTGCTACCTCGATTCAAGTTGAATAAAAAAATGATTAGTCAATGTATTAGTTCAGACATGCATACACCAGTTTCAGTGCACAGTAAGAAATGGTATAATTTATGTTTAGATGAAATCTGTTTTTTATGTAGAGAATCTGATGGGATAAGTGTTGCGTTGTGAGTATTGAGTGTTGACAGATAAGGCGAGTGGCCGGGGAGCTCTATGCTGCTTGTGTTCTGTGTAAGCAGAGAACAGATGCATTGATCCCAGGGTTCGCTGGCTCCACACTGCACTGACTTGTCCACCACACAACAGGGTGGACGTACACACAGACTCTCTGACATAGAAGCGCACACGGGCATTTGAGAACCAGCACACACTCACCCTCTCCATGTCTTGGCTCACTTGCAAGCTCCTCATCTGATCATCGCCTTTCTTTTTTGGGGAAAGATCATTTTGTTCTCAGGATTGCGTGAGGCACTATTACTATTGCTCATACTTAAGCCTATAAAGCCAACTGTACCACATCTGATAGGCACATTTAAACCCTTTAAATTATCAACATGATTAAAACTTTGCTGAAAAACCTGTTGTCTGCAATCTAGTGTTCATGCCCTCTGTCATCCATCATTTCCGTAAGTAATAGGCTAGTCCTTATAAAATAATAAAATATTCCCCTACTTTTATATTGTTATCCATACGCTTAAGTTATTCTTACGAAATATATACATTTTGAAGATGAACACTTACTGGACTGAAGCATCGCAAGTTACTTGATTATCCATTCATAATTTTTAGAAAAATCACGTTAAAGTATGATTTTCAAATATGATACATCAGGACTTTGAGGCATGGAATCTCTCAATCATCAGTGTATTGCATTGCATTATATGCTTTGCCTCCTACATTAAAAACTACAGAGCTTTAATCATAAAATAAGCGTATATCAACATATTATTGGGAGTGACAACTGATATTTATACGCATTTTATATTTTTGGGCCTCTCAATACAATTTAGGTGATTTTTCTTCCTCAAGTATGAGCTCCATATTCTTTTATATCATATTATATGAGCCACTAAAGCCTAATGTATCAGATGTGATACTAAACAAAAAAATACATATGCAAACTTTTTTCTATATTTTGTCAAAATGTTCAAAAAACTGTTCCATTTAAAAAAATAAATCTGACTATTACTTCATATGTCAGGCTTTACAGGGTTAAGAGAATTGAACAACTGAACAAACCATAAGGAGGGACCTGTTCCTGTTCCTAGATAAGTTTACATTCGGCCAATGAACAACCACCAAGAAGCCAGTGAAAACACCCTGGCAACCACCTAAGAATGAAAAACCCGCCTTGCATTGTAGCGGCACATTTTGCATGGTCAAACAGCACTTGCAATGTGAACTCTGTCTCATCTGTGTGGAATTTTTTTTTTAACTCTTAAATTGTGCATTTTAGTAACGTAAGGTAATAATATGTCCCCTTAAGGCTCAAATATGCACCCTATAAGGTACAAAGGTGAATCTTTAAGACTATTATCCCAGTGACAAGCTATACGGTTATAATTTTTTCACACTTATAGCAGGTTAACCTTGAGAAATCTAGTAACCTGTAAGTGGTTCATAATTGATTTTTTTTTTTTTTTTTTACCCTGGAAAAATAGACATCTCTGCTGAAAAATAACTGTTCTACCCAAGCTGAGAGAGTGTGACACACAAAGCCCAAAGACTGCAATTAAGTCTTGAATGCAGAGAGAACACCTCATAGTCTTGATGTAACAGTCGGCCACTTGACGTAACTGTCCTATACTCTTCAACAACGTACACCGTGTCCTTCATAGTACACACACTACAGATGCAGTGTCAACCCTCTCAGATCTTCGTATAACTACAACGCACAAAACTTCTTCTTATTAAAAGTAAAATCATATATCAGGTCATATCTCAGGTCATAAAACACTGTTATAATTCTTCTTACAGAAAAAAAGTATTACTCTGATAGCACTGCTCTAAATGAGAACGAGGACGCAAGGGCAATCAGGTCATTCAACTAAATCTTTCTACAAAATGATTTTTACTAATCATCTCCTGTTTAACTATGTAATAATTTTTCCCTGAAAAGATCTTGATATGACTGACGACTGAAGAGCTATAATTATGATTGCGATGATATTTTTCTATTTGCCCTAGAGCAAATATTTAGCTGGGCTGTTTCTAATTTTGAAACTGTCACCCACCACTGCGATTTCATAATAAGTTTCCCTCCTCTTTTTCCTGACCATTTTTGTTCAAGATTACTTGTGATTGGATCTGATAGCTTTCACCTTTTGTCTTTTTCTAGCAATCTCTAGTACCTCTCTTTCCATTATCCACCTTGCTCTTATGAAGCACCCTCTTCTCACTATGAAAGTGGCACATTATCACAGCTTCAGCGGGACGAATCCCAAATGCGTCAGTGTGTGCTCCTTAATAACTGCTCCCAACAGTAATTACTGAAAGCTGTCATTGCTTCCTATCCAAGATCTCTCAGTTCAACTCTCAACAGAATTAAATTTCTAGCCGCTTTAACATTCCAGCACAGCGACTTTAACGGGACTCCATTGCAGTGAGAAGTGATTGATCTTTGTAGAACCTGCAAGTCGAAAACCACAGAGCGACATACTGTAGAAACAACGTGCTTTAACCTACAGGTTTTTTTGGGGGTGGGGGTTCGATCACACTTGTAAAAGAAAACTTTACAATTTCAACAAGCATCCAACCTGTGGGTGCATCGACTTGAGATGACACAGTTTCTCAGCCCTGTCAGAACACGGCAAGGCACTTTCAGGATGATTCATGACACAAACACTTAGCATTCGCACAAATCCTAAATAAATCCGCTGTTAAAACACAGTTATGCCACTAAAAGCACAAATTAACAGGTGCACAACTTCAAAAAATGTGCCCATTGAAAGTGCGTCTACATGAATGCATGAGCCAGCAACATGAAGTGAAGGTGATCACTTACCTGCTTTGGCAAACCACATCCAGTCCGGACGCCCGACAGCACATTTTCTCCTCCGTGACTCGTCCTGATTTTTTTCTTCTTCTTTTTTTTTCCCCCGTCCCCCCCTCCTTCTTTCTCTCTCTCGTGGCTCTTGTTTGATTCTATTTCAGTGTAGACAGAACAGCCCACTGTGACAGTGGCATGGTCTCTCGCAGTTTTGGCAGAAGGTCACATCATCTTCCGCGAAGGGAGGGTGGGTGGATGGAGAGAGGGGGGGGACGAAAAGAGGAGGTGGCGTGGAGAGATGGAGGGAGAGCGGATGCCAGAGGAGAAATGAGAGGCAGGAGACGGCTGTCCACAAGTGTCCTGGTGCAGATGCGCATAGAGCTCCTCGTCCAGGACAGTCACTGGTTAGGTGGACACATGTGTCTCAGCTTTCATTGGACAGGTCCAAGTCTGTCAGCATCTCATCTGCATCCAAATGAAATGGAAAAAACATAAGGTTTACAGATCAGTCAGATTATTATTATTATTTTTAGAACTTCACAATTCTGTGTCCAAAAATCAGGTAACATAGAATTTAGAATTTCCTAGGTTGTTCCATGTGAAAATGAACAAAAAGGTAAAGGAATATTCCATGTATTCAGAGTCTCTTTTCAATCCAAAAGAACAAATTGTAACCTTTCGTTTACCTTGTTAACTTGTTTCCGCCTCGTTTTTCCAGTGTAGCCCTCATTCCAGTAAAAGACACCATGGATTACTCCAAAAACTGGCAGTTGGAAGAGCACACAGGTGGCGCAGGCCGACAGGTGGAGCTTCTTGTTTTAGCAGGCTGTTGATTGCTCGCCAACAGATATTTTAGCTTCTTATTCCCTTGGGTTTGTATTTATATTCTTGTCTCCCGTAGTTGAAGGTGCCTCATTTCCCCTGACCCCTGATGTTTTGTTGGAGTCGATGTGCTCATCTGTGGCTGTAGAGAGCAGTTGCGGTTAGATTACTGTAGTTGTAATCCTGGCTCCTTCTGCACTCCATTTCAGAGGCAGGACTTGTGAGCCGTAATCATTATGTGGTAAGGATTTATTCTAACTCTCTCTCTCTCTCTTTATAACCCTCCTCCCTCCGTTCTCCCTTCCTCTAAACCATCTTCTCTCTCTCTCTTTAAATAACTCTTAAACAGATGGCTTCCATGATTTTGAGCCATTTCAACTCTTATTCTTTGAAGTCCAGACATAATATTGGTAGCAATTTCATACTCTGAGAATGCAATACTTTCAGCAATCGCACCAAATTTTACTTCATAATCTTGTTTATAACCGTATACTTCAGTGTACAGCATCTAGTTTGGGTTTTACTAATAGCTGCTGTAGCCCTACAGTAGCCATTTATATGGTGAAAAGCAGTATTAAGCAGTTTGAGAGACATTTGAGAAATTCTGTTTGAATTATGCAAATACATATACACACACACATGCAAGCAAACATCAAAAGTTTGGGGTAAGTAAAAAAGAAAATAATACTTTCATTCAGAAAGCACACTGATTAAAAGTGACAGTAAAGACTGAAATAAATGCTGTTCCTTTGAACTTTCTATTCATCAAAGAATCCTGGAAAAAAATTATCATCAGGGTTTCTGCAAAAATATTAAGCAATACAACGGTTTTCAATTACGGTGATTTACAATGGCAGCTGAAAATGCAGATTTGTCATCAAAAGGAATAAATGACATTTAAAAAATAAATAAATAGAAAACAGTTATTTTTTAGAATAAAATATATTTGCAGTAATATTTCACAATATTAGAGTTTTCACTGCATTTTAAACAAATAAATGCAGCCTAAAAATCATTCAGACTCCAAAGTTTTAAATTGTGTTCACCCAACAATGAAAACTCTGTTATCATTTACTCAGCCTCATGTCATTCTAAAGCTGTGTGGCTCTCTTCTGTGGATCACATAAGAGGATATTTTGAAGGTTGTTTCAGCTGTTTTTGCCCATATTATGAAAGTCAACAGGGTCTAAGCTCCAAAAAATAAAGCATGAAATTAATCCACTCCACTGAAATATTCCAAGTCTCCTTAAAGGTGGGGTATGTGATTTGCAAAACGGCCGGCAGATTTTGAAAATACACAACTCAAATGGTCCTACCTTCTTTCCTCCAACGCTGGCCCTGATTCGCGTGAGTGGGGTGGAGGGAGGGGGGTATGGTACGACCGTTTGATTGACAGATTTACTGTCCAATGATTTTAGGTGGTCTTGAAAATGATTGTCTGGAGTTTTTCGAGTCCTGCCCGTTCCACAGATGATTAAATTGCTTAATTTTCATTTCAGTGCTTCTAACTCAGTGGCTGTAAGTGGGTTATGAATAGGATTTCAAGTGATTTTGAAAAAATGGACAAAAAAGAGAATCACATACCCCACCTTTATGTGACACAATAACTTTGTATGATCAGATCGAAACAGTCTTTATGAAATCAAAAACATTGATCAATGTTCGCATATTCAGAATACATAAAACATGGTGGTGACATAAACCATAAATGTGAATTAACATCAAACCTGTTCTTGCAAATCACATGAGGTTTGGTGGTCTAAACGGTTTGAGTGCAAAGGATGCTATATAACATGACATACACGTCTGCTGTCAATGCAGTTGTTTGAGCTAATGATAAAACTGGGGATGTGAGAGTTGAAACTTGTTATTGTTGTGGAAAGAAATGTGAAAAGAGTGATGGCTAAAAGACCAATGCACATTGTGCCTTAACATGTCAAGACCATGTGACTTTTTTTCCACAATTGGTGTAAGTATTAAAAAACAGTGCTTTATTAGGCTACTTCTTCAGAAAAAAAAGTACATCTACAGTAGCTACTGGGCCGGGTTTCCCGATAACGATGGATCTTACAGCTCTTAAGAGCGCTCTCTACGTGCAAGGTTACGAACGCTCATACAAATAAGGAAAAACAAAACATCTGGGAAGACATTGCAAACTAACTGCAACCAGAGGTGTTCAAATCAGGGAAGGCCGCAAGAAATGCCCGATACATCTGTTCGAGCACGTTAGCAAGTCATCGACAGATTCATCCCTATTTTGCCCAGTCTTTAAAGCATATTTCCCACATTACTTATTTTATGATTTTTTTTGTTCATTCATTTAATTTAGATGTGTATTTCTATTTATTTCTTCCCTTTTTAATTATTTCATTTATAAATTAATTTAAACAAAACACGAGTACAATAAAGTGTACAATAAAGTATAATCAAAACCATATTATAATATGTTCACGTTGCAGTGTAATCTGTTAATTACGTGTAAATCTAAGATAAAAAGGTGTAATCTGCCGGTTGTCTTCTTATACGATGCACTTGAGGATTAACGATTACTCCAGACCACTCGTAGTTCTACGAAGATTTTCTAGTGCTACTTAAGTTACGATGCTTTTGGGAAACAGACCATAATATTAAGATCAGTCGTACCACGATCGTTTTTACGAACTTCTTAGGCTTACGATGCTTTTGGGAAACGCAGCCCTGAAAATTATTTCACTTTTTAATTAAATGAAATAATTAAAAAGGGAAGAAAAAAATAGAAATACACATCTAAATTAAACGAATGAACAACAAAAAAAAAATAAAATAAGTAATGTGGGAAATATGCTTTAAAGACTGAGCAAAATAGGGATGAATTCAAAAAAATCTGTCAATGACTTGCTGACGTGCACGAAAACCAGCCATGTATTGGGCATTTCTTGCTGACCTCCCTGATCTTTTAACACCCCTTGTTGCAGTTAGTTTGCAATGTCCTCCCAGATGTTTTGTTTTTCCTTATTTGTATGGTGTCCTTTAAATCTGTTAAAAATAAAATCTTTGTTTCGCTCTATCTCCTCTCCTCTAAAATGACATTAATTTTATATTTTTGAAAGTTATCTTCTTTTTTTTTTTTTTTAGTTCAGCCATTTTGTCAGTGCCTCCGCCTGTATGTGCTTTATATAGACTTGTCTTGATTTCTAATCCACAACAAATGACGATTATTAGGTTAAACGTTCAGAATACGATTCCATAAGGTTATTTCAGAACTTCGCGAATGGACAGCGACGCTTAAGCACGTAGAACGCGTTCTCGCGCGTTCATGTTAAGTGCATTTTTGGGAAACGCACGTGGAATTGCAGCGAGCGTTCGTAACCTTGTAGAGAGTGCTCTTAAGCTAAGATACATCGTTATCGGGAAACCCGGCCCTGGACAGTAGCTACAAAATTAGACAAATAAAATGTATAGGATCCAGGTTCGAGGCCCTTTGGTCCTGATCTGCTAAAAAAAATTGCTTTTTGTTGTTGTTGTTGTTGTTGAAAGAAATTACTTTCATTCAGCAAGGATGCATTAAATTGATCAAAAGTGACAGTAAATACTTTTTCATTATTTGCCTAAAAATTTTAAGCAGCACAACTGTAACAACACTTATAATCATAATAAACGTTTTCATATTAGAATGATTTCTATAGGATCATGTGACAATGAAGACTGGATTAATGATGCTGAAAATTCAGCTTTGTCATTACATTTTAAAGAATACATTTAAAAATATATTCCAATAGAAAACGGGTATTTTAAATTGTAACAATACTTCGCAATATTACTGTTTTTACTGATCAAACAAACACAGACTTTGGTGAGCATAATAGACTTCTTTCAAAAACATTAAACATCTTACCAACGTCCAACCCCTAACTTTGAATGGCAGTGTAGGCCTAACGTTACGTAACATAATTTAAGGTTTGCATTTGCTTTTGAAACGTCTTACTCATAATGATTTCCCTTTGTTTCAGCCTGAAATTATCTATTTTTGCCTGTGGATAACAATAAAAGTGTGAATAGCCTCTCAGTAAAGCCCTAAAGTCATCTTAGAAACTAGTTTAGCAACGCCTTAGAAACTACCAAGCGCTTTTTTTAACGGCCGACACTTTTACATTTTCTTCAGAAAAAGAAGAAAAGTTTTCTTAGTATAATTATTTATATATAAAAAGAACATAATCCTTTAGCAGTAGCTGGGTCGGACGTCAGCGCTGATTGTGGCCGTTAGCACGTCAGCATTAGCCGTTGGCGAGGAGTTCAGTATTAGCTCAAAACCGTTTGCGGAGCAACGGCAGCAGAAGGGACACAGGAAGACTCGCAGGTGGCCGCAGGGCGGAGGAGGACACACATGTCAGGATGAGAGAAAGTGAGAGAGGCATAGATGGGCATATGCTCTCTCTCCAAGACTTGGCCGTAGCGTTTCACACACTACGCCGTGCGAGCAACAGGAACAACATGAGAGAGATATAAAAGAGGTAGACGAGTGGAACGGCAGCGCTGGCACGTGTGTTCCAAATCCTGACACGCAAAGAACGCGTTCTTCCTCGTTATGTGGAATAGTTGGTATTATTAGTCATGGTCTTGACGGAAAACGGTAAAAAGGAGGTGAAAGGGGCAACTTGGCACGGGCCAGATCTCAGGGGAGACGTCCAAATATAGCCAGACGTCTCAGAGTATTGAACAGCAGCTCAGCTTACGTCCTCAAACCTGCTCCAAACGCCCTCTCGCTCTCTATTCTGAAATTTGTCGTTTTGTTCCTTTATACTATATAGGCCTACTGACAGTTCAACCACCAAAACACACAGTGGGTAGGCTATAAGTCAAATGTACTAAGTTCATCACAAATAGCTTTTCCACAAGCTGAGGTAACTGATAAATAAAAGGTGCAAACAGTGTACAAAATGCACATAAATATAGCCTACAAGCACTATCATGGTAGCCAACACAGAACACTAAAATAACTTGTTACTTTTATTTCTTGCAATTCTGAGGGGGGAAAAAAGTTATAAACTCGGAATTGTGAGAATTAAAGTCAGAATTATTGCGAGTTATAAACTCGGAATTGCGAGAAAAGGGAGTTTATACCTCGTAATTCTGACTATTTCTCGCAATTTATAGGCAAGGCAAGTTTATTTATATGGAACATTTCATACACAGTGATAATTCTAAGTGCTTTACATAAAAAGGGTTTAAAAAAAGAGTCATAAAATAATCACCAACACAAGTGCATAGGAAAAAAAAGAAAAAATTTGATTGATTTCAAATGTATTAAATCCGTTACAAAAAGAATAAGAAGAGGAAACCTTTAAAGTGCAATCAGTCAGACGTGACACGTGCTCATTCAGTAAATGCACAGCTAAACAGATGTGTTTTGAGTCTTGAATGTGGAGCTGTTGGAGCACATGATCTCTTCAGAGAGCTGAATGGTTCCAGCTACGGCTGGCATAATAGCTAAAAGCGGACTTCCCTTGCTTTGAGTGAACCCATGGTATTTCTGACTTGATCCGAGTGATCTGTTAGGTTTATATTCAATGAGCATATCTGTGATGTACCGAGGTCCTGTATAGGCCATTGAGTGATTTATAAACAAGTAGGCCTAATATATTTTAAAGTCAATTAAATGCACCTGAGCCAGTGTAAAGACCTGAGGACTGGTTAGATGTGTTCAGATTTTCTGGATCTGCTCAGAATCTTTTTCACATATTTTTGTGAAGGCCAGTGAGGAGTCGATTACAATAGTCCACCCTGCTGGTGATGCCGTAACTAAGCCCAAATGGCCGTTTCACACATAGGCTACTCCGTCTGCGGTAGCCTACAGGAGCAGAACGCGCTATAGTGCTTTCATGCTGCGTGCGTTTGCAGTGCGCTGATCTGCGACTGTACCACAAACACATTTACTCACTATTTGTATTTCAAATCCAGAAGTTATCAGCAACTTTTATTTAAAAAAGAAAAGTTTTGTCACCAGTGCGATTCTCTTTGTACACATAGCCTATAGCCTACACTCTTTAATAAACGTATTTACGTTAAAACACACACTTTAAACATCGTATTATTTAATGCATTCTATATAGATTATATATTAAGTTGCTCAAGCAAGTTTTTAACCATGTACTTATATTAAAATCGCAAACATTTTAAATTAAAACTTAAAATTGACAAAAACAGTAGACTCATACCTTGGCTTTTCACAATAAATCTTGCATGTCACTATTACTTTTTTCCCTCTCCACGAATGAGACGAGTGTCGTTCATTAGTCGCCTTGTTTAAAGGGCCCCTATCATGGATTTTTGAACATGACCTTTCATGTATTGTAGTGTGTAATATAGCTCTAAGTGAATAAAAACATCCTGCAAAGTTTTAAATCTGAAAGTGCACCGTATATAAAGATATTGTCTTTCAAAAGTAAGAGTCGACTCTGAGTCAATTAAATGAATTGTTTTTCAAAGGAGTCATAAGCCGTTTCACCGTGACGTCAAGACGAGACATTATCCCGCCCACTTATTGCGCGCGCACCCGGGAAACTTAAACCTCAAACCGGCAGCTGATCCTGTGGATACTGGAGAGATCATGTCGAGGAGAAGCTGTGTGACACAATGTGACGGTAAAGACATTTTTTTCCACTGCCCAATGACGAGCATGTGAAGAATCTGTGGTTAAAATTACTCTTTACCATGATACTACAGCAGTATAATCAAACACTTTTCCTGCTACCTTTAGTTTACTGACGACTGCTTCTCAAATATCGGAGTCAGCTAATCAGCTGTGGGCCACTATTACAGAAAACTGTCTATTAATGCAGATTTTCTGTCCTTTTCACTACTTTGAGGAAAGATTAAGCATGAAGCAAGATTTGTTTTACTAATCTTTATGTTACATCAGTCATTCACGCTAGAGCTTGGCTATTACCTCAAACTGAGTAGTGAAGCACTGAAACGTCCTGCTCGATGGAGGTTCGGGTTGAATGAATGGTTCTTCTTCTAGGACTTGTGTTCGGAAAAACCAATCATAACAGACTGAGCTGTCTGGCCAATCAGAGCAGAGTAGCTCGCGGAAAGGAGGGATTTAGAGAGATTGATTCATTTGGCGAGTCGTTTGAGAATCATTGAAAATCTGGTGATGTGCAAATGTATATTATGAGAAAATTAAACAGTTTTTTGACGTTTGATACATGCAAACCTGTTGTAGGAGACTCCAAAAGGAAACTTTTTACTTAAAAAAATTTTTTTTTTACTAAATCATTTAATTAAATACAATTTAGTAATCTCACCATAAATGCAATTAATTAAATACTACTATTCTTTTCTACAGTCATCTTTTTAATTTAATTTAAATGTATTTATGATGAAATAATTTTGACCACAAACTTCTAAGCGCTGTCACTTTAATTCAGCATTTGCAGCACAGCAAAAATAGACTCGGTGCGGAAACGATCGCTGCACTGCTGTATACGCACGGATCGCCGGACCGCATCCGTGTGCAGTGTGAAAGCTCACCTGTTGACATGGGTACGGAAAAAAATACGCACCGCATACGCACTGCAAACGGAGTATGTGTGAAACGGGCGTTATAAGTGTGTTTTGTCACATCAGTTCAGTTTGAAAACATTCCCTCTGCATCTGCAATAACGCTTTTGTCGGTTAAGTAAGCAATAAGGTACGAGAGGCTAAAATCACTAAAAGCCTTCCCTCCGCTGGAAAAAATAGTCCCTGACCGTAAACAGCAACAGAAGTTACACACATTATTTTGCCAATAGATGGTGGCAAAGACTGTCTTTATGAGTGAGTCAGTGATTTCCATTACACGAGAGTAGATGTTAAAACTTCATGCTGATTTGTACTCGGCTTTCGCCAAGATAAGCAACACTAAGACGTAGCTTTACAGTAAACTATGCTTCTCCATCCATTTACGCTTCTTTCCATATGAGGGTGTGACTCCCCTTCTGTCCGGCGTTAACGGCTGCAGTGTACTTGGCGCGTCAGCACACACGACGGCTGCAACTACAGTGTGGTCTCCCTAGTGGACCAGCACGACAACCGTCTGGATTGAGCCGAGTAGGGGACATCTCTAGGGTCTTCAAGTGGGCACCTTCCGTCCTCAGTGTTTCGTCGACTAGCCCACGACACCTCAAGAGGGCTCGACAGTGACTCTGGCGTCCCAGAGTCACCCCGCTCCGTCCCCCACTCAACACAGCCCAGCTTACTGACCTCTACATCCCTCCTGCTGCGGAGACCTAACCACAATCTCACAATCTCTCCGCAACCCAACCATACGCGCCAACCCGATTGACTAAGGCTGTCGAGCCCCACTGGTGCGTTAAAGCAGTTACAGTGGCAACAGTTCCGTATGGCATACCACCTACCGCAAAACACAATATCTGCCCAACCACCCGTCATTCTATACTATACAACCTATACTATACAACCTATACAAATAAACCAACAGACTCTTCAAGTTTTTCAAGAATTCTACGAAACCGTAGCGTGGCGGCCTGTACACAGCCAGCTAGAATCTTTCCGTCTCAACCACAGCCAGTTGCTGCTCCTTTCTGCTGCTTCAGATAAGTTCTTTACTGTGCGACGCAACTCTTGGCCGCTGAATCCGACGTCTCTGAGACATCGGGTTGTAGAGTGTGCCACAAAACCTCGACAACCCACTTCCACTGGATAAACCTGTACTCTCCATCCTCGCTGTTCTGCTTCAGTGGCCAAATGAGCATACCGCAGTTTCTTCCTCTCATATGCCTCATCTACAGCATCCTCCCATGGCACTGTCAACTCTATCAGTTGAACAATGCGTGCTGATCCAGACCACAAAACAATGTCTGGTCGTAGGTTAGTGGTGGCAATCTCAGGTGGAAAAATAAGCCGTTGATCAAGATCAGCCAGCATCTTCCAGTCCCTAGCAGCTTCCAGTTGTCCTGGCCGAGAATTGGTGTTAACACCTTTTCTTGGTGGTTGCTCGCCTGGGCGGAGGAATATTGTCTTCTGCGTGTAATGTTTTGCTAGAACAGGCGGCAACTTATTGGTCATACTACGCTTGCCTTCCAATGCTAAAGCCAAACATCTCAGTACTTGGTCATGGCGCCAAGTAAACCGACCTTGGCTAAGAGCCACCTTACATCCTGTCAAAATGTGCCTTAATGTGGCAGGTGATGAACACAAAGGACAAGAGGGACCCTCTCCTACCCAGAGGTTTAGGTTCTGCGGTGATGGGAGAACATCATATGTTGACCTAATAAGGAAACTGATCCTACTCTCTTCCATTGACCAAAGGTCTTGCCAGCCCATTTTGCGTTGTTCCACACTCTCCCATCTCATCCACTCTCCCTGCTTGGCCTGGGAAATGGCCTTTATACTCCTCATCTTCTCCTCCTGCTTTCGCACCTCGTTGACTACCAGCTTCCTCCTTTGAGCTGGGCCTGCCTTGTGCCATTTAGGAGGAGCTAAACTGAGCCCAAAACCCCCTCTTCCATGCTGTACCTGTCCCACGATATCCCCTATTTGAAGGTCAGCCTTTGCCTCTACTACAGATTTCTTTGCTGACCACTTTCTACCAGTTTTTAACACAGGGGCTGCCTCCCTTACACATTTGTCACGTGACTCTACTAATGTCATTTCCAGTCTGACCTTGGCACACTTAAACTCCTCGGTTAAAGCAGAGACTGGCAGCTGCAATATTCCTTTACTATAAAGTCCCACTCTGCTGAGGCAGCGTGGAACTCCCAACCATTTCCTGATGTATGAACTTATTAACGCTTCCAGCTTATCCACTGTTGTCAAAGAAACCTCGTACACAGTCAGTGGCCACAGCAACCTCGGCAGTAGACCAAACTGAAAGCACCAGAGTTTTAGTTTGCCTGGTAGAGCACAGCTGTTTATGCTCTTTAACCCTTCCACTGCTTGTCGTCTAACTTCTCCCACTCGAACTGTGTCCTTTAGATCTCCATCGTACCATCTCCCAAGACTCTTCACTGGCTTCTCAGAAACTGTTGGTATTGCCTCACCATTAATGAAGAATGTTTTATCTACTACCTTTCCTTTAACTATGGAGATGCTCCTTGATTTAGAGGGCTTAAATTGCATTCGTGCCCATTCAATATTATCTGTTAACTTCCCCAATAACCGATTAGTGCAGGCTACTGTTGTAGTCATGGTTGTCATGTCGTCCATGTATGCTCTGATTGGTGGTAGACGCATCCCAGAAGCCAAGCGCTCTCCTCCTACTACCCATCTTGATGCCCTAATGATTACTTCCATTGCCATGGTAAAAGCCAGTGGAGAAATTGTGCATCCTGCCATTATTCCAACCTCTAAGCATTGCCATGCAGTGCTGAATTTTGGAGTTGAGAAACTAAATTGCAAATCTCCAAAATAGGCTTTCACTAAATTTGTTATTGACATTGGTACTCTGAAAAAATCAAATGCTCCCCAAAGAAGCTCATGTGGCACTGAACCATATGCATTAGCCAAATCCAGGAATGTCACATGGAGCTCCTTCCTCTCCTTTTTTGCTGACTGAATTCGTTGCCAGATAACATTGATGTGTTCTAAGCATCCTGAGAACTCTGGAATGCCCGCTTTTTGAACTGAAGTGTCAATGAAGCCATTCTTTAATAGGTAGGTGGACAATCTCTGGGCAATAATGCTGAAGAAAATCTTACCTTCAACATTTAATAGTGAAATAGGACGAAACTGACTGATGCTTGTAGCATCTTTTTCTTTAGGTATAAAGACTCCACCTGCTCTGCGCCATGCTCTAGGTACAACCTGTTTTTCCCATGCCACTTTTAACAATTTCCACAGAATTCGCAGAACTCCTGAAGCACTCTTGTACACTCTGTACGGAACTCCATTAGGCCCTGGAGATGATGAAGCCCTTGCCTTTCTCACAGCCTGCTCTACCTCTTTCCACTTAGGTGCACAGACCTCCATTTGGTATTCTGGTGGGTTGATAGGTGGTATGTCTGATGGAATTGACATATGCTCATGCCTTTTTGCATCTGTATGTGTTTCCTCCAAATATCTCTCTAGCTCAACTCTAGATGCTTTTAAAGTGCCATTCTTCTCACTGGTGAATAACTTCTTTACAAATTTGAATGGGTCTTTATAGAAATTAGCCCTCGCACGTTCCTTCTTTTTGTAGCGTTTCCGTAGACGCTCAGCTCTGCGTAATGTTGCCAGCTTATCTTTTATGTCCCTTTGTAAGAGATTGAGTCCCTCCTTCTGACTTTGTTCTGCTCTTTTCCATTGCTTCCTCAGCTGTCTCCTTTCTCTAACTAACCCTTCAATTTTCTGCTGCCGTCTAGACATTCCAGGAGCAGTTTGTACTTTTTCCTTCCTTTTTTCCACACCAAACCTCTCACTTCCATATGCGTAAATGATGTCCCCAAATTTATCCAGCTTCTTTTCAACTGTACCAGTTAATCTTTCCAATGCAAAGCATAGATCTGTGTTTACCGTATCCCATGCAGTTTTCTCACAAGCTCTTGGCCATCTAACTCCAGGCCTATGCCCGTTGAGGTTCTTTTCTCTCTTATGCTGGTTAGTCTGACCGGTTTCACAAGTATGAATATGTTCATCACTAACTGTGCAAGCCCTCCTCTCCTCTATGACAGGGGTGCTGATATCCTGCAAGCTGTGGTTTGCTTCCTGTCGCTGGATTTCATTCGACTGACTTGACTGACTTCGTAAGAAGTACTGATCAATGCGAGGCCCTTGTCCCTTCTCCCTCAAGCATTTCATTTTCCCTTGATGAACCTTCAAACCCCTGACCGTTGTCGCCTTGCTCCAGCCACAGACACAAACTTGGAGTTCAATGACTTTACTAACTGCAAATCTTGAACTAGTCTTACTCTCCATACTCATATCCGTTTCCATTCCTAAGTCGTTAACCATGTTGTCCAACATCGAGTCATCTTCCGCCCCCGCTCTCGCAGACTCTAGGGGTATTTTTCTCTTTAATTTCTTAGAAGCCTTGGGCGGGTGTCTCCAGCATCCTGTAAACACGAAGCTGGATACTGCCGACAAGGGTAGCTAACCCTTACCAGCCCCATTGGGGTCTCTTTCCTCCTGTCAGCTGTCTCTCCAGGCTGTCACAAGGTCTTTCCCTTGTTGCCAGCAGCACTATTCACCGCAGTCACTGGACGTATCCAGATCTTCATGATTTCCATTACACGAGAGTAGATGTTAAAACTTCATGCTGATTTGTACTCGGCTTTCGCCAAGATAAGCAACACTAAGACGTAGCTTTACAGTAAACTATGCTTCTCCATCCATTTACGCTTCTTTCCATATGAGGGTGTGACTCCCCTTCTGTCCGGCGTTAACGGCTGCAGTGTACTTGGCGCGTCAGCACACACGACGGCTGCAACTACAGTGTGGTCTCCCTAGTGGACCAACACGACAACCGTCTGGATTGAGCCGAGTAGGGGACATCTCTAGGGTCTTCAAGTGGGCACCTTCAGTCAGTAGAGAAGACTTTTACATTGAAAGGACTCAAACTTTAGCCTGACATGCCAGATTTACATCAGGATGTTAGGTCTGGGAACTCACCATTGACTGGACTCAATACGAGGGGCGGGATAAACGGTTGTCTTTTAAATTCCCTCTGCATGCAATAGGGTAACGTTAGCGCTACATCCAACCAGAGCAATGAAGAAGGTGATGTCTTTTATATCTTCATTTCTTAAAAACGACTCAAGTGCCGTTCTTTGTTCTTGTTTCAAAGAAAAGCTTAACTTCAAATTATCCAGAGTCGCGACCAAAGCCGAATCGAAAGCTTTCAAGTAGCAGTGAACGGTCGCAACTCTGTCATCATTATGTTAAGCCTGCCCGCCGACTCTATACCATAGACAGTAAAAGAAATGGACACAGCGACCCCATAGATTTCAACTGAGAAAAGTGAAGCCAATTAGAAGCACTCACTCACTTCCTGATGGCTGAGCATACTGCGCAGGATCAAACTGAGCTTGACGGCGTAGATGTCAATTGATGCGTAGATGATTGTTGTCATGGCTGAAGCAGCAAGAAAAACCAAGAAGCCAAAAGGTTTTGTCGGAGGACAGTAGAAAGAGAAAAAGGGAGGGTGACAAAATAAAAGGCTGGACGAGGATCAATATTGGTCCAGCGTTCTCTCGCTGGCGTGAGCTAAAGGAGGAGGAGAGGGGTGCTCGACCGATGCTGACTTGGCCGTCAAAAAAAATAATAAGTAAGCCTGTCTAAACAGCGTGTACAAGTTTGGTAAGGGCTACATTCTTGCAAGACAAAATAATCGTTCAGGATAACAATCCTAATGTCTGCAGGCTGATAGTAATGTTTGTTTATTTATTTTTCTGGTGAAAGTGTCTTGCCTCAGGCTATAATGCAAATAGATTTTTCAAATTGGCAGATTCATCTATGGTAGCTTGATATTATAATATTGACGATATGGCGATTACCTACCACACAAACATTGAATTGAATTAGCATATCCATTATGTAAAACAGTAGCCAATAGGCTACTAGAAAGACGCTGGCTTGTAAACGTGTCTACGCGATCTTTTGGCGTTTGAAAAAAATAAAGCCCATGAAACTATATTCATATGACATGCTGAAATATATGCCAATGTACCTGGGATGAAGACATTTCACACGCAACGTGTGTATCCACTTGTGTAACCATGACAGATTTTACGACAGTAGAAGAAGACAATACTGTTTCCCATCTGTAGGGGGACCCCAAGAGCAAAAGTTACATAATGTTGCTTTAAGATGCAGCAAGTTGCATCAGTGCAGCCTCCAGTATTTGGCCCACATCTCCTTATTTGCATACACTCCTCAATCCTTAAATGGCCAATCCTAAATCATAAATGACTAAATGCCCAATCCTAAATACAAAATGCCCTATCCAAAATACCAAATGCCCAATCCTAAAAACAAAATTCATTTTCGACTTAGACTTTTAGTTTTCGTTTAAGACTTTAGTTTTAGACTTTTAGTTTTCAATCTGACCCAATAATCCCTCCATAGGTTAGAGCTGGACCCGGTGTAATGCATTGGTCAAAAAAAGTCAGCGTTAGTTTTTTTTTCTGACACACCGGCCCATGAATCACGTAGATCAGCGACCCATTGCTTTTTTTTTTTTTATTGACACTGGGCTGGGCCAATCACATCTTTAATGTGAAGTATAGAAATATACCCTTTCAAGTATAGAAAAAATTTGTACAAAACTAATTATGAAAGTTTCCTTTATTTTTCAGTGCATTTCTTTTACAATATATGGCTATTACTATCATGGGATTAATATTATAATTATTATGTAGTAGTAATGTAGACAGACACTGTAACTAAAAGAGGTTTTAATTTTTCTTTGTTTAATTTGCAAACTGAATATGGGTTGGGGCTTTTAATTTTTAGCTTTAGCTTTTTTGAGGGGGATTCATCACTGTGGAGTATAGTTCAATTGTATTAATAAATGACAATTTTGTACTTATTTCATCTGTTAACTCTCAATGAATACTTTTACTTTTATATATGCTTATAGTCGCGGTACGAGTATAGTTAATGCGGGCGAGTACGCATGTGTGTATATACCAAGGGTGGTCCGACGCGACCTCCATAATGACCTCCACACCTTCTCTTAAGTGTTGAGCATCCTCATAGCACCTGCAACAGAAAATCTCTGGAGCCGCCACTGCTTAGCATCTACTAACTGCAGCTGTTGTAAGAGGGCCAGTTGGTCAATGACATTTCTCAGTCCAAAAACAAATCCAGTCCTAAGCAATCGAAAACAGTTTTGTCATTAAGCATATGTTCAAACAGCTGCAGCCAAGTTCTGAAAGTTGTTTGATATTGTCCAAACAAATAGAATTCAATTGGGCTCTTCTAGATGAACACAAAAATGAAGGGTCCAAAATAAGGTTGTTGTTTGTTTGTTCTTAGTTTGAAGAACATAATCTAAAGAAATATGTTTCACTATAAAAAAAGAAAACTTCTAGTTTTTGGGATGTTAAATGGTCTTCATTAAACCATGAATGCTAATAAAGAACCGTTGTTTTGAAGAGTGTAAAATTAAAGTGAATACACCAGGTTTGATAAACTACCAGCTTTCTGCGTTGTCTAATGTCTTATTATAATGTCTCTCTTGTCCTGTGATGTGTGTGCCAGCATTACTAAAAAAAAAAGAAAAAAAGACAATTGGTCTTACTTCAACCACAAGCAATGTTATACTGCCCCCTATTGATGGACAAACATGGAACCTCCCCTAAATAGTTGCCTGTACAATGCCTGTGTATGGATATAGGGAAAAAAATGACCGCATTTGTACCACAATGTAGTTCTTTGGGAAAGAAACTGAAAATAACACGAAAATAATAAGTGGACTGGTCTGGAAAATCTATAGGTGAGTGGACAGCAAAGGAAAGCACTAATTCCAGTCAGAATCTATTTGAAAGACAGCTCTGTGGTCTGACTGAAAAATCCCACCTGACCTTCTAAACTGGGGTGTGTGTGTGTGTGTGTGTGGTCATGTTTATATTACATTGTGGGGACCAAATGTTCCCACAAGTATAGTAAAACCTGAGATCACCTACATTGTGGGGCCCAGCCAGCGGGGTCCCCATGAGGAAAACAGTGTATAAATCACACTAAGTAATGTTTTTTGAAAATGTAAAAATGCAGAATGTCTCATGTGATGGGTAGGTTTAGGGATAGGGGCAGTGTAAGGGGACAGAATATATAGTTTGTACAGTATAAAAACCATTACGCCTATGGAGAGTCCCCACAAAGATGTGTGCGCCTGTTTGTGTGTGTGTGTGTAATGTTTTTGAGAGTAGTCTCTTAATCTTACCATGGCTGCATTATTTGATCAAAAATACAGTAAAAACAGTAATACTGTGAAATATCATTACATTTTAAATGAACTGGTTTCACGTGATCCTTCAGAAATCATTCTGATATGATGATTTGATGCTCAAGAATCTTTTCTTATTATTATCATTGTCAAACACAGTTGTGCTGCTTAATATTTCTGTGGAAACTGATTTTTTTTTCAGGATTCTTTGATGAATAGAAAATTCAAAAGAACAGCATTTATATATATATAAAAAAACTTTTATTCATATTTATTAATTTCATAAATGTCTTTAGTCTTTTTTAAATTAATTTAATGTGCCTTTGCTAAATAAAATGCCCAAGCTTACTTAGCCCAAGCTTTTGAATGGCAGGGTATCATGATTTCTAAAAGAAAGTGATAATAATAATACAAATTATATAATAAAAAAAAAAAATAATCATAATAATAAGAAATTATGAATGATTTCTGAAGAAGCATGTGACACTGTAGACTGAAGTAACTGAAAATTCAGTTGCTTCTTTATACCACCAAGAGTTTCTGGCTTTGCCTATCTTTTTTCTCGATATTCATGAGCTGCTTTTCTCAGAAATGTCTGTGGTACATAATGTGACAGTCTGACAGGAAAGTACCATGGTAAGTAAATGCATAAACCCCCTCTCATTACCACATATGATGTTTCTTTGTCACGTTTGCTTCTTTTTTTTGGACAGGATATCACACTTAGAAACTGCAGTCAGGTTGTTAGCAAGACACCTACAACAAGTAAATGTGAAACTGCAGGTTTTAAGAGTACTTGAGGGAGAAAAAAACTAAACATTATATAACTACATATTTGAAACAATTCACAATTTTAGAAATTATTAATTTATTCATATTTTAAATTAAAAACATCTGGATTCAATTTGATAATGGCAAAGGCACATCCATTCTCATGGTTCAGATTACTCAAAACACTGCCACACTTTTTTGTGTTTGGTTTTTTTTTTTAAGCAAGAAATGGAAACAACTTCAAAAAAAGTGAAAAGGGAAATTCATTTTGTTACGGCTGTCATACTAAACATCTACAGAGCTTGTGATATGTTTCCTGTGGTTCTATCAAGAGAATTAGAGAGAAAGAAAAGCATTATATGCTGGTTTGAGATCAGTCAGCATATTGTGCGCTGCGCAATACTCCCATCAGATATACAGCAGCAGTAATCATTGTTTACATTTCTTGAATGATATGAGATATAGTTTTAATGTACTTTAGGTCTCTCAAATTGATCAATAAATAATCATTAATGCCACAACACAAGAAAAGGATTAAACGAATGAGTCTTGAGAAGGACAGGGAAGAAAGATATTTTCACTCTCTACTTTTACATTTCCTAGCTATATGGGCAGTGGCGTCAAGTTTGTTTGAAGGGTTCTAGTAAAATATCTTGACCCAAATCTCAAATACACAGCAAACCATCAAATATGCACTAAACAGTGTTAGACAAAGCTGTACACATCAAGATTGTCACCATGTGACCATATTAAAAAAAGAAAAAGGACAAAAACATCTAATGTCTTGTACCAAGCTCAAGAAGAAAAAGTGCAACAAAAAAGGCCCAGAAGTTTTAAATAAATAAATAAATAAACAAGGGGGAAAAAGAAGAGAGGAAAGACATACTGGGGGGAAAAAAACTTCCTCTTGTTTCTGGCAAACTGCTGTCATTTGCAGAGGTATGTATACTAGCCCTAGATTTTTTTTACATTTTTTTTTTACAACAGAACCCAGCTGAATCACGTACACCTAGACTCATGGGAAATCGAGTTTTTAAAGAGCTGGGCTATAATCTGCTTTAAACATTTAATGACATGGCAGTCACTGAAGGCATCAAGAACTTAAAAATGGTACCACTGACCAAAACAACTATCAACACTTCTTGAAATCCACGAACGGTCATTCGCACATGCACAAAAACACACGCATTCACGCTAGCCATTAGCCAATAAAACGATAAGGTCCCGGGTCACTCAACATCACACAAACAACACACGGATAGGCAGAAAGTATACATCAACACACAACACGCACACTTACAGTCCATCTTTTCTCCCTACACAACCCTTATAGGTTCAAAAAGCTTGACTGACAGTTTCATTCAGGTTTCAGTAGCCAATCAGAGTTCAGTCCGTCATGAACGACTCTTAGGATCCAGTTGCAGCAGTTTTCATTTGTGTTTTTGCGTCTTAACAGCTATAGAGACAGAATCAGAGTTTAGATTCGAGGGCTATTCTTAGTGAGCGATACACGCGGTCTAAGATCTCGTTCATCGATGATCGCGTTCATGTTATGAGCGTGTGTGTCTCTGTGTTTCAGTGAATGCTTGTGTATATGTGCATTTGAGACATCGACAGGCATGGAAATGTACATACGAACATCTGAAATGTTGTGTAAATATGTAAGCTGCAGCATTTATGTTTTTTAGATGCATGTGTTGGTTTAAGTGCACAAATGAGGGGTGATTATCATGTGAAGTGTGTGCTTGTAGGGGCGTGTGTGTGTGTGTGTTTAAGTTCTCAGTTATCCATGCTTCCTGTGGTGAACAGCACCCTCTGGTCCGTTCGAGCCAGCTTGGCGGGCGGTTCCAGAGATTCGTCCCCGATAGCGCCCATGTCAGACTGCAGAGACAACTCCTGACACTCATCCTCACTGTCTTCTTCCTCCTCCTCATCCTCTTCTGAGACACACATACATGAAAATGTAAATGATAAAAATTCATAATCCATGTCATTTAAAAAAAAAAATTTTTTTAAGTACAATACAACTGAAAATAAAAATTACTTATTATTGCCTATTATTATAAATACCTATGCATTTTATTATTACAAATTCTGTGTATTTTTCTTTTATATATATTTTCAAAACGTAAAATACTTAAAAAAATATATGATCTATTATCAATTAATTTTCATTACATCGAATAATAATGAATTAATTTTAAAAACACATAAATGTTTATTATTTTAATATAAATTCAAAGTATTTTTTGTTTGTTTTTAAAACTTTTTTAAAAAAATTGATAATACATATGACATTTTATAATGTAAAATTACATTAATTATAAATCACTCTAAATAATGCATATAAATACATTTAAAGGCACAATGTGTAAAAAAATTTTTATTAAAATATCCAAAAAACACTATAACAATGTTATATTTTTTTCACTTATGTACTTAAATTATCCCAAATGTTTCCAACAATTTAAATCCAATGAAATCTGCTTTTTTAACCAGTGTCATTGCGTCGCCTGTCAATGACGCCATATCCGCGTTATCCCCGGTTTCCGGTTATACTTCCGTAGAAACCATAGAAACATGAAAGACGCTTTAACGTATTGTGTGTTTTATTAGACCTTTTATTGACAACAAAAAAAATCGTTAAATAGCTCAACACAGTTAAGTTGATGAAACACGTGGCAACTTTTGAGCAATGAGCAATGTTGCTTGGGCACTTTCCTATTGAGAATGGGCAACATTCCCACTCAAGCTATGCCTTTGTTATTGTTTTGAATAAGAGGCCTTTAGCGGTGAAACTTACATACTGTGCCTTTAAAAATACACTAAATGGCGAGTGGTGCACACTTCCTCAAGCCCCTGCCATGATGCAAGGGTGTTTTGGTTTGTTGCTATTTGGCTGCTATGGTGTTCTGAATGTTTTAGTGCATTGCTATGTGGTTACTAGAGTCATTTGGGAAGCTGATGTGATTTTTTCACTAAACCCGAATTTAGTAAATGAAGGAGAAACAATTACAAGTCTGTGATTGAGAATATATAAAGCTTTGGCATAGCAAATCTATCTGTGTGCTTGTTTGTTATTTAGAAGATTATTAAGAGTTTGGTTCTTGTGCGTAAAACTACTAACCTTTATCAGGATCGAGTGGGTTCAGACTTCGGCCAAGACTTGCAAACTTAAAGAGCAAAAGAGAGAATTAGAACATTTAAAACACTCTTTTTAAATCCGGTTCAGTCATTCACAGTTCCCTCAATGAATCTTATATCCTGTTCTGAGTAGCTTGACGCAATTTTGTTTTGTATTACTCATCTGAAATGAGAAGTGTGTCTGAGATTAACGATTTTTGTTTCTGAGTGCGTGTGTTTGTACCTCTCCCATGACTGCAATGGGAGTTTCACCCTTGGCCTGGGCAACTCTGTGCTCGATCAGATAGTACATGTACTCATCATAGAGCAGACGGATTAGGTGAAATGAGCCAAAGCTTGCGGCACTGCGGAGAGTCAGGTCTCTGATCACCATCGAGCTAAAGAGAGAACAAAGAAAGAATACAGGAAGTGTGAAAAAGAAGAGAGTTGTTTGGTGTAGAAGACACATATGAGTAAGACGGAAACATACTTGAAGTTAGTGGCACCAACAGTCAGTGCACACCTAGCACGCAATGTGAAAACTGCTCCAAACAGCAAAATTGTGATGCCTTTAAGGATTTATTGTTTTAAAAAAATCGAAGGAAGCGTTGCATTCATCTGTCATGGATACAGTAGTCCCACAATGAATTGCCACAAACTCTGAGAATATTTTCAAGAAGACTAACAGAGTTGGAGGAAATTATATATAGATATATTTTATTCAAAACTACAAAATATTGCTTAAGAAACAGTGATAAAGAAAAATAGATAATCTTTCTAAATTTTTTTATTATCTAATATATATATATATATATACATACATACACTGTATTTTTTCTTTTTAATTATAAATGCGTAACTAATTTTAAAAATAACTTTATTCATATTATATTTATAAAGTTTATTAGTAACTAATAAATGAGTTAAAATTAAGTGTTTTATTATAAATGTAATGTATTTTTTTATTTTTGTGCTTTAATTTTAGTAAGTTAGATCAATATATACTTACGGAGCCCTGCACATGACATGCGGACAAAAATATACATATCCTAGCCACAAAATAAGAATTTGTTCCCACTTGTTCATAGCAACACTGTACTAATTTCTTTCCCTTAATTTGATTTAACTAAAACAAGGGAATGAATTACAATGTAGCCACGGTTTAGTAAAACGAGGGAACAAATTATTAGCCTATATTGTGCGCAGACTGCAACAAATGCTGTTGTTTTGAGCTTTCTATTCATCAAAGAATCCTGAAAGAAATGTACCACAGTTTCCACAACAGTGATAACAATAAGCAAATCATAATATTAGAATGATTTCTAAATCTTTTGTCATTTTCATTTTACACATGGAGGACAAAAATGCAGCCTTTCCATCACAGGAATCCATTTCGTTTTAAAGTATATTCAAATAGAAAACAGTTGTCAGTAGGTTTTGTAACAGAATTGATGTGTCACTTCATGTTCTTGTCCACCCCAGAGAACAAATCCCTTGTGATGAGCACAAGCCTAATTTTAGTACAACCTTCTGAAGCACACCTGTAAAAACTCCACTTCAGCAGGAAGAGTTTAGCTGCTTTTGGAAAGGCAGAGCTGGACTGGTACGGCTTTAAGACCTGCGAGACCACCCCATCCAGCCAGGCTGCCCACTGCTCCAGAGAGTTCTGCTGCTGAAGGGTCAGTTTAAAGTCCTGCTCCAGCCGCTGCACCACCCGATCCTCACACCGGCACACCCAAGAGGCCTGTTCCTACAGGAGAAAGCACATGGGGATTCAAAAACCCAGACTAAATGAAATATCTATTAATGATCCCTCAGAATTCATTCTGATGTGCCGATTCACTGCTCAAGAAGCATTTATTATTATTATTATTATCAATGTTGAAAACAGGTGTGCTGCTTCATATTTTTGAGGAAACCATGAAGTACAAAAAAAAAAAAAAAAAAAAAAATTCTATTCAGCAAGGGCACATTAAATTGATTAGAAGTGACAGTAAAGACATGTATAATGTTACAAAAAATTATATTCCAAATAAATGCTGTTCTTTTAGCTTCTTATTTATCAAAGAATCCAGGGAAACGTATCAGGATTTCCACAAAAATATTAAGCAGCAAAAACAGTTTTTTGTTTTTTTACATTGATATTAAGAACCATTTGTCTGTCTGTCTGTCTATCTATCTATCTATCTATCTATCTATCTATCTATCTATCTATCTATCTATCATCTATCTATCTATCTATCTATCTATCTATCTATCTATCTATCTATCTATCTATCTATCTATCTATCTATCTATCTATCTATCTATCTATCTATCTATCTATCTATCACAAACAGCAAAATAAACTATATATTTACATTCTGAAGAAAACGTGATTGGTGCTTGCCCAAGTCGCCAACATATACCTCTCTAAATGAGTCAGCTTGGTATGGCCTAGCGGTTAAAGCTGTGAGCAAAATGTTACCAAACATGTTTTTCATTCCACAAAGGTTGATCCACAAACGACTGCCATTGTGCTCTTGAGTCAGACACCTTACCCAGCGGTCACCTTATTAATATGTGTACTGAAAGTCATTTGGGATAAAAATCACCCGCTAAATGACGGCTAACATACTCCGCAAAATCACTATTTAAAATCACTTTCAAGGAAACAAACTGTATGTTATGCTAAACACTCAGTTGAGTTTCCGTTTCCCCTGATAGCTAGACAGACCACAAACACCCACATGCATACAAAAAGTGAGTTCATCTCAGATGGTGACAGATGAAAGATCTAGTTCAGTCCTCATACAGTGTCCAGTTTCAAATCTAACCGGGATATGAGGGGGTTTGTTTAGTCACACACACCTGCACATTAGCAAAGTCCACTCTGTTGAGGTCACTGAGCATCTGGTTGATCTGCGCTGTGTTTTGCAGGACGGCACGAGCTGCCTGGGCCAGGTGATTTAGAGAGGTGTATCTGCGCAGAGTCTGAGCGAAAGCGCTTGCAGACGTCACCTAAAAACAAAGGCCAATTCAAAGAGGAAAGATGCAATAAGTAACAGTATTATTATCTAATGTTTAATTATTTAATTATAGAACTTTCTTAATGCAGATGAGGTGATAATTAAATTTTCCAAAATGAAATTCATTAGGGAAAGTTTTTAAGTCTTTAAACACTTTCAATTTTAGTAAACCCCCCAAGTTTAAAATTGCATGCTATGTCTCACAAGCACACTGTTTTAGGTTCCTGTTAGAGCAAGCGCACTAACTATTATTAGTCATTCATAAACACAGATGTTTTATGGTATTGTGCTGTACTACTGGTTGACAAATGCAGACACGCTGAATTAAAATGCTAATTCAAGTCAAGCCACCATCATTTATATAGCGCTTTTAACACTGTAGATTGTTTCAAAGCAGCTTTACAGAGATAAACATATCAATTCAATCTCTGACAGTAGAGTAGATGGCGCTTATGGAACAGCAGAAATATATTGGGGTTTTTTCCAGTTATATATCTGTAAACAAAGCAGCGCTGTGCCTATAAACACTATTTTATTAGGTGATATTTGTTCTAACTTTGATTAACCAATTTTTATGTAGCTTGATACTGAGCCATGCATTGATGAATTTGAACTTCTCAGACACTGAGGTAGTTAAATAGCTCCATGCTTCTCAGGCATACATCATCAAACAGGGCTGCAGCACGTGGTCACGATCCATAATTAAAAATTTTTGAGGTTTTTCCCGCTTTCCCTGCAATCAGTAGCGCTGTTTCATTCTGGCTTTGGCAGTGCATAAAGGCTCATTTTTGTGATATCACCATGCTACTCCAACAAAATTTAGTTCCAGTTTAATTCAAGTACTTTCAAGGATCTATGTTTTTTTTCACATACCTTCAAGAAGCGTGGGTACCCTTTCAATAACATGTACAGTACCGTTCAAACATTTAGGGTCTTTAGATTTTCTCTTTTTTTATTTCACTGACCTTGACACGAACCATCTCTTCAGGAATGTTCATCATGGCGTTAGTCAACCAGCTTTCAAGACTCTTGGCAAAGTTTCGGATGGCTTGTGTTAAGGCACCTGGAGAAAGAATTTAGAATTAATTTCAGCAAAATATATGATGTTGTCTGACAGTGGACGCCCATAATTGGTACCCAACAGCCCTGATGTTGACCCACAGTTGGCAAGATGAAGGTGAATGTGAGTGAAAAGAGGCCCCTGTTGGCAAAATGTGACTCACTTGATAGATCACCACCGGCTCTTACACATATTGCTGCATATTAAAATGCAAATCTGTAGTGAGAGTACATTGGTCAACTCACTGGGAATAGGTCTCAGAACGTCTGGGATGAGCATCTCCACCAGGCCCTGGTACAGTGTGTTGTCGCAGTCACGACTCCAGCGAAGCACTGGATCATATTTACAGAGCTGCACCAAACATGACTTGGGCAGCCTCTTCTCCGACTCATCGTGTCTAATAAAACATCCAAAGAAAAACGGATAATGTTTAGTGTCTAATTATTCTATGAAGCCTACTTTACTATATTTGATTCAAGAATTCTAAGAACGTGTCTAAACCAGACGCAAGCGACATAACGCAACACAACAACAGAAAATAGAAGCCATTAGGCCCTGTGTCCACCAAAGCGTTTTTAGCCAGTTGTAAAAAAACATAATATATATTTTCTTCTCAGAATTGCCAGTTTATATCACAACTCTGACTTTATATCTCACAATTGCGTATTATAGTCAGAATTGCGAGATATAACCTCGCAATTGCTAGTCTAAATCTCACAATTCTGACTTCATAACTGTCACGGGTGTGGTGCGTGTAGATGAAGAGGCAAAAGTCAAGGTTCCAGTTCCAATTCCAATAACCTTTACTTACAATTTATAACAAATATTCACTTGGATACAGACAGGCAAATAGGTAGACCGATTCCTCACACACTCTAACCCAATGTACCAGACGAGAACCAACCAAGACTGAGTGAACAGAGGGAACTAAATACACACACTAATGAACTGAAACAGGTGACACAGATGATGAAGACGATGAACAGGTGGGGAATTGAGGGAGTGAGTTCAGGTGTGAAGACAAGAGGGATTCTGGGAAGTGTAGTGCAGACGAAGACAGACTGGTGCAGACGAAGACTGTGACAATAACACGCAATTGCGACTTTATATCACTCATTATATAAATTATATTTATATAATTCTGAGATAAAAAGTGAGATGTAAACTCGCAATTGTGAGAAAAAAATCTGAATTGTGAGATAGGGAGGGAACGGAGACGTAGGTCATGTAGGTCATTACTGACCAATAGGAATCTCGCTAGAGAGGCCATCCTACTTTGAGTAAAACTAAACAAGCCAATGCACATTGGCGTGCAATCATTTGCATCAGCTGTGCAGCCTAGCAGCGTGGGTATGTGGAATACATATGGACTAACCCGAAGGTTGTACTGCATATGAAATAATGGGTGAATTAGCCCAAGGGAAAGACACAGGCTTCCGTTAGGAGCAGCTGTGGAGATTATACACATATGGGATCCACGTAGGGTCACACATATGGAAACCAGCCCAGATCCAGTTCTCAAGTACCCCTTTTCCACCAAGGCAGAGCTGGTGCTGGTTCGGAGCCAGAGCCTAGTTTCAAATCGGTTCTTTGGTTTTCGACCACCAAAGCACCAGCTCCGAACCAGTAAAAGTGGTTCTTAAGTAGCACCAAATCATTGCTGGTCGAGAAGTAAGAACCGCTTACGTCAGCGGCTGGGGGTGGGGTTACCATCGCCAACAAGACGAACAGAAACTTGTGACCGCCATTTTTGAATTAGCAGCTAATCGAGCTAATAGCAGCTCGATTGTAATCTCCGTTTATGCAAGTTACGGCGAGCTGCACGAACACTGTATTCGCCGTGTTTGGATGCCGATGTACGTTAGGTTCGCAAAGCCATGAGCATCAATAGTAACGCCATGGCCGCCATTAGAAGGCTTGTTCGAGATGCATCGGAGCAGCGCGGACCGATCGGAGCTGCGGGAGTGTGTGGAGAGCATATGACTCCTTGTGCTTTTGGGTCCCTTTTGCAGTTCTTTGATGTCAAGCGCCAATCGGTCTGCGAGAAGCCAATGCATCTCGAACAAGCCTGGTGTGTTTGTGTTTGGAGCTGCCGCGCTAGCGTTGCTGGGCAACATGAGATGTATACAGTGACGTAAGTCCTGGCTCTGTGGTGGCTCTCTGGCCTGTGGAAAGGCAAACCGGTTCTTTGAAAGCTCGTCAATCGAACCAACTCCGAATTGGCAATAGCACTAGCTCTGAACTAGCACCTGGTTCTTGCTGGTGGAAAAGGGGTAAAGGATTCAGCGGATAAGGCCTGGCACCGGATGCTCCGCCATGTCCATGCTCCACGTCTGAGGTCCTGACACTTTGAGTTCTGTCCACATACATACGCAGAGCGTGATCGGGACAGAGCAAAGCCAGGGCTGGGTCTGCCTCCTCCAAAGGCAGCACTTGCAGGTTCACTACCTGGTCCCTGAAGGGAGTGGTAGGAACCTTGGGCACGTAGCCAGGCCGGGGTCTTAGTACTACGTGGTTGTCACCCGGCCCGAACTCTAGGCACGATTCGTCGACCGAAAATGCCGGCAGGTCCCCTACCCTCTTGACAGAGGCCAGTGCAATCAGGAGCAGAGTCTTCATGGAAATAATCTTTAGGTCTGCTGACTGCAGAGGCTCAAAGGAAGCATCCTGAAGTGCTCGAGGAGGATTTAATCGTCGTGCTTTCCAACTGTTTTTCCATCTATGTGGTCGTGATAAGCTGAAATAGCGGCAACATGTACTTTGAGGGTGGAGGGAGACAGCCTTTGCTCCAACCCTTGCTGCAAGAAGGAAAGCACAGAACCTATCGAACATCTTCGGGGGTCTTCTCGGCGAGAAGAACACCACTCGACGAACAGGTTCCACTTCAGGGCGTAAACACGTCTTGTGGACGGCGCCCATGCTGAAGTGATGGTGTTAAGTACCTCTGGGGGCATGTCACCTAGAACCTCCGCGTCCCGTCCAGGGACCAGATATGGAGTTTCCAGAGGTCTGGACGCGGGTGCCACAGGGTGCCCCGTCTCTGAGTCAGAAGATCCTTCCTCAGAGGAATGGGCCAGGGACGGACTGCCACAAGGAGCATGAGTTCTATGAACCAAGTCCGGGTGGGCCAATAGGGAGCCACCAGAAGGACCTGTTCCTCGTCCTCCCTGACTTTGCACAGTGTCTGCGCAAGTAGGATCACTGGGGGAAACGCATATTTGCGGAGCCAGCTGTGTGCCAGTGCATCCGTGCCGAGTGTTCCCTCAGTCAGGGAGTAAAACAGCTGGCAATGGGAGGTCTCTGAGGAGGCATTAAGGTCTACCTGAGCCTCCCCGAACTCTCTCCAGATCAGTTGAACCGCCTGGGTGTGGAGTTGCCATTCTCCCGGGAGCACAGCTCGTGATAGCTCGTCAGCCACACGGTTGAGCACGCCGGGGACATACATGGCTCGAAGCGACCTCAGATGCTTCTGACTCCAGAGGAGGAGATGGCGGTGCGAGTTGCGACATGCAACGGGAGCGTAGACCACCATGTCGGTTGATTATGCAACGGTCGCAGTGTTGTCCGTATGGACCAGCACGTCCCTGCCCTGTAGCGGCCTTTTCAAGCAGCTGAAAGCGAAATGTACTGCTAGCAACTCGAGGCAATTGATGTGCCAATGCAGTTGGGGGTCCGTCCACACCCCTGACACTGCATGCCCGTTGTACGTGGCACCCCAGCCAGTGGTAGAGGCGTCTGTGAACACCACAGCATGCCTGGACACCTGTTCCAAGGGGACTCCTACCCGAAGGAACAAGGGGTCTGACCACGGGCTGAAGCACGCAGGGGAACAGTCACTGCGATCAGAGACAGGAATGTGCACATGTCTGTGCGCTGTATCTCTCTCGCTGGCAGGTCTTACCAGCTGTGAAAACAGCCTTTGAGCGCTCTGAGGAGCACCTTACCTCAGTTAGCTCAGTTCAAAACAAAACAAAAAGACAGAGAAGAGAGAGAAAAACTGCTTGCGCTGCTGTGCTGTCACGCCCGCACCGGGAAGGAGAGGTCCAGAAAGGCTTGTTTGAAGTTTTCAAACTCAGTAGAGGCATCGAAGTGCTTGACTCCGAAGCAAAAAGCTGAAGTGCAATCTCACCAGCTGCTTGTTATATACCCGCGCTGCGAGGCTGCGCAGCTGATGCAAATGGTTGCACGCCAATGTTTAGTTTCACTCGAAGTAGATTGGCCTCTCTAGCGAGATTCATATTGGTCAGTCATGACCTACGTCGTAGTGACTGACCGATAGGGTTAAAACAGTTAAAACCTTGACATGTAGTGTTGGTCTAAAGGTTTTTTGTACCTAAAAGTAAACTTACACAGCTAGTGTTGCTGAGTCTCCTGCCTGACTTTCACTGAACCTCCAAAATGTTTTCCAAAGAGTCTCCACCAAAGGGAACTGAAGGTTGACCATTACATCAAGAATGGCCTAAAGAAACACAAAACATCAGATAAAAACAGCTTGAAAAGATATTTAGCTCATAAACAGATATTCATTGCAACGCTGACCAGAGAAGACGAGACAAGACTCACTTCGCAGTGTTCTCTGTAGAGCAGCTGAAAGCTCTTGAGATGTTCCAGCTCAATGCCCTCTGGTAAAGGTTTACCCTGCAGGTCAACATCAGGGAATTCGGGGAGAGCTCTGGACGCATCTAAATATCAAGAATTACAGAAACCATAAAATTACTAGTTATTAATCAGTTAATGAGAACGATTCACTCAAAAACATTAAGTCATATTTAATTACTGGGGTCATTTAAAATGATTTGGGATATTCCTATTTGATATATCCGACTTCTGTCCATAAAGGCATTGCATTGACCAATGCTGTCACAATGATGTATATAAAATCTAATGTTATCATTAGCTTAGTAGTTGTTTGACTATCAACAGAGTATAAATTATGATGGATAAATAATGTTATTTGATCTTATAATTTGTTTTGTCAAACTAATGATTAATAAAAAAGAGAAGATTATTTAACGTCCACACCAAGCAAATATTTTTCATTGTATAATTTTTTAACTCAAAGTTTTAAAGGTGGGGTGTGTGATTCTCTTTTTTGTCCATTTTTTCAAAATCACTTGAAATCCTATTCATAACCCACTTACAGCCACTGAGTTAGAAGCACTGAAATGAATATTAAGCAATTTAATCATCTGTGGAACGGGCAGGACTCGAAAAACTCCAGCCAATCATTTCCAAGACCACCTAAAATCATTGGACAGTAAGTCCGTCAATCAAACGGTTGTACCATACCCCCCTCCCCCCACCCCCCTCACGCGAATCAGGGCCAGCGTTGGAGGAAATAAGGTAGGACCATTTGAGTTGTGTATTTTCTAAAATCTGCCGGCCATTTTGCAAATCCCATACCCCACCTTTAACTCAAACTGAGAGACGTTTTTATTACTTAAGTTTTGAAAATAGCGTTAGAATACTGACGATTGACAGTTATTTAATCTGACAGCAGCATCTGACAGAGGCACACTTTACAAACTGCATCTGACAGAAGTGTCAACAGCTTTCATGCTTTCATTTCAGTCTTGTATTAGAACAACGTTTAGAATTAAATTTTTTGCTGTTGTTTCTCTGACTACACAATAATCCTCGACCCACTCAAGACGGTTTTATGACCCACTTTTGGGTTACTGTAGTTAGTGTTGGGCTGGTAAGTCTCTTATGCTCACTTAAGCTGCATTTATTTGATCAAAAACACAGTACTATTGTGAAATATTTTTGCAATTTATAAAAACTTTTTTCTTATATTTTAAAATGTAATTTATTCCTGTGATGTCAAAGCTGAATTTTCAGCATCCTTACTCCAGTCTTCAATGTCACATGATCCTTCAGAAATCATTCTAATATGCTGCTTAGAAACATTTCTTTTGATTACAGTGAGGAAAATAAGTATTTGAACACCCTGCTATTTTGCAAGTTCTCCCACTTAGAAATCATGGAGGGGTCTGAAATTGTCATCGTAGGTGCATGTCCACTGTGAGAGACATAATCTAAAAAAAAATATCCAGAAATCACAATGTAGGATTTTTTAACTATTTATTTGTATGATACAGCTGCAAATAAGTATTTGAACACCTGAGAAAATCAATGTTAATATTTGGTACAGTAGCCTTTGTTTGCAATTACAGAGGTTAAACATTTCCTGTAGTTTTTCATAGGGCTGGGACGGTTACCGCATCACCGCAATACCGCGGTCACGTGACCCCTACCGCGGGTCTGAGCTCGTCACCGTCATCACCGCAAAAAAAAATGAAAAAAGTGCCTGCACATGTGTACGTTTAGTCTAGACATCATTCCATTTCTGTTCTAAATGTTCCTGTTCTAAATGTGAAATAATAAATGTTAAATAAACATGTTCCTTATTAAGTTCAATTGCCTAAAGCCTTGTTTGACGCGTCCGCACGAGCGCGAAGGTGCGCGCGAAAAAAAATGACGTCATTGCAGTGTTGGTGGTCGCGCGCGTTGGATGCGCAAGACTCTTTGTAACATCGCGCAAGGCCCCGCATCCGAATATGAACGAATTCGAGCCGCATCTAGCTGAGCAAGCATGTATGTCTCACTGCACCGGCACCCAGTTTATGCGTCTTAAATTATTTCTTACATTTACAAAATGAGCCTATAGCAGACATAAGCCATTTTAATAAAAATAAAGTTCCATGTTTTATAAAATGTCCATGAAACTTAATTGTTTAGTGAAATAAGAAAATATTTAAGAGATCGTTAATTGAGTTGTATGAAATATATAGGCCTACATGTTTTTATATCCACATATTTTCTTCTAATATCACTGAAGTAATAATCTCAGGGTTTACTGGATTTTACTCGATTCTTTTTGTACTGTTATTGGTGGTGATGTACTAAAATAAACATTGTCACGTGTGGACCTTTCTTTTTCTCACGTTGATGATGGTTAAGAGGACAATTAGCCTACTTCAGTCGCCCGCTGTCGTTTCACAGAATAGCACAACGGCGAGCGCGTCAAGAATAAATGCCTCGTCCTTCTGGGGAGGCGCGCGCAGTCAGCGGAGACTCGCGCGGACGCGTCGAGTATAAACAAGGCTCCTTTTGTGTGTGCGCTTGTGTGCACGCGGGATGTATTGCGCGCGCGCGCGCGCGCGGGTGGGGGGCAGCGCAGTTTTTCACGGGATGGTGCTAATAGCGGTTTACCGCAAAACCGCGGGAATTTCTTGCTTTTCAACCGCGGTAAGAAAAAATCCATACCGCCCCAGCCCTAGTTTTTCACCAGGTTTGCACACACTGCAGGAGGGATTTTGGCCCACTCCTCCAAACAGATCTTCTCTAGATCAGTCAGGTTTCTGGGCTGTCGCTGAGAAACACAGAGTTTGAGCTCCCTCCAAAGATTCTCTATTGGGTTTAGGTCTGGAGACTGGCTATGCCACGCCAGAACCTTGATATGCTTCTTACAGAGCGACTCCTTGGTTATCCTGGCTGTGTGCTTCGGGTCATTGTCATGTTGGAAGACCCAGCCTCGACCCATCTTCAATGCTCTAACTGTGGGAAGGAGGTTGTTCCCCAAAATCTCGCAATACATGGCCCTGGTCATCCTCTCCTTAATACAGTGCAGTCGCCATGTCCCATGTGCAGAAAAACACCCCCAAAGCATGATGCTACCACCGCCATGCTTCACAGTAGGGATGGTGTTCTTGGGATGGTACTCATCATTGTTCTTCCTCCAAACACGGTTAGTGGAATTATGACCAAAAAGTTCTATTTTGGTCTCATCTGACCACATGACTTTCTCCCATGACTCCTCTGGATCATCCAAATGGTCATTGGCAAACTTAAGACGGGCCTTGACATGTGCTGGTTTAAGCAGGGGAACCTTCCGTGCCATGCATGATTTCAAACCATGACGTCTTATTGTATTACCAACAGTAACCTTGGAAATGGTGGTCCCAGCTCTTTTCAGGTCATTGACCAGCTCCTACCATGTAGTTCTGGGCTGATTTCTCACCTTTCTTAGGATCATTGAGACCCCACGAGGTGAGATCTTGCATGGAGCCCCAGTCCGAGGGAGATTGACAGTTATGTTTAGCTTCTTCCATTTTCTAATGTTTGCTCCAACAGTGGACCTTTTTTCCTGCTTGGAAGCTGCTTGGAAATTTCCCCGTAGCCCTTTCCAGCCTTGTGGAGGTGTACAATTTTGTCTCTAGTGTCTTTGGACAGCTCTTTGGTCTTAGTAGTTGGATTCTTACTGACTGTATGGGGTGGACAGGTGTCTTTATGCAGCTTTTAACGACCTGCATAAAGACTTCAACGACCTCAAACAGGTGCATCTAATTTAGGATAATAAATGGAGTGGAGGTGGACATTTTAAAGGCAGACTAACAGGTCTTTGAGGGTCAGAATTCTAGCTGATAGACAGGTGTTCAAATACTTATTTGCAGCTGTATCAATCAAATAAATAGTTAAAAAATCATATATTGTGATTTCTGGATTTTTTTAGAGTCTAGACTTTTTTTTAGACCTTTTTTTTTAGATTATGTCTCTCACAGTGGACATGCACCTACGATGACAATTTCAGACCCCTCCATGATTTCCAAGTGGGAGAACTTGCAAAATAGCAGGGTGTTCAAATACTTATTTTCCTCACTGTATCAATGTTGATGAATAGAAAGTTCAAAAGAGCATTTATTTGAAATAGAAATCCTTTGTAACATTATAAATGTCTTTACTGTTGCTTTACTGAGTCCTTACTCAATAAAAGTATTAATAAAAAATAAACATATTCTTACAGGCCCTAAACTTTTGGAACAGTAGTGTATACGTTTCCCTGTGTGCCACCATTTTCATGTGATGACATACAACTACTTCTCAGTTTTTTTTAAAATTTCCTAGTTTAAAGTCCAACTTCAAATTATGCTTTTTTTTTTTTACTTTCACAACTAGGAACTTTCGCATTAGTGTTTCCTTAAGAGCATGCATTCTGGGTTACGCTTCTGCCTCTTATTAAGGCTCACATTGATGTCATGGCTCACCTAGAAACTGCTGGTACTGCTGGACCTGGGTGCTGATGTCCGACAGACCCGAGCTCTGCTGCTGCTGCTGTTGCTGTCCAGAACCTGAAGACATCCCGTTAGTGATTCCCTCCACCTTCTGTACTGGCTTCAACCTGCAGGGATACAGAATCAAACGTACTGAGAATCACAGGAACTAGAGAGACTGAAAGCAAGAAATGACAGAGAGCATGTGTGTCCACCTCTGTTTCTGAGAGAAGGGCTGCTGCCTCATGGCCAGGTGCTGCTGGTCCTCCATCAGTCGGAGCAGAGAGGAGTTCGCTTTGATCCGCAGTCCATAGTAGTGATATTTGGAATTCCCTCTGGAACAAACACACCAAAGCTTCAGTGCACCTGCATGACCTGAACCATAGGATCATGGAGGCTTCTAACCACATACGTGTATATATGCATGGCTCACAAAAACATAATACCATTTAATTAATACTAACGTTTAATTTGAATATATAATATATATACTATTGTCCAAAAGTTTTGGGTCAGATTGATTTTTTTATGTTTTTATTTGATTAAAAAAGATACAGTAAAAACAGTAATATTGTGAAATATTATTACAAGTTAAAATAAATCTCTATTTTAATATACTTTAAAATGTAATTTATTCCTGTGATGTTAAATTTTCAGCATCATTACTCCAGTCTTCAGTATCACATGATCCTTCAGAAATCATTATATTATGCTGATTTGGTGCTCAAGAATAATTTCTTATTATTAATATTGAAAACAGTTTTGCTGCTTAATATCTTTGTGGAAAAAGTGATACGTTCTTTTTTCTTTGATTAATAGAAAGTTCAAAAGATCAGCATTTATTTGAAATATAATTATTTTGTAACATTATAAATGTCTTTACTGTTACTTAGATTTAATGTGTCCTTGCTGAATAAAAGTATCAATTTCTTTCAAGAAAAAAGAAAAGAAAACATCTTACTGACCCCAAACTTTTTAATGTTAGTGTATGTCACATTCATTTACTGTGAGTTGATGTTTGTGAGCGAATCATTCTTATTACCTTATTCTGATTTGAATATATAGATAATGATACAATCTAACTTAAGACAAAAACTTAGTGATAAACAACTATGTTTCACTTGAATCTGAACAAATTGATTCGCTAAAATAAACTGGCCGCTAACAGACAGAGGTCACATGACCTTTCTCTCACCGTGTGCCGAGACGTCTGGTCCTCAACCCCATGAACACAGAGCGGATGAGTTTCCCAAAGGACGCTGCATTGACAGGCTCCAGCTTTTGCTCCTGACAGTGCAGCAGGTAGTGGCAGTAGAGAGTGGACCGGGGCAAACTCACCCCTTCTGCGGTCTCATAATTATCCAACAACCACTGCACCTGAGGGCCAGAGGACAGCTGCCGGGATAAGACACACACACAGCCATACACACACTCAGACAGAGAGCCCAGGCTAAAGGATGACCTAAGATACACGCAAACGGCTAAATGCAAACATGTGCGTACGCTTTTGCATGCTGTAATTATGCATTCATGCATAGTTAATGTTATATCATTTAAAGTCAACCAAAACAGCATTCACTAACCCATTTAAAAAACACTAAAGTAATGCAAAACTAAATATTCAAGTGGAAACCAACGTAGGACAGAACTTGATTTTATTTCTCATGAATTGATGAGGAATCTCATGAGGAAGCAATTGTTCTGGATTTTAATTTCATGTTGACTTTAAATAAACAACAAATGGCAGTATTTAGCCATGTTGTCTATACAAATATTCTTATTCTGACAGCTTCATGAAAACATACAGTGCTGTGAATGTCTTTGTCTGAATTTCTGAGTTTGTGCACATTTCTTATAGATTGTGGTAATTTATAGCCTGGTGTTAAGATGAAAACAAAGTTTTGGTGTGTCTTTCATTTATGCGGTGTTCAAGGTTTCAGTATGCAATAATTCAAGTTTGAAGAAGTATGCTGACAGATGAATCAAAAGCAGAACTGTTTAGTAGAGTTGGGTGTTAAGTCGCAAAACATTTTAGTTTGGGAGAAAAATCTTGTAACAACAGTTAAAGAGCCCCTGTGGTGAAAGTCGAGTTTTTAAATGTTGTTTATATGTAAATGTGGTGTTTTTAATATGTTTTAAGGCAAACCATGTGAAAATTCATAACTCAACAGCGCTGCAGAGAATTCTCTCCTTAAAACGCCAGTGAACCAAAGACAGTCTCAAAAACGCAGTTTGAAATCGCCGGTGTATCTTACGTCCCAAACTACCTTGTAGCCAATCAAGTCAACGTGCGGGCAGGATTTAGCATATCATTAACTGCTCTCTGAAGCAGGGGATTCTCAAAAGAAGTCAGGTTATCCCAGTAAATTTTTCTGTTGATATGAAAAATCGGGTACATTTAGCACTATAGCGGATGAATTATGTATGTGACGGACATTATGACGTTATGATGAACTATATGCCGTTCTCCACTGAACTACTATGTTGTTCAAAGCGTTAGTAAGGATGCTGATTTTTAGAAAGCAGCTGTCTGACTCTGAGATGGTGAACGGGAACATCGTTTGTGTAACATTAGCAAAACACTATTAGCTGTTTGATAAAGTTAAAGGCTAATCATATCAATTACTTTATGTGTTTGACGTGCGATACCATTGTGCAGCATTTACTACAGTAAAGTTGTCCAAGTGGATCTCTGAGTGTGGAGGCGGGGCTAATTAGCATATTCATTTGAGTAGATTAAATGAAGCAAGGGTGTAGAGTTACATTCAAGATATTTTAAGGCATTAAGAAATTTTTTTCAATGGAAATTCCAATGTTTTTGAAAGAAGTCTCTTATGCTCACCAAGGCTGCATTTATTTGATCAAAAATACAGTAAAAACAGCAATATTGTGAATTATTATTGCAATTTAAAATAACTGTTGTCTATTTGAATATATTTCAAGGTGTAATTTATTCCTGCGATGTTAAAGCTGAATTTTCAGCATCATTACTCCAGTCTTCAGTGTCACATGATTCTTCAGAAATCATTCTAATATGATGATTTGCTGCTCTAAAAACATTTCTAATCATTATCAACTATGAAAACAGTTGTGCCGCTTAATACATTAGTAAATCTGATGACATTCAGGATACGAATATGCAAAAATACAGAAAATCAGACAGGGGGCAAACACTTTTTCCCCGCACTGTATGCCTCTCGACAACTGTTTCTGCGTGCCGTGGCATACAAGACGAGTATGCAATGAAACGTTAAATCAATGGAATGCCTCAATCATCAACTGAAAGAATTCTGTAATAGAGTGTGCAGAAAATTTGGAAGGCTGCTGTATACATGAACATGTTGAACAGGACCACACAAGGCCCTCTGTCTCTGATGGATAATATGAATATGGTCATGACTGAAATTGAATGTTTTCTGCGATGAATACGACAGCACAGTGAAAGCCTTAGCAAGCATCAATGATGAGCTACGCGACATGTAACTGGACATGTGTCGTCATAGAAATAGCATGCTGACAAAAGTCAGTCTGATGGCTTTATTTAAATATAACTGAATTTGGAAGTATCACTGTGCTCTCTGACACGTGGAACTGAGCAATGAGATCGCCATGCGTTTAAATTCGTTTGGGTGGCAGGAAGAGGAGGGAATCTGTGAGTGGCGATGAGTGACGATTAAGCCCCGCCCCTGCTGTCGTCATACCTTTTTGTCTGCCGACGGCACGCTATTGTCCTCGCCTTCGTTTATACTCACGGTGGACGGAGAGGCACGGGTGGGGTGCGGATAACCGTGACCGTTTCCGCTACCGCCGGTGCCAGCCAGCATATAGCCGCCCTGAATCACATAGCTCCCGCTGCTACCGTTAGCCTCGCCCCCGGAATCTCCAGAACCGTTCGCTGATGTCCCCGTGGCGGCCACTACAGCTGTGACTCCACCTACAACCGCCGTCGTGGGATTGGCCACGATCTGCCCTGTCCCTGCCACAAACATGGACACCCCAGGGGATCCTGTTGTCACGGAGACGGTGAGAGGGGTGCCGGGGGACGTGGCCTCAGAACCGGAGGCAGGGGTGCTCTCGTAGTACTGTCCAGCAGTGGTCTGGGTATACAGAGGGGTCTCTGTGTAGGGGAAACTGCTGGAACGACTGTGAGAAAATGACAAGGGTCAGGATTCAGAATCTTTTCACACTTTGTGAGCATAATTAGGGGCAGTTGTGGCCTAATGGTTAGAGAGTTGTAACCCCAAAGTCGTGGGTTCGAGTCTCAATATCAACAGGAAATGTAGATTGAAATGTAGACAAAACTGAGGACCCCGGGTGCCACAGCAAAGATGGCTGCCCACTGCTCCGGGTGTGTGTTCACGGTGTGTATGTGTTCAATACTCACTGCTGTGTGTGTGCACTTGGATAGGTGAAATGCTGAGCACAAATTCCGAGTTTGGGAAACCATACTGTCTTGGCAACACGTCACATCACTTCACTTTTTTAATTCAAAATGGTCTTGTTCTATGTTTAAAACGGTTCATTTTTAACCCGTTTCGAGATTTCACAGTTCACACTCTACATTGTTAAACGCTGTCTTAAAATAAGCATATTTAAATAATTTAAAACATTGATTGGGCAAGTGCGGCACATGAGAAGCACAAAATAAGTTTTAATTTTATTTAATTTTTTCTATTTTAATACCTTCATTTTTGTTTATTAATAATAATGACTTAATAATATTTTATATTGTCAAGTATAAAAAAATATATATCCTACCATTCAAAAGTTTGGGGTCAGTAATGTTTTTGAAAAAGGCTAAGCCGTTTATTTGATCAAAATACAGTAAAAACAGTAATATCCTGAATTATTTGTTTATTTTAATATATTTCAAAATGCAGTTTATTTCTGTGATAGCAAAGCTGTATTTTCAGCATCATTACTCCAGTCTTCAGTGTCACATGATCCTTCAGAAATCATTCTAATATGATGATTTGATACTGATGAATAGAAATATTTTATAACATTATAAATGCATCCTTGCTGAATAAAAATATTAATTTATTTAAAAATATATATATTTCATTGACAAACTTTTGAACAGAATTGTACCCAAAAAAAAAAAAACTTAAAATTGGAATGAAATAAAAATTCACAGCCTATCTATTTTCTAAATGCATGAAAATTCTGTCATTGAATTCCATAGTATGGAGGGGGAGAAAATACTATGTTTGGTTACCGACATTCTTCAAAATATCTTCTTTTGTATTCAGCAGAAGAAAGAAATTCACACAGGTTTGGAACAACTTGAGGGTGAGAAAATAATTTTTTTAATTTTCAATTTTTGGGTGAACTATCCCTTTAAGCCCTGTCCCTGCAAGCTCACATTCATCTTTCTCCACTTTTGAATAAAACGGGCGAAATCCAACAACAGTGACTTTAGCGAAGAGTTAAGAGAAAAGAAGAGAGAAAAGCCATGTAGCTGATTCAGCACAGATGCACAATGCTGAGCGATGGTTTCCATGAATACTCACATGGTGCTGGTGGTGTAGTTAGCATCTCCTCCTTCCACATACTGCACCTGGTTAGCATACACATGCTGGACTGGCACCTGTTGGAGCTGCTGCTGTACCTGTGGCGCACATACAACAATACACAAATTGAGGAGGCACGATTGACGCCATCACAGTTCTAAACTAAACTTATTTACATATATGTACCGTAAATAAAAAAATGTCTGCAGCCACATTCAGTGCACTAATTCAGCGTTTCCCAACCTTTTAGTCTTATGTACCCCTCAAAACACATCACATCATCAACAGCAAACTAAAAGCTTTTTTTTGAATGTGTTAAAATTAGACCATTTTTTATTTATTTAAATATACTTATACATTTTGTATATCTACACTACACTTCAAACATTTGGGGTCAGTAGCATTTTTATAGATTTTTTTATCATTAAAAAGAATACTAATTAAATTGATCAAAAGTGACAGTAAAGACATTTATAATGTTACAAAATATTTATATTACAAATAAACGTTCTACTCATTCAAGAATCCTAAAAAATATATCATTGTTTCTAGATTGATAATAATAAGAAATGTTTCTTGAGGATCAAATCAGCCTTATTAGAATGATTTCTAAATGTGCCAAAATGTGACACTGAAGACTGGAGTGATAATGCTGAAAGGAATAAGTTACACTTTTAATTATATTTAAAAAGAAAACTAATTTGAAATTGTAATAATATTTCACAATATTGCTATTTTTACTGTATTTTTTTGCAAACAAATGCAGCCTTGGTGAGCAAAGGATCCTTTCAAAAAAAATTTTTTTTTAAACATTAAAATAATAATAATTTACAGACCCCAAAGTTTTGAACAATATTGTATATATATAAAAAATATATATATATATTTTTTATTTTATTTTTTTATTAATTAAAATAATTTAAGTTATGTTCTATAATTTTTACAAAGCAAAATTCCCTATGTATCCTGTGAAGTACATGGACCCCTGGTTGGAAATCACTGCGCTAACTGATCTAAAACAATCTCTCGCTGAATGACCACAGCTTTACCTACACACTGTTTTAACTAAAGTCACCTACGCTATGGGCTGAGGGCATCTCATAGAGGAAAGACTGCACATCTGGCACAGCAGCAGAGGTGTAGGAGACCCCGTCTGTCTCCCAGCCCACCGACATGACAGGCAGAGAGAAGGTGACGGGCGAATAAGCGACAGGTAGAGATAGGGGGAAACAAGATGAGTAATCCAGCAAACCTCCATTAACAGATGCGTAAGATAAACTGTCTCCAAACGGGTTAGTGAGTTTCTCTAGTAGTACTACTGCTGGCCTACGCTCCAACCAGTCTTCTATCTGTCTCTTTCTCTTCAATTCACTCTCTCTCTGTGCATCAATTCCTCTCTGTCTGAGAAAAGGGCTCTGAAAGCAACCATCAGAGGGTTAGACGACTGCCTGCTTAGAGAACTCTGCATTAAAGGAATGGTTAAGAAACTTTTCTTAAGATAGACTATTCCTTTAATGTAAGATGGCATGATTATGAACATTAGATGAAATGTATTTTATATTGGTCACGGGTTGATCTTGACATCATAAGCCATGTTTCCATACACTTATTTTTGAAATACTGCATAAAACAGCTGGATGAAAACGCCTATTCTAAAAGTGCACATAAAAAAAACGTATGCTCTCAACTGAGGCGGATATTTTTTTTATCTGATAAGAAGATGCGCATAAACTACAATGGAAAGACATTTACCAAATAAATCCCTCGATGAGCAGCAAAAAACGGACTTTCTTTTGACTTTGCCTCAACGGTGGATGTGATTGGATAACTGGACTTAACCAGCAGACCAATTTCATTGTACAGCATCTCAAATGTTGGTTTGGTCGTTCTGAAAATCCAGAGCCAAACGGTTGGGTATAATTATCTTCCAGAAGCGGCTCGATTAAACTCAAGATAACATTTTATTGAGTTTTGTCTGCGTACTCTGAGACGCAAAAAACAGCCACATTACAGTAACTTCCATATTCATTACATTCCTTTAATGCCAATTTCCCAGGAAGTGATGATTTGGTTCTCTTGAACACAGGAAACTGTGCTTTATTCGCCAATGGTTTAAAGTGTGCACTTTAAATTCAAATTCGAAGTAAAATTCACTACTTTGGATGGAAACATAGCTAGTGGCATCAATTTGAAAGCAAAGCCTGTCTTTACTGACATAATAACACGTTTAGATGAAGAGAGACGGCTTACCTCCTGTGTCAGGTGCACGGATTGTAGGCTGGTGACATTCAGCTGGGGGCTCGGCTCGGTTTTCGTTGTCTGAGATGTGGCTTGAACTACTGACCTCTGTTAATCGTTTGCAGGGGGAAAAGAAAAACATTAGCTCGCTAAACAAACAACTGTAAGAATGACAGTCTAATTGTTCAAAACTGGGCCACGGTATACAGCTCTAATGCTTGTTCTCATTAAAAAGCTTTACTTCTGAAAAAAAAAAATGAATAGTGCTGTGTTTTAAACTTGTGTTTATGAGATAAAGACTCCAGTCATATCAGTGGCCTAGTTAAAGCCGATTTATTTGGGGCAGAGATGTTGAGATCACGTGTTAACCTGAATACTACTCACATTACCCCTGTTATTTGAATCTTCTCTCTAGGGAATAAATCACTACTAACTGCGAAAAGGGTATTTCTATATTGGTATTGGTAAACATAAATTTACTATGTTTTAGCTTCATCCACAATGCTAGGAGTCAAAGACCACTGTTGTGCAATATAGCGGTACACAAACACAATATTACTAAATAATCCTTTAAATATGTTTTAGGAACACTACTAAAAAAATATTTTCGGTTGGTAATTTTTTTCATGACAGAATATGCTAATCAAAGACTTGAAGATAGTTAACTCCACATCAGCTACATAAATTCATCAACTCAGATACGTCCTGTTGCATTCTACATGTTGTCACTTCTTCTTGAGTCTCTCCATTATTGTCCGAATTCAGTTTAAACATAAAAGGCAGAACAGTTTCTGACATTTTAGTGCATGTCTGTGAAGTAATCATCAGAGCTGCTAACACAAGAGCTCTTGAAGCTCCGCCCCCTGTGCTGGGAGCAGCAGCTCATTTGCATTTAAAGGGACACACACAAAACGAAACGCGTTTTTGCTCAGCTTTAAAAAGGGACAATTTTAGCATTCTGTACAAAATTATCTATGGGGTATTTTGAGCTAAAGTTTCACATACACACTCTGGGGACATCAGAGACTTAATTTACATCTTGTAAAAAGGGGCATTATACCACCCCTTTAATGTCCCCCTGTAGTCAATATTGATCACCAAAATATTTAAACGTATTTTCCTGTGAAAAATAAAAATCTCCATGCATTAAAATAACTTGAATGTAACTACACCCTTGCTTTATTTCGTATATGTGGATCTATGAATATGCAAATTAGCCCCATCTCCATTCACTCACGCCAGCTCAGAGATCCACTCTGCCAACTTAATAGGGTAAACGCTGCACAATGGCATCGCTCTTTCTTTACTACGTCGGACACATAACGATAATTAATATGATTAACCTTTTGCTTGACTATGTTATCAACAGCTAACAGTGTGTTGCTAATGTTACATGAACCATGTTCCCGTTCGCCATCTCAGAGTCTGACCGCTGCATCAGCATCCTTAGAAATGCTTTGAACAACTCAGAGTGTCAGTGGAGAAAGACATATAGTTCCATAACTTCGTAATGTACATCACACACCCGCTATATTGCTAAATCGACACAATTTTTCATATCAACAGACAAATATACGGGGATAACATGGCATCTCTCGAGACTCCCCTGCTAGTTTGCGGTTAATGATATGCCAAAGCCCGCCAGCATGTTGACGCGATTGGTTACAAGGCAGTTTGTGACGTCAGAAACACCGGCGATTTCAAAGCGCGTTTTTGAGACTTCGGTTCACTGCAGTTTTAAAGAGAAAATACTGAGAAGCAATGGTGTTGACTTATGAATTTGCACATGGTTTGTCTTAGAGCATATAAAAAAAAAACACATTGACATATAAACAACATTAAAAGCTTTCACAAAGTCTTTACTACCTTTCTGGATCTTTAAAGATGCAATGACGTTGCTGCCTATGGCTGGTTCAGAAACCTCTGGGATTTCATCAAAAATATCTTAATTTGTGTTCCGAAGATAATCGAAGGTCTTACAGGTGACATGAGGGTAAGTAAGTAATGACAGATATTTCATTTTTGGGTGAACTAACCATTTAAATACATGACCTTGATCACTTTAACAATTGTATTTGTGCACAGATATGGTAAAAAAAAAAAAAAAAAAAAAATTAATAGGACTGCATTGAAATGTTTTTGTCATCAAAACCAATAACCAAGCCAGATGTTTCCAAATATCCAAATTCCAAATAACCATCATGTTTCCAAAGGGTTTCTATACACTTTTGTCAGTCGGCATATTAAATCTACTCATCATTAAGAGTCATTAAGATTATTTTGCAACCTTTCTGAAAGAAGCAGCATTCAACAGTCACTTTTAATCAACTGAATGCATCCTGAATAAAAGTATTAAAGTATTAACCTTTTGAACAGTGGTGTATATATTCAATTATTTCTTGATTTAAGTTGTTTAGGTGAGTGGCGGTGCGGGTGGCTTGACTGTGTATTTGGGTGCACAGGTTTGAGTTTAGGGTTTGTGTTACCTGTTGTGCGGCCTGAACCTGCTGCACCACCTGCGTAGGAACTCCAGTCTGGACTACAGCAGCAGGAGGACTAGAATCTGACACAGAGTCACTGGAATGAAGAGAACCCTCTACAGCAGAAGAAGAAAAGAGAAAACTGTTGAGGATGGGAAGGGTAAAAAAGTTAAGAAAAAAAATAAGTACATTCATTTTAATATAAGATTTCACATTTATGCACTTGGCAGATGCTTTTACACAGCTTCTCATGCTTGTCAAGTTCATGCTTTCTCTGGAAACTGAGCTCATGACTATGCTCTGTTTGAGCTACAGGAATAATATGAATAATACTATGAATTACTAAAACCATACATGGTAATATAAACAATTTATAGCGATGATTATTGAAGAAAAATTATAAAAATACAGATTTTTACATTTTCAGAAGAAAATATGAGTGGTGCTTGCCTGTGTAAAACACACTGCCTTGACAGATTTCCCAGATGTTGCTTGGTGGTTACTAGTAGGGGTTAAACGGATTGTAGTTGGTTCATGATCCGTACGGACCAGGCCCCACGGTTCAGCACGCATGTGATTACGCATGGATTAATTGCAAAGTTTAACCATCATAGACTGAAAGTTTATAATTTGCAGGCGTTTTGTCTAACCAATAAACCAGTGAACTATTTTAAACCATTCCAGCAAGAAGAGGTAAAAGAGAACTCAATTCATTATTTGCGCGCAGTCATCTATGCACACAACCAATACGTACTGATAGGTCACTAATACCAAATTGATTGCCATTTACCATCTCCTTGCGCTTGAACGGACACAAAATGATGTCAAAAAACCTCTCTCGGCAAGAATTCTCGTAAACACAGTTGAGAGAAATCAATATAATGTGTATCATTATATTGGATCCGTACATTAGCTCTTAAAGTGACAGCAGCCTATGAATACCTGCTGCTGTCTGAGTCATTAATGTCAATCAAACAACAAAACACAGCTTTAATAAAGATAAATCTATATCTAATTTATACAGTGTCATTTTACATTTCTGTACCTGAATACTACTTTTTTTGTAACTTCTTTATATGGTATTTATCTACAGTATGTTTGTAATTAGTGTATTCATTCTTTTTTTTACTGACCCCCCTTGCCCCACTACATTTTTTAGTTGAACCACTAGTTACTAGGGTGCTTTATCTGGTTGCTAAGGGTTGGCTAGATGGTTTCTAGGATGTTCTGAGTGGCTGTTTACTGGCCAAAATCAAATGACTCCAACATCAAGTGTCTTTGTTATTCTGTTCTCTAGATATGTCCTTCCTTCAGTCAACAAGCCTTTTCAAGTACCCACACTTGCGGTATTTGCACTTGACCACTTGTCTACTCACATGACGTATTTCCTGTATTTGGCCCAAGTGTTCAAGTAGGTGTGAAGACTACAAGTGTGTGCAGAACTTTTGATTGCCCGATAGGACACACTTATAGTGTTATAAAAATCCAAATGTTTACAGAGCTCTATTTTGATTTTTGATACTTTGCATTTTAAAATAAACATCTAAATGTTTGTTCAGTAGTCCCTATGTAACAGATGAGACAATTTAGTAATTGTGGTTCTTATTAAGTGATAAATAAGCAGTTGCAAAAAGTTGTGCAAAATACAATCATATCAAATCACAGTCTTTTGTTCCCACGTATTTTGTTTATTTTATATCTCTTGTCATTCATTCTTAGATAGTTGACTTACTCTTACCTGTAACTGTGACAACAATGTACTGTGGTGTATTCTGAGCATTGCTGGACTGCGTAGGTGAGCTCTGAATCTCAGCTGTGACATATTGAGTCTGAGTGGGCGGGGCTTGTGCAGATGGTGCCTGGACAATTGCCTGGCTCTTCTGTGCTTGTGAGGGAGGGGGCGTGGTCTGGCCGGTGGACGGGGCCGCTGAAGGTGTGGCCCCTGTAGTCTGAAGTTCAGCCAGGAATTGTTGGGGAGCTGCTGTCACGGTGGCAGCCTGCCCTGATGTGGGAGTCACACCGCCTCCCTGAGGCTGGGAGGTCTGCTGCAGCTCTCTCACATAAACTGGAGTTGCCATTGGGTTCCCCTGGACTGGGAATCACAAGGAATCAAATGATAATACGTAAGGTATAATGTACATCATGTGTAATACGAGACGTGTAATATGCGTCAGCCTCAAATACCAGGATGAGCAGTCATTATACAGCGTTGCTATTGACAGCGGTCATTATCGGGGGATTAACAGGGTGCATTAGTGCCCGCCCACTTTTTCAGAAGTTTTTTTCCATTTGTTTTTCTCATAGGCATTTCAAAAATGCTTTGTTAAAGTGTTTTAAGCCATGAACCAAACAAATCGGGTACAAGGTTAATCACATTACAACCTTTTTAATTGAAACAAAAAAAGTATTTGAAAATCAGGAAAAAAAAAAAGACAAATTGTACAAGACTGTGTACTTAAACTACAAAGAACTACAATCCCATGTAGCATTGTGAACAGCATAATCAATGAGATGGAGACGATGAATCAAAAATCGAGAAATATAGGCTACTCCATAAAGATGGAGAAAAACTATTCATTTAAAGTTGATTATATCTGTAGAAGCAATATATTTTAAGTTTATTGCAATATATAGACACACAAATATTTAAGGGTTTTGAGAGTATAGGGAGACCAACATGATTATGTCATTCACAGTGCTACATGGGAGAGGGCGGAGCCAAAGAGGCATGATTATCAGATTTGTGGAATTTTCTATAGCCTACCGCATCATGGGTAATGCAGTTTTTCCACCACAAATTCAGCTGTTAAACAGCATTATTTTAAAAAATAAGTTGAAATAATGCAAACTGGTGGCCTCAACAGAAGCATATTCAATCAAAAACAACCCATGTCTTTAATGGTTTATAAGTTGTAAAATTAAAATGTTCCCTATGCAGAAACAGTCGGGTTCTAGAAGTAAAGATTCCATTTTTATAGAGTGGAACAGTTGGGTTCCGGAAGTAAAAACTCCATTCATTTTCTCCATTAGGAAAGTGATTTTTTAAGATAAATTATAAACAATTAAAGACAGACAGCCTTACTGTGAGCTATGAGGTTGTTAATCCATGCTATTTGCTACTGCTGAAGCCATCAGCCTGTTTTTTTAATAGCTTATTTTTTTAAATAAACGTGTTTAACATTGGAATTCCTGGTGGAAAACTAAATTACCCTAGCCTGACTTGTCATACTCCGATTCAAGTCAGAATGTGAACTTCCCATCCTCAAATGTTGTGGGCAGGGCTAAGTTCGGCTGGCATCCAGGCTATTATTACCCATTATGCTGTACAGAAAATTACACCAATCAGAGAGTCGGAAAAAGCAACACACACACCGAAATAGCTCATTAGCTCCGCCCACTCCCATGAAGCACTGCGCATGATGTAATCATCATGAGTCAATCTCTCTACGCCTCTACGCTCTCAAAATACTGAAATGTTTGTATAATATATGAATATTTTACAAATAAACTTAAAATATATCGTTTTTTCTAAGGGCTGTGCAACGATTAATCGCATCCAAAATAAAAGTTTGTTTACACATAACATATGTGTGTGTAGTGTATATAATTATTGTATATATAAATACACACATATGCATGTAATGTATATATTTAAGAAATATGTATTAATATTATTGATATATTAATAAAATATTTTTTCTTAAATCTATACATGCATGTGTGTGAATTTTTATATACAAAATAATTATACACGCTACACACACATATATTATGTGTAAACAAACTTTTATTTTGGATGCGATTAATCGTTGCCCAGCCCTATTTTTTATACAACATAAATGAGTCGTAAATGAGTCATTTTATATTTGTCCATCGTTTTTAATTTGATTACACTGTTCGCAATGCTTCATGGGATTGTAGTTATTCTAAGTTTAAGTTTAAGTTTGTAGTGTTGTGATTCACCTTGAAGCTAATTGGCTTGCTTCATGGTTTATAACGCTTTAACAAAGACTATTTTAAAATCCCTATGGAAAAAACAATACTTCCGGAACCAGCACCGCAGAAAAGGGCGACGGGAACTAATGTAATCTATTGACCTCGGAACGTTGTAACTGACCAATCGGAATCAAGCATTTCAGAGAGCTGTGTAATAAACACAATATAATAGAAAACTACATTTAAATGCAGTTTCATCCATTAAAAACTGCCAATAGTGCAGGATGAATTATACACTGATGTAAAAACTCTAAGTATAAACAATATCAGTAGTAATGCTTGCCATATAGCTAACCACAGTATCAAAGTTAGTTGGGTTTTTATCATTATCACTAATCACTTTTACTAAGTACCACCTTGGCACAACCACACGGTTACAGGAAAGCCCTAAAGACTACAACCATTGTTGGGCCAGCAAAAAGAAGAGGAGGGAAGGTTCAGGCAGAGCGTTTGGTGTCCTATTACCAGTAACCTGATCACCGCTTGCAAATGAATGAGGGCACTCAGAGCAAGAACACAAAGTGGGACTCGGAAACTAAAAAAATATGTAAATTCAATTTAAATCAAGGTGTATTTCTCTAATAAAAAACAACCATATGTGGTCTTAGATCTTTAAAACTCCAATCTCTGTGTTAGTAAAACCTTTAATTATTGCTTGTCTTCTACTGTTACCAGCATTTGTTACACAACCTACCCAATAATGTCATACCAATTTACTTCAATACTGTTATTCTAATCTCTCAAATTCACGATTCAAATACGCAACAGTCCCCGAATCGAGCCTGTATACATCTAGTTTCCTTTGTGTTCTTATGAATGTTGTTGTTGCACTTGTTTTGTTCTGCATCTATTGGTTCATGAAAGGCCCAACATAAATAAAAGTATAATATTATAATAATGATCCACAATAATAATGTATCGTAATAAAATACAAATAGTATTTATGTAAATTAACAAGTATTGATATCATCAATAGGATCAATCCAGTCTCTATTCTTCTATAATATATGCACATGCACCCCACAATTAAATCAAAAGAAGTCTTTGATCACGGTTACTATAATCATGAAGTAAACACAAAATAATGCAGAAAGACTAAATATATATATTGCAGGAAATAATTACATTTTCTTGACGTGTAAACAGGATCTGCGCACTCAAATTCCCTGGTTTGCATGAGAGCATTTGTATATTATTTACAATGAAGGGAATGATATTTCGGCACATTATTACATATGGTTCCATATTTAATAATCAGTGAGGTTAAGGACAAGAGGGTCTCTGGTTTATCCTGCAATAACTGCGGGTTTGTCCGCGTGCTCGTCGGTGTAACTATGCCAACAGCGTTTATAACACCTGGCTCCATAGCAACGCTAGCCGAATGCTATGGATGGGTGTCTATCCAGCAATGTGTGGTATGGAGACTCGCGTATTATTGCAAACAACACCCGCCATTTTGTACAACCTATCTAGTATATCGTCATAACAACAACGAGCAGCTTTTGCCGAGGCTGTTGTTGGTCATGTCTATCGCTTATGAGACGCATCTGGCTACAGCGCGCGACTCGATCGCTTAGCAATCCCTGCCACCAATAATGATTACTGGACATCGATAGACGCCAAGAATATCATCATCCTCGCACCTGCTTCGGTTTTCAACATAGTGTGACTTCATATGAAATATAAAAAACGGAATCACCTCTTATTCCGAGTGACTTTTCCAGCGGTACTTTTGATTTAATGCTTTTTTCAATGAATCGGGTTGTTGTTGTTGTTGATTCTCGTTGCTGGGTTCTTGTCACCACGACTACCGTGGCTATGGCGCTTCGTCCTCACCCAGGCAACTGTTGCTACCCACTCGCTGTGTTCCCGCCCCATTTCTTCGTTCTGATTGGTCTAGGTACAATAACTATAACGCCGCGTCTTCCTATTTGTGGAACTGTGGAGCCGATGCGACTGGTTTGTCTGAAGCGTGTCAATCACACGCGCCTCGCGCTCAGATTGCGCAAACGGGGTGTTTGTGTATGTGCTGATCTGGAATCAGTCGTGTTGTTTCGTTAAAGTATTACTATTTTGTATTACAGCACAACAGAAAGGTTATCTGAATCTACGTTTTATACGAGCTGTTAACACGATCTAGCATAAATACGAAATATTAAAAATGTATAAACTTTGATATGTAACTTTTTTTTTAATTAAACACCTTTACTACATTTGACATGATCAAAACATCCCTTAAAATATGTGAAAATATAAAAATACATCACCTATACATTTTACGTTTTTTTTATTTAATTAATTAATTATATTTAAATATTATTTAATTAAATTAGTATTTGACTACCTTTAGTTAAGTTATTTTTTGTTTAAATTGTATATAAATAAACTTTTTTACATTTTTTACAAACTTTTTTACAACATTTGAACATTTTGTGTCACTCATGAACATGATGGTCCTGCAATTTTAATGCTACTATAAAAGATTTAAAATAATATATTCTATATTAAAATACATTTGTGTAAACCAAACACAGGCGTCCATGGCCACCATCCTTGCAGGCGAAGTTGTAAACTCAAACATTATGGTTAATGTCTCTCGAAATGTCATGCTGTTGTCATTGTTATCATCGCATTCATTAAAAATTCATTATTCTGTTGTCATTTTGGAAATTGGCGACCTTTGTCCATGTGGTTACAAAGATTGCCATATGCAATGGACTGTGTTATCACACTTTGAAAATGCCATGCTCACTACATCTCTTTGTCTCTTAACCTTTAACCTCACAGTCATCACATCTTCTGGAAAAAAAAATTATGCATATGAAGTGCAAAGAAGGTAAAACAAGCATTTGGGTGAGCTCGGGACGCAGATTTATGAGAGGTGTGTTGTTATACTTTCATAAGTGATCAGACTAACAATTTTCACCCAGTGGATGATAAAACGAGTGCATTTTTTTTTTTTTAGCAGCCATAACCAACTAACCCTGTGGCAATTGCATAGCCTGGCGTTCCAATATCCTGACAACCATTCCCTGCTGAAACAATTTCACAGTACTATTGTACTATTTCTACATGATTTAAAAAATAATAATAAAGCATGCCTACGCTTTCCACAGATGATATCTAAAAAATACACTTACAGAGCGCTGAACATATTGCTATGAGGATATGAGGAACTTTCCTCAATCAGCATAACAAAAAGTTGTATCATCTATTGAACCTTTCATTTAAAAAAAACTCATAATCAGATTAAAATTACTTTTTTTTATGGATTGCATGATTAAATAAACACACAATTTAGGGATTTCCTCTATTTTACATTTCTCTTTATATTGACATGCAGGTAAACAAATGAAATGCATATTTTCATAGTAAGTGTGTTTTTATTTTAAAATTATTTATTTTAAGTATTTATTTAAGCTTTTTGTCGTGAACCCCTAATGCACTTCATGTTGTAGAATACTATATTTTCTTTCTCTTTGTATTTTGTTATAAAATAATCTTATTCAATTTATATATGTGATACATTTAGGTCAAAAGTAAAAGTAATCAAACAGTAGTCAGATTATATGTAACATAACAGATTACTAACTAATAACTTTCTGTCATGAAATGTGTAATCAGTAACAGACTACAAATTGTATCAAATGAAATTGTTTCAATTTTGCAAACAGCAATGACTTGCCTTGAAATGAGTCGTATTACAAATATGATTCATTCATTTAAATGGAGAAAGAGTGTTTCATGTCACAGTACGCCATTGTATCTTTTATAATTACACAATCACCTTTCCTGCTCTTGCTTTTGTTTCCAGAAAGGTCTCTGACTTTATCTTACAGGGTTATCTGTGAGTCCTGCCTGCGAGGGTGAGGGGGGTGTATGAGCATGTGTGCCTCTCATCTCTTTATAAGCAGGAATACAGGAAAAATCATCAAACAGGCATCTGGTTCTGAACCAAAGGGATCCCAGCAGGAAACCAGCTTCTGAACATCAACCTTGACTGTCAGTTTATATCTGCTCTCAGCATGATGTGGAAAACCACAGCGCTCGCAGTGTGTCTGCTGCTGACCGGAGTAAAGGCACTGGATGGCCCCTCATATGGGGTCAAACTATGCGGCCGGGAGTTCATCCGCGCTGTCATCTTCACCTGCGGAGGCTCTCGATGGAAACGCTCCTTAACAAACACAGGCGAGTATTAAGACTTATCAGAGCGGGAGTCTTAATGTCACTTTTTTTTTTCTTCTTTTTTTTATACTCATAAAATGCTTATAATATTTAAAAGGCAATACAAATTTTAAAAGAATTGAATTTTAAAATACTTTGATCCAAAAAATATTACAAATACATGACCGGTCAAAAGTTTGGATCACTTACTCATTCATTATTTTCACTGGGTTTTAATAGCAATAGACAAATTCAGCTTTGGCATCAAAGGAATAAATTACATTTTTAAAATATATTACAATGGAAACCTGTTATTTAAAATTGTAATAATACATCACAATATCATTTTTTTTTATATCAATAAATACAACCTTGGTGAATAAAATAAAAATCACCGACTTTTGAACAGTAGCATGATTAAACAAAACAAACTCAAAACTCTTATATATTTCAGATTCTTCAGAGTGTATACAAACCTCTGACTTGTACATACTACTTACTTATCCATCTTTTGTTTTACAACCGTTACATAAATCAACATGTCTTATGTTGCACAGATGAAATACTGGACATCTTGAACACGCATGACAATAATGCTGCAGATACCTCAGTGCTGTACGGTGCTGCAACATCCTCCCAGCATGCATCTGACTCCAGCCTTCCGTCACTGGCACAAGGTGAACAGGGAGGGGACGTGTTCAGCAGGCCTGTGCGCTCGCTCATATCAGAGGAGGTGCTTGAAGCCTTGCGCACCGTTGACAGAAAGGGACGCGATGTAGTGGTGGGACTGTCCAACGCCTGCTGCAAGTGGGGCTGCAGCAAAGGAGAAATCAGCTCACTTTGCTAAGACTAACCTTCTCTGTGGCATGAGGGAAGAAAACTGAGTATGTGTGTGTTTGTGCTTCTACACCCCTTCCTCTGTTGAATGTTTCTGTCTCTTTTCATTGTCCTCGAGAAACCTAAATTGTTTGTTTACATTGAGCTCAGATGTCACAGTTAATTTTAACAGTGATTGTATATAGATGTTGTAATGTAATAAGTTACTTTTTGTATTCAATGTTTCAATCTTGAATAAAGATGATTATTTGCATTGATCGGTAATGAATCAGTCTGTGCTGAAATATGAACTGTAGCCTACAGTGTGTTCACATTGGAAGCTTTTAGTTCTATACACTAATACCGCGTTCCAGGCAACATCTGTAACCCGTGTTTTTCCAACCTTAAACCCGTGAAAGTGCACTGGAACAGCAGTCAAACCCGTGACTTCCCACCCGTGAACTCGTACTAGATCGATGTACTCCCAGTTACGAGCTCTGACGTCACTCCAACACGGGTTACAGGTTGACAGGAACGCGGCATTAGAAACAAGTTAAGACTTGCTAACTTTTCTAGCACGTGTATTTACCTGTGTCAGCTGTGTTGTCGATGCCTCGAGAGAAAAGAAAGTACAGAGCGCGAAAGCACTGAAGGATTGCCGTAAAGCAGTATCTGCTCATTGACATTTTAAAATACTTTTTAAAACAAATAAGTGACTCTAAAAAAATCTAACACCCAGCAATGAGTAATATTTTGCATCTCCTTTCGACTACAACATTCAAATTACTAGACAAAAAAATTATATCCTGAGAAAAGTGGATTTTGAAGGGTATAGCTCCATAGACCTCCATTCATTCCGTCCTGTGAGCGCCCTCATATGGAACCGGAGTGGAACTGAAACCAGTTCAGAACCCGGAAGTTTACTGAGAGTGGGAGTTCTCCCCTTATTAGACATTCTCTGGCAAAACAAAGCTGACTCTGTGGAGTCTGACCCAGTGTAATCAGTGGATCCATTCTTTCTTACTAAATAATATGTTTGACTTGAATAAAAAAAAAAAAAAACAGTTCATTTAGAAGTTACCACGTAAAGCACATTTGTAGTTTACCAGTAATATACAGTGTGAGTTTAGTTGGCGCATAGTCTCACAGAAACAAACTAGTCAAGCACTGCACACGAGATCAAGTTCATATAACTGACAGGAAGGAACCCAAGGCCAAGGAACGTGCTGAGTATTTTTCCTCTTCATCTGATTGGTCAACGGGCTTTGCGTATCGCGACGTGTGGGCGGAGTCTTGTGCCACGCGCACACCTACAGGCGTGGACTCATTCGTTTACAGTGAGAAGCGATGGTGATGGTGGAAGCACAGTGACTGCAGCTAAAGCGACGGAAAACTTTATATATAACAAACAATATAACAAGAAGTAGAACATGCTCGTTCTAGGCTGTAATGGCGTTATTAAGTGATTACTTTTCAGTGGACTGGCTGACGAACTTTCATGCGCTCCTTGCTGGTCTGCGATGTCACTTTGAAGCGAAACAAATGTCTGGACTTCCCGTAAACGTGCAATTAGGTTTACGGGACCTTGAGTAATACTGGACTTTTTGGGTGCGCGAATGCCGTGAGCGATGGCATGGCAGAATGTAAAAACACATTTTCTTATACTACTTTACTTGTGGATATGCTCTCAAGGTGAGCAAAACTGTTTTTTGTGTGGAATATTTCATTCTGTCATAAACTCTGATACTATTATGCTTTTTCGGGGAATGTAATAAAATGTTTATTTTATATATAAAAGATAGCACAAGTAACGTTACACCTTTCACAAAAGTAAGTTTTTAGGTTTTAAATGATAAAACGTCACAGTTTCACACATAACAGTACTAATAACAAAATACCTTCAAAAAGTGAAGCTCTAGCAGCATTAGTTGGCAGATCTTAGTTAGCATTAGTTACATCTATTCCAGTAACATTTATACATGTCCAAATACTCTATAGGCAACTTTAACTTTATACAAATTAGTGTTTTTTTTATCAGCTTTCACAATACAGTAAATAATCAAATCATGTAAAAAATATGCAAGCAAAGTTTAAGATTTCATTTAAATTATAGATTATTGAATTCATGTTAAACTTCGTTTGCATGTTTTTGTGGAACTGAGTGCATGTTTGCCCCAACTTGTTCTTGTTGCCATTTATTGTCTTCTTTATTTATTCAGCCTCCTTTGAAGTGGATGTAAACTGCTGGTGGAATCGAGCTCATCTTGTGGGCAACAATGTGTCTGTTGTGTGCCACATGAGTGCACGGGGAAGAGCAAAAAGTTGTGACCTCTTCCAGCTTTGTGTTATCACGTCGGGGCATCTGTTACCCAGCGCATGTGTCAGGACCCAAGAAAACTTCAACTTCTCTATCGCAATAAAACATACAGGGCATATTCACTGCGTATGCAATGGAAAAACAGCCGATACCTGCAATGTAACAGTAAGAGGAGGCTGTGAGTATAACAGAATTGATCATTTATCAACAATGACTTCATTACTGAATCTGGGAATGCTCTGGGTTTTAGAAGTTTTATGTACAAGTGTCTATGTTCACATGACACACACACACACACACACACACAAGGATCCCTGAATGGAATTGTTTACAAAGAAAAACAATATAATTATATACAGGATTTTGTTACTCATAACCATAAAATGTAAGAAATTTACAGCCAAAATAACACACATTAATGAACTGAAGTTGGGATGCACTATATATCGGCCACCATATCGGTATTATATCGGTAAGATGTTCATTTTTAATGTTCTCATTATCTGCCCAATAAAAAAAAATTTGGCTGATATATTGAAGCCGATAAATAATGGATTCCCTTCAGCTGAGACTCTTGAGATGCACACTGTTCTCCATAATTGTTTTGAATTGCTTGAAATATGATTGGTATCACTTCAAAACTGGAAAATACAGTTAAGTATTATTACAACATGTGCAGCACCAGTCTGTCAATTTTATAATGTGAACATTTATAATTGTGTGCTTGGGACATGGTAATGGTGAGACTTTTGTTTTTGTAATCAGGCTCTCAAAAATGATTTAAATTTTTTTTATTTATCGGCCAAGATATCGGTTTATCTGCTTTCAGATATAAAGAGTTATCAGTTAACGGTATCAGGCAACATTTTAATATCAGTGCATCCCTAAATCGAAGTGGTTTAATAAAAATGCATACCCGTAAAACGTCAATTAATAGCCGAGTCCCAACTAGACGCCTGTCTCTTTTACACGCCTGTGTTGCGACAGGTTTGGATAAATAAAGGCCGGTCTCAAATATAGGCCTGGTCTGTTTTTTAGGTTCGGGTTGTATTTAATCTTCTAAAACCCGTCAGATCGTCTGTTTAAGGCCCGATTGTTGCCCGAAAATGTCTTGGTGAATCTTGTTGACACCTTACAGTACCGGTAAAAGACTTAATGTTAAGGTCTGAATGGAACCGATTCAGACTACTCATGAACATTAATACATGGAGGCAGGAAGAGGTACTTTAGAAACCAGCCATTATTAATTTGTATTGCAGAGATGGGGTTTTGGGGTGAAACAAGACAAAAGGTAGGTAAAATAAAAAGTGGCTGGAGATTCACCAAGACATTTTCACCTGGCTATACCCAATGTTTAGATCTGTTTGGGTATTTATGCAAATTAGCACATACCTAATTAGATTATGCACCGTTTGTCTATGTTAACAAACAATTTCAAAAAAACTTGTAATACATTTTTTGTTTGTCTTGATGCAAGTAATCAACTCAAGTCATTTTCATGGTGATATCTAAAGGTTAAAATTTTTACCCATTTTCAAGTGAGGAAAAAGAATGAATAGGCTACATTTGGGTCTTTTTCGAAACTTTCCCCTAATGGGATTCTTCGGGGCTTTTTTTTCCTTATTCAGGACATATTGAGGATACAAAATCAGTTGAGTTTGCATCTGTTGCAATTTGTTCAACCTTTTTTCATAAAATGACTGGACTACTTAATTCTTGCATTAACTGATTTGTTAAACACATTCGAATTATAAATAAAACGTAATATAATGTGGTAACCTCCTACTGTCATGCTTTACGTCTATCAGCCTATATGCTATTTGGATCGTTATCACTAGGCTTAACGTTACAATATCTCAACACTAAATTAAAGGCCTGTCTCATATAGACGCCTGTCTCAAATACAAGCCGGTGCAGTTCGGCGATTTGGGAAAATAAAAGCCCGGGCTATTATTTGAAGTTTTACGGTATTTTTTGTTTCTAAGCTCTCTAGGATGCCTTGGCCCATAGGCTTCCGTTGTAAGTGCATTACTGAAAGTTGTGTTGCTGTAGCTCAACCATTAGATCATGGGTTAAAATCCCAGGGAATGCATGAACTGATGAAATATATACCTTGAATGCAATTGAAGTAAGTTTGGATAAAAGCATTAGCCGAATGTGTAACTGTAAATTATTTTATTTGGTAACAGAGCTTAATCTGAATTGAGTCTGGAACATTCTTTGAGAAATGCATGTGTTAAAATGTTGGAGGGGAAGTGTGAGAAACACTGGCAGCTTACTTTAGCAGATTTACCCTTGTGACTTCCTGTTTTTTCAGTCTTGAAAATAAAGGTGCAGTTCTTTGTGTTGGCTATTATGGCTTTGTTTGTTTTTTTTTCCTCCCTTATCTTTTATTTTTTGGCTTTCCTCAAGAATAGTTTTCCATCTTTTACAGATCCACCTTCTTCCCCATCCCGCCCTGATTGTGCTATTGAAGACTTGGATGAAGACATTCACTGCTCCTGGACGAAATCCAACGAGCCAATGATTCCAACCATTTACACTCTTCACTGGAAAGATTGCGATGGGTGTGACAGTGTTTACTTCTTAATAAGTAGTTCAAACTTTAGCATTTTTAAGTAGAACCCATGTACAATTGCAAATGACTAATAATTCAAATTAAATATCAGATTTAGTCATTTCAGGCCCAAAAACAATTACCTAATCTTTCCTAACGATCCGCTAGCTGCCCGCCCCATAAGCATGCCGTCCAAAAACTGCATCTCTGTAGGCAGCCTAGGCTCTGAGATCTGCACACAAAAACAAATGGGTACAACCACCACTCAAAACCAAAATAAACAGTGTTTCAACCAATCACCGCCAGGGGCGGGTGTTGCTCCGACTTCGCGTCCAGCCGTGAACGAGCTCAAAACCTCACAACACCCGCTCCTGTCGCCCCTCAGAGCCTAGGCTGCCTACAGAGACACGGTTTTTGGACGGCATGCTTATGGGGCGGGCAGCTAGCGGATCGTTAGGAAAGATTAGGTGAATGTGATCATTTATGTTTCGGCCTTTTTTGGGCCTGAAATCACTGATACAACCTTTCAAATATAAAATATTAACTTGAACCTTTTTTTGTATTTATATTCAGGAACATTAACTCAAGGGAGAGCAGTCAAGAGAATGTGGTCATAAATCGGGCAGAGTATATAAAAAGCACTGACATTACGGCATGGGTCACTGCCAAAAATGTGTTGGGTTCTGCACAATCTGAAGAGTCTGTCTTCAACACAGGCCATATCAGTAAGTCGTGTTTACTCTATTGTAAATCATTTCTCTGAACCATGTGCTTGCAATTTATTGGATATTGGACTACTTTAAGTAGTCAGTATACATACAATTCTGATGATTATTATTAAGAAATGTTTTTTAAAAAAGAGCCCATCACCTCCAAGTCTCTCTCTTCTCCCTCGATATAAAGTACTAATCAAAGGTTTTGGGTCAGTACGAATTTTTTTTTTTTTTTAAGAAATCTGCACAACCATTTTCAACATTAATAATAATAATAAAGGTTTCTTGAGCATCAAATCAGCATATCAGAATGATTTCTGAAGGATCATGTGACACTGAAGACTGGAGTAGCCTAATGCTGAAAATCACAGCTTTGATCACAAAGTATATAAAGAATTAAATAAAAAAGTTATTTTAAAGTGTAATAGTATTTCATAATATTACTGGGTTTACTGTAGTTCTCTAGTGTGTCCAGGTCGCATTCAATCGCCATTCCATGTATGGAAACGCAGTTGTGGTCATGTTTTGACACAGAACAGCATTAGCGGATACATTTTCTGTCTTCTATTTTGCAGGAACATAATTTGAAGATTGTAACATTTATTTAATACACTATGCAAAAACAAGACCAAAGCACGCACATCACCAGCAAAAATTTGATCCGAGTTTGGTGGTCTATTTGGTGAATAGCATGAACTACAATGCCAGTACACATAGATAACTATCAATATAATATGAGTGACATTACAAAACATGTCATCGTGTCATGTTTTCAAATTTAGCCACTTGGAAAGGCGTCTTCAAAAAGCTCTTCAAAAATCAAAGTCTCAGTGTTAACGGAAATATTTGTTTTCAAATGTGGTTAGTGTAGACATAGTCATAAATGCATGCAGCCTTTATTGATCATAAGAGATTAAAAGCCCAAACCTTTGAATGGTAGTGTAGCTCAATTTTGCAGGCAAAAACTAAGTTTCATCACTTAGAAAAATAAGGAATTTAAATGCCTAGTTCTAGCTTTAAATCTTTTCCCTGTTTTTTTATTTTTAAGTTCGTCCAGACCCCCCCAGCAATTTTACCCACACCTTCATGCCGCTGGTGATCTACTGGAACATGGACTGTGACAGTGTGGACCCCTTAGACAAGAAGTGTCAAGTGCAATACCACCTACAGGATCACATGCTGGACTGGATTCAGGTGAGAGGAGTAGAGGAAAATCCCATGTCATTTGATTCAGTTCTCATTCACAAAATCCTTATTCGATTCTGGTTCAGAGTATTTCAACATTTTCTTCTAAGATTGGTGTCACTGGCTTCATTGAGTGCAGTGCTGGCATTTTCACTCATGTGTTCAAAAGTGCTTTAGTAAACTGAGTTTCTGTAGTGAGTTAGTTCAGAAGAAAATCCATCCATCTGCAGGATCAGATGTGTGCGTAAAGTTTAATGAAGTGTGATCACATCCGTTAAAACAGATGTAGATTAAAAGATGGATCTTTGGGTTTGAAGAATCAGTATTGGATGATTAAAATACAAATCTTAGCAAAACAGAAAGTGTAGATTTTAAACCAGGCCTAGGACAAACACTAATGCTTTTTGTTTTCTCAACATTTTTCACTTTGCTTGCTTTTTTAATGTAAATACATTTTTGTTATGACTGTAAGGATGCAATCAAAGATAGCTCAGTTTCACTTTATTTTGACAGTCCACTTTAGACATTCTACTAACTATAAGTTACTTTGCGACTACATGTCCACTCACTGATTTACATTTACATTTAATCATTTAGCAGACGCTGTTATCCAAAGCGACTTACAAATGAGGGGAGCACTAGAAGCAATCAAACCAACAATAGGGCTACAATACGTAATACAATATGTGCTGTGACAAGTACCAATTAGTCTAGGCAAGTTTTTTTTTATACATGAAAAAAAGAAAAGAAACAAATGGATAATAGAAATAGAGTAGAATAGTAAGTTAGTGTTAATGTTAATGAGTGTTCAACTATTAAATTGTTCAATTTAGGGGTGTCCATGGTTAATCGATTAACCGTTAAAAATTGCTTAACCGAGTGAAACAGTTTGCTTGGTTAATTGGCGTCAATGGCGTGCATTGCATTTAGTTGTAAAAAAAAATTTGCACCACCAGAGACCGCCATTTATTTGACTGTTTCTTTGCACAAAGTTTCTAAAAAAAAGTGTGCTATAATATGACTGCATTAAATTCTAGGGCCTTGTTCACAGGCCGCGAACGCAAAAGTCAGTGACCTACTTTAACTGCTCTGTCCTTACCACTGCGTTTTATTTCTATAAATTAATTTCGTTTCAAATGTGGTCCAACCAGTTATTAAAGGTGTTAAAAATAAACTACCCCTTTCGCGTGTGTCTGTAGCCTATCTCAGGGTTGCGGCGCGCACACACCAGGGATGGAAATTAGCACGCGCGCCACCAGCCAGATGCGGGTGATTTTGTGTTGTTGCGGGTAAACTCGCTTCACCTACGGCCACCGTGGCGGGTAAATAAAAATAGCATCATGCGACGTTCGTCTGTTATAGGACAAATTAGTTTGAATAAACGAGCAGACACTGATTAGCTAGACAACTCAGTGAATGTGCTTTCCATTAAATAAATCACACACACAGTAAACAAATCCTTAACAAAAAAACAAAACAAAAAACGGCTATTCTGGTGGGTGCGGTGATGCGCTCATGTAAGGGTGGCGCTGCCAATAAAGCTCCTAAAATCTGTCACAAAGAACCGGCAAAAGTTATGAACACGTAAAATATAGCAAGGAGATATTTTAATTATTTATTAATAAACAAGTATTTTCTTTGTCCGTGTCAGTTGCAAAAATGAAGTTGACGATGCTGATCGTGATCTTCGCAGTAGTGAACGCGCCAGAGAGAAATGCACATTTCATACGGATTACAAGCAGAGAGCAGTCTGTGTCTGTTTTCTTTCTGTTAGACATGTCTGTGAGGCGAGTAGGCTACCTTATACTGAGTTTCGGTTCATTTATGAGACGAGCTCCAGTTCACGCGCCGGCGCCTCCGCTTCGTGATTATATATCGTCTGCTATATTTAATTCTTACTTATTAAATCCAGGCAATTGGTTGATGAAACATTGATTAAAATTAAGATACAATTAATACAAAACGAAATTCACTTTAAAGAAAGGTTTTGTGCTTTCTGTTTGATGAAAGTTTTAAAGCATATTTTAGTGCCGCTTTCACAGCGCTCACGTCCACATTGTGTTTTCCTCATAAATGCGAACTGCAATGAATATCAGTTCATGGTTTGTGTGTGTAGGCTATAAGAGAGAAAGAGAAAATGCCAGTAGCCTATTTCATTGAGACTTGAGATTAAATAAACTGCTTAAGTATTGTAGATCTTGTAGTATTAATTTTCCAACCCGATCTCACTAAATGCGTCTTTATTGCACGCATGTGCATTGTCGTGTAATTTATATACGCTAAATTGAGTTTTTACGTGCATAGGATACGCATTGGTTGGTTAGGGTTGAGTTAATTTCCATCCCTGGCGCACACTATGGTTAATAATAATAATAAGTTTTATTTATTTATTTATTTATTTATTTAGTTAACCGAGTATTAACCGCTAAGGCCGTCGGTTAACGGTTAATGAAAAACTTGAAAACGTGCAGCCCTAGTTCAATTCAATGTTGTTGAATTTGCAACTGTCAACTACCTCTCATTAGTGTATTAGCAGACTGTTATGGTTAGGGTAAGTTTGTAGATTAAGTTGACATGTAGTTGCTAAGTTACTTATAGTCAGTAGAATGTCTGTTGGGGCGCATCAAAATAAAGTTATAGCCGATATTAAGCCTCATGGCTGCTCACTCTCACGCATTCAGCGTGATATTCGCGCAGTTCACACTGTTCCCACGCCACACATCCATTTTCTCACGCAGTGAAAAATAGTGGAGCAAAGAGGACAGCATTAGAAAAATGTACATGTAGCTACTGTACCTGATATCAAAGTCCTTTTAGGCAAGTCATGCCACTCGGCCGCCATCTTGGCAACGCCTCCGGGCAGCTATTTCAGACTAACAAGACCAGGCTCCTGTCTAAATGAATGGGCAGAGAGTCAGAACTGCACTTTCACTGGTTATCGGGACATAAAAACTGCATGTATAGAAACAGCAGTAAAATATGATAAAAATCGCTGAAAAAGTTTGATGACTTTGCCCCTAAATAAGGTTTAAAACGCCTTTTTCCCCACAGGTTATACTTTACTACGCATGCGCAAGGGTTCTCGTCTCCGCTGTCGCAAACATCAACTGTGCGCATGCGTCAGTGGAACCAGACGATAGGTTTAAATGTTTCCCGGCTTGACTGTTAAAAGCAGACGATTGGCTTTCCAGCGGGAGGGGCGGGACATGTGCATACAACCGCCATATTTGGCGTTACGGGTTTTCACTATATAGTTGTATTGAGGATTGAGGAAGTGGCATGTCTCATATAAACTGTCTCTGCTGATATTTATCCAAATGAATCAATATTGAATAAAGATTGGAATTGACTTATTTGCTTATGAATTAAAAATCGAGTCAAGCACTAATAAAAAACAGTAGCCTACTAGTCATCGTACTATGTAAACAGAACTACTAAACTTAATGAAATCCAAGTGTTTTGGCAATCACAACACTACAAGCTAAGCTCAAAACTTGGCAGCCCTGATTAAGCACTAAGCAGACAGTCTAATAATACTCTAATGACTGGTATATTTCTTATAGTTAGTAGAATGTCTAAAGCGGACCATCATAAAAGTGTTACCGATAATTTAATAGTTTTCATAGTGTCAGAGATTTGTCAATACCAGTGGTAAGATTTAGTTCACCTAAAATCATTAAGAACGCCATTGAGGGTGAGTACATTTTTTTTATGTGGAACTAAACCTTTAATAAATTATGTTTTAGTTAAATCAATTGTTGAATTTTAATTGTGCAGGAGGATGATTTCCAGTCCACGTTTCCGTTGGAGGATTCCCTGCCATTCACAGAGTACTGTTTTCGTGTTCGCTGCCACTGTGGATATGAAGAGAAAGTCATGAGTGACTGGAGTTCAGTGTTTTCAGTCAGAACGCCCGCTGCAGGTCAGAGAAAGTCACACATTATCCATTCATTTAGGACATTAATGCACTCATTTACTGTTTTTGAGGATGATCTTGATTCAAATTCACACAGTAGCAGAATATAGTTGTCAGTGCTAAATACACACGCAATTCAGAAGAGTGAACAGCATTTTCAGAATCCACACTGACTCTTCATTATGGTTCAGAAGTTTGTGGTCGCTAATTTTTTTTAAATGTTTTAAAATAAGTCTCTTATGTTCACCAAGGCTACATTTATTTGATCAAAAACGCAGTAAAAACAAACAATTTATATTGTGAAATATTATTACAATTTAAAGTTTCTGGTTTTCTATTGTAATATTATTTAAATATGTAATTTTACATAGAATGATTTTCAAATATGCTGATTTGGTGGTCAAAAAGCACTATATAATGTTTTTTTTAACATTATAAATGTTTTTCCTGTTCTTTTTACCCTACTTATAAATATGTAAATATGTGTATATGTATGTATGAATGTTTGAATCAATTTTTAAGGTTTTTTTTTTTTTATGGTATACAGTACATACTACTGCACTGTATGCTTTATTCAGTATGCTAGCATTACATTTTAAATCTATTATATAAGATAATCAATGACGATAATTGTCTGTAATATTCTGCATTTCAGCACCGGTTGGACAGCTGGATGTCTGGAGTGATTGTGCCCCTTATTCAGACTACTCCTCCTGTAACATCTATTGGAAAGTAGGTTATACTCTCATAATATATCATTCTAACTGGTTCTTGTTCAGTGAGTCAGTCACAATTCATTACATCATGAATGAGCTGTAGAAATTTGACTCTCTGACGTTATTTCCTGCCTCTCAGGAAATGCCCCTGTCTCAGGCTAGAGGGGAAGTTAGCAACTATATTGTGACACTGAAGTTTAAAAATGGGACTGAGATCAAGCAGGTTTCCAGCCAGCGGAGAGACACAGGAAGTCAGCATCGCACCGAGCAGAACTGCCCGCAGCTCAGACATTTCCCTCTCAAGATGGGTGTTATGGGAGTTTTTGTGTCAGCCAACACCTCAATGGGCACGTCCGTCCCCACATTCATGCCGTTTCCTGTGAGGGGTATGCCAATGCAATATTCTAATTCTGGTTAAAAGTTATGTTAAGTTATGTTGAGTTTATAATTGATCTTTAATTTGAATTATTAGTCATTTGCTATTGACTCTCATTTTGTTCAAGTTCTACTGAAAAAAGCTAATGTTTTGTCAACTACTATATATATATATATAGTATATATATATATATACATAAACAGTTGCAATTAAAATTATTCAACCGCCATTATAAATCAGGTTTATTGGCTAAATGTTCAGACTTTCAGCTGTTTGCAATGAACAAGTCAAACAAAAGTCATTGAAATAGCTCAACGCAACAAATGGTTTCCCCAAATTTGACTGAAAATGCAACTTTTAATGACTTCTGTAGTTTCAAAATGATTCAACCCCCTGAATAGAATTTCTCACAAATCTGCAAAACAGGTATTGTCTCAAGCACATCTGATGCAACTAATCAAGGGCTTCGTTAATTGCACCAGGTGTGCTTTAGTTAGAACACATGAAATATCTGAACTGGTTGGGTTTGTTGAGTGTCACTTTTGACTGCAAGTTAGAAATATGGCTAAGTCAAAAGAATGGCCCAAAAAGTTAAGAGAAAATACCATCGCTCTTCACAAACAAGGAACAGGACACAAAAAGATAGCGTAGGCACGAAAAGTTCCTAGTGATACAGTTGAAAGCATAGTTTGCAAGTTCAAAGTTAAAGGAACAGGGGTTAAACTACCTGGACGGGGCAGAAAAACGCAGCTATCAACGGCTGCAATTAGATTTCTGAGAAGGCAGGTTCTTAAAAACCCTAGAGTGACTGCAAAAGACCTGTAGCAAGATGTTCTAAACTCATGTGGTTTCCATGCCAGAACTCCAAAGACGTACACCACTACTGACCCAAAACCGCAAGAAAAGTCTTCTCCAATTTGCTCACAATCATATAAATAAGCCACAGAAGTTTTGGGATTCTGTTCTATGGACCTATAAAACAAAACTGGATCTTTTCGGCCCTGTGGATCAGCAGTATGTCTGGAGGAAGAATTAAGAATATGCTGAAAAGAACTCTGTCAGCGTGTGGAAGGCAAGATGGATTTATTGAAGTATCAGGAAATCCTTGGAAAAAACGTCATGCCCTCAGTGAGGAAGCTGAAGCTTGGGCGTCATTGGATCTTCCAACAGGACAATGATCCCAAGCATACCTTAAATTCCACCAAGGCTTGGTTGCAGAAGTCAAGGGTTATTATAGGTGTGTGAACGTGTACATATTGTATTAATTTGTCTTAATCATGTATGTCTTAATCATGTATGTCTCATGTGTTTTATTATGTGGTGTGCAATGTGGTTGTACAGCGTTGTCTGATACATCGGGTTTGTTATTTTTAATTTGTTTATGCCAGTGTCAAAGATTAATTTCTGTCCAGTAAATCTGAACAGACAATAAAGTCAAACAAACAAACAAGTCATGGAAGATTCTACAGTGGCCACCAGTCACCTGGCTTGAACCCTATAGAAAATCTCTGGAGGAATTTGAAGGCAGTTGCAGCATGCAAACCTAAGAATATTACTGAACTGCAGGCCATTGCTCATGAGGAATAGGCTAAGATTCCTCACAAACACTGCTAGAAGCTGGTGTCTGGTTCTGTCATCTTGTTTGCAGCAGGTCAAAACAGAAAAAGTGTTCTACTAAGTACTAAAAATGCTTGACATGAAGGAGTTGAATAATTTTGAGATTGCAGAAGTCATTAAAAGTTGCATTTTCAGTTAAATTTGGGGAAACCAGCTATTTCAATTACTTTTGTTTGATTTGTTCATTGCAAACATCTGAAAGTCTGTAAATGTTAACAATAAACCTGATTTGCAATGGGGGTTGGAATCATTTTGATTGCAACTGTGTATGTATATATATATATACATACAGTATACATATAATATATTTTTGTAATAAAATGCAATATACACTACCGTTAAAAAAGATATTAAGGTGTTTTTGAAAGAAATAACACTTTTATTCAGCAAGGACACATTTAATTGATTCAGTATTGAAATTACAGCAATAAATAATATTTGAAAACATATTAAAATAGAAAACAGTTATTTTAAATTGCAATAATATTTCACAATAATACAGGTATTTTTGATCAAATAAATGCAGCCTTGCTGAGCACAAGAGACTTCTTTTTAAAAAAATCTTGCCAGTCCCATACTTTTGAATGGTAGTGTAAAATTACATTTATATCATATTTATTGCCCTGCAGGACCGACAACACCTGAGGTGAATCTGAGTGTAATGGGTGAGAAACAGACGCTGTGGGTCTCATGGTCTGTACACCCACAGTTCTCTGACAGCGTCCTGGAGTATGTGGTCCAGTACGTGTCTGTAGTGCCTCACCGTCCGTGCCTGAGCTGGGTCAGAGTAAACAGAATCCAGACATCTGTCACAATCACAGGTGTGTTTGTGTGTGTGTACAGGTTTAAAGCTATACTTATGAGGGCCAAATGTCCTCAGTGAAATAGTATTACAACTGACTAGTGATGACATTTTACTGGTCCTCACTAGTAAAAAAGGATAAAAAATCGGCCAATTTTTTAAATTATTTAAATCTAGTGTTTTGCACATGTTTTCTGTAATGGGTAGGTTTAAGGCCATAGAAAATACAATCACTGCAGGTCTATGCGGCGTCCTCACTAATATAGTGAAACAAGCGCGTATGTGTGTGTGGATGTGTGAAAAAGAGAAAGCTGTAATTTGTTCTCTGACCCTGACAGGGATTTTGCATTTGTCTCCATCCACAGGTGACTTCAAGAACTACACAGCATATAATGTGTCACTGTATACTGTCTTCAACAACCACAGCACTTTCCTCAAGTCAGCGATTGCATACACACTTCAAGGAGGTATGACATGCCGTAAATTACTGTTTTATTAACAACAGACCAAAGTCCACAAGACATCAAATTAAATCTGGCTTTTCCTGTTTACTTGCAAACTGTCCAATACGACAGAGAACCAAAATTAATTAGTCAAAAATGAACAGTTTTAATATTAAGCTTATTTGTAAAAAAAGACACATCCACTGTAGAAGTATATTGCATTGTCAATAATTAGCTTGTATAGTGCAACATTTCCATTCACTTAGATTGATATTTAAAAAAGGTGTAATTCATTCCATTCATAAACAAATTTCTCACTTTGAGTTAGTTGTGGCAGTTTTACGGCAAAAAGTATCATGTAATCAGATTTGCTAGTCATCAAGCCTTCATATTGGTATCATCTCTTTATCTCCCTGCCCAGTTCCTCCTAAAGTCCCACAATTCCAAGTGAAGATCGTCTCTCAGTCTTCTGTCATTCTGATGTGGAGCCCCATCCCTGTGCATGAGAGCAAAGGTGTCATCCTGCATTACTTGGTGGGCGTCAATGAGACAGGTAATCCATTATCTCTCCTTTAATGGAAATCTTAAGCTCGGGACAATCCGAAGTAATGTAGGTCCGTTTTTGAGCGTCGAGGGCTTAGTTTTTTCAGTTTGTTCTGCACCGTTGGCTCTAGGCAGGTGCCGTCTGGGTTTCTTTGGCCGATTCAGCATCTTGATTGAACAGCCAACCAACTCTGATTGGCTGTTCAGCTTATCGAATGAGAAAAGTGATGAAAGCGAGCAAAGAAGTCAAGACGGAACAGACAGAAGGCTGTTATAATGTTACATCATCTTACCTGAATGCATGAATATTTTCATAACGTGCCAACTGGAATGAAGAAAGTAATCAGTGTGATTGATATTCAAAATGGTAAGCAAGCGCTGCTTTGTTTACGTTTTGTATACCTGCAGTCCTAGTCTCGTTTCCCTTTTTGAATGATGAAAATAGACTATTGATACCTGCTGATATAGTCACACGTGTGTTCAAGCACAGCTGTTTGGCCGAGACGCAGCTGATGAGAGGCGACAACACAGTCAGCTTTAATCGCTTTAGTTCTTTGACTTCAGCTTAGTGTGTCCCAGGCTGAAGAAAGTAATGCTTAGTACTTTCATTATATTGTAGACCTGAGATTCTATTATTTGACCAACATTGCAACATGAAATATTAATACTTAGACTTCCAAGTTTGGGGTCAGTAAGATTTGTTTTTGTTTTGTTTCATCAAAGAAGTATACCGTAGTAATAGTACTATAAAAGAATAATTCCTAAACACTCAAAATATTCATAAAAGATGGGAATAAAAGAGCCAAAGCATAGATGTATAAGAATGTTTACCAATATTTACCAATTTTTTTTTATATTTCTCCCAACTGGATATGGATATAAAATGGTCAGATGTTTTATTCGGCTATTATTTATTTATTTATTTATTTCACATTTAAACCATGTATGACCCATAGAAGGCCTTGGGACTAGAAAGCAGGGGAGAAAAGCTTAAGAATCTCTAAAAATCTCCAAAAAAGCATGGACCATTTTTATATTTTGCTCAAGTAGGTTATAAACTACTAAAACAAACTCTCATCATGGGCACAAAATAAAGTTAACTAGTAATTAAAAAAAAAATGGTCTTCTCCAGCCATCTCTAAATTATTTTCCAATTTATAACATTGTTTACTATGAAATACTTTTATTAACACTGAATGTAAACATAATTGTAATTACTGCATTTTCCTTTGATTTTATGCAGCGTTAGCAAAAGTATCTATTTTGCTGCTCACCATGTTTCTGCTACTGTTAAAATAGCCGCGTCATCTTCAGCTTTAACGTCTTTATCCGGGGAGAGAAGCAACGCGCACGGAACGGAAAGGGCTTGAAGGAAGCAAGTTTGGCTCTAGATAAAAATAGTAGTGGATATAGCGCTGAAATAAACGACCCTGGGCACTTTTGGTGTGAACAGCTCTGTTGTTTTGACACACTGCTCACTTTAAACTGTTGAAATGGTAAAATGGCCCGGTACAAATATGTACTTGGTTCCATCTGGACTGCAGGACATCATTTTACTGGGCCATTTTACCGTTTCTACAGGTCCACCATTTGAATACCACTGAAATAAATGTAGCCTTGGTGAGCAGAAGAGACTTATTTAAGAAAAAAAAGAAAAAAATCTTGCTGACCCCAAACTTTTTAACAGTAGAGTATATCTGTGTCCTCTGGCCTCTTTAACAGGGTATAACGTGAGCAGTGACAGGACCAGCATGCATCTGTCAGACCTGCAGCCGTCCCGGCAGTACCAGGCCTGGGTGAGCGCTGTGAGCGCTGCTGGTGAAGGCATGAGGAGCAACACCACTTTCTCCACCACTGAGGAAAACAGTAAGACGAGCTGTTTCTTTCTTTCTTTCTTTCTTTCTCTTTCTTCCTTCCTTCCTTCCTTCCTTCATTTAGGGTTTACATTGCATTCATTGTCTTCGTTTACATTCAGTATGTAGTTCAAAAATTCTGCTTCAGGTAGTTAACCAGTCATTACTTTCCATCTCATCTCCTAGGTCTTGTTACTTCAATACTGATGACTGTATGCATACTATTGTTTTTCCTGATATTAAGTATTGCTTCTAAATGGGTATTGTGAGTATTACCTTTCATTATAATTCCATCATACATCATATGGCCAAAAGTATATGGATACCCCCTTCTAAATAGTGAGTTTGACTAGTCTAGTCATTTCTGTGAGGATAAATCTTGACCTTAATTTTAATCTTCTACATTTAATGAGCAGGTTAGGGAATCCACATAATTTTGGCCCTGCTGTGAATTGTATTCCATTCAATTATCAGATAAAAATTATACTATGCATTCCAACTACAGTAGTCAACATTTAAAGTGGATCAAAACCTTTCATCAAAGTTATACATGAATTTTGAACAATACCCGTTCTTGTCTTAGGACCACTTTGATGAACTTTTTATCCACTTCAAATGTAGACTAGCTATATCTCTCTATTATGTACCATTGCCATGCCAAGCTATCTATTGTATGACGCTATATAAATAAACGTGCCGTGACTTTACTGGAGTGCCGAATTGCAGAGCTCATGCAAACATACCCACATCGCTATGATCCGATGCTTTCTTAAAGCAACACCAAGGAACTTTTCCTCTGCGGTCGCCCTACTGGTTGGAAGCGGAATTGTCCATTACCGCTGTCGTAAATCATTGAGCCTACCGCAGGCTACTGTCGCACGCACGCTCGTTGTTTATCCAGCTTTGGAATGAACGATGTCCGCAGACAAGGTAGAGTATGTTGCATGATTTCATGAACGTACGATGTATTGCGACATCAGAAACGAAGAAAAACTAAATAATGACTATTGTAACGCTTGACGTAAAGCAGTCGAATTTTGTAGTTCTTTTTGTGCTCGGGTTACTACCCGAAACCCAAAGTTACATAGTGCCAGTAAAAGCGATACAGACCACGTCAGGCTATGGCAGACGTGTCATTTAACCTATTGTAAGTCGATGTACCATCACAAGGGTCTTGGAAATATATTATGAAGGTTGAAAAAGTTGCTTGGTGTTGCTTTAACTGATGTTTTCTCACCGCTGTCATTTTTGTTGTTTATTTTGATATTGAGAGGAAAGCACATATTTACATATTGATCTAAACGTGACTTATGTCGGGATGTTTGCTAACAGTATACCGGTGCAAGAACAGTACATCTTTTGTTCACCCCTAAGTGAAGAATACAAAAAGAACTATATTAGGTCCTGAACTGGTCAATTAGACGCACTGTGAAAAACTAATATCTGCTGTCTTGGTACAGGTTACGTTACTGTTCCCAGAAGATCCCAGATCCATTAAACAGTAAATCATTTAAACATGTGAACTTTCAGGTAAGAATCTAAAGTTTTATAAAGCTATATGAAAGAGATGATCACCCATATAAAAATGGTAGAATATTTGTTCTTCTAAATAGTGAGCTTGGCTTTTCTTCCAGCATGCGTGGCCATCGCTCTGTCCTCCGTCGGAATTGCCTCTGAAGATCTCTGAGCTGGAGATCGTGGAGAACCTGCATACCAACACACCTTCCTCTCGGAGGAAGACTGAACTGGAGAGGGTGTTAATCGGTGTGGAACCACAACATTTCCAGGAGCCAGATGGACGGGGCAGGACAAATGTAGGTGGGGAGAAGTGGTTAGAAGACTCTGAGGAATCAAACAGACGAAACATTTCAAAGCAGGACAGCTGGAGAAAAGAGTACAGCGAGATGGTTGATACTGATGAAGAGGAGGGCGCTGGTGGTGAAGAGTGGTGGGACCAGCAACGTGTCTCGGACTATGAAAGACATTTTATGCCGTCTGTTGAGGTGAATTAACTCTGCCGTTGCATACTTCATGATGTTTGATCTGTACTGTAGTGCCTTAAAAAGAACAATCAGAAATGTTGATGGGTTTACTGAAGAACAACATGTATTGTACTCTTTATACATGCACTGAAAATAGTGTTAAGACATGTTATTCATGAATGTCCAAATGTCTCTCTGGGAGAGATCTTGCAGAGCTATGCACAGATTTCCACATTATGCACAGATATTTCCAGATTAGCTGCGCTGTTTACAGTTGAAGGATAAGTTTTGCGGCCTTAGCGTCATCCAATGGCATAAGGACAGTTTTCAAATGTGTTTTCTAGAACACTCCGCATTTACCATTCGTGCAGATGCATGTCCCATCTATCTGCACGATCCACAGTCCCGTGTGGCTTACACTTTTCAGGGAATTCAGACTACAAATATAGTACTATAACTATATAGTCTGCTCATTAAACCTTGTTGGAAAAAGGTATTTCAACATTGAAACCATTGCATTTACGATACAAATGAGACTTGTTACTGGTAGATATCTTCAATTGAATGTAGATAATTTAATGGTTTTGTACATAATAAATGTTTTTATAAGTGAATTTCTCATGTGTTTTGCAATCATTTGTTTGACATGATGTTAGGTTTGCATGTAGACATAGGAGTAGTCACTATTATTAGTCTGTGATTTAGTCTACCTATATTTTGGAAGACTTTTTATGCCTGAGAGTAAAAAATAAAAAGACAAATAACTTTATTTCTTGTAATTGCAACTTTATATGTCACAAATTATAATGTTTTATTTTTAAAGGTGCCCTAGAATAGTTTTTATTTTTATTGTATAATGTTTTCTGGGTTGCCCTTATAATGTTAGTATGTTTTTTAGATCAAAAATAGTCATAATTTAGAAATAAAAGGCATTTTTCCTAGCCTGATTTTAGCCTCTGATGTGAACGCTCTGTTTGAAGGGGCGTGTCTGCTGTGTAACCGGCCTCTGCTGTGATTGGCTGACATGCTTGCATATGAAATAGCTACGTATTACATGTGAAACTCTCTCGAATACTTTTACTACAGAAATTATACGTTTTTACTATTACAGCTATAGAGATTTACGAATCTTGAGATGTTTTTAAAGTATTTAGATCTATTCCCATCACATAAAATGTTGCCGTGATGAGCATTGAGCAAACAGATGACAGTGTGTTGATCGCGAGAATAAAGATCTTATCATTGCAACGCAGTTTCTGCACTCTCTCTAATGCTTTCACCAATGCAAACACGATGATGTAAATACAGTATTGAACGATTTTGAGAGAAAGATTACCTGTCTGAACTTGAACAATTACACATCAGAAAGTGTTGCTTGGTAGCTCGATCGATATATTTTCAGACATCGAGGCCAGCTCTGTATTGGCCCAAGTTGAGGAAACCGTCTCGTCTGTGAAATGTTTGGAAATTTCCAGAGAAAATAAAATTAACCTATTGTTTCTTCAGAGGCTCGGATGAAGGAACTAAATACTTTTGTGTTCATTTGTACATCAAAACACTGAGCAACTGCCATGCTTCAGCTGCGCAGTTCTGCCTGTCATTGAACATGGGCTGGCATATGCAAATTTTTGGAGTCGTACATATTAATGATCCCGACTGTTTCACAGTCGGTGTTATGTGGAGATTCGCCTATTTTTCAGGGGTTGTTTTTCAAAAACGAGATTTAAGTAAGAAGGAGAAAACAATGGTGTTTGAGACTCACTGTATGTCATGTCCATGCACTGAACTCTTGTAATTTAACTATGCCAAAATAAATTCAATTTCACATTCTAGGGCACCTTTAAAGTAAATACATTTTTTTTTTTAAAAACTTTTTTTTTTACTCAGACAAAAACAGGCTTTCATACCATATAGCTTTTTGAGGTTGTCTCAGTCACAAATCAGGAATATCAGCCCAGAGCCAGCATGCTTGTATGCATAAATATTTTTAAGACACATCAGCCCAAACTTCTAGCCCCCTAACCCCTAAAATAAAATGACTACACAATAGTGCCGGTACTGTAAACACTTGTTTGTCTATATTTGATGATAAAATGGAGGAAAGGATTGATTAGGATTATAATTCCATTTAAATAACTGAATTGTTAATGTTTTTGTCACTTGTATTCACCAAGGTAGCATTTTTGATTTAAAAAAAAGCAGAAATATTATTAGAAGTTAAAATAACAATTTTTCTATTTGATTGTATTGCAAAATGTCATTTATTTGTGTGATCAAAGCTGAATTTTCAGCATTATTACTCCAGTCTTCAGTGCCACGTGATCCTTCAGGTTCTCAAAAAACATTTCTTATCATTATCAATGTTGAAAACAGTAGTAGAAACTGTGATGTTTTTGTAACATGGTAAATGTCTTTAAGTCACCCCACACTTTTGAATGTTGTGTATATTCATGTTATAAAAAGGGGTATTTTAGATCAGGTGCTAACAAGATCAAAAAGGAAATGTTTTATTTATCCAGCTTTGTTTGTTCATTTATTCGCATAAATATTGAGAGAGGAAGATCGAGATAATTGAATTAGTCTAACTCAGAATCTTTTACGTTTGGTAAACATGCCTATTTCAGACAGGCTTTCATTTTTACAACATTCATTCCCAGATTTACTATGCTACAAAACAAAAATTTCCTACGCTACAAAAACTAAAAATATATACAGATTTAAAAAGTAGGTATCCAGCAGCAACACCCATCCCCCATTCCGCCATGCAGTCTACATTCCATCCTACATGATGAGGCTCAACCCAACGGCTTCCGGTCGTTGATGTTAGGGGGCGCTCGCGAGCCGCCGACTGATGCATTCAGAGGCCGCTCTAGAGATGCAATCAGACCAGATGGGAGGGGGAAGTGAGAAGGAAAAAGGAACTAGCTGAGCTGCCCTTTGTTTCTAGATTTACCGAAGAGTACGGGGAAGAGACCGGCGCGAATCTACACTGTAAGTCACGCTCTAAACACGACACAATGTTTATAGAACACATGACGTCATGGCGGACTTTAAAAAGTGATACAATTTGGAACAGCGATAGAACGCGAGCGAGTTCTTTTTATCGCCGATTTGCTTGTGCTCCAATCAGTCCGACATTACAGTGCCAGAGCAGCGGCAGAATGAATGAAGAAGTTTTGGGAATGTAACTAGAGCGGGGTACCGGGGTCAAGCGTACGGAAGGCGAATGGGATCAGTCATCTTTAAAAAGATGCTCGCGGTATTTATCTCTGTCCACGAGTTGGATATCTCAAATTATATCTTTTTTTTTAAAGCGCACACAGACAAGGAGAAGCACAGCATGGCCGACTGTAATCACACATACACACAAACCGGCCTTTTGCCCTTCTTTGTCTTTCCTTTTCGCTCTTGTTTATTATTTCCAAACCATTTAAAATAGTGTATATATAACGTTTAAACTCTGCTCCAACACATACCGTTTTTTGAAAACATATCGGGAATGTTTTAACCAGTTAAAAGTCGTTTTGTTTTATGTCTTTGGTTTTAATGGAGCTCTAATCTTTCTCTTGTTCCCTAACGTTAGTTGGTTGACGTCCTCAAAAACCACTAAATAGTTATCGCTTTACCACAATTTACGGTAACTCAAATTTTTGAAATATTTCCTGCAGCATTATATCGTGATTTATTATAATGTTGAAAACAAGCATTCGTAAATGGGATATTGTTGGCTAATGTTTAGCTATTCAGTGTTAGCAGGCTGCTATTTCTCGTTAGCCTTTGGGGGGAAATTTGACGTTTAATCGTTTATCACTGTTTATTAAAACTGTTTTTGATATGTTTGTTTTGCACCAATATTAATAAGAAGTGTTTGTGAATGTTTGGTTATATTTTTATACATAAACTCGCTGAAAGCTTGTTAACCGGCATATACATTTTTAGCTAGTAATTAATTACCTCATTAAAGTGAATTGTTTTGCATTATTTAGACCTCATAATGTATTTCCAGCTGTTTCTTCCTATTATGAGAACCGATAGAAGACGCACTTTTTATTATTATATAGGTAACGTCGGGGCTGGTTGTCAGTTTTGGCTTCGGTAAATATTTCTCATGGTGGGTTTATTTGTGTCAGTGTTATACTGTTTCTTTGCTACAGAACATTATTGAACTTTTCCGTTGTTATTGCCTAGTTATTAAAATGATACATTTTCCGTATGGCATTAAATAGGTGACTGTTGTTTGTCTGGATGTATGCAGTGTATTTTTTTACTGCGTTCACAAACAACGCAAACAAAATAAATAATAAAACTGTAATATTAGTGTTGAGGAAATCTTTTTTGTACATCTTATTTAAGTTTTCACTGCTTAAGAAAACACATCTGTGTAATTTTATTTTTATTTAAATATTTTTTTATCTATTATATTGTAGGCTATACTGTTGTAAGCTGTAGTTTATGGTCATGTCTGATTTGTTTTAATATAATAGTCTTTTTAAAATCATGTAAAGGCTTTTTTATTGTTGTTTGTAGGTAATTTCTTACGATTTGTGATTTTGTTACAAAGTCACTTTTTAATTTTTTTTATATTTTAAAATAAAAATATCATATTTTGCAAATTTTAAATTGACACAAATGTTGATACAATAGGTAAAATTAAATGCAATCTGATTTAAAAAAGAAAAAAGCCTCCTTTGGGGTCTTCACTAAAATGTATTCATTGACATACATTAAGGCACAGATTAATTAACCCATTTTCTTGTCTTATTTCAAGTACCGTCCTTTTGTAGCCATAACTGGATTTATCTGAAGTGCATGTGATTTATACAGTGTAATGTGTTTTTACAGTTCTACAGAAAATTTGCTTTTTATTTATTGAGGGTGGTGGTTGGTATATACATGAGTATGAGTCTTTGACAACTCGAGGTATGATATTCTCAATTCATTCAGTTAACTGACGGTCTGAGGTAAAGTGTTCAGACTGCAGACTTAGCAACGACTGTTTTTATATGCTGAACATAGTACAGACATTATCATCATTTCATAATGTAACATAACAATATTGCTGGCCATAAACTGAGAAAGTGCGCGTCCGGTGTGCGATACCTCGAGCTGTCCTAGACGCGCTTCTCGTCCGGTGTGAGACCCCCTTAATTCTTGCATTAACTTTGTTAAACACATTCGAATTATAAATAAAACGTAATATAATGTGGCAACCTCCTAGTGTCATGCTTTCCGTCTATCAGCCTATGCTATTTGGATCGTTATCTCTAGACTTAACGTTACACTCAATGAACAACATCTCAACACTAAATTAAAGGCCCGTCTCATATAGACGCCTGTCTCAAATACAAGCCGGTGCAGTTCGGCGATTTGGGAAAATAAAAGCCCGGGCTATTATTTGAAGTTTTACGGTATACATATGCTGTTTTAAGCTAGTTTTTGGCATGTTTAATGTGTGGTTGTTGTTTATCAAGCTGCTGAAATTTGTCTTATTTTCTTTCCCAGGCCTTCTGAAAACAGATACAGAACACTGTTTTTCCACCTCTTACTACTTCTGGCTCTGCTGAGCGATGTCCACTCCTGACCCACCTATGGGCGGGACCCCTCGGCCGGGCCCTTCCCCGGGCCCTGGGCCGTCTCCAGGGTCCATGTTAGGGCCTAGTCCTGGACCCTCACCTGGCTCTGCCCATGGCATGATGGGCCCTAGCCCTGGGCCCCCCACCTCAGGACACCCACTACCTCCACAGGGCCCCTCAGGTTACCCCCAGGACAACATGCACCAGATGCACAAGGTACTAACAGGTTTTATCAGTATGCATCTGATTCATTTGTAGTTTTGTTTCATTTGTGCTGTTTGGTCCATATCATTGAGTCATTCTTTATTTTCTTTTATTGTTTGAAGCCCATGGAAGGCATGCACGAGAAAGGCATTCCCGAAGATCAACGCTACGGTCAAATGAAGGGTATGGGCATGAGACCGGGTGGGCACAGTGGCATGGGACCCCCACCCAGTCCTATGGACCAACACTCTCAAGGTATCTATCGATCGTTCTGTCTGTTGTGCTTTTTATCTATCTGTCGTTCTATTAATCTTTCTAACTCATTCTATCTATGATATATTATGTAATATACACATGGACATGTGTGAAATTTACATTTGAGTCATTTAGCAGCAGATGTAGGATATGCAGATGTTTGGTGCACTCTGTGTGCTCAGACTGGGTATAAAAAAGCCATCCAACCTGTTAGCTCACATTTCCCTTTGATGTGCAATGCTTTGTTCCTCCGCTGGGTCTGCTCGCACGCTTGTCGCACGCAGACTGAGGGAAATATAGAGTGAATGGGGTTACCCTTTTGAAACAGAAAGACAGACAGTTGTTGGAAACCACAAAGTCATGACAGAAAAAGAAACAAAAATAACAAGCAAGCAACACAGTGTTTTGTGTTTTCTGCTGCTCTGTAATTGTCTACATGCCTAAATTTGACTACTAATGCCTTGACATTTTTGTCCAGAAAATGTGACTTTTTATTTAAAGTATGCATTTATGTTTTGTATAACTTTATGATCTGCTAACATAATCTAATATCTTTGTATCTGCCTTAAGCAAACATCACTGTTGTAATTGAGAGGTTAACTTAATTGGGATTTATGCACTATAATGCATTCGCAATTACATTAGCAATGCATTGAAAAACATCCATGACTCCGCAGTGAATTATGTGAGGGCTAATATTTTTTGGGGAAAATCTAACAGTTGCATAAAATAAAAAAAACAATGACGTTTTCTTTAATTTCTTCCAGGTTATCCCTCTCCTCTGGGCGGTTCTGATCATGCCCCCAGCCCGGTACCTTCTAACGGCCCTCCATCTGGCCCCATGATGCCTTCTGGTCCTGGTGCTGTCCCCATGGAGGGCGGCGACCTGCAGAACCGGAGCGTAGGTGCAGGTGGTGTTGCAGGTTCGGGTCCCAGCGGGGGACCTCCAAATGCAGGTGGGCCTGGTGGACCCGGCGGACCCACTCCTTTCAACCAAAACCAGCTTCACCAGCTGCGGGCACAGATCATGGCCTATAAGATGCTGGCGCGTGGCCAACCTCTACCTGACCACCTGCAGATGGCGGTGCAGGGAAAGCGGCCCATGCCAGGCATGCAGCAGGGGATGCCCAACATGCCCCCTGCCTCAGGACAAGGAGCAGGACCTCTTGGACCAGGTGGCCCTGTTCCTGGGGGACCCAACTACAATCGACCTCCTGGTAAGGTGACATTTCATAAAAATTTCATAGCTCTCCAAAAATGCTGAAATGACCACCTACGGTCAGCCTACAGCGTGAAATTAAGGCAAAAAAACACTGCCTACCGTACCTTTAAGATAATTTACAAATACTTGAAGTATTTTAATATTTTTTTCTTTTTATTTAAGCTTTCAGTCTTTTAAAATGCAAAAATGTTTCTAAATTGCAAAGTCAAATTTAACAACTTTTCCTGTGGTCTTAAAATGTTTTGGACATGTTCTTGGCAGATTCTTACAATTAATATATTTTAATCTTATTCCATAACAATTGTTTGGATGTTTCAGGAATGGTCGGTCCAAACATGCCTCCACCAGGACCCTCTGGTGTTCCTCCAGGCCTGCAGGGACAACCCACCAATGGACCACCCAAATCTTGGCCTGAAGGTCAGTAAATGATGAAAATTGTCCACAGTCACTATCAATAAACAATTTAAATTTAGACTTTGTATTGTATCCGGGAAACCTTCGCATATTTACGTAGCATTTGTAATCCCAGGGCCCATGGTGAACGCTGCCGCCCCTGCAAGTGCCCCACAGAAGCTGATACCTCCACAGCCCACGGGCCGCCCTTCTCCAGCGCCACCTTCAGTTCCTCCCGCTGCCTCTCCAGTCATGCCCCCTCAGACCCAGTCTCCGGGACAACCGGCCCAGCCGCCCATGGTCCTGCATCAGAAGCAGAATCGCATCACACCCATCCAGAAACCTCGGGGTCTTGACCCAGTGGAGATCCTCCAGGAGAGAGAGTACAGGTGAGATGAGGGTATCCTGATGTGTTTAGGCAAGAAATGGCAAATATTGATGTTTTAGACGCACTTATTAAATTAAATTCTGGGACCACCTCCTTGTTAACTGGTTTCACCAACATTTGATGTTGTTTCCATCGGTCAGGTTGCAAGCTCGTATTGCTCATCGTATTCAGGACCTGGAGAACCTTCCAGGCTCTCTGGCTGGAGATTTGAGGACCAAAGCCAACATTGAGCTCAAGGCACTTAGGCTCCTGAACTTTCAGAGACAGGTATGACTTGCATCATATTATTTAGGGATGTGCCCGAAGTCAAATAAATACCTTTTTCGGAAAAAGGCACGGATAACGCATTCTACGGACTGGATGAAAAAATACATTTGAATGGTTTTGCGTTTCTCTCGCAATTATATAGTCGGGTTATTATATTGCATATAATTTGCAGGCGTCAGGGAGCGGCTATCAATATATGCAGGGTATTAAATCCTTTCGTAGATACTATGCAGGGTATTAAAACGCGTATGAATGGGCTCTTCAATTTCACTTCGAATTCTCGATCATGCGAGTTGCGAGGTTTAGGCAAGGCACGTTTATTAATATAGCACATTAAGTAATACTAACACTATGGTAATTCAAAGTGCTTTACAGAAATTCAATTAAAATAAAAGCAAGGACAATTAAAACACTTATAAAAGAAATTAGAAGAGATTTATGATAGTTATAAAATGAATTAAAAGAGTAAAAAGATGATACATAGATACAATTCTCATCTGGAAAAACACTGGTGTATCCTCACAACTCCCAGTTTTACTCTGATATTTTCCCATGGTGATTACTCTGTCTGTGGTGTTCTTTTGGCGCGCCTAAGAAATCTATTGGACGTCTCCGATGGACCCGATTTTCCCTTAAAATCGGACAGGAGGAGCTCTAGGACTGACTCACGGAGTAACCTCAGGTTCACTGCCTAGTCACAAGCTCTTAGCATAAAGCTCTTTTCAAGTTCTGGTATAAAGTATGGGCAAAATCATTCATTTTCCATGCCTTTCCGTATAAGTTATTCGGCTTCAGACCCATCACTATTGGTCGTCGTCGTCTTATTATTATTCAATTACTGTTTTATATTTTTATGTGCATTTATTTATTTATCATTATTTATTTTATATATGTATTTATATACCATTATTATCATGTATTTTTTTTAATAATTTTTCTTATAAATTATAACATAACTAAATATTATTTTACTTTTATCAGTTTAAACATGATTTCCCAAGAAATAACTCGCATCTCGATAATTATAATGCCTAATGCTCTGTAAGGTGGTTGTAATTGAGTTCAGCCTAGTCCTGCCTCAAGGTTTTTTGACCCATGTTGTCCATGCCAACACAGCTCCGGCAGGAAGTCGTAGTGTGCATGCGGCGCGATACGGCCCTGGAGACCGCGCTGAACGGCAAAGCCTACAAGCGCAGCAAGAGACAGTCCCTGCGTGAAGCTCGCATCACTGAGAAACTGGAGAAGCAGCAGAAGATCGAGCAGGAACGCAAGCGGCGACAGAAACATCAGGTACTGGACCGTTCTGGCTTGTTCTTTTAGAGTTCAGTCATGAGGCTGTTTTACAAAAGATATGTACAAAGTAATGTTTTAAATGTGACCTGATTCACAAATGACAAAAGACATTGTTTGTGACGGGAACCGCCTGTTCTTTTATTGCATTTGTAGGAATATCTCAACAGCATCCTGCAGCATGCTAAAGACTTCAAGGAATACCATCGCTCCATCACCGCAAAGATGCAGAAAGTGACCAAAGCCGTAGCCACGTACCATGCCAACACCGAGAGAGAGCAGAAGAAGGAGAACGAGCGTATCGAGAAGGAGAGAATGAGAAGGCTGATGGTGAGGAGATGCACAGGACTTCCCATATTTTCTTGAAATAAGAAATTTTTTACTTGACAGCAACTAAACTTTAAACACAAAATTACAGTGTTTTTGTCTGAACAAATGTCTAAGAAAAGTATGTTTTGTGTGTGTTTCTCCCAGGCTGAAGATGAAGAGGGTTACAGGAAGCTGATCGATCAGAAGAAAGACAAACGTCTGGCTTACTTGCTGCAGCAGACGGACGAGTATGTGGCCAACCTCACCGAGCTCGTCAGAGCTCACAAAGCTGTTCAGGCCCTCAAAGACATGAAGAAGAAGAAAAAGAAGAAGAAGAAGAAGAAGGTGAGTGGATTTAATGGAATGGAAATGGAGTTGTCCTTTGTTTTTCCAGTAGTGTGTGAGATCTTTCTGTCTGCTTTTCTCCTCACAGAAGCCAGAGAATGCAGAGGGTGTTCCTGCTCTCGGTCCAGATGGAGAGGTGAGATCTCAAAATTGGCAGATATTTGGCTTTTTACAATTAGCTTGGCTGATCATTTGTGCTAATGTGGTGATTTGATTCAAAATAAGTATTCTTTTTTATTTATTCTCTTCCCTTTTTTTAAAAGTTTTGTTTAAAATGTGAGGTATATCATGTCGAATTGCAGATATTGTCTTGGACATGGTGCAAATGCAGTTGAGAATCACTGTTACATATTTTAAACTCAGGTCTCCAGGGAATTCTAAGATTGTAAAAAAAAAAAATTGTGATATATTGTTATGCTTTTATGTATTTATCATTATTCAATTATTTATATTTAATTTTATATATGTATTATTACTGTTTTTATGTATTTATTTGTAATTTTTCTTATAACTTAGAGAATACTTTACAAATAACTTGCAAACGCATAGAAATGTATTAGTTGTATTAGATTAGGTTATAGGGGTTAGCGCTGCTTTTGACTGTTTTTGTCACCCTTTGTAGCCTCTGGATGAGACCAGTCAAATGAGTGATTTACCGGTAAAGGTGATTCACGTGGACAGTGGGAAGATTCTCACCGGCATGGACGCTCCTAGAGCTGGACAGCTGGACACTTGGCTGGAGGTGAATCCAGGGTGAGTGAGACACACTTTTGGTTTTTCATTCTTTCAAAATATGAGTATCTGGTAATAGTCCATTCATTTTAAGCCAAAATGGGGGTCAACCTTGAACAAATTGCAACAGAAGCAAACTCAACGGATTTTGTATCCTCAATATGTCCTGAGTAAGGAAAAAAAAAGCCCAGAAGAATCCCATTAGGGGAAAGTTTCGAAAAAGACCCAAATATAGCCTTATTCATACGCCTATTCAGTTATTTTTCTCACGTGAATAGGGTAAAAATTTTAACCTTTAGATATCACCATGAAAAATTACTCAGTTGATTACTTACATCAAGACAACAAAAAATGTATTAGAAGTTTTTTTAAATTGTTTGTTAACATAGACAAACGGTGCATAATCTAATTACGTATGTGCTAATTTGCATAAATACCCAACCCAAACAGATCTAAACATTGGGTATAGCCAGGTGAAAATGTCTTGTTGAATCTTGTTGACACCTTACAGTAAAAGACTTGATGTTAAGGTCTGAATGGAACCCATTCAGGCTACCCATGAACATTAATACATGGAGGCAGGAAGAAGTACTTTAGAAACCAGCCTTTATTAATTTGTATTGCAGAGATGGGGTTTGGGGCTGAAACAAGACAAAATTAAATGTAAAGAAACGAAATGATCTTTCCAGGGCTGTTGCCACTCTCTCCTATTGCGGTCTTTGGTTTTGAAATTTTAGCTGATGATCAATAAAATGCAGCTCATGTCTGTTGCTTTTGGTTATGTGAACTCCATTAAATCTGCATATAGCGCGAGAATTATGTAATTAGATTATGCACCGTTTGTCTATGTTAACAAACAATTAAAAAAAACGTATAATACATTTTGTTTTTGTCTTGATATAATTCTCATGGTGTTATCTAAAGGTTAATTTTTACCCTATTCACGTGAGAAAAAGAATTGAATAGGCGTATGAATAAGGCTATATTTGGGTCTTTTTCGAAATTTTCCCCTAATGGGATTCTTCGGGGCTTTTTTTTCCTTACTCAGGACATATTGAGGATACAAAATCAGTTGAGTTTGCTTCTGTTGCAATTTGTTCAACCTTTTTTCATAAAATGACTGGACTATAATGAAAAGGGTTGGAGTGGCACATCACAACAATTTTGTCCCTAATATAGTGTATTTTTTATTCATATTTATCTGACTAAAGCAGCAGGTTTGTCTGAATGTTATTTTGTTGATTTTCTGTAGGTACGAGGTTGCCCCGCGGTCAGATAGTGAAGATAGTGGCTCAGAGGAGGATGAGGTACGGATGTTCTTCAGCTCTCATATCTGGATGTTCAGCATCCCTTGAGCAACAAACTGCTTTCTTAAAGGGCTTTAAACGCATTTGAAGAGAAAACTAGTGTGTGTGTGTGTGTGTGTGTTCACAGCCTTGAGCTGTCAGCAAGTAGGCTATCATTAGGATAAGATTAATGGCTATTTTTCCATGAGATACTGTTGCCATGACCTGATACAGATAGCACATTTTTACGCACATTTTAAGCTTCTGATACTGGTGTCCAATACAGTAGGCTGGTATTTAAAAGCCATTTTAACAATACATTCCATAACCTCAGTTTAATTTGATTTATGATCACAAAATAATAGATGGTTTCAAATTTTGTAATTATATAATTAATTTATGTGGTTGTCCAGTAGTTTTACATTTGTATACATTTCATAACCTATTAATTATATTTATAAACACAAATTATATAGAACTTAAAGAATGGAAGAAATATAATTAATTATAAATAAATTAATTTGTAGTATTCATTAAATGGATTATGAATTGTATAAAATAAAAAACTACTGGACAACCACATAAATAATTTTTCTGACAATCAAGTTTACACAATAATTAATTGTTTTTGTAGTTTTATATTTAATACATTTCATAACCATTATTTATAATCACAAAATATATAAAATTACAAAATTTGAAAAACAATACGTATTTGTCAAATGAATGATTACAAAAAGCATCTAGTTATATCAGCATAGATATGTTTAACTTATTAGAGTTGAATACACATCTTTACATTTTATTGTATTAACGTACCATTGTATTTTGTTCTTAAAGGATGACGACGAGGAGCATCAGCCCTCTCAGGCTCCAACAGAGGAGAAGAAGATCATCCCAGATCCAGACTGTGAGGATGTGTCTGAGGTGGACGTCCAGCACATCATTGAGTATGTTGCTGGCTTAAAGCTGTACTTTTTACTTCATACAAATGGGTTCATGTCTGACCCGTCCCATGGTGCTTTTGTTATTCTATTGTCATAATGATGTATATAAATAAGATCCCTCTCTCTCGCAGGCATGCCAAGCAGGATGTTGACGACGAATACGGTAGCGCAGCGTTCGCTCGCGGCCTGCAGTCTTACTACGCTGTGGCTCACGCCGTCACGGAGAGGGTGGATAGACAGTCGAGCCTGCTAATCAACGGACAGCTCAAACAGTACCAGGTACACGCATACAGGCCAAACAAACTGCAAATACACCTGGATAGTGAACTGCTGAGATTTGATAAATGCCATGTGCTGACGTTCTTGCATCTGTCCTGTCTGCAGATCAAAGGTCTAGAGTGGCTGGTGTCTCTGTATAACAATAACTTGAATGGCATTTTGGCTGATGAAATGGGTTTGGGAAAAACCATCCAGACCATCGCACTCATCACCTACCTCATGGAGTACAAACGCCTCAACGGACCCTTCCTCATTATCGTCCCCCTCTCGTGAGTCACTTTTCACACTCTACACCAGGGCTATTCAATTAGCTTCATTCGGGGGCTGGATTATCAAATCAAAAAGTTGAGGGGGGTTGGTTTGGGGGTTTAGCTAATTTATTGAAACATAACCGTTTGAAGTAAACCTAAAAAAGTATTGTATTTACTTGGAAATGTGATACCCAATAGTATGCAGATATATAAGATATATGTGACCCTGGATCACAAAACCAGTCACAAGTAGCACGGGAATATTTGTGGCAATAGCCAACAATACATTGTATGGGTTAAAATTATCGATTTTTCTTTTATGCCAAAAATCATTAGTATATTAAGTAAAGATCATGGTCCATGAAGATATTTTGTAAATTTCCTACCCTAAATATATAAAACGTTTATTTTTGTGAGTGAATGCAGCACAATCACAGACATAAATGGACAACTTTAAAGGCGATTTTCTCAATGTTTACATTTTTTTGCACCCTCGAGATTCCAGATTTTCAATAGTTGTATCTCGGCCAAATATCGTGATGTATAAATCTCAATTTCAATAATTTGACACATGTGACCAGTTTTGTGGTCCAGGGTCACATATATATATACCATTATAAATAAAAACGTGATAATTTACAGCTGTGTGCAACTATTTACTATGAATATACAAATATATGAATTATACAAGCTGATAGCTATGGGAAATTATTATTTTATTTACAATTATTATTATAGGCTTAAATGAAAATATTCTGACAGTGAGACTTGGTAAAACCATGCATGGATACTCACTCACTACCACTGTATAAAAAATGCTTTAACACAGGTAAAAACTATACACCCACCTTTACAAAGAAACTGACATAATTTCATAACAAAAATGATTTGTATATTCCTCTACCCACCTAATAAATCTAATGCAATATAAATGACTGTTTCATCCGATTTAAACCTAGTTAAATCATTGAGTGATTTGTGGTTTGTAACAGAGAGGTGTGTGGAATTGAAACACTTCTCACTGGATGTCGCAACGCTGTTTAATAATGGTGTCCGGGAACTTGCGTTTCATTATCCACTGGGCCGTGCTGCGTAGTTCAAAGTAAACTAGTGAAACAACTGAAAACAGCGCAGTTTGTTCTCTGTTTGTTGTTACTGTACTGACTGAGAAACCGCTTCAGATGATTCAGTTACAGAGCGGTCCCCTCAAATTTTTGATAGATGACCTAAATATCTATATTTGGAAAGAAGAATTTATCTTTCTAGAATGATTGGGGTGATTTTGTTGGTGAGTGCATCTGCATAAAAAAAATAAAAAAAAATTTTCTGAAGACCTTTTTGTATGAATCATTCTTTTGGGCTTAAAATGTGGGGTGTTTACACGTGTAATATATTCTTTGCAAGAACTAACTTAAACCTTTTTTTGCCATTTTTGTATTATTGGTCTATTTGGAAACATTTCAACAGAAATCATTACAGTAGTTTTTTTTTTTTCTTACAGGACTCTGTCAAACTGGGTGTACGAGTTTGATAAGTGGGCTCCATCTGTGGTGAAAATTTCTTACAAGGTAGTTATTTGATACATTTATGTAGTATTTAAATGGTCATAAAACAATTTTGGCAAATTTAACTGGTTTTCCAAAAATGAATGCAAAGGAATACAAAATAATGCAAAATAAAACCAACTGGAGAACCATGGAGAATATTACAGGATTATTAACTCCTTTTCTTTGCTGGTTTTCGTCTCAGGGCTCTCCTGCTGCTCGCCGCGCGTTCCTTCCCATTTTGCGCAGCGGCAAGTTCAACGTGCTAGTCACCACTTACGAGTACATCATCAAAGACAAGCAAGTGCTGGCCAAGGTACAGACCTGCCGATTGTCAACTTATCATTGTCACCCATTTAAAAAAAGTTTTTCGAGGGCGAGCTACTTGTTCAGTTCGTAATGATTCTCTCTGTCTCTCTCAGCTCCGCTGGAAGTACATGATAGTGGACGAAGGTCACCGTATGAAGAACCACCACTGTAAACTGACTCAGGTGTTGAACACACACTACCTGGCTCCCAGGCGTGTGCTGCTCACCGGCACGCCGCTGCAGAACAAGCTGCCCGAGCTGTGGGCGCTGCTCAACTTCCTGCTGCCCACCATCTTCAAGAGCTGCAGCACCTTCGAGCAGTGGTTCAACGCTCCGTTCGCCATGACTGGAGAGAAGGTAAGCTGATTTAAAATGTAGACGCGTGAGAAGTTTTAGTAGGGTGTACTAGCACATTTGGACTGGATGCAACAAATTGAAATTCTGTTTACTTGCTCTGTAAATGTAGTTGTACAATGTTATGTTTTAAAGGTGGACCTGAATGAAGAAGAGACCATTCTGATCATCCGTCGTCTGCACAAAGTGCTCCGCCCCTTCCTGCTCAGGAGACTCAAGAAGGAAGTGGAGGCACAACTGCCAGAGAAGGTTTGTTTTTGTGCTTGCAAAGTATTCAGATAAAACAAATCTATTTTTCATTCTTTAAACTCTCAATTTGTTTGTCCTGAAATACCATGTAAAAAAAAAAAAAAAAAGGAATCCCTTAATCAAAGGAAGTATCAAGTAATATTACAATATTCCAGGCATATTTTCCACACCGTTTTCTTTACTAAATGAACACAGAATATTTAACTATTTCTTTTGTTTATATGCACCAATATTAAAATGCATTGTAATAGACAGCGATATTTATCTACATACACTACTGTTTAAAAGTGGTTTTCAAAATGATTTTGAAAGTTTTTCATGCTCACCAAGGCTGTATTTGCGATGATAAAAATAAAATGACTTTCTATTTTAGAATGTAATGTATTCCTGCGATCAAAGCTGACTTTCAGCATCATTACTGCAGTCTTCAGTGTCACATGATCCTTCAGAAATCAGTCTAATATGATGATTTGATGCTCAATAAACATTTTCTTTTATGATTCTTTGAATAGAATGTTTAAAGAAAACTTTCACTTTTGATCAGTTTAATGCATCCCTGCTGAATAAAAGTATACATTTTCAAAAAAGAAACACTAGCCTCAAACTTTTAAAAGGTAGTGAATATTTTTATTTAAAAAATGTAATACACACAGATGCCACATAGACTTGCCCGGTTATTAATCGATTCACTGAAAAGAACTAAAAGGCATGTTTGCTACAGAAGCTGCTTTTTTTATGTGGAAATGTGAATTTGTCTGTTTCCTTCCGGTTCAGGTGGAATATGTGATCAAGTGCGACATGTCGGCTCTACAGAGAGTGCTGTACAGACACATGCAGGCTAAAGGAGTGCTGCTCACCGACGGCTCTGAGAAAGACAAGAAGGTGAGCGGAAGGGATTCACGCCGAGAATGTGTGAGGAACGTTCAGTGTGTCTTTCTGAATTGGTCTAATATCCATCTACCTGTTACAGGGTAAAGGAGGCACTAAGACTCTGATGAACACTATTATGCAGTTGAGGAAGATTTGTAACCACCCGTACATGTTCCAGCACATTGAGGTGATCATTTGTTTCACATATTCTCTGCCTACGAGGTCGTCTTCATCCTGTTGGCTTACCTTCTGGATTTGTGGCACCTTGTTTGACATATTTTTGTTGTCTGTTTTGCAGGAATCTTTCTCTGAGCACTTGGGCTTCACTGGAGGCATTGTTCAGGGGTATGTAGAGCACTTCCCGGTAATGGAAAAGTTTATAACTTTGCATTCTCGTTGTTTTTATCTGTGATTTAACCATATTCTGTATCGCCTCACTTTAGACTTGATTTGTACCGTGCCTCTGGTAAGTTTGAGCTGCTAGACCGTATCCTGCCGAAGCTCCGGGCCACCAACCACAAAGTGCTGCTCTTCTGTCAGATGACCTCGCTCATGACCATCATGGAGGACTACTTCGCCTACCGCAACTTCAAATACCTGCGCCTGGACGGTGAGTTGACTTTGACCAGGTTCACATAGAATGAAGAAATTGTAAGACTGACTTTTTCTTTTTTTATATATATTTTTTAAATTTAATTAAAGGTCTTAGATTTAATGGTTCATTAAAGGCTATCAGTCAAGTTAAGACAGTCTAATCGTGCTGACATCTTTCTTTTGTCCTTGTAGGAACCACTAAGGCTGAGGACCGTGGCACGTTGCTGAAGAACTTTAACGATGCGTCCTTTAATTATTTCATCTTCCTGCTGAGCACCAGAGCCGGAGGTCTGGGCCTGAACCTGCAGTCTGCTGACACTGTTATCATCTTTGACAGCGACTGGAACCCTCACCAGGTACAATACTGTCCCTTGAAATATTTAGATTTATATATTAAGAGTCTAGAAATATTGTAGAATAGAATGTATAATTGAATGTTAATTAGTTTTTTTTTTGTTTTTTTTAATTATTAGATTCATTGCAGAATTGAATCTTTAGTATAAAATCATTGTGGAATAGAATCTTTAGCATCACTGTAAAATAGAATCTTCAGAATCGGTAGTAAAGGATCTTTAGAATGGATTCGTTGCTGAATAGAATCTTCTGTCTAGAATTATTGTACAATCAGTGATGGGAATAACGGCGTTATAAATAAACAGCGTTACTAACGGCGTCATTTTTTTCAGTAACGGGAAATCACACGATTTACTGTTTCCACTGTTACAACGCCGTTACCGTTACTCCCAATAAAATGTGGCGTTACTATAATTGAGCTCACTGAAGCGGTTTTCATCCGAGTAGGCTCTCTCTCCGCCATGCAAACGCCGCAAGCGAGAGAGGCCGAGTGTGTCTGAGCATGATATAGTTTGTTTATAAATAAATGACACATTTTAGCATTAGAATAATCTCAGTAGCCTATTGGTATCATCTGCAGTGTTTTAATTAGTTGTTATAATTTAATTTAATTCTGTTTAGGTTATGAAATAAAACCCCAAAATAACCTGCAGGGAATGTTCCCCGAAAACATCTTTGTTTGACCAGTTGGAAACGTGCGACACAAACACCTAGAATTTGGCTCAAATTACCTCTGATGATGACCTTCTCTGTAGGTTATAAAAATAAAACCCCAAATATTATATTTTATTATTATTATTTATTTTTTGTACATTGTTCAGTATTATATTGAGAGCACTTCTTCTTAAACTGTTTACTTTTGTGAGTAAGAAAATACTTCAAGTAGGCTATATGTATGTATGTCTACCAGTTGTGAAGTTGTGTGACAGTTTTATAATCTTAATTTGCACTACAAAGAGTGTATGTATATTTGTATTATTATTTATTAATTTTTTTGTATACATTTCTGAAGAAGCATAATTTATTTTTATACTTATTTGTTGGCCAGTTGTGGTCTGTGCAATAAATATTAAAAGTTCTAAACTATCTATTGTTTTATTGTTCCACTATAGTATTGCTAATATTTTGAATAATATATTGGATTTAATATGTGTCTCTCACATTGTCCCACAGCAACATTAAAATACTTCATTCATTTAACATATTTAATATTAGGGGCATTCAAGTTATTTGACATAAAAAAATAAAATAAAGTAACTTTTCCTGGTGATTAGTTACATTTATAATGATGTAATTCAGTTACTAACTCAGTTACTATTTGTGAGAAGTAACCATAACTAATTACTTTTTTAAAGTAACATGCCCAACACTGTGTACAATATAATGTTAATTTATGCTTTTTTTTTTACAATATTCATTGTGGAATGATTCTAAAGATTCTATTTTAATAGCATCACTGTAAAAAAGAATATCTAATTAATTGTAGAATAAAATGTTTAAGAGAATGGTAATTTATGAACATACTAATGTTCATTTGTTAAATCGTGTTTATTCACAATACATTATTTTTCAACTTGAAATGTTAAAAATGTATTAGTTTATGGAGAAATGAACATTACCCTCAATTATAATATTGTAATAATGCTTAAAATAGTTTGTTGCTTATTGTTAAGTGTTACCATTTAAGCTTTAGTCGAATCTGTGTTAAAGATTCAATGAATGGATCTACAAAGTTGTTCACTAGAATCTTTGGAGTCTCTGTATTGCTATAATATTTCTTGTTTTTATGAGTCTGAATTCTGCAATATTGAATGTCTCTTTGTTTCCTCATAGGATCTGCAAGCCCAGGATCGCGCCCATCGTATCGGGCAGCAGAATGAGGTGCGCGTGCTGCGTCTGTGTACCGTGAACAGCGTGGAGGAGAAGATCCTGGCCGCTGCCAAATACAAACTGAACGTGGACCAGAAGGTCATCCAGGCCGGTATGTTCGACCAGAAATCCTCCAGCCATGAGCGCCGGGCTTTCCTGCAGGCCATCCTGGAGCACGAAGAGCAGGATGAGGTACAGACACTCATTATCATGGACAATTTCAGTGTCCTGTCAACAGGCTCCATTTTCTGTTGCTGACGTTTGTTTTCTCTCATATCTCAGGAGGAAGATGAAGTACCCGATGACGAGACCGTTAATCAGATGATCGCTAGAAGCGAGGAAGAGTTCGATCACTTCATGGTCAGGAGTGCTACCTGTTTTCGTTTAACTTTTGTCAACTTGACACTCTTTGTTTTGTTCCGACTTTGTTATTCCAATTCTTCCTGATTTTATTTCGACCAGCGCATGGATCTGGACCGGCGTCGTGAAGAGGCTCGTAACCCGAAGCGCAAGCCCCGGCTGATGGAGGAGGATGAGCTTCCCACCTGGATCATGAAGGATGATGCGGAGGTGGAAAGGCTCACCTGCGAAGAAGAGGAGGAGAAGATGTTCGGCCGCGGCTCCCGTCAGAGAAAGGAAGTGGACTACAGCGACTCCCTCACGGAGAAACAGTGGCTGAAGGTGAATGAGGAATCACATCACATTGTGTTGATTCTTTTGTTGTAAAATGGCAAGCGTATTGACCTATTTTCCTGCTTCTCAGGCCATCGAGGAAGGCACCCTTGATGAGATTGAGGAGGAGGTGCGCCACAAGAAAACGACCCGCAAGAGGAAGCGCGACCGTGACCTCGACCTTCCAGGCCCAGCCACGCCCAGCTCCAGTGGGCGGAGCAGAGATAAAGACGACGACAGTAAGAAGCAGAAGAAACGCGGCCGTCCTCCTGCTGAAAAACTCTCTCCCAACCCTGCCACGCTCACCAAGAAGATGAAGAAGACTGTGGATGCCGTTATCAAATACAAGGATGGGTTAGTCTCTTCGATTATGTTCCTGTCTCTTTTTTTTTTGTTTTGTTTTTTTGTTTGTATCATGAAAATGCATGCAAAGTGTTGACACGCTGATGTGTTGTAGAATGTGTGTACACAATTTTTATTACGATTGATGTTTGCGGATCAATTTGAGCTGCATATTTCATGGGTTACAGGCAGCTGTACAGAATTGGAAAAAAATGATGTAATTTGTGTCAGCTACCCGCTAAGGTTATTTTTGCATTCATGCATTTGGTAGATGATTTAATCTGAAGAAGTTTACACTGCTTTATAAATGCACTGTTTTTAAATATGTGTTCATGCATGTTAACTTTGTTGGGAATCGAACCCATGATCTTGGCGTTGTGAGCGCTATTCTCTACTGTTTTAAGATTCAAGAAAGCACGCAGGATAAAGTGCTTTTTCAGACTTCTGTCTAAAATGTTTTTATTTTAAAATGAAACCATAGTTACAATACTGTTTATAAAATGTACTTTTTTTAAAGCGTTTAAAAATTTGTTGTTTGAACTTAATTTTAAGGGTTACTTTTTTGGTGAATAATATTGAACCATATTATATTATTCATCCTGGTTTTTAACATTATACAAGGTCTAGACAAACACAGTCTTACTAAAATGGTTCCAGACTAGATACATGCAGTGTTTCCATGCTTATAGATATATTTTATGCTTTTATTTATGTAGATTAGATAACATTTTGGAGTAAAAAAAAAAATGTTGTCACAATTTCTCAACAGCAATGGAAGGCAACTGAGTGAGGTGTTTATTCAACTGCCGTCTCGTAAAGAGCTACCGGAATATTACGAGCTTATTCGTAAACCTGTGGACTTCAGGAAGATCAAGGTTTGTCAACCATTCATTTAATTGATTCATTTAAAGTTTGTTTTTGTTTTTTTTACTTGCATTTATTTTGCTTTATGAAAACTTTGGCTGGTTCACAAACACCAATTGAAATGCACTAACTAAATCTCAATAGGTAATTCCTAATAATATATTAGTAAATAAAGATTCAAGTGTTGAATCCTGTTCTCTGTTCTGTACAGGAGCGCATCAGGAGCCACAAGTACCGCAGTCTGAACGACCTGGAGAAAGACGTCATGCTGCTTTGCCAGAACGCTCAGACCTTCAACCTGGAGGGATCACTGGTAATATTCATCATCCATGTTGTTAAATTAATTACACTAATCAAAAAGCACTAATGGATCAGCTTAAGTTTGTATTTTGTTTAATCTTTAAAGTTATTTTTAGGACCATTAAGATGTTTTTGCATCTTGACATTGACAATTATGTTCACTTTCTCCCTTCACTTTATGCTAAATATATCTAAGATGTTTTATTATCATTAATATACTATTTTATATATTTTTTATTTTAAAGTTTTATTAATTTTGTTTGTAATTTTAAAATAATTTTGTGTAAATGCCTATTTTTTTTTTTTTTCTATTTCAGTTTACCTTTTTAACTTGATAAATAATAACCCTAGTTAGTCGTACTTCATTTAGCTGATTCCGATGAGATTATTAGGTCCCACTTTATATTAAGTGGCGTTAAGTACTATGTACTTACATAGAAAAATAAGTACAATGTACTTCTTGTGTTCAGGTTGTATTGTATAACACTGTTGCTGCTATTGAGATGTGATACTGGTAAGGTTAGGGACAGGTGTGGTGGTATGGGTCGATTTAAGGGTAGGTTAAGGTGTAAGGGAAGGGTCAACTGTGTAATTACAAATGTAATTACATCAATTAATTACAGTTGTAATTACATGCAGGTATTTTCAAAATATAAGTACAATGTAAAAACATGTATGTACATAAGTCCATTGTATCAAAGTAGTAACTTCAATGTAAGTACATAGTACTTAAAGCCACTTAATATTAAGGTGGACCGATTATTATATTTCAGATCTACGAGGACTCTATCGTGCTGCAGTCTGTGTTCACCAGTGTGCGGCAGAAGATCGAGAAAGAAGTAGAGAGTGAGGGAGAAGAGAGTGAGGAGGAAGAGGACGAGGTAGATGAAGGATCGGAGTCTGAATGTAAGTATCGATGATGATGATGGTGATGATACTGCCACTGTAATTAAACATTTTGTGAAATGCAACTATTTTCTAAGCAGAGTATCATGGATGTACAACTCAAATTTGATTGAAGTGAGTCCATGATTAACACACATGTATGTGTTTTAGCTCGTTCCGTGAAGGTGAAGATAAAGCTGAGTCGAAAGGACAAGGTGGAGAGAGGGAAAGGAAGACGCCGAACTGGACGCAGCTCGCGCCCTAAACCCGTCGTTAGCGACGACAGTGAGGAGGACCAGGAAGAGGTTCTTATGAATAATGAATATTGAACTTAAAAAGAGAGAGTTCATTCAGTAAAAAGCCTCTTGTCTTTTTCTCATCCTCATGCCATCCCCGCCCAATGTATGACATTCTTTCTTCAGATAAATGCAAGCAAATATTTTTAGGAAAATAATCCATGACTGTGAGGCTAAATAATGCAAGTGAATCAGTGCCGCTCGTTTGACGCTTTAAAAGAGCGATCGTGATTTTAATCCATACGGCCTCAGTGGATCAGTGGCCCTGTTTACACCTGGTATTAAGATACCTTTTGGTTGATCGGATCACAAGTAGACAAAGAAGACACATTCCAGTTTACACCTGCTGTTTTAATCTGTCTCTTCTGTCCACTTTCAACCACTGAGGGTCTATGGGCAGTTAAATGTATGTGTTTTTTCAGATCTTTCGATCAAAAATAAGCTCATGTAGTTTACATTAACACGACCGGAGAAAACAGAAAAACATACGGAGAGCATCAGCTTTCCTTTCTGTTCTGACAGCCCAAGACCATAAAAGTTGACAAACTCAAAGATTTACACCGTATTTAGCGCTAACCAGAACACATCTTAATACCAGGTGTAAATAGGGCCAATGTCTCTTTTAACTGTAAATAATTACTTGTGGTCTATCATACGAGCCTTCTTGAGAATGACTTTTCAAGTACGGAAGAGTTCCTGTGATGCGTGACATAAGTGCATTGTGAAGCACATGGAACCGCCACAAGTGAACACTGGTGTATCGATTACCCTCACGATCGCTGTTTTTTTTTTTTTTTTTTTAGTTTCAGATGAGCGGCACCGATTCACTAGCATTATATGGACTATATTTTCACACTTGAAATAGTTAACCCTGGGCCATTGTAAAACCTGGGAAAACGGAATCCTGCATGGGTTATCTTGCTTCACGTTTCACACTGATCATAATTTACCTGGGGTTAACGTTAATCCTGGGTATTTACAAACTGCTGTTTCATACTGTACATTCCTAAATCCAGGGTTAACCTTTTTATTTGCCGTGTTTGTGTCATTGATTGGATGAACGCTGTGATAGGTTTATATATATGCACAAGAATTGCGCATCCTCGTATTATATATTGCCGACTTTATCAAGTTTACCCTGGATGAATACTGTGATATGTTAAATAGCACATTGCGCATCCTCATATTATGGTCCTACCATAATGGCGCTAACAAGCCTGCTAAAGTCCACAGCCTCTAGTGTCAGTCGCTAGTGTACCTCTTGAGGCCAGGGGAGTGAGGTTTACTCACACAGCTCTTACTAGCGGGCCTCCGTTACACTCACTCCCTTAAACCTCACTACCATTGGGGTCACGGCACCAATGTGACTGGTTCGAATCCAGCTCGGAGTGGTACGAGTAAGACCAGTGTCAGCAGAATAGGAGTCGAGACCAAAACATTGCAAAAGGGGTGTTAATACTGCTCTGGGGCAGGGTTTCATAAATTACAAGTGTGAAACGTTCCTTAACCCAGGGTTAAAAGTTGTGTTTAGAATGACAATAACCTGAGGTTAAGCACAGTGTGAAAAGCCCTAGAGATGAATTATTTTCCTAAAATTCTTTGTTCATCTGCAAGTAAGGTGTGTATATATCGGGAATGCTATGAGGGTGTGAGGTTTTTATGTGAGTTTCAGGTATGAGGGAACTATCCCTTTAAAGGAAAAGTACAGATTTTAAGATATTAACCCTCTTGTTGTACACTTATGCTAATTGTTTTTCAACTTGTTTTTTGCAGGAGCATTCGGGTAGTGGCAGCGACGATGATTAAACCTCCTTCAGGACCAATTTATGTATCTCGCTCACTTCTGCAACCGATTGAACAGATGCCCTCTCCTGAAGGGCCTAGTTTTACCCTTTTTTTAGAGAGAGGACACTGATTAAATGAGCAAATGACACTATAAAATGCAGAAAAAAAGAATTCCCCTCCATTTGCATATTTAAGCAGACGATATCAATTCATGTATAGCAAGACAGTTTACGTATTGAGCTTTTGTCTTTCCTTTCCATATTTGTTTTTATTATTTTTCACAAGGACGTGACATAAGATGGACAGATATTTGACAGACTGACTCAGTGGACCAGTAAGAGTGGATCATGTTTCAATGTCTTCTTGATTTTAGCCACGTGAACCCCTTCATCCCCAGACCCCAGAACGCATGTTGTTTGTGGAAAACGCAGCCAGTTAGTTCTCTTTCCGTTTTTCTCTTGATGTCTCTGTTTAAATTAAGATTGCAAACAGGATAAAGGTACTTCCTCCTTGTCAGGAGAAATGGGGGAGAATAGGGTGTTGGATTCTGTACTGTCAGTGTCACTGGATTTCCAAAATGCACAATAAAAGCGTCTCAGAAATACTCAATGCTTCAGAGTTGTTTTGCACACAAGTCAAGACTTCAAAACTGGTGAACTGCATATAGTTGTGAGTAGAGATTGACCAATTCATAGTTTTCATCTGACGCGTCACATTTTGTGGGAATGCCCTCCATTGCTTGCCAGTTATTTGTACAAAGCATTAATGTAGTAAGGTAGTGATATTAAAAGACCAAATTCAATATACACTTTGATGAATGATGCATACAGGTAGACAGATGAACCCATAACCGTAACTTTAACTAAATTTGCTGGGACGTTCACTCCTGGGAAGATTGGAAGAAATGTTTTCCACTTGTGAATGATCTTCTGTAGTGTAGTTGGAAATGGCAGAATAACCCTTCCCAGATTGATGGGCAGCAACAATTGCTTCTATAAGATCATTGCTGATGTCTTTCCTCCTTGGCATTGTGTTTTAACACACCTGACAGCTCCAGACCAGCAAACTTCTGCTTTTATAGCGGTGATCACACTTCCTGATGATCCGTTAATAAAAGGCGTTTGGTTAGCAACGATGACTGTTGCTTATACTCTTAATTCCTACGGAGGGTGTACTTAGATTGTCACACATGGCTTCTCCATTTTTGGCCTAGTTTTTGTACAAAAAGAAAAAAATTGTTCATTGTTCATCTAATGTTGTATTTACCTGATTTTAAGACCTGCTAGGACCAGATGATTTTTAATTATGTCCTGATACATAAAACCATAGAATTCAATAGGGTGTCCTTTCTTTTTCACATGACTATTTTCAAGGCTTGAAACAGATGGAAGATTCACAGGCCTGTGCTGTGCTGCGGTTCTATTGATGTGTTGCCCTCCAGTCACATGACCGAAAACTGAGTACTAATCCATTGTGTAATAAATAATAGGCGGAACTGCTTTTCCAGCTTGATCTCTTGACCTCGTAAAATACATAAGAATTGGTCATGAAGTAGCGTTGGATTTTCAATTGTTTTATTTCTGCTTGTAGACTCTTCATCACTATTCAAGGTGAAAGGCGTACTTTTTGATTCAAAGAATTAGGGTAAAATTAAGAGGTTTTATTAGTGATATACAGGCAGCCAGTGCTCTTAACGCTATATAAGTCTTTGGATTACAAGACTTTGCACAATTTGTCCTTTACTATGTGATTCATGTTGATTTAGCATTGTGTTGCTACATTACTTTTTGACCCCACTGGCCGCAACTATTTTTATGTCGTTTTTTTTGTTGTCTATTTACTCATGAAGTATCATAGGGCATTTCTCCAGAAAGTCAAACACTGAACTGTTGGTTTAGTACGTTTGTAAATATCCTAACATTTGCCTAACTTTGGAGCACTGGGAATTCCTAACAAGCTTATTTTATCTGATTTGTAAGTGTTTTTTCTTTTTTCTTAATTCTTCTTGAGTTAAAAGACTATATGCATGCACTCAAACATGATTTTTACCTCTTGTTCAGTTTAATTTCATTGTGTTCAATCCACTTAATATATTTAAACTTAAAGAGATTGTTCACCCAAAAATTAAGATTCTGTCATATTAATTACTCACCCTTATGTCGTTCCAAACCCGTAAAACTTTTGTTCACGTTTTGTTCATCTTCGAAACACAAATGAAGATCTTTTTTGATGAAATCGGAGAGCTTTTTGTCCCTCACTGGACAGCTACGCAACTACCACTTTGTAGTGGGTCTGTTTACAAGATGACTGATGCCACGCAGATGTGCTGTTCCTGCTGTGGACAAACAACATGTTTGAATACGCTGCCGAACGATCCAGACGTCAGGGAAAGCAGTTGGATGCAGTTTATTTGCAGCATATGCAGCCCCCCAAAGCCTCATTTGATTGGTGAGTGAACAGATGAGTGTGACAGGGCGCATGTTACTGAAAGAACGAGCAGAGAAAGAGCCGCGGCCGTGCGCGTCTTCAAACCTCTCTCTCTCTCTCTCTCTCTCTCTCTCTCTCTCTCTCTCTCTCTCTCTCTCTCTCTCTCTCTCTTTTCGCGTTTGCGCATGTGTGAGCGTCTGTTGAGCGAGAGTGGAGGGTGATTCGGAGCGTGGCTGAAGTTTCTTCTCAACTTTTACGGTCTGTTGTGTTCTTTCTCTTCTGCTTTATCTTGCTGAATTTGGTATCGTGTGTATTTGTAGGGGATAGGGGAGGTTTAGCCAGTTTTAAACTGGCGGCTATGGATAGTTCGGGAGGAGCGGGTTTTGCCCAGCTCACCCGGCGGCATGGTATTAAGGTGCCGGTTGGAACTGAGAGCTCAGTGGAGGAGGTTAGTATAGCGATCGGGAGAATTGTTGGATATAACAGTGTACGGTCTGCGTCTAGGATGAACGGTGCTGTTGTCCTCTTTTTGGATAAGATTGAAAAAGTAAATGAGATCGTAGAGAAAGGGATAACGCTGAATGATAGTTTTGTGAAAGTTTTTCCTCTGGTTAATCCAGCGAAGAAAGTGCTGTTATCGAATGTGCCCCCTTTCATTAAGGATGAAACCTTAGAGAGGGAACTTTCAAGACATGGTCAGATTGTCTCAACCATAAGAAAGATTCCTTTAGGTTGTAAGTCTCCGTTATTGAAGCATGTTGTTTCTTTCAGGAGACAAGTATATATAGTGCTGAAGAGCGATATAGAGGATTTGAATATTGTTCTGAAGTTTAGGATTGACGGTTTTGACTACGTTATTTTTGCGACAACTGAGAGTTTGAAGTGTTTTGGATGTGGTAAGGTAGGCCACTTAGTGCGTTCATGCACTGAGAAAGAAACGCAGGAAAATAGCGCTGTGGGAGGAGATTCGGAGGAAAAGAATCAGGAGAACAATAAAATAGAACAGGTGCTTGTAGATGGCGAAAAAGGGAAAAATGTTGACGAGGTAGAGGTGAATGGAAACGTAGAGGAGAATATGAATGAAACGCAGGGAAGTGATGAAGTAAATCTGATTGAGCTACAAGCAGATCTTTTTCGAGATGATGAGACAATTTTCAAAGTTCCAATAGTTAAGAGGAAAACAGATCAAAGGGAAGTTGTGCCTAAATCTAAGAAGAAAATGCAGGATGGTGTTGCAACTGATGATGGAGGTAGTGGGGAGTCTTGTAGTGCAGATGAGGTTTCAGAATCAGACAGTGAAAGAGAAACTGTCGATTCTCTTTTTAATTCAAATCTGGAAAACTTTAGTGGTTACAGTTTGGAGCGAATAAGACATTTTCTACAATCCACGAAGGGGAAGCGAAATGTTGAAGTCATTGACCATTTTTCTGATCAGACGATGTTTATTGAGTCAGCCAGAATGGCGATGAGGCGAAGAGGGGGAAATTGTCTGTCAAATCCAGAAGTGTATCGGCTGAAGAAAATTGTGCAAAAATTGAGTTCTCAAATAATGCAAAATGAAAGTGATCAAATGGTGGAGTAATATTGATGTGTATTTGTTGTGCCTTTTGGTTTGCTCTCTTCTAATGAGTAATTTTAAAATCTCATCCATTAATTTGAATGGAGCAAGAGACGCTGTTAAAAGAGCACAACTATATGATGTTTTGAAAATTAAAGGTATAGACATTGCTTTTGTACAGGAAACTCATAGCACGCAAGAAAAGGCTGTAGAATGGCAAAAAGAATGGGATGGCCAGACTTTTTTAAGTCATAACAGTGTTTTTAGTGCGGGAGTTGGAATTTTATTTTCCAAAAAATTCTTGCCAGATTCCTATAATGTAGAAGAGATAGTGAAAGGAAGGTTATTAAAAGTTACAGCAAGATATGACAAGATTATTTTGGAATTGATTAATGTTTATGTTCCAGTCAATGCATCTGAGAGAATGATTTTTTTAAATACACTTGCTAATACAATTCAGCAATGTCAAGAGTGTTATTTGATACTTGGTGGAGACTTTAATTGTACCGCCGATGACATTGATAGGAATCATTTAGAGCCTCACAGTGCTTCAAGAAGTCGACTGTTGCAATTTATTGAATCAAATGAACTTTGTGATGTCTGGAGGAACTTGCATGATGATATAAGACAATACACTTGGACACATGTAAGAGAGAACCACATTGCTTTGGCAAGGTTGGATAGATTTTATTGTTATAAGTTTCAGTCTCAATGCTATAAAAGTTGTCATATATGTCCGGTAGGTTTTTCAGATCATTCTATGGTGATTACTTCTGTGTATATTAATTCCATAAAAATTATAAGTGCTTATTGGCATTTTAATTGTGCATTTATTGAAGATTCTAATTTTAAGAAATGTCTTAGGTATCTTTGGGAAAAATGGAGATTGCAAAAAGAGAATTTCATTTCATTGCGACAATGGTGGGATGCTGGAAAACTTCAAATTGAACAGTTTTGTAATCAATATGCTTTCAATGTGACAAAGGACATTATAAAATCTATAAAAAAATTGGAATCTGAAGTTTTGGAGCTTCAATATTTATGTGGGGCCATAGGTAATCCAGATAATTTTGAGGCACTGAAAAATAAAAGAACAATTTTGGCTGATCTGCTTGGAGTTAGAGCACAAGGGGCGCTGGTGAGATCAAGGTTTCAGAATATAGCTGAAATGGATGCCCCATCCAGATTTTTTTTTAGCTTGGAAAAAAAGAATGGCCAAAGTCGGTTAATGCACTGTTTAAGATCTGAGGATGGAAAAGAACTTAGTAAGACTGCTGATATACGCAGAAGAGCAACTAAGTTCTATGAAGAGCTTTATACCAGAGAGTGTAAAGAAGATAAGTTAATGGCACAACAATTTTATAAAGATCTTCCTCGGGTGCCTAAAAACGCTTTTGAAGAACTGGTAAAACCTTTGTCAAAGGAGGAGTTATATGTTTCCTTACAAAGTTTAAAAAATGGTAAGGCACCAGGAATTGATGGCTTGCCTGTTGATTTTTTTAAGGCCTATTGGGAGTTTTTGGGAGAAGATTTGATTGAAGTTTTGAATGAAAGCTTAAATGGAGGAAAGCTGCCACAGAGCTGTAGAAGGGCAGTTTTAACCATGCTCCCAAAAAAAGGTGACTTAAAAGAAATTAAAAATTGGAGACCGGTGGCTTTGTTGTGTGCTGATTATAAAATCCTATCAAAGACCTTGGCTAACCGGCTAAAAGAAGTGATGGGAATGATAGTACACACAGATCAGTCATATTGTATACCTGAAAGATCGATTGTGGACAACATTTCATTAATTAGAGATGTTTTAGAGGTTTCTAGGCTTTTTGGCCTGAAGTGTGGTCTGATTTCGCTGGACCAGGAAAAAGCTTTTGACCGGGTGGAGCATTGTTACCTATGGGATACTTTTAAAGCTTTTGGCTTTCCTCCTGGGTTCATAGAAATGATAAAGGTCCTTTATGATGACATTGAAAGCATATTGAAGATCAATGGTGGCTTGAGTGCTCCGTTTAAGGTAGGAAGAGGAATCAGACAAGGATGTTCAATGTCTGGTATGTTGTATTCAATTGCTTTGGAACCTATGTTAAGTCAAATAAGGGAGAGTATTTGTGGTTTCAAATATGATAGTGCTTTAACTGTTAAAATGTCAGCATATGCTGATGATGTAATAATTTTAGTTAATGATCAACATGACATTAACAGACTAACAGAAATTGTTGAAAATTTTGGTAAAATCTCCTCTTCAAAAGTTAACTGGTCAAAGAGTTCAGCATTTTTAATGGGTGATTGGAGGGCTGAAAAAACGATTTTGCCTGGTGGAATGGTATGGGCAAATAGAGGTTTTAAATATTTGGGGGTGTTTTTGGGTGATGAGACCACAATACAAAAGAATTGGGAAAATGTTTTAGAAAGAGTTCAAGGAAGACTGGGGAGGTGGAAATGGCTTTTGAGAAAAATGTCATTTAGAGGGAGAATTCTTGTAATTAATAATTTAGTGGCATCTATGTTATGGCATCGCCTGGCAGTATTAGAACCCCCAGTGGGCTTGTTAGAGAAGATTCAAACCTCTCTTGTTAATTTCTTCTGGGACAAATTGCATTGGCTTCCAAAGAGTGTTGTGTACCTTCCTGTAGAGGAGGGAGGACAAGGTTTAATACACCTTGCAAGCCGGAAAGCCGCTTTTAGATTGCAGTTTGTTAAAAAGCTATTGTATCAAAGAATGTCTTGGACAAATATAGCTTTTAAGCTTCTAAGTGTGGTTGGAAAGTTTGGATTGAAGAGAGAACTATTTTGGACAAGTTCTTCAAAAATGGGTTTGAAGGAAATATCCTGTTTTTATGAAGGTGTTCGAAAATCATGGAGTTTGATGAAAATAAAAAGGTCCACTGATGGAAAATCTTTGCATTGGTTAATGCTAGAACCATTGATTAATGGATCTCGTTTGAATTTGTCCTGTGAAATAGTACCATGGTTTGAACAAAGATTGAAGAATGAGAAGATTATAACAATGAAAGACTTGGTGGAAGTGACTGGATGGAATTTAAGTAAATCTGTTGCATTGACTCAAAGACTTGGACTTCGGTCCGAAAGAATAGTTGGACAGATGTTGGAAAAATGTCGAAACTCATTATCTGAAGAAGAATGGATGCTTCTCTATGACTTTTCAACATTGAAAAATGAGTCCAATGCTAAGGACTTGTTTCCAGCAATGAGGATTTCTCCAGACTTGCCAGATACAGATACTAATTGTCCTCTAACAATGTCAAAAGGTTGGAAGGACCGAGATATAACGTTTATTGGTGGAAAGAGTTTTTATAAAATGTGTGTAAAAGTGTTGAATAAGGAACAATTGATGCATCGTTCTGACAATCCTTGGCGATGTCACTTAAGTGTGGATTCTAGTTTTAAGCCAATGTGGGGTACGTTATACAAGCCACCATTGACAAAGTTTACTGGAGATCTGCAATGGAGAATTATGCATGGCATTATTGCCGTTAATGCTTTCATTTCCATTCTTAATCCGCTTGTAAAAGAAAACTGTGCTTTTTGTGAACAGAGGGAAACAATATTTCATTGTTTTGTACACTGTGAGAGGTTGAAGCCTCTGTTTGAATTGTTGAAAGGTATCTTTAATGTTTTTGGTGAAATATTTAATATAAGTGTGTTTATTTATTGTTTTAAGGATTCAAAAACAAAGAGAAAAATGGGGCGTTTGCTCAATTTTATTATTGGTCAAGCAAAAATGTCTATTTATGCAAGTAGAAAACAGAAAATTGAACATGGAAATGAATGTAATATAGGGAGTGTGTTTAAAGGGCTTGTAAAAGCGAGAATTAAGCATGATTTTTCCTTTTATTTACATATGAAAAATTTATGGGATTTCGGAAAGATCTGGACTTATGGAGATGTACTTTGTAAAGTTGAAAACAATGCTTTAATATTTTCCGATGAATTGAGATGAAGTAATGTGTAAAAGTTTCTGTGAGTGATTACTGTATAGTAAAGTTTTTCTAAAATCTCAAAAATCTCTCTCTCTCTCTCTCTCTCTCTCTCTCTCTCTCTCTCTCTCTCTCTCTCTCTCTCTCTCTCTCTCATATGAATCAATTGAAAATTTACACGATGGTAAAAGATCGGAAGACCGAAGTTTCGCATTGTGTAGCCTACATGGGATACAAAATGATTAACGTTAATAATTTATGCATAAGCAGCACTGACGTTAGCCAATCATAACAGTGGGTGTTAACACTGAACTCTTAAAGGGGAAACACCCCCAAAACAGACTGTTTGAATCAGAGGGGGAGAAATAGGGTGGGAAAAGGTCATAAATCACTACATATTTAAAGTTTTTTGTTCAAAAAACTATAGTAATACTATAATTGCACCTAAGGGAACATAATAAAACAAAAGAAAAAACCATGTCATGACCCCTTTAAGGCTACACTTCAGTCAGGACAGTTATTGTAGGCTGCACACAAATTAATGTTATTGTTAATGTTAAAGACCAAGGCTAGTAAACGTCTCCTATAAATTGCATGTTGAAAGAAAACTAGGACTTAACCATGAACACACAAACCACACCACACAATTGGCTTTTAATTGGTAAATGTAACTATAATTGAGTTCTTTCCATCGATAAATTTTTTACTATCACATTTAAAAGATTTCAAGAGGTTACTTAACTTATACAACTTGTCAGTCTGCACAAATACCGATCAACATTGTTTGCTTTGCGGCCCCTTTAAATAAATACCACGAAGGAAACAACATGTATTAACTTTAGGAAATTAATTAAATCTGTGTAAATTAATAAACAATGTTATGTTGGACCAACGCAAGATTTTCACTGAAGTGTAAATGGCATATAACTAAGAAAATGCTATTTTCACTGCCAACTTAATTTGACCTAAACCAACTGAATTGTGTTGACTCAACTAAACTAAATGATTTTGAATGAACTCAATTAAATTGTGTGTAAACACTTTTTTTACACAGTTTGTGTAAAGTAAGTTGTTATTAATATCAGTCTAGAATGGAAGTGTGGCATGTTAGACCTGAGGCACAGATTAAGATTTAATTCTTAAATTAATGTGAAATTCGTGTGCATAGGCTTTCGATTATGCTTATATTAACAAATTATAGACTAAATAGTGCTGGGGGTTTTTCACCTCCTCTCTCCAATTGCACAATATTGGAATTTTTTTTTTTTTTTTTTAGGTGGGCGGGTGGAGCCTTAAATTAGACAAAGTGACAGAGTTCACGTATTTACCAGCAGTGTCAGACTCAGAAGTCCACCTGCTTAATCAGAGTATGGGGATCTCATTTATGTTCTTACTGGCAGTTACTTTGTTCTGTCCTGTTCAAACAAGTGAGTAAACAACAGCTTTTGTTTTCCTGAGTCTTTAAAAATCATAAATTATCTTTAGTACATTTCTTTATCTTATTTATTGACACATTTAGACCTTTCCTTACAATTGTGGGTGTATACTGCGCCTGTTGGTCTGCACTACTTCTCTGTTCTTCACTTGATGTCTTTTCACAGACTGTGATGAAAATGTATTTATTTATTTATTTTATATATATATATATATATATATATATATATATATATATATATATATATATATAATATTATTATTATTAATATTATTATACTTGTAATTATAATTATTATTTCAATATATATTTTTATTTATTTATTTTTATGTATGTACATTTATAACGTAGGCTAGCCTACTTTGTATTGTATTACGGGAGTTACGTAAAATTTAGGTCTTTCTTTCTTGAAAGTTTTTCTTTTGCTATTTGCGCAAATGGAAAGAAGCACTTAATTTTTTATTTCCATCAAACAACATACAATATAATACAATATTTATAATTAGGTTATTCATTTTCTCTTTATTCATTAAAATGCCTAGCATGCAGTTATAATAGTCAAAAAGTCTTAACCTGTAAGCCAAACATCTTTTTTTTTTTCTTCTTCTTTAGACAATATAATAATATTACTATTAAATACCCAACTATGGTAATGCCGTAAATTAGACCTGTCGCGACATTCCTTACTCTGGCTTCTCTTATCTTTTTATCAAGGTAAAATCTACTTATCATTCCCCACAAAAATTGTTTATTGTAAAACATGTTGAAGATTTGTGGACAGACAGTCGATTATTTAAATAAGCTGTTCCCTCACAAAAGTGGTTTATTTATTACACAATTATTACACAATGATACAACAGAACCGAACCCCTCACCCGAACAGGCAGATTTTGTGACCAATTGCAAAAACCTTTTGCACGCCCCCTACCTTTCGGCAGAGAGAGAGGATAGGAAAAGGGAACAACATGAGGAAAAACACATTTCTTTCCAAAGAGAGCCAGAGAGAACAAAATTGTTCGAGATAGGCAACCTAGTATGCCAATATTGTGTAGTGTAAATAGAGGCTTGCCGAAAACCAGTCAGTATCATGGTGTGACCACCCTGAGACGGTTTCTGACAGTTTGTGCAGAAATTCTTTGGTTATGCAAACTGATTGCTGCAGCAGCCGTCCGAGTGGCTGGTCTCAGACGATCTTGAAGGTGAAGATGCTGGATGTGGAGGTCTTGGGCTGGTGTGGTTACACGTGGTCGGTGGATGTGAGGCCGGTTTGGAGACAGCTTATGGTAGAGAAATAAACAATGAATTCACGGACAACAGCTCTAGTGGAGATTCCTGCAGTCAGCATGCCAATTGCACACTGCCTTAAAACTTGTGACATCTGTGGCATTGTGCTGTGTGATAAAACTGCATTTTAGAGTGGCCTTTTATTGTGGCCAGCCTAAGGCACACCTGTGCAATAATCAGGCTGTCTAATCAGCATCTTGATATGCCACACCTGTGAGGTGGATGGATTATCTCTGCAAAGGAAAAGTGTATTTGAGAGAAATAAGCCTTTTGTGTACATAGAAAAAGTCTTAGATCTTTGAGTTCAGCTCATGAAAAATGGGAGCAAAAACAAAAGTGTTGCGTTTATAATTTTGTTCAGTGTATGTAAATGATGTATGTACATTGTAGATACAAATTGTGTGGATCTTGCATCAAAATGTAAATACGGGCAAACTGGTCATAACTTGAAGATGTCATTACATGATATTAAACTAAAATAATTAAATATCCATTTAAAACAATTAAACACTCTGTTCCAGAAACACTCGCAGGGAGTGAAGCAGCAGGCACATCACAAGATCCTACTTCAGCTGCTCGTTCTTTTGACGTTACTGAGAATGTGAATAAAGGTACGACCAGAGTCAGAGAGCAACTGTTAATTGTTTATGTATTCAATGCACTTGTAACATTTTTAACATAAATTACATTTGGCTTTAATTAAAAAAAATATATAAATTGGCCTTCTTAGTCACAATCATGAAGTGCATTACCACTTGTACTATTCAGTACTATTTTTACACTATGCACATGCAACTGATGGTAGCATAAATATCTTACATGTAATTTATGTCTCCGCTACATTATTCCTTAATTGTCCATCCGTATACTGTTTTTCAAATAATAGAAATAAAGCAAATAATAAAACATACAAGGCTTGGACCACAATAACAGAGTTGCTAGGTAACGTTCTCCTCTCTCTCTTGATAACATTAGTCACTCAACATGAAGATGTGCCAGTCACAAGCAAGAACCAAACAGTGCAAAATGAAGGTAAACAGCATTCTGCCAGATCATCTTTTACAACAGGTGTTTCTGTCACACCCTAATGTTGCTAATGTTTTTATTTTTTTAATTAAGATGATTTGATTTGGGAAGCATCAGGTGACTCCTGCGTCAAGTGGCTCAGACACTGAGACACACAAAGTTCCTCCAATCAGCATTACCATAAATCATATACTGGAGAAACAATATGAAGTACTGACACTGGAAAAGACTAAACTAATTTTATTAATATAAAATCTGAAATTAGAGAAAACTAAACTGAAGTTGGAGCTACAAACCCTTGGAAATGGAGTGTAGATCTCGTTGTAAGTTGACCAAGAATGAATTCATCAATTAATTGTATTTGACCATTTCTGAGATATTCCTAGACTTAACACACTAAGAAAGATAACTATACTATACCTCCCTTCCGACAAGTGTAGTCTTCTCTGATTGGTCAGCCAGCCTCAGTCTGTTGTCACAACAATATAAACACTTTATATTTCACATCTGTGATTTTAACACATCTTCGACTATTTCTTGCAACTGTGATTATTTCTCGTGATTGTGACTTTATCTAACTAATATGTGTTCAGATAGATAGATATGTAACATTCTCATCTCTCTCTTGATAACATTAGTCACTCAACATGAAGATGCGCCAGTCACAAGCAAGAACCAAACAGTGCAAAATGAAGGTAAAGCTCATGCTTACAATCTTAAAACTACTGACATTTGTGATGCAATTGAATGTACCTTTTTGATTGAGATTTAACTGCAAGAGTGACATTTTTCATATGACAATGCAAATAAATTATCAAACTAAAACTCCTTTAACCCTTGCGACTAACCCAACCTAATGAAAATGGCCATTAAAATGTTTAAATGAGAAATGAGAAACAGTCACTGCTTAAGAAAACAGACAGTGAGGACTTTGCCTCACTGAACTCTAACTTCTGCCAACAGAACAGATGTCATGATTTAAAAAAAAAAAAAGGCTTTATTTTTGCTTGTGATCAGAGTCCAAGACCTGTGGATCTAATCATTTCAGCTGTGGTAATGAACGCAAATCATGTGTGCCTTTAAATTGGAGGTGTGATGGTGAGAAGGACTGTTCGAATGGTGCGGATGAGGAAGGCTGTGGTGAGTGACATCTCTTTAAATCTCATCTTTTCTGCACATACCTAGATGAACATAGTTAAAAATTGTGGCCCTGTCCCAAATGGCACACTTCATAAGCACTTTTAGTCTTTTGGACTTGGCACCCGCATGTCCGCTAAGTCCATGAGACCGTAGGGTGTCCAGATAGTGATTTTAGGTTTCTGAAGGGTGCTCGCGAGTGCTCCCTTTGTTGCCGATATGCGCACTTTTGCCTTTGCTGAGCCCGCACTGAGGGCCTTTCCAAGTACCCACACTTGCACGGTCTTTGCACTTGACCACTTGTCTACTCACATGACGTATTTCCTGTATTTGGCCCAAGTGTTCAAGTAGGCGTGAAGACTGCAAGTGTGTGCAGAACTTTTGATTGCCCGATAGGACACACCTATAGTGTTATAAAAATCCAAGTGTTTATAGAGCTTTATTTTGATTTTCAATACTTTGCATTTTAAAATAAACTTCTAAATGTTTGTTGTTCAGTAGTCCCTATATTAATTAGAAGAACCACAATTACTAAATTGTGTCCTCTGTTAGTGATAAAAAGCAGTTGCAAAAGTAGTACAAAATACACGTAGCTTACTACTCTTTCCACCAATAAAAAACACTTTAACAATTATTTTTACTACCAAATTACATGTTATATCTAATCAATTTAACTTCGGTTACATAATCTTGCGATTTTGGGGCACGCAATTTCCCGAACCTGATGCATGATATGGGATACACTTAGCCTCGAATACCGCTCTGATGCACTATTGAAGATAGTATGCGTTTCGGTGTGCGTTCAGGGCACTGCGCTTTTTAGACATGGGACAGTCTTGCACACTTACTTCCTGCGCGCGCTCTTAAGTGGCCAAGACTGCAAGTGTGGGTATTTGAAAAGGCCCTGAAGTGTGCATGTGCCTGGCTGACATAGACTCAAGAGCTGCAGAAGAAGAAAACTAACAGATACAACAGGTGCCAACGCACCTTTGGGCATTAAAAAGTTGTTGTCAGTCCATATGCAAAATCCACATGCGTATGAACTGATAAAAATGTATGCCTTCAATTAAGAAAACAGACAGTGAGGACTTTGCCATTTTTTCAGAACTGAAGTATAACTTCTGCCACCAGATGTCATGATTCTCAGTTTGTTTTTGCTTTGATCAGTGGCCAAGACCTGCATGTCCACTGAGTTCAGCTGTGGTGATAAACCTAAATCATGTCTGCCTGTGATATGGAGGTGTGATGGTGACAAGGACTGTCCGAATGGTGCAGATGAGGAAGGCTGTGGTGGGTCTCTTTAAATCCCATCTTTCTGTTGCCACAGATACAAACTTTATGTAAGTATGCAAACCCAGACAGATCGAAGGTGTTCTCTGTAAGCTGATCCTGCAGTCCGCTATCAGAGCGCCTCTGAAATACAGCTTTTATTATTTTAAGTGTTTGCTGAAAGCATTTGTGTATTCGAGGAATCCAGTACTGCCAAATCAGTTTTAATGAATAAATATAGTAATAACAATGCAAATAATAAAACATACAAGGCTTGGACCACAATAACAGAGTTTCTAGGTAACGTTCTCCTCTCTCTCTTGATAACATTAGTCACTCAACATGAAGATGTGCCAGTCACAAGCAAGAACCAAACAGTGCAAAATGAAGGTAAAGCTCATGCTTACAATCTTACAACTACTGACATTTGTGATGCAATTGAATGTATCTTTTTTATTGAGATTTAAGAGCCAGAGTGACATTTTCATATGACAATGCAAATAAATTATCAAACTAAAACACCTTTAACCCTTGCGACTAACACAACCTAATGAAAATTGCCATTAAAATGTTTACATTTATTACATTTACATTTATTCATTTAGCAAATTAGCAGACGCTTTTATCCAAAGCGACTTACAAATGAGAACCATAGAAGCAGTTAAACTAACAGCAGGACAACAAAATGTAAGTGCTATAACCTTTCACAGTTTAATCTAAAGCAGAACCCGTACTATTTTTATTTTTTTTATTTTTTTTATATAATAGAAAGGAAAAGAAAGTGTTAGTATTACTGGAACAAGTGCTGCCGAAAGAGATGTGTCTTCAACCGTTTCTTGAAAATGGCTACGGACTCAGCAGCTCTGGTTGAGTTGGGTAGGTCATTCCACCAGCAGGGAACAGTCCAGGTAAAGGTCTGAGAAAGAGATTTTGTGCCTCTTTGACGTGGCACCACAAGATGACGTTCGCTTGCAGAGCGCAAATTTATAAGTAAGCAAACATAAGTCTGAAGTAATGAGTTTAGGTAAGAGGGAGCAGAGCCAGTGGTTGTTCTGTAGGCAAGCGTCAGTGACTTGAATTTGATGCGAGCTGCAACTGGCAGCCAGTGAAATTTTGTGAGGAGAGTAGTTACGTGTGCTCTCTTTGGCTCGTTAAAGACCACTCTAGCTGCAGCATTTTGGATTAGCTGCAGAGGTTTGATCGAGCAAGCTGGAAGACCGGCCAGGAGAGCATTACAATAGTCCAGTCTGGATAGAACAAGCGCTTGAACAAGGAGTTGTGTAGCATGCTCTGATAGGAAGCGCCTGATCTTCCTAATGTTGTACAAAGCAAATCTGCAGGACCGGGCAGTTCTAGTAATGTGGTCTGTGAAGTTCAATTGACCCTTCGCAAAGACCCGCCCCCCTTAGTTACTGTCGCTATGCCCGACAAGCTACACCGCTCTCATGTTCTCACGCAGTGAAAAATACATCGCGGAGCAGAGAGGAGACTGACAACACGCTGACAGACAGGACAGACCAGGTTACTTTTGATATTAAACATATTAAACAAAGTCTCACCTTTCAAATTTGATCATTTTTTAAAAGAAATTGAAACAATAAATACCGTTTTGTGGCTCTTTAATGTGTCGTGACAGAACGCTGTAGAGCATCAGTTAAACTTAAAGCTGCTCGTGATCCGATCATCTCTTCCTTCTAGTTCATTTATAGCATCAAATAAACATGAATGAACATAAGAAGGAATGTTGTTTTAGCCGCGGAAAGGCGTCAGTACACTCCGTTTTTCAAGTTCAAATCCTCCCATGTTAATCTACTATCTCTCCTGACTGCTTTGTCGGACAAAATGGCGGATGGCGAAGTATGATTGGTCAGATTACCTGTCAATCAAGCTCCACGCGAAGGGTCAATTGATCATCAATAACAACTCCAAGGTTCCTGGCTGACCGTGATGGAGTTATGGATGACGGGCCTAGCTGAATAGTGAAGTTGTGATAAAGTGTTGGATTAGCCGGGAGCACAAGTAGCTCTGTCTTCGCAAGGTTAAGTTGAAGGTGGTGGTCTTTCATCCAGTCAGAGATGTCTGTCAGGCAAGCTGAGATGCGAGCAGCTACCGTCGGATCATCAGGCTGGAATGAGAGGTAGAGTTGTGTGTCATCAGCGTAGCAGTGATAGGAAAAGCCATGTTTCTGAATCACAGTTCCTAGTGATGTCATGTAGATGGAGAAGAGAAGTGGTCCAAGCACTGAGCCCTGAGGCACACCAGAAGGTAGATGTTGTGACTTCGACACCTCACTCCTCCACAACACCCTGAAAGACCTACCTGAGAGGTAAGACTTGAACCATTGGAGTGCGGTTCCCGAGATGCCCTTCATCTTTAGGATTGACAGTAGGATCTGGTGGTTAACTGTGTCAAAGGCAGCAGACAGATCCAGCAGGATGAGAACTGAGAATTTGGAAGCTGCTCTTGCCAGTCTCAGAGCTTCAATTACTGAGAGCAGTGCAGTCTCAGTTGAGTGTCCACTTTTGAAACCAGACTGATTGTTGTCCAAGAGCTTGTTCTGTGTAAAAAAGGAAGAGATCTGGTTGAAAACAAATCGTTCAAGTGTCTTCGCGACGAATGGAAGAAGGGATACCGGTCTGTAATTTTCCAGATGTGCTGGATTAAGAGTAGGTTTCTTAAGCAGTGGGGTTACCCGAGCCTGCTTAAATGCTGTGGGAAAGGTACCAGTGTGAAGATAGGTGTTTATGATGTGCGTGAGTGCGGGTATAACTGAGGAAGAAATGGCTTGAAGTAGGTTAGTAGGAATAGGATCAAGCGGACAGGTAGTAGGGCGATTGGAAAGGAGTAGTTTGGAGACTTCTGCCTCTGAAAGCAGAGAGAATGAGGGTAGAATGTGTGTGTTAGCTGGTAAAATGTGTGTGTCAGTTTGTGGATTGTTAAATTGGCTGCTGATGGTGGTTGTTTTATTTATGAAGAATTTGGCAAAGTCATCAGCTGTTAGGGTTGATGAAGGAGGAGGAGGGTTGAGAAGAGAGGAGAAGGTTTTGAAAAGCATGCGAGAGTCAGAAGAATTGTTAATTTTGTTGTGATAGTAAGTCATTTTAGCAGTAGAGACATTAGCAGAGAAGGAAGAGAGGAGGGATTGATAAAGACCAAGGTCAGTAGGATCTTTCGATTTGCGCCACTTCCTCTCTGCACCCCTGAGTTTAGAACGATGTTCACGGAGAACATCAGAACGCAGGCTGGTTCACGGAGAACATCAGAACGCGGGCTGGCCTGGAAGAAAGGGGGCAGAAGTTGTCCAAGCAGTGTGTTAGAGTGGAGAAAAGAGAATCAGTTGCACTGTTAGTATCTAGTGTTGAGAACTTGTCAGGTGGAGGAAGTGTGGATGAGACCAAAGAGGATAAGCGAGAGGGTGAGAGAGAGCGTAGGTTTCGCCGAAAGGTGACCTGTGGAGGAGTGCGTGTTGTGTTCTGAGGTAGGTTGAGGCTGAGAGTGAGGAGGAAGTGGTCTGAGGTGTGCAGTGGAATGACCAGTGTATGGTCAGTGGAGCAATGGCGTGTGTAAATAAGGTCTAATTGGTTTCCTGATTTGTGAGTAGCCGCAGTAGATACTCGTTTGAGGTCGAATGAGGCGAGCAGAGTGTGGAAATCAGCAGCCTGATGTTTTTCTATGTGGATGTTGAAGTCTCCAAGAACTATGAGAGGAGTACCATCCTCAGGGAAGGATGAGAGAAGCACATCAAGCTCCTCCAAGAAACTGCCAAGCTGACCTGGGGGACGATAGATAACTACAAAATGGATTTTTATAGGACTAGTGATGGTAATTGAATGCGATTCAAATGAGCCGTGGTCACACAGAGGTGGTAAAGGATCAAATTTCCAATCATTTGAGATGAGTAGACCAGTACCTCCACCCCTTCCGGTCAGGCGAGGGGTGTGTGAGAAAGCGAAGTTAGTGGAGAGGGCAGCAGGTGTGACAGTGTCCTCTGGTCTGATCCAGGTCTCCGTCAGAGCCAATAAGCGTAGACCTGAATGACTACAAATAGATGTAATAAAATCAGCTTTGTTTACAGCAGACTGGCAATTCCAAAGACCAATAGGAAAAGAGAATAAAGTACTAGAAGAAGCCGGAAAGGTACGCAGGTTGTTAGGATTGTACTGCCTCCTACGTATGACTTTTGATTTGTGTATGTTAGTAATAGTAGGAATTTGAAAACACATAGTGTAAGAGAGCTCACAAACAGAAAGATTAGAAGAGAAGTTGTGTAGAAGAAAAAGGAAACAAAAGGATAATAGTCAAGTGCCTTGTTGGTGTCCTTGCTCGGTGGAGTCGCACAGGTAGAGTCGCTGGTCTTTACACTCTTCGGTTTTCACACGATGAGGGCTTCACACGAGGGCTGCCGTGACCGCTGCCGCAAAACAACATTTATGGTCCTAAATGAGAAACAGTCAATGTTTAAGAAAACAGACAGTGAGGACTTTGCCTCACTGAACTCTAACTTCTGCCAACAGAACAGATGTCATGATTCAAAAAAAAAAATTGGCTTTATTTTTGCTTGTGATCAGAGTTCAAGACCTGTGGATCTAATCATTTCAGCTGTGGTAATGAACGCAAATCATGTGTGCCTTTAAATTGGAGGTGTGATGGTGAGAAGGACTGTTCGAATGGTGCGGATGAGGAAGGCTGTGGTGAGTGACATCTCTTTAAATCTCATCTTTTCTGCACATACCTAGATGAACATAGTTAAAAATTGTGGCCCTGTCCCAAATGGCACACTTCATAAGCACTTTTAGTCTTTTGGACTTGGCACCCGCATGTCCGCTAAGTCCATGAGACCGTAGGGTGTCCAGTTAGTGATTTTAGGTTTCTGAAGGGTGCTCGCGAGTGCTCCCTTTGTTGCCGATATGCGCACTTTTGCCTTTGTTGAGCCCGCACTGAGGGCCTTTCCAAGTACCCACACTTGCACGGTCTTTGCACTTGACCACTTGTCTACTCACATGACGTATTTCCTGTATTTGGCCCAAGTGTTCAAGTAGGCGTGAAGACTGCAAGTGTGTGCAGAACTTTGATTGCCCTATAGGACACACTTATAGTGTTATAAAAATCCAAGTGTTTATAGAGCTTTACTTTGATTTTCAATACTTTGCATTTTAAAATAAACTTCTAAATGTTTGTTCAGTAGTCCCTATATTAATTAGAAGAACCACAATTACTAAATTGTGTCCTCTGTTAGTGATAAAAAGCAGTTGCAAAAGTTAATGCAAAAGTTAGCCTACTCCTCTTTCCACCAATAAAAAACACTTTAACAATTATTTTTACTACCAAATTACATGTGATATCTAATCAATTTAACTTCGGCTACATAATCTTGCGATTTTGAGGCACGCAATTTCCCGAACCTGATGCATGATATGGGATACACTTTTGAAGATAGTGTGCGTTCAGGGCACTGTGCTTTGGCGTTTTTTAGACATGGGACAGTCTTGCACACTTACTTCCTGCGCGCGCTCTTAAGTGGCCAAGACTGCAAGTGTGTGTATTTGAAAAGGCCCTGAAGTGTGCATGTGCCTGGCTGACATAGACTCAAGAGCTGCAGAAGAAGAAAACTAACAGATACAACAGGTGCCAACGCACCTTTGGACATTAAAATGTTGTTGTCAGTCCATATGTAAAATCCACACGCGTATGAACTGATAAAAATGTATGCCTTCAATTAAGAAAACAGACAGTGAGGACTTATCATTTTTTTCAGAATTTTTTCAGAACTGAAGTATAACTTCTGCCACCAGATGTCATGATTCTCAGTTTGTTTTTGCTTTGATCAGTGGCCAAGACCTGCATGTCCACTGAGTTCAGCTGTGGTGATAAACGTAAATCATGTCTGCCTATGATATGGAGGTGTGATGGTGACAAGGACTGTCCGAATGGTGCAGATGAGGAAGGCTGTGGTGGGTCTCTTTAAATCTCCTCTTTCTGTTGCCACAGATACAAACTTTATGTAAGTATGCAAACCCAGACAGATCGAAGGTGTTCTCTGTAAGCTGGTCCTGCAGTGCGCTATCAGAGCGCCTCTGAAATACAGCTTTTATTATTTTAAGTGTTTGCTGAAAGCATTTGTGTATTCGAGGAATCCAGTGCTGCCAAATCAGTTTTAATGAATAAATATAGTAATAACAATGCAAATAATAAAACATACAAGGCTTGGACCACAATAACAGAGTTGCTAGGTAACGTTCTCCTCTCTCTCTTGATAACATTAGTCACTCAACATGAAGATGTGCCAGTCACAAGCAAGAACCAAACAGTGCAAAATGAAGGTAAACAGCATTCTGCCAGAGAATCTTTTACAACAGGTGTTTCTGTCACACCCTAATGTTGCTAATGTTTTTATTTTTTTAATTAAGATGATTTGATTTGGGAAGCATCAGGTGACTCCTGCGGCAAGTGGCTCAGACACTGAGACACACAAAGTTCCTCCAACCAGCATTACCATAAATCATATACTGAAGAAAAAATATGAAGTACTGACACTGGAAAAGACTAAACTAATTTTATTAATATAAAATCTGAAATTAGAGAAAACTAAACTAAAGTTGGAGCTACAAAACCTTGGACATGGAGTGTAGATCTCGTTGAAAGTTGACCAAGAATGAATTAATCAATTAATTGTATTTGACCATTTCTGAGATATTCCTAGACTTAACACACTAAGAAAGATAACTATAAAGATAACTATACTATACCTCCCTTCCGACAAGTGCAGTCTTCTCTGATTGGTCAGCCAGCCTCAGTCTGTTGTCACAACAATATAAACACTTTATATTTCACATCTGTGATTTTATCACATCTTCGACTATTTCTTGTAACTGATTATTTCTCATGATTGCGACTTTATCGAACTAATGTGTGTTCAGATAGATAGATATGTAACATTCTCATCTCTCTCTTGATAACATTAGTTTCTCAAGGTGAAGATGTGCCAGTCACAAGCAAGAACCAAACAGTGCAAAATGAAGGTAAACAGCATTCTGCCAGAGAATCATTTACAACAGTGTTTCTGTCACACCCTAATGTTGCTAATGTTTTTATTTTTTAATTAAGATGATTTGATTTGGGAAGCATCAGGTGACTCCTGCGGCAAGTGGCTTAGACACTGAGACACACAAAGTTCCTCCAACCAGCATTACCATAAATCATATACTGGAGAAACAATATGAAGTAGTAGCCTACCGACACTGGAAAAGACTAAACTAATCTAATCTAAACTAAATCTGAAATTAGAGAAAACTAAACTAAAGTTTGAGCTACAAAACCTTGGACATGGAGAGTGTAGATCTCGTTGAAAGTTGACCAAGAATGAAGTCATCAATAGGCTTTATGCCCAGCTGCACTACTTCCTGAACTTCAGCCAGCTCCTTGTTTCCTGTCTGCCATTATTGGACAAACTTGATTAATTCAGGTGTGTCTGATTATTGTTGCCGTGACTACTGAGGTCAGGCACACCTGAATTAATCAATTTGTCCAAAAATGGCAAACAGGAAACAAGGAGCTGGCTGAAGTTCAGGAAGTAGTGCAGCTGGGCATAAAGCCAATTAATTGTATTTGACAATTTCTGACATACCCGTAAAACTTCAAATAATAGCTAAGTCCCAAATAGACGCCTGTCTCTTTTACACGCCTGGTGTGGCGACAGGTTTGGATAAATAAAGGCCGCTCTCAAATAGAGGCCTGGTCTGTTTTTTAGTTTCGGGTTGTATTTAATCTTCTAAAACCCGCCAGATCGTCTGTTTAAGCCAGTTCTATGGTGCAGATGTCCTGCGCATCTGGGCGGGAGCTGTTAGTGCAAGCAGGGAGAGTTAGCGGAGGCGGAGAGGGAGAAGAGGAGGAATTCACCAATGAACTTGTAGTTGAGGATCGCGGTGATGATGATAGTGATGAATAGGGTCAGTATCACATTATTGCAGTTGTTTATAGCCTTCATTCACACCGGACGAGAAGCGCAGCGCGTCTTTGACAACTCGAGGTATGGTATTCTCAATTCATTCAGTTAACTGACGGTCTGAGGTAGAGTGTTCAGACTGCAGATTTAGCTGTAATAAACCCTTGTATTGTGCAAAAGAATACAATGTCCAGTCTTGGTCCTGTTCTTTTTGAACTTTTACTGAATCTCCTCGTGAACTCGTTAACAACTATCGTAGCCCCTTATACACATAACTCCTACTTCCTTGGACAGCCCCCCTTTTCACGTCATACGTTACGTCATTCACGCAGACATAACTAATCATCATTCTATTACATCTCCCCTTTTTACAAATCTCTTGTTTGCTTCATACAAATGCTTCGTTGTTATTTCAAGTATACATAACATTTAGGCATAACATTTCCTTCCATGTGTAGAACATACACAGTCTCAAATGAACCAGTATTAACTTGGGTTTACCTTTTCCCCCCAGAACACTAGTGAACTGCATTTAACATCTCCTAACCCCTCAAAGTAACCATACTATGCGTTTCTGTCACTTATCTTTCTTTCCTCATTTATAAGTCCAGGACTTGTGGTGGTCTGCTAATCCTGCCAGACCTGGTTCGTATCAGTCCGTCAGGAGACTTTGGATTTGTTCCATATTGTTCTGGAACATCTGGTGTTTTGACAGCACTCTGTGTTGTAGGAAGTACGGTCTCATGCTGTGGGGTGTTTACAGATGTTGTCAATGGTGTTTTCACCACTGGCACTTCCTGTAGGTGGCGCCTGTTTCGGCGCAACATGCCCCCTTGCTCTGTCTCCAACAAATAAGATCGTGGTGTGACACTCCCCTTCACCACGGTTGCCTTTGTCAGCCAGGATTTTTGAGTGTCCTCCTTGGTGAGGACCTGATTCCCTGGATATAGGAGAGGTAGGGTTTTCACACCATGACGCTGGTTGTAGTAGTAAGCTTGTTCCTTTTTCTTGGCTGCATCATTTCTCTCAATGACTTTGGTGTTTGGCCATTTAGGTAACAGATTGCTGTTAAGGGTGGGTAAGGTCGTCCGAATTTTCCGACCCATCAAGAGTTCTGCTGGACTGACACCTGTACTGCTACATGGAGTGGATCTGTAACACATAAGCCCCAGAAGGGGATCTTTTTGCTTTAGAATCCTTTTGGCTATTTGTACGGCTCTTTCAGCATGCCCATTCCCTTGTGGGTGATGTGGGCTAGAGGTTATGTGTTTGAAATCTAGTTCACGAGCCAATTCTTTGAACTCCGCACTGGTGAATTGTGGCCCATTGTCACTGACCACCTCCTCAGCTATACCATAGCGGGCAAAGGTGGCTTTCAGTTTTCTCACTACCGGTGTACTGGTAGTTGTGGGCATGTGTAGTACCTCTAGGAAACGCGATTAGTAGTCTGAAATCATCAGTTAGGTCTGTTTGTTATGTTCGCACAGATCAATACCGATCCTCTTCCATGGCCTTTCGGGAAGTGGTGTGGAGATTAGTGGTTCTCTGGACTGAGCTCTTCTCATATCTTGGCAGGACTGGCACGACAAGACTTTGAGTTTAATTTGGGACAATATACCGGGCCACCACACCGATGTGTTTGCTCTTTCCCGGCATTTGCTCAAACCCTGGTGTCCGTCGTGTATGCGATCTATGATCTCAGCCCTCAGTTTCCCAGGTATGATCATTCTGTTGCCCCTGGTGACAATTCCATCTAGAGTTGAAAGTTCATTTCTCATGGGGAAAAAGTCTCTGGCCATCGGGTGCACCCTGGCTATGTGTTCAGGCCAACCTGACTGAATATATGTGATTACCTTTTGCAGGCTTTCATCTTCGACAGTGTTAGACCTGATGATGTCCATCTTTTGCTTTGAAGCTGGCATGCTGTCAATAATGGACGCCACATAGCTCTCCACATCTGAGTGGGTGTCACTACAGACCTGTAAATCATCTGAGGGGCTCCTGGACAAAACGTCGGCCACTACGAGAGTTTTCCCCGGTGCATATTCTGCAGTAGGGTTGAATCTCATCAATCGCATCAGCAGCCTCTGGCAACGAAGTGGAACCACGTCGAGGTCTTTTGCGTTTATTAGTGGCACCAATGGCTTGTGGTCACTGATCAGCTTAAACTCATTTAGGCCATACAAGTACTTTTCAAATCTTTCACACGACCAGACAGCGGCCAGGCACTCTTTTTCTATTTGAGCATGTCTGGTTTCAGCTTCGCTCAGTCGTCTGGAGCAATAAGCCACTGGTCTCCAGTCATTGTCATGTTGCTGCATCAGTACGCCACCAATTCCGTAGCTGCTTGCATCAGCTGACACCATGGTTGGTTTCTCTACATCATAGAATTATTTTCTATATAGCGGTATTTGCCGGTATTTGCCACAACCCTGCAGCTGCATCCAGTGTAGAGAACACTCTTGCCCCGTTCAGCTTTGCTGTGATCTCCTCTGCAGTAGGTAAAACGAACCTTTCTCTCTTGACAGTTTTATTTAACTTCCTGAGATCAACACATATACGCACCTGTCCAGACTAGGAGCTGGCACTATTGGTGCACACCACTCCGTGGGCTCTGTTACTTTCTCTATGATGCCCTCAGCTTCCATCCTGTTTAGTTCCTCCTCCACAGGTTTCATGAGGGGGATTGGGATCCTGCGCGCAGCATATACTGCGTAGGGCTGTGCATTTTCTTGTAATGTGATCTTCATTGGCTGTGTTTTTAGTAAGCCAACCTCCATTACAGCACTGTGCACTTCCAGAATTCTCTTCACCAGCCCCATCTGTTCAGCTACTGTTCGGCTAAGTAGGTTGCTAGGGGTCTCTCCTCTGATAACAAATACTTTGAATGAGTACCGGTTATTTTTTAACTCTGTGTGTGCTGTAAACTGACCGATACAGTTCAGACGGCCGCCTGGGCTGTTCAGTACAGTCTTAGTAGTGAGCAGTGTTTTCTCAGACTTGAGCGTTCTAAATGCTTCTTCAGTCATAATGCACACATCAGCACCAGTGTCTATTTTAAAGCTAACCGGTGTACCCTCAACCTCTAATTGTACAGTCCATTCATTGCATAAAGTTGTGCTATTAACTGAGCCCAGAAAGTGATAATTATACTCTTCACAGACTCTTACTTCACTCACCACTTTGCTCTTGCACATCTTTTCCCAGTGTCCCATTTTCCTACATCTGTTGCATGAGGATCTCAACGCTGGACAGTCAGATTTTTTGTGCATTCCTTTCCCACATCTGCCGCATATTTTCTCTCTTTCATTAATTCTGGAATTATATTTGAACTTTGGCCCTGGAGCGTGTTGCTTCCGATGTGTGTACCGTTTATGTGCTACCTCTTGAATAGCGCACGCAGCAGCCTCTCCTTGCGCGTTAACTTGTGCTTTCACTTCCTCCGATTGGCGGGTTTCTTGCACCGTCATTTCGAGTGTGAGATTTGAAATTAGCTGCAACTTGCGTGAGAGCTCTTTGTCCTGGATTCCTACCACGATTCGGTCTCTTATGTGTTCCTCACGTGCGGACCCAAACTCGCAATGCTCTGACAGTTCGTAAAGGGAGCGGATAAAAGTTTGCGCTCTCTCTCCTGGACGTTGAACGCGCTGATAGAAGCATGCTCTTTCGTGAATTACGTTGCAATTTGGTATGAAATACGAATCAAACTTGTCGAGAACCAGTTCGTATTTATTATCATCTCCCTCCTTGTTGAAAGTGAATGAGCTGAAAATATTCTCTGCTTCGCCCCCTGGGGCATAGATAAGGGTGCTTACTTGTACACTGCCGTCCTCTTTGTCCAGTTTTGTTGCCGTTCTGTAACGCGTAAACCGCTTTTTCCAGTCAGTCCATTCCGCTGGTCTCTCGAAGCAAAAGCTTTCAGGTGGGTTAAACTTCGCCATCCCGACGATCGGCACTCTGACACCATGTAATAAACCTTATTGTGCAAAAGAATACAATGTCCAGTCTTGGTCCTGTTCTTTTTGAACTTTTACTGAATCTCCTCGTGAACTCGTTAACAACTATCGTAGCCCCTTATAGACATAACTCCTACTTCCTTGGACAGCCCCCCTTTTCACGTCATACATTACGTCATTCACGCAGACATACTAATCATCATTCTATTACATTAGCAACGATTGTTTTTAATTGTACAGTACAATCATAACATAGTACAGACATTATCTTCATTTCATAATGTAACATAACAATATTGCTGGCCATAAACTGAGAAAGTGCGCGTCCGGTGTGCGATACCTCGAGCTGTCCTAGACGCGCGCTTCTCGTCCGGTGTGTGACCCCTTAATTCTTGCATTAACTTTGTTAAACACATTCGAATTATAAATAAAACGTAATATAATGTGGTAACCTCCTAGTGTCATGCTTTCCGTCTATCAGCTATTTGGATCGTTATCTTGACGTTACACTCAATGAACAATCTCAACACTAAATTAGAGGCCCGTCTCATATAGACGCCTGTCTCAAATACAAGCTGGTGCAGTTCGGCGATTTGGGAAAATAAAAGCCCGGGCTATTATTTGAAGTTTTACGGTATTCCTAGACTTAACACACTAAGAAAGATAACTATAAAGATAACTGTACTATACATCCCTTCCGACAAGTGTAGTCTTCTCTGATTGATGACTTCTCCTCTCTCTCTCTTGATAACATTAGTCACTCAACTTGAAGATGTGCCAGTCACAAGCAAGAACCAAACAGTGCAAAATGAAGGTAAAGCTCATGCTTGCAATCTTAAAACTACTGACATTTGTTATGCAATTTAATCTATCTTTTTGATTGAGATTTAAGAGCCAGAGTGACATTTTTCATATGACAATGCAAATAAATGATCAAACTACAACACCTTTAACCCTTGCGACTAACCCAACCTAATGAAAATGGCCATTAAAATGTGTATGGTCCTAAATGAGAAACAGTCACTGTTTAAGAAAACAGACAGTGAGGACTTTGCCTCACTGAAGTCTAACTTCTGCCAACAGAATAGATGTCATGATTTTAAAATGATTTTTGGCTTTATTTTTGCTTGTGATCAGAGTCCAAGACCTGTGGATCTAATCATTTCAGCTGTGGTAATGAACGCAAATCATGTGTGCCTTTAAATTGGAGGTGTGATGGTGAGAAGGACTGTTCGAATGGTGCGGATGAGGAAGGCTGTGGTGAGTGACATCTCTTTAAATCTCATCTTTTCTGCACATACCTAGATGAACATAGTTAAAAATTGTGGCCCTGTCCCAAATAGCACTTCATAAGCACTTTTAGTCTTTTGGACTTGGCACCCGCATGTCCGCTAAGTCCATGAGACCGTAGGGTGTCCAGTTAGTGATTTTAGGTTTCTGAAGGGTGCTCGCGAGTGCTCCCTTTGCTGCCGATATGCGCACTTTTGCCTTTGTTGAGCCCGCACTGAGGGCCTTTCCAAGTACCCACACTTGCACGGTCTTTGCACTTGACCACTTGTCTACTCACATGACGTATTTCCTGTATTTGGCCCAAGTGTTCAAGTAGGCGTGAAGACTGCAAGTGTGTGCAGAACTTTTGATTGCCCGATAGGACACACTTATAGTGTTATAAAAATCCAAGTCTTTATAGAGCTTTATTTTGATTTTCAATACTTTGCATTACTTGTTCAGTAGTCCCTATATTAATTAGAAGAACCACAATTACTAAATTGTGTCCTCTGTTAGTGATAAAAAGCAGTTGCAAAAGTTAATGCAAAAGTTAGCCTACTCCTCTTTCCACCAATAAAAAACACTTTAACAATTATTTTTACTACCAAATTACATGTGATATCTAATCAATTTAACTTCGGCTACATAATCTTGGGATTTTGGGGCACGCAATTTCCCGAACCTGATGCATGATATGGGATACACTTAGCCTCGAATACCGCTCTGATGCACTATTGAAGATAGTATGCGTTTCGGTGTGCGTTCAGGGCACTGCGCTTTGGCGTTTTTTAGACATGGGACAGTCTTGCACACTTACTTCCTGCGCACGCTCTTAAGTGGCCAAGACTGCAAGTGTGTGTATTTGAAAAGGCCCTGAAGTGTGCATGTGCCTGGCTGACATAGACTCAAGAGCTGCAGAAGAAGAAAACTAACAGATACAACAGGTGCCAACGCACCTTTGGACATTAAAATGTTGTTGTCAGTCGATATGCAAAATTCACATGCGTATGAACTGATAAAAATATATGCCTTCAATACAGCATACTTTTCATTTTAATAAAAGTGTCTGCCAAATACAAATACCCTGAGTGGGTTGTTAAGACTCTGACAATTAAAAATACTTTTTTTTTTACATGTTGGTCTGTGCACCAGATGTCATGATTCTCAGTTTGTTTTTGCTTTGATCAGTGATCAGTGTCTTTCTTTCTTCAGTCGAAAAGAAATTAAGGTTTTTGGTGAAAACATTACAGGATTTTTTTCCATATAATGGACTTCATAGGACCCCAAACGGTTCAAAGTCCAAATGACAGTTTCAGTGCAGCTTAAGGGTCTTATCTAGCAAACGATCGGTCTTTTTAAAAATAAATAAAAAAGTTTAAGTTTTATAAGCACAAATGCTCGCCTTGCTCTGTTCTGTGATATGCGTTCGTGACGTCACATAATACGCAATTACGTTGAAAAGGTCACGCTTCTGTCCTGACGAAAATTTGACCTGACGAAAAAACACCCAGGATACGCACACAAAATGAGCATTTTAAACAACAAACTGACACAAAGACATTTGAATATGTGTATATGGTCCTTCCTCACATTTGTAAACACTGACTCGGTACTTCCGCCTACGCGTGACCTTTTCAACGTAATTGCGTATTACGTGACGTCACGAACGCGCATCACAGAACAGAGCAAGGCAAGCATTTGTGCTTATAAAACTTAAACTTTATTTATTTTTTAAATGACCGATCGTTTCGCTAGATAAGACCCTTATTCTGAAACTGTCATTTGGACCTTGAAACGTTTGGATCCCGGTGAAGTCCATTACATGGAGAAAAATCCAGGAGTGTTTTCATCAAAAACCTTCATTTCTTTTCGACTGAAGAAAGAAAGACATGGACTTCTTGGATGACTAACGAGTAAATTATCAGCAAACGTTTTTTAAAAAGTGAACTAATCCTTTAAATCTCCTCTTTCTGTTGCCACAGATACAAACTTTATGTAAGTATGCAAACCCAGACAGATCGAAGGTGTTCTCTGTAAGCTGGTCCTGCAGAGCGCCTCTGAAATTCAGCTTTTATTATTTTAAGTGTTTGCTGAAAGCATTTGTGTATTCGAGGAATCCAGTACTGCCGAATCAGTTTTAATGAATAAATATAGTAATAACAATGCAAATAATAAAACATACAAGGCTTGGACCACAATAACAGAGTTGCTAGGTAACGTTCTCCTCTCTCTCTTGATAACATTAGTCACTCAACATGAAGATGTGCCAGTCACAAGCAAGAACCAAACAGTGCAAAATGAAGGTAAACAGCATTCTGCCAGAGCATCATTTACAACAGTGTTTCTGTCACACCCTAATGTTACTAATGTTTTTATTTTTTAATTAAGATGATTTGATTTGGGAAGCATCAGGTGACTCCTGCGGCAAGTGGCTCAGACACTGAGACACACAAAGTCCCTCCAACCAGCATTACCATAAATCATATACTGGAGCAACAAGTACTGACACTGGAAAAGACTAAACTAATTTTATTAATACAAAATCTGAAATTAGAGAAAAATAAACTAAACTTGGAGCTACAAAACCTTGGACATGGAGTGTAGATCTCGTTGAAAGTTGACCAAGAATGAAGTCATCAGTTAATTGTATTTGACCATTTCTGAGATATTCCTATAGACTAAACACACTAATAATGCTAAGGATAACTATAAAGATAACTGTACTAGATGTAAGCTCCACCAATTTGCTCTGCAGTTTACAGACTTTCGGCTACTTTGCTAGGAGACAAGCAGAAGTAGCCTATGTGTGTGAGGAAATATCATATATCATGTTGGAAAAATAAATAAATAACAGCACATGAGAATAGTTCCAGTCTCTGTTTTTATTTGAGCATCCTCAGATACACCTAAGAACATTCTGTTGTCGTTTACTGTCAATTTTCAGGGACTGGTTTTCTGGCGGAAAGATGGCATTTAATGATTTAACTTTAAATTGAATATGTTATATGTTTTCTATGGTAACAGCAGTTCCCATATTCATAAGCTAATTCAGAATCACAGCATAAGATTCACAAAACACTTTCATAAATGCACAAGTTTCTTCTATGTGAATCAGACTCAACATCAGGGAACATCAGGTCTAGTTTTCAGACCTGAAATTATTCTTCATATATTCTTCTATATTATATACTATTCTATTCTATACTACAATATTCTTCTATATTCTTTCAGTTTCAGAATATTTATAAAAATTAATTCAAAGCCTTTTTATTATTTTTTTTTACCTCTGGGTGTCATTAAAATATAAAAGCTGTCAATAAAGCGTTTTTTTTTATGTATTTTTTGTTTTTGTTTAGACTGTTTCTCAAAGGCTAAAGGACATCTGTAAACTGGTAACATGTAGTTTGATACTGGCAAACATTTCTCATCCTTTTACAAATATACATTCACAGGTTCATAGGTCCTTCAGATTTATTTGTAGTTTTGCATTCGAAATATCTTAAAAATATATTTGAAGTGTCCTCTAAAATAGTAGCCACAAGAAGTCACTCGAAGTAATCAAGTCTTCAAAATGTTGTAATAAATAAATTACGGAGTAAAATATATCTAACAATTGTTAATGACCCCCTGTGGTGAAAATCAAGTTTTTAATGTTGTTTATATTTCAATTTGGTGTTTTTAAACTGCTTTAAGACAAACCATGTGCAATTTCATTAGTCAACACCATTGCAGAGTATTTTCTCTTTAAAACTGCAGCGATCCAAACAGTCTCGAAAACATTAATTCTTTTAAGGCATGAATCTTTTTTTTTTTCCTTCACAGGACTAAAAATTAAATATGTCATTTTGATGATCAAAGATGAGTTTTACAGCAGGACTATAAGATGAAGGAATACAATTTAGGCCATCATAGTTCCAGACAAGGTTCACTCCAGACCCAAAGAGCACAACTGCATTGATCATAACAGGCATCCTTCTAATGTAAGAAGGTCACAGGGTTGCAATCTTATTCTTATCAAAATGTTAAACAAGTCACAATGCTAGGCTGTTGTTAAAGTGGTTGCCAAAGCATTACTAAGATGTTCTGGGAGTTTGGGAAGGGAACCATAACACATGTTTTTTTGTATTTATTGTGCATGCTTTCTTTTTTAACACAAGGTGGTGCTGTTAGTCAAAAAAAAAAATCTGACCTCATCAGGAACACACTGAACTGCTGGAAACCTAAATGTTTAGTCTTTTGAGAACAGTGTCTAGTGAAAAAATGTGTGGAGGCTCATCTTTACAGCATTTCATTCCCTGATTGAATGTATAGGACTGCCAACTTCTGAGTTAAGCAGATTGGAGTGAGAATGTTTGTTAAAATGTTTGTTAAAACAAGCAAAAATAAATGATAGTCACGTTGTGATTGCCAAAACATTTGGTAAAGAAACTTAATTTCAGTTACATGTTTCTGTTTACATGGCACAATAACTGGTAGCCTTTTGTTTAGCCTTTATAATTATACATAACACCTTTTGACAGGCAAAATGCATCCACCCTGTTCTTAAAAGGAATTAATAGTAGGGAAACACACAACTTCTTCTGGAAGCTCATTCCAAAAAGTTTTTTCTCTTTTCAGACAGGCATGTTCTAGGGTAGAGTTTTAAAGAATTCCCTCGTGTCTCATACCTATTGTTCCAAAACTGAAAGATAGGTTCAACTGTTACATCGTATATTCCCTGTACAAGCTTATATACTTGAATCATATCTCATATCTCCTAAATTTGAGTTGGTAAACGTAGTTTCCTCAATCTATCTTCATATGACATATTTTTCATTCCTGGAATTAATTCAGTAGCTCCTCTCTGGACCCTTTCGATTTATATGGACACCAGACTAAGCTTGCATATTCAAGATGTGATCTTACCAGGGATTTATACAATGGTAAAAATATTTCCTTACATACATTTTGAAAAGTTCTTATTATTATTGCAATCATAGATGTTGCTTTTTTTTTTTTTTACTTTTTCAGAAATATGTGTGTGGAATTCAAGTGAACCATCCACCACAACACCTACGTCCCTCTCCTTATGTACAGGATTAACCACTATAGCCCCAACTACATAATTGGCTGCAATGTCTTTTTTTTCCCCAATATGTAAATGTTTACACTTTTCGGGATTCATCTTTAATAGCCACTAGTCACACCATTTGCTCATGCTACATAGATCTTCTTCAAGATGGGCTCGGTCTGTGTCACTTGTTATTATTCTGAAATTGTTAGTGTCATCCACAAAAAGGTAAACATCAGACTGTATCATATCTGGCAGATCGTTTATATATATTACAAATAGAACAGGGCCCAAGACTGATCCCTGTGGGACCCCAGATATCATCGGCTTCCAATCTGAGGCAGCACCATCACTACCCCCTGTTGTTTTCTATTGTGCAAAAAATCCTGTATCCAATAAATAACTCTGTTGTCTAAGCAATAGGATTTTATCTTTGATAGTAGTCTTTAATGTGGGACTCAAAGTATACTCAATGTATCAAAGGCTTTCTGAAAGTCCAGATAAATACAGTCAACTGTTTGTCCTCTATCCAAAGCTTGTGACCATTTGTCAAAAACTATGAGTAACTGAAGTTTTTTTAAGTTATTATTAAAGGCTAAAATTAACAACTCAAATATAATGTGGGTTTTACAATAATAACATAGTTATCATATACTTTTAGTGATAAGAGTAAAAATACATGTAATATACTGCATTTAGCAAAATACTCCTATCTATAGTTACATTTTTCTTGCTAACTAGGTAAATGTAACATGACATTGTTTACGATGTTTCGAGCCATTAGATGAGACATCCTTCATTTCAGTAAGTTGTACTGTCTCTTTCAACATTCCTTCTAATGTTCATTTCTGTTTTACTATTTTAACTAGCAGTAAAGAGGAACAGATGATTGGTTCAGGAGGCGTGCCACATTAAAGATCGCCAAAACGTTATTTATTTATTTATAGTTATTGAATTTATTTATAAAATTGATAGAAGCTGAGACTTTGTTTCATATCAAAGTACCTGCTCTGTGAGTTTGCAGCCCTGTCTATTAACACAGATGTGCGCCCCGTGACTGAAACGTCATAATTTTATCAAAGTCTTTTATCAGGTTAATATTGTATTATTGACTGATCTGTTTCCATATTTTGTTTAAGGTGCAATGTGTAATATTTCTGAGGATCTATTGACAGAAATGCAATATCCATAACTATGTTTTCAGTGGTGTATAAATACCTTGCATAATGAACCGTTATGTTTTTATTACCTTAGACATTTATATAACCTCCTTCTATGGATGTCGACATATTTTGTCGTCATGTTTCTACCGTAGCCGACAGCGAACAAACATCGCTATAGAACGCGTTTTGTCACTACCTTGAGAGAAAAGCAGCAGAAGAAGTTGTACGTTTCTAACTACTTGTAGAAGCTCTCCTTTATTAGAAGTGGAATTTTGTACAAATGAAGGACCACAGCTATTATTTAGAACAAGAGCCGACGGAGGGTTAATCTGCTTCGAAGAAGCGAAAGCATGATGAAGCCAGACTAATACGGGAGCAACGCAGGCAGAAATCACGGGTAAACATCGGTGTGGCTTTTCCCAGATGGAAGGGTCTAATGAGGAAAAAAAAATTCAATGCGACGCCGAAGTTGCCAGCTGTTTTCTGCTGGACAGGTAAGGTATTCCAACTTTAGCAATTGCAAATGAAAACTGACTAATAAAAGTAAACATAATTTCTCAATTCATCTTTGTAAAGAAACTTCATTGCTTAAAGGAGCCGTATGTAAGATTGTGGTCAAAACTGGTACTGCAATCACTTTCAAATTACTGTAGAGCGGTGTATCCCCTGACTCGAGGATGCCAGATGGTCTTCAAATTCTTCGCCGTTTTCAGCCGTTTCCATCTTTCAAAGGCATCTCCTGTACGAATCCTTGTTTTATTTCAGACTTTGTCACGAAGTATTTTGGAATCATAACAAGGTTTTTTTGGGATTCGTAACGTTAGACATTTTTTTATCCGTCACATTTGTAGCTGTAGCTGTGGTAACTAGAGCAGAGCTGGCAACCCGGATGCTGCAACTACTGACTTTGTGATTGGTAGATCGGTGGAGGGTGGAGCATCAGTCCAAAACACAACATGACAACATCAACATCAGTTGAGGGCTGCAACTTCACTTTTTAAATTACAATATCCTGGCCGGACTACTGTTGTCAGTGGTATAAGTATTTGAAATGAACATGATTTCTTAATGTCTAGAGACATATCAGGGCCATTTTATGATTCATTGAAATACATTTCTTCCATTCGGTTCCTTTAACTGGTTACTCTTTGCTGTCTCAGACGACGACATCATCTCCTGTCGGCCACCGTAACTTTTGATGTTTGCAATTCGTAACCTCACCACTAGATGCCGCTAAAAATCACACACTGCACCTTTAAAAAGCAATCTCGCAAGTTTTGCATGTCTTTATGCTTTGACACCTTAATTTCTCCAGAAATAATGAACTCTCTTTACTTGATTGGCCTGTTCCTATGTCCTATTATGAGGATGTTAGCTACATTGTACACCTATTGGAACATCTCCAATGAAACATTAGCTGGATTTGCTTATATGGGCGTTTTGGTGAAAAGACAACAAAAGGCACATTATGTGTTCAGTTATACACTCATTTTTAATTTATTGTTGATATTGTCATGGGCGTTTTGGTGAAACAGATAACAAAAGGCACATTATGTGTTCAGTTACACACTCATTTTTAATTGTTGTTGATTTTGAAATATTCTGTCATTTATGGGAATGTCCATGAACGGTTCTCATTCAAATAGGCCTACTTCGTGATTATTAATGTTGTAACATAATAGAATGTGCTAAAGCCAAAGGAGGTGAATACATTTTATTTGTACTGTATGCAACTGATCAAGGTCTAAGTGTATGTTTGCACATGGTAACTAACTAAATAACCTGATTTGCTCAAAGACCATCTGTTACTCGCAGCGCACGGTCTGGTGATAAAGGTGTGGCAAATGAGCTTATCATCTTTATGCAAAAGTATAACTGTTTCTTTCTATTGATTTTGAGATTGCATATGACCCAGGTGTGTTCATGACAGGTTTTGAGAGATTCACCCTTAAATAGTTTCTGTCTCTGCTAAGAGATCATACTAAATCTTTTGGGTTTTTGCTTTGACAGTCTGTGCTGAAAACAGTATTAATCATGACTGCATGGTTCAGATGTCCTGTATCCTATCAGGTTCTGGGGGAGGTCTTTTACTAGCCACTGGGACCCTGCGAACACTGAGACCGTATTGTTAACATCCCACCCCCTTTGACTGGATGTCTTAATCAGCAGTCAGGGCAAGAGATTTTGACCGGGTACTGTGGGAGTTTGCTTATAAACTATGTTTGTTCAGTTATCAGAGACTTGTCAGACCTGCTCCGTTCGTTACAAGAAAGTCTACATTTGGGTTCTAGGTGTAAAAAAAGCTTTGTTGAGTAATTTTAAAAGATGTTATCATATGGTAAGGTCAAGTCTTACTGTTTTTGTTCAACTAAGCTTTTTATTTCATGACTGACGCAATCTGACTACACAAGTTATACCAGCCAAATACATTTTTGAGGGTTAGACATGTAGCATGCTTTTTATATTTTAAAAATGACTTTTTTGGTGGGTTACATATTCAGTTAAACAGAGAATAATGCTTTACAAACAAACCAATGTAAACTATACAGGATGTGTATGGTGAAAAAAGCATGAAGGACACATTAAACTCCCAAACAAGCGTGAAAACACAACTTATGTGCTCTTACTTTCTATTTGCAGAGTTTAATTGTTGATATAAGATATTGCTTCTGATGCTGAGTTGGTTTCCCCTAATTTTTTTTGCTTTCACATTGATTTTTGTTGTTGTTGTTTTTTTTTCATTTGGAACCTATATAGTGGCAACATAAAGCATATACACCCAAGTATAAAATGGCTTGTTTTGCTCAAAAAGTGGAATGTCGTTTTTTTTTCTGTTTTGACAAGCTGGGCAGCTTCCCAGTAGCACTGTTGATGTGAGCGATGGGTGGCAGAGTGACGGATCCGGTTTCTGATTGGAGCGAGATGCAGTTTTTCAGGTGAAAAGGAGAACAGATAAGCATGTTCACTTCACTTGCCCTACACACAAACACTGGACTTTCTATTTGCGCACACACTTGTTGTTTCCTAGTAGGTGTTTTGGGCACCACAAACCGTTCTGGCAGGAAATAAAGTCATTTTTGCAATATCTTTTCATAGTCTTGTAGTTTATTTCTTCTATAGGCCTACTGTTTATTTTTTCTAAGCTGTTATGCTTACCCAAAATTACCCAAATATAAACTAAAACTACACTAATATTAAACAATTTATACAATATGCATTCAATTGATCAGAGGTGACAGTAAAGACATTTATAATGTTACAAAATTAACTTTTGATTCATCAAAGAATCCTGAAACTTTTTTTCCCCAACATTGATAATAATATAAATGATTCTTGAGCATCAAATCATCATATTAGAATGATTTCTGAAGGATCATGTGACACTGAAGACTGGAGTAATGATGCTGAAAATTCAGCTTTGACATCACAGGAAAAATTACATTTGAAAATATATTCAATTAGAAAACAGTTATTATAAATTGCAATAACATTTCACAATATTACTGTTTTATAGTATTTTAGATTATATAAATGCAGCTTTGATGAAAATTACAGACTACAAACTTTGGAACACATCAGCTGTTACTTTTTTTGACTACTCATACACTACAAATGAAACCACAATGGTTTCATTTGTAGACCCGGATGCCACTGTGAAGCTACTACTTTGTTTGTATTCCGTTGATCTGAAAGATCACTGTGCGATTCCCATGGATGTCAAACACAGAATTTAGCAGAACTGGTTCTGGGGGCCTCCAGCTCCAACTTGCAAATAGTTTTCCTCCCAATACAGTTATAGGGGAAACAAGTCTGTTTATACATGATGTGCTTTCAGTAACTTAACATAATTTCTGACATGCCAGGACCAAGCATGCATGCTGTGGAGAAAATCTTAACCTCAATTTCTAAATATTAAGTGAAAACATCATTAAATTTGAAAAAATCTACTCAAGACCGAACAGGAAAAATGACAGGAAAACATTGCATTGTTTTGGTAAATGTCCCAGTGATAGTTTAAGAAGACTTTGTGTTCTGTTGACGTCCGGGCCACAAGTTCAAGGCTATTGAGTACTTTTTACACAGTGTTTTTACCCTGCTGCTAATTTGTCAAGTAAACATTCGATAATGTGTCCCCATAGGCCTATAAACCATAAGAAAAAAAATCTTCCTTCAATTCATTTTTAATAAAAAAAATGTTGATCACTTTTATAGGCTACATATCCTGTGCACCCATGGTTTCGAATATATAAAATGTGTCTTATTTGTTGTTTTCTAAACATAATCTATAGCCTATATATGTATAATAGCCTATTCATAAACGCTTTATAGGTTTTGAACTCTAACAAAGATAACCGAGAATCTGCCGAAAAGCAAACAGCCCATTATAATTGAGCCCATAATGTGTTTATGACGGTTTCCTTTTACTTTCTACGCATATTATATGACTATTAATGTAGGCTAGTAGGGCTAGGCTATATTAAATATGCCAAGATAACAAAAATACGGATGTGATTTAGATTTATGATATTTAGTTTTACGACATGTATCAGCCTTGAGAGGTTTCACAGGATAGAACAGCTACGTTTACAACGGTTTACAGCAGAAGTCTCGTCCAGAATATATTAGCATAATGCTTATCATCGTCACGTTTTCCGCCATAAACGATAAGCAGGTAATTGATTAATTATTTCTCATCACTCTAGAGTTCTAGGAAAGTAGAATTGTTTTTGATGGACGTGGACTTTGACCACGCCCTCTATTGTGAAACTCTTAAATCACACCACCTAATTCTGAGACCCCGTCACTAAGCCCCGCCCACTCCAGACTCCCTGTTCAAATTCGAATGGTTCAAGTTAAACCACCACAACACAAATGCCATAACTTAGTAACCATTTCCCCGCAGCGTCAGACAAACAGGATTTCTTCTGCTTTAACAAAGCCATTTATTTATTACAAGCATCCACTATATACAAACCACATCAATAAACAGAGAAACGAGGGGCTACTACAGCTCATTGAGAGACAATGGGGATCTCATTAATGTTTTTACTGGCAGTTACATTCTTCTGTCTTGTTCATACAGGTGAGTAAAAAGGGTTTCTTTCTGTTTAGGGGGTCTTTAATGATCATTAATTACATTTTCTTATTTATTATTACTACTTAAAGCTATTATAAGCTATAGCCTAATCTTATCAGTATCCTATAGGCTAAATGTATTTTAACCTAGAAATTGTTTTCAGTATTCTACATATAGGCTATACACTGAAGTGGCCAATCTGGTCTGTAAAGTTGGATTAACAAAGACATTTTACTAATTTACTAATTATGCATTAATAAATACAATAATATTTCACTTTTGCTTTGATGATGTTTATATAATTATTTCCTACTTATTAGCTCTTAAAATATAAAAAAATATATATATATTCTGATTATATTATTATGTGTTAGAATCTGATGTTTAATGATGCTAAATGTTGTATTGAGTACTTTTCAGAGGAGTTATTGCTTTCTATTGAATGCAAACTAACCTTTGCATGCATCATTCACTACTGATTTGCTGAATATGAATGAATTCTCCAGCATCACAAAGCAAGGCAAAACTTAGTATAGCCTTACAGTAACCATGTGTGTATATACTGTGCATGTTTTTGCTATAGGGGCCTCATTCCATAGTGATTTCGCACTCATGCTTTCCCAGAAGTTCTGAATCATTTGCAGTGTATGATGTCACAAGGACAGTAACCCGTAGGAACTGCAGTTTTCAAACTTTACAAACTTTTCAGACTTACGTTCTACTAAAAATAGCCTATGCATTACTCATTTTGTCAGATTAGAAAAATAAAGGTTTAAAGGAGACATAATGGCTACGCTTATGTTGTATGGTCTCTCAGTGTTGGTTTGGCTGGTCTTTCTGGATCGGTGTAGATGAACCGAATAAGCTGAGGAGGGATACTCTGCTATTGTTTAAATGTTTTTGTTGAGATGCCACTTTTGCCATTCTTTATTCTAGAAAAACATCTATAAAACACAATAAAAACCTACATGCATACAGTCTTCATTAGCTTCAGCTACAGTACGTTCGGGTGTAATTGTAGATGTAGCATAGACAGGCTTCAAGCTTCATATTATTGACAGGTCTTGTGAGATTCATGTGGACGATCCCAGTTTGAAGGTGTTGTAAAATGGTCGATAAAGTTCATATTTTTCTATATTGTGAATATAGTGTGAAGGTGCTGCATTGTTTAGCAATCATTAACAGCCTATACAGTAAGGCTAATGAACTATACTTTACTTTCACTAAAAGTCAGCCATTTTTCATGCAGCTAGTGTTAAGTGCATGTTTCTTTTTGTTTGTGTATGCACAATTGTCTTTAAAATTGTTAGCATCATGTTTTAGTAGTGCATCCACGCATCCTCCAGAACTAAGACTAGACACCAATTTTTGGGTAACAAAGCAGGAAAAACTTGTTGAAATCAGTTCCCAGTCTTAGCACTAGACTGTGTATTGTGATGTGCTTAGATAGCAGGACTAAGGGAGATGTCTTAGGCAATGATAAGGTGCAAAAAATATATTAATTCCCCCTGGTAATTTAGCTCTTTAATGTGACCACAAATTGCTAAAAAAGGTGTTAGATAATGTGTAATTTATGTGAAGCATCACTTATGTCTCCGTCTGTCAGGTGTCTTGACTTGTGATCCATCGCAGTACAAGTGTGGCAATGGAAAGTGCATCACATCCAGATGGGTTTGTGATGAAACTGATGACTGTGGAGACGGCACTGATGAACTTCCTGCTGCCTGCTGTAAGTCTTCCTCCACCTAAGATTAGTCAAAAGTCCTGAAGAAGAAGTATGTTGGTCTAACATTAACGACAGTAGCCGCAAATGGAATCTGTGAGCGTTCAGTAAATTCTTCTTGCACTGATTGTGAGGGTGGAAATTGTCAAAAGTATTTCAATGTGGTTAACTGTGTTAATCTATAGTTAAAAATTCTACACTCTTATTGGTAGCTGAAAGAAATGTATTACTTCAAATTTTTTGTGGGCACAGGTACAAAAAAATTAATTTTAAAATTAATTAATTAAAGGACTATCTCTGATTCTGGCCCATACATATAAGCTGATAATTATTTTGATGTTATGTTTGATACTTAAAATTCTGTATTATTTTATTAAAACAAGCTAAAAGTAAAATGAATATTTTTAAATGCAAAAAGTGAATTTTCATTTATTTTGAGATTATCCATTTTACATTTAATAGTGTTATTACATTTTTTGTGTTGTTAAAAAATAAGTGAGCGCTAGGTTGTTGAGGTGTAAAAAGGTCATCTAAATTTAAAAATAAGCTGGAAAGAGCATGAATTAAATATCCAATATTGACTGACATCTAAAAAATATGCTGCTAACTGATATGGATATATTGTACATCCCTAGCTGGTAGCAACACTCACATTTTTACAAAATCTTGTTTTTTTTTCACTCTCTTTCAGCGATGATGACCTGCAGACCCAGTGAATTCAGTTGTGGTGGGCGACTAAACCAGTGCGTGCCTAAGACTTGGAAGTGTGACGGCACAGCGGACTGTGAGAATAGTGCGGATGAGGAAGGCTGTGGTGAGTGACATCTTGAAATGTATATCTTTATGATGCTGGCAGTGTGCATGTGTGTTGAAAATCTCCATCACCACTTACAGCTCCTCGGCGGTGTCTGGATGGCGAATTTAAGTGCAGCAATGGCCAGTGTGTGACGACTGCGTTTGTGTGTGATGGTGAGATAGACTGTGACGACGGCAGTGATGAAGTCTCCTGTTTGCCCACCACGTGTAGCTCCACCTTCTTCAGGTGCAGCAATGCACTGTGTGTGCCTCGATTGTGGGTCTGCGACGGAGATGCCGACTGTGCTGATGGCTCAGACGAACTGCCTCAGAAATGCAGCCCAGGGACCCCTAAACCTACCAAAAACCCATGCTCCTCTATGGAATTCCATTGCGGCAGTGGGGAATGCATACACAGTAGCTGGAAATGCGATGGGGGAGAAGACTGCTTGGATCGCTCAGATGAGAAAAACTGCTGTAAGAAATAAGACTTGTTGATATTACATTTGCCAATTCATTCTGCCATTCTCAATGGAATGTTCCCCCGGGTCAATACAAGTTGTGCGCTGTCGAACTGACATCTTTGCATGTCACATCACATGAAGGATCTGTTTGCATAGAGAAAAGAACTACAATAATTACCTTGAATAATAATGCATAACCAGTGTCTCATTCGCCCTAGATTCGTTTTACCACTACTAAAAAGATGATAAAGGCAATTTCACAGTGCACATTTAGTATAGAAGGATAACTATGATTAACAAAAAAAACAATGCACATTTCTGTCCTCAAAAATGTCTTCCCCATAGAATTCCACTGTAAATGCATTTTTTGTTTCCAGTGATAATCTTTGTCTGTCCACAATGAATGCAAAATCAAAGTCATTCAGAAGATATGTGATGTTTAGTGTACAGTTATGCCTGGTTCAGATTACACGATTTTTGGTTACGATAGTCACTGTGTCAGATTTTGACTCCTAAAATCTTGTCGTGTCGTGGACAAGAAACATGTCAGACTACACGTTGCTTCCTGACCAGTCATCGCGTGCCGTCTTTAATGACGCGCGCGTGATGTCATCGAGAAGGCGAAACTAGTAGCAAGTGACTTCTGGAAACGATCGTAAACAAACAATGGATGAAGCGAGTGTTGTATTGGCTGTCGTGTGTTCAGAAAAACGTTAAAAAAAAGAAAGAAAACCCGACAATGGACACGTTCCTGGATTGCTCGAAGAGGACAGTATGGCCTGTCAATCCTCCAAAGAGAACTTGAGGTAAAATATTGTTTTCTTATATATTTTTACTTTTAGCCAGTAGTAACTTACAAGTAAAAATAACGTTGCTAGCTTGCCACAACGATAACATATTACAAAAACAGACTGTTAAAACTTCATACATGTGACGGAACCCGTCGTGGACGACCGTTAAAATAATTAAACATGCTAGTCTTTTTGTCGTGATGTCGTGAATTATCGCAGACGTGACGTAGGTTGTCGCCCACTGACACACTATACGAGATGATACGATCGAATCTTGCGTCCCGACGCCCGTTGTCGTTTACGAATCCCCACGACACCCTACGTCAAACGGATCGTGCCAAAATCGAGCTAAAATCGTGTAATCTGAACCAGGCATTAGTGGGAGCAGGATTGTGGACCATTGAGATTTCACAGTGGGCAGGGGTACACAGGAGAAATTGAAACCAAGCCTTTAATAAAATGTTCCTCAAGGCATCATGAAATATTTTACTTTTTCCATATGAACAGCCTTGCCCACATGCCGACCGGATGAGTTCCAATGTGGTGACGGATCTTGCATCCACGGCAGCCTGCAGTGCAACCACATAAATGACTGCAAAGATTTGAGTGATGAGCTGGGCTGTGTTAATGGTAAACCATACGAATTATGCCCTTTACATATTTGATATGTAAAACATATGCTTTAGGTGTTACTCTGATATGCATCACTTATTTTTCTCCGCTCTGAATTGCAGCAACCCATTGTGATCCACCACACAGGTTTAAGTGCCGCAGCGGTGAATGCATCGGCATGGAAAAAGTTTGCAACAATAAACGAGACTGTAGAGATTGGTCCGATGAGCCATTGCGAGAATGTGGTAAGTATCACAGGATTCAAAGAGGCCCATTGCCTTTGTAGACCTGGATCTTTTTGACAAGGTTTCAGAGCAAAAGCCAGTCTGTGCTACAATTTGTGATTTTTAAATTCACAGATTCTAACGAGTGTCTTTACAACAACGGTGGTTGCTCTCATATCTGTAATGACCTGAAGATTGGTTATGAGTGTCTGTGTCCCACTGGCTTCCAATTGGTGAACAAGAGGCGCTGCGAAGGTAAGAATCTGAAATTGGTTCCCAGACTGAAACAGATATTGAAAATCTGGCCATAGGATGTTTGACCTCTGATAACAGACCTTGGTACAGATCCAGTTTAAAGAATGATTTAATTTGGACTTCATACTTATTTGCTTTTTCTGAGCTGGAAATAAGGTTAGAGTTTGTTCAGTAAGTCCATGCTGTCATGATTCAGGGCTTTTACGGGCACCGTATTGATGCAGCATGACTTAAAGCCCTCATTTTTGTTTGATTTCTTCAGACATCGATGAGTGTGCCAACCCAGACACCTGCAGTCAAATCTGTGTCAACCAGATTGGTAGTTACAAGTGTGAGTGTGAAGATGGCTACCAGGTGGACCCAGCCAGCAAGGCCTGCAAAGCTATTGGTACAGATTTTAAACTTTTAAATTGTCCTTTTCCATGGTCACCTACTGACAAACTCATGCTCACAAACATGGTTTTACAGGAACCATTGCCTACTTATTTTTCACTAATCGGCATGAGGTAAGGAAGATGACCCTGGATCGTAGCGAGTATGCACGTGTTATTCCCCGCCTGAAGAACGCTGTGGCGCTGGACATGAACATTGCTTCCAGGGAGATCTACTGGTCGGATTTATCCCTCAAAAAGATATACAGGTAAAGAGAGGATCTTTGGACTCATGGTCAGTTTTGGGTCTCTGAGGATCGTTTGCTTGTTACCCAACAGACCAGGGCCTAGTGTCATATTTTGTATTTCTTTCCCAGAGCACCAATGGATACTGCAGATAACTCCTCCCAACACAGCGTTGTGATTGGCAGTGGCTTAGATGCACCTGAAGGTATTGCTGTCGACTGGATCCACGGAAACATCTACTGGACGGACAGTATCAGAGGTGCCATATCTGTGGCAACAGTGGATGGAAGCAGACACAAGACTCTCTTCAAAGACAACCTGGCTAAGCCGCGTTCTATAGTAGTCGACCCTATCCAGAAGTACGTCATGTCCCAGAAACTGTCAAATGTAGGGGCAAACTATGTGGACAAGTTATTTACTATGTTAAATCTTCTCCGACATGTTGTAGCTTCATGTTCTGGACTGATTGGGGCACACCAGCCAAGATCGAGAGAGGTGGTCTTAATGGAGGGGACCGCAGTGCCCTAGTTACGGATAACATTGTCTGGCCCAACGGAATAACCCTTGGTATGAACTTGACCATTTGCATAACTGTTCAACTGTGTATAAGTGTACATTTGGTAATTTTGGTCTTTGGTCCTTTCTCATACATAGACCTTTTGAACCAGCGTCTGTACTGGGTTGACTCCAAACTTCATACTCTCTCCAGCATCAGCGTACATGGAGGTGGTCGGCGTACACTAATCATTGACCAAGACAAACTTGCTCACCCACTGGGTCTCACTGTTTTTGAGGTAATACTCCATTTGAACTTGTTGAAAGACCTTTTTTAGGAGGTTACCTCAATGCTCAATCAAGAATTCTTCATCTTCAGGAGAAAGTGTTTTGGACGGATGTGAGCAATAACGCAATTCTAAGTGCAAATCGTGTGACTGGAGGAGACATCACAAAAGTGGCCGAACACCTCTCATCCCCAGAGGACATTGTCCTGTACCACAACCTCAAACAGCCCACTGGTATGTTGGCCTTTATATAGCCATCAAAGTTACCTTACCATTCAGCGAGTTAGTTTCCATCCAAAACTAAATTCTTCTGAACTCTGAATGTCCTCTCAGCAATCAACTGGTGCAAGGTCAACAACGGTCGCTGTGAGTTCCTGTGCCTTGCTGCCCCTCAGATCAATAGATTCTCACCCAAGTACACATGTGCCTGCCCAGACAACATGATGTTGGCCGAAGACATGAGAAAATGTATTCCAGGCAAGTCAGATTTGGTGCTTGTTGTCAGGATTGGGATTAGGTTATTAATGTAGTTCCTGTTGATTCCTAAATCCAACAATTGTGTTTTTATTTTGAACAGCTGTTGTCACAGCAGCATCTCCTGTCAGCCCTGAAATAGTTACCACTACTCAAGTACCTTCAAAGATGACACCAAAATCTGCTGGCCCTTCCACTACCAATGCGCAACCTTCAACCACTCCTGCTCCTGTGACCCATAACCGACCCACTCAAGCTGCCCCATTCAAGCCTTCCCAAACCACAACTAAACTTCCTTTGTCCACCCAGACAGGTATGTCTAGCTTTATCCACCTAGACATTACCCTCTGTCCCGGTCTTCTCCTTTTCCTAGAAAAATCAGACAAACCTTAATCTTAAAACCCCAGGGATTCCTCAAGATTTACAGTTTCGTTGAAATTTGTGAAAACTGTTTTAAAAATGTTTGTGATTTCTCCTTAGATGACAACTATGGTAATGTTAAAGCTGTCTCCCAACCATCATCTTCCACACCGTGGGCCTTGTACATTGTTGTTCCTCTTGGTGAGTGCTTTAGTCCGAAAGCTAAGGCAAAGAAAAGATATGCTGTGTTATAAAACCTAGTGAGTTACCTATACATTTTAAGGGTTTATGAAGATGTGCTCGGGACACAGAGGCTGTTTCAATAGGTAGGCGACTTAAAGTCACAATGTAACGGAGATATCAATAGATATTTTCTTCTGATTTTTTAATGCATATTAGAACATTAGTTTAGCGACATGTTAATGGCAAACTCTATTGAAATCAGTTGTGAGTCACGTAAGGAGAGCTGTTTGTGTTGCTGCCAATGTAGAACATTCAAAATAAGTCACTGATCAGCTTCCATGACGGTTATGACGGACAGCAAAGCAACTCAAAACTTGGTTTTGTAACGGTGTAATACTCTTCAAAACTTATCTATTCTATTCTCTTATCTATTCCATCACTTTAAAACTCCTATTCTAATCTGAATGTCTTATTATCTTCTCAAAGCAATCCTGTGTGTGGTTGTGGGTGGCACTGTGCTGTTCTGGAGAAAGTGGCGTCAGAAAAATACCAACAGCATCCACTTTGACAACCCAGTTTATCAAAAGACCACCGAGGACCAGGTGCGCTTATGCAGAAACCGTAGTTCTGATGGCTATATTTACCCGCAGGTAAGATATCATAAATATCTACTGACTACTGAACACAATATTCATGATAGTAGCTTTAGCTAATGTCTTAGCACATCTAAGTTTACTAATATCCTATTTGGATTACTGTCTGGTATATAAGGTAACTGATGTGTCTAATAATAATGGTCTTACTTGGCTTACACAGAGACAGATTGTGAATCTTGATGATGAAATATGATGATGACAAAGAGGTCCATGCTGAAACTGACAATGTTTCAAGACTAGAGCCATATTTGATGTCTTACCAACTTGGAAGCCAGTTCTTCAGCAAAACAACATTTGTGGAACAATGGAGATACAAACCGCCTTTCCACACAAGGCAATCAGTGCAAGAATTCAGGACAGACTCAAAAAAACATGAAAACAAAGAAACCTCAAACAATAACAACACCAACAACCTCAGCTAAGGCTGTTTAGCACTTCACTATATATAAATAATATAAAAATTATATATAGAGATTATTTTAACAGCACTTACAAATCAAGGTTTTATTTTCATGAGATGTCCATAAGTTATTGTAAATTGAGTATATTTTAAAGAGTTAAAAAGTTGGTTTTCTTTGGAGGGATCAAAAATTACATTGCATACATCAACATTTTCCAAAATATTTGGTTCATATATTTTAATTAATTAAAGGTACAGTACATTTTAATATTTTATGCAAAAATAGACCATTTACGGTCAAGTCAAGTTTGTGTTCCTAATGTTTTATGCCATTGTTTACACATATTGCAGTCATCCTGTTTTTTTTTTTTTTGTGCCAAAATGGTCAACGTTACATATGAAACTGCTTGTTCACGATAAAAATATTTTCTCATATGCAGTATTGATATAGTTTCTATTTATCTCAGCAATTGATTCCTTACCAAATTTATTATGAATTTTCTGTGGTGAAAATGTGGAAGATTCATGCTGTTTAGAGAGTCAGGGAATGTCTTTCATTTTTATTTCAAACATATTGTAATCATGGCGATGTGACACATTTGTTTTACATTCTCTATGTGAATGTGTAAATAATTTATTTGTCTATGTAAATATGTTTATTATGTCATATATATTGCATTTGTTTGTTTTTTTAAGTATACAGTAATGTACATAAAGAAATGTTTTATTTATTTATTTGAAATCTTTGGATGATAATTGGCTTTCTTTGCTGTGTACAATGTCAGTTGTTTATTTGAAGAAAAAAAAGTACATTCTGATTTATTAATTAATCTGATGCATTTTATAAAAAGTCAATCACAACTGTTCTTGGCCTGTGTGTAATCTTTACTTGAAATAAATATTTTTGAAGATTTTACTATACTGTTTTTAACGTAATTTTGTCATTACAAACATTTTCCAGGGCTGCTTAATATTACAAAATCCAATATATATCCAGTACACTTCATGGCTTCAGTAAAGTGACTGAACTGAAAACTGAAAAGGCCTATGAGGATCAGTTTCAGCAGATGAGATGATCAAATGGTCAAATCCTTGAGATCAGTGAAATGTAAGCCTTCATATGGAGCACATGAGGCCCAGACTGAAAAAGACTTCTGAGAAAAAAAGAAGAAAAAAAACACATTACAAAGGCAGCTGTAAATGGGAACCTATAAAGGCCTTTTTTCTTTCTTTTTTACTGTGCTTATAAATGAGACCCCTTTTCTTCTGGATGCATATATAATTCAGGTAGAGAGTGACTTGTAAAACCACAAAGGAATGATAATAAAGCCATGACTTCTGGTATTCTAGGAAATTAGGTGATTTATTAAGAAAGGCATTTCTAGGAAAGGCTCCACACAGTCCCCGTCTCAGTTTTCAAAACATACTTGCCCCATGAGAAGACCCCATGATTTACAGACATCCTGGGAAAAAGTGGGCCATGGATTAGTTGGCCGTCGGGTAGGGGGTTCCTCCGTGACCCGTACAAGTTTTTGACTAATGGCAACTGGGCAAACAGCTCTACCTCCACCACGTTTCTGGCGCTCCTTTGAGTACTGCGTGGGGCGACCAGAAAACAAGGCATGGAATGAGGTGGGCGGGATTTCATGTGAATGTAGGCTACTACAGCTTTTATTTTACAAAGATCAAGGTGTGCATCGTGGGTGGTTACAGAAGATAAAAACCGCAATCATTTGTTTTAATCCTAATCTTTCAAATGTATGTGTAATCTAATCTATGTATTTACACCTGTTGAAAAGATTGAGGATGTTAAAAAGATTTTAAAATGTTTTTAAAAGAAGTCTCTTATGCTGACTAAGGCTGCATTTATTTGATCAAATATACAGTAAAAACAGAAATATTGTGGAATATTATTACAATTTAAATGAACTGGTTTCTGTTGCAATATGTTTTGAAATGTAATTTATTCCTGTGATCAAAGATGAATTTTCAGCATCATTACTCCAGTCTTCAGTCACATGATCCTTCAGAAATCATTCTTATATGCTGATTTGATACGCAAGAAACATTTCTTATTATTATCAATGTTGAACACAGTCGTGCTGCTTCATATTTTTGTGGAAACTGTGATACTGTTTTTTTTTTCTTCAGTCTTTTGTGAAAGTTCAAAAGAACAGATTTTATTTGAAAACAGAAATATTTTGTAATGTTATACATTTCTAATGTGTCCTTACTGAATAAAATACAAAAAAATCGAACTGACCCCAAACTTTTTTTTTGTGCGTGCTGATTTTGCCATATGTAGTTTATGCTCATTAAGTGTTCCAATGTTTTATTTATTATTTTGCTGTAATTGCTGCTAAAAAAAAGACCAGCTGTATATCACAGTGTGTCCAGAATGGCCTGTAATTGTTTTCTTACCACCAATCTCCCATAAATCACATGTTCTGACATCACTAATGATTAGCCGGAGATCATCTGGACACTCTGTTACTCACAATGTTTGTGTGGCATATCTGTTCTGTGGCTCTGCTTTTGCCAAAACAATAAAAGGCGGGGGGTGGGGGATCCTCAAATCTATATATTGCTTGTTATGTTTAACCATTTCATGCATGAATTATGATAACCTCAGTCAGGGTTTTTTTTCATATGGTTTTATTGCTCTTAGGGAATGAAAAGAAAGGGTTTTTTTTTTCTTTTTTTTAATATAGATTTTCAGATCCACTTGAGTGAAAAATATTGCAAAGGCAATTGAACTCCATACAAGTTGAACTTTGCGTATCTTTGATATCAGAACATATTGATACGTGATTCCATCAGAGATCTCTACAGCCTATCAATGTACAACTGTGGAAACCCAACTCAGATGCTCCCTCCAGTATATGTCAATTTACCCTTATTAGCTGATAATTCTGAATCTGATTATGTGTAAGATGGACACATTTCTAACATAGCTCTCCTCTGAGAAAACCTAGCGATCAGGTGTTTTCAATCTCATCTGAAATGAGCAGTGTTGGCATTACAAGTAACATTGCATTACACAATCAGATTACTTTTTTGATGTTACGAGTAAAGTAATGCGTTACAAGTAACATGCATTATGTAATCAGATTTTTTTAATGTTACGAGTAAAGTAACATGCATTACGTAAACAGATTACTTTTTTGATGTTACGAGTAAAGTAATGCGTTACAAGTAACATGCATTATGTAATCAGATTTTTTTAATGTTACGAGTAAAGTAACATGCATTACGTAAACAGATTACTTTTTGATCTAACAAGTATAGTAATTCATTACAAGTAATGTGCATTACGTGATCAGATTACTTTTTGATGTTACGAGTAAAGTAATATAAAGTAATGTGCATTACATAATCAGATTACTTTTTGATGTTAATGCAAATCACATTCTAATAACACAAATAAATGTATTAAAGTTACTGCAGATTAAGTATTTTCAAAAACAACAGTCACAGTAGGAATAGTATGAATTGTAGCTAAAATGATGCATGAGTGGATGGACAGATGATTAATCAAAATTTTCTCCCAATCTAAAATCAATACGTGGAAATTTTAACTGTGATATGACTAATGGTGGCAATGTATAGAATGATGCACCAGGGTCCACTGCAGAGGTTGATGTGCAACTTTGCCATCAAAACCCATGCAAATACAAAAAAAAAATGTTTTTAATAGCTGTCCTGTAGTGACCTCTACGGAAGGGTTAATACTTTTAACTTCTCTTTTACTTCTGTGAAGTAAAATCATCCAGAGACAAAGTCAAGAATTTCACAGTTAAGTGATTGAAGAATTTTGATTGTTTTAACGGTGCAACATAGCCTATGGTTGGTTGTGGGTAGTTAAATACACTCAGCTTTCTATTATTATTTACACAGCTGATCTCCTACTCAGTGGTGCGTTTCCCAAAAGCCTCGTTAGCCAAATATGATCGCAAGTTCCGTCGTTATCTTCTTAGTTCAACGAGTCGGTGTTTCTCGAAACCATCGTTCCAACGAACTATTCGCAAACAGCATCGCAAAGTTGTGTGTTTGGAACGACAGCTCTCGACCTGTGGTTAAAAGCATAGTTCTTGTTTGCATGACATGTGGAGTCAATAAATCCTTGAGCCAAATAAGCAAGCTGACATTCAGTAGGCCTACAATCTATATCTTTCATTTAGAATAGCCTACATACAAATGTAATTTACGTCTTTTAGTTTGTCAAGATTTAAAGCACCGTTTTTGAAGAGTGCGCATGTGCGAATGTGCTCGAGCCTATGATTGAATCTGGAAATAAAGCAAAGCAACTGAGAAAAATGAGAAATAGTCCTCAGATGTCATGTCCTGTCCGTAATTTATAGTGAAACATCTAGCATTAATTCGATCTTAAACAGATTCATTTAAAGAAGTTACTAAGCCAACACCTGCCATCATTAAAGGGATAGCACCAAAAAATGAAAATTAGCCCTTGATTACTCACCCTCAAACTTTATGTCAGCGAATGGCTGTTTCTGTTTTGAAGTTCATAAAAGTGCCTCCATCCATCATAAAAGCTAGTGCTCCACACGGCTCTGGGGGTTAATAAATGCCTTCTGAAGCGAAGCGTTTGTGTAAGAAAAATATCCATATTAAAACCTTTATCGACTAAAATAACTAGCTTGTGTCTGAAAGAAGAATGTCATATAGGCCTATGGGTAGCCTATAGCCTAAGTAAATTATGGGGTTATTTAAATGTTTGGGTGAACTATCCCGCTTAAAACAATGTAGTTGAACGACCAATTTGCGACAATATGGTTTATGGAAACAGTCGCTAGGCTACTTGGTTTCTTAAACAATGCATCGTATAATATTTAAGCAGAGAGTTCGTTGTGCGGGAAACGCACCCAAGTGTAAGAGAAACATTGTTATATAGGCCTATATCCTATATAGCCTAGCCTAGCCTATATTAATGTGTAATTGCAACCAATCAAGTACGTGTGAGTCGAGTTTTACCTCAAACTTTGATCAATAGGAAAAGGAGGTTCTACTCTTTACTTAACTATTTATTCTACATTAGGCTACAACTTTCATCTTTCTATAGCATGCTTTCAAGTTTAAGAAAGTAGGTCAGAGTCAGCCTAACGCTGACAGAGAACATCAAAGCAGTGAATAAACAGGTAAAAGCTGAACTCTGAACTGTTCCTTATGTTTTTATGTACCTTGGCCTCATGCCATACATATAGTAAGGGAATTGTTTACATTTCTCCGTAATCACAGTAGGTGCGTGCGACATTGTGTCAGATACAGAGGCCAGAGTAGGGGCGGCTGAGAGGATGATGTTTGTGTAGGCTATTAATATTAGGCAACAATTACATTCGTTATTACATTAATGTATATTGGTAGGTGAATTCAAGTTGATTGGGACACTTCTTCCTAGTCATTTCAATGGCAAAAAGTGTCCCAATCACCCTGAATTCACCATATATTATAAATGTTCATTATTAGTAATATTGCTATTATTATAAAGAAACTTTCTCAAAGCAACTTATTGTCTGAGACACAGTGGCTTATAGACCTAAGCATATAAGGTTATTCCACTCTCAATAGGCTATATATGAGGATAATACAAAATCAGATTAAGATCACACAGATTATAGCCTAGAAATTGATAAAACGAAACTTTAACGACATCGAAAAACAATTTCTGTCATAGACCAACATTATTTTGTTAGACGGGTTATTATTTCACATTATATACTGCCCTCTAGAGGTCTGAACCAAACACTGATCCCTAAACCACTGAACCTACATACTGAAACCAACCCACTAACCTACTCTTAACGCCTCTATGCCTAAAACCTGTTTCCCATTGGACATGGGCGTGGCTTCTGACATCATGCTTGGATGTGGGCGGGGTTGGATGTCCACCGTAAGATGCAGCGAGCCCCACTTCTTCCGCAACGAAGCCACCGGAAGAACAAAGACGCACGTTTTTAGCTAAAATCTAAAATATACGTTTTAAATCTTTGACAAAATAGATTGTTTAATTTCTACGAAGAAATAAATTGTTAGTAAAAAAATACACGATAGGAGAAGATATTTAAACCCTGAACTCTATGACGTTGGAGGGTCATAGGTCACGTACCCATGCTGTTCAACAGAGGAACATGTTTAGCGTGAGAATTACTCGATTTATTGAGATTTTAATCTGATCTCAAAAAAGAAGATACCAATACAGGTGTAAACGATAATGTCGACCCTCAAGATTAATAAGAAGTTCGCAGAAAAATATGAGAAGTATCGTCAGAAAGAAGAACTGCAGAGACGTAAGTTAACGTTATCTAAAACTCCTAAGTTACACTTGAAACACAAGCAATGGCTGTTTATTAGACTTTCAGATATTAATAATCTGCATTTTATTATATGTATATTTTATGTTTTGAATATGGTGAACACTCCCTATATCAATTTTAAACCTTAAATGTGCAATCATTTATTTTTGTCTCCGTATTGTTGTCGAGTAGCAAATGAAATGCAAATGTTATGTGTATAACGATTAATATTAACGTTTGTTTATCTTCATAAAGATAATCTAAGTAGACAAATCTTTGACTTTTCAAATATGAAAATCCACCATGGTAACCATAAAGTTACTACAGTCAAACTGTGGTAAGTTATTACCCACGAATTTTAATAAACTAGAAAGTATAGATTTTGAGAGCTTGTTTTATATATTAAATATTTATTTCTATATCATAATTTTACAGTTACAACGAACAATGTGGGAAGTATTTTCACAGACACTAATAAACACAACTTGGACTTCCACTACATATCTCCTTTTGTGTCATACAGGCAATCATACATATACGTTTTGGAGTTAGCTGTGCATTTCAATCTGTTAATTCAAATAAAGTTTAAATCTGTGTGTTTATTTTGAATGTTCCAGTGAAGGACCGTTACGGAGACCAGGATGAGGAGAATTCATCTGGCTCGTCCGACTCGGACTCTGATGAGAGTGAAGTGGTAAAATATTCAGCACTTTCTTGTTTGAAACCCCTTTGCCAACATCATACCCAGGTTTCCATGTCTAATACTCTTGATAAATGATTATATAGGAGCTGGACCCTAAGTTGGACAGGGATTTTTACAGAACGCTCTCGCTTCTGAAGAAGAAAGATCCAAAAATATATCAGAAAGATGCAAAGTTCTACACCGAGGACAGTATGTAAAGTATTTTCACCTTATGATTTTCTTCTCTGGTTAAAGGAGACTGTACTAATTTCATCACACTGTGATTTTATCTGTGTCTTAATAAACAGCATCTGGATTAGGCAGCGATGAGCAACCGTCCACTTCGAAAAAGTCAGAGAAACCCATGTTCTTGAAGGACTATGAGAGGAAGATCATCCTGGAGAGAGGAGGGTATGAAATTATGTGTTTGTAAATGATGAAAGCTGTGGCTGTATTTGTATATCTTTCAATAATTAAATTAAAGTGCAAATGATGGAAGCATTATGACAATCAATTATAGTATTTAGATAACTGATAGTCTTTTTCATGTTCTGATTGGGTGTATATAATAAATATGATTGAAACTAATTAATTTTAGAAAATATGATGATGATGAGGATGACAGTGCTGATGAAGAAGTCTCCAAACAGATGCAGGAGGTAATTATACTTAAGATATACTATGTTAAAAGCCAATGCAGAATGCAAATTGACCCTGTTTATCTTTTAAATTTGAAAATGTTACTAGTATTATTGAGCACAATTAATCTATGCACATTATGTCATGTAAAAAAAAAAAAAAAAACTTATGAATGTAAGTTTCATGTTAACATTCAAATTTTGGGATGTCAAAGGGTCTGTGAAGATTTTAAGTGTGTTAGGATCTTGTAGAATGACAGATAAAATTAAAGCTACAGTCAGTAACCTTTGGCGCTCTAGCGGGTTAATAAACAGCTGCCATGCGTCTTGCGGAAGAACATTGTAGCCGGAGCTACTTCTCTTTGTTTATGTCTATGACGAGTCACGCAGGTACTGGGCTACTCCGCAGTAGTACGACCTGTACCAGTCTAAAATAGTCTGAATATAAACACTTATTCTGAATATAAACACTTATTATAGGTGTACCGTAGTGATTCAGGTTAAGACAAAAACACAGTTTGGAAAATGGATTATGTCATGTCAATGAATGAATCATGATGTACTCGCTTATTATGTACATTTAGTAAATTTTTAATACAAAGTTACAGACTGCAGCTTTAATTCAAATGGAAATTTGGAAGGTGAGTAAGTGATGACAGAATTATCATTTATCAAGTGAACTATTCCTTTAAGATATTTTTTTCCACTCATTCAAGTGGCTTCTTCAGTATCTAAACCTGCTTCATGTCTAACATATAATACATTAGTGAATGTGTTTGCGTTTGTATTACAGAGAGCTGCATCTCCCACCTATATCCAAGAACAGAAGGATCTCCAGGAAAGGTAGATTGGAGATTGTCTTTGCACCATTATCTATTTGTTCAAGTTGCTTAATGTATACAATATGCAATTACTTAGCTGTCTATGTGTCATTTATCAATTTTCAGTAAGAGTTCAGTCAAAGTGAAAATTCTGTCACCATCAGTGTTTTAGGGTAACGCATTACAAGTAATGTGGGTTACATAATTCGATTACTTTTTTCAAGTAACTAGTAAAGTAACTCATTACTTTTTTTAAAATATGTAATGCAAGTTACTTAGCTTTCCCATTTATCGACTGACAGCTCTCCTGTCAGAGAAATCGTGCAGAGGCGTTGTGTGCGCTGTGTGACCATGATGGTTATTATAGATCTAGATTCTAGACTAAGGGTGTATTCACACCAGAAAAGTCCGATAGTTCACTTGCTTTGGTCCGGACCAAATAAAATGTTTATTTTTTTGTTTTGGTACGGTTCCCTTTCACACTGCTCTTTTTGCAAGTGATTCTAGACTAAATGATCTCACTAAACTTCACTCACTTGTACAAAAACAGATTCAGTATTCCTCAAAATGAATAAAAACGGTGAAATGCAAACTCAGAATATTACGCAAACCTGCATGAATTAAGTATTTTATGTGTCTATATACACTCACCGGCCACTTTATTAGGTACCCCATGCTAGTAATGGGTTGGACCCCCTTTTGCCTTCAGAACTGCCTCAATTCTTCGTGGCATAGATTCAACAAGGTGCTGGAAGCATTCCTCAGGGAGTTTGGTCCATATTGACATGATGGCATCACACAGTTGCCGCAGATTTGTCGGCTGCACATCCATGATGCGAATCTCCCGTTCCACCACATCCCAAAGATGCTCTATTGGATTGAGATCTGGTGACTGTGGAGGCCATTTGAGTACAGCGAACTCATTGTCATGTTCAAGAAACCAGTCTGAGATGATTCCAGCTTTATGACATGGCGCATTATCCTGCTGAAAGTAGCCATCAGAAGTTGGGTACATTGTGGTCATAAAGGGATGGACATGGTCAGCAACAATACTCAGGTAGGCTGTGGCATTGCAACGATGCTCAATTGGTACCAAGGGGCCCAAAGAGTGCCAAGAAAATATTCCCCACACCATGACACCACCACCACCAGCCTGAACCGTTGATACAAGGCAGGATGGATCCATGCTTTCATGTTGTAGACGCCAAATTCTGACCCTACCATCCGAATGTCGCAGCAGAAATCGAGACTCATCAGACCAGGCAACGTTTTTCCAATCTTCTATTGTCCAATTTCGATGAGCTTGTGCAAATTGTAGCCTCAGTTTCCTGTTCTTAGCTGAAAGGAGTGGCACCCGGTGTGGTCTTCTGCTGCTGTAGCCCATCTGCCTCAAAGTTCGACGTACTGTGCGTTCAGAGATGCTCTTCTGCCCACCTTGGTTGTAACGGGTGGTTATTTGAGTCACTGTTGCCCTTCTATCAGCTCGAACCAGTCTGGCCATTCTCCTCTGACCTCTGGCATCAACAAGGCATTTCCGCCCACAGAACTGCCGCTCACTGGATGTTTTTTCTTTTTCGGACCATTCTCTGTAAACCCTAGAGATGGTTGTGCGTGAAAATCCCAGTAGATTAGCAGTTTCTGAAATACTCAGACCAGCCCTTCTGGCACCAACAATCATGCCACGTTCAAAGTCACTCAAATCACCTTTCTTCCCCATACTGATGCTCGGTTTGAACTGCAGGAGATTGTCTTGACCATGTCTACATGCCTAAATGCACTGAGTTGCCGCCATGTGATTGGCTGCTTAGAAATTATGTGTTAAGGAGCAGTTGGACAGGTGTACCTAATAAAGTGGCCGGTGAGTGTATATATATATACAGTACTGTGCAAAAGTTTTAGATCGGTAAGATTTTTTATGTTTTTAAAAAGTCTCTTCTGGTCACCAAGGCTACAATTATTTGATAAAAAAAAAAAAATGTAATATTGTGAAATATTATTACAATTTAAAACAGCGGTTTTCTATGTGAATATATAGTGAAGTGTAATTTATTCCTGTGATCAAAGCTGAATTTACAGCATCATTACTCCAGTCTTCAGTGTCACATTTTTAAAACTATTATAATATGAAATTATTATAATATGATGCTCAAGAAACATTTATGATTATTATCCATGTTGAAAACAGTTTTTTACATTTTTATTTCAGGATTCTTTGATGAATATAAAGTTCAAAAGAACAGCATTTATTTAAAATATAATCTTTTCTAACATTATAAATGTCTTTACTGTATAACTTTTGATCAATTTAACTAATCCTTGATGAATAAAAGTATTTTCTAATTTCTTTCCCCCAAAAATAAAAAAAAAATTTTTACTGACCCCAAACTTTTGAATGGTAGTGATTAATGTTACAAAAGCTTTCCATTTCAGATCAATTCTGTTCTTTTGAACTTTCTATTCATCAAAGAATCCTGAAATAAAAATGTAAAAAACTGTTTTCAACATGGATAATAATCATAAATGTTTCTTGAGCATCATATTATAATAATTTCATATTATAATAATTTTTAAAATGTGACACTGAAGACTGGAGTAATGATGCTGTAAATTCAGCTTTGATCACAGGAATAAATTACACTTCACTATATATTCACATAGAAAACCGCTGTTTTAAATTGTAATAATATTTCACAATATTACTGTTTTTTTTTTTTTTTTTTTAATCAAATAATTGCAGCCATGGTGAGCAGAAGAGACTTCATTTAAAAACATAAAAAATCGTACTGACCCCGAACTTTTACCGGTAGTGTATATTTTTTTTTGCTGTGCCCTCTACTGTACAGATGTGCATTTCTTTCAGCCTGAGGCTTGTTAATTTCACTTAAGGTGTGAAAGGGCCTTTACATTTGCCAAAAAAAAAAGCAAGCCCAGCCCAGGTGAGAAATTACAAACAAGTAAACTACAGCATTACTTTTAATAAAAGTAACTAAGCAGCACAATTAGTTACTTTTTAGGAAGTAATGCAACATTGTAACATTATTTTTAATAGTAACTTTCCCCAACACTGGTTAGCATTTACTTACCCTCAAGTTGTTCCAAACCTGTATGAAATATTTCCTATATGGAAATGGGGAAAAGAAAAACATATTAATTGAAATGTTTTACTTGAGTCTTTACTTTCATTTGGCAGTTTGCGAAAGTTTGTGCAAGACAGTGATGAAGAGGATGGCGATGGACAGCTGCTGACGCGGAGAACCAAAACACAACATGAGAAGGTGCTGAAACTGAAATTCACTTACATGCTGTCGCTGATTTTCTGGATGTTTAAGTCGGATGTTGGATAATTGTGTAAAATTAAACTGTATCCAATCATAAACTTTTCTTTGTGCTGGTCTTTTCCTGCTTTCTTAAGGACAAAGAGGAAGCCGACTATGTGGAATGGCTGAAGGGTCAGGCAGAGCTGGAGGGGCCGGAGGAAGTTAAGGACATGGTCAGTGTTCTGGATGTTTTTAGAATGTAATAGTTGATAACTATAAGCTTTACTCGCTCTTGCTCTTTTTTTGATTGGATGTTGCCCGGGCTAATTTCGATATAAATCCAGAAATACCTGCGAGATTACTGGAACGACCCCCAGCTGGATGAGAAGGAGTCTTTCCTGCGAGACTACATGCTCAACAAGAGATACCTGGAGGAGGATGAAGAAGAAGAAGAGAGGTGGGTTTTGTTTGTAGTATTACAGAAGTGAGTCAGTAAGTAATGGAAATACATGAACAAATAGCTTTTCAGGTGTCAGCTCTGTGACTGTGTAATTCTATGTAAATGTACAGTACAGTAAACAGTACACTACTGTTCAAACGTTTGGGGTCGGTACAATTATTTTAATGTTTTGCAAATGAAGTCTCTTCTGCTCACCAAGGCTGCATTTATTTGATCATAAATACAGTAAAAACAGTTTAAAATAACTCATTAGTGTTTTGAAATGTAATTAATTTCTGTGATTTTCAGCATCATTACTCCAGTCTTCAGTGTCACATGATCCTTTAGAAATCATTCTAATATTATGATTTTCTCAAACAGCATTTCTTGTTATTGTTATCAATGTTGAATCATCAACAGTTGCTTCATATTCTTTAATAAATTTAAAGTTCAAAAGAACAGCATTTAAAAAAAAAATCTTTTGTAACATTATAAATGTCTTCACTGCCAATTTTAATCAATTTAATGTATAATTTCTGAATAAAAGTATTAATTTCTATTTTTTTTTTAAATCGTGCTGTTCCCAAAGGTTTGAACGGCCGTGTAAGTATCTGTGAATGTTTTTAGGATCCCCACTTACAATGAGCTGATGCAGGATGATATGGATGACTCGGAGGATGAAGGAGAATCATTCCTGCATAAACAGGAAGACTTTGAGAGGCAATACAACTTCCGCTTTGAGGAGCCTGATGCTGGAAAGGTAAAAGGATGTCAACATCAGCCTGATTTGTCTTTATCTTCTGGTAAATTCGTGTCTTTGTGAAGAGCAAAGCGCTTTCTTATTGCCATTAACCATCAACCCTCTATTCCTCCACAGGTCAAAACATATCCACGCAACATTGCCACATCTGTCCGAAGCAAAGATGACAGAAGAAAGAGGAAGAGGGAGGAGGTTAAAGAGAGGAAGAAAAAGGTAAACTATCCCTACCATTTGAAACTTTGGGGTTTATTTTAATCATTAAAAAAAAGTCTCAAGCTTACCAAGCCTGCATTCATTTGATCAAAAACACATTTAAAAACAGTAACATTGTGAAATATCATTATAATTTAAAATAACTGTTTTCTATTTGATTATCTTTTAAAATGTAATTTATTCCTGTGATGTCAAAGATTACATTTCTGCATCATTACAAGGCGAGACACTAAAGAAGAATAGGGTAAAGTTTTTAACTAGCAGATATCACCATGAAACTTTCCCAGTTGATTACCTAGATTAGATGAGAAAAAATGTATTACACGTTTTCTGTAATTTAATGTTTAAATATGCAAATTAGGGCATTCTCTAATTAAATATGCACTAATGTGCATATATTTTAAAAGATGAAATCTGAGTATTGTATAAAACCAGGTTCAAAATAATTTTTTCATTGTGTTCACATATTAGATGGGGAAAAAATTACAGAGGGATTTATGGATATCTACTTTTGTTATCCTGTAAATCAGAATATACTGTCAATAGCTTTAAAAATTATTTTCGCCATGTTTTATGTAATTTTTTTTTAATATAAATCAGGCTAGGAATAATATATTTACAAATCCCTCTGTAAATGTCTTCATAATATAACTAGGTACAAGACTGGAAAGTGTATATACAGTGAGGAAAATAAGTATTTGAACACCCTGCTATTTTGCAAGTTCTCCCACTTAGAAATCATGGAGGGATCTGAAATTGTCATCGTAGGTGCATGTCCACTGTGAGAGACCTAATCTAAAAAAGAAAAAATTCAGAAATCACAATATATGATTTAACTATTTATTTGTATGATACAGCTGCAAATAAGTATTTGAACACCTGTCTATCAGCTAGAATTCTGACCCTCAAAGACCTGTTAGGGCCGATTCACATATAGCGCCTAAAAACGCGTAGAAAACGCTAAGCGCGCCGCATTCTCCTTTTTCCAAAGCGCTAGGGTGGTTGCGCTCCGGAGGCGTCTGTCGTTGCTAAGCTTGTTGTTGTTAAGGTTCTTGTCACGTGACCTATGATGCGCTTGCGGCATTCGAAAAGGTTGAGATGTTTTTATCTCGATGCGGCGCGGACGCGCTTGGAAAAAACGCGCTTCCATTATGAGCAAGCATACCGCGCGCCTACATTTGAAATAACTAACTTGAGCGCGCAAAAGACACGATATGTGAACAGGCCCTTAGTCTGCCTTTAAAATGTCCACCTCCACTCCATTTATTATCCGAAATTAGATGCACCTGTTTCAGGTCGTTAGCTGCATAAAGACACCTGTCCATCCCATACAATCAGTAAGAATCCAACTACTAACATGGCCAAGACCAAAGAGCTGTCCAAAGACACTAGAGACAAAATTGTACACCTCCACAAGGCTGGAAAGGGCTACGGGGAAATTGCCAAGCAGCTTGGTGAAAAAAGGTCCACTGTTGGATCAATCATTAGAAAATGGAAGAAGCTAAACATGACTGTCAATCTCCCTCGGACTGGGGCTCCATGCAAGATCTCACCTCGTGGGGTCTCAATGATCCTAAGAAAGGTGAGAAATCAGCCCAGAACTACACGGGAGGAGCTGGTCAATGACCTGAAAAGAGCTGGGGACACCGTTTCCAAGGTTACTGTTGGTAATGCGCTAAGACATCATGGTTTGAAATCATGCATGGCACGGAAGGTTCCCCTGCTTAAACCAGCACATGTCAAGGCCTGTCTTAAGTTTGCCAATGACCATTTGGATGATCCAGAGGAGTCATGGGAGAAAGTCATGTGGTCAGATGAGACCAAAATAGAACTTTTTGGTCATAATTCCACTAACCGTGTTTGGAGGAAGAAGAATGATGAGTACCATCCCTACTGTGAAGCATGGCGGTGGTAGCATCATGCTTTGGGGGTGTTTTTCTGCACATGGGACAGGGCGACTGCACTGTATTAAGGAGATTATGACCGGGGCCATGTATTGTGAGATTTTGGGGAACAACCTCCTTCCCTCAGTTAGAGCATTGAAGATGGGTCGAGGCTGGGTCTTCCAACATGACAATGACCCGAAGCACACAGCCAGGATAACCAAGGAGTGGCTCTGTAAGAAGCATATCAAGGTTCTGGCGTGGCCTAGCCAGTCTCCAGACCTAAACCCAATAGAGAATCTTTGGAGGGAGCTCAAACTCCGTGTTTCTCAGCGACAGCCCAGAAACCTGACCGATCTAGAGAAGATCTGTGTGGAGGAGTGGGCCAAAATCCCTCCTGCAGTGTGTGCAAACCTGGTGAAAAACTACAGGAAACGTTTGACCTCTGTAATTGCATACAAAGGCTACTGTACCAAATATTAACACTGATTTTCTCAGGTGTTCAAATACTTATTTGCAGCTGTATCTTACAAATAAATAGTTAAAAAATCATACATTGTGATTTCTGGATTTTTTTTTTAGATTATGTCTCTCACAGTGGACATGCACCTACGATGACAATTTCAGACCCCTCCATGATTTCTAAGTGGGAGAACTTGCAAAATAGCAGGGTGTTCAAATACTTATTTTCCTCACTGTAGGTGCTACTGAAGTAAAACGGAAACGGGCTTGGCATATTTGCCTCAGCCAATGAGATTGCTCATTTAGAGTTAAATCCCCCCCTCTTTTACTTTCACAATTGGTTGCTGATAAAAAGGAAATGACCATATTTGGATGCGACAGCATTGTATAGGAGAGAGAGCGCTTTCTAACGGTGTGTGTGATGACAGGGTGCAGACAGCAATCGCAGAGCAGCGCGAGGATTTAAACTTCAACTTTTGATGAATTTATGAGAAATCTACAGACGCAAACAGACAAAGTGTAGTAAAATAAAGACCTAAATGTGTATTTCGGACTTTTTTTCAACACAAGTCTGAAAGAAGACATGTTATTGAAGATAAATATCTCAAAATTGACCAGTGAAATAAAAATAAAAAGATGTTTTTGCCTGCCGTCTCTCGCCTTAAGATTTTTTTTAATTCCATACAATTCCCATTCCTAACATCCTGTAGGAGAAGGAACAGAAGCAGCAACAGCTGAAGGAACTGAAGAACCTGAAGCGAGCAGAGATCATGGACAAACTGAAACATCTGCAGGAACTGACAGGAAATGAGCAGCTGGCCTTCAATGACGTTGACCTGCAGGGAGACTTTGACCCCCAGCAACATGACCAACTTATGCAGGTGGGGCAGAAATTACCCATCAAATAGACTGTAGGTCTGAAACATAACTGCATGTCAAGAGTCATCCAAAGTCACAGCTTATGATGAAAATAATTTGCATTTAGGTATTTGAAATTTACATTGAGCTGCATGTAGTTTCATGGATTTGATTTCTCACATTCTTCATTCTCATCTGCAGAAGTTCTTTGGGGATGAATACTATGGAGAGGAAGAGGAAGAGAAGCCACAGTTTGATGCCGATGATGATTTAGAAGGTAACATTGTGTCTCTTGGATGGATGTGTTCACATATTTCCTTTTTTGAAAGAAATTAATACTTTTATTCAGCAAGGACACGTTAAATTGATCTAAAGTGACCGTAAAGACATTTTTAACTTTTCATAAAGCTTTATGAACTTTCTATTTATTTAAGAATGCTGAGAAAATTTATCACGGTTTCCACAAAAATATGAAGCAGCAAAACTGTTTTCAACATTGATAATAAGATAAATAATATTAATAAAATAATAAAAAATAAGAGATGTTTCATGAGCATCAAATCATCATATTAGAATGATTTCTGAAGGATCATGTGACATTGAAGACTGGAGTAATGATACCATTAGAGGAATAAGTTACATTTTACATAATATTAAAATGGAAAACAGCAATTTTAAATATTTCATATATTCCTGATTTTGATCAAATAAATGCAGCATTGGTGAGCATAAAAGTTTTCTTAAAAAAAAAACTTACTGACCCCAAACTTTTGAAACTGTTTTTGATGACGTGTTTTTTTTTTGTGATGTGAATGTGTTTTGTTAGAGAATTGGAACTGGGATACATGGGTGGGAAATGAGGAGAATGATGAAGAGGATTTGGAAGAGAATACTATGGAGGAAGATAATCAGCCCAACTGTGAAGATCCTGACTTTATAGTAAGATTGTTTCTCATTGAGGCACAAATGCAACACCAAACTTTTGTATGGTGTCCGCTTCTAATCACACTTGAATTTTTTTTTTAATAGATGGATGCTGACTATGACCCAAGTAAACAACCCGTTTCTAAAAAGAAGAGAAAGAAAGTGAGAGAGGAGAAGAAAAAGAAGACCAAAGAGGACGCCCCTCTCATGGGAAAGAAGAGGAAGAAGTCCCTCTTTTCTGAGATCATCAACAAAAACAAGCCGGTCTTTGATCCAAGTGAGTGTGATGTAATGTCTAGGTTTCAAACAGGACACTGTCATTGGTCAAAAAAACAAAAAAAATCCCACCGAAAATGTACTTCTATTCATGCTTAAAGGACAACTCCGCCGCAAAATGAACCTTTGGTCTAATTACACATTGGTACAGTCAACCGTTCTCTGAGATTTGTTTTCGTGATTATCGAATGTAAAGAGTTTTATCTCTAAAAACTGTTTAGCTTATAACGCTAATATATAGGGCATAGAGTAATGAAAAATAAAAATCGCTAGTTAATACCACTAACAAGGCTCAAAATAGCCCAACACTAACACGGTAGCATAATGAGGGTCCCTACCTGCAAACTGAAGCATTGAGAACGTTGTAAGTGTACAGACAGTTTAATAAGAAGATATTTTATAAAGACAGTCCACTTCGCACTTTCCACTGTGGAAAACAGTCTTGATCAGTTGAATTTCATTACTCAATGCCCAATATACTAGCGTTATAAGCTAAACAGTTTTTAGAGATAAAACTCTTTACATTCTATAACCATGAAAACAAATCTCAGAGAACGGTTGACTATGTACCAATGTGTAATTAGACCAAAGGTTCATTTTGCGCCAGAGTTGTCCTTTAATCCAAGCTGTAATCCTAAAATGTGTTTCCAGAGGAGAAGACCTTTGAGCAGTATTTGGACGAGTACTATAAACTGGACTATGAGGACATCATTGATGACCTGCCATGCAGATTTCGCTACAGAGAAGTTGTACCGAATGACTTCGGCCTGTCCACTGATGAGGTGAGGAGCTTCGAGCAACAGTAATGCCTGGATGATGATTGACTCTTAGTTCTGTGCTGATGAGCTGTGATTGTGTCTGACCTGGTATTGCTGTTCCTTCAGGAATAACTCTGACCAGGGTCTGAGGACTGTAATCTTCTCTCTGAGCAGATCTGCATTAAAGACCACCAGTGTAGATTAGCGTTTGTCTCACATTTAGACCATAGAGGATTTGAGAGCTGTATGTTTGAGCTTTAAGTAAATCTTCCATTGCTGTTGCTGGAGCTTTATATGGATTTTTTTTGATGAAGGTTGCACAATTTATCTGGACCATATGGTCAATTGACATTGCCAAAACTATTGATTTAATAATAATTAATAATTACTGTTGTATTACTTATTACTATATATACAGGTGAAACTCGTAAAATTAGAATATCGTGCAAAAGTTCATGTATTTCAGTAATTCAAATTAACCCCTTGACGCCTGAATTTATTTACAATTATATAAAAAAAATTATTATGCGTGTTTCTGGCTCCAAGCTGATGCTAAATTAAGTTGAGATTGTTAATTTGTCTATAGCATATAGAATAGATATAAATTTAGGTATGATGCAAATTAGCGACAACAGGCATTTATGGTAAATTTTTTACAAAATGGTAAAATTAATAAAACACATTTTCCCATCTCAGGTATGTAGATTTTATTTAGGTCACAAAGTTGTTAGAACTTCCAAACTTTAATTGACAAATTAATCAATCTTGACAACAGCAAGAAGCAAAACACTCCCTTACTCCCTATACAATACTCCCTAACATTGAAAGTAGTTTTTATACATTCCATGTTACACTGTGTATCTCTTTCCTTGTTTCTCCAGTGCATAAGTGATATATTCTTATAGTGTTATATCCTAACATGCTATTTTTTTTGTAAAAAAAAGTTTTTTGTTTTTTTTTTGGCTGAAATCCATCTAAATACAGCACTATTTATAGCCGAATCCAGCCGTTATGGACGAATGTCGCGAATTCGCGACAAACAGAAATCTACAGAGTACGTAAAAAATATTCATCACATGAAGTCTATTTTAATAACATAGCTATAGAAACAATCAATAAGCTGGTACATATTTTTTATCTTAGCGCAACTTAACTCATTTTGGCCAATTTCTCCACATTTGCGGCCTTGATATGTGGATTTTGCTAACCAAAATATTAGCTTCCGTGAACCGGATGTAGTTCCCACTCCGAACGGTCCTACGAGAAACCAGTCCGTGCAAAAGGTTCCTAGTTATGTATCGAATGTGCAGAAACAGGCATTGGGGGAATACACACGCTATCTCGCCTGCAGTTGGAATGGAAGGGGTTTGATGCGAATTCGCGACAGTCGGCGTTAAGGGGTTAAAAAGTGAAATTAATATATTTGATGTATATAACTATATACACTCACCGGCCACTTTATTAGGTACCCCATGCTAGTAACGGGTTGGACCCCCTTTTGCCTTCAGAACTGCCTCAATTCTTCGTGGCATAGATTCAACAAGGTGCTGGAAGCATTCCTCAGGGAGTTTGGTCCATATTGACATGATGGCATCACACAGTTGCCGCAGATTTGTCGGCTGCACATCCATGATGCGAATCTCCCGTTCCACCACATCCCAAAGATGCTCTATTGGATTGAGATCTGGTGACTGTGGAGGCCATTTGAGTACAGCGAACTCATTGTCATGTTCAAGAAACCAGTCTGAGATGATTCCAGCTTTATGACATGGCGCATTATCCTGCTGAAAGTAGCCATCAGAAGTTGGGTACATTGTGGTCATAAAGGGATGGACATGGTCAGCAACAATACTCAGGTAGGCTGTGGCGTTGCAACGATGCTCAATTGGTACCAAGGGGCCCAAAGAGTGCCAAGAAAATATTCCCCACACCATGACACCACCACCACCAGCCTGAACCGTTGATACAAGGCAGGATGGATCCATGCTTTCATGTTGTAGACGCCAAATTCTGACCCTACCATCCGAATGTCGCAGCAGAAATCGAGACTCATCAGACCAGGCAACGTTTTTCCAATCTTCTATTGTCCAATTTCGATGAGCTTGTGCAAATTGTAGCCTCAGTTTCCTGTTCTTAGCTGAAAGGAGTGGCACCCGGTGTGGTCTTCTGCTGCTGTAGCCCATCTGCCTCAAAGTTGGACGTACTGTGCGTTCAGAGATGCTCTTCTGCCCACCTTGGTTGTAACGGGTGGTTATTTGAGTCACTGTTGCCCTTCTATCAGCTCGAACCAGTCTGGCCATTCTCCTCTGACCTCTGGCATCAACAAGGCATTTCCGCCCACAGAACTGCCGCTCACTGGATGTTTTTTCTTTTTCGGACCATTCTCTGTAAACCCTTGAGATGGTTGTGCGTGAAAATCCCAGTAGATTAGCTGTTTCTGAAATACTCAGACCAGCCCTTCTGGCACCAACAATCATGCCACGTTCAAAGTCACTCAAATCACCTTTCTTCCCCATACTGATGCTCGGTTTGAACTGCAGGAGATTGTCTTGACCATGTCTACATGCCTAAATGCACTGAGTTGCCGCCATGTGATTGGCTGCTTAGAAATTAAGTGTTAACGAGCAGTTGGACAGGTGTACCTAATAAAGTGGCCGGTGAGTGTACATGATTATACTTTTCAGAGGGCTGACATTTCTGTATTTAAACTCCTTTTTTTTAATTGATTTCATGTAATATTCAAATTCATAATCATCAAAATTATAACTTTTGCACAATATTCAAATTTTTCGAGTTTCAGCTGTATATTAGTGCTGTCAAAAGATTAAAATATTTAATCGCATTAATGTCATCGTTAACTCGCAATTAATCGTACATTTTTATCTATTCTAAATGTTCCTTGATTTCTTTTTGTCCCATTCTTTTTTTTTTCTTCTTTTTTCTCTCATTTTAATGCTTATCAACGTGGAAAAGTGCCATAGCAAGTAGGCTTGCTTTGTGCAAATGTTTTTTTTTTTTTTTTGAAAACAACATTGGCATATACTGTAGTGTGAAATTGAACACTACAGTATATGCCAATGTTGTTTTCAATAGAGAAAAACATTCACACTTGGAGCAAATTATCTTTCTCACAATGTAACACTGTCCATCAAATAAAAGGGTGAAAAAAAAAAACCTTCTTGTCAATGGAACCATTTGGCAACTTTTTAAAAGTAAACTTTCCATTCAGAATCTTATTGGCATCCTTTTCAGCGTCTCGCGCTCGCCATTCACTCAAAACGTACCATTAGCCTACTACTCTTTGGCCGGCTCACAAGCCCAAACCAGTGTGTGCGGCGTGCCTGTTTTGTTTCCGGTCTAGCTAGATCCGAGGGGTTGTAGTTTTTCTAACATTAATAGTTGTTGCAACAGCATGTGAAAAAGAACTACAAAGTTTGCTAGGCCGAAAAGAACGTTAATCTCACAATAAAAAAAAATTACGCCGTTAATAATGTGTTTAACTGACAGCACTAATACACATAATACACACACGCACACACTATCATTCAAAAGTTTGGGGTCAGTAAGATTTTTTTTTTTATGCTAATTATTTTTTTAAAGAAGTAAAGTAAAGTGACCGTTAATATGTTGAAACTTTTACTAAAGGTTTCTATTTCAATTATAAATGCTTTTCTTCTAAACTTCCTATTAAACAAACACTCCTAAAAATGTATAATGTTTTCCACAACAATATTAAGCAGCAACTGATTTTATGTTAAGAAATATCTCTTGATCATCAAATCATCATATTAGAATGATTTCTGAAGGATCATGTGACACTGAAGACTGGAGTAATGATGCTGAAAATTCAGCCTTACCATCACAGGAATAAAATATATTTTAGAATACATTAAAACTGTTATTTTAAATTGGAATCATAGCTCACAATTTTAATGTTTTTACTTTTTATGATCAAATAAATGCAGCCTTAGAGCAAAAGAGACTTATTTCAAAACATTGAACTGAAGTATTAATTTATATATATATATATATATATATAAATATTAGATCTCATTTATCGGTAATAAACATGAAAATAATTTTTATGAGGCACAGAATTGTGTCTGATTTAATATAGAAATCTTATCATAAATTATTCTCTGTGACTTATTTACTAGTATCATTATTGAAAAAAAAAAAAATCAGAGATCATCTGGCTAATATTTCCATGTTATTCTCACCTGAACCTCTTTCCATAGGTCCTGAAAGCAGATGAAAAGGAGTTGAACCGCTGGTGCTCACTGAGAAAGACCTGCATGTACAGGTAGCGTACAGTAGTTTCTGTCATTGATATAAATAGCCAGGAACTCTTGTGAAGTTTTGGAATATATAGTGATAATAATTATGTGGGGGAAATGCCTTCAGCTAAATAAATAGATCATAAACATTTTGAGTGCACTTTCCAATTATTTTCTTGTGATTTATTTTTCTGCCCTGGAATAAATTGATGCGTTTTACTTTTATTTTTGCCTGTTTAGGTCTGAGAGGGATGAACATTGTGACGTGAAGAACTTCCAGATCAAAGCACGGAATATCAAGAAGAAACAGCAAGTGTTTGTGTCTCTGTATAATGAGTGAGTGTCCCTTTAAACATCATAGTATAAAAAACAGAACCTTAAGGCTCGACGGTAAGGACTGCTCGATAGCCCAGGGCAACTGTGGCTCGCCCGATTGGGCCGTGCTGCATCACGAAGACGACGCGAAACGCAGAACTAATTCAAGAGAACTCAATTCAATAGTGTGAGAAGTTGTGCTTGTGCACACATTCGAAGCTCACGCTTCTCAGACAGCGTTCGAATGCTGTTGTCTGGCGATTGACATATTCACACAAAATTGCTTAAAAAAAAAACACCGGACTCGGCGAGTATCCTAGTAAACATAGTCTGTTATATCTTAAGTGAACAAACAGTTAAGGAATAAAATGCATGTGTAACATTATATTGGATCCCTGCAGCCCTTAAAGTGACAGCAGCCTAATAAACCTGCTGCTGTCTTTGTTTTAATGTTAATCAAACTACAAAAGACAAAGATAAAAAAAATCACTCACTGCTCTTGACTAAATAACTTTTGTAACTTTAATAAGAATGAATCTATATTTAATTTATACAGTGAAGACTGTATGCACTACTATTTTACATTTGATTATTAATTTTCTCTACCTGTACTGTTAGACTTGCCTGAAAAGCAGAGTTTATTTTATTTGTATTTTTGTTCTAGTTGTGCTATTGCTCGTGATTTGATTATTTGTTCTTATTTTATTACTGACAGTGACAGTTTACTTGTCTTTAACAATATTTGAAAGTTATATAAGTTAGACTCGTCGTTTTTGGTGTCACAACCTTATTTATTAAGGTTATGGGTCAAAAACAACGAAGACAAAACTATTTTATTACAACTTTGTGTTGGGGCCAGTGAAAATTTTGTCTGGGCAAGTAAAAATTTGAATCTAGAAAAAACCCTGTAGAGCCCTGAACCTCATACAAATGATACTGAGCATTCCACCAGTTTACATTTGAAAATGCTTTTCTGAGAACCATGTTCTCCTCCCATCAAATAAGCACTTGTGTTTTAGTGTATTTGTGTTTTATTACCCAGGAACGCTGGTGAGGAGGAGCTGATGGAGTCTAAGGGGAAGGTGGGTAAGAAGACGAGGGATCGTCTAAAGCAGTCCGAGGTCAAGATGGAGAAGAGCGATCTGACAGACGAGACATCTGAAAGCCTTCCAGAGCAAGCAGACATGAAGGACCTCAAAGAAGTCACTGCAAAGGATGAAGGGGAGGATGATGAGGAGTTCCTGGTTCCTAAGAAAAAGATGAAGCCGGAAGAGACTGCAGTAACCCCGAAAGAGGAGGTGGCCAGTAAAAGGACAGAGAAACCTAAATGGCCTAAAAAGAAAACAAGGCGGCCAGGTGGACGCCTGCTTTCCAGATCCATGACGGTGAAGATGGCTGGCCGAGAGTTCAGCAGACAGAGACTCCAAGCCTACGGGCTGAATCCAAAGAGACTCTACTTTAGAGAGCTGTACAGACAGAAACGGAAAGAACGAGAAAAAAAGGAAAAGGAGCAGAAAAAGAGCAAACCATGAGGCTGACAATAAATGCCATTTTGAGTTTGAGTTGTTCATGAGTGGGACCAGAAACTTTCTAATTGTCTTTCTAATTTTAACACTGCTTTAATCTGGAAAGGTTTCAGTTCATCATTGTTACCTGAATGTTTTATCTATATTATTAAAAATGTATAAAGGGAGTTGTTGTGGAAATAAAGACAGTTCCTTTCACATTTGTTTTCTTCATGTTTTACTTTGACCACTTTACTCTTGCAAATGGAAAAAAATATTGCACTTGAGTCTTCAGCCGTAGTTTATAAGTTGAGTTATTTCAGACCCCCTTTTAAAATAAAACACATTTCAAAGATCAATTTTATTTACATGTAATGTATTTAATTCAATAAGGCGTTTTTGGGGGTCAATGAGAAATAAAACAAGTTTGGTTGTTGGGGAAAAACGAAACCATGACATTGTAGCTGGTTATCCTTATATCGCTGCATTTGGCAGACAAGAGGCTTTGGTGTTTTTTTTTTTGACAAGCCATAGTTAGGTATCGCACACATTTGCCTGACTGAAATTATAGAGTCGCTTTGAAAAATAACCTTAAACGGTTTAGATGGGCACATAATGCATTTTATACAGGGTGTGCTATATTAAAACAATGATCGTGATGAGGTGAAAATGCTTTGAGGTATTGAGGTTGGTTGGTTTTTATTCAGGCGCGGCTTGGGAAAGCGCGCCAAACAGCCACCAGTTTGAACTCCGGATGGGATAAACAGCGCGTGCATTGGGTGAGACTATTTACTCTGAAATACATTACAGAACATCCCTATATTGTACATTTTCATTGATATTTGATATGTGGATCAGTGTTTAAAACGCTAGACTGGCTGAATAAAGAAAACATGTATTTTTGAACGCGTTATTGTGTGGTTGTTTTAGGCAGGTTTGTTCTTGAGTTGTTGTTGTTTGTGTCTGCTCAATAACAACAGTCTGTGATTTTAATATAAATTATACACCAGTCGTATTAGACGATATATTTGAACACCTAACAGAGCTACTAACTAATTTGCCGTGTTATAACCATACACTGATTTTGTACATCCATTTTTAATGCCTGGCTAACTTAAATGTTTGGTTTTGTGTGATGTAGGCTATACTACATTGTTTTGTGTAAATTCTACTTATTTATGAGCATGGTTCTGATATATTTGTAAAAGATGACACTGAAAGGATCAATAAGAGTATTTGAAAGCCCTGTATGCCGTTTACAGTTAACTTAACTTACATTAGCCGACAGATGTAGAATTTCCAGCATGTTGCAAAAACCTCGACATTTAATGAACAATATACATTTTTCTAGAAAACCTAACTTACATTGCTAAAAGTAAAAACATTAATTTTGTGGTTACTACGTGAACTAAAAAAAAACAAATGAATATTGTTGAGCCCCAAATAATACTGTTTATTGGTTTGGTTAAAAATAAATTTACTATAACTCAAACTTAGTCGTTTTTTATTAGTATAACAGAGGTTTTTGTTTTGTATGTCGTCTCTGCTCGAGTGTGTAATTATTATTTTTTTAAACATGACTAATTGCACATTATGAGTATAGTTGACTATGACAAGTTGTTTGCTTTGGATGAAAGTGTCTGCTAAATGAATAAATGTTCTGTCATGGCATCCTATAGCTTCACCTCTTCTTTTTTCTGCAGAAATATATTTAATGCAGACATGTCACAGAATGAAGAGATGCAAGATGACGTCCTTGAGAAATCCGGGGAAACCTTGATTGAGTTCATCAAGAGCAGCAAGGCAGAGAACGTACTTCGTGGAGCAAGAGAAAAACTGCAGGAGTTCTTTGACCACCACATCAAAACCAAGAAGACTACAACCGAGATCTTAAATGGTATTACTTCAGTACTAATATTAACTTTTAACTTGCTAATCAATATTAACTGATACAATTAGCATTAAAAAGCAAGTAATTACTATATTGTAGTCACTCGACCATGTTTGTCACATGTCCCAATCATGTTGCATATTTAATTCCACTAGTGACATCCAGTTATCAGAAATAAATATGGTTATTTAGTGTTTTTAAAGTCACCATGAAATCAGATGACTGCCCGTGAGATTGACCAATAGCAAACCACAACCGTCCAATCAATTCCCCTTGGACAAAATCAAGTACAATCCCACTTTTTTTTTTTTTTGCTTGTTCCAGAAGCCATTTCACTCGTAATTATGTAACAATAAGGTGGAAAAGTGTGCTGCATTTTCGTTCCGTGCTGACTTTAATCTAGTTTTGATCAAAATAAATAATAAATCAAGGAAAAGATGCTAAAAGCCATGCTGCTAATATTACACCTCACTGGAAATGGAAGGTTTAGTCGCGTTGCATTGTGGGATACTACTGTATTGCGCAATCCCAGTACACAGTAAACATTTAGGCAAATGTAGGCATTCATCGTGGTTTTTAATGCGCATTAAACATTTGGATATTAAAACATTTTAAACTTGAAACGTTTCTCTCTGTGTTTAAGATCTTGTGCATGCAGAGGAAGTGGTCGGCCACAGGCTTCTGGATTTAGAGCGGCAGAAGAGCCAGATGGTGCAGGAGATCGAGAGGATGGAGCAGGACGTGCAGCGGAGTCTGTCCAAAAGCCAAATCCTGGACTCAGAGCAGGAGTATCCTTCCTAACCAGAACCTGCTCTTTCTATAACCACTGGCCATATTTATTTACATTACTGTAGATGTCAGGTGACCAAGATACATTATACATTTGATGCACACAGACTTTCTGGTTGCTGAATGTGTAATTCTAGCCCATCACCAGTTTTTAGATAAAATCTAATTCATTTACTCAAGTTGTTTCAAACCTGCATGGATTTCTTTCTTCTGCTGAACACAAAAGAAGATCATTTGAAGAATGTCTGTAACTAAACAGTTGATGGACCCCATTGACTTCCATATTATTATTATTTTTTTCCATACTTTGGAAGTCAATGGGGCTCTGGGTTATTTGGTTACCCATATTTTTTTTAAAATATCATCTTATGTATTCAACAGAAAGAAAAAAAACTCATACAGGTTTGGAACAACCTGAGTGCGAGTAAATGATGACAGATTCATTTTGAGGCTAACTATCCCTTTAATAAAGCATGAGTTACTTTTCGATTTTGCACATTGTTCTTTGTTTGTTTGTTCGCTGTGTTTTTTTCCCCTTAACTGGTGGGTCAGATTCTTACAGAAAGAGTTGGAAAAACTTAGAGATGCTGAGCAAGAAATTCAAACCCTGCAACAGGAAGTGGACGAGGACACAACTGAGGTCATTCCTTCAGCTATGTAAGAACTGGACTGGCTTTAGTTCACCTTGTGAGAGTGTATCTCTAAAGATCTTGGTATAGTTGGGACAAAAAGGGAAATCGTCTAAAAGATGTGTGTTTATAATGACAAAAGACTAGATAGTACAGACTCTACCTGCTGAAATTGTCCAGTTCTCTACCCTTCAAAAGTTTGGGGTCGGTAAGATTTCTAATGTTTATGGAGGCTGCATTTATTTGACCAAAAATACTGTAAAAATAATAATGTTGTGAAATATTATTACTATTTAAAATATCTGTTTTAAAATATTGTGAAATATAATTTATTCCTATGATCAAATCTGAATTTTCAGCATCATTGCTCCATTCTTCAATGTCATATGATCCTTCAGAAATCAGTCTAATATGATGATTTGATGCTCAATAACTCACAACTTCCATTTCATGATGATTTTAATATTTCTGTGGAAAATATATATTTTTTCAGCATTCTTTGGTGAATCGAACAGCATTTATTTGAGAGAATTTTTTTTGCAACTTTATAAATGTCTTTACTGTCACTTTTGATCAATGTAATGCATCCATCTTGCTAAAAAGATAAATCTTACGGACCTCAAACTTTTGAACGGTAGTGTATATTATGATAGTGACCAGGTTCACATGGTCATGGGAATTTCCCGGCTCAGAAAAGCGATCTTTATTATTATTTTATCAAGTCACGAACTAATGCAGAAGTCATGGAAAGTCATTGGTCCGATTGTGTGGTAGCCCTACAGTGATGTGGTGAAGTCTGTATTGCCAGACTGCTTTGAAATCATGTCCACTAAAAACAATCTGTTTTGTATTTTTTTATTATTTTTTCCCTGCCCATTTGATTTAGATATGTTGCTCAGCTCTATAATAAAGTAACCAAGATAAAGCTGGAGGTGGACCCAGAGTCGCACATACTCAGGGGAGGTAATCCTGACACATTTACTATATATGCATATGATGAAGATAGTATTCTAGACTATGAAATCCCTTTTGTCTCTTGGCAGTTCACTACGGTGCGGACGTGGCAACCCCTATCAGCATAGACACATCCACCCGTTCCCCCTGTGAGGTCAGCGATGACCTGTGGAGCCTGGTCAATACTGAATGGTAGACCTGGTGCACATGAACCGTGTTCGCTAATTTACTGTTTGTTTTATATGTGTGTGTAACTGTATATATGTGTGTCTATAGATATGTGTTTTAAGTCTGATAATAAATTGGCTTCAATCGCTACCTGTTGCGTCACACGCCACAAGATGTCACTATTCATTCACAAATTACCCCCCACAGACTGAAAATGCTCTTTTTGCATGCCCAGAGTGGCAGGTTATGATTTTTTTTTTTTTATTCATCCATTGTTATAAGGATCTCCTGCTAATTCCATAGAGCAGAGAATCTGATCCTATGAAATGTAAAATCTTTCTTTTTATTTTCCAGATGTTGCACCGCAGTGGTGGAAACATTACGCTCAAAAGTATTACAAAGAAGAAGAATTTTTTTTTTACAAAATTGACAAAATTATTGTCAAGGACATGCAGCATGTTTAAAAACACAGGTGTAGATGGGTCGGTTGTATCTGGCATTAACATTTTGTTTGTAATTCGAACTGCCTTTTCATTTCAGTCTTGAAAGACAAGAGTTCTTGACACCGCGGGTCCTTAAAAAGTCGTAAAAAGTCTTAAATTAGATTTTTTAAATTTAAGACCATAAAAAGTCTTATTTTTACTTATGAAAGGTCTTAAATTTGTTATATGACACTTTGACTTAGACGTATCTAAATGCTTTCCAAATTAAAACTATCTAATTAGCGTGCGTATTCTTTTTTTATTCTATCTTTGTGGATATGCTTGTTTACGTAACAATTCGCGGCAGCTTTACGTCTGTCTCCTGCACGCGAGAGGAGAGGTAGAAGAACGTTGGTAATAAATGTCAGTTCAATTGTAAGTTAATTCTTTATGTGCTAAGGAGTGTGCGCTATGTATCATCTATGATGATATTGTAGTCATTGTTTTAACTATGGACGAGGCACTTGCGAGCATGTCTCTCTCATGCTTGCTTTCATGCGTGATGTGTCAGTGCAGTTAATTAAAATGTTATAATAATTATAATTAGAAATAATTTCATATTTAACCCTTAAACAGGCAAGAGTGGAAAATGCTAAGCCAAAAATAATTTCATTTCATTTTTTTATACCATCTGGACTTAAATAAAACATATCCAAAATAATTTTTAAAAAATTTGATATATTTTGGATTTTATGAGTTGTGTCTCCTGAGATACGTTGCCTGATTAGGGTATAAAAAAGGACAATGTCATTAATCTGTTAACTGTTACTGCCACTGTGTGTTTAAAACAATTATATCCCATACTTCACCTGATCTAATGTTGACCAATTATATATCATTCGAAAGCTTACGAACTCAGATTCAGCCTGTGAAACCCGTTTTGAAATTGGACGTTGTGTTACCATAGAAACGGTACTCTAAATTATTTTAACGGACTCCTCCCCTTTTGGGCATCGTCATGTTTCCTAATTTATGATCAAAACCTTTTCTAATCTTGACAAAACACATATTGTCAGAAAGGTCTAAGTCTCAAGGTTCCATATTTTGTGACAGAAGTGATATTTGGACATGAAATTATTTTTTTTATGGCAGAATGCATACAATTAAATTCAATGGAATGTAAGTCACCCGGTGGCTATTTTTGGAATTATGCCTAAACAAAATCTCATGGGAACTTTAATTTTTGTGATATCAACTTCAAATTTGGAACACAACTTGGTTAGATATATGGCTTTGATTCTATAGTAATTTTATAGTAAAAAATATTTTGTAAAATACATATTTTATAAAAAAGAATAAATATTAAGTACAGTATATTTGATTTAATGTAAGTTTTAAACTTCCTTAACTTTTTCATACTTAATTTCATACATAACTATTTCAATTTTTTTAAGTGCTTATACTTCAGCAATAATCTGCTGACTGTTTTCTTTAAAACAAGACCAAAATTAGGTCTATATTCCAAAGCATTCTTGAATTACAATCATTTAAGTTTGAATAGTGCATTTTAAATAGAGATAGTTTAATTCCTTTTTTATACCCTAAACAGGCAACGTGTCTCAGGAGACATGCACATACATTTCAAAACGTGCTAAATAACAACATGAACAACATATTACTTAATTTTCTCCTTCAGCACCTTAAGACAATGTTCACAATTAATGTTAACAGGATTTTGATTTAATGATTTAATTTGACTGGTAACAATGGTAATATGTTATTATTCTAATATAATTTAATTGGAATGTTAGAATTTGACATAAAAGGTGATGCATATCTCTAAATAAGTTTAGAAAAAATGTCCATATAGGTGAAAATGCCCCTGGAAATCAATTTAAGGTGGCAAATTGCCCCTTAATAAAAAAGTTAATTTATGTCAAGTTCAAGTTCAGTTTATTTGTATAGCACTTATACAACAGCCACACGACCGACCAAAGTGCTGTACAGAGGTTCAGAGGGAAGGAAAAAGGTAAACAAACAACACAGTTAAGACACAGTTAAAAAAGTGAGTCTGCTGTCAACAACAGGCCTAAACCAGCCATGGTACCAGTACAAAAACACAATCAGTAAAATATCATCTAATTATCAATAAAACGTTGAAAATATTGAGATAGCCTATGTGTTTGTCAATATTGCGCATCTTATTCTACGGTATTAATTTTGATTTCTTCAGGTCTTGAAAAGCCTTAGATTTGACATTAAAAAGTGTGCAGATACCCTGTTGATGTGCTCAATCCTTAAAAGGTGTTTTTATTGTACATTGTTGTAGATAGTATTGACATATCAATAAAATATTATATAAAAGATTAGTCATTTTATAAAGCGCCTGCCTAAATATAATTCAAATATTTGAATAGATATTTTTAAATATATAATGTGTGACAATGTAGGATATATAACATCTATTCAGAGGTTTAAGGATTTTATATATTGCAGAGCTTTGTGCAAGTCATGTTGTTTCCTCATCTTTTCTTTACTTTCACTACACACTACTTTCACTCTTTTTAAATATCATACTTTGGGATATTTAATTTCTGTCAGTGCCTATGGAAGGGTATTATTTTAAAAGCCTATAGTCATCCTACTCTGTTTGCATGAGCAATTGAACCTTTACTTGTCTAACTTCAAAAATGAGTCACATTATGCCCTTGAGGTGCAGAGACAAGCATTTTCAGCTTCAGTAAACATCCGGACTGGCACGAGCTTATGGCCTTTTTCTGTAGGGGTTTTCTGCAAAGACAGAGCAATGAGAAAGTTTTGTGTATTTGTGTAACCACAATATAGTTTAGTTTATGCTTGGTTAACATGTGGTGTGGGTGTGATTGAGCCAACTGGAAATCAGCTTGACTCACTTTGAGAAACCTTTTCATTGCAGCATTTTTGTATTTACATACACTTATATTTTGTCACACTCTAGTTTTACTTTTAATGGGAAACAATTAAATATGTAGAAGCAAATTCAAATCTATGTAGCGCAAGTCACATTTGTGTAAATGTGTTTCGTCACTAAGCAAAAGACAAATTGCAAACTTTCAAGAAAACACTAAGCTTTTAATCAATGCACTTATAAAATATTTTTTAATGCTCATAATTTAGGATCAAGAAAAAAAAAAATACATTTAAACATACTAATGCATTGTTTTCCGTACACAAGTTTTTACAGAAATGCAATATAGCTTGAATGTCAGTGCTGTTTATCACTGCAGAGTACTTACAATAACATACAAAACTGATACAACATTTATAAAATATTCAATATTTATATAGCTTGTTCCACATAATGTATTGTTCCAATTACTGTATAGGAACATAAAGACAATATAGCACACTTGCACACCGGTTAAAGAGAGCTTTAACATGAAAGCAGTACTCTCTTAGAAAAAAAGGTTCAGTGGGCTTCAATATAGAATAATTTAATATAGAACAATTGGGATCTTGACACAATTTTAAAGAACCATTTATGACAAAAAGGTTCTAAATAAGGAGAACACGATTGCATAATTCTTTCATGTTTAAAGGGTTGTTTCACTTTTTCTTCTAATAAAGTATGTTTGAGCTGTTAAATTCATAAAATTTAATTGAAGTTAAAAATTAATTCAATTACAAAAGTAATTCAAATTATCCCATGATAAGAACTCCTAAAAAGTTCTATATATGAAGTGCCCGACAGACCCTTTAAGGTTCTACTGTATATGGAACCTTTTCTTCCAAGAGTGTATTTCCCAAAAAATATGATTGTAAGTGGAAACATCTTACAGATTAAAAATATTCACATCCCTTGCAGTTTTTATTTGTGTGCACATGTATTCGTAAAGTTCCCCAGGACTAACGTGCTTGTGTGTGGAGGCATCAACCCGTCATTTTCTTTGCGTCTTTTCACCACAAAGTCTCTGAACATTTAATCTGTTATTTGGTGGTGAAAATGACTCGTTACCCAAGCTCATTATTTCTGGAAACGCACATACTAGACTTGTATAACATCACAAGAGTTCTTTTCAAAGAATTTGTGCGCTTTTGGTCAGTTCAGCTGTATAACTGTTTGTAATTTGCTGTTTAAAATCCCATTTTTTAACAAGAGACCGTAGCTCTTGTCTTGCAGAACGTCCATTTTAAACATTGGTATTTGTCACAGTAAGAAAATTCCACTTATCTGCTCTACCACGCTTTCGGGCAGCCTCATGTTTTGCTTTAATGCATCTGAAGGAAACCAAGTCCCAAACATGACAATGTTCCATCTCTCCAACTTCTGCTTTCATTTCGAAGCACCTCAGACTTGTTTACTTGGCAGTTTTATAAATGTTCAAACTGAACCAGGAGAAGTTGGACTGTGTCCGATGGAACTTATTGCATTCTTCTTCCTCAGCTCTTTAATATCCTGGGGTAGATGGCTTTAATAGTGGAAGGCGTGATGTTCCCAGAGGACACCGTCGTCTCCAGGCCCTCAAGTCTGTGTGACGGCACCTCTGCCTTACTGGTGCTACAGTCCAGGAAAGCCATGCCAAACTTCTTCACTTGTCCGTCTTTTGTTAGCAGACAGTAGCTGCAGACAAGTCTCAGAATGGCTCTCCGCATGTCTTTACTAGTTAGGGTGTAAATGATGGGGTTTAGAAGCGAGTTGATCATGGCAATGCCCAAAAAGTAGTCCGCCTTGAACAGCACCTCGCATCCTTGAGCAGGGCAGTAGAAGTCCAGCAGAAGGAGCACAAAGAGCGGTGACCAACAGGCGATGAAGACGCCGAGAACGATGGTGACCGTCTTCAGCAGAGCCAGATACTTCTGGGACTTCCTCGCCATACCTTTGCGCTGAGGAGCGCAGCCTAAGCGCTGGGTGTTGGACTTCACTATGCGGAAGATGCGCACATAGAGCACCACGATGGCCAGCAGCACCAGGGTAAACACGGTAATGCAGAAGAGGATGAAGCTCTTGGCGTAAAGAGGCAGGACGGTGGAGCATTCGTCCAGGTTTCCAATGCAATTCCAGCCCATGATTGGGAGAATGCCGAGGAGCACCGACAGGACCCAACTTGCACCGATCAAACTGAACATTCGGCCTCGCTTGGCCCCTTGATACGGCTTCATCCTGACCATCGTGACATGCCGCTCAATAGCTATAGCCAGGAGACTGATGACAGATGCGGAAAGAGTGATAAATACACCGCCTTCTCTAAGAAACCACAGCACTGGAGTCATTTTGAGAGTGTTTGCCCCTGAAGTTACGATGTTCACCATGTAAGTGAAGCCTGCTAGCAAGTCAGACAGCGTCAAGTTGCCCAGCAAGTAGTACATGGGCATGTGGAATTTTTTGTTCTTCCATATTGCCACCAGAATGATGGCATTTTCCACCACAATGAGAAGACAAATGATGAGAAACGCAATGGCCTCGGGTTTCAGTCCATCCCGGTATTTGTTCTCTTTCAGCTTTCCGGTGAAGTTGTAATGGGCCACGATGACGGCGTTGCTCTGATACTCCCGAAACCTTCGGAACAGGTAACCTGGAGACGGGGTCATCGGCGGCAGAGTTGGAGCAACGGCAGCGCTAGCAGCGTATGAAGCGTCCATTCTTACGACTTCTTTTGCTGTCCTTAAAAACTTTCCTTAAGGATATCTGTTAAGCATGTAGTCCCTCTTATTGCCATATTCCAACAAAGCACATAAAACAACTCTCAGGAGGATTTAACATGGCAGTAATATATCCTGAAAGTGTGGCAGGCTCATTTGTGTTGAAATATTCACTTCTTTTACTTTGTGATGTTCAAATAACAGCTTTGCTATATCTTCCAAGGCCACCAGAGGGAACTGAAATAAAGCATTAGAAAATAATGTTAAATAAATATGACAATAGAAAATAAAAAATAAATATGGTAAATATAGTTTAATAGTAAAAACAAAAGAGTCGCAGTTAAAACAATGCAGACAAACCAAAATTTTTTGCATTTATCTTATTTCAAAATTGTATGATACTTTCATGGCCAATACTTTATTTCAGTGTAGACAGTATATCATTTTGTATCTAAATTACTGTATTAGGACACTACAATAGGAAGAAAACATAAATAATTTTAATAATAAAGTAATATCACGATAATGTGTGGTGGGACTGGACAGTAAAAATCCTGTTTTTAACAGTACGCCTACTGTAAAAAAACTAGCTGCTATAGCTGCCAAACTTTTACCATAAAACTAATACAGTGGCATGGCAATGTTGCAAGTATTTTCTGCATACATGTCTATTGTATTGTTGCACGTATACAGACTTTGTCAGTAAATATTGTTTAATGTTAAAATAGCCTACCAACCTTTTTGTGCTATTTTTTTTATTGTAAAATGTTGCCCTACTGATATTATTTTTGAACAGATATAAAAACATCATTTTAATATTTTACTGTAGAATTTTGTAGAGTTAAATACACATTTCTAAAAATATTTTCTCCATATTTTCTGTGCACTTACAAATTAATCTTTCATAGTAGTCTATATGGCATGGAACCTAGTTAACGAATTAACAGAATACCGTAGCATTTTTCCACCGTTAAAATTATATTATTTTTTTTACAGTGCAGTAGCCTATAGAACAATCAAACGACCGCAAACATTTATTTGCGTAATAATCGCAATACTACGCAATCGTACACAGAAGCTTTACTCTAAATGATTACAGCATATAAGCTGCAGTTGAATAAACTGACTAAACTTAAAAAAGCAACAGTTCTGTGACCGCACGCAAAGTCCGCATCCATGCAAAACCATGCCCGCGAGTTCACATTAAACTCAGATTAGCGAGACTATTAAAAGTCAGGTTAGGAGAACTATTACATGTAACCTCGCGTATTCGTGAAAATAAACGTACCTTTTATGTTCGTAGCAGTGTCTGTAAGTGACAAATCCTCCTCTGCTCCACTATCTCTCCCCCATGTCCTGCGCACATCTGACAAGGCTGATGTGGGAGCTGAAGCTTGGATCAAGACTCGTCTTGCAGTGGGCTGGTCTTGGCATTCAACTCTTCTCTTCTTCTGTCTGCAGGGCTGCTGATGCAGCACTTATTATGGGTAATGAATTGCTCTGCTAACTTGCAGGTACTTTGACATTATAAATGGGTCAATGACGTGACGCTTTTTTCTAGATCTTTTATAAAATGCACAATTCAGCAAACGTGAATAATTTCCTTTTTGTGAATTAGAATCATTTATTTATAGTTTTGTTGGGCTTAATAATCAACGTTATGTGGAAAGAAATCTTGAAAATAATGATTCAGGAATTAAGTGCATTACTTTTTACTTGGTGATGATTATTTTTTATTTATTTTTTAGTTCGTTTAAATTACAAATGTGATTTAATACAAGGAAGGAGAATAAATAAATAAAATAATTATTTTATTTAATAAATAGAAATGCAAAATATTATGTTATCTGAACCACATTAAGTTAATTTGACAAAAGTTGTGGTAAATCATAAATTTAATTGTTAATTGTTTTTTATATAGCCTAGAGAGAGTCTACATGTTTTTTCAAGATTGCAGTCCTAAAATTTGTTTTATTAAAAAAGTTTGTGTGTGTGTGTGTGTGTGTGAGAGAGAGAGAGAGAGAGAGAGAGATCTGGGGCCAGCATCCTTACTTGTTACAGACCTATGGTTGCTGCTAATAGAAAGTTAAAATGAATAATTCTCGTTTTTGGTATATCTAAGACCTACTCAATTCTCAGAGTTTGTAATGCAGGATGCTGTATTGTCCTCTACAGTATTCCCTTCCTTCACTCTGACGTGCAAACAGGCACACAAACAAGTTGCATGACTAAATAAATAACCTTAGTCATTATAATTGTGAGGCACACGCAAGTAAAACATGAGCGGTCTTGCAATTGCATAGGAATTACATAAGGCAGCGGAGAGTGTGAGTAAGTCAGAAGCCGGATCCTGCTTTCTTAAACAGGAAACTCTGTCATTGTACCTCGAAGGGAGAGGGATTTCCTTGAGAACCACCTATGAGGTCATACAGGGCCGTGCCGAACAAAGCACTCAACAGGAACACTGTGTCCCCTCTGTGCAAACTATGGAATAGGACAGCCACACGTTTTCCAAAAAGTATTTATGCAACTATGCCTCCCTTTACACAGATGATGAAAACATATGGAAGATGGATTTTTTGTTTTATGACATGAAATTGGAAAAAGTACCAAGCATTGCATTCTTTAATTTTTCCTGCCAGAAGTTAAGCATGTGGGAGAAGTCTGTCTCGTTCACCTGTTCACAGGGCAACAAGGGCACATATTTTCAGTGCTCTGCACATTCTGGTGCTTTCCAGTGGGTGGTCGGAGTGCCAGAAGTGAACGGAGACTTGCTTTATCAGTGCTTTTTTTTTGCTTCTTGCCCTCAGGGTCCGCTAATGGCATTATCAGAAGGGCTCCACCTTCTTATGAGAAGCTCCAGCCAGCAGACAGACTCATCGCTCCTGCTGTGTCTGGATATCTTGGGCTCAGCATGTTACCTACATTTACACACAAAGGCCTGATAATCAAGCACTCTACTCTGATACTCCCCACTGAGACTGTTGGCTCACCCTGATTCTTGGCTCCTGTTTCAGACACTTGAATGTCTGGTGCTCCTGTGATACAGATGTGATTGTGAAGGTTTTACCGAGAAGAAGTAGGTGCAATTCCAGATGGAAGTTTATATGCAGTTTTTTCCCCCCATTCATTCCGTGGTCATTTTTAGAAAATGGTCAACCATCACAAGTAATTTTGCAACTACATGTCAACTTAATCTAACCCTAACCCTACCAGTCTATTAATACTCAACTAACACTCTAATGAGAGTTAGTAGACATGTAGGAGCAACGTTACTTATAGTCAACAGAATGTGTTAAAGGAACCATCAAAATAAAGTGGAACCCAATATTTTAATAATATATTAAAAATTAATAGTTTTGTTAAAAATTCCCTCATGAATGCTTTGTTAGATTCTGCTGGTGAAACTGCAATGCTATAGTTAAACTACATATATAATCTTGTATGTTTGTTGTGTTTTCTTTTGTCTTTATTCATCACTCATGCATTGTCATGGACTTCAATGGACCATTCAGTTCTTTACTGTTGTGATGACTCTCTTATTCAATTGACTGAAATTTAATCAGTTAAGTCTTCAAATCATCAGTTAAGTGTTAAAAAGCTTGAAATCACAAGTTTTAACCCACATGATCCAAATTAACTGTCGGGGCACTTACAGAGATGTTGCCAAGTCAATTTGAACTTCATTCTCTCTGGGAAAATCACATTAGCTGAATACACACGCTTTAAACAGCTCAGCCTTTTCTTTCAATTCATTTTATTGTTGTTATTTGTGGTGGAGAGTGATGGAAAGAAACTCCCTTCATTAAATGCTGCTATGGTTGTGTGGGAAAAAGGCATTCAATTTCAGTAATTAAACTCGCTGTGTTGTCCCACAGAGAGACTCACTGACCACTAAAAAAATTACTGAACCTGTGTCAAACCAACAAACTTTTAGATGACCATTAAATAAATGCATTATTCCAGCTGTGCAGGCCGTTTTTGACCCGGATGTTTTTCCAAATGATGATGCATTTATGTATTTGATACGCCCTACCAATTCAGAAGAACAAGACTATCATCTCATCTGTGTATAATCAATGCTTATCATAGTTTCAATAAAATAGGTGAAGTGTTTCCTTAGGTTTCCTGCTGGAGAGAGTTCAGTTCAGACATTATATTTGTGTCTTCTTGTCCTCGGCTTGGTGGAAAGGCTGGACCTATGAGGTCATGAGACTTCCTGTGTGTGAGGGGGTGGGTTTGACCCTGACCAACCATCTAAATCCTAAGATACCAGAAATAACAGCAGATCTGATTTTTTATGTTCTTGCAAGTAAGCATAACTTGTTCTTTTAAAGCAATGAATATGGGGATGAAACATTTGAATGCCTATATTGAATTTGAAAAGTTCCAAATGGAACGGAAGAGGTCAAAATAGGTCAAGTTTAAGTTATATTTCTTTACTTAAAAAAATTAGTTTCAGTGGTGTTGCAGAAGAACAGCGATTGACATTGGCACGTTATTATTTAAAAGAAAATCTTGGATTCGTTTCTCTTCCGTTGCTTGTTGACTTTCGCTCTTTTGGGACTCATTTTGAGGCCATGTTGTCTGTCTCCAAAGCGACTCAACCATGTTGTATTCAGCAAACAGCCCTTGGCCAGAATGCTGGTTAAACACAGTTAGCCTATCACGGCCACAACAAACTTTGAATGATGGGTCCTTTGTTATTCAAATTTGCCCCCTATCGTGACACTCAACTGTCGTCTGGTGATGGGGGGATTTTGTTTGACAGACAGTAATGCACAAAACCAAACCCTGTATGGAAATATATTTCTTTAGTCTGTAATTTTAGTGTTTGCAGCTTTCCTGAGTATAGCTCGAATTGCCTTGCTTTAATAAAAAAAAAACTTGCTTGAGAAGTTTGCAATCGAGAGAACGACGGCTTGTATTGACAGGTCTCAAGCTGTAAAATTTAGATTACAGTTGAATGCATCCGAATGTGCAGGTTTCATTGCCATATCGGAATTTCCATTTATGAGAAACAGAGGGAGACTAAAGAGAGCGTTTTGTGGCAATGGATGCTGTTGTGGTCAGCAGGGATTTCTGGTACAAATAAACACAGGAAGAAACGGCCATTTGGGAACATTTTGATTATACTTAAATCCAACATGTGTACATAGACTTTATATAGTGCAACAAACCTCATCATTTCCTGCATGAACTTATTGACCAATTCTCACCACTTGAGATTTGAAGTGAAACAACATAAACCTCCTGTTGTTGGTTACTGACTTTCATTGCGTTTCATTCAAGTTTTAAATATACAGTCAGATGCAGTCTTGGACACAACAGTGATAGGAAAAAAATAATTATTTGCTCATTCCCTTGTTGGTATTCACTGTTACTCTCTGAAATGGACTATGTATGCGTAACAAAAACAGTACAGATTCTAATGGCACACACACCATTGGTTTTCTCAAGACCAAATGTAATTTTGGAGTTTTCCCTTTAATCATATGGAAAATAGTGTAAGTGAATGATGACAGGATTTTATTTTTGGGTCAACACCTTCCCCCATTCTTTCTCTTTCTCCTCTTTTCTGCCTTGTTCTCTGTCTAACACATTCTCTGATAAGCCCTGGAAGTCACTAGAGATAATGCGTCATTCCTTTCCCATAAATATACAATTGCCGCCCTCTCCATTGACAAACTTCTCCAGTATTTCTCCACCACATTGTCATTTACATGCTTGTTGACTTCAACTAATGCAGTGGTCTATGACGCTGTGCAGTCCAGCAACCCCACAGCTCCACACATCTGAGGGCTGATATGAAGGACTGTTTTTTGTATTTAGTCATTAGTCTGGGATTCAGTCCTATGAATGAAAGATGGAGGGAAATTTCGCTTTCCCACATTCAAAGCGGGGGATTACAGAAGTGGGATGGTTGTGACTCATGAGAAAGCTCTCTTTAAGAAGCCTATAAACCCCTCTAAAAAATCATGCCTGCCCTTGAAGTTGCAGTTTATGAAATTATGGTGTTTCTCTGTATTAAGTATACAGTACATTTGTTCCAGTTTGATGCTGTCACTGTACTGTATTTGTGTCATATAAATAGCATACCGTTTTATAAGAATATTTCAGTCTGTTTGGAGAAAAAGTAACATTTTGTCTGGGTTATGGTTTGAATAGGCTTTTGTTACCCACGCAAACTTTTTCTTACAGTCTGTTAATCTTGACATTTAGACATTGTATGTTAAAATAATTAAAATTTAGTTGTGATTGAATATGCATCTTTAATCATAATGTCCTAAACGTCCTTTACCCATGCTTCCAAATGCACCCTCGTTAAGATGACAGTACTGCCAATTTTGGATTACGGCGATATTATCTACAGATTGGCACCAAACACAGCTCTAAAAAAACTTGACACAATCTATCATTCAGCCATCCGTTTTGCCACTAATGCACCCTTTCACACTCATCATTGTGACCTGTATAAACTGGTGGGTTGGCCCTCCCTTTATACCCGGCGGCTCCATCATTGGTTTCTCTTCATATACAAGACAATCCTGGGCAAGAGACCTCTCTATTTGTCATCTCTACTTCATGCCGCTCATAACACCTATCACACAAGATCAAGTAATTTGATTAAATTTATTACCCCCCCTACTTCTACTACCTTTGGACGTAATGCCTTCCGCTTTGCAGCAGTACATGACTGGAACATACTACAAAATACCCTGAAACTTACATCTCTGATCCCAATCTCCACCTTTAAGCAAAACCTCCAATAAGTTGACTCTTGTTCCTGCTGACAATCATGAACCATATTTATACACACATATTTAAGCACTTTATTCTTTTTCTTTTTCCCCTTTTTGTTGTCTATCTTTTTTAATTTAGTTGCTTGTTCTATGTGTCATGTGTTTGACTATGTACAGTTGTACAGTACGTTCTTATTTATTCCTGTAGCCTCTTGGCCAGGTCATGTTTGTAAATGAGAAGTGGTTCTCAAACAGTTTACCTGGATAAATAAAGGTTAAATAAATAAAATAAAAATATGAAAAACCAGCCAGGGTTTGTCCTTTAACATTTAACCAGCGGAAAAATATCAACCCGCAGCTGCGGCAACAAATTAAAGTTAGCGCATTTATAGTTGCCCAACTAGGCAACACTGGTTGAAACTAAAAAATGACTCACGTTTCAATCGTGGAGTTAGTTTTGAACAGGCTTTAAATGATTCACTAATTGAGTCTGATTCAAAACGTTAAATCGCGAGCGAGTAAGCATGCAAATGCGTAAGACCGGAAATGCAAGCTCATGCGAAAAGTTATGGATTTCGCTGCATTCCAAAGGACAAGTTTGGTGAAATCTGACCTGCGAATTCGCATCACGACCAGTAGAACATTGAAGACTCTTGGCTAAATTAAAAGAATGCATATTTTTGCAGTCAAGTCGAGTAGATTGGATATTTTTACATTTTGAATGGATTACTATTTGTTTTATGTTTATTTAATTTTTATTAAAAAAAATGCTGTCATATCATTCACGACTGTTGCAGTGTCCGAAGACAATTCTCAACATTTTGCGAATTTTCAACATTTGAGAATTTTGCATGCTCAAATTCTAGTGTGACCGGGACTTTAGCCCAATGTATACTTCGGTTTTTACCATAGACAGTAAAAGAAATGGACACAGCGACCCCATTGATTTCAACTGAGAAAATTGAAGGCCGTTAAAAGCTGATAGCCAGGCGTACTGCGCAGGCTCAAACTGAGCTTGACGACGTAATGTCACGTGAGCAACCTGTATGTCTTCTAGTAGCTGTGCCGAGAGTTTTTGAATTACTGAATTACTCTTTACGGGGTTGCTTATGGAATAAAAGAAGACACAAACTATGGGAAAAATCCATTCCACAATGTTTTTTTGTTTTTTTTTGTTGATATTAAGGCCATCCACCCCCAAAGAAGTGCTTGAAAGTTTACATGTTCACACATGGTCCTTCTCGTTTTTGGAGTAATTTCCTCATAATCAGATCCAGACGCCAAATGATTTGGCACTTGAGGCTGTTTCAGCTCCAATGACCAATAATATCTCTAAAAAAAAATTAAGTTAATTCGAGAAGACAATTAGGGGGTTCTGATGTAGTAGAGAGATCAGATATAAACATTCTTGAGAGGACTGGTATACACACATTGTGATCTAGAGTTTAATTGCTCAGAGAAACGAGAAATGAATCACAACAAAGATCCAAAATGACGTAGAAAACGTTCACAGCTTTAAGCACTGTGAATATAAATTCACCCAACATTAGGGGCCATAGATGGAGTTGAAATACAATGTTTAGACTATTCTCATCCAAATATCCTGTTTTGTTTTAAAAAGATGGCAGCTCAAAGATGAAAACCTCTTCAAAGTGGTTATAAAGATTCTTGAGTGGAGCAGAAATTGGGTGGTTGGTAAGTTGTGGTTGGTTCAGAACACTCAGTGGTACTGACTGCATGAATCAGTCAATATTAACAACTATAAACATTACATACATTATCTAACATAATCACATCACTAGAAACTAACAATGTCCACAGGCTAGGAATGCTAAGTAAGAATGGACTGCTGCAGATCCTCAATTTAATCGCTCCTTTCTCTAGTTTTGAAGTGTAGATGGTTATTAAAGAGGCATTTTACTCCAGTCAAGGGTAGGTGTACAAGATGAGCTTTGAGCAATTGCACAAGAGAGTCTCATTATTTGCTCTGAACCCCTTTTAAAGCATTTAAGGGCAGTTTGTAGGGTTCAATCAAGTTACATTTATTGGTCTTCATGAAAGAAAGGTTGCAGACTGTGGCTTGATATTCCTAAACATAAACGCAGATTAAAAACACTTCTTTCCAATGCATTCTGATGGATCTTAAAATATGCTATAACATTTTTGAGCTAAGCCTTAAAAACATTTTCAAAACTAAGCAGTCAAATCCCCCAGTAATGCAAAAGTACAGACTTTTCTTGAATAACAGTTGCCGTTCCAAATGAAAGTTTGGGAGGTCCATGTTCAAGTATTCCTGCCTTAAACAGCTGCTTACCCCACCCTCGATTACCCAGTTCTACATTTAATTTTGGATGGAAGAGTGGATTTATACATAGCTTGTGTCCCACTGATCTGTATGTCAAGCCTTTGCCCTGTCATAGATTATGAACATATGAACTCTGTGTAAGAAACCTCATGATCACCCATGCGGACTATGGACCAGGGCTCTATCCGGTCACAACAGCACTGCAGCAACAAGAAGTGAATTACTCTTCCTTTGGTGGCATTGTTGTTATTGGCTGACTCAAGTGTGCCTCTGGAAATCATTAAAGCTTGTAGTCTGAGTGAACTGTTCATTAACATAGAAAAAAATAACTCGGCTGGTTTACTATTTGGCAAATCTCTGCGACAAGGATAATGTGGGGAATTTTGTAAAATACACAAAAGGTGTAGGCCTACTCCCTCTAAACTCCTTTTCGGGACTTCTTTGGCTTTAAAACTGGAATATTGCCCTACAATAGTGAGATCCAGCTTGACTGTCTCAATCTCAAAAAAGTTTGTTTCATATGTTAAAAAGTGATGCACATGCCAATCACAATGCACACTTTTTAAGACAAGCTCAAGTCTTAATTTGTGCTAAATCCAGAGATTATGCTGATTGCAGGGATTTATTGTGGTGACATTGCTTAACTTAAAAATTAGTGTTTATCCTTTTTATCATTAGGAAGAAAACTTTAAAGTGCCCCTATCATGGATTTTTGAAAATGACCTTTCATGCAGTGTGTAATATAGCTCTAAGTGAATGAAAACATCCTGCAAAGTTTTAAATCTGAAAGTGCACCGGATATAAAGTTATTGTCTACGAAAGTAAGAGTCGACTCTGAGTCAATGAAATGAGTTGTTTTACAAACGAGTCATAAGACGTTTCGTCGTGACGTCAAGATGAAACATTAGCACGCCCACTTATCTTGGGCGCACCCGGGAAACTTAAACCTCAAACCAGCAGCTGATCCTGTGGATACTGGAGAGATCATGTCGAGGAGAAGCTGTGTGACACAATGTGACGATAAAGATTTTTTTCCCACTGCCCAAGGACGAGCATGTGAAGAATCTGTGGTCTTTACCATGATACTACGGCAGTATAATCATAAAGCTTTCCTGTTACCTTTATTTTACTGACAACTGCTTCTCAACTTCTATCGGAGTCAGCTAATCAGTTGTGGGCCACTATTACATAAAACTCTGTCTATTAATGCAGATTGTCTCACAACTTTGAGGAAAGATTAAGCATGAAGCAAGATTTGTTTTACCAATGTTTATGTTACATCAGTCACTCACGCTAGAGCTCGGTTTATGTATACATTGCATAGCCTACATGCACTGTTATTGATACGGTTTCCACGTGTTCACCGCAATATATTAGAAACAAACGTAAATAAATTAGTACAAGTAAAATAATCGGTTGATGGACATGCACTTGTTAATGCTGATGGTGAGGAATAGTATCATCTCATAATGTACGTTACCTCAAACTGAGTAGTGAATCACTGAGACGTCCTGCTCGAGTCGTCCTGCGATGGAGGTTCGGGTTCAATGAATGGTTCTTCTTCTAGTGTTTCATCATCGGACTCGCGCTCGGATTGATATGGTAAAATCAACATCATTGTTCGTTACTGTGTTTAGTTTACGGTGTAGGAAGCCTCAGGACACACAGAGCTGTCGGTGTTATGGCAATGGGAATTACGCGGTAAACCAATCACAACAGACTGAGCTGTCTGGCCAATCAGAGCAGAGTAGCTCGCGGAAAGGAGGGATTTAGAGAGATTGATTCATTTGGCGAGTCGTTTGAGAATCATTGAAAATCTGGTGATGTGCAAATGTATATTATGAGGAAAATTAAACAGTTTTTTGACGTTTGATGCATGCAAACCTGTTGTAGGAGACTCCAAAATAACATTAGGAAACTTTAAAATATCATTATAGGGGCCCTTTAAATGTGGTCTCCCAGCAAACAAAAACATTGCTAACATTCCCATTAAGTTATGAACATCACAATTGCCAGTTTTTAAATGTTTTAAAAACGTTTTTTCTTGGTTGCATAAACGTTAAGGAAGCATTAAATTGTATAATTTTGCAGACATTATGGGATTATTACTTTTGAATGTTCTCTGAACATGCTGAAACAAGCAGTCACATTTAAAAAATGTTAGAGCTAAAACGTTTCTGGAAGAAAATGTATACAAACCAATGTCTGAATAGCGTTTTATAGAACATTAGAATTAGAACATTATTTAAAATAACTCTGAACAACCACTCCATTAACTATACTGGAATAACATTTGTTTATAACTTTAAGAGAATCTTGCCCTAGCGTTGGCTAACGCATGCTAGTAGCTTAGCATACTTTACCAAATAAAAAATAATATATAGTCTAACCTGAAAAATACTGACCAAATTTAATTACATGCTAAATTAACATGCTTGATTCATAAGATACACGTTACTTACAGTTTAATTGTAACCAATAAAGACGAAAAGAATATATAAAGATATTATTTCATAGTTCATTAGGAGCAGATGTGCTTTTCTGTGACTGCTGTGGGAGTGTTTACATTCGTACAGAGGCGAAATAGGAAATATACTCAGCTGGCAGACAGGACTGGAATGCTGAAGTCATTCACATAATGTCTTTATGTCAAACATGCTTTAAGATGGAATATAAACAAATTCCATTTGCTGAGAGGCTAACATTTCCTTTGAATAAATTCCATTAGCAGAACAACAGACCGGGGCTAGTTGTCACACGGGCAAATTGGGCTATATCTCTTTAATTTTAAGGTTTTGAGTCCAAAGTCCAATTACACAAATGCATGTTTTTTAGAAGTTGTTTGATATGTATTTTTGTAAATGTCAGCTTGGGGTGAGTTGTCACACATTCCTAAATTATAGCCTACTGATATTTTTGTTTGTTGGCTCTTATGTTTTATGCTATTTCATTCATTGTTTTGTGCTAAAAATTGTGCTGAAAAAATCTAATAAATTAAAAGCCAATAAAATGCTACTAAATTTCCTGGACGGTATTTTGTACCCAAGATTTTGAGTTATGCCTACTGAAATTTAGTTGAAACACAGTACAGTTCCCATCAAAATCTCTGAATGTTGTATTGGCGTTAGACTTCCTCGGGCCTCATGCCACGATTATAAGTGGGTTTTTTCAGTGGTTTCCAAGCTGATCAGGAGATTCTGGACTGTTTTAAGTTAATTGACCAGCTGGCCTCTCCTTAGATGCTCATGTGCACAGTGATGACGGGGGTCCTTATACAAAAATGTGAACCCAAGACTTTGGTCTTTCTTTCTCTTCTTCCTCCAAACTTCTGGGTCTCTAAATAGATTACCTATTTTTCCTATATATGAACCACATCACTCAAACCCACTATACTATATCTTCATATCAGTGGTTCTCAACTGGTGGGTCACATCTCATGTCTGTTCTCATGGGTTTGCAGACAGCAAGGTAAAAACTTTTTTTTAAACATAATTTAACTATAAGCATGCATAGATTGTACATTAATATAAACAGGCTTTAAACCGGAGGAGAAAATAATAATAATAATCAGCAGATCTTTTGTTGTCGATGTCGAGTGTCATGTATCCAGTCAAACTCTACAGTATGTTCATGTAAATTGATCTGTCAAACACGACCAGGTCACCTGACGTCAATCTTCATCGTAATGTTTGACCAAAGACATTTTTGTTTTGGGTTGCCACTTGATGTCCATAGTAACATCTGAGTCCTGAAGCAAAACCAGTTAGATCAAGATCACCCTTACTCTCAAATTGTTCTTCACAGCTAACCACTATGACAAAGATAAACCTTCAATAAGCAATAGTAATGGACACACTGACACTAAAAATACTAGTTAGTCCATTCTAGTATGTAAGCAAATGTAATTTTTCCTTTCCCAAAATGTATTTGTCCTTGGGGATTTAAATGGCAGTCAGACATGTTTAAAGTGAGCAGACAGAAGTGGCCCTGTAGGATTTCCTGAGGAAACAGAGAGAAATGGGGTCACTGAGTTTGTTGTTTTTAATTTTTGTGGACTGGCATCTGTTGACCGAATCTGTCAATTTCCGAAAAAAAATAGGCACTCTTTACCTGAAACTGAACTTTCACCTTATGGCATCTTTTCCAGCTGGTTTCTCAGATGGAAGTTTGTCTGTTGTCCTACTTTTTTATAAGATATAAGTCTGGCTGTGAATTTTGGCCATTTTTTACATGGCGCCTCGTTGTAATAATCAGAAACAATAAGATCTTTCTTCTCTCATCTTGGGTGTTATGAAGGGAAATTGTGCAGGCAACTTCCATTAGCTTAGTTGCCAATGGATGTACCAATTAATAGTTTGTATACGAATACTTGTTACAGTGACCAAAAAGCTCCAAGTGGAAACACAATTCTCAGTTGTAACAGGTGAACTTAGATGTGAAATCTATCACATATGTGAAATTTAGGTGCTATGAGAGTGTAATCACCTTTAGTTCACGCTGAGAAACTGACAAACCTGTCAATGACCCCACACATATGGTGTGATCTAAACATCCAGTTCATCCTCCTTTCGTTAAAGAACACACATTTTGCAAAAGCTACACCAATGTTTGCCTATGGTGATTGTTTAGATTTGCACAGTGTTCCTCTTCATATTTTGGTAAACCTTATGCTTATAGGCTGCTTAGTGATCAAGAACGTTTATTACTCTCGTGGTTTTTTTTGTGTTTTTTTTTTTATAATGACCAACAAAAGCGTACATTATTTAGCTTATATATAGCTACTTTCCAGATAAATTAATAAATGAACAAGATTTGATTTTACATTATTGTATTTTGTTAGAAGAACAAGACCACATATTGATTAGAGAGACAATTATAACATTGTCCCCCCCTCCGAGAAATAATAATGATAGAAATAAATGCACTGTTTAACAACTTCTGCAAAAGCAAGTGCTATAGGTGTCACAGTGCCTTATAGATTTAGATGCTAAATGCGCTTGTGTTCCACTAAATGCAACCTGTTACTGAGCAGTTCTCACATTTGTGTTTGCGACGCTGTGCTGCGAGTACTTGAACCTTTTGCATTTTAAAACTGTGGTTTTCAGGGTGGAGTAGCTGTGACCTTCAGCACCCTTTCTGTGGCTTACTATTTTAGGTGCTAAGAAAGTTACGATTCTCAGGGACTTTGACAATGTTATCTATATCAACACTGACATGATATGAAAAGCAAAAGCATTGTTTTGTGTTGTGTTGTAATATAACATAAAATAATACCACTGAGATGTAGAAAACTAGGCTACTCCTTAATACTGGACAGTTTTCAAAAATTTGCTAATCAGCATTTGGGAAACAGGGGGTCAGATGCTATCAGTCTCTGAGCTGATAGCGCTAACAGTGAGGATCTCCATACACTATTATCGAGTCTGTTATCAAGAACATCCTGTTATTTCTCAGATTTTTTGTATCTGTGGCTGATTGTGTTGTGACCTGTTGGTTAGGTTCCTGCGCATACAAGGCTATTTCCTCAAGACTTATTAGATGCTGTCCCATGGTTCCATGGTGTTTCTACTGAAAGCAGTCAGTTTTGCATGGATATTGTATAATTGTGGTGTTTGCTAAGACCAAAAGACTTTAGGCATAGCAATCATGCTGGAAATCACGTAGAGCAACACCCTAACAACAACCCAAAACACTAAATCAACTGCACAGCAACAGGCTAAAAAATCACTCAGAACATCTTAGCAGCTGCATAGCAACACCTTAACAAGCACCCAAAAAACTATATCAACTGTAACAGCCTAAAAAATACTCTGAACACCTTAGCAGCTGCATAACAACACCCTAACAACCACCCAAAACACTATTTCAAATGCACAGCAACATGCTAGAAATCACTTAGAACACCTTAGCAGCTGCATAGCAACACCCTAACAACCACCCAATACACTATATCAACTGCATAATAACATGCTAGAATTCACTTAGAACATCTTAGCAGCTGCATAGCAACACCCTAACAACCACCCAAAACACTATATCAACTGCATAACAACATGCTACAAATCATTCAGAACATCTTAGCAGCTAACTGCACCACGACATGCTAAAAATCACTGAGAACCCCATAGTAACCACATAAAAACCTATATTAATTGGAAAAAACACTAGAAATAATTAAAACACTCTAGCATCATGATGTTGGCAAATTTTCTTCAGTTCATGCAAATGTTCCTCACATTTTGGCATCATTCATGGTGTTTTTCAAAAATCTGAAGCATGGCACTAGATTTTATTAAGATGAGTGTAACCACAAACCAACCTTTTCTCCCAGTACTGAGATAAAATCTCAAATGAAAAAGATTTGCGCATGGTTGAATCAGCTTTGGAAACAGTCATGCATAAGCCCATATTTAGTGTCAGCAATCTCTGAGTATAATAGAATAGATTTTCATTCTATGTAAAATGTTTCACAGTCCCATTTGTCAAATCGCTTGAAGTGCTTGTAAATGCGTGCGCTCTTTAATGTGTGGAGTTATTTATAAAAACAGAATGCATTGTGAACTGCACATGTGTTAGAGAAAGGTGTCTACGCTTTCGCTATACATACTAAACACTAAATGTTGAAATTAGTGAGAACCACACATCCGTTCATTTCCTCTCAGCGTTATTCTGGCATTAACCTCTACATAGTAATTTAGCAGACCCCGGGATCCACCAGAGATTCATCTCTGTCTTTAATGGGGCAATTTCCCAAACCAGTCTCCACCCTCACAATCCTTCTCACCCCTCTTTTGTTCTCCTCCCTTTTCTCGGCCTCTTGCTCTCTCCTCCTTTTTCTTGGCCTTGCGTCTGTTCTGTTGGTTTTGGGGGTTGGAGAATGAGGCCTGTCATTACATGATGTCTAACGGTCTCTAAGAAACCAATCCCTGCTGTGTCCTTTAAATTTGAGACGACTCTGAAACATATGGAAGCCTGAATGAGCGACAGGAAGCTCTTTTGAAAATAACTATAGAAATATTGCTTTGATGTCTGTCGCTTTTGTATCGCAGGAAGCATTTACTTACCAATGAGACTTATTCCATTACACACACAAAAACAGACGCTCCACATCACATACATTCCTGTACTTGCTTTGTTTGTTTCCAGAACCACAATCTGAAGGAGATCCTAACTGGCTCAAGAAGAGAGACTGTTTCTACTGTGCCATTTCTTTTTTCCTGCTTTTCAAAGTCTGTATATATCCTTATGTTTTACTACAGATTTTAGTCTTAAAGGTGGGGTATGTGATTCTCTTTTTTGTCAATTTTTTCAAAATCACTTGAAATCCTATTCATAACCCACTTACAGCCACTGAGTTAGAAGCACTGAAATGAAAATTAAGCAATTTAATGATCCGTGGAACGGGCAGGACTCGAAAAACTCCAGCCAATCATTTCCAAGACCACCTAGAATCATTGGACAGTAAGTCCGTCAATCAAACGGTCGTACCATACCCCCCTCCCCCATCCCCCTCGAGCGAATCAGGGCCAGCGTTGGAGGAAAGAAGGTAGGACCATTTGAGTTGTGTATTTTCAAAATCTGCCGGCCGTTTTGCAAATCACATACCCCACCTTTAACATGTTATTGGACAATTATCATCAGCATTGCGATGTTTTTCCCCTTTATGAAGCTCTTTTCCATACAATGACAGATTTTAGTGACCATAGAAATGGCGCCGTAAAAGTGGTCCATGCATGCCAAGTCCCAAGACAGTTTTTTATTTTTTTTGTAAAGTAAGAATAAACTTTAAAGCTGGATGCCGTAATTTCTCCATTAATAGCACCACCAAATGGAAGTGCAAAAATAATGTCTGTTTTCAAACAGGTTTCCCCAAACACTCCCATCGTCTGCCATAGATGTTATGATTTTTCAGTCAGCAATTTAAATTTTTTTTGTAGCAATCAGCCGACAGTTTGTTTATTTACACTTGTCTCTGCAAATGCTTAAGGTAAATGCCATTTTAAAATATTTTAACTATCAAGCTATCAAATCTTATTCACATTTGCGCATGTAAGAACTAATGTTAATTGTAGTTAAATGTCAAATCAGGCTTATGTTTTTTTTTTACCTTGACAGCAAATATCCCCTTTCGCTTTCATTGTATGGAAAACCTTTAACGTCTCACTTCAAAGCTTTGTGAATTTCACTGCCAACTTCCTCATCCTTTTGTTTAGTAGAAGTAACGTAAATATCGAATCAGCCTGAACTTTCACAGGCCTTTGCTTGTTTCCACAGTATCCTAAGATACCCTTATCTAAATTACTCCTTATCCTCAATTGACAGCAAGAATCCAGAACGCATTGTGCTGTAGAAAAGATGAGTTTGCAGACTGATAAAATTCTTGTTTTGGACATGAGCTGTGACCGTACTGCCACAGGATACTGGGGGGTCACATGGATTGTTCTTGACTTGGGTTTACTTCCTTTGATCCGAGGTGAAAGGCAGCTGTTGTATCTTTGATCAGGTATTGCAGCTGTTTGAATTCAACCTGGCTTTCTGTTGTTTATAGTGTTTTTTTGTTTTGTTTTTTTAACAAACAAAAACAGCTAAAAATCCTTATAATGTTACTTAATTTAGTGGAAGCAAATATTCATGTATAGTGCAAACAATTATGCCAAATTTTGAACATGTAATGAAAAAACCTAAAGTCAGATTGAGGGAAACATCTTAATGTTGTTAACCCAGGTATTGTCTGTATGGATAATAATATAGGTCGTATAATTATGTTGCTTTATGCTCTAAAATCTTGTCTGGACAGCTCTCCTGTCAGCGATCGTGGACACGGCTATCATTGATAATCTCAGGCATGTCACAACATAGAGAGATATCCATAGCTGGGTTTTCAATATCTGAACACTAAACTAAACCCTTCCACCGGATCTTATCATGTCTTGTAATCAAAAACTCATATCCTCAAATGCTCAGATGAGAAAAATATATATATAAGCAGGGTTTCATGCACCAAGTTTTTTTTAATTATTTTTTTATCAGTCCTGGCTCCACCCTAAGGCAAAATAAAACATGACTGAATCTGTTTGCAAATAATTAAAGAATTTTCAGCTTAAATTGAACTAGAAGGTGTGACTTGATATCCAATCAAGTCACCAAAAATAAAACATGATATATATATATATATATATATATATATATATATATATATAATATATATATATATATATATATATATATATATATATATATATTATACTCGGGATGTAAAACATTTATTTTTCATTGCTTTCTCTATAGTTTTGTGTACTCTGCATCCTGAGTAAAAAAAAGAAACATATTATTCTGCATTTTACACAAATAAGCAATCTCATCCAATCTGTGGGAAGCAGCTGTGGTTGTAGGCGAGTGGTGGCGAGGTCATAAGGTCAGAGGTGGTGGTGGTGTTAAGGGGTGGGCGCAGTGCCAGCGCGCAGGAACGGACGCTCAAGTGCGTGTGGAGCGTAAGGATCTGACACGGCTGCTTTGCTGGAAATGAGCAGAGCACACTTGAGTTTCCCCGTCACGTCCTGCCATTTTGACATCACAGACCTTGTGCATCTTTAACCACTGTTTATATTAAAAAAAACCACTGTAACTGCCTAAAAATAAAGTTTTCCAAAAGGGGGTTTCACAGAAATTCCATAGATGAACCAATTTGGGTTCCGCAAAGAAACTTTCAGTGATCAATTCTTACCAGAACAAGGGAAATTTAAAGGAGAACTCCGGCGCAAAATGAACCTTTGGTCTAATTACACATTGTTACCTAGTCAACCGTTATCTGAGATTTGTTTTCATGATTAACGAATGTAAAGAGTTTTATCTCTAAAAACAGTTTAGCCTATAACGCTAGTATAACGCTAGTAAATAGGGCATAGAGTAATGACATATAAAAATCGCTTGTTAATACCACTAACAAGGCTCAAAATAGCCCCACACTAACACGGTAGCATTATAAGGGTCCCTACCTTCAAACCGAAGCATTGAGAACTTTGTCAGTGTCCAGACAGTTTAATAAGAAGATATTTTATACATACAGTCAACTTTGTGAATACAGGCAGAAGCCATCTTTGAAAAACAGTCTCTACCAGTCGATCTACGAACGCCGATCCAAGTGCGCTGGTGAGATGTGATTAAATTATTTTTATTTATTTATTTTCTCTGTTGCGTTCAGTACTTCTCTTATGCGCTCAGTGCTTTCTTCCGGAAACAACGGACCATGTGAGATTCTACACAGTTCAGCGCACTTGGATCGGCGTTCGTCGATGGTATTATCAGAATTGTGTGTGGTTGCTATGCCATTGCTTCTGAGTGGTTTTTAGCTTGTTGCTATGTGGTTGCTAGGGCATTCTGGGGGGTCTCTAGGTGTTAAGTCAAAAGTTTTTGAGGCCTTGTGGTTGTAATCAACTCAAACTTTTTAAATGATTTAAACTCTTTAAAGAAATTTAGAGTATACTCATTTGAAGAACTGTGACATACTAACTTTTGACTTTTGTTTTCTCATAGTGTGAATGTGAAAGTTTTAGCCCACCTCTGCAGTGTCCTTTTTACTGTATAGCCTTGGATTGGCCCTTTGACCCCTCAAGCACCAGTTTGATTATAACCCGGACACATTTTAACGGCACTGTTGCGGTCAGCTGTTGGCTTCTGGGATTGCTCTGCGCAGAGCTGAAGGGAAGCAGCAGGATGTGACCGAGTGTGGTCAAGAGGAATGTGAGTGTAGTGCCTGGGGCCCCGCTCAGGAATGCTGACCACTAAGAAGAACACTTATAGAATAACTGTGAGGAAAAAGAACAGTGTTTAACATCTTATTCTAACACCTCTTTATGCTGAAAGTGACAGTCAACACAATTATAATGTTACAAAAGGCTTCCATTCCAAACAAATGTTCTATTCATCAAAAAAAATCCTGACAAAAAATGTATCACTCCTTACTCAAAAATATTAAGCAGCACACAACCATTTTCAACATTGATAATAATCAGAAATGTTTCTTGAGCAGCAAATCATCATATTAGAATGATTTCTGAAGGATCATGTGACACTAATGACTGCTGAAAATACAGCTTTCATCGCAGAAATAAATTATATATTTTGTGTGTGTGTGTGTGTGTGTGTTTGTGTGTGTGTGTGTGTGTGTGTGTGAGAGAGAGTACTATGGGTCCAACATTTTTTGACCTCTTCACTAATAATTTCTTATCAACCTATTGACAACCTCTACCATTTTCATTATGTAACATGTTTCCAAGTGAAAGACTATAGACCTTATTCACAGCAGCGTTATCTTTGATTTTTGACGGGAATGAAAGCGAGGCTGTGAGGGATAGGCATGCATCTCTTCAGTGGGTACAGTTGTACAGTTATTTAAAGGGGTTTTGGATTGTTCTGCTGATGAATCACTGCAAAAATATCTTTCCAAGAAATATCAGTAGACCAAAAAAAAAACTGACAATATGAGCTGTGGAAAATTATAAGTGATCTAGGAGCTTTATACAGCTTTTTACAGTGGATGCCATTGAAAACACGGTAAATCTTTCCCTCACAGCCTCGGTTTCATACCTGTCATGGCGCTGCTCTGAATAAGGTCTATATTCAATGATAAAAGAAATGTACGACGGGCCTTAATTGTATTCACCTAAATTCGTTGGATCAGTGAAAAGTGGGCGTTTTTCCCCAGAATTGTGCCAGACTGTGAGTTTGCTAAAACAATGTAATTACTAAAGAGCTGTGGCTATTAATTGCTTTTGTTTCTTTTTTGTCTCCATTAATGAGTATCTAGCTTAACAGCACCATTTGTGTTTTATGCATGAGAGAAAGTCATAAAGGTTTGGAGCGACATGAGAGTGAGTAAATGACAAAACTTTTAATTAACTTTACTTTTTGTGTGAACTATTAGATTCTTGTTATACAGGTTCAGGAATTTGATCAGATTTCTGAAAACCAACACGTCCAAAGACAAACGACTCAAATACTGTGTATCTTCTATCATTTCAGTAACTAGACCACCATCATCGTGCACTACAGCAGACTTTACCACCGGCCAACCCTGGAGCAAAGGCTCACCGGTATTTAAAATATTTTTGAAGCTCCTTGAGCGATATGGCCCTGAACCTCAGACTTTCAACACAATAGAATTGAGTGTTTGTGTATCCGAGGCAGTTTTTCATCTGTCATTTTTCTGGAAATATGATTCCTACCTTACTGGCAGACAAACAGGCCCAGGCTGTTAGTTTTGAAGTGGTTGCTTTGTGCCAAGGCCTGGGAAGCCCATGAAAGGATGTGTGGGTGGATGGAGAAAGAAAAAGAAAGAGTAATAAAGAAAAAGAAAAAGAGACTGAGAAAAGAAGGAGAGCGGAGCTGCCAAGGAAAGCTTCCAAACTCACTAGTCAACATCAGTCATTATTCAAGACTTTGATAATTTCTCTGTGTTTTCAGACTTTAGGACAGGCGCCCGTGTCCACATGAATCAGGCTTGGCTGTGTAAAATAATCCTCAAATCATTTGTCATACCAAACCCAATGATTATTTCAAAGACAGAATCATAAGAACCAGCAGCAACAGCAAGAGTGATAAAAAGAGCTACTGGCTGCGCTCGACAAGTTAAACTAACATCAGTAATAATAAGGGTAGATCAGATCGGTTTCACAGTTTTAAAATGAGATATTTATATAGGCCTATATATTCGTTCAGTTTTGCCAGAAAAAGATAAACGTGAATCTGGCAACGCTTTCTTGCGTTGGTTGTTGTAGCTAGCTAGTGTTGTAGCTAGTGTGATACACAGCAGATTGGAAATGTTTGTGACGCCAAAATATTATCGTTCTGTCACGTTTGAAATTAACGTATCACCTACACTAAAACTGAACCTAACCGATAGTGTTAACCAAAGCAAACGTGAACTAAAAACAAATTTGCTGTTGCAACTATTCAATTTAAGCTCCTTCTACAAGTCTTTGAGCTCTTTTATCGCGACTCGCGTTTCACGGGACTCGTTCGCGAGTTCTCTGAATCTCAAGAGCTACGTACGCTGTACCAGGTGAGCTAACAAATAAGTATACTATATGGAGCTGGTAATGTAATGCAAGTGTCAAAATGTATGAGTTACAGAATATGAACTATAATAAAAGTGTTTGGAGGTCATTGTGCAAGGAACTGTGCAAAAGTAAGTCTTTATTAATCGATAATCTTCCCCTGTAATCATAATTTGCATGAAAAGGAATCAAATGTGTGAGTGTTTTACTGCCACTATAGTGTTCATTTCAGCTGGAAACTGCTGCATTGTAAGTATATATAAGTACAATTTAAAGCTTAGATCTCTCCTTCGGTGGGAGATATTTTTATCTCCAGCCAAGCAAAGTCTACTATAAATATCACTCAGAAAAGCAATAGTGCACCTCTCAATAAGCTGCTCGATTTGACATTCACTCATATCTGTGGTATTAATGATGCACAATAGCATAGTGACACTTAAAAACCGCATCATGCATATTGAAGAGATTTCTTAGAGCTTACTCATATTACTCAGTCATATTTACAGTTATTCATCTGACTTTGATATTAATCACATTTCTAGTATTTACTTAGAATCAATTGTTGACACTTGACATCTGCCATTGTTTGATGGTAAATATCTCAACATTCAACTGAATCTGTTTTTGAAATGCATTTGCTGTACATTTGCATTAGGCTATATTTGAGCATTTTAGCTAAAATATAGGAATTTGAGTACAACATGACTAAAATGTGAAATGTAACACGGTACGTGATGAGTTACATGCTGAACTTTAACTTTACTTAGGGTGTAATGTTCCTGTTTAAACTTTTAAAATTATGATGCTCAAAGTTCAGTGCAAAGGGAGATATTTTATTTTACAGAAATCGCTTTTTAGGACTACAACAAACAGCTGGTAGGGACTACAACAAGCTTCTTCCCGGGTTGGTGACATAAAAAATCCTAAAATTTACATTTACACCCTCGAGTACATGCAACAAAGGGGGTGATGCCATGTTGAGCGGCTTTAGAGAAGAGGAAGGGTTGTTGTCACTGTTTTTTACACCCCGGACAAAGTTTGTCCTAACGCTGACGAACGGTTAAAATGTATTTTAAACACTGTTCCTGAAAGTTATAACCTCAACGTTTGTCTGTGCGCTGCACATTTGACAGAAAACAGCTTCCAGAAGAGAGTGCAATGCAAGCTATATACACAAAAGCTTCTACTGAAAGATAGAGCCATTCCCATTTTGTCAGGACAGTTTGTCTATTTGAATATTAATTGAATACCACTCTGAAAGTCAAGTCACCTTTATTTATATAGCGCTTTTTACAGTACAGATTGTATCAAAGCAGCTTCACAGTGATAACATGAAAATAATACAACAAAGTTTGTTTCGTTGCGTTATCATCCACCTTAAGTAAGGCAGATCAATAATACTGTTGAATATTTAAATGTCCCCAACTAAGCAAGCCAAGAGCCAAGGCAACAGTGGCAAGGAACCAAAACTCCATCAGGTGACAGAATGGAGAAAAAAAACCTTGGGAGAAACCAGACTCAGTCAATTTGAAATATCCTGGGAAATCTGTGCTTGCAAAGTCCGTGCTTGAAATCCATTCAGGACAATCATCGTGTTCATTAACATTGTCAGGGTCTGGATTGGGCTCGAAATGGTTAGAAATTGACGCCATCATTAATATTTACATCTCAGTAGACCTTGCGATTATGAAGGGGTGTGACATTTCCCAAACACGTGCTATGCGCTGCCAATCACAACACACAGGACCAGCTAACCAATCACAGCACATTTCCTATTACATAAGGAGGGGCTTCATTGAAAACGATGCGTCCAACCAGACTGGGAAGAGAGCAACTGTAATATGTAAAATACGTGAAAAATTATGTTTTTTTTTAACAATCAAGCATGAAAACATATTCTAGTGCACCCCAAAAACAAAATAAAGACTTTGTGAAAGGGCATAATGGGACCCCTTTAATAGCTACTTAAGGTTAGGGGTTTGTTCCAATCGCTAACCAACCATATGATCAATAGCTTTAGCAAGAGTTGTTTGCGTTTGCATGCTTTTCAACAAGTGTGTGAAAGTTATGGGTTTCATTTGTTCTTCTAGGGTGAACATGATGAAATTCAACTCTAAACTAAGCTACCCAGAATACCTCAACACATGCTCAAAACACAATAAAGACACTGTGTGGTATATCCTGCCCTCATAAATCTGCCATTTGGCACATTGCAAAGCTACTGTGGACAGTTTAAGCCCATCTCAAAACTTCTAAACAAACTTTCTTTTTCTACTTCACTGCCAGATCAATTCATATGGATAAGCTTAAGACGCCATTGTCAGGAATGATTTTGAAATGATTGGGATTGCTTGGGAGTGAAGCGTTTTTGCATGTTCACTCTTCATTATTTACTTCTAAAGAATTTGCCCACTCACTCATATCTGAAAGCTCTTCCCACAATCCTTAGGCTCTTCCAGGGAAATGTTTATATGCTGAAAAGTGAATGTGTGCAGTTTGCACCTCAAGGAGCCAATTTTGCCTGTGATTTGACCCTTAAAAAACTCTTCTTGATACTGTGAGGTTTTATTCAGTCAGTTAAGACATATCTTTGACAAAAAAACCTAGTTAACCTACCAGAATAAAGCAGAAGCATGCCTCCTCAGATGTCTAAAAAAAGAAATAATAATAAATGTTTGTTAAAAAATGAATGTAATTTTAATTGTAAAAGACTGTAAAAATGCGACAGTAAAAACCTGTTAATTGGTTAACAGCTAGGAACATACTAGGAAACTTTACATTTTTACTTTACAAAACATGTTTACATTAAAATTGTAATTTTACAGTAAAATACTATTAAGTGTACCATTTTTGGAAGTAAAAAGAACCAATCATCTTATAATTTACAGTGAAAACCCGTAAACTGACATTCCCAGAATTCCCTGTGACATGGTTTTTAAATGTAATAATTGTTTCTTCATAGTTTTTTTCTTATCGGTTATGTACATCAGGGTTTTATGGTCCATCTTCAGTTGTTTAATGAATGTTTTAGTGGCATGTATGTTACCATGTTTTGTGTGCAGGTTCTATATATTACCTAATCTTGTGTTGACTGTGGTTTTCTCTTTTCATCCTGTTATTATGGTGGTGGTGGATGGCATTATGTAAAAAGTACATAATAGATTTTAGTGGCATTGTGGCCTTGCTAATTCAGTAGAAAATTTCAAAAGGCTTGAAATTACCGGATTAAAATGTGTATATATATTTTTACATTTTAAAATAAGTTTTAAGTCAGATTTACCGGTTGTTCTCTAAATATATTTTTACATTTGTACTTAATTTTTTACAGAAATATTCTGGCAACCACTGCTGCCAGTTTAATTTTATAAGAACGACTGATTTTTTTACATGATTTTTGATTATTATTAGTTTTTAATTAATCCATTAAAATGGAATCTAGAAAATGAAAATGGAAAACATTAAAAAACATTTCATAGGGCCCTAAAAATGCATTTTTTTGTCAGCTTAATAAATTGTTGTTGAAACTTTTTTTATAATTTCAGGTAATTAGACATGCTTTTTAATTATTAACATTTAATATAACCATTAAATTGGGGGTAAAAAAAATTAATAAATGAATCCCAAAATGGAATTTAGAAAAAATAAATTTAGGAATAATTAAACTGTGTATAATATGACTTTATGAAGTACCTATTAAAAGGTTATCTAACAAAACATTTTTCCAGTGTACAATAAACCTTGATTTATATGACATGATTTGTTTGCTTTCTGGAGTTCACCATGTTGTTAACTTGTCAGAGCCGTCATGAAATTACAGGCTGCTGAAAATGCATCGGTAAAACACATCTCTCCACGATTTCTACTTCGCTTGAAGGCATGAATCAAGAGAAACACTACAATGAGATGTGCCGGTCCATTGCGTCTGTTTTTGCCAGTGAGATGATTTTGAGAGGCCTGATGCACTGAAAATGAATAGTAGTGGCCGTAGGAAGACAGCTACACGACATTTTCAATTTACTTATACGTGGGTGAAACGTGTAACCACTTTCCCACATGCAGATATCAGCTGTGTCATTTCAAACCTGTTTTTAAACAGCATAACCGTGAGCTGCTGCCAGGAGGTTTTGTTTGAATTCCCATGAATAGTTAGAGAGTCGCTGGGCAAGTTGATTAAACTAAGCCTTGGTTGAGATGGAGCTTTGCTTGTTCTGACCTGCCCCAGGGTTCTGGGTAAAGATTAGATAAGTTAAAATTGTCATGTTACCTTTTGTGATTTAAATGACAAGTGTATTAAAAGTAAGTTCTGCTTTGTGTTGAAACTGGACATTTTAAGGTGCACAGCAGGCTGTAAGAAATGTGGCCAGCTTTTCGACTATTACACGAACATTGAATCCATTCACTCGTAATAACTGACTAAATGTGATTGATTCATCAGTGCACATTATTCTAAAGAAAAACCTGCTTGCCTTTCTAATCTTTGTGCAAAATGCAACAACTCGTTCCACCTTTCTATTGTGGCTGACATCATAGGCCATGCAAGCTATTGGACAATGTTAACCAACAGCCGAATAATTAAACCTCACCTAAAGGTCCTGACCTCATTTTTTTTTAGTTTCAGCTGGAAATACATTACATTATGAAAGTAAAGTGGTTGCCTACAACATTTTGTGTTGGCATTGAAGACACACTCAAGATTGACCCCATTTACTTATACGTAATAAATGTTCCCGTTCTTATTGTGCATGGGCCAACCACAGCTGGTGTACTTTGATTGACTGCATGTACCTTGTGAAGTGAAAACAAGTGTTATTCTTTAACAGAATAATTTCATTTTGAGTCAGATTTCCAGTGTTTTGGTAAAGTTAGTGTGTGCAGAGAAAGATGTGTTCTATTTTGAAATGAAGAGTTGGTATATATTTAACAAAATGTGTTTTTGAGAAGAAAATGATCCATTTGGCCAATTGTGTTTTGTAGGTGTGAGTCTGTGTTAAGAGTTTAGAAAAAGCATCTGAAGTATGGGTAAGCGCTTGTTAGCGATTGAAAAAAACTGTAATACTTACAGTTAGGTGTTTTTTTTTCAAATCACCAACCTGAACTATGAGTAATAGTAATAGTAATGCTTGCCTTAGCCAAAAGTCAATGTAAAGGTCAATTAAGGCTGCTTTTTCTTTTTTGTTCCCAGGCAGCATGAGAACAACTCTTCTGACTCATAAAGAAAAGCTGCAAAGTAAACCTCAATTAATCACTTCAGAAGCCAAACAGATTAATTTTCTCACACTGCAGAAGTGCCCGAAGGCCTCAAGACACTTTAATCAGTGAAGGTCATTTCAAGAGTTTGATGCCTATCTGCCTTCCCTGAATCTGATTACTTTAATAATTTGTGATTCACCTGACTGCACAGATTCAGTGATGCACTCATAAACAGAGCACAAGTGATTTAAAGCGATGGACTGTGCTGAGTGGATCTTCTCGCAGGACAACAGTTGTGGGAACGTTGCGGAAGCACAGGTGAACGGGGGTCCGGAGCAGTTGTTTTGGCCATGTGGAAACTATGCTGAGCTAAGGAGAGAATCAACCAGACTCCAGTATCGGCTACTGACCTCTGCACATCCACCCTGCCCTGGGGGTCGTGACCTTTGGCACACACTGATAGCAGCTGACACTTGTCCTTGTCAAGTGTTACACAGGCCACACTCACAATGACAATGATTGTTACATAAAAAAAGTTACGTTTGTAAATGCATGTTGGACACTTTACGTTTTTTGGGGGGTTTTTTTTGCTTACATAAAAACGTTACTGTGGCTATCTGGAATACTTGATTCTTGCATTCTACAGTCAAAAATTGTTTTATAATGATTAATCAGTGCAATTTACCATCATACATAATAATAACATATTACATTTTACATTATTATATAATGTATACTATATAAATGAAAAAATATTTCTAAAGTATAATAATGTTATCATTAATTTATATACTGAATATACCTGTATATATATATATATATATATATATATATACTATATGCTTTAAACTTATATAGGTTATATATAATATATATAAGTTTAAAGCATATAGTATATATATATATATATATATATATATATATATATAATGAATATCATTTTATGAAATAATGTTATGAAAAAAAGAAAACATATGTATATATATATATATATATATATATAGGCTATATATATATTTAAAATATTTTTTTTATAATAACAAAGCTTAGATAGAAGAACAATTTATATTTTGGATAGTCTATTTAGCTGGACCAGTATGACAGATACATTTTTTAACCCTGATTTGAGCCAAAACATTTGAAAATTTGTTCATATTTTATTGCTACATAATGTGGAGAGATTTCAGTCTCACTATGGTCTCTTTCTCCTCAAATAATAAAACCATTTCAACTGAAAACAATATTTCATTTCCATTTATTTATTGTACTAAATATTCGATGTACAGCCAGATGTTCTTGTATTCGGGTCCTGATCACACTGATTGGGACACACTGGTTTATTGTCGTATCTTTGTGGTTCATCAACATCTGAGTGAACTCAGACTCCACATGAAAGAGCCGGTGGCTCAGGCCCTGCTCCCAATGTTTGCTTACTGGAATGATGAATAGGACTCCACTGGATCTAGATTAAAGATAGAGCAAAGCTAGATTTTCTAAAAGTATGTATTTCTAGTAGAAGAATGACTTCTCTGAAGGCAAGACATTCACAAAGAATTTACAATATTATATTATATATTACAATATTATACAATCTCATACAATATTAAAATATTTTGGACATTTTTATTGATGCACTGAAAGGTCAACCCCTTGAAGCTTTAGTTTCACAGAAAACTATCCATTCATCCATGTATTTCATGCATGCATCGCTCTGTCCATCGACAGAGGTAACCCTATCCTATAATCATTGCCCTGGACCTTCCTCTGGAACCAGGATCACAATTACACTGTCACCGAAATACACCATTGTATTTCATTACTACTCAACAGTCCCTTGTCTTTTCACAATGACAACATACCACATTTGACTCCATTTTACCCCATTACAAAAATGAAGTAAGTGTTTACGTAATTATTGTAGTGTTGGCTGCATTCATGAATTGAATAAAATTCATAAAAATAAAATAAAATTGATGGTCAATTTAGATTAGTTCACTACTAACTAGGAGTTCTCCCTCAATAAACTCCTAATTAGCTGCTTATAGTAAGTTATTGTTTAGATATTGAATATGGTCATGAAGAATAAGGCATTGCAGTTTTTTTCAGTCGCTAACAAGCGTTTGACCAATCAGTTGTCACATTTTCAAAACTCTAAACACAGTTAGCACAGCATCAGTCTTTTGTGTCCATACTATTAGACGTCATGTCGTTTTCACACAATATGCAGTCAGTGAACACATTTACACAATGCTTGCATTTTCCTAACATACAAGCTATACCTCCTAACAAAATTATGGATTGTTTTTGTAGTATTTACAAATGTTAACACACACCATCCCACAATAGCAAAAACAATATTCCAAACCTTAGATACAGTATAAAAACCTCTGCTTCTGCAATGATATCAGTTTTAATGATATCAAAACTATATTTCTCAGCTGATAATAAACAAACAAGTGAACACAGACACACAGCTGATTTATGTTGGGTAAATTGGGCCAAGCACAGCTGATTCCAGTCTGGCTTAGACTCAGTGGCAGGGGTAATTTTTTTCTATTACATTGACACTTATACAGTAAAAGGGGGACTTTGAGGAGTGATGTTTTTGGAAACAGAAACAGAAAAAGACAAACACTGAAATGTCTGGACTAGGAAGAGTAAGAGCAAGGGGCCCAGGGAGAAGAGCAGGCCCAGTGAGAGATGCAGTGAGAGGTGCAGGAGCAGTGAGATATGCAGTGAGAAATGCAGTGAGAGATGCAGGAGCAGTGAGAGATGCAGGCCCAGTGAGAGATGCAGTGAGAGATAAAGGCCCAGTGAGAGATGGAGTGAGAGATAAAGGCCCAGTGAGAGATGCAGTGAGTTAAAGGCCCAGTGAGAGATGGAGTGAGAGATAAAGGCCCAGTGAGAGATGCAGTGAGAGATAAAGGCCCAGTGAGAGATGCAGTGAGTTAAAGGCCCAGTGAGAGATGGAGTGCGAGATAAAGGCCCAGTGAGAGATGGAGTGAGAGATAAAGGCCCAGTGAGAGATGCAGTGAGTTAAAGGCCCAGTGAGAGATGGAGTGAGAGATAAAGGCCCAGTGAGAGATGCAGGAGCAGTGAGAGATGCAGTGAGAGATGCAGGCCCAGTGAGAGATGCAGTGAGAGATGCAGTGAGAGATAAAGGCCCAGTGAGAGATGCAGTGAGAGATAAAGGCCCAGTGAGAGATGCAGTGCGAGATAAAGGCCCAGTGAGAGATGGAGTGAGAGATAAAGGCCCAGTGAGAGATGCAGTGAGTTAAAGGCCCAGTGAGAGATGGAGTGAGAGATAAAGGCCCAGTGAGAGATGCAGTGAGAGATGCAGGAGCAGTGAGAGATAAAGGCCCAGTGAGAGATGCAGTGAGAGATGCAGGAGCAGTGAGAGATAAAGGCCCAGTGAGAGATGGAGTGAGAGATAAAGGCCCAGTGAGAGATGCAGTGAGAGATAAAGGCCCAGTGAGAGATGGAGTGAGAGATAAAGGCCCAGTGAGAGATGCAGTGAGAGATGCAGTGAGAGGTGCAGTGAGAGGTGCAGTGAGAGATAAAGGCCCAGTGAGAGATGCAGTGAGAGATAAAGGCCCAGTGAGAGATGCAGTGAGAGATGCAGTGAGAGATGCAGAGAGAGATGCAGTGAGAGATAAAGGCCCAGTGAGAGATGCAGTGAGAGATGCAGTGAGAGATAAAGGCCCAGTGAGAGATGCAGTGAGAGGTGCAGTGAGAGATGCAGTGAGAGATGCAGAGAGAGATGCAGTGAGAGGTGCAGAGAGAGATACAGTGAGAGATGCAGTGAGAGATGCAGTGAGAGGTGCAGTGAGAGATGCAGAGAGAGATGCAGAGAGAGATGCAGTGAGAGATGCAGAGAGAGATGCAGAGAGAGATGCAGAGAGAGATACAGTGAGAGATGCAGTGAGAGGTGCAGTGAGAGATGCAGAGAGAGATGCAGAGAGAGATGCAGTGAGAGATACAGTGAGAGATGCAGTGAGAGGTGCAGTGAGAGATGCAGAGAGAGATGCAGAGAGAGATGCAGTGAGAGATGCAGAGAGAGATGCAGAGAGAGATGCAGAGAGAGATACAGTGAGAGATGCAGAGAGAGATGCAGAGAGAGATACAGTGAGAGATGCAGTGAGAGGTGCAGTGAGAGATGCAGAGAGAGATGCAGAGAGAGATGCAGTGAGAGATGCAGAGAGAGATGCAGAGAGAGATGCAGAGAGAGATACAGTGAGAGATGCACTGAGAGGTGCAGTGAGAGGTGCAGTGAGAGATGCAGAGAGAGATGCAGAGAGAGATACAGTGAGAGATGCAGTGAGAGGTGCAGTGAGAGATGCAGAGAGAGATGCAGTGAGAGATGCAGAGAGAGATGCAGTGAGAGATGCAGAGAGAGATGCAGTGAGAGATGCAGTGAGAGGTGGAGTGAGAGATAAAGGCCCAGTGAGAGATAAAGGCCCAGTGAGAGATGCAGTGAGAGATGCAGTGAGAGGTGCAGAGAGAGATGCAGTGAGAGATGCAGTGAGAGGTGCAGAGAGAGATGCAGTGAGAGATGCAGTGAGAGGTGCAGAGAGAGATGCAGTGAGAGATGCAGTGAGAGGTGCAGAGAGAGATGCAGTGAGAGATGCAGTGAGAGGTACAGTGAGAGATGCAGAGAGAGATGCAGAGAGAGATGCAGAGAGAGATGCAGAGAGAGATGCAGTGAGAGATGCAGAGAGAGATGCAGTGAGAGATGCAGGCCCAGTGAGAGATGCAGTGAGAGATGCAGTGAGAGGTGCAGTGAGAGGTGCAGTGAGAGATGCCGTGAGAGATGCAGTGAGAGATGCAGTGAGAGATGCAGTGAGAGATGCAGGCCCAGTGAGAGATGCAGTGAGAGATGCAGTGAGAGGTGCAGTGAGAGGTGCAGTGAGAGATGCAGTGAGAGATGCAGTGAGAGGTGCAGTGAGAGATGCAGTGAGAGGAGCAGTGAGAGATGCAGTGAGAGATGCAGTGAGAGGTGCAGGGAGAGGTGCAGGAGCAGAGAGAGAGGTGCAGTGAGAGATGCAGTGAGAGATGCAGTGAGAGATGCAATGAGAGATGCAGTGAGAGGTGCAGTGAGAGGTGCAGTGAGAGATGCAGTGAGAGATGCAGGTGCATGGAGGTGGAAGGTTTATGACCATCAGCCACATGACCAGATGTCCCTCCTTGAAGCCATGGATGCTGGCTGCAGGGACATCACAGTTCATGATTGCCAAGGGTGAATCCGACATACCAAGCTGTTTTATCCCAGGTGCATCGCCTTGGATAATATCAGATGTGATGTTGATGAAAACATGTGGCCTAACCCTGAAGATCACAGAGATTAGATACAGTAATTTTGTGCTTTTTTTAGTTCCTCCCTTTTTGTCTTTATGCTGTTGTTTTTCATGGATATTTTGTACAATGTAAGCAGTACTGTAAAACGTTTTCTGTTCTATCATGTGAACATTACTGTATATGTGGACATACAATTCCCAACCAAGAAATTTAATGTAAAAACGGTGGATTGCATGGTTTGCATGCAAATACCTGTAAAACTGAAACATAAAAGTCTATGCAGTTTTTGTAATGTCAACAAAATCCAGTATTTTGAAACCTGGTGTACTTTGATTGACTGCATGTACCTTGTGAAGTGAAAACAAGTGTTATTCTTTGACAGAATAATTTCATTTTGAGTCAGATTTCCAGTGTTTTGGTAAAGTTAGTGTGTGCAGAGAAAGATGTGTTCTATTTTGAAATGAAGAGTTGGTATATATTTAACTAAATGTGTTTTTGAGAAGAAAATGATCCATTTGGCCAATTGTGTTTTGAGGTGTGAGTCTGTGTTAAGAGTTTAGAAAAAGTAGCCTATCTGAAGTATGGGTAAGCGCTTGTTAGCGATTGAAAAAAACTGTAATATCTGCTTTATAAATACTAATTAACAGCCAGTTTGTTAGTAATAAGCATGCTAATTTAATAGTGAATAAGTGTGCCTAATCTAAAGTGTTACCAAATTTATTTATACTATATATGTATATATAAATGTATATTATATCAATGTTTTATTGCAAGAAAAAAAGAAAAAAAAAGAAAAATAATGGCTAAACTTTTAAAAATATTTAGCATTAGGTAACTAAAATTGTTTCATTTGTCCCCCTGCAGTGATTATCACAAGTAGGCTACCACTGATTTGTTAAAAAAAACAAACATTTTATTTAATTACTTTTAACAGTTATTTTCCAGGCCCTATTTTCTACCATTATACCATTAAATGCTTAGTATTTATGTTAAATACAATCTTTACAGTCATAGTGACTGATGTCTGATGAAACTCTCTCTTCTGCGCAAGAGCACTTTATAAGTGAGCAACAATGGGAGAGTTCAGAAAGCAGCCAAGAGCGTAAATGTGTGTGGGCTGTTAACAATTGTGAAGTGAACGAGGAAAGCCTGAAGCAGCAAATCAAGAAGTGTGCACAGAGTTTAACAAGAGGTGGGGTTAAAAATCCATCTGAAACTGCACCTGTCACACTTGAATGTGAGTGTGAAAAACACAGCTGTGGGAGTTGTGTCATCTTTTCAAAAATGAAAACACCTGTTTGTCAATGCTGCTGCTGCTACTCATAGCATTGCACATTTTTGATGTCTTCCTCATCTAACACACTCCTTGAATTGGGTGGGTCAGTTTAATAAGTCATGTGAGTGGGAATGATTACTGCAAGATCCACAGAATTTACAAATGCAAGTCATTTTTCAGATAGATGACAATGAAACTGTTGCTCTAAAACTATTAAAAGGTCAAGGTTTGGGTCACAAGAATAGCCCAGCTCACCTCTGCTGGTGGATGCCGGAAGTACCTGACAAACACCTTGTCAGTATTAAATAACTAGGCCTAAAATATTTAATTTGTCCCCCTAAAGATATTATCACATTTCTTCATATTAAGTACCACTGATTTGTTGAAAAAGATTTAAAAAATGACTATTAACAGTTATTTTCCTAGTATTTCCTAGAGTGTCACTGCAGTTCCCTGTGTGTGTGTGTGTGTGTGTGTGTGTGTGTGTGTGTGTGTGTGTGTGCGTGCGTGCGTGCGTGCGTGCGTGCGTGTGCGTGTGCGTGTGTGTGTGTTTTATTTATTTTAAGTTTCATGGGAGCATATAAAGCAGTGTGCGAAAAATAGATGGCGATGTAAAATACATCGTCAAATTAACAAATAATTGCCTACCATGTTGCAGCTAATGACTTACTGTTAATTTTCTAGCTTCAAAATAATTCCATTATTCAAATGAATTCAAATAATATTGACATCAGATGTCTTCAAATAATAAGATAGGCTACTGTTTAACAAATGATCATGCCCTTTTGTTTTTAAACTTGATGATATATGTCCTGGATTAGCTATTTGGTCGCAGTCTGCAATTAATCAGATTGAATGTCTTTACAACAGAGCCTTGAAAATATTAGCTAGAAAGCAAAATATGGAATTCATTACCTGATTATAAAAATAAATAAAAAACATTTTATTCAAGATTTTATTTATTTATTTATTTATTTCCTTTTTTTTTGGATTTGTTTGCTGTTGTAACTTTAATTTATAAAAGCCCTTCTAGGGACAAGTGTTGCAAATTAGCTTTTTACAAGCACGATGATACACGCATTGGATGGCTGTTGTCACAGTTTCATCTATGTTTATTGTATATGTCCCTATACAAATAAAACAATTTACAAAGATTGTAAATACACATTACAAACGATGTAATGTGTATTAAAATAAAACAGGAGTTTATATTTAAAAAAGTATTTGTTTCAGTAGCTACCAGGTATTTTAGCTGGAGCTTCATTATTGGATATTCATAGTATATTTTTTACATCCATTATACCGAATCTTCAGTTATGTCCTAAACATTTTAAAGTCAAATTAAAAGTAAAGACTTTAGGCTCGGTTCTCTTGTAATGACATGGCCAGTAGTTTAAACGGTGGTGTTTTGGTGACACCTACTGGTCATTTTATTGAACAACATGAAAGGCTATACATTGTCAACTAGTTAGAAATTTTCTCAAGAAAATACCAGCATAAATAAATAAAAGAGTGACAATCTTTTAGTGACAATGATCCAGAAAATGAGATGAACATGGAGAGAAGGAGGCCATACAAGTGACATTAGCAGACATCAGATATCCACATCATTAGATTTGAATGCACATCTTAAAATTGTGGGTAAATGTAACAATATAAGGTGTTTCGTAACATGGGGGTTTATGAAAACCAAAGTAATAAATAGCATACATTACGTCTTTATTTCAGTATAGGTATTTTAGCTGGAGCTGCATTAATGGATATTCATCATTCACATTCATTATAGACTTACAAATCTTCAGTTATGTCCCAAACATTTTAAAGTATTATTTGGTCACATTATATGATGTGACACCCATTTCCTTGTCTTTAAAAAGGTGTAGAAGCAGTAGCCTATAAAAAAAAAACTGAACAGGTTTGTCTGCAGTCTTCAGTGCCCAGAATGAGACATGATGCGACATGAATGACAAACAAGTAAGCAGCGGCTACGCCTGTAATGTGGCATATATGAACATTTCTTCTTGTTTTTTTTATTAAAGAGATAGTTCACCCAAAAATGAGAATTATGTCATAATTTACTCGCCCTCAAGTTGTTCCAAACTTGTATGAATATCATTCTTCTGCTGGATACACAAAAGAGGATATTTTGAAGAATGTGGGTAAACAAACAGTTGAAGAACCCCATTGACTTCCATATGAAATAAATAAATAAAATAAATACTATGGAAGTCAACTGTTTGGTTAAAGACATTCTTCAAAATATCCTCTTTTGTGTAGCCTATAGTAGAAGAAAGAAACTCATGAAGGATTGGAACAACTTAAGGGTGAGTAGCCTAAATGATGACAGAATTATTATTTTTGGGTGAACTATCCCTTTAAGAAATAAGACTCCTTTTGTCTCTATTCAGATCCATTTCTTTTAACAAATTTGAGGTAGGTTGTCACAGAGGGAACGTGCTGTTTATTGACGCTCATTTGAGAAGAATAACCTTCTTTTTTTATATATGAAATAACTCAAATAAAATAAAAATCATCTTCCACAGCAGCAGAACATCTGAAATTTGTCACAAGGTGGCGCTGTGTGTTTACTCTGTGTGGAGTTTTTCCTTCAGGGCTTCCTTCACAGCTGAGCAGTGATCGAGCTCCGAGGTGGGGTCAGCACTTAACCGTTAGTAGCCTACTAGTCCAGTCCAGTGCAGTCATTATTCATACCATCTGCAAACAGCCATATCTTTGAGGGCAAGAATGGACAACATGGCCTACGGTCAGTAGGCCTGTTTTTAACACACACAAGTAGCCTAGCCTAAAAAGGAATACGGGCCGTCATTTCTGGCTACTCAAATTTAGGCTAATAAAATGATAGACATTCATGTTGTAATAAGAAAATCTGCCAAACAGAAAGTAGGCTATAGCCTATAAAACAAACAGGTAGCCTATGCCTATTGACCTTATTCGGGGAAGACGCCATAATTTTTTGTTGTTTGATGTTTTATCGCGAATGCAAGCTTTTTCAGAAGGTTTTAATTTTTTAAGATATATTTTACAACGTTTACGTCAGCTGTTTCTGTCGACACCCTATATTTAATCAACTTCCTTCAATCCTCGTTTTTAGCGATAAATGAAATCTGGTTCCCGCCACCCCGGCTGTGTGAATTTAACGAATTAGTCTAAATTCGGCAATCTGTATTTTTCAAGTGGGATCTGTGCTAGCTGTCACACGTACTCCAATGAACATTTCTTTACGTGTTTTTAAAAGTAATTTTCTTTCAGGTAGGCTTATTAAATCATATTTTATTTAGGATGTAGGCCTAGATAGCCATGTACATGTATCGTAGCCTACATGTTCTGAGAATTTCTTTTGTTGTTTTTACCCAACAGATATTTCAAAAAATATTATGAAATTGTAAAAGTTTGGAGGACAAAATGATTATTATTAGGTTGGTGTTAATCAGAGTAAACACACCTTCTTGTTCTTGTATAGCCTATGATGACTTTTGTCTCTGACTTTAGAAATCATATAAACTAACTTAGAAAACTTAAAAACAAAAAAACTTTACAATATACCACTATAGTATAGCCTATAGGCAGAATATTATATATATAAAACCAAAATATTAATCGTATTAATATCCTAGAACATATCTTTTACAATACCAACATAGCATAAGTCGTAGCATTTGTAACCTCTATTTTCGTCTCTATTTGTAGTCTACAGGGACACCACATCATCACCACCCATGAATACCACATTAAAACACATTATCTGTGGAACTGCGGCGTCGGGATTGTATTATCCCGTTTTCGCGTCCAAAACCATCCTTCATTCATCTCTTTCACTCACTCTCTCGCTGGGCCTGTTTCCAATCCGAGGACATGCGTGATAGATTTGTGAAATCATGCCCACCCACCTCATCTCTACGCTAGGTGGGCTCCGGTATCAATAAGATTATATGGGCAGGAAATGTAGAAATCCTCAACAAAGAGCTTCATCATTGAACAAACGGCCTTCAGCAAATAAATGCGAGTGAGCGAAAAAATGTTTCTCTTTCATCTGAACGACCCGACAGTTTTATATGATATAGGCCTACCCAATTTTCACCATGTCGAAAACTACTTTAAGCGCAATGGGAAATGCGAGATATTATTTGTAAAGAGCAAACATATGTGCGAGGATAATATGATAACTAGCCTATTATAAATCTGTTTCTTATTTTAGCCTCTTTGCTTCAAAGCTGGACGACATTTATCTGTTTAGTTTTTTATGCTCTCCATTATAGTCACTTTCTGTAGTTTTAATTTATTAGCTGTTAGCCTATTATTGTTGATGATGTTAAATCCAGACATCATTGGCTAATACATTACAATAATTAAACTACCAGTTACACTGTACAAATATATGATCAATAAATTATAACAACATATGTTAACATTGCTTTAACTCATTAAAATACGTTTTTTTTTTAAGTTAGCCTATATAGATTCAACTCAATTTAATTCAGTTTAATGCTATTTTATTTGAAATTACTTAAACATCCAAGTTGATTGTACTTACAAATGTAATATCTTATATAGGCCTACATTGGGCAGTATGAATTTTGTATAGTCAACTGCTTGGCTAAAAAATACACGTTAGTATAGCCGACATGATGTCAGGGATACAAAATGAACATGTACTATTATGTAACGTTATGTATTTCTTGTGTCCTAATTCTACATTTTTCATTAAACTTATTCAATTTACTTTAAAGCTATGTGAAGAGATAAATAATCATAGTCTATAGACTATAATATTTTTGTGTTGGTGAATTGTGTTAATTTATTTCTAGTAATTCCTATATAGTTTCTGTTAATGAAAAAAAAAAAAGATATCTGACATGATATGATGTCGAGCAGTCAAAGGTGCAAAGGAGTCTGTCTTATGCCCAGTGACATGATATCAATGGTTCTTTCTGCGGGCAGAACCTGGTAGAGTTGCCCTGTTTTCATTGGAGTGGAGCTTCTTCCTGAGAACTTCGTCATGACATCATCGTCATCTGATTCCCGAACAGCTGCAGGAATCCAGTTGCGTTGGAGTGGACGATGGACATTGCATGTGCGCGCAGCTCTCCAGACCTCCTGCGCTCGTATATTGAAGATTCCTGTGTGGCCGGATTCAATCTTGAGTTGTTAGCGTGCTCGTCCATTTATAATCCATCTTCCAGAGGGATCTGAGGAACCAGAAACAGACCTTTCCGAGTGAGAGAGTTTAAGACTCGCGCGTGGCATCTGTTTGTTTGGAACCAGTCTCGCGTCTCCAGCTTGTGGATTATGACCCTGGACACTGATTTAATGGATGACCTCTTTGTCGACGTGGTTGGAGAAGGTGGCAAGGAGTCTGGGGACGAACATCTTTCGACTTCCTCTCTTTCTACATCCGACCAGGTGCATAACAAGGGGGATAAGGACCACGTCCCCTCTTCCATATGTCCCTCAAGTTCAAGCAAAAGCCCTTCGGTGAAACCGCCCTATTCCTACATCGCTTTGATCACCATGGCGATCCTCCAGAGCCCAAAGAAGCGTCTCACCCTCAGCGAGATATGCGACTTCATCAGCCACCGGTTCGTGTACTACCGAGAAAAGTTCCCAGCCTGGCAGAACTCCATCCGACACAATCTCTCCCTTAACGACTGCTTCGTGAAAATGCCACGCGAGCCGGGTAATCCCGGGAAAGGGAATTACTGGACTCTGGATCCCAATTCATCGGATATGTTTGAGAACGGAAGTTTCCTGAGGAGGAGGAAGCGATTTAAACGGCAGCACTTCAAATTTGGTGTGTTCAGAGATCAAGCGCTGCAGCCGAGCGCTTTCCCGAACCTCAGCTACGGCGGGTACGGACTCAGCGCATCCTGCGCGCACTTAGTACCGGGTCTGGATATCTACCCGTTTGGCTTCCATCAACCCATCGGGGTTCCACCTGTTGGCGGCATTTTACCGGCTCTATCCACGCTTTTCTCGAGGAACTCTGTCGCAGCCAAGTCTTTCCCGCAGTCCCAAACATTGGCCATCGAGCCTGTCTCCCCTGGCCTCTCCTGCGCATTGGCCCCGACCTCTCCATACGCGTCTTCAGCACTGTTTAATCCAGTTGGCTTCCCTCGGGTCCTCAATTTTCAGTATGAGTACCAGAAGCTACAAAATGTGCACAGCCACGTGGATTTGTCCATTAAACACAGACACCTGGCTAGTGTCAATGACTAATTCAGCGCATATTTGGACACGAAACTATAGGCCTATTTTTTTCTCAGGAATTACTTCATTTATCCAGAGCATCGCGTCGAATGTTTGCGAACATTTTAACGAACTTTTGAGTTTATTTTCTGTCAGGAAACCATTCAGTGAATGTATTTCTGTTACATGCTGAAAATGATTATTGATGCATGTTATTTTGTTGGAATGATTAAATATCGTATGATTCAGCTAGCCTATTTAAATGACGAATTTCCTTTTCGCGTTTTGACGGAAATAAAACTGACATTTTTAAATGCACCATAAACGTCGTGATTCTTTCTTTATTAAATAAGGCAAGGACAATGTTTATTTTCTTTATAAGCTACAACCAGAAAACGTCATATGTGTCTTTTTTCTTCTGGTTAAAAGAAAATGTGATTTTCTTGCTAAATTTATGCTGCAAATAATGGAGGGCCATTTTTCACTATTTTGCAGACGTGTCTCACGCAGGGTCAAACAGTTAATTAAGCAACCACCCCAAAAAGGTAAGATCAGGTAAGAAATCGATTGATACAATTTTGAATTTTTATTATGAATAATTTATTTTTCAGTAATATTAATTTTCATTCATAAAATAGGCAATTCGGCAATTCATAGTCACAAATTTAAACACACGTGTGTCAGAAATAAAACCAGGGCTTAGAAAGTGACAATGCCCCACAGTTATTTAAAAATATGAGGGTAAAGTGCACTTAGTGCTTTCCTTTCAGTTTCGATACATACAAATGATAATCAGGCCTTAAATAGCCTATAACAACATAATTATCAAAAGTGAATAATAATTTAAAAGGGAAAAGTGTGTGAAGTTGTTAATGGGAATATGGGTTTGTATTATTTATTGGAGGGTTTTTGTTATGGTATATTTTGCATTATATAACACCTCATTTTGTTACAGCCATAATTATTTCTATTTAGAATTTATTTCAATTAACTGATTTAATTTAGCGTTTGAAATAAATGGATGGCATGCTGTTTTCTATGGTTAAAATGATGACCTCATAGACTACAATTTCTTTGAAAATCGTCTACAGGGGGAAATTTAGTCATTTCTGACACAGATACTGCATAGTAAATGAATGTTCATTTATAGCCTATACCTTCATAAATAATCTAAAGAAGTTTAACACGTGACCTCTCATGTTGGTTTATTTGTTTAAGCTTGTTAAACGGAAATAATCAACCAGATCAGTCTCAAATGCGCTTTACAAATACACAGTATCTCGCCTGAGCATGAGCAGATTTCCATCTGAACACACACTGTAAATAATCATCTCCAAACGCTCAGCAGAGTCTTGACAGCTGCATGTGCGCATGCTCAGGTGCATATTCTATTAGTCTGAAAAACCATTTGACCCTGTTAGTTTTCAATTGTCGATTTCAAAGATTCTACAAGCATACAGCCAATATAATCGCATGTCTTCCCTTTGATCCACATTCGGAGTCCATTATTAGTCCTGAATTAGTCAAAATGATGCATCTTGGGGCCTCCTTTTATTCTTGAAATTATTTAACATTTTTTTTAATTTTGTTTTTTATGATTTCATAATGATCAATTCATTTTGTCACCAAATTCATAAAATTATTAAGAAGTTATATTTCTACCGGGAAACAATAGACCAGAATAACGACAACTTTTTGTGCACGGATTTTATTTTATTTATCATATTTATATTTTATATTTATGGTTATTTATTGGTATTGACGGTTCCACGAATCCTTTGGATACTAAAACACCCATTTGGAACCTTTATTATTAAGAGTGTACAGTAGTGCGCTTTTTAATCTGTAGACAGACTATAATGTCAAATGGCATATACACAGTTTTGTGGCGATGGAAAGAAAAGAAGCACATACTTCCAGCAGAAGACAATAAAGATAACGTGGTCAGAGTGTCTTTGGGGAAAAGAGTTAAAACGAATAGCCTACTAGGCCTATATGTGTTTATCTAAATATATTAATATTTATGTATGCTTCAGGTAGGTAACTAGATAGGTATCTCACTGAGTTTTAATTATTTTATGGATTATAATGAATTTGACTGATATGAACTACCACTACTAGCCTATTATTATTATTATTATAACTGGAAATGGCACCTAATAATGAGTAGCCTAAAAAAAAGTTTAGACCTTTTCCTCAAATTAAAATGGTCTATTTATAAAGTATATGCATTTTATGTTGCAGAATTGTGAATTCAAAGTGAAATAAAACATTTTTTTTTTTTTTGTTAAAAAGTAAATATTTAATCGCCAATATGACAAACGGTGCTTAGGCATGTCTCGGAATTTTTCAAATACATTGTAAATAATACATAAAAAACAATACGGTAGCTTAGTTACAGCAAAACACAAGGAGAGAGAGAGGGGGGAATGCCACGCATGGCTACATTTAGCTTCCTTCAGTGTTTATAAATTGAGTGTGTGCTGTTTCACTAAATGAATGTAATGCAAGCACGTGATTTGGTGTGCCATGGTGGGTGGAATTCATCTCAACTCATGGAATCACGTGTTTTTATCCTGTTCGATGACCGTCCCAATGCCACTGGGGAGCTAATGCTTCAGAAAACAATTAAGGCTGGTCACAAATGGTAGTCCCGTCAGATATGGTCTTTTCGTGCAATAAAACGTCAGATGTCTGTTATATCAGCTGGACAGAAATGATGAATTTGTGTCTGTGTTTTATATTGCACTAGGTATAACTCATTGTTCCTTTTGGAATATTGAATCAATACCTTCCCGGTCATTTTCTGACATGATAATACAGGCTATGTTTAGGGTATTGAACTGCGGTTTGAAGTTTGACATCTTCCAGCCTTTCTCTCTTTTAATTTAAATGAGTGGACAAAGAGCCTGGTAACTAATCTTTGAGAAAAAGAGAGAGAAAAACAAGCGTTTAGAGCCAAAATCAAAGTTATAAGGCCAACCTGAGATTGAATTCCCTGCACCTGACAAAATAAAGGAAACAAAAGAGTGTTTGAGCTCAAGAAAATTCACCAGTGTAAATGTGTACAGCTGTCTTTAGATCGCCCACAGAAAGATTCCACTGTTGTTGGCTTTGAATTACTGCCTTTATTTAGCCGCGTCCCAGCAGAGATAGAGACAAATATTTATTTCTACAATGACCATCACAGCATGTGTGACCCCGCTCCCACATCTTGCTTTAAGGGCTATCGTCTTTCCCATCTGTCAGTTTGTTTTTCTCAAAAACAATCTGCGAGATTATATTTTCCCCAGTCAAACAGTCGTCTAAGACCCATAACTTAAAACAAAATAAAGGCATTGCATGTACGAAGACAGAAATCATAATAAGCCCTACATTTGTGGTCTGAAATTGAATACGTCATCTGTGAAAACTCCACTTCACGCTCCATCAGTGTCACATTAAGCATGGTAATAATATTGTGATTGTGATGAATTGCTATTTATGTGACACCCTCCAGCAGTGCTGCCAGCGCGATCGCTCGCATGAGTCCCGAGCTTATTAGCGATGATGTATTATAATTCATATTTTACCCCCGATACGGTTTGCTTTTACAAGGGAAAGAACGAGCAGGTTCGGTTTAAAGGTCTGCTTGTACCTGACCCGAGAGGCGCTTTCCTCTGTTTCCTCATGCCAAGTTAAACAGGATGGTTAAAATCATTCCTCAAAGCCTGTACCAGCTCGTGCAGGCCTCCTCTCTTCTCTAATCACGCAAAACAAAGACGCAGAGCTGCAGCGGTGCTCTGTGGGATATACTACTCCTTCCAACCAAGCAGCTTCCAGAAGAGGAAAATCCTGAGGTGTAGGTCTATTTTGTTGTGTTTGAGCTCCAAAGGTAATAAAGTGATGAAACTATAGGTCACTTCTTTAGATCACATTTAAATGTTAAAGTCCCCCTGCAGTCAACCATTTTATCCCTTAAAACTCATCTTTGATCACCAAAATTGCATAGTTAAATGTTTTTTACTTGGAAAAAAAATCTTAAAATAGCGTGAATGTAATTACAGCTTTACCTCATTTAATATACACGGTTCTATGAATATGCAAATTAGCCCCGCCTCCACTCACTCAACAGCTCAGAGATTCACTTGTGGACCACGTTGACCTGATTGGTTACATGGTAGTTTGTGACGTCAGAAACACCAGCGATTTTAAACCTGTTTTTGAGAGAGTTTTTTGCACATGGTTTGTCTTAAAGCATTAAAAACACCACATAGACATAAACCAAATTAAAAGCTTGATTTTCACCACAGGGGGACTTTAAGCAATGATATCCAACTTATTTTGCAACATGGAACTTGGCACTAAGCTATTTTCTGTGGACGTGTGAGACTTCAGATGCATTAGCTGCTATAGGTAGCCTAAATAACTAAGAATAACAAAATGTAGTAAACGGTAAAAGAATTTTGACATTCAGTCAGCATAATGGACTGTTTTTTATTTATTTATTTATTTATTTATATTTTTATTTATTGTTATTTATATAGCACACATAATACAACTGACGTTGCCCAAGGTGCTTCACAAACAGGAAAATAAAACAATTTAAAACATTTACATACAGTTAAATACATACAAACAATGGAATATACACATAACACACGAAACAAATACATAGCCTATCTCTTTCACACAAAAAGCCAAGCTACTTCAGACTTTTTTTGACTTCAGACTCAGACAGTTTTTGTTCAGCTTAACTGGATGACACCAGAAGCCTTGCACATTCAAGAATATGGATCGTATATATATGTCGAAAAACGTATATATCAACCCGCTCTTACGTAAAAAATAATGAGGATATGCTTCTGTAAAAATAAAAAAAATAAAAATCTTAAATTCCCTCTGTGGAACTACACAACCCATAATCCCACAGCAAGATCCATCAGACAATTGAGTGCAACAGTCAGGTTCCAGAAGTAAAATCTCCATTCATTTTCTCCATAGGGAAATTGATTTTTAACTGTAACATCTAAACCTTTGAACGCAGACAGCCTGTGAGCTACGAGGTTGTTATAATTGATAGCATTTGCTTCTGCCGAAAACTTCATCAACCATCAACATCCCCAAAGCTTGCCCCAAAGCTCTTATTGCTCGTCCTGGGTCGACATTTCATTCAGTAACATTAGGCAGTTTTGATTTATATGCTGTTGAATGTTGATGATCGCATTATTTTATATATGAATCCGCTTACATTATGATATCTTTTGTTTCTGCTTCTTCGCCTGTGTTTTCATCAGGAGTTTCAGTACTCTTTCAGAAGATGTGTAATAGCGCCCCTACCGTATAACAGTAAAAAACACGGAAAGCTGGAAAATTCCGTCAATGGCGGGATGCATCTCATAAATGATGGAAATTTCCGTCAATGGCGGGGAAAGAGTTAACAATGGAATTTGTGGTAAAAAACTACATTACACTTAATGCTGTACAGAAAATTCCACCAATCAGAGAGTCGAAACAACCAAAACGTGCCATATTAGCTCCGCCCACTCCCATGAAGCACTGCGAATGATGTAATGGAGTCCATAGATATGTATAGATGCCACGTTCGAACACTCTATAGACCAGCCACTTACTGTGAGTGTTGACACGCTGACCGTTCCAACATGGCGGGTGCCGACGTGTCTGGAGGGGACGAATGTGGCATCTACGTATGTATACCGATGCTCCAGACCACCCACTCCCATGAAGCATATGTTATAAAATACTGCAATGCTTCATGGGATGTAGTTAACTAGCCTACTTAATAACACCTTGTATTGTTATAGTTTAAAATTAAAGTTTATAATCCAATATGATTCTTGGAGCTGGTTGGTTTGGTTATTTGCTTCTTTATTGAGGAATTAAAAAAAACGATATCTCCGGAAATAAGACAGCTCAATTTAGAAAAGTTGTATTTCATACCATTTACATTTATTAATTTAGCAGACGCTATTATCCAAATCGACTTACAAAATAGACTGCTTGGGTGGAATTAGGCAGGTCATTCCAGCAGTGAGGAACAGCACTGTAAAAATTAATTTTGATGATTTGTTATCACAACTTTTTATATTTTGTCAAATCAACTTAGATAATTAATGTAGTTCAGATAACATAATATTTTGAGTTTCTATTTATTAAACCAATCTCCTTTGTTGTATTAACTCAAATTTTTAATTTCAATGAACTCAAAATTTTAAGGCAACCAGGTAACTTACTTTTTTAAGTTAATCCAACTTTTTTTTTTTTACAGTGAGTGATCAGATAATCAGATTTGAGACTGGTATTACAATGAAGGATTTTTGTTGTTGCTGAAACTAGATCTCAAATTTCACAAGATCCTTGTTCAAGCACAGAACACACTCTCTTTTGAATTATTAACATTACAATACAAATTCAGGTGCTCGACTAAAAGCATTCCGACTGAAACAATAAAATAAAAAGCAACAAAATTTTGCCTTTTGGCGCTTTATCAACTAGAAGCAACACACTGACATATTAAGTAAAATGTCCGAGACCCTCCCCTCAATGAAATCTGATCACAAGTGCTCACACGAGACACATTTGCAGATGCATGAAAACACCCAGTGTAAACAGCAATCTGTCTCAGCTGTCCACTTGTGATCGGCTCACCAGAGATGGATGTAAATACAGGAGTTAACAGTCTTTTTATAATCTGACGCGGCAACATAATTGCCCTGTAAAGGGACAATAATGATCTACTACAAGAGACTAGGACAGAGTGATCTGAGACAGGGAAGACTAAGAAGATGTTGTGTGATGTCAGCACTTGATGTGGCCATTGATGTCACACAAATGACCAGTTCCGCTCACACTTTCATGAGCACCACACACACGAATGTGCTTTTCCTGGCAAAACTTGTGCCTCTCTGCCTCTCCATTTGCTCTGAATTGAGTTATAAATCACCCCACACCTCCATCCTTCGCCTTTCGTCAGTGGGCTTGTATCCTTTTTCCAGAACCAAAGGGCCTCTGCTCACTGTTGAGCCAAACATATCTGAGGGGTGACCAAGTAGTGCACATGTATTTGCATGCACATGTATGCCAGTGTGTTTCAATGCGTATGTATGTGGGAAATGTGTGCATGCGTATGCCCCCTCCTCATTCCCACCCCAGCTGGTTTCTTTGCCAAAATCAATTTGCCAGTAGATGACAGTGAAATACTGCAGGAAAGCCACCCAGAAGGGGAATGAGCTAACACCTCAGCCATGCTCCTCCACCAATGGGCAGAGCAGATGAATGAACAGCAATGGCAAAGATGGAAAGAGAAAAAAGGAAGTGCAAATGGCCCATAGGGAAAGAAAATGAGAAATTTAATTAGGACTGCTTAATGTGTTCATGTTAAGAAGTGGTGTATGCTTGTCTGCTAACCTCTGAGGCACCCTGCTACTTTCATGCACATGGAGACCTGATGCTCACGCTTAGTGCATACTGGGTCAAGAAATCTGCTGCTCTAAAAGAGCATAAGCATACTAACACTGAAGACTTTTTTGCAATATATAGTAAGCTGTGCACAATGAAGTGTGCTAAATTTTTTTGAGTGTTATGATGCATAAATAAATATAGCGGTACTGTTTAAAAATGTTTTTAAGTCACTTTTTTAAAATGTAAGTTATACAACATACTAGAAAAAAATTCCATACACATACACACAAATGGACAAACATGCGTACAAAATCATAGTCAACTGACAGGCCACCTCAAATTGTAGTATACACACAGATTAAAAAAAAGTAAAATTTTAAGTAAAATGTCCTTACTTTATTCGGAACAATCAGATTACTGCAGAATCCATAATAGCACAGCTTATTCACACTATTTCTATGAAACTTCGTATCTATACCACGAATTAAATTTCTCGTGTCATGTATACGCTAAAAATAGTTTTTGCGTGCGCAGATTTCGCGTGCATATGATACGCACTTTATGGCGTGTAATACGCACGCACTCCACACCCTAATCCTACCCAAGCGGTTTACAGTGCGTAGCATATGCACGCAAAAAAACCATTTTTGGCGTATTAATGGTACGAGAAATTAAACTCGTGGTATAGATACGCACTTTCATGAGATCGTGTTGCAATGTTAGTGTCAATAGTAGTATGGACTGGCCAAAACTAAATTTCAAATGTTAAGTTTTCTCAAGGTGAACAACTACTAAGTAATTGTTACTAAGTAACAAAATAAGAGGTCATGTAACAAAAAATTTATTAAAGATGAAAGCAGTACACAAAATAACCTACTACACATTAAGTGTTAAACTATAATATTCCATTCAGAATGTTTTTTGGTCACTAAACAATTTACATACTTTTATTTTATGAAATACTTTATTTGTAGTTTTGCTGACTTCAGTATTATTCTAAATGCTAAATCTAATAATGCTCGAGTAGAGTAGGCCTATAATATAGAATGAGTAAAGGTGTTGAAATTCTGAAAGGGGAACTGAAATGAACAAAATATAATTTGATAATATGTTGGTTATTAAAATTGTAAACAAATTAATTCAAAAATAATATTAAAAACAAAACGTTTTTCCCAATACTGAAATTTACATTTACATTGTTGTTATCAGAGCGCAGCCGTGTTCGATGACGTCACTGGCATGGTACCACTGTAGGCTACTTATGTCAGGCTACTCTACTGCTATACTCTGACTGAACTGACTGATTTTGAGAAGTTAACACTAAAAACAGCATTTAAGTAAGAAATTGAATCATCAAATGAAATAATAAAACGGCATATTCTTCACTGTAATGAAACGGATTCTAGACTGCTGTCACTTTAAGAACTACACTAATGCAGGGATCGATACACATACAAGATTTCTTAGATGTTTACATTCACTTAAGACAAAACCAACTGTTTATGTGAACCTTGAGTTTTTGACACTTTAAATGCAATAAAACGATAAAGAGAATTTAGTTTAGTGCACGCGCTGACAGCTGGCTGTCTGTATTGCGTCCAGGCGCGCCGCAGCGTCTCTCATACACAGTTTGAAAGCGGCTGAAATCACCGTAACTAGTGTCTCGCGGGTGTCGTCGATGGATATTGCGTATATTGGATAGCATCCTCGATGTCGGATTAATTTAGCAAGTTGATCGACGGTGAAGGTGAACATCACGATAACAATTAAGGAGTGAAATTACTTGTTTACAGGACCCGCCATGGTCACCTTTATGCCACAGTCATTTTGCAAGGTTATTGGGTCCTTGATGGCATCGGAGGTGTTATATCCGCTTGTTAGACATTTTTTTCGATCTGTTATGCTCTTGATATGTTATTTTGCTGGAGCTGTCAAGGTAGCCTATCATGTCAGTGACGTCACGGACCGTTGAAGCTCAAGATGGCTGCGTCCTAGTAACAAAACAACAAACTAACATCACTGTTTTCACACTTGTAACTTCAGCAGTTTTAAGTGCCCTACCACAATAAACAATGATAACACAACTGTTATATCACCTTTACTTCCTATTTCGTTTCAGTTCCCCTTTAAAGTCTCACTGTAGTCAATAATTGTAGCCCTTAAAACTTATATTTGATCACCAAAATGACACATTTAAAAGTTTTTTCCTGTAAAAAAAAAAAAGGTACTACACCCTGTAACTACACCCTTGCTTAAGTATAGGGATGCATGGATATGCAAATGAGCCCCGCCTCCAGTCACTCATACAGGTCTACAAGTTGATGTATCAGACATGGCATCAGACATATAACTGTAATTATTATGATTACCCTTTGGCTTGACTATCAAACAGCTAATAATGTGTTGCTAATGTTACACAAATCATGTTCCCATTCGCCATCTCAGAGTCAGACAGCTGCTTTCTAAAAATCAGCATCCTTAGAAACTCTTTGAACAACTCAGAACGTCAGTGGAGAAAGACATATAGTTCATCATAACATCATAATATACATCATCATATAATTAATTCACTAGCTATATTGCTAAATATACCCGATTTTTCATATCAACAGAAAAATGTACCAGGATGACCTGGCTTCTCTTGAGACGATGCTAGCCTGCCCCCCTCGTGACGTGATTGGTTAAGGTAGATTGTGACCTAAGAAACACCAGCGATTTCACTTTTTTCCCTTCAGTTCTAAGGAGAAAACACTCTGCAATGGTGACTTATGAATTTGCACATGATTGGTTTTAAAACATATTAAAAACAACACATATACATATAAACAACATTAAAAACTTTATTTTCATTTATTATAACTTTAAGGATTTTTGAAAAGTCAAAGTCTCACTGTGCAACACAACAATGTGGCCTTTCTAGAATGAAAAATGTTTCTCAACTAAAAATTTGACAAAAGCGTAATAACATCACATGATGCTTCCCCCCACCCCCTCCAACCAGAGTTGGACAATTAGCTGATTTCTTTTTGAATGAGCTAAAAATCTGCTGTAATGTAATCAGGAAGAGAACAGGAAGTATAATTAACAAATGGGTCAGAGGCTACAGAACTGAGTTAATGCCAGTTGCAGTCTCTGGTTACTGTTGCCGTGTTTTTTCAATGGGCCCAAAGCTTGATTATGCTGACGTGGTGATGGTCAGGCTGCCTACGGTCAAGTGGTTTATCCGAGATCTCCTTCACCCTCGGCCGCTGGGTGTTGCTATGGGAACTAAATGAGGTTTGAGGACCACCAGCAGCGAGCTGCAGCAAGAGACTGGCTCTTAACCTCACCAATTCCTCAACCTTTGGTTTGGTTTTCCGCTCTTCTCCCGTTAACGTCTGCAGCGGCGTAGAAGAACTTGGACCTGGACTTTTAAAAGGCATTGGAATGAGTTATGGAAGGGAAAAATCATGAGCTGGCATTCATAGTGGACACTTAGCCAAACCTCACGCTTTGTATCAGAAGAAAAAATGAAGCTTATTTCCTTCTGATCCTTAATCCAATAGACCAAACTCAAAGGAAGCTGCAGAGGATTTGGTGTAAAACAGTTTTTCTCTGGGACAATCGGCCTCAATCCCTCATTTTTAAAAATGCCTGTTCTCCATCGAGGCATGATATTAATACGCCTGCTTTTCTCTCTCTAAGCGTGACCTCATTGAGTTGAAACATTACACCATGTTTTAGCGAATTGATTACTATGAGTATCAGCAAGTGCATGAAATGCCAAATGCCGCCCTGCCACCCAAACCGTCAGCAGGGCGAGCATGCACTTCATTTCTGCGCTGCCTGCCTTGGTGGTCTCTGGTGTAAGCTATATTTTACCCTCGCCTTTCTTTTCCCCATTTTTTATAGCAAACAGAAAATTGTTCCTAATTCGCTGTTGCTAGAGGGGGGTAATTTGTGGCTTTTGGCAGAGTGTCACAGGCCTAAAATTTGAAAAAGCTGCTGTGGGGAAGCTGTTTTTTACGGCCGTGCATGACCAGTTTTGGCAGCGAGAGAGCCAATCACTTTTATATATCAAGGAAAAAACAGAATTAAGGAAAGGAAGCGCTGGGACTAAACAGAGGGCAACAAGACTGTATTGATCTCTGAGGAAGGAAGTAACCCTTGTCTAACATAGTTATCTCCTGTTTTATACGTACTGAGGAGGCTTTCGCAGCTGGCGCATTTGATCTTGAGATATTTCCGTGAAGTCTCTGAGGAGATCAAGAACATATGGGAGTTATATAGCCTACAACATTAAGTGTAAATGAATGAATTTAAACTGTTGAACATGAAGTGTGCAGTAGCTCCAAACTAATTACATTTTCTGGGTCCTGTTGAAGACGGTGGGAAAAGTGCAGGGAATCTGAACTTGTTTGATCATAGGTGAAACTCGAAGAATTTGAATATCGTGCAAAAGTTAATGTCAGTAATTCAAATTAAAAGGTGAAACTAATATATTTAGTATATAACTGTATAGGCTACATGATTAGACTATACTTTTCAGAGGGCTGACATTTCTGTTTTTAAAATCCTTTTTTTTATTGATTTCATGTAATGTTCAAATTTTCTGAGATTTTGAATTTGGGGTTTTCATAAGCTGTAAAGCCATAATCATCAAAAATATAACTTGCACAATATTAAAATTTTTCGAGTTTCACCTGTATTCTTTAGAATTCATAAAATGAGCTTCAACCTGTTCAATAGTTTGTGTTCAACACACGATTCTTAAAATAGATCTATTTTGCAGCATGTAGTCTGATTCACAAACAAGTGAACCGGTTCTTTTTAGTGAATATCGATACTGTACAGCACAGACACTGTGGTGAAATAAATGATTTTTTTTTTATTAATCATTCCAAACGACTCACGACCTCAGGAGTTACAGTGTGTGAATCAGTATGACGAATCCTTCAATGAATTAACTGAATTAGTGAGAGTGGTTATTGAATGAACATCAAGTCTTCGTAATTTCCAGTGATGGAACATTTTAATATATTAGCCTGATGGATGGATGATTGATTGATATACTGATTGATATACTGATTGGTTTAAAAGTTTATAATAATCTTTCACCAAAATACCAGTTTAACATAAGGGATAAAATGCAATTTAAAGCTTTTAAACATTAGACTTTAGTATATGTATTACATAAATACCCTTTGCACTCTATTATGTGTTGGCTCAACAACAGAAACCTAACAGTTCCCATCAATTTATTTAGTTATGACAAATTTGAGTGAATTTACGTTCAACCAACAAGCTACATTGAGTTAGAGGAAGTTAATAATTTGTAGCATAAAAACAAATGTTTAAGTTGATTACTCAAAAAATGTAAGTTGCTCCAACTACCAGAGTAGCCCTGGAACCAATTAATCTGATCTATGTCAGTTAAAATCAACAGCTATCATAGCACATACTCACATACCTTATTTATCCTGTATATTTAATTATCAAGTAGCCTGAGATATTACTTGTCACTGGCATTGCTTATAGAGTCAATGTAGTTTACCTTCATACTCTTCAGCATAACCACAAAATCTTCAACATTACAGAAACTCTTTTAAATGTCAAACATTAAACACTAACAGGTTTTTACCTACACTAAAAACAAATAAATTAACTATTAATTTCAACATTCTCCTTATCCAGTCCTATGCAAAGCATGCTGGGAACTAGAAATCCACTACCTAATTTCCGAAGTTATCAAGTCAATTTCATTAAGTTACTTCAACATAATTTTGAATTGAAAGTCAATTAACGCAGAAATTTGAGTTTAAATTACAGATGATATTAAGTTGATGTAATGATCAACATTATTATGTCAACAGAACTCTACAAAATAATGTTTGCAACTTAAAAGATTTAATTAAAACAATAAATTAGAATTTTGAACTTGCAAATGCATTTATTTAAGTTGTGGTAACAGGAGCCCTGAATTACTTTTTAGAGTGATTAGTTGTTTGGATCATTTTAATAATTTATATTAAACTGTAAATGTAAACTGTAAAATAATTTGTTTTTTTAATAATTTTAATTTTACCAAGTTAGAATGTTTGCAATTTACAGCAATAGCTGAAGGAGAATTTCTTTCATTGTAAATTAAATACACCTATTAATGAACTGGAATCAGACTGAAATCAGAATTCAATCAAGAGCTTCAAATCAAATTGAGAACTTTCTTCGTATCAGTGCCTAGCTCTAGTTCCCAGAGGCCCTAAATATTCTTTTATAGTTATTTTTGGTTTATTCTAACTCAATTTCCTTCTCTTTAAATACCTTGTTTCCATTTTGTCTCCTCCTTGTCCGACTCGCTCCCCTATATTCACTTTCACTCTTCAGGGAATGGTGAAGCATTTCAACGTCTCCGACTCCAGCATGGTTTTTCACTTTCACAACACTACGTCATTACCCTGGGTGTTTAGTCACTTAAGGATGGTTTAAAGAGAAAAGAGGGAAAAAAGAGAAAGTTGTACATTAACTACATTACCCAAAGGCACTATAAAACCTGCACCCTGAGCAAAATGTTAATAAATAAAACCTGCATCTGTCAAAGATCTGGAACAGAAGAGTGGATGCGAAGGGGAGAGAGAGAAGGGGGGAGGGGGGGGGGCACCATGTTGAAATTAGAAGCACTAAACTTGGAGGGTGTCTGCTGTAGACTGAGAGACCTTTAGACCAGTTGTTGTGTGCCAGTAACTAATGATGTTGGGCGTATTGCCTGCCAAGCCATGTTTGAGTCTTAATAACTCATTTTGTTGAATGACACAACGCAGTTGCCATTCGGAATGGGAACACCATCATAGAATATGACATTCCCTTTTCCTATACAGTCACTGGAGGTCTTACAGCTGCGGAGAACATTCAAGAGTTGAGGAAAAGTCTTAATCTAATCTAATCAAAACTTGACGTACGTCATGTTCAGTCATTCTCTGAAATATCACAGTTTCTTCAACGTTTAATTAAGCAACTGCACTGCCAAAATAATAGCAACTGTTTGTTGCATTCACACCCTCCGAACATCTGTTTCTGGTGGGAAATTCCATGGGAAAGTTATATCACATTCAGAAACTCATTGGCCACAGCAGAAAGTTGGAAGAACCAATACCTTTTATATATCATCTTTACACATAAAGCAGTTTTGTTCTACGTTGGGGGCATCACACAATGAAGCTCTTTTGATGGATGGAAGCCCTGGAGGACGCCACAGGTGTTGTGTGGGATACATCTATCACATGCCAAATCAAACCGAAGTTGTTCCTCCTGGATTGAGATGGATGGAATACAGCATTCCAAAAGTCATGAAAGAGAGCGAGACAGGGGGGCCTCCATGTAATAAAGGTGAACGTTTGACCTCCTTATCTGACTATTAGGTTTACCGGAGAGGTTGAGTGGAGGAGTGAAGACCAAGGAAAGGTGAAATATGCATTAAGCGTTCCACGTATATGGGGTGCCATTAACTACAGACTTTGCTGTGTCTTACTACTGAGTTGTTAGAAATATCCTAACTGGACAGTAGCTTTAAAATCTTTAAAATCTTAGAAGGCACACACATGCTGCAAAAAAGTTACACCTGTAACTATTATTATTATAATATACTTGTTAAACAAACCAACAATGTCACAACTCGTAATAATTCGCAAAACTTGGACTTTTCAACTCATCTCATACAAATTATTATTTTCAAATGGACATAATAAAAGTGTGGATTGTTTTGGTTTCAGCTAGTAAACTATCTATATAGTTCGTTGAAAAAAAATACATTCACATATTTGTATTAGGCTACATTTTACAATTTTTTTCAAAAGTTAGCGTCACTGAATTTATTTCACAGGGGCAGTAAATATATCCTCACAAATGTCTCGCGTTTACAAATCACAGAAAACCCCAATTCCTGCATGGCTCACCTCTTCTCTTTCTTTCAGTCCTTTCCTCCCTTTTAACCCCCCTTGGGGAGGTAAAAACCCAGACCTGAACCACGCTTCTCTCTTATTTAAGGGGGTCAGGTCGAGCTTATCGGTCTCATGAGAGCTATAAAGCGGCCCGGCTCGTGTTTTCTCTGCGCGCCTCTGGATGAGTTGCGGCGCGTGAAAGGCTCGCGCTGTGGGCACGCGGAGGTCTCGCGCGCAGTTAAAATGAAACAGTGGCTGTGGAAAGAAAATATAAATACTTGTGCGGCCTTCGGAGTATTTGACTCCTGTGAACCTATGAAGTTCCGGGAGGACATGCTTCGTAAATTTCTTTATTTTCGCTATTTTCCCTGTTAAAGCTGCGGTTCACACTGGTAAAGAACGTGCGCGCGCACACGTAAATACGGGCATGACAGGTGTCGAGCGCGCGGAAATGGATTGCAAACGTAAGATGAATTGTATGTTTCTGTTCTTTAGATAGCAACAAAATTGAAATTGTTCACAGAGGATTTAGCTAAAGCTGAAAAAATTCTGTTTTCTTTAAACTAGCGGTTCACAAAGGACCTAAAGAGAATGTATACATATATAGGCCTATTAAAAAAATATATATTTTCTAAAATGGACCTGGGTTCATGAGTAAATGCCTGCAAAATCATTCCAAATAAAGTAATGGTCTAGTCCAAAGCAGTAGATCTCTGGTGGTCTCGAGGTATAATGGTGGCTCTGCAAAAAAACACGTCATTTAATGGCCATTTTAAATGGTTTAAAATTAGGGCTGGGGTTACTTTAGCAGGTAACATTTAAAATTCAATTTAGTCTTTAAAAGTAGCCTAACTCCTATTTATTCCACCTCATTATGCAATGATGCTGCTTGATATAAAACACCTGAGTAGCCTACCTAATTTACAAAAAGCAAAGCTTTCGTGAAAAAAAAAAAAAAAAAAAAACCATAGTGGTAGCATTTCATTGCCTACGAACTCAACCACGATTACAAATTTCTCAAATTGACTTAGGCTATTTAATGATCAATTTAAAGCATTATTGGTAATGAGGTAGAGGCTATTTTTTTAATTAGCCTATAACTGTTTTATAACTGAATAAAATTGTAATATTGTAATATTTATATGTAATAGTTATATAAAAATAATTATTTATGGATTTCTTATATATTATTTATATATAGCCTACTTACATATCCCATAGAAAGAGCAATAGAGATATGGCCTAGCTGCTGGACCACAGACACATTGTGAGTGTAGACATTAAATGTAAAGAGAGGAAATTTATGTGTTGATAAATGGGAGGGTGGTCAGGGAATAAGTGAACGAGGAGGTGGTTAGAAAGAGAGGTGTGGAAGGAGGGGAGGGGGGGGGGGGATGTTAGATAGCACATGTTGGGAGAAAGAGAATGTTTGGATAGAAGAGGGGAAAGTCACGCTAATTTATACTCGGCTAATTGGAACCAGGGCAGGCCCTGCACCTGAGATGCATTCCACACAACTGCAACACGGGAGAGGGACGGGGGGGGGGGGCAAGGGAGTCTGTGTGTGTTTGAAAGCGTAGGATGGTGTGTGTATCTCCGAGTGTTTTTGTTAAGTCAGAGGTCAGGTTTTTTTTAACATGGAGCAAAAGGTCAGCATCAATGGTGTCTTTGTTATCTAGCATCTCACAGCGGTCGGAGTGTGTCGAGAATCGTTCCGTCGTGACGGTCGCACAAAGCTACTCACAGTCAGACCACCCTGCTTTCACACACACACACACGCTCATAAAGTTTCTCCAATCAGTTTGGAAAATCTGGAGCGCACAGTCACTATTATGATCTAACGACCAGGCCTTTATAGTGGCAGATGGACGTCATCATGCTAAAATTCTCACTCAAACATGGATGCTTAAGTCATAAAGCAGATTGCCAGATGTTAAGAATAGGCTATATCACTGTATCTGTCCAGCTGGTATGAAATGAAGTGCCAACTTTGGTTTGCCTGGCATCTCGATGCTGAATAGAAGCGTCTGATAGCAATTTTAACCGTTGTACAGATGATCTATACAGTGGTGATGATGTGCCTCATATCTTGGCTGGCATTAGACATCTGTCAGGGAGGCTTTGAGTTGTGCATTATTCAGTCTCGTCTCACACACGCAGCTCTGCAACCTATCAATATCCTGAGCTGTGAATGGATGGCCCGACAGCGTGTACACGCTCACTGAGTACACACATATAAATCCCAGGAGAATAAAAGTTAGATAAATAGATGTGTGGAAAAAAAAACCTAAATTCCATTAAAAATAAAAACATGAGCCGGGTTGAAAGACAGCGGCTGCAGTCAGACATATGGGGAGCATATTGGTCACAATGCTATATCCCCCTCTCCTTTTTTCTGCTTTTTTCACCTCTCTCTGGAAAGGGAAGAATTGAAACAGAGATTCAGATGTGGCGGAGAGTGTTTTGTTTCCCTCTGAGAAGGGTTGCATCACTCAGGAAGTTCAGGACAGGGGTTTTTTTTTTTCATGCTCTTTTGAAGATATCTTTTCCAGTTTCATTGGCCATGACAGACAGCTCGATAGTTTGCACACATTAATGACTTCAAATCACTGGAGAGTGAAGGAGCGTCGTGCTCGGTTCATTAGTGGTTGCTGCACAGACGCAAACTCTCTTCGTGTCTATCCCAAGTCTATTCCCGACCCAAAGTGCATCAAAGAGGCCGCAGCAGCACGTCTGCTTTTTCTACCTTTCATGACACATGCACGCACAAACATGCCCATTTTGCCCCATTTCTGCATAATCACAGGACACTTTGATAACAGGTGAAATAAAAACAGACTGTGAAGTCCAGATACATTGCATCCTCTGGATGCAAATTTGAAAAATATATGAAAAAAAAGCACAAATATATAATTAATAAAATAACGTCAAATAGTTTATTTTAGATTTGTATATATTTTTAATTAAATAAAATAAATAAAAAAATGTGTAAAAAAAAGAATACACATAAAATATTATTAAAAAAGAATGTATTTATAATAAATGAATAATGTTGTAAAATCAAGCAAATAAATACATATAATTTTTTATCAGCCAATATGAAACAGGACTAAAGTCAATATGAAATGGTGTTCATAATCTATATTAGAAACAAAAATTTCAAATTTCAGAGAGAAATTTCTTTTTCATTAAACATTACAAATTTTCTTACGAAAAAAATATACCTATGAATTGTTCACTGAATAATGTACATTAAAGTTGTGATGAACCAAAGAGACAAATCATACATCAGTGAAAAGATTAATAGAAAAAAAAAGATTTAAAAAGGGCCAGGGCTTAGGCAGATTAAATGACTGGATTTGGAGGAATTTGGATATGGATCTTCTTTTCATTGTAATGACATTTTGATAAAAAAAAAAAAAAAAGAGAAATAAAATTCAACACCATTATGAATCAGTCACAATAAGTCCAGTAAAATGCATTTAGAAAAAAGAAGAGTGAAGAGAATTTTCATCTCATGTCAACATTAAGAGAAGGCCTTTTTTTTTAGCTGGGTTCAAGCTTTCTTTCATAAATGAGGAACAGTACTGATGAAATTATCCTGTGAATTATTCCCTTAGGCAAATTGTAGCCATTTCTGTTTTCTATTTTTCCCTCCTCCGAGTCTTCTGCTGGATGCATGCTTTCAAAAGGACCACAGTAAAAAATCAGAGGTCTGGCCTTTAGGCCCAACTCACTGCCTTTCATTTGAGATTTCACATGAAGGACGTAATTTTTTCTCTTTCTCTCTGCCTCCCTCTCATCATTTTCTGTCTTCCTTTTATTGGGTGATGAAAAACTTGGGGTTTGGGGTTCTTATATGATTAGTTCACGCAAAAATGAAAATCCAGGCATTATTTACTCACCCTCATGTCGTTCCAAACCCTTTTGCTGTTATTTCTTTCTGGAGCATAAAAGGAGATGGTTAAAGAATATTTACACAGCTATTTTGTGTTCAACAAGGTCTGTCAAACACACACGCACGTGTACACACACACATACATACACATTTTTGGGTGAACTGTTCCTTTAAATGAAACCAAAACTGGTTTCAAACCCAATTGCAGTGTTTCTCTCTGCCTTGACACCAGATGATCGTTGTTTCACAATACTCTTTAGCTCAAGGTCTCGCGTGTGCATGTTTTGCATTTGAAGTAACACAACTGGATAGTACTTCTGAACACAAGTTCTAAAGTATCTAATAGCCAGAGCATCAAAGAAAATGTGTTTTACAGGCTTTATGTTTCTTGTCACTTCAAACCCTTTTTTGGGGGGTGGGTTATTCCTTACGGTATACGGGTCAACAAGTGCTGTAGCACTAACATCAGCCTCTCGATCAAACATATCCATTAAAAAACAAAGACAGCCCTGCATGATGTAATTGCTCATTAGCATTTTAGTCTCTCTGGTTGTCAGATTGACATTGGGTTACGAATTACATGACGGTATCCTAACAGACCCGACTCTTCCATTACGCAAGTGTGCGGTCGGGCCAGGGTTAAGGCCATGATCCACTGTGTTGGACAGGAGCAATCCTGGTCAGATCTGCATTGTATTAATTCATCCTTGAAGCAATCCAGATCTCTCGCTGTGTCTGGTAATGGGAGGAACAGTATGCTTGCTTTGGCTTGACCCCGAGCCGCGATCAGACCGCAGAGTGGTGTCCATTACAAAGAGCAGAGAGCTCTCTATGCTATGTTCAAACACATCCCGCAGGCCTGCACTTCAAACGTGGGCCGTACCCACTCACCAGCAGCAGCATGTCAGTTAGTGAGGCCCGCACAATTAATCAATTAAGGGCCTGTGCGGAGCGCAGCGAGGCCCCCGTCCTGCTGTGATTTGAGGGAAGGACCATTAGTACTCACTCTTGAGTCACTTTAAGATCACTCAAGTCTGCATTCAATTTCAGATGAGGTATGTGCGGTAAAGCATTGGTTTTCATGGCATTAGGCTGTTAGAGGTTCTTAATGATCTGTATTTTTTTTTTTTTTACAGTGTTTCTGAATTAATTCACATGTTCACTTTTTTTGTTTTACTTTTTTACTTCTTGATCCAAGTAATTGGTTTGAATCAGTCTAATGTGTCACTTACATGGCTGAATCTTTTTGATGACTCAGCGAACCTTGATTCAGTGAATTGATTCAGTAAAATTATAAAGTGGATAACTTGGATACAGTGTACTGTACATCGCTTTGGAGAAAAGTCACTTAAATAATGCTCGTTAATTCTAAAGAAAAGTTGGTAACAATATTACCTTTTTTTTTTTACTGTGTTTTTAATCAAATAAATGCAGTTGGTGAGTATATAAGACTTATTTAAAAAACATTAAAAAATCTTACTGACCCCAAACTTTTGAATACTGTTAACAGTAGCCTATATGAAAAAATATTCTTCAAACTACCATTAAAAAGAACCACAATCAGACACCGAAGTCATTCAAATCATATCACCAACTACACTTCACAATATGATGCACATTGCAAATATTTTGAATGTATTTAGTTGTTGTTTTTTTATACAACATCGTGACCTGATTCTATGGAAATTCAACCTAAATTCTGTCATCAATTACTCTCCCTCAAGTTGTTTCAAACTCATAAGACTTTCGTTCATCTTCTGAACACAAATGAAGATCTTTTAGATGAAATCTGAGAGATTTCTGTCCCTCCATTGACAGCTATGCAACTACCACTTTGACGCTTCAAAAAGTTAATAAAGAGATCATAAAACTAATCCATATGAATTGAGCGGTTTAGTCCCAATTTTCTGAAGAGACTTGGTCGCTTTATATGATGAACAGATTTAATTTAGGCTTTTATTCACATATAAACATAAATCAGCGAACATAAACAGAACTTAAACCAAACCTGGTGACGCTTGTGAACAAACCACATTGGTTCTTCCCTTTGACTGAAATAATATGAATGCACACACAAATAAATAAAAAAGCAAAAACAAATATATAAGGTAACAGTGCAATATTCTGAGAATATCTACATATGATTGTATTAGGAGCCTTAGATTGATTTTATTTCTATTTGTAGTACTTGTGCTGTCAAAAAAATATTTTAAGGTTTCAGAAGACTTTTACAAACGACAATTTACTTTACAGTCCAGCTAAATGTAGACACTGCAAAGTAAACCGTTAAAAGTAAAGTGCTTTTGTGAGCAATACCTCATAGCTATAGACTTCAGTTGTTCACAAATGTAATAAATAAACACCACCATTTTACGCACTGAAATGTTGCCAGTGCCCCATAAACATTAAAAGTTTGATTGTGTGCATATAAAAAAATAAGCACTCCGACGTGATATTATGAAAGCAAACTTTTGTTGGTCCATTTTTATTTTGTAATTTGGCCAGGGCTATTACCAATGCTTTATAGGTTGCCTGAAAGCCACACACACTGTTACATACTGACTCTAAACAATCACTGCTGTGCACAGACACACACACACAGACAAACACACATGAAAACAGCACTAATAGGAAAAAGATGAGGGGACTGCACTCGGGTGGAGCGCTCCTCCAGGGCTGGGCGCTGGACAGTGTTCTTCAGAAGATTCACGCTGTTTAGTCATTCAGCAGACGTGTGCTGTGGCTAAGCAGCGTGTAGTTCATCTCCAGCATATTAATAATAATATTAAAATAATATTTAGATTGGTTTTTATTATTAGATTTAGGTTTATATTAAGATCTTGTATTAAATGTATAGGCCTAATGGCAAATGTCCCACCGGTGACAGTTAAGTAGATTTCAGTTTTAACATGGAAACTAGGGTAAAATTGTAATCTGGTTACTTACCTACCTTATTAATTTAGAAATAGCAAGGATGAAAACCTAGCTACATTTATAATCGATCCCGCAGTGTCTCAGTCCTTTGCATAAACCATTTTCACATTTCCGGGTTTCTCAGAATCGGAAGTCGTCATAGTTGGGTAAACTTATCTCAGTGAATGAGAGACTACATTACATATATGTTTTTGTGTGTTCACATTTTCTCAAATAGCAAAAGAAAAACTCCACAATAGTGTTTTCATAACTTTCAAAAAGAGGGATAAAAATAGAGAGAGATTGATAACGGCAGTCGGAAGTGAGAAAGATGTCAACTTCACCAACACTCCCTCAGCCGCTGTATTAGAAACACCTCCTCAGCGTTAACTAGCTAGCTTCTTGTAATTTGTTGCAATGGTATACAAAGTAGGCTATAGTGTTATATGATAAAAAAATTAAAATGTAAAAAACTTTGCAGGATTTTACGATGCTGATGACCTTTAAAACGCGTCATCAGTCATCACAGTCTGATTTTGAAAAACGGCTGCGCGAGCTAACGACTAAAAAAGATGATTGCGCTCTGTGATAAAAAAAAAAAAAAAAAATGTCATTCGGTTTCATACCCTTCGGCTTTCGTCTTTCTCAGCCCACAGGCCGCGATCATCAGAGAGCAATGTCGAGGCGTCTGCAGTTTGCTTCTGCTCCTCATTTAGTGCACCACAAGGCCCTTTATCAACAATATCTCCGCTGAGAGGCGAGGCGGCTGCATAACTCATCCTTACTGTATTAATGATGGGCCAGTTGTGAATCCGCGAGACTTTGGCCAGTGTTACGCATACCGGCACAAATCATCACGGTGTCAGTTCTCAAGGGCATCGGGTCCTTTGAGAGCAAACCATATCACCACAGCATTCATGAAAAGAGCATTCACAAGGTTTGTGGTGTTTTTTAAATTATTATTTATTATGTGAGGGAACAAACTAGTTTTGGTATGTTTATATTATTTCCCCTCCATATTTCAAGTGGTTTTTTTTTCTTCATATTAACCATAGTCCCCTCCTTTTCATTCTTTCCATTGCTTTCTTTTACACATTTCTTCCTCATTTTCTCATCTTTCTCTCTTCCTGTCCTCTTCCAGACGCATGTCCAATAGGACAGAATAATATTTGGACAGGTGTTCCTTTTTAAACACGTTATCCACAAGTCCAAGTACGCAGGGGACCGCACTACATAATTCCTGCGCCGTTTCTTTAAGAAGATGGATCTGAGGTTAAAATATACAGTACTGGCTGAGTCATACACAGCCTGCTATACTGTAATCTATAGAGCACTACATCCGTAATCCCTGACAATAAAAATCTGTTTAGCACCAATTTTCCTTTATTTTTTAAACGTTCTTTTTTCCTGTTTCAAACAACTGCAAAACGCCACATCTGGAAGACAGATGTGCGTCCCACAGCAAGCTCTCTCTCTCTCTCTCTGCTTAGAAACATGAGAGCAGGCTTGTGTCTCTCTCTCTCCCTGGGCGGACCACCCACATTAGGAAACGCCTTGCTGTACTGAAGGCAGAAATACAGGGATGGGTTTTTTGATGGATGGGTTTAGCAGACTATCACTTATGTCAATGTCAAAAACATAAAGCTGCTCTCACAAAAGAGGGCGAGAGAGATGTCTTTTTGCAGTGGCATAAAAGCCTTTTCACAATATTCTTGTCTGCGCGTGGCTTCTGAAGCTGTTAAAAAACTAAATCTATGGACTGATTGAGTTTCTCGTAGGTCTTTTTTTTTTGTTTTTTTGTAGAGAGACACAACCTTTCTGTTTAAACGGATAAATCCCATGCAGATGATGACATGTGGCAGAGAATAGATGTACATACATTGATATATGATACGGTGGCACCTCAACAGTTTTGGGACACATAAGCAGCAGTTAGATATGTATGAATATCTTTATATTATATAACAAAACATGACATTAACCTACATTTATTTTGAAGAATGATATAGCACAAGCACATTTTTAGTCAAAACTTATAATATAACAAAGTCTGTAAGGTTATATAGGCCTAAATAATAAAACAATATATATATATAAATGTACAAAATAAAGAGTATTTGGACACTCTCTGGTTGTTAAACATTAGTGATCATAATTATAGCTAATGTTATGACCTACATCTGTGTGATTTTCAGGAGAACTCACTTACATCCACTAAAAGTCACCACAACAAAGCGGATTAAGTCTAAAAGTGTCCAAATACTTTTTTGGTGCCACTAAGTATCGTCATATGTCCAGATATTCTACTTATTTAATAGGCTATTTAATTTAATATAGTTAATATTAGAAAATACAATGTTGTTTTAACTATTATGAAAATATTTTTAAAAAAATCAATTTAATTAAGGTATAATCCACAGCTAACTGTAAACCTTATCCCACTTATACCATGGTAATTTTCCAGCATTGAAAACTTAAAGCGGTTATTGCTGTTTGGAGCGCAATATTTGACCAGAATGCTAAAATGTATGGTTATTTTCATCAGTTACAGCTTGTTAGATCGAGCGTTCTGCCCACTTTGAATCAGACACAGATAAAGTAGTGCGTAACACTACATTTATTTGAATGAATGGATTATAGCATTTATTTAAATGTATTTTCGAGAGAGAGATGCTTTGTGTATTATCTGCATTTGTTCCGCATCTCTCTCTATCAACAACAAAGCTGTGAGTTTAATCATTTAAAAAACAGTGAAGTTACTCCCTGGTTGCTGAGAAATATAATGTAGCAATTCAGTAGCGAATCAATTTTATTAAGTCGCAGTGCAGCGCTGATCCTGAATGTTTCTGTGTGCGCAGCGCGATCTCCAAGTGATGAATGCATCTGTGTGCTTCAATGAAAGCAGCTCATTAATATAGAACGGTGATTAAACTGACTGGAACTACCTGTGCATTATTGCACACCTTCCAGCAAATCAGAGTCGAGTATTCAGGCAGACCATGGTGTAATCACAAATAAATATTGGATTTACACATACACAATACACATATTGGCCATGTGTGCGCATGGGGATTTCATATTTGAAATATAATTTCTGAACTCCAAACGAATGACTGAAACCTGTAATTGGACATGCAAATTAGTCACACCATCACTGATTGTTGCCATTATGCCGTTTTATTTCCATACTCCAGAACAGCTGTAGAAATATTTGAACTGCAAACCAATTAAGAGACAAAATTGCACATTGAAACCGCTTATATGAGGAGCGTTATTAATTTATGATCACGCGATCTGTCTCAAAGTGTGTAGCATGGATTTGTTCCATAGCAGCTGATCAGTGCAGCAGTGACCTAATAAAAACACTTACGCACCTAGATCCAGAGATGTTTGCAGTCTGTAAACAAATTCGGACTTTATAGTGTGCTTCGAGTACAGTCCTCACTTCAAAGAAAGCACTTCAGGATTAGTAGTGATACAGTGAGTTTAACTTGTGTACGTGTGGAATAAAGCTTTTTGGTGACAGTGTTAAGACAGTAATCTTCACTCCATTACTCTACGGAGCTCCGAAACAGATGCTTATTAAACTCATCCAACTTTTAAGGCAAAAAAGCTTTAGTGCAAAACGAAGGGTGCACACAATAAGAGAAGTGAATCTCAAAGACACATCTAAACCCTTCTCTTCGTTCTCCTTTAAAAGTAGTCTTGCTTTTGGACTCTTTAATCACTCAAATGTTTGATAACACTTTATAATATTTTTCATGAGTAACATTAACAAACATTATTACATATGCCATGCTTAACAGATCAAGTTCGTGTACATTTATAGCTGGAATCCCTTGTATATTGCTGTATTTTTATTAGATTTTTTAACTTATGCTAATATTTCAATTTATGTATTGGATTTTATGCATTTATATATCCATTGGATTTTTATTAAAGAAATCCTACATACACAAATAATTTATTTTATATAGACTGAAAATCTGTAAATCGGTCTAAAATGAACATTTAAGGATTTTGAAAATTAAATTTATTTAAAAATAACAATATCCTGCACTATTTCTGCATCAGAAATTAGTGACCCTAAGACTTTAAACTTTAATGTTAATTTTTCAATTCAACTTTTCACTCAAATTGTTAAGTTGAACTGGAATGTATTTTTATTCAACTGGAAGCATGCAAAAGCATTTCATAGTGTTCATTACCCGATTATATTTTACATTAGAATGTATAAGAACAACTGATCTGTTTTTTGACGTTTCATGGTAATGAAAAATACAATAACCTGTTACCAAATTCAAGTGCTCAATTGGTTTTTCGTTTCCGTCTACCCATCTCCGTTGCCACAGAGCCCACCGTTGCTCCCATGGCCCCTCCTAAGGGCCCCCCGACGAACAACCCCACGAACGACCCCAGTAAAGCACTGCCCCTCACCATATTCGGGAGCCACAGAAGCCACCTGACTACGCTGTCCCACAACCAGCGTGAGAATGAGTCGTCAGGCGTGGACACGCAGAGGTCCGCGATTCCCTCAACCACCAGATCGTCCACACTTCTCTCTGCTTCGGCCCTTACTCCCTCCGAATCGTCTTCCACTCTTTCACTTCTGCTTCTCAAGATCTCCTCCTTCTCTTTCACTCTCCTCTCTGCCTCCTTCAAGAGAGGGCAGGTGTAGAATTGCGTCCCGCTTTCTTTGGCCATCTGCTCCACCTTTATCAGCAGCTCCTCTTCTGCGTCGGCTCCTGCCCGCAGCGGGTGATGTCGATCCCCGCACTTCTGCACGAGCTCCAGTAAGTCTACCCGTTCTGTGCTGAGATACTCATCCAGTGAAACGTCCTCAGGCAGGCGGTCCATGCGAGTGAAGAGCACCATTGCGTGTTTACTAACCGCTTCAGGACCAAACACCTTCTCGATGGTCTCCAAAATCTGGAGCTCCAGGTTGCTGGGCCGGTGAACAGGGACACAGAGCAGGAAAGCGTGGGGCCCCGGGGACGATAAAGCCGCGCAGAGTGAAAACTGGCGGCGGACGTCCTCGGCGGGACGCTCGAGGCACAGGCAGTCAGGTGTGTCCACGACAGCCACCTGCAAGGAAGAAAACGGAGTCTTACAAACTGGACCTTTCAATAAACATGGATGCAGTCAAAAAAAAGAATAGCAATAACTATAACGATAACGACATCAAGAAACAATATCGTTGGAATCACTTTCAGAACCATTTTTTCCAGCTGATAAATGAAAAAAAAAAAACATTGACAGCCAATTAAAATCAATAAAACTGCAGCCTGTGCTTATAGTAAACAGACCAATATGGTCAGCTGTTGTGGACGCTAATGTAGTTATCTTATAGATATCATTATTGGTGTGAACGGGCCTTTACAGTGATTTTACCATGGTAAAGGGATGTTCTTAAGTACAATGTGTAATATAGTTTAATAGTTTAAGGTAACGTGAGGCCACTTTCGCTTGCATAAAATATTTTATATACTTTAAATATTTTTATTATTTTAATATAACATTTTTTTAATCTAATATATTTGGTAACACTTTGCAATAAGTTGCCATTAGTTAACATTAATGCATTAACTAACATTAACTAAAAATGAGCAATATATTTGTTAACATTAGTTAATAAAAATGCAACTGTTCATTGTTAGTTCATGTTAGCTCAGGTCCATCAAATAATAAATGAACAACTTTGACAACTTTTAATGTATCAGTAAATGGTGAAATTAACATTAACTAAGATTAATAAATGTCTCAGAGGTATTTTTCAATGTTAGTTCATGTTAACTAATGTAAATAATAATTTTATTTATTTGTTTCTCATGATCTTCTTTTTGAATCAAAGGTTTAATGGTACAAAGGTTTTATATTTGTAGACAAATGCAAATTGTGCTAACAAGTGAATTTATTTACTAAACAAAAATTAACTAAACGTAATTAGTTATAATTACAATAATTTCCCAGGTGACATCTCAATTTTTTAAACTATTGGTTTTATAATTGCACTTTTCTAAAACAACCAACTAAGTTAAAGTGTAAAGTTAAAAAGTTTGCTATTTGTAAAATTTGTATGATAACCTTTATGGTTTATGATGTGCATATATAAATGTGAACAAACAAAAATATTACACATAGACATGTTATGAAATGTTTTTGATATGACATAGGTAATCATATACTTGCATTGATGTAACTTTATTTCTATGACATTTTTTAAAAACTACATGTGCAGGACTGAATAATCAGGTGGCCTCTCGTAGAGTTTAAAGAGCTACATGAACCCACCTGTCGTCCTGCCAGCGTCCCGCGTCTCTTCTGACAGGCAGTGACTGGAGTGTCAGGACCAGGACAGTCGGACTCAGATGTCGGGCCGCCCAGGATGGCATCGACCGCAGTGCTTTTCCCTGCACCCGCTGAGCCCAGCAGCACCAGTCTCAACTCTAGAACCACAGACAGAAACAGACCAACTGAGAGTTATTACAGACAGCCGGGTTACAAAGAAACCACTGTCCTCTAAATAATAACTTACAAAAATACTAGGAAAAGTTTCAGTGGACTTATTTCGATTTTAGTTGTACTCTTGAATAAATAATGCGAGGGAAATGGGACCATGATCCCCTGTCGTGTTAGTGAGTGTTAATGCAATATCTCATCTATAAAAATTAATACATTTAATTACTGAAAATTCCACCACATTACTGGCATATTAAATCATTTGTAATTTATCATTTCATGCCAAATTAATTTAAAAAAAATTTTAGTCCACATTTGCTACTATTTACAGCATTTTGAGTTTGATTTTAAAATCGTCTGATTCAATATTTGAATATTATGCCTGAATTCATATACAGAATGTATCTTCACACTATATAATAATACCAGCTGGATTATTGTAATGTATAAGAAACATGTAGAAAATAGGAACAACATAGTTTATTTAAAGTTAAAGTTATTTTTTTTTATTTTTTATCAAGGTCAGTCAGTGGTGTGAAAAATTACTACATATCTGGTTTTAGCAAAGCAACAAGCAAGAATTATTTATATATAATAATGTGAAAGCCTTGTTAGCGTCACATAATTTTGATGCAATACCGCCATCTAAAGACTGAACTGATACATAACACCTTTCATGATACGAAACATCCGTAATGCAACTTAAAGGCACAGTTCAACCAAAAATGAACATTCTGTCATCATTTGCTCACCCTCGTGTTGTTCCAAACCTTTCTTCTGTTGAACACAAAGATGAAGAAGAATGTTGGTAACCAGACAGTTGACAGTAGCCATTGACTTCCATAGGAAAAAAATACTATGGAAGTCAGTGGCTACCGTACAGGATTGGAACAACATAAGGGAAATTACATAATTTTCATAGTTTCTTGAACTCTCCCTTTAAACTGCAAAATTGGATTTGCTAAAGGTTGTGAAAATTAAACGTTGCGGCTGTGTTATGGTTACACCCGTTTCAAATGACAAATGAAGCACTGTTGTTCTTATGTGAGTCAGAATATAAAAGTGTGCTTTTTATTTTTAGTAAGGCTTTTTTTCTGAAAAGTATCTTCTAAAAAATTGTTTCCTTTTTACTTTGAGGGATGGTGAAGAACATACTGTAAGATGCTATTAGCAAGAGGAAAAAAACATGTTTGTGTCAGTTTCAAGCATGCAAGAAACAATTAAAAGGACAAAATGATGACGTCATGGCATTTTAAGTATGGCACAACTTATATGTTCAGTATCAGTTTACTTGATGCATTTACTACAGTATTTGCTTGCACAAAAAAAAAAAAAAAAAATGCAACTTAAATTTTGTAATCTTGGTTTGCTTCAAGCCAAAAATATAACTTACCTAAGTGGCAATCTAAAAGGGACACATTAGTCACTTTTTTTTTACAGTGATACTCCAAAGTACTTCAAAAACACCATGGTAGGCACATGCCCAAAAATTATTAGGCTGGTACCATGTCCACAAAAACCTTGGTGATTTGTTTTAGTAAATCAGATAAAAGCATTATGCCAAACCTTGTTCCTTTGGATCTGTCCATCCTCCTTCACTGCTTTCTGGTGTCTCTTTCTCCTGGTGAATTTCATCTTGTGTTGTAGTTCCCTCCATAGCCCGCACCTTGAAAGGACACAACAGAACATAATGTTTTGTCCAGAGAGTATAGACTATGAATTGTCATCTAATGGGAAAATGGAGGACATCATTCCATCCACATGACTCAGCAGAGAGGAACTGCCAGACGCACATTTCATACCTCAGCTGCAGTAAAGCACTTTTCAAACTACCTCATTTCAAATGACAGCTTAAAAACAGGCTAACACTTAAGTGTTCAGCTTCCACTGAAAGTGTGGTGTCTGCTTTTGATTATGTGAAAGCTGATGAATAAAACAAGCTTGAAAAGCTTACCTTCAACTGAGAAATTGATTTATGGTGTGTGTGTAGCGTGAGCTTATGAGCTGGCCTGCTTGTGTTTCTCGGCACTTCCTGTTTCTCCTCCTGCTGTTCAGCCAAAACACTGTGTGGCTCTGCCCGAACATGTGATGCTTCCTCCTCCTCCTCCTCCTCGCTGTCCATGAAACACACCTCTTTTACGGAGACTTCTTAAAGGTGCCTCCATGAATGCTGTTTTCATGAACATGGTGGATAAATGGCAAGTTTTGCTGAATTTTTATGGTCTGAAACCACAAACAGGAAGTTGAGCACTCTTCCTCAGTTCAGTTACTTAATACTTCAAACATGTGCATGCTCAATGTTTTCGCTGTTTAGCTTCTGGTGTCATTTCACAGGGTTATTAATCTTGTGGTAACAAATGGTTCTTGGGAAAGTGGCAGGACAGGAATTTCTGGGTTAAAAAGGTATATGAACGTATCAAGTAACAATAACTCCATTTGTGTTCTAGTAACACATGCGACGTATGTGCATAAATACAATAATATGTTATATTTACATTGTAATAAACTGCTAAAGGACTAAGAAATGGGCCAACTAACAGGAGAAAAACAGTTAAATGTTAGAATTTTTTTTTTTTTTTTTAAATAGACCCCAGCATTTATTTGGACATTAGTCACATGCATGAATGTATTTACATTATAAAACAAAAATATCACAAAAAGCTGTATTTATTTTGAAGAAAAATAGCACAAGCTCACTTGTCATTCAGGGTTAAAATGATTAAAACAGTGGATATACGGTTTCAAAATGAAGAAGTGGGGGATAGTTCACCCAAAAATGAAACATCTGTCATCATTTACTCATCTTTGTTCTGTAGAACATAAACAATATTTTGTAGAATGTTGGTAACTAAGCGGTTTCCGTTCCTATTGATTTCCATTGTAATTTTTGTCAATGGGAACTGAGACAGTTTGGTAACCAGCATTCTTCAAAATGCTGATGTTGACAGAATTTTCATTTTTTCGTGAACTATCCCTTTCTTGGAAAATGATCATAGTTCATGTGAACTACACAAATGTAGTTACTCTTGAAGTTTAAAATCTAATACAATCTAATACACTGAAATTCAGAAGTCTGGAAACATGAATGGTTTTGAAAGTAGTCTCTTAATCCACTGAGGCTGCATTTATTTGATCAAAAATACTGTAAAAAATGTGATGACAAAGCTGAATTTTCAGTTTGTTTTTTACAGTATTTTTGATCAAATAAATGCAGCCTCAGTGGATTAAGAGACTACTTTAAAAACCATTCATGTTTCCAGACTTCTTCATCTCAGTGTATTAGTTTGTATTAGATTTTAAACTTCAAGAGTAACTACATTTGTGTAGTCTTGGTGAGATTAAGAGACTACTTTCAAAAACATTCAAAAAAAACTTTAATGTTTCAAAATTTTTGACTGGCACAGTACGTCCAAATATTTTTTGGAGGCCACCGTATGTGCCAGGAAAATTCATTTATAAAAATATTTTATAACACCAAACCCACTTTAGATCTTTGACATTTAATGGAAATAAGTCAATGCAAAATGCACAATTTCAATGCAAATATATTTTACTTATTTTTCCATCTTCTAAAACTACCAACAATCACTTGTTTAAAATGATCAAAATGAAATTTAAAATGAACTAAATGGTTGGTGCAGCAAGTAATTATTTTATGGCTACTGATACCCATCAAGTTAGACACCGCATCAAGCAACACTTCAGTTGATGCCACTGTAAAATATTCACAGGCATATTTGATAGTTATTCAGCTACCGAAAGTGAGCTATAATTGGCAGGTTAGCAAGATGCGATAAGTAGGCCTATTCATCTGATCATGTGATTTCAAAATGAAGGCTATCATGTAGTGGGACCCACTGATATGACTGGGGTCTTCATGTCATTTAAGTGTACATTATTATAAAAATATTTATGAAATGAGCTATGGTTTCTTAAGGTATAAAACATAAAAAAAAAAAATTTAAAAAAAAATACTTAGTGCACCTTTAAAATTATTTTATACATGCTTGTCCTGTAAACGTGCCAAAACTTGAAAACTACAGGGGTTGGACAATGAAACTGAAACACTGGCCAATACAGTGTAGGAGGTTTAAATGCGAGTCCTGGTGGCCAATCTTCACTGATTACATATTCCATCAGTAAGAGCAGAGTGAAGGTTGAATTAGCAGAGCAATAGCACAGCTGTACATAAAATATTGCACAACACAACATAATGGGAGACATATGAGAGTTCAAAAGAGCACAGATTGTTGGTGCGCGTCTCGCTGACTCATCTGTGACCAGGACAGCAAGTCTTTGTGGTGAATCGAGAGCTGTGGGATCCAGGGTACATCCAGCAGGAGTAACTGTCGACTTCAAACACTGTACTCTGAAGGGGGTGCTGTGTATCAGCATGATAAGGTACATTATGTACATGTGACAGAATGGTTTGATGAACATGAAAGTAAGGTTGAACATCTCCAAATGGCCTGCACAATCACCAGATCTAAATATTTTGAGCCACTTTTGAGGGAATTTTGGAGGAGAGAGTCAGAAAACGTTTTCATCCAGCATCATCACATAGTGACCTGTCCACTGTTCTGGAAGAGGAATGGCTCAAAATCCCTCTGAGCACTGTGAAGGACTTGTGTCTGTCATGAACTGATGGTGTATTAGCTGCAAAAAGAGCCCCTACCTGGTCTAAAACCAGGTTTCACTTTCATTGTCCAACCCCAGAATATTATTACAACATTTACATTACAAAAATACAATATGTAAGACATGAAATGATGATAGCGCAGTTAAACTGCAGTTGATATAAATTAAGTCAATGTTAAATTAGAAAAAAACAACATTGGGCCATAAAACTAAACTGCATATATTTGTATAAAACATAAAAAGCATGTGAATTTGATCACATCACATGTGGTATACACACAAACACATCTTTAAACAGACCTTGACATTTTGAGACGCCAACACAAACACAAAAGGGAAACTTCAAAAGTGTCCTCTAAAATAGGATTTTTCTTTTTTTCTTTTCTAACAACAATAAAAAAAATGACAAACATTTTAAATACAATTTTTAAAAACATGTCAGAGTTTAAGAATGTCCATTGATCAGAAAAAGTAAAAAAACCAACTCTGGTCCTCTGTTTGGTGCTTCTAGGAATATGTCCAAATTTAACCCAGTCTCTTGTAAGTGCCTTTTTTAGAGATTCATAGTCCAGGCATTATGTAAGCGATGTTGTCCAGAGTGTTTGACTGCAAAAAAAAAAAGTAGGTGAGTGTCAGGAGAACAGTTGAAATCATAAAACTGTGCATTTGAATCGCAAAACAAGTGAATTGTTGGGGACCCCATAATAAAAAAAATGCAATTTGTGAAAGTGTGTCTCACCAGGACGTTGCGTGGACAGCCGTTGAGCTGGGGAACTTGTGCTGTCAGGCAGGTTAATGGACCAAGAGCACATAAAATAGAGTCCAACAGAACCGAAAGACTGCCAGACACCGCCACCATCCCCTGCAGGACGAACACAGACGTTTATGAAGATGATCTACACTGATGAGACAAAACGTTATGAACGTATGCCTAATATGCCTGTTAGTCCTCCTTGTGTTGCCAAAACAGAGGCATGGACTCTATAAGACCCCTGAATGTGTCCTGTGGTATTTGACACCAAGACCTTAGCAGCAGGTCCTTCAAGTCCTGTAGGTCGTGAGGTGGATCAAACTGGGGTGCGTTTCCTGAAAGCATCGTTAGCCAACTATGGTCGCAAGTTCCGTCGTTTCCAAAAGAGTTCAATGGAAATTGCCGACCAACTTGCGACCATAGTTGGCTAACGATGCTTTCGGGAAACACACCCCTGGTTGGTCCAGCACATCTCACAGATTATCCTGCTGAAAGAGCCACTTCCACCAGGGAACACCAGTGTCATGAAGGGGTGTACCTGGTTTGGTACAATGTTTAGGTAGGTGACACGTGTCAAATTTACGTCCACATTATTTTATTTCCCTGTAAAGTTAATGCAATATATTTTTTCAACTAGTGCAATTCTACAAGCTTTTTTGTTTCAAAAACATTTGCCATAATTTTAGGGCACTTTCACACTTGGTTCGATTGCCTGTTCCGAACCCGAGCTCGATTGCTCCCCCCTCCCCCTGCCCCCGATGGACTGTGTTCACATTTTAATATTTCTATCCGAACCGCGGTACGCTTGCGTCATCAGGCTGCAGCTGGCGTAATGGTGTTGATTGGTAACCGCGATTGAAAAGACGAAAAAAAATTGATAGACTCGCTCGGTTGACATTAAATTTGTTCTTCTTTTTTTTTTTTTACCTTTGGTTTTGTTTTCAACATAGACATACAGAAGCACACGCGTCTGTCTGCCGCAAAAATTCTGAAAACGAGACAGCAGGCTGTCCGCCGAAGATTCAGAAACTCTCTCTGCTTGCAGTGCGTCAATCCCGCTTTTCATCAAGTGAATATACACACACGTACGCACGCACGCAAGAAAGAGCTAACGTTTATCAAATATTTTACCACATTATACGTCATCAATAGCGGTTCACTTCCGAGGTTTGGTTCGATTGCGTTCATATCAGCAGCGAACCGTACCCGAGTTCACATGAACCGTACCCCAGACCACCTTTTTAATCGGACTCGAGTACGGTTCGCGGGTGCGCACCCGAGTTCGGAAGACAGTGTTCACATCATCCAAACGTACCGAACTCTGACATCATTCGATCCCGGGTGCGCACCAAGAGTGCTAGTGTGAAAGCGCCCTTACTTCCATAACAGGGGTCATTCTGTAACAGGCCAGGCAATAACAGGCCATCTCTCTGATTGGTCAGTGTCTACGCAGCCCCATATGCAGCAGAGTGTATGTTGTGACACATTCCTCCCATGACCATCATTCAAATGTTGTGTGCCGCTGTACACCTCCTGTTGTCTCAGACCATACGGGACAGTGTTCATTGCCCTCGTGCACTGATGAGTCTTGGTTGTCTCTGGTTTGTGGTTTGTCTCTCCTCGAACACTGCTGATAAATCCTCATCACTGCTGACCGAGAGCGACACACAAGCCTCTCCGTTTCAGAGATACTCTGACCCAGACGCCTTGCCATAACAATTTGAACCCAGCTGTAATATGGTATCAACACCTGTAATATGTCAAATTTCACCATGTGGTGGGTTTTCCTAGATCGCATCACATATGTGGAAAGCCCTCTAATGCCTGGTTCAGATGACATGATTTTTTTGTCTGTTACGATAGTCACTTTGTCAGATTACGCGATTTTGACTCCTAAAATCTTGTCGTGTCGTGGACAAGAAACATGTCAGACTACACGTTGCTTCCTGACCAGTCATCGCGTGCCGTCTTTAAAGCCTCGTTCACACTACAAGCGACTTTGTCGCTGCAGGTCGCCAGTGTCTGGCGATGAGGTCGCTAGTGGGCGTTCCCACTACTGGTTGCCTAGTAATGTTTGTGAGTGACATTCATGGATGTTATTCCATGTTGTAGACAACAAATACGTTTTCTTGCTGCTACAAACAAATATTTTGGAAGGAAAAGTCTAAATATAAATGGAATCAGTACATAAAATGCATAATATTAAAGATGAACGAGAAACAGCGAGTGCTGTTTGCCATCGCGGCTATTTAATTGCAGCAAACGGGTAAATACCGGTCTATCTGGGCTCACGAAACAATTCAGGCACGGAGTCAGCACGGCGAATACCACTGTATGTACACGGAGATATATCATAAATTATCAGACAGTTTCTGACCGCTAAAATGAGCTTCTCGTTCAACTTGCCTCTGTCAGACTCAGCACTGAAGAGTGACGGTTCACGCGTGCTCCACTGACTTCACTCCTATTGGTTGTCGCTCGCGAAAATCGCTCTTCATTTGCATAAAGTAAAAAATTTCACAACTTTGTCGCGTCGCCAGACACGCCCCATCTGGTTGCCAACGGTCGCGACCGCGCGTGTCGCAGGAAGTCGCACGCTCACCATTGAAAATGAATGGTATCGTGTTGCGTGTAGTGTGAACGCAGCTTAACGACGCGCGTGATGTAATGGGGAAGGCAAAACTAGCAAGTGACTTCTGGAAACGAATGTAAACAAACAATGGATGAAGCGGTGAGCGTTGTATTGGCTGTCCTGTGTTTAGAAAAACGTAAAAAAAGAAAGCAAACCCGACTATGGACACGTTCCTGGATTGCTCGAACAGGACAGTATGGGCTGTCAATCCTCCAAAGAGAACTTGAGGTAAAATATTGTTTTCTTATATATTTTTACTTTTAGCCAGTAGTACAAGTAAAATAATTCTGCTAGCTTGCCACAATGATAACATGTTATAAAAACAGACTGTTAAAACCTCATACATGTGATGGGACGGAACCCGTCGTGGACGACCGTTAAAAGAATTAAACATGCTAGTCTTTTTGTCGTGATGTCGTGAATGATCGTAGGTTGTCGCCCACTATGACACACTATACGAGATGATACGATCGAATCTTGCGTCCCGACGCCCGTTGTCGTTTACGAATCCCCACGACACCCTACGTCAAACGGATCGTGACAAAATCGTGTATCTGAACCAGGCATAAAAGGGACATTTTTGTGACACAAACCTCCGTTTCCTGAAGTCGGTGTCCAATCAGAGACAGCGACTCGCCCAACAGCTGCAGGTGAGCTGCTGCATCTATGGGGTCCACATCAGGCACACGCACCGGAGACAACGACATACCCAGAGACGAGCGGCCCTGAGGGGCCAATCCTGCTCCTAAACTGACACCTTTACTGGAGCCTGAGACAAGCAGATACACAGGGATACTAAAGAAAGGGCTCAAGAAAGATATCGATACATGAGAAAAAATTAAATATGTAAGACAGTTAACTGAGAATAAGCTTTGGTCTCACCTTTACTTTTACTGTCTGAGGTTGTTAAGGTTTTCTGCTTGACCGTCATAGCTTCAGCTTTATTCTGCTTGTGCTGGAGATATTGAGCTTTCTGTCTCCAAACCTTCAGTGTCAGAAAGAGAGGATATGCAACACTGTCCCACATTTGACTGAAATTACAAAACGCTGCCATTAAGTGTTTAAAGCCAACATAAAACATCCCATTTTACTTGTTATTTCCTTCAGATCGTGTCAAGATGTGACAAATTACTTGCTACTTTCAGTTTTGTTATGGTTGACTAAAACTATTAAAAATGGGTTTCGGTAATTGAAAGAAAGCTGAAATAAAATATAAATATTAGATGAAAAATATTGCCTCTTTTGCTAAATGTTTAGAAATGCTGCCTGTACAATAGAGTGCGGATCGGGCCGAATTTTTCTGTCCGAGCCCGGCCCGCGTCCGACAGAGCAGTAACCGAGCCCGACCCGAGCCCGACAGGCATAAAGATATTTATGTCCCAGCCCGACCCGAGACCGACAGTTAAAATCCCATTTTTTTCTCATACTAATGACACATGTACGTTTGTTTGTGTGGAAAGCCCGCTTTTTATTAAGCAAATGTAGGAAGGCATTCGGAAATGTCAACAGGACGAGCACATCAGCGCGTACGCAGAAAAAGCGCACTTAACACAGGCGCGCATGCACGTGTTTCGTTGTCACGGCTACATAAACAAATTTCCGTACACAGGAAGACAGATGTTATGGTAATATTTTACAGGTATTTTAATCACAAAAACGAACGTTTGCATCAAGTGAAAGCATCAGGCACATTTGCTACCTACATAAGCTGTTTTAAATAAAAAATGTTCAATGCCTCTGATGTGACCGAGCCCGACCCGAACCCGAACATAATTTCTAAATATCTGTCCGAACCCGGCCCGGCCCGTCGGGTACCGGCGGGTCCCGTCGGGCTCGGGTCGGGTATCCATCCTCTACTGTACAACAGCACTGAAATAAATAAGTTTAAGATGATGTACTAAAATTAATTAAAATAAAATAAGTTTGATAAAAATAAATTAAAGCTAAATATAAATAATAATAAAAATGACAAAAGCACATACAATTACTAAAACTTACAAATCTATAAATGAGCTAATTCAAAATATGAATAAACTATTAATAGCATATAAATAATACTAAAATAGGTAACACTTTATTTCGATAATCCACTTTAGACATTCTACTAACTATAAGTAACTTTTCAACTACATGTCAACTAACTGTCATTAGAGTATTCATAGACTGTCAGCTTAATATCTGCTAACACTTTATTTTGTTGGTCCCCCAACAGACATTCAACTGACTATAAGTAACTTGGCGACTACAAGTCGACTTATTCTCCTAACCCGAACCCTAACACCGAACCATAACCTACCAGTCTACTGACAGTCTACTATAATATACTAATACTCTAATGAGAGTTAGTTGACATGTAGTTGGAAAGTTACTTATAATTAGTAGAAGATCTAAAGTGACTATCGAAATAAAGTGTAACCCTAAAATAAAATGGCCTCTTTATGAGCATTAACCAGCATTACATATTACTTTTTTTTTTTACTGACAATCCATTATCTATTACAATAGCCTAAAACAATGACTTTTAAATGACCATTAGTTAACCTTAACCAGTGGAAAAGGAAAGTCAATTGCGAAATGGAGCAAGTTACATTTTGGTAAAAGATTCTAAAGACAAAATAATACACACAATGCACAAGAATATTATAAGTCTTTTTTTTCTTCTATGAAGTAAAGGTAAAAGGTGCTGACCAGTTTGTCTTTTTCAGGCAGCTGTTTCCACACCTCTGCGAGTTTCTTACTCAGCTCCCCGAAGACTGAGGTGGAAAGAGAACAAATATTCAACCAATCACGAAACAGCACAGATGATTGACAGATCAGGTGCCGAGAACAACAGCACTCACCTAATCCAGGCTGCTCTGCGTTGATATTGACCCTGTACTCTTTACAGAACACCTGATAGGCTGTCATGTTCTTCTTCTTCGGCTGACAGGATGGATGACAGAACAGTAAAATGACTGCCAAAAGGTGTTTTCACTGGTGTAAGAAAGAGATTTAATTTACCTTGTCCTTGTCATGTTTCTCTTTCTCCTTTTCCTCCTTCTTCTTCTTCTTCTCACCCATTAGTTCAATGCTTTGATGGTGATGGGATGAGGTGGGTGGAGCCATAGCGTACATGCCACCAGCAGAGCTGTGATTGGATGAGCTGTGAGAATGGGTGTGGCTTCTAGACTGATCAACTGATTAGCAAAGAGAGACTAGTTTAAATTCTGTCAAATCAGATTCAGTGTAACCACAGTAAAATGAACAACAACAATCAATTGATTTTTAGCTTTCAGGCAAGACACAAAAACATTCACTGCACCCGAAATCACAACTGTCTGAGTAGGTACTACATTTGAATTTGAATTTACTTCGCAACCGTTAAAAATGTCTGTTCTGTATAGTATGAATATGGGTAGTATGAATGAAATTTGGACGTACTACATCTGTCATGTAGTTACTGTCACGTGACCCACCAGCGTCACTTCACTGTCATTCATAAATCTTCTCCCATGGTCTCATGGGATAATAAAGTGTCCATCGAATGCACACTTCAGAATCTCACCGGAAGTAGTAGGTCATCCGGGGACTTTTCACCTACTGTTTTTCGCATACTATTACTGTGTATTTGGACATACTTCTCTGTTGGTGTACTGCTTCTCGCATACTATAGTAGGGAAGTATGTGATTTCGGACACAGCAATTGTTTTTTTCATGCACCGTTACATTTTTTGATTTTGGGCTATCATAACATGTTTCAGTCTTCAAAACATCAATAATACACTTTTAAGTGTTTATTTTATTACACGGTATCTATTTGCATGTGAGGATTTTAATTACAATACACATCTTTTAAAGGCCTTTTTCTCAAAATTAGTTTTTTCTCATGCACTGAGCCATAAATCTCCAGCATTTACATATATATATATATATAAATTCTTGAAGGTTTCCACAGAGGGTTTGTTCATATTTTATTTGCCTAAATGTATTCTTAAAGGGTTAGTTCACCCAAAAATGAAAATTCTGTCAGTAATTACTCACCCTCATGTTGTTCCAACCCCGTAAGACTTTCGTTCATCTTCGAAACACGAATTAAGATATTTTTGATTAAATCTGAGAGCTGGATCACTCCTCCATAGGCTTCTAAGGGATTGAAACTTGATTCCCCCGAAATGTTATTAAAGACATCGTAAAAATAGTCCAAGTGACTACAGTGGCTCAATCTTAAGTTTATCAAGTGACGAGAATACTTTTTGTGCGCAAAAAAAACCTAAAATATCGACTTTATTCAACTATTCCTTTCCTTGTCGGTCGGCCTCGAGATAGTTCTCGTAGTAAAACCGCGTATCTCTTCTGTGGTGGACGTCACACGCATCACACACATGACCAGCGTTGGCCAATAGGGACCCTACGTGTGACGTAGCCCTACGCTATCACACTACGTTAACGGACTAGAGGCCAACAGAGATGGAAACGAATAGTTGAAATAAAGTCGTTATTTTTGTTTGTTTTTGCGCACAAAAAGTATTCTCATCGCTTAATAAACTGAAGATTGAGGCACTGTAGTCACTTGGACTATTTTAACGATGTCTTTAATAACTTTTCGGGGGAACAAGTTTCAATCCCGTAGAAGCCTATGGAGGAGTGATCCAGCTCTCAGATTTAATAAAAAATATCTTAATTCGTGTTCTGAAGATGAACGAAAGTATTACGGGGTTGGAACAACATGAGGGTGAGTAATTACTGACAGAACTTTCATTTTTGGGTGAACTAACCCTTTAAAATCATGTTGGAAATGTTTTTTTTTCCTGGCTGTTGACAGAATTTTCTGATGTATGGAGTGATAAAAAGAAATATCCAAAGTCCCCTCTGTAAAACCTTTTGACTCTATGTCAACAAAATGAAACAAGAAGTTTGAACCTGGCTTTATCCAGTGTTCAGATTTCTGTTATGGACATTTATGCAAGTGAGGGCAAATTTAATTAACGCATTAACGCTTAGTTCTTTTGGATCGAACCAAAAAATATGTATTTTGAGATGGAGCTTATGACCTTATAAAATGTGTAAAGCCCGTCACACACACAAATGAAGATCTGCAGCGAGGAGACGTGGTTCTGATGCCTGTCCTGAACTCTGATGGGCAACATTGTGACTATGACAAGAAACAACAGGTATGCTTGAGCATTCTGTCCTTTTTAGGGACGGATCTTGTGACATCCCGTCCTGTTTGTGGTTCGTTGAGTTGTCTTTGGTCCGTGTTTTGTTAATATTTCTATCGAACCGCACCAGAGTTAGTTTGAAAGCAGGCCGAGACACATCTTTTCGGGTCTCGGTCCGTTTGTTTGTTGCGCACCAGGGTTCAGATGGCAGTGTTCACACTTATTCAAATGTACCGCACTAACAGAGCAATCGCACCAGGGTTAGTTTTAATCCAACCAAACATGCCAACAAGTGTGAACACACCCTTAAACACAAGATTTCCTGTAATACAAAAAATGGTTGCAGTTCTTAATGTAATCAATCATCGGTCTAATCAACCAACTATATATGAGTTAATGTTTTACTGAATTCACATGCAGTGTCTTCTTGCCTTAAAGAAAGTCAAATGTGTCTCACCTGGACAGCTTTTCTTCCCTACACTTCCTTTGCTGTGTTTCTTCTCCCTGGATCCTTTCTCTCTGTCTCGCTCTCTATCCTTTTTCTTTTTGCTCTTCTTGCTCTTTTTCTTCTTTTTTGAAAGATGTGTGTATGAGTCGTCAATCACCAGCTCGCCGGCCTCGAGTTCTCCTCCTGAAGATGAACTGTCTCCTCCCATGCCTCCGTAATGACCTGATGCATACAAACAGAACAATTATTGGTTAGTGTCTGTGAGGGTTTCATTTCTTTGTTTTTTTAGAGCTTTGGGACAATTGGATGTTGAAAGTTTGTCATTATACAGACACCATAAGTAAAGATTGACCAGTATTGACTTTTTATGACTGATACAGACACAGATTATGTTTCAGTTAAAGAAAAATAGATTCAGCAAAAAATAAAAAAATAAATAGTTTAGGTTTTCATGCAGAGCTGATTTTAAATGTTTTTTTTTAGTTTTTTAGCAGCAGGTCCAATAATAAATATATAATCAGAATTAACAAATATTTTTTAATTTACAGGGCAAGGACAACTCCGGCGCAAAATGAACCTTTGGTCTAATTACACATTGGTACATAGTCAACCGTTCTCTGAGATTTGTTTTCATGATTGTCGAATGTAAAGAGTTTTATCTCTAAAAACTGTTTAGCTTATAACGCTAGTATATTGGGCATAGAGTAATGAAAATAAAAATCGCTAGTTAATACCACTAACAAGGCTCAAAATAGCCCAACACTAACACGGTAGCATAATGAGGGTCCCTACCTGCAAACTGAAGCATTGAGAATGTTGTAAGTGTACAGACAGTTTAATAAGAAGATATTTTATAAAGACAGTCCACTTCGCACTTTCCACTGTGGAAAACAGTCTCGATCAGTCGAATCATGAACGCCGAGCCGAGTGCGCTGAACTGTCTTGGAATCTCATATGGTCCGTTGTTCGGCTCGGCGTTCATGACTCGACTGATCGAGACTCGCTGTATAAGCGAAGTGGACTGTCTTTATAAAATATCTTCTTATTAAACTGTCTGTACACTTACAACATTCTCAATGCTTCAGTTTGCAGGTAGGGACCCTCATTATGCTACCGTGTTAGTGTTGGGCTATTTTGAGCCTTGTTAGTGGTATTAACTAGCGATTTTTATTTTCATTACTCTATGCCCAATATATTAGCGTTATAAGCTAAACAGTTTTTAGAGATAAAACTCTTTACATTCGACAATCATGAAAATAAATCTCAGAGAACGGTTGACTATGTACCAATGTGTAATTAGACCAAAGGTTCATTTTGCGCCGGAGTTGTCCTTTAAGTTAATATAAAAAAACGTTTACCCTAACTTGCAAGTACCGATAGTGTGCAGGAGTTCCATATTTGCAGATTTGTCGACCTACCTATTTGGTCTTCTTTTCCTACGCACCTATCACCTGCAGGTGTGTGATAGTGTTTGTTAATTAATATACAATAATAAAATCTATACATTTAAAAAAAAAATGAGAAAATTACTACTATTGTTGATATTTATGCCATCATATTTATAAGTTGTTGTTCTTGATCTAAATCTAAACCAAGGCTGTATTTATTTGATCAATCATACAGTAAAAACACTAATATTGTGAAATATTAGATAAAATCAAATAAATATCAAATAAAATATCGGTTGACTATTTGAATATATTTTAAAATGTCATTCATTCCTGTGATCAAAGCTGGATTTTCAGGATCATTACTTCATACATTAATGTCTTTAGTGTCACATGATCCATCAGAAATCATTCTGATATGATGATTTTGTGCTCAATAATCGTTTATTATTATTATTATTAATGTTAAAAAGTGATCTTTTTTTTTTCCGGATTCTTTGATTAATAGAAAGTTCAAAATATGTTTTTACTGTCACTTTTGATCAATTTAATGCAATCTTGCTGAATAAAAGAATGTTTCTTTAAAAAAAAAAAAATAATAATAATCTTACTGACCCAAAACTTTTAATCAGTAGTGTATATCTTTGTTTTGATTTGTTTTGTTTTTCTCACTAAAAAATAAATGGTTTTTATTGAATTATTATTATTATATTATTCAATTATTATTATTATACTATTAAATATAATTTTATTTAATAAAACAATACATTAAATAAGTTGCTATACATGTTATTATATACATGTTATGCAGTTATTGGGTGCTTTGCTTCAAAGATCCACCAATGTCATGTATCAGTAGACCCACTCACCCACGACCTCCACCTCTTTCCCCACGACAGGCAACGGCTCTCGGCTGTGCTGCTTTTTCTTGGGTGGCTTCGATATCATTTTCTCCTTCTCCTTCTCCTTCTTCATCCCTCCTTTCTTCGAGCTGGAGGACGAATGATGGCCTACCACACCCGAAGAGGAAGAAGAATGGACCGGGAAGGAGAATCCCTCGTTCGTCCCGACACCTTCGTTCTTCTCTTTTGAAGAGAGGATGAGCTTCATCTTCAGTCCTTCAGCTTCACAGAGCGTCAGCGGCTCTCCTTTTCCAGCTCCTCCGTGGAACAGCAGTGACTTCGAGGAGGAGGAATGCTTTTTAGACGAGGACGAGCCGGGCGGACGCGAGTGCGAGAAGGAGTGGCTGCTCTTAGAGCCGCTGTCCTGTTTGCGGTCTTTGGAGGAGTGCGAGGAGGCGTGGGGAGGGTAGGAGGGTTTTTTGTAGAAGTGCGGGGTTGGGTCGGTGCCCGTGGCCAGCGGGGAGGTAATGGCCTCCAGGAGGCCCATGGCTGTGTCTGTGGAGTGGGACGGGTGAGAGGAGGACGAGGAGGAGAGGGAGGGCGAGTGATCTGAAGACTTGCGCTTCTTCTTGTGGGGCGGCTGACCAGAGCTGTGATGGTCTGTGGGGAGAGTTTAGAAACTATTTTAAAGCTGCATTATATTGTTATTGAGCAAATTCATAAGACATCAGTGTTCAAAACTGTCGTCTTAGCTTACCCCGATTCGTAACGTGAGCTTATAAATATGATTTAGAATTTGAGCTATAAGACACGTGCATTTCGATTTCGCTTATCGATTACTGTGTGCGCATTTTAATATGACTTTAAACCATTCAAGTGCAAGAAGACACATCCAAAATGACGTGCGCACAGAAAGCCACCTGCCATACTGAAGTGTGCGATACTGAACTTTTTGTATTTGAACAAACACACACAAAAAATACGTCAAAATATCATAGTAAACAAAGTCAACTATTTCTTAAGTGAACATAAACAGCTGACAAAGGAAACGCATGTGTAAGGATCTGTGCAGCTCTTAAAGTGACGTATATTTTATTTATAAAGTACAGTGATATTTTACATTTGATTACAGTTTCTGTACCTGGATTTTTGTTTCTAATTGAAATCGATATTAGGAATCGATAAGAATCGGCATTGTTCAAATTCAAACGATACCCAACCCTATTACTATATGGCGTGTGCAAAGTGAGGATGCAGTTGCTTAGAATTTAAACTTTAAGAATTTGCTTTTAATCTAGAAAGGACTAAACGGCAATCATCGGGGAATCGACCTAAACCTCAGTATGTGATTTGTTTTAAAACATTTACGTTTCATTTGGTCAGAACAAAAGCGACAGATATGTTTTTTGTTCAGATTACTTTTTTTTCTCTCAGATATATGCATACTAGGACATACTTCTTATTGTCATATCCATATACAATGACAGATCCACTCTGATGTGGTGATCACAGATTCATCTGCGCAGAGGAGCAGTGCCGAAGCACAACCCACGAAAAAAACATAAATAATAGTAATAATAACGCTAACAGAGATAGCGATAGAGAGGCAAAAGTTCAGCACTGGAGATTTAAGTATTTGAATTAGAAAAAGTACTAACAGTGATCATTGGCGCCGATCGAGCACCCACAGAAAAACACAAGATATTCTTCATTCATTTTAACCAATCAAAAAATAGATTGAGATTCAGGATCTCTCTGATTGGTGGATCCTACATTGGGTCCCAGCGGGTCAACAAACTGACACAAAAGCATGTGCTTTCTGTTTTTGCACAATGATAAATTAAATTAATAAGTAATTAACTCCAAAATCATCAGGTATCTCAGCTAGAGAGCGACTCGCAACAAAACTCTTGGAAAGAATATGTGTTTTTCCTTGGTTGGTAATGTATTTGCAGTCCATGTGTTTCTACTCACGAGAGATTAATTCAAGTACCTCGGTACACAAGTTTTCATCAAGTATGTAAAAGTATTCATCAAGTATTCATACAGAAACAGAAATCTGCACCTATGGCAGTGATAATAGTAAATTTGTTAATAATTGTATAAAAAACAAATATGCTATCAAAAGACTACAGGAATCAATTAACAAAATTCAACGTAGTGCACTATTTGCATAGTACACATGAGAAGCCATTAACTGAGTAGCAGCCCATGAAGTATGTTTTAATAATGTTTCTGTAGCTTTAGACTAGAGGCTTGATTTAATTTAGAATGCTCCCTTAGAAAGTAACATCCTAGCAAGAAGCTCTGGAACACTTTTCATGTTGGATATGTTGGAACAGAGCTAATGCTGCCTATAAAACAAGACAAAACTCCTCACCTCTGTGATAGTAGTCATCACTCAAGTGCTTCTTTTTTTTCTTGTGAGAATCTCCTCCTAATAGGAAAAGGTCTGAATCCTAAAAAGACAACAGTGCATGTTAAAACAGGCATGATATGTACCACAAAGATAATGTTAGTGAGGAAACAATCCACAGTTTTTTTTTTTTTAAATGGGTGATCTGCCGAGGTTGGTGATTTAGCTGCTCCATGTTCACCTTTCTCCCTCGTTGTGACAACTAACCTTTCCACTCACACATCATACACACGTCAAAATAACCGGAGCAACGTCCAGGGAAAACCATCCAGCCTGGTCTAAAATATAAACTTATAATAGACTTACCATAGTGAATCAGGCAAAACGTGTTTTGGAATAAGGATTGATGATGATGACTCATTATTTAAGTGTTGTTAATTTTGAACAAAAAAGTTACATAGTGTAACTTTAATGAAATAAACAAAAATATACATCTAAAAAACAGAAATTTTTAAGAGGCTTAATAAAAACAAGTAGGCTTACACAAAATATTATCTATATTAAAATACATAACATTACGGAACTACCACTTTCAAGCCCCAGAAAGGTAGTAGAGGCATCATAAAAGTATCTCCAACGCACGTTCACGAGAGCGGCATGACGCATGCGTGTTGTGTTGACGCGAGAGCAGATGTTGTTGCGTGAATGCGTGTTGGAGACTAGTATTTTCAAAATAAAGTGATAAATCAATAAAAGTCACTTAATAAAATTAAGGTTAAACCAGTGGAGTCACAGTGGTCACCATTTTCATGATCTCTTCACTACCTTTCGGGGGCTTGAAAGTGGTAGTTGCATAGACTGTCAATGGAGGGACAAAAAGCTCTCAGATTTCATTAAAAATACCTTCATTTGTGTTCTGAAGATGAACGAATGTCTTACAGGTTTGGAAAGATATGATGGTGAGTAATTAATGACATAATTTTTTATTTTGGGTGAACTAACCCTTTACTAAGGGGAAACAGATGCTACTGTTTTGGGAGTTTTTTAAAATATAGATCTGTGAATTGTACCCCACTTTGTAACCAACATTATTATTATTTTACTTACAGTTGAGTAAGTAAAATAGCAAGTAAAGTAAAAGTAACTGAAGCAGCATATATATTTTTCATCTTTTCTTGACACTTTTAATACTATCACGCATTTGATGACAGGACGTGATGCGGAGGGCATCACTTAATAGAAATAGAAAATAGAAGGCTTTTTGTCAGTTTATGTGATCAGACAAGTTGCAAGTCATAGGAAGTGAGTAACCACCAAGTGATCTCAGCACCCTTGAGCAGGAGTCAATGAGAGGGAAAAACACAGGTCCAAATCCTTCTCAGACCAGATGTCGTAACATAACATCAAGTTGCGTGTTTTATTAATATCAATAGAATCTACAAACAGGCAACACAGTTACAGAACATATATACTGATAAAATCAATGGACGGCAATAATTCTGGTCAACCTCTTGTTAATATGACGCAACTTGATGTTGGATGTCACAGTAACTCCCTGCTGTTACCTTGTGGTGTTTCTTGGAGGTTTTGAGCACCTGCGCTGCGATTTCTTCTTCCTCTCTCAACAGATCTTTATATGAGCGCCTCTTCTCTCTTTGGCTGCGACCAGCAACAAGACCGACCTCTCCTTCCATCCCCGAAATATCTACAAGAAATTAAGTTTCGCAGTAGGTTTTCAATGGACATGTTTGAGTGTATTAACATGCTTTTTGTCTGACAATCATTACCCATCATTCCTTTCTTCTTTATCTCCTCAAAGGCCATAGTCATTCTTGGTTCTTCTGGTGGGACTGGTCAGTCTTGTGACTATAATACACAAAAACAGATTAAAATCATCCAGCTCAGTCCAAAAAACACTCTTGACTAGAACAAAGTATTTAAAAAACAAACTATCTTCAAAGACCTTTCCAGTTTAGGTAACTAATAATTATGTTTCTATTCAGCTTGCGATTTGGTACTAGTTATCTGCACTACTTTATTGCAGCCTAAATGTCAAACTCTAGAATTGTTTTGCATGAAATTTGATTATAAATATTGTATTTTTCGTCTGGTCTGACTCTTCAGGTTTAGTCTAATACTAATAAGATATATCTAAGTCTTTTACCAATAAAAGTGTTTTACACAATGTACTCACTTTTGTCACTGACAGACAAAAGACAGAACAGGTAACATTTTTATATGAAACAAATTCTCAGCTTTCAAATTTTGTAAATTCTATCATGAAATTCAAACAATAAATGCAATTTTGGCGCTCTTAAAGGGACAGTTCAGCCAAAAATGAAAATTCTGTCATCATTTACTCACCCCTCAAGTTGTTCCAAACCTTTATGAATTTCTTTCTTCTGCTGAAACCAAAATAATATATTATGAAAAATATGGCTAACCAAACAGATGATGGGCACCATTGACTTCACCATCAATTTTTCGTATAGCGAAAAAAAAATACTAAAGAAGTCAATGGTGCCCAACAACTGTTTGGTTACAAAAAAATTATTCATATCTTATTTTGTGTTCAGCAGTAGAATACAACAGGTTTGCAACAATGATGAGAGAGGATGACAGAATTGTCATTTTTGGGTGAACTGTCCCTTTAATGTGGCATGACAGACAGACAGACCTGCTGTTGAACCATCCATTTTAATACTATTTACAGCACAAAATAAACATGAATGAACATCAGAGGGTATGTTGAAAAATCGAGTAGGCCTACAACTTACTGAATGTATCATGTCTCATGTAATCGCTCAATCAGTGTTTCAACCACGGATAAAACAATGTCACGTAACGTTACATTTACCTCAGAAAAGCCATTCAGTATCCATGAACTGTAATTCAATCAATTCAATTCAATATCGATACAAACCCCGTCCCCAATTCTCACTCCAAGCTGAACTCAAAAGGTGGCAGCCCTAATTATATGCTAAAAGATCGTTAACACTTTATTTTGATATGTCCTTGTTACAAGTTACATGTAGTTACTATAAAAGCTATATATACATTGTGCATAATTTCATAATGTAACTAACCCTAAACCAAACCCTAATTCTATAGTAAAATGTAGTTAATTAATATTGCTCAGTAACGTTAATTCAATCATGTATAATTACACTGTAACAGGGACACCTTAAAATAAAGTGTAACCATGATCATTTGATTATGGACTAAAAGCCACACAAGTTTGCACTTACTATACATATAAAACTGAATTCAATAATACGATGCTTAACATTTTAAAGATGTAAAACCAAATAAATGAAAGGAATTAATACTGGAAAAACTATGGGGAAAAAATGCAAATAATGTTGCATGCAGAAGTGTTAAAAAACTCTGAAGATGTGCTACTGAAAGCACACTCATTAGTAATAGATCAGGCTCAGCAACACACATCGGCTTTCCTCCAGCCGCAACTTTTAGTCAAGCTTCCAGTGACATTCGCCGGAATCCCAACAACACGAACGAGAAGATCTGCCTCCCTCAACACTCATTATTGCACATTTCCCGCCTACTTTTGAAGAAATGCACACTCACACACCCCCTTCCCCTCGCTTCATCAGGATCCAGCGCTTCCCTGTTTCAGCACAAGTGTATTCGGGCAGCTGCGGACGTGTCGCGCGTCTCTGACGGATCGCCCAGCGCGCGCAGACCCGCGGCTGCGGTGCACATAGGCCGGTATCGGGTTACAACTCGATTAACCGAGCGTTCTCACCATGCAATTTTATGGGGGTTTTCAGTACTGCAAAAATGGCACGGAATGCATGCAAGTTATATGCAGAAATCAAAAGTTTTGAACAAAAATCAGTGAAATATTACCTCGGGTTGGCTGTGGGTTTAGTTGGCGCGCGACGCCATCTTTGATGGGAGTCAACAACAAAGCAGCCAAAGATGAGGAGGAGGGACTTTGAGACCAGAGAGTGTATCACAACAATGAAAGCCCTCTTTTTTTACAAACCAAAAAACTGACAATAAAAGTATGAAATATATAGCGATATTTACTATATAAAAGCGATATGCAAATTCACAGCTTATACTTTAGTGCTAATATTGTTACATCATTGCATCAAAGACAGAGTCCACATACACTCTTAACATTATGTAATTTATTTGGCTGTCTTTCAAATAGATATACAGTAAACAGTGACATAATAGGCTACCATAAAGGCATAGCAGAAAGGAATTGTTCCAGGAACAAAAATAAAAGGCAATTCATGATGTTCTCAGTCAAAATTGAATTTAAATAACCGGAATTACACAGTTGTGTTATACACGTAGGCATGTCATCATATATAAATAGTTTTTCCTATTTTCTAAACAAAAGCCACAGTTGTCCCATCCTCTCTCGTCTTTTCTTCCATCCATCTCTACCGGTCTCCTATAGTCTGCATCTGAATACTGAGAGACGTGAAGCTGGCCAGTAGGTCCGTCACCTCATCCACCTGTGGATCCAAAGATACAATAATATCAAAGACAGAGAACGGTACTTAAAAGGATTCAGCAGAAGCACAATAATATATCAGCGCCTTATTGGGTTTGATTTTTTTAAATGTAAAGTTTCATAACAATATTGTTATTACAAGCTATTTTATATATATTTTTTTCTTTTCACAAATTAGACTAGTTTTATAACATCACCAATTAGTCGGTTATCGGCCAGAACAAGAAAATAATGATCAGGCTCAGCATATCGACATAGGCCAGAATTTCATTATCAATGCATTCCTTTATAAGGGTTCATATTTATTATTTAATCTGTTTCCCTGAAGTAAAACCCTTCGAACTGAGCCGCTGACTACTGACTACATGCGCTCTACAGCTTGATCTTAGATGTGTGTGAGCTGTACCTGCTTTCTGGTGCGGGTGTTCTGCAGCTGGTTTGAGATGTGCTCTAGTTTCTCTCTCTCCTCACTCTGTCCCATTATATTCAGATACTCCCGCAGCATTTGAATGATCTACAGACATATTCAGAGATCATTGGTTCATCTTCCACAGCACATATACATGTATAGTACAACAGGAGCCTAGTATAATATAATATTATTATATTATGTACATATTATAAACCTCAGTCAGGCTCATTCATATTAATTAACATTATGTTACAATTACATTTATACATTCGGCAGAAGCTTTTACCCAAAACGAACATTCACAGACAGTAAGAGTTCAAGAAAAATCTAAATTAAACCGAAATCGCAATTTGGCTTAGTACCATAATCAAATGTGATTTTGTTAAATAAATATATGTGCTGCGCAGTGCCAGTCCTCCCTATAAGCAAATTATGCAAGGTGCGTAGGGCCCCCGAACCACCAGAGGGCCCCTTGCTCTCAAAGATTCTTTAAGTAGCATATTACTTTATAATGTAAACATATTTTTTAGAACATGCAAATATAAATGCGGATTCAACTTTAGCGGTGTCAAGTGGAAATTTCTTAATGATTCATATTTATTTAATAACTGTTTTGTACTCGGACATCATGCAGTGTGGCATATAAATGACATGCTTCTTGGTGCAGGAAAAAAGAAAATGTGCCAAGAATGAAGTACGTAAGAATTTAAAATGTTCATATAAAATTCATAAAACAACAATGCTCAAATGGAGATCTCCAGGTTCAATATTAGTCAACTGTGTTTCGTTAGAAACAACCCATGATGAAATGTAATTTTCAGTTTGTGTCAGTATACATCAATAATCAAAACGTTCTTGTGCATGGTTTAATGTATAAGAAAAATACATTCTGTTCAATCATGCAAGCTGTCCTGTGAGTTCTGTCAAGCGCTTTAAAAGCAATGTCGATTATTCTAAAGTTAGTACATTTAGATAATTATTGATTTATGTATGTTTACTTGCATTTGTAAATCATTTCGACGGGGGTCCCTTCGGAAAGTTTTGCTTAGGGCCCCCAGAAGTGTAGGAGCAGCACTGGCGCTGCGTGTCTCAGAGCAGTTCCGGTCTTCGTAAATGCTTCACTTTAAGGGCTCCATGCGTTTTGAAAATTAAGATATTTAACAGCCATAAATATTAATTTTGAAACGTTACAGTTGTAATGTAAAATAAAACTATATTATTTTCATTAGATACATGTTTAAATATTTCACTGAAATATTACAATAGAAATATGTCGTCTTGTACTTTGATTTAGCTTTTTTTTTGTAATAATAATAATAATTATTATTATAAATACTATTTTTTCATAGCCATATTGATATAAAACATTTTGGCTATATTGTGCTTCCCTACAAACAAGCAGAGCAAACCAAAATGTTTATAATTATTTCAAAAAACAATTGGTGTACAAACATTTTGTCATTTTAAATGTTATTATAAAAATGTGTAATTTACAGGTTTGTATACAATAATAATTGTAACTTTTAAAATGATAGTAATGTGCCAACTGACTGTGTAGATTACCGCATTAGTTGAGACATTTTTTTGTCCTTGAGAAAATTTGCCATGTAATGTTTCCGATGTATATTTAAATGAATCAAATCGCAAGCTTGTGAATCGAAATCGCACTGAATCGTAACATTTGAGTCAATACCCAGCCCTAGCTTTAAGTATATCAGACATGTGTTAATGACCTGTGTGACCTCTCCTCTGAGGGTTTCTAGACTACGGGAGTCTCCCTCGTGTAAGATGTTGAGCTTTGAACGGGCAAGATGAAGAGGAGTCCTTCCAGCACGATCCAGAGCATCAACACGGGCACCTGAGGGAACGTTCATAGTGTACATTTATTATGAATTTGTTCAGAGATATCAGAAAGGTCTCGGATGAATACGATTTAGATCCATTTGTTTTTCCGTCATAGATCAAAGTCATAGTCAATCGTACCTCCTCGCAGTAAAGTAGTGATGACAGGCACATGGTTGGTGCAGGCAGCTGTAAAAGGCAATTTAAGTCACAGTAAGCGTATTTCTTACAGCTTTGAATATAGATGTAATTATACATAATGATGCAAATAAATGTGTGACCAAACAACATTCTTACCCAGATGCAGTGGTGTGTTTCCGAGGCTGTCTCTCTGGTTTGGGTCAGCACCATTACTCAGCAACAACTGAACTACATTGTTAAAAGTGAAGATGGAAAGAGAAAATGTTTAAAGAGGACCAATTATGATCTTTTACAAAGTCTTTATTTTGTTTTAGGGGTCCATTAGTGTGAGTTTCAACACACTACTAACGCAACTCAACCAGGTCTCGCCCCTTTATCTTGTGTAAGCCTTGGGCGGGAATGATTTAAATGAGGAATATTGTGACGTGTTCGTTCCAAGAAAACAAATCAATACTGCAATCGAGGCGTTTCAGGCAGTTCAGAAACAGTTACTAATAAAGAATGACTCCCTTTGGAACGGACTTTGTGCTTTGCAGCACTTTTTTTGTTTGTTGCTTAAAGGTACAATATGTAAGAATTTTGTAATAAAATATCCAAAAAGCACTTGCACAGTGTGATAAATTTTCTGCAGTTGTGTACTTACAATATCCCAAAAGTCTTCAAAGATTTTTTATCTCAGAGAAATTCCCAATTTAAATAAGTGGCCGTCCCGGAAAAAAATGTCGCCTGTCAATGACGCAATATCAGCGCTATCCTCGGTTTCCGCTCGAACTGCCATAGCCATGATGTAACCATGGCGACAGACGTGGACAACTGCGTAGTGCGTAATGTTTAGTGGCACGCTGTTCTTGTTTCATTCAAACATTATAGACCATGGCAAGCAGACTTTGGGACAAAAAAGGAGAACTAAAATGAGGATCAATATCGGCGTGGCGTTTTCGAGATGCCGAGAGCTCCACGTCCGTGACTAACTTGGACTTGACAGAGCTTTACGTGTCACGACTTGACAGCGACACCGCTCTTGCACATACTTTATTAGACAGGTGAGCTAATGTACATAAAACCAAGCAATATTATATAGCTCAACATGATGAAATGTTAGAATACGATCAGTATGTTATTCTAATGTTGATCTAACGTTAGCTTACTCCTAGTGTCATACAGACAAACTAACACATAGAATAACTAACATTATAACTTTCAACACACTCAAATGCTGTTTAGTTTGATAGTGTAACGTTAGACCAAGTGAAACAGCACTGCGTTACCTCACAAGTTTAATTTGTCTATTAAACTGACCTGCTGTGAGAATTAACGTTAATTCAGTACTTGCGGGTAGTTCGGTAGAATGAAATGTCCTTATTCCTTTATATCCGCGGGACTTGCGTGTGATATATATCTCTTATTAGAAATCACGACCTGCTTCATACCACTGTAATGTTAAAAAACATGAACGTTTTCACACATCCATAAACATAATTAGATACATCTGCTTGACAGCAAGTACCATCATTCAGCTCGTCACTGCGTTATAAACCTACGCCTTTGTTATTGTAAGAGGTTAGCGACCGCTGGCGGCGAAAAAAAATTACATATTGTAGCTTTAACTGCTTTAAAATGGCTTTTTTTGTTCACTTTTAGACAGAGCATTTAAAGAAAATGACACATGTATAACAAGACAATATAAATATAATTGTACTCACCTAGCCTATTACTTAAGGGACAAACGTAAATGTTTTAATTTGTAACTGCTGTTCGAACGCTATCTTGGGAAATTTGTTTGCGATCAAATATTCATTATCTCTACTCTCCAATAATTAAGGTAGTTGGTACATTACCAGTTTAAACTAATATCAGGTCATTTACGTCTCTCGTAATGTTATTTAAGCTCTCAGATTTCATCAAAAAGATCTTCATTTGTGTTTCGAAGATTAACTAAAGTCTTACGGGTTTGGAATGACATGAGGGTGAGTAAATGATGACATAATTTTAAGGTTTGGGTGAACTAACCCTTTAATATCAATCAGTTTAGTCTGATCTTACCAATACTCTCGTTGCCATTGCAGGAAGAGAAGTGTAAGGCCGTCCTCCCCTTGTCATCAGCAGCACAAGGATCAGTATCATCTTCCAGCAATCTACGAACTAGAAGGGGGAAAAAAGGAAACAGACTTTAATTTCACTGTAGATCAGATCTTAGCATCAAGTGTGTCCACTACTGTCACGCTGATGATTCTCACCCGTGTCAATATCATTGGAGTTGGCAGCTTCTCTGAGCCTCTTCACAGCTTGAAGGAGAAAACAATACAGAATTGGTTAACAGAACAGATCATGGTTAAGACAACTGAATATAATAATAAAAACAATCTGTTTTTTACGATTAACACATTCCCAAAAATCACACAAATGAGGATTTTAACGCATATAATTGGCTAATTAGACATGGAAAAATACAAACATCATAGAAAATAAAACAGCTTATATATATATATATATATATATATATATATATATATATATATATATATATATACACACACACACATACAGCACCGGTTATTTTTAATGTTTTTGAAAGAGGTCTCTTATGCTCATCAAGCCTGCATTTCTATTTTAAATAAATTCTGTAATTTTTTTAAGCTTTTATTAATCAAAGAATCCTGAAAAAAAAGTAATCACAGGTTATAAAAAATATATATTTAGCAGCTAAAACGGTTTCCAACATTGAGAATCAAATCAGCATAATAGAATGATCTCTGAGGACTGAAAACTGGACTAAGGATTCTGAAAATTCAGCTTTGCATCACAGAATTAAATAATATTTTACAGTATATTAAAATAGAAAACCATTATTTTAAATAGTAACAAATATTTCACAATATTCTGCGTTTTTCTGTATTTTTAAATGCAGCCTTGATGAGCATTCCTGTTACCTATTTGTATGATACAAAATTGTCTAATAATTAACCAACATTTACATAGTAGGCTATACATATAACAGCATCAATATATATATATATATATATATATATATATATATATATACACACACACACATTTATTATTAGATAAGATGTAACAATTGTAATGTGTTATATTTTGTGACATTTCCGTTCATGCACACACCATACAGGTCTTTTCCAATGGGCCCCATGTTCCTCCGGGCTCTTCCAAGCCGCCTCACTCTGGTCGATGTGATCTTGCCGGGTGAACTCCGTCCCGCCTGTAGCAATTCACCGGGTTTCCATAACAGGTGCAGATACCGGAGCTCCGTGTCCGCGGAAGGTCGGGTTCGGTTGAGTCTCAGTGCGCTCAGCGTGTCCAGACGCGAGATACTGAACCCGACCGCACCTGCAGCAGCCTCCATCGGCGTCTCACCCTCGCTCCTCTCGGGGTCTCTCCCCGCAGGCCCGTTCGCTACCGTGTACTCGCCCTCCGAACTGGACCGCTCGCCGTCCGAGGCAGCGGCAACAAGTGGGCTCGACACGTCCATATCAATAAGGCGTTTACTCGACTAATGTCAGCATGTACCACCAACAGAATGTAACTGTATCTGTTGCACAAATCTAACGCAACATTGTCGAACAAGTGCTGTTCTTCAAGACTGCATTTCAAGCGAGATTTTTAAATTAAGAAACAGAGCTGCTTTTGCGTTCATTGCTATTTAATATCGTAATGTCGAATATGAATCGTTCCGTGTTCTAAAAAGCAGTGAACTCTGAGCCCAATTGAGCCAAAATGGCGCAGTTTCAATGTTTTGCGCTTGTTTTTTAGTAAAGCACACCCGCATTGCTTAGTCTGCATTCATCGTGACCCAGATAGCCAATCAGCATCGATGTTGTTAAGGGACTCGTCCGTTCAGAGAACGTATGGTGGTAGCGTAACTTGACTTGATTTCCATAAAAGGTGATTTCCCACTTATTATATTTATTAAAAACAAAGAAAATGGTTTGAATTCAATGGCCTCAAATGCCTTGAAATAGGTAATACATAATTAAATGTTTAACGTAGTTTAACGTAAAATATTTAAACTGGAGCAAAATCAAGAATTTGACATGCCTAGCTCTAAGATCAGCATCTTACATTCATGAAACAATCGTCAGAAAATGTGGGATTTTTTTATTTATTACATATTTACTAAATATTAGGTTTTATTTCAGAACCAATGTTTTAGATTTTGAAATCTACTTTTCTAATATTCCAGTCTTTTCAATAACAAAATGACTGCAATAACACTTTCCTAAACTTGTTTTATTTTTTATGATACAATGCGATGTTTATTTTTTATTATATATTCTATAATTTAGTTGTAACACTAAGGTAAGCACAAACACACACCTTTCTGAAATGAATTATTTAGAGATGGGATGTCTTTATTGTAATTACAAATGTATAAGTACATGCATGTCAACACATGAAAATACTTTATATAACTAACAATAGTATAAAAATTTAAGTTATACATTGTACTGCAACACCAAACCCAACACCATAAAACAGTAAATAAAGCTAAACTTTGGCTTATAAAACCTACGGCAAGGTAATACTCATTATTTCATTGTCATTTAACCATATGTTTGATCATAGTCTGAGCGCGTTGGATGTGGGATGTTTTCTATAAAAATATAACTAGATTCCATGAGAAGTGGGAGGTAGATGAACAGATGATTTTAAAAGCAGAACAGATTCAGTCTTTGGTACCATTAATGCTCCTCAAAGGTCAAAGTTCATAGTTGAAACGACTGCAGCTGCAGCATGTTTCAGGTTTTCAGGAAATGATTCAGGAACATCTCCCTGATGATCTGCCATGAGTCCTGCCTCACGGGCATGTTTCCATTGGTGGCTGTTTCCCACAATGCCCTGCTTTCTTAAGTAACCTTGGCGGCAAAAGAGGGGTGGGGTACGACTGGTGAGGGACAGAAGGAAACAGGATTCTGAGGGAAAAGGACACAAAGAAACACATAATAAATTATTAAGTCTTGTCTTGCAAGAAAAGTTGCAAATGTTTTTTTCTGGCATATACACCTCTATTAAAAAAATTGGGGTCGGTACGTTTTTTTTTTATGTTCTGAAAGTGCTCTGCATGCAAGGCTGCATTTATTTGATCAAAAATACAGTAAAAACTGTAATATTGTGAAACATTATTACAATTTAAAATAACTGTTTTCTATTTAAATATATTTAATTTATTCCTGTGATGTAAAGCTGAATTTTCAGCAGCCATTACTCCAGACTTCAGTCACATGCTGAATAAAAACATTACTGACCCCAAACTTTTGAACAGTGATGTAAGGCCAACAAATATGTGTTCTTAAAAAGTCACGGGAACAGTGAGTTGCAATGTTCCTAAAACGTTAAAATGTCCAGTTTTCTTGTCGTGATTAGAACATCATTTAAGGTTATGGTAATGTTAGGACAGCATTCTCTTAACCTTATTTTTACTTACAATATAACATTCTTTGAACAAGCAAATACAAACGTTTGTATTGTAAAACATCCAGAATGTGTATATTCAGTGAATTTTATTGGCACTCAAAAGTCTGACATTTGTGTACAGTACGTACTGACCAGCATAAATGGCCCTGAGGTCAGTTTGGAGGCAGTGCTCGAGGAAGCGTCTGAGAGGTTGGCTGTGTGATATGGGCTGATCCCATTCAGTCAGGAAGTCCTCGACCATGTGATGAACGGCCACAGGTCGCGGTAGCGGCCAACCAACTGGACGCTGTCTCATATCTTTCTCTATAGAAACATAAAGCACACTTATTTGAATATTCCAGTACATGGCTGTGGGACATCAACATAAAGTCTACAATCTCATACAATTCCACATATGTGAGAGATCAACAAAAGATGTTAGAGAAGCTCTTCACCTGTAGGTAGTGTGTTGTAGTAGTACAGGACGGGATGGAGGAAGTTGGACCTCCAGGCTTTGGTCCATTCTGACTCAGCCCGACCGGGCCCTAGCGTATCAGTCCGGTTCAGTCCATACTGCATGACCAAGACCAGAAGACCATGATCCGAGAGAGGCCGACCAGATAGAGCAGACAGCTGGGGCAGAGCCTGCAGGGGGAACTCCTCCAGACATTCACAGTAAGATCTGTGGAAGGAGGATTCAGAGTAGCCATATTTCATTTGATATATAATCACAGTCCCTTCAATATGTCATCAAGGACGGTTTCGACAATCCATGAGTTTCGTGTCTACTGGACGTTTAGAAAGACTTAAACTACTGTTCAAAGTTTGGGTTTGGAAAATAATACTTTGATTCAGGAAGACGCATTAAATTGATCAAAAGTGACAGAAATCTTTTGTAACATCGTAAATTTACTATTTGAAATAAATGCTGTTCTTTCTATTTATTAAATATCCCTGAAAGAAAATGTATCATGGTTTCCAAAAAAATTTTTTTTTTTAAATGAAGCAGCACAACTGTTTTTCAACATTGAGAATAATAGTAAATGTTTGATCATGGAATGATTTCTGAAGGATCATGTGACACTGAAGACTGGAGTAATTGTGCAGAAAATTCCGCTTTGACATCACAGGAATAAATTACATTTTAAAATATATTACAATAGAAAACCGCTAAAAAGCTTAAAATTGTAATAATATTTCACAATATTACTGATTTTACCGTTCTTTTTGATCAAATAAATGCAGCTTTGTTCAGCAAGGTTAGGTTTAAAAAAAAATCTAAAATCCAAACCAATTCAAAAACTTTCAACAATAGTGTTTATTGAGTATTTCATCCGCTGAATGATTGAGGCCCAGATACGACATACTGTCTCTTGAAACATCCCTTACCCTCGCAGTAAAATAATGTCCCCAAGAACCGCAAACATTTGGTACGGTCCAGAGGCTTCATTCACTCTCTTAAGAATCCAAGACTGCAGCTGACTGATGGGTAATGTTGTAGCAGGCCAGGCAATGTTATGGTAACGTTGCTCCAGGATTTTATGAACAGTACGCACTGTAGCAGCAAAACAGAGAAAGTTTAATATGACCTACATTCTTATCACGTGAAATGTTATGCTTAAGTGAGGTGTAATGCTTACCAGTGTAGCGGAACCCATGAACAAATCCACCAGCAGACGATCGGTAATCTCTGGAGTGGGCTGCCGTACCCAGGACAAACATGTTGGGCGTCCCTCTGCCTTCATACCAGGCTGTTACTCCTGGCAAGCGGCCTCGGGCACCGCTGCTTTGGGGCGGCCGAGCAGATCTGGATAAATAATGAAAATACTTTGTCAATCTGAAAATAATTCACACTCAGAAACGTAATTGTTGAAGTCTTACCCATCAAAAATGGAGAAGTTAAACCGGAAGCCCAGGCAGCGGATCACTCGGTCGTACGGCTGTCTGAGGGAGAAGTTATCAGTGTGGTAACCAGGCAGATTTTCACCGGTGACCTCTGAAATGTTCTTGCCATTGTGGTCATCAAGCAGTTCAGTAAGAGTTAAATACAGCAGCTCCTTTCCCACCACCGATGTTCGACTTCTTTTCTTTGCTGTTCTTCTCTTCCCACCATCTTTTCCTCTACGGACAATGGCGATATCCTCCAGTCTTCCCTCCACTAGACCATCTAGAGATTTCAACTGGTACGTGTCTAATAGCTCATTATTTACTGCCCTAAAAAAACAGAAATGTTTTAGTCACCATGAAATCAAAATGGACAATACTTGAATTCAGTCATTCATTCATGCATGTCATCATTTTTTTTTTTAATTCACGTGCACCCTGCAAACAACATCGGTTCTCTTCATGATGCGTGTCTCAGTGGAGGGCTAGACTGAGGGGACGTTTACACGACACCATTTTTAACTGAAAACATTCCATGCGTTTTTGGCCGTTCATTTACACAATGTTGCCGTTTTGAGGGCCTGAAGACACAAACATTGGAAAATGGGTTTCAAAGTGCAAGTTCTTAAAAACGATACCGTTACCGTACGTGTTCAGTCTATAGGCGTATAGTGTTTCATGTGTCAGGAGTGGTGGGATTAACCAAAAAATAAATAAAAAAACCACGGCAGGAACTTAAAAGTAGCCCAATTCCATGGACAATCAGCCAAACTGATTGTAATCATCCAATCAGTGCCCTCAGGTTTTAGTGGAAGGGTCACGGATAGGTTTAATGCTGTGATTAGTTGAGAAGAATAGGATGGAAACGTTAATCCTACCTGGATAAATGACTTGAAAACATTAAATTTAATGCATTTTGCAAAAAAAGTTGGACAGAGCGGATTAAATACCTGAGGTCCCCAACGTAGTGTGTCTGCCATGCGAGCCGTACTGGGCTGGGACTATACAAGTGAATCCGGCTCGCTCTTCCCAAGATGCTTTGGGCTGTCTCAAAGGCGGAGTTTCCTTTGCCGAGGATTAACACAGCTTGTTCTTTAAACTCCTCGGGATCAGTGGGAATAGACTCGTAACCCTCCACCAGGTCAGAGCCAAGAAAATCCACCTGCTGAGGAACCCAAAGGCCTGTAGACACCAACAGGACACTATAGAGACCAAAACAAATTAAATAACATAAAACATGTTATGAAGGCATATCAGAGAGGATTTGAAAATATTATTAAATAAAAAATAAATGAATGAATGTAGTTACTATACCTGCACTGATAATTGACACCATTCTGATCGGACAGGATGTAACCTCGGTTTCCATTAAATTCTGATGCTTTAATTTTCCCTATATCAGCTCCATATTTAACGTTCAGCCCCAGCTCTTTCTCAAACATTGAAAGGTAACGTGGGAAGTCATCAGCATGGGGGTAAAGCTCCCGGCTTATTCGTTGAAACAGGAGGTCGGGCCTGTCACTCAACAAGGAGTTCCAATCATGACGCAAGTTGAATTCCTTGTTCCGCCTCCCAGTGTATATTTTATTAATGCTGATGAGCTTTCTGTGCCGAGGATATCTGAAAGGAATACAGTAAAAGTTTGCAACCTAAATGTTAAGATACTGAAAGCAAATTAGTTATATTGCATTATATTTTAATTATGTTGCATGTTACATTAGATATAATTAAAACCAGCATAAAAGTATATGTTTTACTCAATTATGTTCCCTTTTTACTGCAGTATTTTGCAATAATTTAGTTTACATTCCTAGTTGAAATGGCTGTAGCTCAGTTTAAGAAAACATCCTTTGTCATTCAGATTTTCACGTACATGTTGAAGAAGCTTCCAGGTCCTGCGTTCCTCTCTAGAATGATGTAATCTCTCTGGCTCCGGGACAGAAAGTAGCCCATCTGGAGCCCTGCAGGACCAGCTCCCAGCACACAGTACTCATGGCTCACGGTGTTGTTAGGGCCATGAAGAGCAGAACCAGAAGTGGCCAGGGACAGGACACACAGGAGCCTGGAGAGAAGCTGAATCACACTCATGAGGCCTTGGGATGGAAATAAAAACAGCAGTTTATTAGAGCCAGGCGCTCTACCTGTTGTAAAAGGTTCACCTTTAAATTATGACTGAAAATGAATCATGCATTTGTTCTGGTTTTACTAGAACTAAAATGAACTGCTGCATATGGATACATGCCGAGAATAATAAGCTTTTAAACTATAACTACATCATATAATAAAGCATACACAATAAATACATAACTAAGAATAAAGGTAAACACAGTAATTGAGAAAAGAAATACACACTATAAAATAATAGACATTATACAATACTTTTTTAAATAGGTACGTTTACTGACATATGGCTCCCCTGTTCCAATACTGGGGATGCGACGGCAACATCCTACATGTAAGAGCGAAAAACACAGTATAGTGTAAATATATTGGCATTAAATCAACGTACCGTCAAATACAGTTGCTCCTGTGATTCTTTAGTAACAGAAAGAATGGAAATAAAAGGCAGGCATTTCGTAAACTACATCTTTGCGAATGCACGGATTTCATAACATCATCCACGGACAGAAGACAGAGCGTGCTTTTGACGTCACGAAATGGATGGACGTCTAACCAATGAGAGACCAGAGGGGCGTGACTAAATAGTTCACGCCCATTTAAAAGCTGGTTCTGTTGATTCTTATGGCATCAAAGTGATTTGTTTTTTTTCCTGCGATTTTTTAATTAAAACTAAAAAAAAGTTGACTTTTTTTTAAAGGCAGGCATATTATAAAAGGCTAGTCTATTATAAAGGCTAGTCTATTATACAAAGTTTACTTTTTTTTAAGTTAAATTAAAACTGTTTTTATGCACTCATTTTTATTTTTCCAAATGCTTTCCAGATGTTTCGCTTTTATTGTTTTACCCTTGTCTCAGACCTAGACTTTCTTTATTATTTAATTGCGTGTATTTGCTTAACAAAGATTGCACGCATGTGTTGGACATTGTTGGCAGATAAATTAAACGAACTAGTGAGAGTATTAAAGAGAGAAAATTAAATTAGGCCTACCTAATAATTTTTTTTTTAGAAAATATTTTAAATATTGATTTTTTTTACTAAAACATCTATATTTAATAAATTAAAATCAAAATTTTTCATCACTTTTCATCATTTTTCAACATTTTTCATCATTTACAAAAAATAAAGCAAATTGTTGCATTAAACTACACTGTCATGGTTCTGAGATTTTGCTGTGTCATGTTCAGAAACACACCAACAAAGAAACAGCACAGTCATGAAATCATCGTCAACTATAAAATGCCCCATAATATATTTATAAAAAAAACTTTATTACTCTTAATAACAAACTTTGCAACACACTTTCTAACTTTATAACCCATATAAACATATTTGACTGAAACAACTTTGACCTCTTGTGACTTGAGATTTCTCAGTCGAAAAAAAAAAACCTCCAGTCCAGTCATGGTTAGTGTAAGCATGGGGAACTACCTCGACATTTTCACATCCCTTTTCACTAAATCTAGTGACTCAGATGGAAAGGAAATCATATAAAAACGAAGTGGCGCAGTTAGGGAGATCATAGCCTCTGCGATCACTGACAGTGAAGACCGAGAGACACAGCAACAAACACACAAGGACATCGACATCGCAAGTAAGATGGCACAACTTTATGTAATTATGTTACAGTGGACATTGTGACATTTGATAACAAATATTTACTGTTTTAGGCATGGAATCCATGAAAAGCAAACCGAGAGATGGCACTGTCAGGTAAAAATATTTAACCACGTTAATTTCAGAGTGATTATGAGAACAGCAGTTAAGCCTTAAGTAGGCTAAATCATACCAAAAGTAGAAGCTACAGCAATTGCAGATGTAATGGATATTGTTACAGTGCTATTAGGCTCGAATCGAGTCAGTGATTCTTAAAAGCATAAGTATAAATCAGTGAGTGAGTGAGTGTGCCATTTGTGCTTTGCAGTGATCTGTCTGAGCAGATAAAAACGGCCACCAAAGACAGTCACGTCCGAGCTGAGAACACACAACTGATGCTCAACTACCAGAGAGGACAGATCACGCAAACACAGTACAAGGTAAATATAGCTGCACAAAGATCATATATTTACAATCAGGATGCAAACAAACAATGGGGACAATACATGTAAACAAATAGATTAACTAGTCTATTATAAATTGAAACAATAAAGGGCATTAAAATAAATGTTTTTTGGAAAATATGAGGAATTGTATTTTAAAACATTCTAAAAGCTTACAATATAACCAACAAAATGGTTCTATATAAGGAGAAATGTCTTTAAATTTAATTTTTAATAAAAAATAAATAATAATAATTACATTTAAGAGGTTACTTAAATTTTTTCCTAGTAATATAGTATGTTTATGAGCTGTTTAATTGGTAAAATTGAATTTCAATTGAAAATGAATTAAAACTAAATCCATAAAATGATCCCATGATGAGAACCCTATAAGGTTATATATGAAGCGCCCGACAGAACCCTTTAAGGTTCTATAGAACCTTTTCTTCTAAGAGTGTACTAACAGCTAACTTCACCTGTGTCCTGTGTAATAATTTAAAGTTACATGTTTCCAGCTTCTGCTGTGTTCTCTGTATGAGATCTACCAAGCGCTAGAGGAAGAGCTGGACAGGAACGCTGAGCATCCTTCCGTTCAGCCCATCTACTTCCCTCAGGAGCTGGCCAGACTGGAGTCTCTGGAGCTGGACCTGGAGCACTTCTTTGGTCCCCACTGGAGGAAGAGAATAACAGTGCCTGCCGCCACACACAGATACACACAGAGACTGAGAGAGGCGAGTGTGTCAATCATCTCTTTAAGTGGAATGCATGAGGATGTGAAATTTTAGCATTCAATGCTCTTGCGTCCCAGTGATTCTCATTCTAACTTGGCGCTCTCTGTTCCCTTCAGATTGGCAAGAACAGTCCGGAACTTCTGGTGGCACATGCCTATACACGCTATCTCGGCGACCTGTCAGGAGGCCAAGTGCTGGGCAAAATTACCCAGAAATCCTTGGGACTGAGTGGCATCAAGGGAATTGTATTCTTCTCGTTTCCTGGAGTGACGAGCCCCAACAGATTCAAGCAGCTGTACAGGAGCAGAATGAACAGCATCGAGTTAACGGATCAGCAGAGACGGGAAGTGCTGGATGAGGCTACCAGAGCTTTTGAGTTCAACATTGAGGTCAGCACTGAAATCTTCTTTTATATTTATTTAAGGAATAAGTCAGTTAATTTTTTTTTTTTAAATCCAGCTTTGCCGTCACAAGAATAAATTACATTTTAAAATATATTAAAGATATTTGAATAATATTTCACAATATTCATTTGTATTGTATTTTTGATTAAATGAATGCGGCCTTAGTGAGAATGTATAACTTCTTTGAAAAACTTTACAAAATATTACTATTGATGGATGGATTATAGATATTATAGATGGAGATAGAACCATAGATAGGATTTTCAAAGTCTAGACATTCTTACAAGTAAAATAAGGTTGAAAAAGAAGAGGTGCGACTTTAAAAATTGACGCAATGTTTTTGTCATTTCAAACAGGTTTTTGATGAACTTCAGAAAATGCTGAGCATCACAGAGGAAGCTTCAAGTGAGTATCAAAAATTAGGTAGAAATTGTACATGTATACAGTAATGTTTTTGTTACAATCTTGCTTTTGGTTTGTTTAGGTGAAAAAGGAAACGCCACAGCGTCCAAAACTCCAAAAACCTTCTCCAACTCTCCGATGCTCCAGTTTGCTTTAGGTGTGGGAATCACTCTGGCAACTGTTGGACTGGGCGTTTATGCTTTTTGATTCAGAACATTTTATACTTGTCTGTGTTACATCTTAATACCACGACGAGGTCAAATCTAACCAAGATCTTTAACCAACACTAATCATGGAGATTATAAAACATACACTCAGTAATAAATCAAGTACATTTAAGTGATCCAAATAGTTTTGGACATAACTTAAAGGCATCATGTCAGCACAATTTTCCTTGAAAATATTTAACATTTTAAAGTGTGCATTTACATTTATACATCTGGCAGATGCTTTTATCCAAAATTGAGCATTCAATGATTTTATCAGTCCATCAATGATTTTTAAAAATATATTCATGAAAAATGCAATAAAATTTAACTTAAAAAATCAATACTGATATGCGTTTTCTGCTAAAAGAGACGAGAATTTGAATTTCTTAAATTGCTTTATTGTTTCCATACAAAAGTCATATCTTTAGTTTGACAAGTGACATTAGATTTGTGGTGAAGCATTTCTTTTCATCTTTTCATTGACAAACCACATTAAGACATTATGATTTGAAATCATAGCAAGCTTTGACAGAGCAAGATGAGAATAATTACTCGCCAAACAGTAAGATTGATAAACAGGACATTTCTCCAGCAATAGAGTGTCCAACACAACTGAACTATGTACAATAAATCTGAATTGTATATAACTTCTGCGGAGGCTTCAGCCTGCACATCCGTGTTCAAACACACGTGAAGCAAACACACGACATCTCTCTACTTGACCCTGTAAAGAACCTTCCTCTGCATGCGGTGCTGCAGCTCACCCCTCCTCATCATCAGATGAAGGACCTTGTGAATGGCGTGTTCTGGGTATTTCTGTTCAGAGAAGAGGAGAATTTATCTGACGCTGTAACAGCACATTGACAGTGAAGAACAGTGATGTGAGAAGTTGAGCTTCGACTCACCTGTTTGGTGAAATCCTGAATAATGCTGTGTTCAGACACCTGGGAGCCGATGGCGAAGCGTCTCTTCAGCTGTTTTTCTATGCGAGAGATCATCTCCTGATCCTCCTGAGTGGTGAATCCTTCCACACCTAACGTTACAGACATACAGCATACATCAGACTCTCCAGCTACATTTACAGAGGCTAGAAAGGGCAGGGGCTCAATAACAGTAATCCGGCTGGTTTTCAGATTCAATAGGCTGAAAATTACAATTAATAAATATACCACTGTTTATCAGCAAACATACTTTTGTGAATGTATAGCTGTAGTAGAGCTGTATTTCCAGCTATTAATGAAAAAAAAAGTACACACACAATTATTGGCTGTAGCTTGTTTTAAAATGAAAAATTATAATTAAATTTTTACTGACACTTCAGGTCTGGGAAATATGAAAAATCAATTACTACAAAAAAAAACCTTCAAATTGACAAAAAAGAAAAGTGATTTATATATAATTTTTCAATTATTAAATTACTATTGGACCCAGACTTTTAGGTGCAGTCCTAACCCTCCATAGGGATCTACTGTGATATGTAGTAATGTCCAAATTAACACCTTAAAAACTGGTTAATATTTTTTGTTTAATGTGTTTAAAATATTTAACAAAATTAACGCAGCATCCATTTTGCTAATTAAGTTACATTATACAGGGTTTCTGCAGGGTTTAGTCAGTCAAATTTAAGACTTTTTAAGACCTTTTTATGACCATTATGATTTAAATTTATGACCTACACGGATTACGAAAAATAACTTTTTTTTGGGACTTTCATTAAAAGTAACAAGTTTCATTATTTAAAGGTTTCATTTTCTTAAGAGTAACAACCTGAAGGCTCCCTTTTCCTAAGTATCAATAACACAGGAACACACTTAACAATTATCACGATAATATATCAGTCAATATCGATAATTATCACGATAAATGTCAAATCTTTATTTCTTTCAAGTTTAAAAGCAGATTTTTGCTCCAAACTGAAAGTTGTAGAAACCAGGGTACTCTTTATTGTCAGAACATATCATGCCAAACAGGTGAACATTTCACAAATCTGACGTAAAACATTCAAACATTTGCTATTTGTCCTTAAAATAAATATCTTCATTAGAAAATTATTTTCTTAGTTTCTGCATGTGCTAATGCTAATCAATGGGGGATATTGTTTCAAGTCTTGAAACAGGTTTGTGTTGCCTGACTTTGATGGAATGTATCTTGTAGTAGCCTAAATACATTAAATATTGTAATTATATTCCATTAGTGCTTTAATACATTGTCTACATTAATAATATAATACAATTCAATATGTATATCCCACATTTCATGGTGCAGTTAATATACTGGGTAAATCCGTAGTAAATGATGTGAATCTGTAGACGGAGAAGCTTTCTGAGTCGACTGTATCGTTGCGCACAGTGTTTCTCCTGTTTGTCAGCGTGTTTCATCTGCCTTTAAACTGGGATAAATCACTGATACATTTGGTTTCTTCGCTGAATTCAAGCACTTCTCACTGGATCTCGTGAGCGAGACTGATCAGAGTAAACGCGTATGCTAGTGAGCTCGCGCTGCCGTTTGGACTTTGAGCCGAGCGGATAAACAGTCCGTGAGGCGCGCGCAGTTCAAATGAGTTTCGTTCCGCTTTTGGCGCATAAACATTATTGAACATTTATCAAACTCTTGAAATCGTTTTAACGACAAAAATGATATTGCGATAATAATCTCATTATCGTTTAATGCCCAGCCATAATTTCAGTTAAACTAAGCAGTGACTCACCGACATCAGTTACAGTTATAAGCTGAGGAGACTCTTGCGAGTTTGGAGTTTGCGCAGGTTACTGTGAAAGTCCTTCCGACAAGTGTGTTTCTGCACTGCCACACGGCCCAGGACCGCTGTGATAGATTCCTCCTCAGACAGAACTACAACAGGCGAAACGAATGAATGCCGCCACCAGTGCATTTTCGTAGGGAAAAGGCGATGGTAGAACCAATGAATGAACGAGCATATCAATTTAAGACGTGGCTAAATGTAATTTATGACCTTGTATGGAAAATCCGGACGTTTTTATGACTTTTTATGGCCTAAAATTCGAATTATTAAATTTATGACGTTTTATGACTTTTTATGACTCCGCGGAAACCCTGTTATATGATAGTGTTGTAGTACTCGGTCATTGAGGACTCGATCATCTTCTATCATAGTCTTATTTGATCGGTGAGTAATGTAGACGTGCTGCTGCGCTTGTGACAGGGCGCGTGTTTAACTGAAGAACGAGCAGAGAGAGAGCGAGCACCGGTCGAGCGCGCGCACTCCTTCTCTTCGGACTCGGAGCCAGGCGAAAGTATAAACTAGGCTTCACCGTCTCCTAAGCGCTGTCTTGGCACATATTAATCAAAATAAATAGACACAATGGTAATGTCGGAAGACCATAGTTTCATGTGGAGCATTCAGATATTTTTTTCCCCTAAATTACCGCTGGGTGTGAATTGTGCTAAAATACCTTATCTTCTCTGAAAAGCGTTCCGCACATTCAGCTGACATAAACCACACTTTAAATAAACTAAAAAAAACTATCCAAACCTATCTTGGGCATTTTTGCACACTGTAAAAGATGCTGGAGCCTAGATATAATTTACTGTAGCATACATCAAATGGTCAGTCAGTCATGTATTTGCGGTGTTGTGCAACTACTCATATGTGTGTTTATCCATTGCAGTGAGCTTGAACTAATGAAGAGTGTTTTTGCCACTGCAGTTTGTTAAGGTTTGGCATATGGTGAAACTGCTCCCAATTAAATCAATTATGTACTAAGGTGTACTAATAAGAACAGTCTAAAATTAGTTAAATAACGTCTTAAATTAACTTAGAGTTGTGAGAAAACGAGATCATGTGTGGCAGCAGCAGGTCTTAAAGTGACAGCAGCCACTAATGCACATAAAGCTACTATTTTCTCTACATTTCATTTATAATTTATGCTGTATACTGTAAAATGTTAATTCAATTTCTGTATATTTGCTACCTGTTAGACAGATAGGAAGGGTTTATGTGAAGATTGTTAAAAATTCACTTAAATTAAAAGTTTTTAAAGCCTAATAAAAGCTTTCAATTATTCTGTAATGATGAATGGCTGTAATTTATGTTTTTAAAAAAAAATCTATTTCATACAGACATCAGTAGCAGTATTAGTATCAATGATACTGGCCTTCATTCATAAAAAAAGATGCCAATACAAGAAATATTTAAAATATCCTGTCTTTATGCTGTTTCTACATTCATTTGAAGAGTAACTGTGAAATTACAAAATTAAAAACTCCAATGTTTTTAATTGCGATTAATTACAGAAAAAAATATGCAATCACTAGAAAAATTTGTCTATTCTCTGCTTTTGAGACCAACACACTTACCGGAGAGACTGCCGGACATAGCGGCATCTAGCGTGGACACCTGGAAGAGTCTCAGAGCCTCGTCCACCTCTTCCTCTCCGGCGATGGGCTGCAGCTTCATCTTAGCCAGAGACTCTGCAATGCGCACCACGGCCTCCAGCTGCCTACAGGACGACAAATCATCAACCACTTTATAATAACTAGGGGTTGGGAACCGAGAACCGGTTCTTATCCAGAACCGGTAGTGTTTTTTCAAAAATACCGGAACCGTGCGAAATTCCTGAGTTTCGGTTCCGAAAACGGTTCTGGTGTGATGTGTGGACGAAGTGCTGGGAGCTTATCCTGTAATAGCGACGTCTCACCACGTGAATATTAAAATTGTAATGAATGCACTGTCCCTCGCGCTATTCGTAGCCTATACGTTTTTTTGCGTCAGATATCAACGCAGAGAGAGAGCGCACGAGCGCGAGAGAGAATAAAGACAGTAGAGCTGCACCATTAATCTTGAACGATCTCGATTCAAACGCCCACGCGATCTTATTCCTAAATGACAAAAACTTCACACCGGGACATTCAAATCTGTTTGCGCTGTCACTGACCCAGAGAGAGCAGTTCTACATGAAACCGCTTTACTTTCAGTCTTTTCAACAACACAGTATCGATATTTCTGTGTTAAAAATATTCAAATGATCACAGAAGTACTGAGATAAAAGTTTATAGTTCGAGAATAAACACTGATGTCTACGGTACAGCAACTAAAACAGAGTTAATCACCTTTTGAAAGTCACTTCAAATAACGAAAATTCGCTTCAGAATTTACAAAATGTAGCTATATAATGAGCGATTACATCATGAATGCCTTTTTTCAAACCGTGTTTTTGTCTTATCCTGAATCACCACGGTAAGGCTGTAATAAGCGTTTAGACTCGGACTACTTTACACTGGTTGGTTCGGCAGCGCTGCGGAGTAGCCCAGTGCCTGCGTGACTCACCCGCGTCATACACATAAACAGAGAAGTAGCTCCGGCTATAATGTCCTTCCGCAAGACGCATGCATTTCTGTTTATTAACTGCTAGAGCAGTTTAATCCAGTAATGAAACAAGTGATGTCTTTATGAATCAATCATTCACACCGATTTTAAAAATATGTTTCACTTGTCTGGATCTTACATGTGTGTTCAAGCATATTCTACCCCTTCTGAGAGGGTATTCCACTAATGGAGATACAATAAGCTATAGGAGAGGTCCCAAATTATCCTTGAGAATGCAAAAATGTTTATTTTCCTTCAGAAAAATTTGTTGCTAAATAATATGTTGAATTTGTTGACATTGCCAGTCTGTTAATTTGACAAGTATCAGAAATAAAACACAAAAAGGATTGTGTATTTTCCCCGTACTACTATTTGTATTAGTTGTTTTGATCATTTTTATTGAATGGGAACCGGAATCGTTTGGCGGAACCGGAAAATTTCTTACGATTCCCAACCCTAATAATAACATAGCTAAACAGTGCAATGTTTGAAATAAGCAATGGTACTGCATACAGACTGGTGAATATGCCACTGGGGCTCATGTATATAAAAATACATTTTGAGGAACAAAATGAGTAAAACCAGGTTCCATATTCCCGAATTCAGTTGTTACCTGACAGTGATGGGGATGGACGCACGTCTGTCAATCTCCCTCTCGTGTTCCCTCGCTCCGCTCCTCATCACCACATATCTGTTCTTCAGCTTCTCTGCGGCGGCCGCAGACAGGCGGGGTCCACATTTCCTGTTTAAGAGTTGACAACGCATTTAATTCTGATGACAACACTAGCTATGTTTCCATCCAAAGCTGCGAATTTAACTAATTCATCAAATTGGAATATTGCATAAAATAGGGTAAATGGCTCAAAACATCTAGTAAAAACAGAACTTAAAAGCTGCACTTGGGGAAGCCACTGGGACTCTTTGTCCTCCATCTTAAATGACTTGCATCTCAGAGCACACAGAAGAAACGCAAAAACCTCTGTCATGTTCTTGCATTTGGAAGCTGGTGCTTGTGAACGCAATCATGTGACGCTTGTGACGCTTCTTGGGAGGGAATTAAACCGAATTATTCTGATGACAGACTTCGGCTCAGGCATTTCAGAATGACCGAACCAACATTTGAGATGCTGTGCAATAAAATTGGTCGCTGGTGAGTTGAGATATCCAATCATATTCTCTGTTGAGGCAAAGTCACGTGAGTTTTCTGTTGTGCATCGAGGTATTTCTGTTTCCATCATAGTTTATACGCATGTCTTCTTAAATTATCGGTCTCAATTGAGCGCACGTTTTATATGCACATTTTTAGAATTTATGTGCATCTTTGCGTTTCCATCCAACGTTTTTTGTGTGATATCCCAAAATTCCCATTTAAAAAAGTGGATGGAAACTGCTACTGATGAATGAGGCTTCACATTGCATTTATGGACTTGGACCCAGACTTACACTCTCGAGTAGGCGACGTATTTCTTCAGCATGGCCAGAGGAATCTCTCCCTCGACTCCCTCCGTCTGCGTCTGAGCGCTCAGGTGAACGTTCATCACATGCCGGGCCAAAGTCTACATAACACACAGGCATGTGAATTAGCTCGCATGAAATCATTTAATCATGCAATACTCTTCAACGAACTTTAGTAGTCGAGAAGCAGCACCATGTCTCGCTGTTGGTCGTGATGGTCTTTGATGATGAAGATCATGTCGAATCGAGACAGAATGGTGGGCATGAAGTCAATGTTGTCCTCTCCCTTCGTATCATCCCAGCGGCCGAACACAGAGTTGGCGGCGGCTAATACCGAGCAACGGGAGTTCAGAGTGGTGGTGATGCCAGCCTTTGGGTGAAAACACAAAGAATTGATGAGTCTTGTCTGTTTGAAGAGACCGTAAGCTGAAGAAATAGTGGATGTCTATTGGTGATCAATGTCTGGTACCTTTGCAATAGAGATGGTCTGCTGCTCCATGGCCTCATGGATGGCGACTCTGTCATCCTCTCTCATCTTTTGAAAAGAAAAACTTGCATAAGCATTTCATTAGACTGAATGAACATTTCATTTCAGGAAATCCAAATTGGTTAGAAGTCCAACCTTGTCAAACTCATCGATGCAGACCACTCCACCATCCGCCAGCACCATGGCACCTCCCTCCATGATGAAACCACGAGTGTTGGGGTCTCGAAGAACCGAGGCTGTCAAACCAGCGGCACTGCTGCCTTTACCAGAGGTGTAGACCTAACCCACAGAGACAGACGTTTTAATCTCATTATCATTCACAGGAGACATTTTCATTCATGCATTCATTCAGCAGACGCTTTTATTCAAAGAGACTTACAAGAGAGGAACATAGCATAAAAAAAGATTTATGTATCTGAAAGGAAAACGAAGACTAAATGATTCATTTCAATTAAAATAGTAAAATACATAATGCATTTCAGATTAAATGCTTCTATATAACATTACATAAAAATCTTACAATAGATTATAAAATATACTGTCATAATTCTCCATTAAAGGAAACATTTGTGACGAATGAATACTGATTACCTGCAGATACATATATTTTTCATTATTTATAATTAAATTAAAATTGTATTAATACATTTAAAATTGTAATACAATATATAATACATGTTGTGCATGTCATGCTATTTTAAATATAATAATATTGTAATATTATATATATAAAAAAATATATATATTAATGTATGTCATGTAGTATAAGAAAATATGAATAACGTTTAAAAATGTATATATTTTATAACATACAGCATGTCAAATATTAAATATATGACCTATTAAAATGTCATAAAATATAACAATAATAAAGAACAATTATAAAAATCATTACATAATACATCATTAAAAGTCTTTAAATAAATAAATAAATATATATATATAATTCCTTGGCCACAAATCTTTATAACATGGCAAAGAGCTGCATGAACATTCTTTATAAATTTTTTTTTTTAAATCCTTTTATGTTTGACGTATAAAGAAAGTCATACGAACGAGATGAGGGCAAATAAATGACGGTCCATCTTTATCATAATCTTACCCCAATGGGAGAACATCTCTCCACAAACTTCAGCAACTGAGACTTGGCTGTGCCTGGATCTCCCAACATCAACAAGTTAATATCACCTCTGCGCGTCAGACCATCAGGCAACCTGACAAACGCCATTTTGATCAAATTAGAAAGGTGGCGAAAACAAACTCAATGTGAGGGTGAGGCAGTTTCTATGTTGTCTCACCTCTTCCTGGAGCCCCCAAACAGAAGACACGCTATGGCCTTCTTCAGGTCATCGCTCCCGTAGATGGACGGAGCGAGAGAGCGAGCGATGGAGTCGTAGACAGAGGGAGAGGAAGCCAGAGACCTCAACTCCTCTTCCTCCTGAGGGGAGACTGAACCAGTGGTTCCACGGCCTGAAAGACAGTGAGAAGGTCATGAGAACGTCTAAAGAGAGATGCTGTTTCACCCCAAAGACAAACGTTTTCCCATAATGTTTTGCACATGCTCACCTGCTCCTTCAGTATCCACTTCGATGCCGACCACACGCAGGTACGCTGCTCGGATGCCCACACCTGCGCCCTTATCACGACCTTTGGATTTGGCTTGAGCCACCTTTTTGATGGAGTAGATGCCCATGACGGTTACTCTGTTGCCTGGCACTACACGGTCACACAAGTACCTGGGAGGTAAAAGTCATGGATTAGACACACTGCAGACAAAACAAGCACGACGACAACACGAAGCTGTGGTCGTGTGCGCCCACCTGTCGCAGTAGAGCTGCATGTGCCGTGGCATCTCCCCGTGGGGAACGGCATCAGGAGCTTCCTGCAGACGCTGAGTCTGGAAATCCACACACGCGCACCGGTCCGGAATGATGAAATACGGATCCACAGGGCACTTGACACGGCCCGCCTGCTCGCTGCGGGACAAAATAAAAGACAGGAAATTGGTATAAAAACATGCCCATTCACTGTATCTAGTAGGCCTAGGTTGATACAAGGACACCCTACAATAAAGTGTAACCGAATCATTTTATAAGACTTTGTACTGAAAATAATTAGTCTAATGATATTGAAAATTATATGTAGAATTTTATATGTAAAATGTTATGTTTTACAGACAAGTTAGTGCAAGAATATTTGGCAAAATACTCACGAGTTGCACTTGCGGGGCAGAGCGTAACCCTGCAGTCCCGGTGGCAGAGGGATGTTACTGATGACCGCTCTGCATCCGCGGCACTGAAGACACACTTTGGTGGCTTTGGCCCTCACAGCCGCAGAGGATATGATTATACCGGGAATCTTCACGAGACGTGACACCTGCTCCGACTGCAACAGATGATGGAGACAAGTAGAAAATAAACACTTTTCCTAAAATGTAAACTGTTTTCACTGTAGATGTATGGATGTGGCGCACTAAGGCACAAATTAAGAGTAAACAAATACTCTGCTATCCGTCAAGTTAACCGATTATTTTCTCACTTTCAGGTTGCGGATGGAGGACGGGTGGGCGTCACTCTTCAGCATGACCTGTATGTCCTGTACGGTCTCTTCTCCTAGTGGCCGTGGACGTGTGACCTCATCAGCCACTTCCTGCGCCGCTTCCTCCAACTGTCAATCACAGAGCAACATCATTAAAGGGAAAACCTTATAAACAACAATGCTCAAATAGGACTTTTTGCATTTCATAAATATAACACCGCACCCCAGAAAGTCATAATCGCAATAATAAATTAAGTTTTATTAGTTATTTTATCAATAAAAACTCAGTAATCATCTGAAATGACATTAAATGTGTAAATAGCTGATTATTAATGTATTCCTGTAGTTTAAACTTCCTATTAAATGTTTAATAAATTGAATAATTACTTTAAATCGTAGGCTAAAAACAAATCCAACTGAAGTCTTGCTACATTTCCAATATTTATATGAAAAGTTATTCAGTCCTTACCAAAGGCAAATTGTCAGTGGGTAGTTTGTAAAGACAGTCTGACAGATCTTCATCAAAACTAGCCAAATCCTCCATCTCCACCTCAATCCAGTACTCTCCCAAAGTATAGTGCCTCTTGAGCTCATCTCTGAGGAAAAAAATACATTTAACAATGGAGCGAAGCATTATAATGATAGAAATAGCAGATGAAGATGATAACCCTAGATTAAAAAAAAGGTACGTTTTATGTACACAGTTCCCTTTATTAGTGCAAATGCAAAGTAGCGTTAGGGAATCATTCATTTTAATCGATTTGATTCTTTCGAACAGTTCTGATCACTGAACCGACTCAAAAACGATTCCGTCATAAAAAACATGTTCCAAAACGGTTCTACTGAGTCACTCAGAACAATGCATATATAACTCCCAAGATAAATCCACAACAAATTTAGTATGAAAACAAAAAAGTGGATATAATGACGAGTATATATATATAATGTGCAACGATTAGCACAGGAAAACTGTAGTTACACATTGTGCAAAACGTAATCTGAAAAAGGATGCATCACCAGGAAGCAAACACATTTGATATCACAATACCTGTATTTGTAGGTGAACCCAGTGCGATCGGTGCCGACTCTAAATTGTCTCAAGAACTCACGAAACTTCTTTTTGATCTGGCTGCGTTTCAGGACCCCCTCATCGCCAATGCCTTCCCCTCCACCGAAACTGTCACTATAATAAACTCCTGGATCATCAAATCCCGACATTTTGCAAACGGTCTAGGTTGGACTCCTTGTAATAAACGATTAATAAGATATCACTTCAAAAAGTGCTGTGAACTCTTGAGTATTGCTAATATTCTGTGTCGGTCAGAATCAACAACGTGTTTCACTGACAAACGCGAGCTGACTTTCGCGGCAAAACCTCTAGCACTGCCTTCCGCTGAAGCCAGACTCCGCCCTCAGTGACTTTTCCGTCCCGTTTATTGGTCCACAAGCAGTTATGACGAGTTACGTCACGAAAATGGCGCTAGCAAAGCGGAGCAGTGGCGGGAAAAACACAAAGCAAAGTACAGGGACCGGAAATATTTGTTCTGCTTGGCGCGGGATATCAGCATGGTTGCAGAGTTGTTCGTTATGTTTACGATTAACAAAACCTTATTTATATGAAAATAAATGCTGATAATGATAAATAGTCATCAAATAAAAAGTTGCATAATGCCGAAATTATTGTTGTGTTTATATATAATGGGGACAGGGCTCAAAAACCACAATGACATACATTCAGACAAGAGTCACCTATATAAAGATAGATTTTAGCTGAAAGATTGAACTGTAATCTCAGAATAATGGTATTAGGCATAGATGATGATGGTATATACATGAAATAATTACAGTATTTATTAGCCAAAACATTGTTTTGACTATTCTTATTACCTTTTACATTTATGTGGTTTCATGAATTGTTCAGTGTTCCTTAATTGCTTTACTATTCACATCATTAAAAAGCCTATAATAGGCTGTTGTGAGAATAATGACAGGTGCCATTGTGACAACATGCCCCACTGGTGGGCTATTGTTTGAAGAAATGTTGTAAATGGTAATAAACTGGGCTTTTTGTTTATTAAACATCAAGAATAAGGTTTCATTTAAATAAAACTGTATGAGGGACAGAGTATGACTCAGGTCTTGCAACTTATAGGTTTTGTGAGCAGTTAATTAAAAGGTCAAAATTCTATAAGAAATAACTAAATGTTGTGTGCAACAGTTTTAGATTTAGCAGAGGAGACATAAAATGGCATAATTTTTTTTATTTTTGTTTTAACCATCTATGGACAATTGTAGCATAAGCATGATCTGTACATGATTTTGCAAATAATGTCTCAACTGAAAAAAGCCAAGACCCCTGCTGTACAAGACTGCTGTAAAAATAGCAACTAATAATCATAGAAAAAACATTTATTCTGCCAATACCGAAAATATACAAGTACCCCCTGACCTTCACTGATCTCAGTAGCATTAGAAGAATTTTTTCTATTTGTTTTCTATGATGTGTAACTTTAGCCTCACTCTAACAGTCAACCACTTTGTCCGTTCTGTTTCTGAGATTAGGAAATGACCCCGTGCTTCCTGCCTGTCTGCATGAAGGCATCTACGGCACGATCAATGTCCTCATCAGTGTGAGCCGCAGAGATCTGGACTCGAATGCGTGCTTTTCCTTTGGGAACGACTGGGTAGGAGAAACCGATCACATACACTCCTGATGACAAGGAGAGAAAAACACTGTTTTAAACTGGGCTGCTGGACTATTAGATGTATTCATTTTATTGGACATGACATATACGCCCGAATTCTCACCCAGTTTTAGCATGTCATCAGCCATGAGCGAAGCCAGCCGAGCATCTCCTAGCATCACAGGACAGATGGGATGAGCTGTGCCAGAAATGGTGAACCCTGCCTGGGTCATGTTGTTTCTAAACCTTTGGGATGGAAGAAAAGATGCACAATAGACCATTGTGTTGAGAACTGCCATCTGTAGCTCAATGAACTCTAAAAATCTTTTCTTCTTAAAAGCATTCATACTGGAAAACTAAAATACTGAACCAGCAAAAGTCAGCTGATTTTGTTTTGACTGCAAGGCTGACTGCTGCTTTGAAGAGCATATTCTGTTAGTTTTCACCCTGCTTATCTCCTTTCCACAAGCGATAGATGCAGTGACAAAAGCTAAAGGGTGTAATCGGATCTACAGAACGCCAACTCCCACCTCCAGTCCTACCTCATGGTTTTAGCTGCCATGGACTGAGCGATTTCATTGGATGCAAGCAGCAGCTCCACAGCACGGGTGGCACAGCCCACCACAGGAGGGGGGAGGGAGTTGGAGAAGAGATATGGACGGGAACGCTGTCTCAGAAGCTCAATTAAAGCCTTGGGTCCGACGGTGTAACCACCTAACAGAGAATCAGAAAAAGATATGTTTGAAAGGACTGAAATTGCTTCAGCCTTCTTAGCAAAGGAACTTTGCTATTTAATTTGTGATTTTACCCGACATAAGCTGTTTCCATCCACCTATTTTTAAGTGAATTTTCCAATATCGCATTTAAAATAAATATCGCTGGATGGAAACAGCAAGATGCGAACAGATGCACATTTACCAAATACATTTTCCCTCGATGCGTGACAAAAAAAAAAAAAACACGTGACTTTGACCTCAACAATGGCTATGATTGGATAACTGGAATAACCAGCTGATCAGTTTCATTGTACAGCATCTCAAATGTTGGTTTGATCATTCTAAAATGCCTGAGCCAAAGTCTGTCATGAAAATTATTTGGTTTAATTCCCTCCAAGAACATGATGGTGTTCACAAACACCTGCATCTGAACACAAGATAACATGACAGCGTTTATTGCGTTTCGTCTGCGCGCTCGGAGACATTTATAATGGGGGAAAAAAGAGCTACAGTGGCTGTAGCAACTTCCATTTTTATTACAGATATTTTGTGTCAATTTCCCAGGAAGGGACGATTTTGTTCTCTTGAACAAATGGGATGGAAACAGTGCTTTATTCGCAAATGTTTCCATGCGATAGTCCAATTTTGGATTCAAGTTAAATTCGCAACTTTGGGTGGAAACAGCTATAGTAGCGTGACTATGTAAACCGTTTAGGTGATGGTTCATATTTAGAAATGCAAGACATACGCACCAGCAGCACCTCCTAGTGCTTTTCCCAGAGTGGAATTGACGATGTGCACTTTGTCCATCACACCCAGCAACTCATCAGTTCCTCTGTGGGAAATAAATGCACAGATTTCCAATTAGATTTCCACCAAGATATTATGACATGATACTTTCTCACACAGTTTAAATGAGTCTTTAAGCATAAAAACATATAACTGCCTCAATATTTTAGGAGGAAGGTCCTTTTAAAGCAGTGGTTCTAAATCAGGGGGCCTCAACAAACTTCCAAGATAGCCTCAAGATGACGTAATTATTGAAAATAAGACAAAACAAGAATTTAAATAAGCTAAAAACACACACAAAAAAAATCTAGATGTTCTTAGTATTTGGTTATTTTTATAATGAATATATCTTTCTAGTCTCTAAAATATTTTGTTGGGTAGAAATTGTGAGTGGGGTGGCCTTGAAGTCAAAAATGTTGCTCGAAGTCAGCCTATTTTTAAAGGTTTAGAAGTTATCGTTAAAAATCAATTCCCCTATGGAGAAGTGAATGGGATGTTTCCATCAGGAATCAGGCTGTTGCACTCTATTTTTGCAAGTGCTACCAAGTGTTTCTTCTGTCTACTCACCGGCCGCGAGCACCCATGAATCCTGTGGCATGACACTCATCAATGAAAACCAAAGCTCCGTACTGCTCAGCCAGATCACAGATACCCTTCAGAGGAGCCACATCCCCATCCATGGAGAACACGCCGTCTGTGACCACCAACCTCAGACGAGAGGACTGTGGGGTAAAGTGAGTGAATTGACACTAAATTCTCCAAAAATGATCTAGCTCCTCGAAGGTGTATTCAGCATAAATGAAATGCAAAACAAAAAAGTGATAACAATTACACCATGGAGTGTAATTGTTGACAAAAGTTGACTAAACATATAAAGCTGACACAGTAATTTTATTGCAAACTTTATTTTCATATCACCATGCACATAAACCACTTGCGGTGCGACCTCTAATTTGCATGAAAGAGATTAAAGGGATGGTTCACCCAAAAATTTTGTCCTGATTTACTCACCCTCAAGTTGTTTCAAACCTGTATGCGTTTCTTTATTCTGCTGAACACGAAAGAAGATATTTTGAAGAATGTTGGTAATCAGACAGTTGACGGCACCTTGTATCTTTTTACCTTGTATCTTCCCTGCTATGGAAGTCAATGGGGTCCATCAACTGTCTGGTTACCCATATTCTTTAAAATATCTTCTTTTGTCTTCAACAGAAGAAAGAAACTCATACTGGTTTGGTAGAACTTGAGGGTGAGTAAATGAGGACAGAATTTTCCTTTTTGAGTGAACTATCCCTTTAAGTAATGAGAAAAATCCAGTGATACCTGTGATTCTTTCAGCTTTTCTTCCAGGTCATTCAGGTCCATGTGCTTGTAGCGGAACCTCTTGGCACGGCACAATCGAATGCCGTCGATAATAGAGGCATGGTTTAGTTCATCAGACAACACGGCATCATCAGGACCCAACAGGACCTAAAGTAAAGAGCACCAATGTATTAAACTGTTACAGTGCATTGGCGGTGTAACTGTAGCATGTTTACTTAAGTATATAATATGACGATTGGTTTAAGTCACCTCAAACAGACCAGCATTGGCATCAAAGCAGCTTGCGTACAGAATGCAATCTTCTCTTTCATGAAACTGGGCTAGCTTCTCTTCCAAGTCCTTGTGGAGGCTCTAGAGAACAGAGATTAAAAACAAACATTAAAGGGACATTGTGTAGGAATTACTCCCATCTAGCGGTGAAATTGTATTTTGCATTCAAACGAATCGTGCTCTCCAGCGCCTTGCTTTTTCAAATGCGCGTTGTCAAATGTAGCCGTTATGTACCAAAAAGCTATGACAGGATGTCTTCTAATAGCACTTCATCGAGTTTTCCTTCGGGTGAACAGGTGTGTTATTTCAAACAAACTGCAACTTGACAACGAACAAATGAATGTTATGAATTAGGCCTACTGACTGTGAAAAACATGAACTATTGTAATTAGTATGTATGCCTTCTTTATTCGTTATATTTTCTGAAGTACGTGCATTGTTAGATTATATCATCAAATGATTCAACAGTAGGTAGAGGTAGAGGGAAAAGGAAAGAGGCAGTGGATCAGTAGCCGAGTTTCCACTGTCAGGCCAGTGCGAGCCAGGGCTTTAAACGGGCCGTGCCGGGCCAATAGCCTCGGGCCCAGTAGGCTTGATATTTTCAGTCAGAGAAAAAGAGAAAGCTCCCGAAAAAAAAGTTGCTTTAGGCTATTTTATGATAGTCCGGTATAAAGAGACGAGACGTAGGCTACTGACAGATAAAATAAAAACATGATTGTGATAGCCTTTATGATTGGTCTGATTTCTTCAAACGTTCACCATGTTTTTTTTTACTATGCGTATCTTCAAGCGTTTACTATGGTAATAGTTAGCGCGCATGGTCTTTTGCTCGCGTATAAATATTTCTACCTTATACGGTGATCAGAATCCACATCGGATCACAAACAGAAGGCATTCAAACACGAAAGTGAGTTAAATTATTTTAAAAGTCTTTAATGCTGACAGAATCATCCGGCGCTGTCGTCTAGGCGAGGAGGTGGACGACGACAAAGATGCCCGCAGTAGGGGTAAAATCTTTGCGTGGCAGGGGGAGCTGCCACTCGACCAGTCACGGATATATGCGCCTGCCACTCGACCAGTCACAGATATATGCGCAAATGAGTAAATTATAATATCAGCAAAAGTTTTTTTTAAAGTGAACTAATCCTTTAATCTCTCTCTCTCGGTAGTCCATCGTATCCGATGATGACATTCCACTTAATTTACAGTGTACTCTTTTGTGACTGTAGAGTCCAATCCTTGACCCACAAATTTTATTACATATTGGGCATGTAAAAGTTAAGTGTGTAGAGGCAGGCATGGTTGCATGTCTCCGTAGTCTTTTTTGTTGTGTTCTTATATTCCTCTCAGATTCCAGCTACACAATTCCTGTGTAGCAGAGCTGCTTCCAGGTGGTTCGATTTGCTGCGAATTCTTCAAGGCATGATGGATTGATCCTTTATCCTTTGGCATTGATCGCATTGACCTAAGCATTGATCAATCCTTTAATAGAGCCACGAGCGCACTCCCATATACGGATAAAAAGAACGGATAAAATATAAGATCAGATGAGAAATAAGTAAATAAGATCAGTATTGCACTGTCTGTGTGCTCTCGTAGGCTATATCATTAGGAGTGTCTGAAAGATGTAAACGGTGAGAGATCTTGTGGCTGGTGTGACGCTTTAGCCCAGGCGGGAGCCAAGAGATAAAAATATAAAAAATAAGATAAGATGAGAAATAGGTAAATAAGATCAGCATTGCACTGTCTGTGGGTTCGTCTGGTATATTAAAACAGTGAGAGATTTTGAGGCAGGCGCAAGAGACTGGTGCTCAGGATTTAAAAGAAAAAGCGGTTACAGTAGTTGTAAAGCAGGCGAAAAGCGTTTGGTTAATGGTGAATATTGACCAATTGTGTGTACCGTTCTGGCTCCCGCTAGCTTCAGGGGATATGCACTGCATTTGGTTTAAAAACATATCTTACATATTGTTAAGTTCGAGTGGCAGGTACATATATCCGTGACTGGTCGAGTGGCAGGCGCATATAATGCAGTGGCAGGCGCATATATCTGTGACTGGTCGAGTGGCAGGCGCATATATCCGTGACTGGTCGAGTGGCAGGCGCATATATCTGTGACTGGTCGAGTGGTAGGCGCAAATATCTGTGACTGGTCGAGTGGCAGGCGTATATAACGCAATTGCAGGCGCATATATCCGTGACTGGTCGAGTGGCAGGCGTATATAACGCAGTTGCAGGCGCATATATCCGTGACTGGTCGAGTGGCAGGCGCATATAATGCAGTGGCAGGCGCATATCTGTGACTGGTCGAGTGGCAGCTCCCCCTGCCATGCAAAGATTTTACCCCCTCTCGATTCCTGGCAGCTACAAGCTTTCTTTTACTGTCTATGGTTACAAGACCACTATCTTGATGGAATTGAAAGTTTCCAAAGGCAGAGAAGAGAAGCAATGCAGCCTTTTAAACTTGTCGGGGCAGTGACAAGCGCCTCTCACTGCTCTGCACGTCCGTTTCTGCTGCTTTCAGTTACAGAAGGCATTTAAACATGAAAGTGAGTTAAATTATTTTAAAAGTCTTTAATGCTGACAGAATGCTGGCTCTGAACGAAAACGCGTTGTGGAAACGCATTGGCCTAGTACTTTTTGACCCTCTCTGCTATTATAGTTTTTCAAGGTGGCGGAACGACATGGAATCCTCCGTGGACCTACCTGTCCCATGTATATAAAGATAATAAATTCTTCGTTTACGAGGAGAAGTCATATAATTGGCAGAGATATTTGTACACCATTGAGGACATATGAATAAAAATATTGATTTTAGATAATAAAATACCTAAAAAGTTGCACATAGTCCCTTTAAGGCAACAATAAGCAACCAATGTGTTCAAATACATTATTTTCCCTTACCTGGGTGCCGCAGATGAAGCGAACTGAACTAAGGCCAGCGCCATACTTCTGCAGTGCATCTATTCCAGCCTTCACCACCTCCGGATGACTGGATAAACCCAGGTAGTTATTTGCACAGAAATTCAATATGTCTACAAAAGAAATAGGGAGGCGTGGGCCATCAGAATATGAAGAGAAGCAAAAGATCCAAATGTTTTTAAATAATTAATTGAGATAACTAAATATAACAGAGTCCATACTATTTAGGCTACAGTTAACATGAACACAAACCTTTGGATCAAGTGAGTTTTAATATGCGAGATAGATAGATAGATAGATAGATAGATAGATAGATAGATAGATAGATAGATAGATAGATAGATAGATAGATAGATAGATAGATACCCACATTTTAACCTCTATATGTGACTATATAAACCCAAATAAATGTAATTTATTTTTGACAGAGAAGACAAGTGTGTAGCGGCCTAAGCATTGTCTTCTTTTATTTAGAGGAGGATATTTTTAAAATAATAAAGATTGAATTCCTCTTGCCAGGTGCCTCCAGCAACGTACAACCTAATCATAACATTCTGCCCTGAAGTATAAGTATTTGGCTCGGTCACCCAGGGTTTCCAAACACCTGCTGCTCACCGCCTGTGCTGCCGTCCACGTTTATATGAGGGCCCTGTTTGGAGGTGATGACTCGCTCCCCCTTCCATGTGCCCGCAGCGCGGATAGAGTCCAGCTCGCTCTCCAGGACACACAGCGCTTGAGCCGCAGCCGCGTACGGTCTCGCGTTAGCAGCAGTGCAGGGCTGGAACACACTCCTCAACGGAGCCCTGAGGCCACGAACAGCTGTGCGAAGTGACATTTCTCACACACTTTCACAGCTAGTAGTAGCCAACAGTAAAAGTACAAGGACTCAAAAAAAGTGACGTTGACGACCGCGGATATATGTAATTCACATGGGCGTTGAAACATCAACCAATCAGACGCATTTGCGAAAGAGGGCGACACGCTCTTGATCCAATGGAAGAGCAGCTGATTCTGCATTTTTAAAGGAACAGACTATAGTCTGCCATATATTGTGTAACTCTACAACTTCCAAACTGTAATGTAAAAACGAGAACTACTGTTGCAACAAGCTTTATTATTATGCATCTGATATGAATCGCGATTGAAAAGGTTCATAAAAAGATGCGAACGCGGCAATGCGCTAAAAGTAATAGCAGAATTAAATAGATAAAACGAATTGTACGCGGGAAAAAGGCGGACTGACTTCCCGTTTGACCACTAGGCTACTGTATGTGCAACATGTCATATACGTGGGATTCGCGGGAACATATCTCCAATTTCAAGGCGAATGTCAGGGAGTTAGTCAGTCAGCTCTCTACAGTAAAACAAGTTTTAACTCGTGTTATGAAAATGTTGGCAGGAACACCTTACTTTTTAAGACTGTCAATGACCTTTTTCAGTTTATTCAGAATGGACCTTTGTTCAGTTTTTTTTTCTTTTCTTTTTTTCTGGCTTTATACAACGTTTTGCAGTTGAGTGAGAGGAAAAAAACTTTTAGGGTAAGTAATTCTTCAAAAAATATTATATTTTATCTTTATAACAAAAAAACATGTACTTGTAGCTACACATAAACAACACTGGGTAGTTTAGGTTAGGCCTATTTATTTATAGTATATTTTTGGTTATATCAAGTTTAGATGAATACATTGAATACAAACATTCGATTTATTAGTGCACCTCCTATAATGTTTCTTAATTAAAGTATAAAAATTTACATTGGGTAAATTTCCCATGCACTGATGACGTGAAAGACATTCGGGAATTCAGCCAGCACAAATGTTGTGTAGAAAATGTTTGCAGTGTAAATTGGCTCAAACATGCACAAATGAATCCATTTGTGAATTCTTTTTGTTCATAATTACATGAAGCGCTACTTGACAGAAATCCAATTCCTCTTGTCGTAATCTGAAATGTCATAGGGGCGGAGCGGAGGCGTTCCTTATCCGCGGGAAATCCAAATATATTCGTGTGTTGCGTTGACAGAAAATATAACGCGGAACTTTAGATAACAAATGGCAACGGATTTCTATATGGAAACCAATAACACAGGTCAGAATTATTCTGTTTCATCCACATTTGCATTCTCACACTATAATGGCTTTGATCACCCGGACTGTTTTGCTTCCTGTAAGTACTGTAGCCTACTGGACAAAATGGAAGGCATTATTCCTCATAACTTATTTATCGCAATTTAACGCGCTTTTACGCGTAAATGGTACAACATGTTTTGGATTATTAGACATTGTCGAAGAGACTTATTGTGAGCGCTGACAATAAAATAAACTTTATCGAATGTTGATTGAAGCAAGTATAACCCTGTATACCTTTAATAGATCAGAGCTATATTTGATTACACAAAATATGTCGCTTTCTAATAATTATCCTAATTGAAGTATTTCTCACCACAGATAGGCCTACCACAATTGAATGCCTATGGAGGGCTCTAAGAAGAGCCTGGACATTCCTGTGCTGCGGTGGACATGATAACTCAGGTGTGTAACTATATTCTTTAATGTATTTCAAAAGTTTATAAACGCATTGAAACCATTTTGAAGTCAGGCAATGTACTTATCCAATACATAAACAGAGATTCAGCTGTCAGTTGAAGAAACAGCGCCACCTCTTGGTTTGAGCTCTGTACGACCATGGAATTACAGTGAAGATGGAGGTATTAGAAGAACGGTTTAGGTGAGACGCTTTCCTTCACTAAATGGACAGGCTTTTATTAAAGTGAAATTAATTGCATCTGAATTCATCAATTTTGAGTGATTCAAATTGATGACATAACGTTGAAGTGTTCCACTGCACAATGCTAATAGCCACTCCATTCATTCCATGCATACAGAATACTTGGATCAAGATGAAGAAACAACTTTATAAGTTAAGCACTTCGGAGATGGAGGATTGGTCCACTTGAAATCACCGCTGTCCCAGACAATTATGTCGCGAATTCGTGAGAGGAGCCGATGTCAAGACGTGAGGCAGAGTTACTGGCGCTCTCGCCCAAGTGTGCATAAGAAGTTTTGGACCTACGTTGCGCTTGGTTTGGTCCATGCAAGGCATCAATAGAGCATAATCTTGTCTATTTGATGGTGATGGAGTCCTGCCAAGCTGCTGGGCCTAAGATTTCATTTCGGCCAACAGTGAAACATTTTATTTCTGTTGACAAATGAATCAATCATTCATTCACTCTTCATTGTATAAGGGAGAATATCAGGGCTGGTATTCAATACACAACATTCAGTACATTTCTTCTCTTCCAAAGAAAATAGAAAAAAGAACATCTAAAGAAGCCAAATTTCAAAAATGGAAGCCAAAAGCCATCCACATTTCTTCTAGATCTGCTGTACAGCCGAAACAAACTTTGTTGTGTGTGAAAACATGAATAACATCAGTACGAACCATGAATTTATTTGGATTAGATATTTTAATCATTCTGTGTCATTTTTCAATGTCAATCTTTTTACTATTTACATGTTCATGCCCAAAATTCTTACTTACAGAATTTAATATTCACAGAAGTTGACTGTCATTTTCCTTTACGCTGTGTGCGTTACTGTTGGAAGATTAATTAAATAGCCTAGCCTATTTAACATCGTTACAGGCACCTCGCTAGCATTCATTCAACTATTTTAAAAAGACTGTAATAAGTTTGATGTATCAAACATAAATAAACAAAAACAATTTAATTCTGTGTGGAAACCAATATTTGACGCTCTGTAATTAGCCCAACGCTAGGTCTGCTTAACTTATTTTGTATGTTATTGTATTTGTTTCTAAATCTACCATGGCCATGTTAAATTATTTCCCTTTTTTCTTTCTCTTCTCCTCTCTTAACAGTCCACTCAAGGAGCACCTCCAGTGTAATTGGTGTGTGGATGTGTGCGTGTGTGAATGAGAGATCATTATTATTACTATTATTACTTGGTAAGTGAGACATGTGCCCTGTGTGTTGTAAGTCCGGAATGTGGCTAAATAGTTTGTCCTGTTTGTCTTGTCTATTGTCGATTCTCTTGTGTGTAAAAAATGAAAATAGTGTTGTAGGTATAAAGTGAAGGGTAAGGTGTAGTGTGTTTTTATTTTATTTATTTATTTTATTTCCCCTTTTGCACAGAGGATATTGTTTAGTATTGGTTAATACTTGGAAGGACTTGGTGTCCAGGTTGTTTGTTGCCTTGTCTCTCTGTTTTCTTTGTACTTGCAAAATAAAAAAAAGACTGTAATAAAGCACCAATGCACACAAGCAATAATTTTAATTAGTCAAATTTAGGACTGCTGCAGGTTAGTGGGTAAATATATTTAGCCTATTTATTATTCAGAATGAACAGTTGGAAAGAAAAAAATATTTATGGGAACATTTCAGCAGGCTCAAGATAATTAATACAGAGATAATTAGTCATTGTTTTAATAAATTGGCATCCATAAAACGTAGCGATAATCTGCATTCTCGTGTATGGAGGTGCACTGAACACACTGGAAACTCCCGATATAAGTAGAACGCGGAAGTGTGCAAGTACAAGTAGTCCATTGAGATTCTTACTAGCTTCCGTGCCTGATAGTCTTCTATATGATGTCTATGGTCTTCCCCTCCGCGAGTCAAACTACGCTCTGCGCACGTGGGCACTAGCCCCTGTAGCAGCAGGGGTGGTAGTTGTAGACTCTAAAAAATGGGTGGTAGCAGGAGCTGCCCACATGCGTAGCGAGGGGAGGAGTGAAAAAAGCGAAGGCAAATATTCAGTACACAACTGCGAGTGTGATATTCCTTTTATACCAAAATTCAACAAGATAGCCTAGTATTTGAGGCCAGTTAGTAGGCTAGGTACATTTCTTCTCTTCCAAAGAAAATAGAAAATCTAAAGAAGCCAAAGCCAAAGCATCCAGATTTCTTCTAAGATCTGCTGTACAGCCGAAACAAACGTTTTTGCATTATTTTCCTGTTATCACTGCTGCTTTGAAACAATGTAGGCCTATTGTAAAAACAAGCAGCGCTATATAAGTAAAGGTTACTTTCGTGTTTCAACCGCAGTCTGAAGTCTTGGTCAGGACAGGAGCAAGGTTTAACAGCCTCTTTCTTTTTCGTCTTTTACATTCCCTTCGGGGAACTCCGCGATGATGTCACATGCGAACTCACAGATATCTGCCTTCACTGCGAAGGGGGGGGGGGGGGGGGGGGGGGGGGGGGGGGCACACGTACCCCGCGTAATCTACGCCCATTCTACCCTATCTAATTTAATTTGCAACAACGTTTAGGGACAGCACTCTAACTTCTGAATAAATTCAACCAGTAACTCCTCAAGACAACCCATTTCAAGTCTTCATTGGTTCACACACAATCGACATAACTTTCCACCAACAGCAGAACTTTTCACACGCCAGCTCCTCCCAGTCAATACGTCAAGTTTCACACGCCAGCTCCTCCCAGTCAAAACAGTCAAGTTTCACACGCCAGCTCCTCCCAATAGCCTACAGTCAATTAAATATCTCAATATGCATACAGTCAATTCAAACGGCACATTTTAATTCTACATTGCACAGCAATCGCAGCCGCTTGTTCCACTTAAAATTCGGAATTCAGTCAAAGACAATGACTGACATGGAAAGCAATAACGGAGGTGAGAATTTATAGCTATACTTTTAACAGTGCAGCATTTTTATAAACTCTTGTCATATGGGCACGTTGGCATGATGGCACTTGAAATTTTTTTCTGCTTTATACGTTCCCTAATTTATAAACCCTCTGAGGTCTAAGTGCATTTTTTCACTTTTTCTTCAATTTTACATATCTTATTAAATTCACCTTTTAAAGGCAATTACATAACATAATCCCATATGTTTTATATCAAAATGTGCAGAGAAAACCCAACTCTCTGACTGACTAGCTCACCGCTTGTCCTAGATCATTGTGTAAAGAGAGAGAGGGATAATTTGGCTCTAAACGGTGAAAAATATAAGTCCGATTTTTTAAATTCTTTAAATCTCTTGTGGAAAAATACCATTACTCATGTGGACGAATTATTTTGGTCCTTGAAATGGGTTTCCCAAAGTTAGGGTCACAAAAGTAGTGTAATATATGAATAAAATAGCAGATGATGAATAATAATTGTCTAAAGTGACATTTTGAAAAATATTTTTTTAGTAAGTTTTGTCTGTGACTCTACCTTCACCAAATGTTAGGGACTATAAATAATAGTCCCTATAAATAAATAGTAAGATAAAATAGGACTAAAATATCTTTCTACTACATATCAAGCTTTAAGGGATGTGTGCAAATGAAAAAGTAGCATTTCAACAGGTCTTTCTTTCAAGCAAAACGTTTACTTTGAAAAAACTCACTACTAACAATATTCACAGAATGTACACATTTTCATGTTTTCTTGTCTACATTACATACCAACTTTTAAACATTTTTCGCGGGTATTTTTTACTCTTCTCTCTCCATGTCAGCGTCGTATTTTCGTATTTTCCTCATTGTTGTGAGGAGATGGGAGGGTACTTAGTGATTTAAACCGCATCTATTGGTTGGTTTCCACACAAAATGCAGACAGGCAAGTTAGCCCACCTAAGGTAAACGGCGATTTTGTCCCTCTTCCCTTTTCTTCCCTCTTGCTCTCTGAGTCACGTAAGGATGTTGAAGCTGAGAATATCGATTTCGGCTAAATCAGAACCATGTGTGATGCACGATTGCGGAGATACATTAGTAAACATCGAGTTGACGCGCCCCCGCGTCATCCGACCTCAGGGGGGCTTTAAATGCGCTAACTATTTTGCAGTTGGTTAAATAAATGCCAAATAGGCATACAGTGCAACTGAAATGGACAATACCGATTTGCGTTCCGTTGCGGTGTTTTCGAGATGGTTTTGTGTGCATTACCGCAACCTTTATCTGAGAAGTTTACTCAATTCACTAAATTCCCGCCATCTGCACGACTTCACCCAAACCCTTTTCTTTTTTTTCCATGAATTTTCTGTTAAAATCATTCCAAACACTATCATCGCAATTTTTTCCTGCATATATCGTCCGCCACGCTTATTCTGAAGTCTCGCGAGATTTTGAGAGATTTTCTTTGGTCACAGTCGAGACTCGGGTGGAAAATCTGTCCGTGTGTGGTGTGCTGTCTTTGTCACATCATGGCACACCACACACTATAGGAGCAAAACGGTTAAATCTAGGATTTTTTCTCCTTATGTTTGTGGTCTATCACATTTTGAAAATCTTGGGTATTGGTTCGTGCACTTGCGCGTGCCGAGGATTGAAGCGCCTTCAGACAGAATGCGAGGCGCTACGCTATAGAAACCCAATCATTTCAAGGACTTCCAAAGATACATAACACAGCTACAAGTGTATGCAAGTCTATGCAAGCATTATATACAGGATTCACCCTATTATATCGACACAAATTGATAAGTCAAACAGACATCCACAAATAGTTTATAAATAGGCTGTCTTTGAGTTCCCTTGAACAAGGGTAAAATTACTCGTCAGGCTACAGAAGAATACCACAATTCCTACGTTTAATTAGACAGTCACACAGACCTATAACTCACCAAGACCCAGCCACAACACAGAATTGGGAATAAAATGCCTTACCTTAACACAGAATGAATTTCAAGGACTTCGCGCTCAAATCAGCCACTCACGAACTCGTTGTCGCCAATTGTCCACTTTGTATTAAAACGTATTATTTTACTTTTCTTTGACTCATCCTCATCTTTTTGTTGGTTGTTCGTTTCAGCTGGCATTTTTACCCCAAATTTAACAAAAATTATCAGCAACAAATAAACCAGATGATCAACATCACTTACAGATTTGCCTATATTTAAAATCTGATTAATTGAAGGGCTTTCGGTTTTAGTCAATAACGTAAGATTTTTGCCCATCTTTTGGAAAATGCCGCTTTAAAAGTAACAAATTATCACTTTAACCAGTAGATGGCTGCAGAGCTCCACTATTAGCTATTTGACTAAATGAAAGACATCTTTTCACAAGTTTTTCCAGTTCTATTCATATCTACATATTAGGAAATCACAATTATAACAAAAAAGTTACTTTTTGTCAAAGTTTAAGCATTTTTTGTACTGAAAAAATAAATAATTTTTTTAATAATGTTATATTATGATTAGAATCAAATGATTTTTGTCAATGGACAAAATTCATCCTCAAAATCAGAAAGAACACAGAACACAAATAGACAGAAATTAAGTGGCACACTTCACAATTTTTTTGAATTACAAGAATTCTGTCACAGATTTTTAGAAAAGGATATATGAAAAACAGATAAATAAATGATAAACTGTAAAGACTTTTCTCTTTGTAACATCCTGATCAGGTTTGATTAATCATAATGTAACATCATTGAAAAAATTATTTTTTTCAGTACAAAAACTGCTAAACTTTGACAAAAAGTAACTTTTATTGTTATAATTATGATTTCATAATATGTAGATATGAATCTAACTGTAAAAACTTTCAGTACTTTTACTGGTATCTACTGGTTAAAGTGATATTTTTGGTACTTTTAAAACGGCATTTTCTAAAAGATGGGCAAAAATATTACACTAAACCATGTCAAATTATCCATTTTAATCCCATGAATGAAATTTAAATGTGGGTCTTTTATAAGGTGAAGGTATAAGGTTTTTTTATTTATATATATATTTTTTAACATTTATTTATATAAATTTTGTCAAGTAAAAACGTCCAAATGTGGAGTAAAAACATTAATAAACTGAGTAAAATTACATTTGTAAATATTATTATTATTTTTGTACAAAATTACATTTTGTTCCCTGGGGTCTCTGAGATCACAAACAGCCCGACTGTAAACTGCAAATGAACAGTGCACAAGGGTTAAAGTGGTGGAACATAGTGCAGAACAAAGTGCAGCCATAACAGGGCATTGATATCAAAAAGTTAAATGAAAATAAATAAATAAATAAATACAAATAAATAGAATAAAGAAAAAATTATATCTATATAAAATTTAAAAAAAGACAAAATGGCAACAAAAAAAATAGCAGTGCATACAGACAGTACTTATGAACAGTAGATATGTCATATAAAGGGTAAAGTTTTGTTAACCTTGATTTATTAACCTATTACCCCATTTTCCCATGATATGTACTTACAAGGCATTTGCCCACCGTCAACTATAGTTGCCGCTTGGACTTTTGACTAAGTATACAAAAAACTATAGATCTCTTGTAAGATTTGTTTTGTTTGGATGATTCTAGAGACCTTCATGATTATATAAATATATATAGCCTATGTTAACAAAAAATACTTATTAACATGCAAATGACCTTTCTTTGGGAGGGTTTGCCTTCGTCATGCTTCCTGGAAGTAGGGGTAGGAAGTTGACAGCCTCATGTGACAGGAAGAAAGTGAATACCTTTTTTTTCTTGAAATTCTTTATTTGGTTGTTTCCTTGCATATAACATAAAACATGGATAACATCTAGAAAAATACTTACAAAAGGAAAATGACAACTATAAACCTCGGCAACTATAGTTGCCGGTGGGCTTTTAACAAAGTAAATATGTGATTTGACTGAGAGAAGTTGAGTTGTGTTATGGTGTGATGAAAATTTCCTAAAATGAAAAAAATCTTACCACAGGTATACTTGAATGTCTCTGGAGGCCTCTAATAAGAGTCTGGAGACTCCTGTGCTGCCATGAGAGTGGTATGTATCTGGGTTTCCAAAATATAATTTCAGTATTACATTGTAAATGATAAATTAAGCTTTACAGATCAGTTAACATGCAATGTTTGTTCATATTACTCTAAAGCTTTAATAAACACCATGAAAATAAATTCTGTGTGATGTCTTACTAGAAATACAACTATCAGAGGAAGAAACACAACTAATACCCATCATCAGTGATGTTCCTAGCTCTGTCCATCCTTGGTTTTGAGTTGAGAAGATGATGATGGAGTTTCGGGGCCTGTTTTCACTTTCTGGAACAGCTCTCATGGAGAAGACCTTCCCCAAAGATCCACCTCCAGTTCATTCATTTCACTTGAAATGGAAAAAGTACATTGCATTATGGGATACAGATTTTCTTTATTTAGGAGTTCCTCTGGCTCAATTTAAAAGAAAGAAAGAAAGAAAGCGGCACTGTTAGTCTGATAATACTTAGCTGTGATTTCATGGGTATTCAAACTTGATGAGTTTTTTTTTTGATTGCCCAGAAATTAATGTCTGAACTTTTTTACAATTGCATGAGAACACAGATTGTCATTTTTAGCCCTGTATTTGTGAAAGGCCCCAGTGATGTGCATTTTAAAAATCTGGGTATATCACCTTTGGTTAGCAGATTAATGCTGTTGTGAATAACTTCTTCCAGCTTTGGGCTGTTAGGACACAGAAATCTCAGGTACTGATCTGGAGAATGGCATGTGTCTTTTTGTTTTATTTACTCTGACACTTTATGCCTGGGTATTGCCTGACTCTTCAAGGTATTGTGTTGCAGGGATGACATATTTTTGTAGGACAACCTGGAAGTTACACCTGGTTCCATTTGGATTATTGTAAAAAAAAAAAAAAGAAAGAAAAAAAAGTGACCAACAAAAGTGTATGATTAAATACAACCGACAGAAGTAAAAAGTTAAATGTAGGCTATAATCGAACTACACGGTCACATGACTTGAACGTCACGACCACAACTCTTTCAGTCTTTATTTCAAAAACTGAAAGTTTGAGTTAGAATAGCTTGCAAGATCATGATTTTAAAGACAATGAGGCTGTAAAAGTGGACAAGTGAGTAAATGAGTTTACATGTTTGGCTGATGACTTTTTACATTTAATGTTGAAAAGTTGCCTTAAGACATTTTTATCTACAGTTTCTTTTGTTTTATGCTTTATATATACAGTATCTAAGATATATTAAAATCTTATGTAATGAGATTTGAAAAAAAAAGTAGGCTATCCGAAACTGAAAAATAGAGCCGTGACAGGGGATTGGGGTTTGATTTGGACAACAATACACCCACACAGTTTTAGGCTGAATCCCAATTCTCTGTCTTACCCCTTCCCCTTACCCCTTCCCCTTAGTTTTGCACGTTCACGTGAGAGTAAGGGCTATCCCAATTCTCATTTTGATCTAGGGGTAGGGCTAAGGGGAAGGGGTAGATACCCCTTAAAACCAAGAATTTTCACGAGCTTACTTGAAACCAAGGGGTACCCAGAATGCACTGCGCAACCGGCAACAATGGCGGGCATATCATCCAGAGAGTCCCATACATTTAAGTATTTTCGGCTTAAATGATTGATAAAAAAATTATGACAGTCTTGTTTTGTGCTCTACACAGTTATGTACATATATATATTTGCAACTATGTTGTTTATTGAAACGTTTTTAATGTTTTTAAAAATCGCTAGTTTGCTACGCTAGGCTATGCTAACGTTACTTTGCTGATTTGCACAATCAGTACCACATTTCGAGATCACCCAAAATGTCCGGGATTCAGCTTTTACTTTCTACAGTCGCCATTCATTATGTGTACATTATTTGACACTGACACGTAACGTTACGTGCCAGCTTTGCAGGTGATGCATTCAGCTTCAAACGGATCCCAAACGAGACGAAAACACGGGAATATTATGTACGTCAGGAAAAAAATCTCCGAATGCCCCACATGAAACTTTAGTTTTTCCAACCTTACCATCGTGTCGATTTATTTTGATTAATATGTGCGAGGCCGGGATAGAGACCAATACAGCGCTTAGTTTTGAGACGGTGAAGCCTTTCGCTTGGCTCCGAAGAGCGAGAGAGAGAGAGAGAGAGGGCGCGCGCGACCGGGGTTCCCTCTCTCTCTCTGCTCGTTCAGGTAAACATGCGCCCTGTCACAAGCGGAGCAGTTCATCTACATTTCTCTTCTCCCTTGATTTCTGCGATTTGTTGCAGACAATAAACACACTTGCAGACGGCATCTTGGAAGTTTGTGATAAACACTGGTCGCCCCTGGTGAGACAGACGCCAGTTAATGACGATGTATGACGTAACCTAGTGGCGTCTCATTTCATAGGGGTATGTTTTCACCCCTAGCGCTTACCACTCGGTTTCGAGGGACAAGGGCTAGGGGTAAGACGAAGGGGTAGGGGTAGGGGAAGGGGTAAGACAGAGAATTGGGATTCAGCCTTAGTTGCTTCATCCACGTCTTAGCCTACTTTGCTGAATGGCGGTTGAAACTGCAAAGAACTTCCGTTTGAACAAAAATGAAATGAAAGACGTTTCTTTTTTTCCATCTCATAACAGCTACACTAATTTATCTCTGAAGTCATCGAAACACCTAACGTGACTCAATGTAATAATTAGTTTACTGTCATTGTGAGGGGACAAGACACATTAACAAAGCCGTTTTCATCATGTTTGGCACAAGATTAATAATGAATTTGTACATATTGAGAATTAATATAATACAGTTTGTAGCCTTGAAACACCATATTTTATGATCTTTATGATTTGCTGAGGAAAAGATTAGCCTACTTATAAGATATGAAGCTATTAAAAACCTTTGCAGATTATGGAGATGTGTATGCTGTTTTCCTACAGATTCATGCATAAATTGAAGGTCGTTTAACATTTTTATTTATGTCCGTTTATTTTATATTGAACTGAAAATGTAATTCAGAGCATACTTCTACATGCTTTGTTGTTATTCATTTGATCAAGTTTTTTAAACAGCATAAACTGGTATCATCAACAGGGGGCGCGATGCTCCATATTTCCTCTCAACCAAAAAGCAACCAAAGAAGAGCGACGCCCAAACATGCGCGGGAAAAACCGTTTCTCACGGCAACAGGCAACGTGGTCATCACTCTCTTCAGGACTTATTAAAACAACGAGATTTAATCATTATAATGGCGCTCTTGGTAAACACACCGAAGAAAAGAAGATGCCGAGTAAGGCCATTTAATTCTGTTGATACTGCCGATATTTTCACAAAAAGAAGAGAAGAAAATGAGTGGAGTTCATTCATTTCCTTATTATTACAACAGCTGGAAGAATTGACCTGAGAAGGGGGAAATTAAAAAAGGTAACTTAAGCATTTCTTTAACATAATTAAGTGTTTCTATTATTGCATTTATATAATTAAAAAGACATACAGACACTGTGAAGTTTAGCAGAAATGTAACTTAGGTCATCACTTGTTTGTGATTTTTTTATTTATTTATTTATTTATTTTTATTTATTAACAATGTCCTCTTTATTCATGTAAATATATATAAAAAAATCATAGTGTTTCTCAATGGGACGTTGATCGTTACATAAGTTAAATTTAGAATAAATGTTGCGGAAGCACATATTCGTTAACGTTAGATCTCGGAAGAGAAACAGGCAACTTTTTCCAAAATATAAATACAGATCAACTGCAATTTGCAGAAAAATATATATTTTCACACCAAAATATATGCTTTTATGTAAATATTTGCCGTGGTAACGAATGTTATTCTGGGCAGTGAAAACATTTCTGCATAAAATGCATTTAATTTAACGTTAGTCATTTTAGATTTTTGATGACATTTATTTAAGTGCCGTTTGTTCAACAATTGTTGATCCTGTAACAACTGTCAGATCAACCAATCAGATTTGAGGGACAAGTTTACAGTTTATGTCAAGTTTAGGCTTAGAACCAGGGTAAGGTGCTTCAACATAAGTGTTATTCACCTATCATTTCCCACTGATTTTAGGGCAAAGTTATGGGTTAGGAATAGGGTTAGGATAGGGATGCCCTCTGGTGTTCAGATGGATGTGGAGTGTGTGTGCGTCGTGTGTGCATAAGGACTACATTTTGGAACAGGAATATTATGCCTGCCTTGGCAAAATCACTGTGACCGAGTGTCACTACTAACACTTTTTTCGAGTTTTTTTTTTTTTTTCATGGATGCTCGTTGTTGCCATGTACGTTCATATTCCCCAACAGCGCATTCACCTTGGAAACGAGAAAACTGCGAGCACTGACTTATTAGTAGGGGGAGGGGGGCTAGCCTGGTAAAGACAGAAACACAGTGACCACGGAAAAACAGCCATGCCGATTGCCGAATAATAAAGACATTTTAACTCAATTTAATGAAAAGTGAGGACATGGCAACCTAAGACGTCATTGAGCGTCATTGACGTCATAGTCAGTGTGCAGTCAGTCTGTACTAAGTTTTTCTTCCCATTCGAATTTGACGCGCGATCCAGTTTCCCCGCACACTGCGCCGGGAGAAGTTTGCTTGGACCTGTCGCCTTTGTAAATTAAGTTTATAAAGGACACATTAACACAACGATCTCTTCACCAAATACTAACAGTATGGAAACCAACACCAGAGGTGAGAAATGCGTTGTTTTGCTGTAACGTTATCGATGAAACCGGCGCGCGCTCATCTTCCAATCCTGCGGTGTCGTACTGAAATATTTTCCGATATTGCTTAGATCAAATTATCGTCTACTATAACAACTCGGAGTTGGAGTTCACACTATATTCAACTTGGAGTTCACACTATTAAAAGTGACATACACATCGAAATATAAGTGACTAGTGGACATTAGCGAACAAGAGTCTCGAGTTGTGTTTGCCAAACACGACGACGTTTTCGTGATGGATTCCGTTAAATAGAAGTTATTCTAACCTAGTTCAAGTCTAGTTTATGGTTTAATCTATTTTTGAGATGTTTAGTAACAAACAGTGGTCAGTGCTCAGACCGAAGTATTATCTTGTCGTATGGCAGGTGGTGTGTTTGAGTGTGTTTGGAGGCCTCTGCGAAGAGTCTGGAGGCTCCTGTGCTGCAGTGGACCTGCTGAGGAGTCTGGTGTGTATCTGAAGGATTGCTACAGTATCATTAGGACACACTTCATAATAACTTTAAGTCATTAACTAATATTATATAGCCTAATGCTGAATAGATCAGCAGTTCATGAATGAGAATAACAAAAAAGAATTTATATGAGAATGTAAGTAATAATTTGAATATTAGGTTAATATTTAATGTGTGGTATCGTGTATATATATATATTAAGATCCCACTTTATAAGTGTCTTGAACTACTATGTACTAACATTTCAATTAATGATTTTTGATACAATGCACTTTTTGTGTAAACTTTGTGTTGGCCACTGGGGAAGGATAGGATGATTATCTCCCTGCTTTTTTTTTTTTTTATAAATAAGAAATATTTCAGTGTCTAGACAAGTTCCTAATGTCCTGTACTGTCAACTTTTGTATAGTAGAATTAGTGATAATTTTAATAGCAGCATGCATCAAAAGAATGGTTTTTACTTCCTGTTTCCAGTCCATTGCTTTGCATTGGTTTGTAATGTATAGAGGAATGAAAATGTGGAATGATTTGCCATGGAATGATTTTGCCAAGTAAAATGAGATTTTAAAAATATTTAAAGAAATATGTAATGGCACAATATATAGTAAATTGTTGATTTTGATCATTGGAATTAAATTTTTTTTTTTTTTTAAACTTTCTATGTTTTATTGACTTTTATTGTTGTTGATTAATGTAGTTTTGTGTTATTACTTGTCGGACCCACAGGAAGAGTAGCCAGCACCTAGGTATGGCCAATGGGGATCCAAATAAACAAATTATTATTATTATTTTTTTTACATTGTACTTATATTTAAAAAATACCTGCATGTAATTAAAGCTGTATTTAATTTCACAGCTATAATTACACCATCAACCTTCCCTTCCTCCTTAAACCTAACCAGACCACCAAACCTGTCCCTAACCTTACCCGCTCACTAGCCTGAGATGGTCCTCACTGCAGAACATGAAATCCACAGGGAGGAGTCGGATCCAGATCCAACTCCTCCCACCTTACATATACCTAAACCCATAGATATCTATATAAAGGCTAGATGTCTTACGGCGTAGTCTCTATCGTCATCACCGGCGGCCATCTTGTCACAGGCAGGGTTTAATGTAAGGTGAGTTATCTGCACAAACACAAATACTCTTATCTCACTGAAATCTGGACGGATTTACAAACGGTTTGGTTTCTTACTAACGTTATTAACGTGGCTATAATACTAGCATATAATGGATGTTTACATAATTAATACATAATTATCCATAAGCGTGCACAGCCGTGCAATGTCATAACTACATCTCTGACGTTTATAACGAACCAACTCGTTTGAAAATCGGTAGAAAATTGAGCAAGTTATGGTTATTTAAAAATTACATGCACCATAAACACAATGTTACGAGTGGGCGAGCAGCCTGTGACAAGATGGCCGCTAGGGTGCTGACGTCGACTACCATTGGCCAGCAGCGCGGACGAGACATCTAGCCTTTATATAGATATCTATGCCTAAACCTTCCCAGCTCCACCCTTTATCCCTAAACCCACCCCTAAACCTACCCAGCTCCACCCCCTGATCCCTAACCCCTAAACCTACCCAGCCCCACCCCCTGATCCCTAACCCCTAAACCTACCCAGCCCCACCCCCTGATCCCTAACCCCACCCCTAAACCTACCCAGCCCCACCCCCTGATTCCCTAAACCTACCCAACTCTCCACCCCTTAGATCTGGATCCGACTCCGCCCCCTGGATCTCGTGTACTGCAATGAGGTGCTACTGACTAGCCTAGCAGCGTTTTGTAAAACAACTTGAACACAAACACATTGTTCCTAAAGAAAAATGTATGCAAGTGCATAGTAGTTAAAGACCTAAAATGCAGTGTGACCCTTATTCAACACCTTTCTGAACACCATGGAAAACTGTGGCCAAAAGTAACTGATATGTAATGTTTTACCAGAAATAAAACTTTCAGTGGAAGAAACGTCACCACTATTTAATGGCCAAAGCTCTGTCCGTCCATGGTGAAGATGCTGAAGTTGTTTTCTTCACAGAGGTGAGACAAATTAATTGTTACCTACCTACCCTGGCTTTCCTTTGCATTCAGTATTGTGGTAATGTGAATGTGTCCGTCACAGTGCTTCTCAAACCCGTCCTGGGAACCCCCTACCAGATGTCTTTGTTACATAACACACCTAATTCGAGTCATCAACCCTGTAGCAGAGGCCGTAAGACTGGAATTGGGTGTGTCTGATGGAGACAGGAAGTGCAGTGGTAGGGATTCCCAGGAGAGGTTTGAGAAGGATTTTTTATTGCTACCACAGAACCGAAAATTCTCGGGCCAGCAGCATGTGTCCAAACTTCAATCTTAACTGTTCTATTTCATCAGAAATGATCTTAAAATACCAAACTTGTCCTTTAAAGGTGCTCTAAGCGATCCTGGGTGACGTCACTTCTTGTTGACGTTCGAACTATTGTCAAACAAAACGGAGGCTACCTAGACCCTCCCTCCTCCGCATCTCGTCTCCTCCCCCTCCCTTCCCTTCCTACCTGAATGTCGGACTGGAAGCCCTTCTGCCGGCGGAGTTCTCGCCATCTTTCGAATGCTTTACCGATGTAAATTCGGTACTTCGCGGGTTCTTTATCCTTTTCCCTCTTCTTTATAAGTTGATCATCGTAACGTCGTCTCTTTGGTCGTGTGTCGGCCATTATTCAAACTTCCCTCTTGATGCTTCTCTCTCCTTCACACACACGTTCATGTGCACGCGCACTAACCCCCCCAGACCCACCCTCAAATACTTCTTGCCAGTGATTGGCTGGAACACTGTTTGTTATGTTTCGTGGAGCGGGTCGCCGCAGTTTGTTTTTGTTGCCGTTTGTGGAGCCTGTGGTGTCTACAGAGACCACGTTTTTTTACAGTGTGTTCAGGGGACAGGCAGCTAGCGGATAGTGAGGAGATGTTTGCTGTATGTGACAAAAAATGCTTTGGCCTAAAAAACGCATAGAGCACCTTTAAGAATGTGTCACTTGAAACATTTGAAAAACATTTAGAAAATCTATAAACATTCTTCACATAAAAAAACACACAGGATTCATCAACATAAAATACAAATGTAACAGTCCTTTTAAAAACCATTTAACTTGGTTCAATTCATCTGTGTATCGCCTTTTCAAATTTTAATATAATTTTTGGAGATGACCAGGCTTAGAAATGAACTTTCATTTAGATTCAATATTTGTACTCAGGATTTGATTTCCATGGTTATTTTTTACCTTTTATAATGTTCATTCTTAGAATTACTTTATTTAATGTATTTGTGTTGTTGTGTGTCTCAATACTATAGACTTTATATGATGAATAGATTGAATTTAGGCTTTTATTCACATATAAACATTGATCAGCGAGCATAATCAAAAGCTCAACCGAACCTGCTTGACACGTGAGAACACAAACCTCTTGCAGAAGCTCAAAAGTGCCAAAACCTCATTGGTTCTCACGTGTTAAGCGAACCTGCTTGAGCTTGCATTTACCATAACTGATGTGAGTTGATGAATGTTTATGTGAATAAAAGCCTAAATTAAATCTGTTCATGATATAAAGAGATCGTGTCTCTTCAGAAAATTTGGACTAAACTGCTCTATTCGTATGGATTAGTTTTCGATCTCTTTATGAACTTTTTGAAGCACCAAAGTGGTAGTTTCGAAAGCTCGCGGATTTCATCAAAAGGATCTTCATTTGTGTTGCGAAGATGAATAAAGGTTTTACGGATTTGGAAGACATGAGGGAGAGTAATAAATTACAGAATAGTAATTTTTGGGTGAACTATCCCTTTAAATACGGCAAAAGGGCGTTTTACGGCAAAACTTAAAAAGAATTTTTTTATTTCCATTGCACCCTTAAAGATCTTACTGTGCTTAATGACGCAGATATACATGTGTGTACAGCTGGCTCATGAGACAGCGCGCTTATAATAAACAATGTTATTGTTTGTTGAAGTAGACTAATACATTTATCTCTATAGTTATCTTTGTAACACTTTACAATAAGGTTTCATTTGTTAACATGAACAGTACGCCACATCATTTATTAATCTTTGCTAAGGTTAATCTCAACATTTACGAATACACTTTTAAGATCAATTTTGATCTGTTTACAGTAATTAATGCACTGTTACTAAATGCTGTAAAAATATATTGTTTATGTTTGTTAATGCTTCAACTAATGTTAACAAATGAGACCTTACTGTAAAATGTTACGGGTATTGTTATTGGATTGAATTGGTCTTAATGCCTATGTTCTTATTACTCATGATCTCTTCACCTCTTTTCTATATAGATGATATTTTTGATGAATTGATGACCAGTAAAACTGCTGAATTCTTGGATGAACATTTGAAGGCAAGTTTAAAGACTCAGAAGATGGATAATACTTCCCCCCCCCCCCCCTCCTCAAATCTGCTCGACATGTCCGTCCCACCGACATACTGACAGAATGTGATGTCTACTGGTCAAGGAGCTTTATTACTACAGTGTACTCAGGAGAACACACCATGCACAAACTTTTCAGTGACTGACCTTTCCCTTCCTCTGGACAGCGCGATCTTCTCTCTTGCCAAACTGACAAAGACCATATACACTTTTGGATCACCTTGAATGTCCAGAACACTTGTATGAGCCAAGAAGGAGTTTGATCTAGTGCACAAAACAGACCTAAGTCGCTTTAGGTCGTTGCAAGCTGGTATTAGATAAACAGCTGCTCAACTTGAAGAGAACAAAGCACTGTACCAGTGAAGTGTCCTTATTGTTTTAAGTATTGCTCACTGTTAATAAGTTTTGATGAGCTTATGCACAGTCCCCTGCCAAGTGTCAGAGTTCAGGACTATTACTCTCGCCAGATACATTCTCTTACTGCAGCTCAGTTTTCTGATCTACTATTCTACTATTGCAACAGCGGCATCGTTCTCCTCTAGTCCGGATGAGGTAGGTTACAACTGTACTTCGGTTTCTTTGCGGGGACACCGCCTTCATCTGCCATGTCTATCGGCTCGCTTTCGGGTTAAACTTTCTGCGACTGCAGTAATAGGTTGCCAGGTTGAGGCAACTGGTCAAGATTAGACAAACATATTGGTCTGATTATTAATAAAGGAGTATGGGCCATGCAAATTACGGGAGTTTCCCAGGAGAAATAACAAACCGGGAGGGGTCTGGGAAATAGGGCTAAATAACAGGAGAAACCTGGGAAAAACGGGGAGTGTTGACAGGTATGCTCTAGGCCCTGTTTATACCTGGTATTAAAGGACAACTATTATGCAACATTTTTGAGCATAAATGTGTTGGCAGTGTGTACACAAACTATAATGATAAAAATCCACCAAGTGCTTTTAAAAAAAAAAAATCCATATAAATCATAAATGCTGTATCAGACCAAGCTGTTTTCAGATTCTGGGCAATGTGACGTACTTGTGCACAAGCCCCTCCCACGACTGTTGACTGACACACTGCCGTATTAGCATAGACCCGCCCTGAGTGAGCCGCACAGATGCCAGAGCAGCTACTAAGGTGTTTTGTTGTTGGATGTAAGAGTGAACATAGTCATCATTTACTCCCAACATCTGAGCTGCTGAAGACTGTGGGCTACTTTTATTTTTAAAAAGAATGCGCCCCCATATACCTAAATTCGTGTGTTTGCGCAAATTATTTCACACCAGACTGCTTTATGAACAAGGGGCAATACAAAACAGGTTTTGTTAAAATGATATTACTCAAGGACGGATCGATACTGGTCACGGCAGTAATGAAAGGGAGAGCGTGCACTTAATTACAGGTTATCCAAGTTGTTTTATGGATATAAAGTGTACCAGTTTATTAAGCACCCTCAAAAAATATATATTACTGTTGTAACACAAGTGTTTTTGTGTAATTCCCTGTGTATGTTGTTGATACTCTCTGTATGTTGAGGGAGAGAGAGTGTTTATGGAGAAGACTTTAATGGATGAGTTAATCTGTTTCTCAAATCTAATGTAATTTCTCAAAATATCTTTTATGTTAATACAGAAGGTTTTGTATGAATTTGTATGAATACAAATCATGCAGATTTGTAATGACATGCAGGTGAGCATGATACATAATTTTGGCTGAACTGTCCCTAAAGCAGAGGGAGGTCATTCAGAGCATGACAATTTACATTCCGTCTCAGGATTGGAAATATCATTTATAATATGTGGAAATAAGTATCTTCTGAAACCAGTAGGATTTTAGGGGAATCCCTAAAGTTCCTAGAGGCATGGGATTTTCTCAAGTGTGTTGCAACAATCACTTGCTCACGTTACCCGAGTATTTAAAGGCGGCATGTGGGTTAGTGTCTGTCCTGACGTGACGAAGGGTTTTGATTTCTCACAAAGTGCCTACACTGGAAATTAATAACAAAGCTGTCTACACAGTAAATGAGCAACACTGCATGCCCAGCCGCTAACAGTGAAGACGGGTAATGAGGTTCATATATGGGGGTTTCTTAACTAAACTGGATGTTTTGTTGGATTCAGTTCCAAAATTTGACGAGCAAAGTATTGTTATTGTGAAACTCAACTTTACAGTATGAATAGTGGCTGACAAATTTGTCCTCTCTCCCATTGGTTTAGATCTATATTAGCACTTATCCTTTACATGCACTCTAACTTAAGCTTCATTGAGCCTTCTTATGCTAATATTTATTTAGACACAAGACTTACTGTAAAACAGTTCGTTTTCTATTATGAAGTTGTTAATCATTTAGGTAAATATCACGATTTATTTGAATCGTGAATGTATTACGTGAATGAAATACTGTGATGTCCTTTAATATCTTGTATTGTGTGTGGTGTTTGTTTTTATTTTTTAATTAGCTGGATCTTGCAGCCTGAATACGTTACATGTTTTGAACAATAAAGTAAAATGATCCGAATCAATTTTGCTGCTTTTATTTATATTGCACTAGAGATTAAGCAGCACATGCAAATCTCTTCTAACAGGCTTGCCTCAGGTTATGTTTGCAAAACACGTGTTCAGTTGTAGTTATTCTGCACTGCGTTAATGTACTTATACAGGTGGTAGGTACTGTGCAAACTCTGAAGACTCATCGGACAATTGCTGAAGAGACAATATCATTGCTGCACTGTTTCACTAATAGATTAGAACAAAACCGAACATTCTTGATCACTATTCAAGTATGTTTTGACAAAATAACTACACACAAAAAGATAAAGGTGACTTGTATGTGTACCAGTACTCTCCATATACAGAAAACATGCTGTGTGTGTGTGTATATAGTTATAAACACATTTCAAAATAACCTTAATTTTATTAAATATATTTTAACATAACCCCTAAAATGAGCTGTTTAATTACAAACACTAATAGCTCATGTACTAGAGCAGGGGTGGTGAACGTAGGTCTTGGAGAGCCACGGTCCTGCAGAGTTTTTCAACACTAATCAAACCTGATCAAGCTCTGAAGTTACTAGAAACCTAAAGGCATGATGCAAGTTTTATCAGGGTTAGAGCAAAACCCTCCAGTACTGACGTTCACCACCCGTTCTCTAGAGACATACAGAAGCCTGCAGGCACAAACCACAATTATTGTGAGAAAGAAACAATCTACAAATTTCCATTTTTCTCTCTGTAAGAGTCACTTCCTTTCAAACAGTCTAGCATAATACACTTAGTCATACACACAACAGCTTTAACCTCAACGATCAAGTTCTTCATGTGTCACCATGGAGATAAAAGAAAAATACCTCTACAACTGAAATGACTGTACTGAAGAAATTAGTGTCTAGTTACAAAAAATATTTCATAAGATGGCATCTGAAAATCTAAATTAGTGTAAAATGAAACCTCCACATAACCCGCACCTAAAGTTAGGTTCCTAACATGGTTAGAAATAAACCAAAAATATTATACACAAACCGAAAAGTAAGCACGTGGTTATTAACTGAAAAACAAATGTTTTCTGTAGAGATGTAAACCCAATCCAGAGCTACAGCTGTGAACGGCCGGGGTCGTGGGGTGTCGCTTTCACTGACGGAAGACGTTCGGCTGCTTTCGCTCTCTCCGCTAGAAACTTATCGAACTCTGAGGGTGAGAAAGAGATGAGACACTGAAATGATGTCTTTCACACATCTGTTGAACGAAATGCTGCTCGCCTAGATTTATCCAGGACTTGAGACAATAGTAAATGCCATATATAGACATACAGCAATATGAAGAAATGCATTTATGAAGCCTAATAGCATTTGGAAAGTACCATCAAGTCTGTAAAAGATGAATTACCGAGCTGAGGGTTTTCAGATTACCACAAAAAGTTCAGAAGATGGTACAGAGAGAGAATGTGATAAAACCACAGATTTCCGTTAAATAGGAAGTAAAGATCACGAGTGTGTGTAGGTGTACGTGACTAAAGGACATTCGGCAGGTCAGACTGAAACTCTGGCAAGAGAAAGACTGGATCATACAAGACAGATTGGGGTAGGGGGAAAAAAACATTACAAGTTGGCCACTGATATAATCTAGCATGCAGAAGAAAAGATGAGCGAACATGCAAATATAATCTTGGCATATGGCCCAGATGGACTGAAGTTTATTTCTTGCACATTTTCTCCCGTTCATTTAAATCTGCATTGATTTAAATATGGCAAACTGCATTCCTTGTTGCTTATAGTATATGGGAGTATGATCCCACAATAGTACTAGTCTTATTTGTAGCTGAAAGCATGATCATATTAGCCCTATTATTTCATAAGCATACAAAAAGAAGAGTACCTTCACTAGTCACTCCCTCTGAGTCATCTTCCTGCAACACAAAAATATACAATACAGTAAACTATAATCAGTGTTTTAAGATTTCACTTTCTTTTATTGCAAGTGCAACATTTCATGACATTCACAAATCTTTTAATTATAACAACAACAAAAAAATGTTATAAATGTCTTTACGGTCATTTTTGATCAATTTAATGCATATTGCCAAATAAAAGTATTCATTTCGTAAAAAAAAAATCTTACTGACTCCACACTTTTGAACAGTAGGTTTATAAGAGAATTTTGATATTTCAAATGTTGTTTTTAAACATTACTCATATATATAAATATATATATATGGGTATACTATGTCAGGTTTCTTAGATGTTTTGAGATTTATTGGCTTTGATGGTAACACAAGCTTTAATGCTAACATAAGCTTTGATAATAACATAAGCTTTATTTGTAACACAAGCTTTGAAAAGCCGGGTTTTTGGCTTTGATGGTAACATAAGCTTTGAAAAGCTGGTATATTATGTCATGTAACGATGACAGTTAGTTTGAGACCCATTTCCTTTGATGATAACATAAGCTTTGATGATAACATAAGCTTTGATGATAACATAAGCTTTGATGATAACATAAGCTTTGATGATAACATAAGCTTTGATGATAACATAAGCTTTGATGATAACATAAGCTTTGATTGTAACATAAGCTTTGATTGTAACACAAGCTTTGAAAAGCCGGGTTATTGGCCTTGATGCTAACATAAGCTTTGATGATAACATAAGCTTTGATTGTAACACAAGCTTTGAAAAGCCGGGTATAATATGTCATGTAACGGTGACAGTTAGTTTGAGACCCATTTCCTTTGATGGTAACATAAGCTTTGAAAAGCCGGGTAACGGTGACAGTTAGTTGAAAGGCTTACTAATGTGCTGGTGATCATAAGGACCATAAGCAGCCTATCAATGGGAGTCGGACTGAGGCATCACAGATTCGAAATGTCTTCATTGTTGCTCTCGCACTAAAGATAGGCCTATGTGATGATTTTCTCACAGATACTACTTAAGGAATTATTGAACATTTCACACAACGTGCGAGATGACTTGTGAGACCCCCAAATTTCAAAGTTCTTTAAATGCACCCTGATAAATAAAAAATAGAGTTTTTCCACAGACCATCAATGTAGAATATTTGTTTTGATTAATTCATTGAATTTAATTAAGTAAGATTTTTTAAAGGAACAGCATGATTTTTCAACTTGAGGCAGATTTTAAAAGAACAACAATGTGGGACTGGGAGGGAAGGGAATTCCGTGACGTCGCCTTTCAACTAACTGTCATCGTTACATGACATATTATACCCGGCTTTTCAAAGCTTATGTTACCATCAAAGCCAAAAACCCGGCTTTTCAAAGCTTGTGTTACAATCAAAGCTTATGTTATCATCAAAGCTTATGTTACCATCAAAGGAAATGGGTCTCAAACTAACTGTCACCGTTACATGACATAATATACCGGCTTTTCAAAGCTTATGTTACCATCAAAGCCAATAACCTGGCTTTGCAAAGCTTGTGTTAGCAATGCATCAAAGCTTATGTTAGCATCCAAGCTTATGTTAGCATCAAAGCCAATAACCCGGCTTTTCAAAGCTTATGTTAGCAATGCATCAAAGCTTATGTTACCATCAAAGCCAATAAATCTCAAAACAAACCTGACATAGTATACCTCTGGGTCAAAGGTCAAACCAAGGTCACCAATCATTTTGACAGAAGGTGCCGGATATTAAGTTAACTACTCACATACACACACAATTGTTAAGTGGAATCGGAATTAGAATTACAACTGTTATATCTCTTTCAATTCCCATTCTAAGAGGTTTAAGAACGTTTCACTCACATCATCCACGTTAAGCCATTGTTCAATGTCATCCATCACTTCACTCTGACTGATAGGGATCTGACAGCAGAAGAAAAAATATGAATTTATTCACTTTAGCATAATAAAGTACAACTATCAGTTCCAAACCACACCCATCTCAAACAAGCTTTATGCTACTTTAAAGTATAAAAGAAAAATCGGTATGTTTCAGTCCTGAGAATAGGAAATAAGTTGGTTTGAAATGGGAACACCAAAAATAAGTCACTGAGCAGGCATGGGTCTGAATGAACAGGACAGGATGAACTAAACACCAAAAAGTCCCACAGAACCTTCAGCAAATAAAGATAATGAAGCTCAAATCATGCCGGCGACACAAAAGCAAGACAGTAGACACTCATCGTTCACCGAGGGACAAAAAAAGGTTGACATGCTGAATAAAACCCAACGAGCCCAGAGCAGCAGATACACAAGCTCAACCAACAGCACGCCACACACTGCAGTGACTGTCCGTCTCGTCAGCCAATCAGACCCACCATTCCCTTCTCAAGCATCCAATGAAACTGAGGTGAGCTGCCGAGGGAGGTGGAGTCTAGGCTTTCATCCTTAACATAGACAGACAACCGTTTTAAGTGATCGTGGCATCCAGGTGAAAACCACAGGAACATCCTGACTGCTCACATACATTAATGAGTGCTGCTCTCTCATAATACAAACATGATATGCTTTCTGTAGGATTAAATCATTTAAAGACACTTACCGCTCCAGTATCATGTCGCTCTCTTTGTGTGGCTGCCAGTCCCTCAAGAGCTGCACAGCTTTCTGGACTATCAATAAATCACAATTGTAAATCACTTTGGACATAACAAAAACCAATACCTCAAATCATGCAAAATGCGCTACAGAAACTTTCTATACAACACACTCTTTATTTAGAGCGGCCCCTGTTTTTTTAACAGATTTGACCTTTCATGTTGTGTGTAAAATAGCTGTTAGTGAATGTAAAAGGTCAAAAAGTTACACAGATCAAAGTGCATGTCACATAAAGTTCTTGTCCCCCCAAAAAAAGGACCATTTTGGAACTGCCTGAAATGAGTCGTCAGTAATTCCAGTCTCACTACCCGGATGAACTTACTTAGGTTTGTAACACATTTACATAATGCCAGTCTATGGTCTTCATTGGCTGCATCTAGGTTTGGGAATCGAATACTTGTTATAAAATAAAAATTCCGAGTCCTCTTATTGATTCCTTTCCTTATCAAATGTGATTTTAAAACATTCAATCGCGACAGCAGCTGCCGTCTCTTTAATAACACTAATCAAACAACAAAAGAAAATGAACTCATCCTTGTGAACTTTTTTAAACTATATTTGTAATGTATATTTTATTTATTAAGTGCAGTGTTATTTTACATTTGATTACAGTTAACACCTAAAAATCTTAAAAACACTGTTTATTTCAATCGTATCTTCATTCAGTCGTGATTGTTTTGCGATTGCTAATTTTTGATTTGTTCTTTTTTAATTACTGAGTGTTTAATGTCTTTAATTCTGCTTTACATTTATATCAGTTGGGCTAGTTGTTTTTCTATGGTATTTTCAAGCCACAGGAAAATGTTCCTTGTGTAAGGGTTCTTTTAGCCTGTTGATTTTTGTCCATGGTATTCAGCTACAATTAAACGTTTTGCAATAAGACGTAAAAATGTGAATGATATCTAAGGTTGTTGTTTTTTTTGCCTAATTGTAATCGAAATTTTGAATCGGAATCGTTCAAAATGCAAACGATACTCAACCCTAGCTGCATGGAAGAGTTTGGTTTGTGTTGTGGAGAAGATGCCGTCTGAAAGGAAATCCACTTTGCACATTTCCAAAGGACGAGGACTCGTGCTGGATGATACGGTAATACAGACGCCATCATTACCTTTCATTTCATGTTGTAGAAAGTCTTCTCTCTTTTAAAAAAATCCCTCAAGTCAGGGAGTTCCAGATGCTAAACCGTACTGGTCAAGACAATAAAGCCGAGATCCCTGCAGAACATCCAACAATCCCGGTCGCAGCTCATTCCCAGGTGTTCTCTCCTCCCTTTTATTTATTTTTGGCTCATATTAACAAGTGCTTTCCTCCCTTTCTTTTTGGCTCATCTTCAAACTCTTGCTTCAATTATTTATCTTCTCACAGTCACTTTCATTTTAATGGTGACACTACCAGTTTCACAAACATTTGCTCACAGCTCTAGTTTTTAATGCTGGTTTATAAAATGAGACTTCAATTATTTATTAGGGCTGTCAAATGATTAATCGTGATTAATCACATCCAAAATAAACGTTTTTTTTACATAATATATGTGGGTGCACTGTGTATAATTATTTTATATATATAAATACACACACATGCTTGTATATATTTAAGAAATATTTTCATGTATATACTGTATATAGATTTATATATAATTTATATTATATATTAATATAAATATTTTATATATAAATAATATTTTTTTCTTAAATATACATGCATGTGTGTGTATTTATATATATATACAAAATAATTATACACAGTGCACCCACATATATTATGTAAAAAAAACTTTTATTTTGGATGTGATTAATCGTGATTAATCATTTGACAGCCCTATTATTTATATAAACTGCTTTAAATTCTTACCTTTTTTGTAATGAGCTGCTTGTATTTAGTTTTAGCACATCTCCTTTTGTGCCTGTAGCAAATCATGCAATGAAATTATGCATTATTAACTGGAGATTGAGAATAAAATGTTAACAAAATAGAAACATAAGCAAAATTGGTGCTTACTCAATCCTGCCATCTGATTGGATAGTGTGGTCACTGTTGATTGGCTGACTGCATTGTGAGCACCATTTGCTGCCTTTGATTGGTTGGGAGTAGCCAAGTCAATGAGGTTTGCATTAGCTGGATTCTGAAATATAACAATAAATCAAGTAAGGAATCTGTCTATAGATGAAACAAGCAATATTTAATATTAAATGTATACATTCTTACAGAGTGTGCACTGCTCTGTCGGTTGAGATGTCTTTCAAATCTGAAAAAAGAAGAAGTTGGGTAACACTGATGAGACAAGTTATTAAATTAAACTAATTTGATGTGGGTTACACGCTAAGAGTTCCATAGTCGGCCATGCTTTAGTTTACAAGGATTTAAAAAAAATATTTGTGATATATTTACAGAAATGTATATTTACTATAAATCAACATTCTCTGATATGCTTAGGTTGTCCATGATCGGTGGAACCCTGTCATTCTAAATGTATATATGACATTGCATAATTCCCATAATTTAAAATATTAATTAGGATCATCTAGAACAATTGGAACATTTTAGGAACATTCATTTGAATTAACTTTCGTTTGTATGTTTTCAGCTCTCAATGTTTTATTTTGTTATGCGTTTTTGTCATTTGAATTATATATGTTTTACATTTAAAATATTACCATTTAGGTTTAATATATTTATATAACAGTTTTTATTCATTTCCAGTACGTATTTTTAGTGCTTCAACTTATTAAACTTATTTCAGTTAGTTGCCGAGTCTATATATATTTATTTTTATTTTATCAGGTTTATTTAAATGAACAAAAAAGCTTTTAATAGTTTTGATTGGTTTATACTTTACCATAAGGTTTCATTCGTTAACATTAGTGAAAATGAACTAAGAAATTAACAATACTTCTACAGCATTCACTGAAGCTACGCAGGGTTGAGCCTGGTCAGTACCTGGATGGGAGACTCCTGGGAAAACCAGGTTACTGCTGGAAAAGGTGTTAGTGAGGCCAGCAGGGGGCGCTCTCCCTGTGGTGTGTGTGGGTCCTAACACCCCTGTATAGTAATAGGGGACACTATACTGTCAAAGAGCATCGTCCTTCGGATGAGACGTTAAACCGAGGTCCTGACTCTCTGTGGTCATTAAAAATCCCAAGGCACTTCTCGTAAAGAGTAGGGGTGTAACCCCGGTGTACTGGCCACATTCCCCCCATTGGCCTCTGTCCATCATGGAGTCCTAATCATCCCCATCCACTGAATTGGCTCTATCACTCTCTCTCCTCTCCACCTATAGCTGGTGTGTGGTGAGCGCACTGGCGCCGTTGTACTGTGGATGCCATCGCAACATCCAAGTGGATGCTGGACACTGGTGGTGGTTGAGGAGAGATTCCCTGATATAATTGTAAAGTGCTTTGGGTGTACAGTAGTACATATGAAAGCACTATATAAATGCCTCATTCATTCATTCATTCATTAATATTCCTCTAATTACTAACTAATACAATTTAAGATCAAGTTAAACGTGAATTATTTTATTGTCTAACATTAACAAAGCCTAATTCATACTGTAAAAATATACTGTTCACTGTTAGTCAATGCATTAGCTAATGCTAACAAATGAGACCTTAATGTGAAGCGTCATTTTAATTAGCGTAACATTCCAGGCCAATGCATTTTGTGTGTTTATCATGCAATGATTTTGTTGTCCACTGGGTGGCAGTACACTGACAGAGAGCGGGGATGTGCACACATAAGTTTTTGGTTTGATATACCATACTATTCGTATTATTTCTAACTAAGATAAAAGTAGAATGCTATTTGGAATTCTTGTTAATAGTGTGAGATTCTTTCAGACATGCAAAGAAAAAACAACAACTTAATGATGAAATTGTTAACCTAAACAGCTGATGTGTATTTGAACTATTTTTAATATAATAAAGGAAGACCTTTTAAAAGGAATGTTTGGATCATCTATCATCAGCCAGATACTTATTCGCCATATTTTTTAACCCTTGCAGGTCTCCATGTGCATGACATGAAAGTTTCCACATGAAATATTCATGGAACGTTCTCAAACATCATGCCTCTAACCTGTGATATTGTGCAAACGTGGTGTTAATGTCATCATTAGCAGTGAGTAACTGCTCTATGAGCTTCTCCTCTGTCAGTCGGGGTACGAGCTCCACCATCCGGCCCTGCATGTCCTTGCTAATGCAGTACAGCTGCTACTGACCGCCAGAGAGAGTAGAGAAACAGCAACAGCCCTTCACATTTATACACTGGAGGATGAGTGTGTACATGCAGGAGAAAGTAAGGGTGTGTGTGTGTCTGATTCTAACCTGTAGTAGCTCTGTGTCCGTCGGCTCGAGACTTCCAGGCTCCATCTGACTCATCATGTCTGACATCACAGATATATTATTACGCACCACCTCCAGTTCGGCCTTCAGTGTCTTCATCTGAAACACAAACACACTTGAAACCAGCAGTATTCAATATTATAGTACTAAAAACAACAATTTTACAGCATTCACATACTTATCTTGATTGACGTTCATTTTTACATACAGGTGAAACTCGAAAAATTTGAATATCATGCAAAAGTTCATGTATTTCAGTAATTCAAACTAAAAGGTGAAATTAATATATTTAGTGTATATAACTATATACATATGCATGATTATACTTTTCAGAGGGCCGACATTTCTGTATTTAAAATCCTTTTTTTTTTGATTTCATGTAATATTCTAATTTTCTGAGATTTTGAATTTGGGGTTTTCAACTTTTGCACGATATTCTAATTTTTCGAGTTTCACTTGTATAGGCCTACTAATAGATTTTTAACATTTCAAGATGTATAAATTAACAGTAGTTAGAACAAAGAAGAATTACAATAAGCAATAGTATATTTATTTGTAAATTGACATGAACCCAGTTTGATAAATGCTAAAAAGTTACTCCATGAAATATAATACATTAATTAATGGCAACAACTGAATCTTAATTTAAAATGTAACCACCATAATTCTTCATTGGTCAGTCACAGAATTCATAATAATAAGAGTCCATAACAGATATGACGGTGTATCACAATGTTGCCAAAGCATTAACATTTATAAACATGTGTAGATCATGTGGTGTAGTATAGCAAATAAATAAATAAAATCCAGCTAAATAACAGCTGAACTTTTTCAAGAAAGTTTTAAATATATTGGCAATATATTGAAGGGAACTTAATATGTCAATATGTTCTCTAAATGTGAATGTCTAGTAGGGAGAAAAACAATGAGTTGCATTAGCACTTTAGTAATATTAGTTGTAAAACTTTATACAACTTCCAACATCCATTACTTTATGATTGATTTTACCAAAAATCATACTCTCAACCACTAGAATGTGCACATAACTTTTACTGTACCTTCTGATCACACACTGCACAAAAGTGATGTTCTTCCTCAGTACAATCGTCAAAAGATTCTTAAATCAAGATGCATTTAATAAGTTGAGTTTATGCTTAAAACAAGAACAAATATTTATTTAAATAACTTAATTCAAATGGAAGTTTTCATAACTCATTGACTGATATTTGCATAAACTCACTCCTTTTTGTTTAACTTTTCAAGACTTAATTTTACATTTGCATCTCAAGTAAATGTATCAAAGATGTTTAGATGTTTGTATTGGAAAAGAGGAATAAAATACTGAGGAAGATGTACAGCTTATTTTGCCCCACCCACACTTTATTTTAAAGGAATAGGTCACTTCAAAATGAAAATTCTGTCATCATTTACTCTCCCTCAAGTTGTTTCAAACCTATGAATTTCTTTCTTCTGCTGAACACAAAATAAGATATTTTGAAATTGAATAATATCTGTAACCAACAGTTGATGGACCCCATTGACTTCCATAGTATTTTTTTTCCTACTATGGAAGTCAATGGGGTCCATCAACTGTTTGGTTACCGATATTCTTCAAAATATCTTCCTTTGTGTTCAAAAGAAGAAAGAACTTAATACAGGTTTGAAACAACTTGAGAGTGAGTAAATGATGAACATTTTCATTTTGAAGTGAACTATTCCTTTAAGCGTGACATGCTAGTTAGCTTTGCTATGTGTGTGTGTGTGTTACCTGTTGAGGTGACAGCGTGATGGGCGTCTCTGTATTCTGTGGCTGTGAGGATTTGACAAAGTGACTTTCTGTACGTGCCGTTACCGAAGGCATGGACTCAACAGTCTGTTGGCATCAAGCATTAATTCATAAATAAAAAAATAAGCAAAAGAAGCGCATGCTAACACTTTGCAGCTTTTTTTTTTTTTAACAGTTGTGCATTCCAAAAATTGGTTTTTATGTATTTATAAAAAGCTGCTTCAACAAGTATTTGAAAATGCAGTAGTTATACCCTGTTGGGAGTGTGAATAGGGGAATACCCATTCAGTTCAGTCATGGGAAACTCCAGGCCTTTTCTCCTGAGATCCTCATACACGGTTACAACACCCGTCAAATCTGGAGAGCTGCGGAAGGCATCGGACCACGCCTAGTGAGAGAGAAAGACACACACACACACACACACACACACACACACACACCTCTGTCTGAATACTTCACACTGCAGCACACATAATGAGCCAAACTTTTCAATGCAGTGGAAGAGTTTTCTTTGAAAGAAATGAATACTTTTATTCAGCAAGGATGCATTAAATTTATCAAAAGTGACTATAAAGAAATTTGTAATGTTACAAAAAAATCCTGTTCTGTCACGAAAACTCTCAGTGTTTGGCATGATAATGGATACGTTTGGTTTTTGGAATAGATGCTGCTGTTGGTTATTGCTTCTGCTGGAGAGCAAGTACGGGACTTGCTACAACCAATACATACACAGACACTTTGCTGTGAGCAAGTAATGCCCAGTACACAACGTATGATTTTTTTGGGCTGACCCAGACGAAAGATGACCAATCGTGGCGATTTCTGAGGTCGTGGCTCCTAAACAGTGGTTCTACGTTGTCACGGTCTTGCGACAAAAGATGGCCTGCGATAATTTTCTGACGGTGTCGATTCATCTTGTTCTATTTGTTCACCACTAGAGCATGCGGATGACGAATGCATCAACAAATACTTGACAAATGCATTCACAACCTAGCAACTATTCAACTTTTGGCCTGCAACATAGTATAATAACAAACAAATAAAAAAAAATAGTTTAGCTTTTTACACCTTTTACATGACGATACTGTTTCTTTTCATGGCCATAGGTTAAAATAAAATAAAAAAATCAGTCGCCATAAAAATTAAAAACACACAAAAAAAAAAATTCTGTCCTCCTGATGTTCTCTTGTATACTTTTCTTATGTAGGCTTCCAAGTCGCTAGTACCTTTATTTGACACGTTCGTGCCAGCTTTGAAGGTCATGCATTTTGCTTCACACGGATCCCGACCGAGATGAAAACAGGAATTTTCTCTGTAAATCATCTGAATTTACATTTGGGAATTTACTTTTTTTTTTTTATGCTGTTCAGGAGCCCTGTGCCACTGTTGACAAGCAAGCGCTGCTCTGTCTCTTGGCTGATGCCGTGGTGCTGAGGGTAATGGTTGAGATGCAGTTTGACCAATGTTTGTGTTACGTACATGACCAACTGACCAATGGTGGCGTGCGAGAAGACGGGACCTAAAGCAATGCAAAAACGCACACAATGAATGGCGACTGTAAAAAAAAAAAAAAAAAAAAAAAAAAAAGCTGAATCCCGGACATTTTGGGCAATCTAGAAATCCCGGCCGGACTCATTTTTTTAGGTCCAAAAAGAGGACATGTCAGGGAAAAAGAAGACATATGGTCACCCCATCTATACTAACTTGGATCATAGCCTATGATTCAATAGGTATCATCATTGTACAGTCTACATACATGTCGTTTATTAGATCCATGTCGTACAGTGTGATTTCTAATGATCTTAAAGTATTGCCGAAATCGCACAGTCTCTAGCAGACGTAAGACATGCTGCTGCTGTACAATATAACATGTATGAATGACCCGTGGCAGATCTATACAGGTGGAGCTGGGGAAGTTGGGAGGGTTTCTGAAGGCGCGCTGCAACTGCTACAGCAAATGCTAACCAAGTATTTGAAGATTTAGCAGCAAGCTCATTGGCTACTGATACAGCAAGAACCAATCAGCTGTACCCTATAGAGCAGGGGTTGGTCCTGGAGAGCCACTGTCCTGCAGAGTTTAGTTCCAACCCTAATCAAACACACCTGAACCAGCTAATCGATGTCTTTAGGATCATTAAGGCAACAATCAGGTGAGTTTTTTTCAGGGTTGGAGCCAAACTCTGCAGGACAGTGGCTCTCCAGGACAGACGTTCCCTACCCCTGCTATAGAGGTATATGTACATACAATGATGTGATTGCAAGCAGATTGAGTTAGAGCCAGCCTGCGCCATTTTCATGTCAGTTTCATGACAGAACTTTGTATTTGTAGGTTTGCTCCGACATTATCAAAACGTATTTATTCTCTCTGGCTTTTAATTAAGTTGCTTTGATTGATTTTAAAGGAATCTATTAAATTGATTGTATCGGGTGTAATATGTCTATAACTGTCTTTTGCCTTGTCTATTTCGATGCTTTTTAATTGTACATTGCAATTCTGTACGGCACTTTGGCGCAACTCTGTTGTTTTTAAATGTGCTATAGAAATCAAATTTGACTTGACTTGATTTGTTTGTTTTTTAAACTTTCTATTGATATAAGAATCCTGAACAAAATATCACAGTTTCCACAAAAAAAATAAGCTGCTGTTTTTAACAATAATAATGAGAAATGTTTCGTTAGCTGCAAATTAGCATATTAGAATGGTTCCTGAAGGATCATGAGTTGACAAAGGGTTTATTTGCACCTGTATCATGCTCAAGACTCTGTCCTGAAGAGCCACTGGTGCGTTGTTTTTAGGCAGGATCGTTTGGACCAAAACGTTCTCCACAAAGTCTCTGGTGGACACGTAGATGTGGAACTTGTGCCCGCAGTTCTTCACACAGGCCTCCAACACCTGCAGCAAAACCAAAGCGGATACTGAACAATGCACAATTCAAAACGTAATTTGAATTATTGATGTGTAAACATGAAAAAGAGGCGTTGATGGTATTGACAATATGTTTGACACTTACACTCAAAGCCAGCATGACCTCTTTGAAATTCCTATTTCCCAGAATTCTCTTCTTTATTGCCCTGACTGCATCTTTAGGTCTGCAAACAGAGCAGCATAACAAAACTTATGTTAAACAATGTATGTTTATACAATCTAGAAACTCAAAGCACCATACAGTTGAATGAATTATTCAGATTTGAACACTATTATTTTATGCAAATGATGACAGCTTAAGCAAAATGAGAGGTTTTAAAATGTTAAAACAATAGCTATACAGCTCAAAATAAAGACAAACTGTATTTGTGGTTGTGAAACATTAGCTTGTTATTGTTACTTGTTATATGTCCACTGATTTATAATGGATCAGAATACAGCATGCTGTTAGTTCAATCAAAATGAAATATTTTATTTGTTTACCTGAATGCCATGTGAGCATTATCCGACATCACAGAACCGTGAATATGTGCATGTTTTGTTAAATTATTGAAATGTCAATCTGAAAATCTCAGGTAAATATTTTAAGGTTGAAGGGATTTGGCTTACAGACAATTTTGGGAATCATTGGTCTAATACAACATTCAGATGTTTTAAGTGTAGTTTAGGTGTCCAAATACATTTGGGGAAGACAAAAAAAAAATCCATCAAACACACCCTTCATCTGTTTCGTTGACAATGTCACAGATCTCCATGTTGAGGCCCCAGTCTTCTGACGGGAGAGAAGAACTGGTGGCATGTTCTGAGAAAGAGACCAAGAAACAGTCAAACAATCATAAAGGGTTCACCCTCAAATAACTGGATACAGCATACTGTAGTTAAAAATAATGGCTATTACATGCATACTTTGATCTCATACTTATCGTTCACTTTTTTTTTTAAACCACAACTGAACAAAATGCAGATGAACTCAAAGCAATTATGTAGATGTTTGCAAGCTAACTAGTACTGTTCCTTTAACAAAATCAACAGCACAAAATAAACTTTAGGATAAAATCAATGAACCGTCTATCTGCTATTACACCAGGATATTATTGTTATCTTACTCATCAGCCGAGTGCTTTATGATTCACAGCAACACTATCAGAGTTACAAGCACTGAACTTATAATATAGCTCTTATTGTCATGAAGAGCCCAGACTAACTTTACAAAGAGGTCTCATATTGATACTCCACTCATACTGGATTAGTGAAATCCCACCCATATGCTGAACTGGAAATTTTAACTAGCTAGTTAGTTTAGTAACTAACAAGGATAGTTTAACATGATTTGTCGTATTGTTTACAATGCTTAAGGTTCCACACCTGGGCAGGGAAACAGGCTTTTCAACTATGTGAAAGGGCAAGTTCCATTCCATAAGTTGACTAGGCATCTTTAAAGTCACCATGAAATCAAAATTGACAATTCTTTTCTTTTCTTTTTTTTTTTTATGGCAGTATAAAATATTTATCCATTCATATGGTTTATCATATTTAAATTCACGAGCCCTCATAATCTTTCATCAAAATAACTTTGCCTCCCTCTTGTAACTATCAAGTCATTTTTAATTTTTTTTCTTGTTTGACAAGCCGTTTCACTCGGATATACGTCAAATGATTATCGCAACTTCCATTACATGGCATGCTGACTTACTAAACTAAAGGAGATAATGATGTGGATTACAATTCTTTTAAAATGTTCCACAGAAAAATATTTAGACAATCTGACAATTCGAAGGATAAATGTGGGATGAGCAGAACATTGCAAAGATAATTTTGCTGCTTATGCATAATTATGGCGTTTGCCTGAAACAAACCGTCCTCCCCAACTAATTGCTCTGTGCTGAGATCAAATGAGATGAGACTAGTCTAGCTGCAACGACACTATCAAGCGCACAGCAGAACTAGAGGCCTTAAAATTAGTGAAAAGTAGACCTATTATTGTCATTCTTGCGAAAACAGCATTCATATCTGGACTAGGTTACATAACCGTTTTAATTCTCAGATGTAAATAGTTCATTTCTAAACAAGAGACAAAGAAATGGGTCAAAACGTTATTAGGATGCACTGAGACGTGCAAGCAACTTCCAACAAACCTCCTCGTCCCTATTTGCAGATGGCGTTTGATTGACACGCAGCTCCGCCAATCACGAACGCGTTGATGGGGCGCCTCGATTCTGGTTTGCACGAACGAAGTGTCAATCTTAGTTTAATCGTATCATTTGCTGTCATCCCTAATTAAACGATGGATACGTGTTCTGTTCATGTGTGTCTTGCAAGAAAACCAGGAGCGAATATACAGATATATATGACGTAGGCTAAACATCAAGCAGTCGTATTCCATACATCAAGTTAAAGTACACTTTGCTGATCTGTGCTAAACTGACGCCCGCTTAAACGTACTGCGAGTTATTTGCGACCTCATCCAGCGTGTTACTCACCTATAAGTTGACCCACGGGTGAAGAAAAAGGGTTTCCTATGAAAAACTCCATCCTCCCAGTGTCTCTGCTGCTCAGTGTTTCGGCTTCGGGCTGACCAGCTGGAGAGCTAAACAAACTTAGCCGATTACATCATCTCTTAAAGTGACAGTAACACTATGAGAATACGGGGCTTTCCCAGGTATTCACTGTATTCTGCGTACTGCTTTCATTTGTATGCAAAACAGAATGCGTTGTGCAACAATACACGTTTTAAATCGTCTAAAACAGTTTACAACAAGGATAATTGTGCATGTTTAGTTCAAGTAGGCTCGTTCTTATCTTTCTTAAAGGGACAGTTCATCTCAAAATGAAAATGTATTATTTAATTTTTTTAGTCATCATTTACTCTGCCTCAAGTTATTGCAAACGTGTATTAATTTCTTTCTTATGCTAAACATAAAAGAAGATATACTGTTTGGTTACCAAATATCTTTATGTTGAACAGAAAAAAGAACTTGTTTGGACATTGAGTGTGAGTAGGCTAAATGATGACAGGATTGTCATTTTTGGGTGAACTATTCTTTTAAATTGGATTTTAACTCAGTTTTGTATTGTTTTAATGGAATTAAATAATAAAAGATGTGCACGTCAGGCATTGCATTGTGGGATGCAGTATTCCATGATTTAAGCTCTTTAAATATGTTGTCATCCAGATACTCAATTCATACAAAAAAATTCAAACATTGTGCACCTATAAATAATTCATATTGCATACTATAGTATGATTAGCATGGTTGGATACAATTCTGAATGGCCATGGACAAACACAACCAGGATTCTTATCATTTGAAACTGCATAAATGCATAATAAGGTGTGGTGCTCTTCAAACCAACAAAAATACAGGTCCTGCCCTGTATGTGTTGCCCACATGATTTGAGTTGACAGTGAATAACAAGCAGTCTGGTGACCTGTCAGGGTGTGTGTGTGTGTGTGTGTGCGTGTGTTGAACACCACAGATTCCTTGGTGTATGAGATGCAGTTTTTGGTCAAATCAAATGATTTATAGGATCTATTGTAAAAATGGTCGCAGGAGGTCAAGCTAATTTTGATACATTTCAGACTTTATCATATCTGAAATACTGCTTCCAGTAATATTAGTCTTTTTGTCTGTAAAGGTCAACCGCATTCTGTTGTAAACAGCCTATTAAACAGGCCACAAAACCGATCCCAATCCACGCCAGGTCTTCCAGTTTAAACAAGGACAGATGTAAGAGATTTTTCTAAATTAGTTTTGGGAAATGGGGCTACTAGTAAATGTTTTTAAGGGTTAGAAATCATCGATATTCAGAAGAGTGTGTTCAGTGGCGGCTCCAGAGATTTTCTGTTGCAGGTGCTATGGGGATGCTCAACACTTAAGAGAAGGTGCTTTAAATTTTGGGGTTTTTCATTATGGAGATCGCATTGGACCACCCTTGGTATATTTACAACATGCGCACACGCCCGCATTAACTATACCCGCTCTGCGACTATAATCATATATAAATGTAAAAGTATTCATTGAGAGTTGAGACAGATGAAATAAGTACAAAATTGTCATTTATTAATAGAATTGAACTATACTCCACAGTGATGAATCCCCCTCAAAAAAGCTATAAGCTTCATTGGCATAGCAATACCAATGTTTCTCACAGAATTGTTGGTAAAACTGTGGTAAGTTGACCTCTGTCCCTTTAGGGAGGTTCGGGGGCATGTGGTTATGGCAAAAATTAAAAGCCCCAACCCATATTCAGTTTGCAAATTAAACAAAGAAAAATTCATACCTCTTTTAGTTACAGTGTCTGTCTACATTACTACTACATAATAATTAGGGCCCGAGCACCGATGGTGTGAGGACCCTCTTGGAATTGCTCTGTTTATTAGGGCCCAAGCCTGAAAAGGCGAAGGCCCTATTGTTTTCCTAAGGATTATTTATTATTCTTTTTATTATTATTATTCTTCTTCTTATTATTTTACTACCTTTTTGGCACTTTTGGGGCCCTTAACGTGCTCGAAAACTCTGGAAACTTTGCACACAGATCAGAACCCGCGGCCATCAGGGCCGGGCTGAAGCTGGTACCCGGGCGTGGCAGGGGGGCTCGACAGCGCCCCCTGGAACGGGTTTTGAACACTTGTCCATATATCAAACACGCTTGCATGTAATAATCTGAAACTCGGTACACTTATAGATCTCATCGGGCCGAACAACTTTCGCGCTCTAAGTTTTACGTCAGCCCAACAGGAAGTCGGTTATTATGGGTTTGGAAAGTCATTTTCTATATTTTTCTTACGACTATTTGGGCAATTTTGGGGCCCTTAACATGCTCAAAAACTCTTGAAACTTTGCACACATGTCAGAACCCGCGGCCATCAGGGCCGAGCTGAAGATGGTACCTGGGCGTGGCAGGGGGGCTCGACAGCGCCCCCTGGAACGGGGTCCGAAAACTTGGTCCATAAATCAAACACGCTTGCATGTAATAATATGAAACTCGGTACACATATAGATCTCATCGGTTCATATATCCTTTGTACTTTTACTTTTTACCCCAGCCCAACAGGAAGTCGTCTATTAAGGGTTGTTTGGAAAACGCATGCAATGGAATTCGATATACTCCTCCTAGAGAATTCAACCAATCGCCACGAAACTCGGTCAGCATGAAGTCAAGAGATTGACGATGAAAAGTTGCGAGGGGATTTTTGATATCTCGAACGGTTTGGCCGTGGCGAGGAAACGAATTTATGGCGAATAATGGAAACAGGAAGTGTGTTATAACTTCTGCATACATTAACTGATCTTGATGAAACTTCAGCAGTGTGTTCGTTGTAAGAGCCCGATCACATGGATGTGACTATTGTGAGTCAATGTTATAGCGCCACCAACTGGCAGCAGGAAGTGTGTCACTTTCAAAATGCTTTGAAATCACCCTCTTATTTTTACCCGATTTGCTTCAAACTTTATGTGTATAATGTAAACACACGCCAGATGTAGACTTGTGAAAGGATTATTGATATGGATGTTTCTGAGAATTTTCTCTCCCTCTCTCTCTGTCTCTGTGTGTGAGGGATTTGTCTATTGCTTTTAATGGATTTCAAGGTTTCAGGGGCTTTTGGGGCTCTTAACGTGCTCAAAAACGCTTGAAATTTTGCACACAGGTCAGAACCCACGGCCATCAGGGCCGGGCTGAAGCTGGTACCCGGGCGTGGCAGGGGGGCTCAACAGCGCCCCCTTGAACGGGGTCCGACAATTTGGTCCATATATCCAACACGCTTGCATGAATTAATATGAAACTCAGTACACATATAGATCTCATCGGGCCGAACATCTTAACCCCGGTCAAGTTTTACGCCAGCCCAACAGGAAGTCGGCTATTATAGGTTGTTTGGAAAACGCTTGCTGTGGAATGTGAAGTACTACTCCTAGGCAATTCATTCAATCATCGCCAAACTCGGTGTGCGTGAAGTCAAGACATTGAGGATGCTAAATTGCGGACGGATTTTTGATATCTCGAACGGTTTGGCCGTGGCGAGGAAATGAATTTTCATGACTAAAAAAGGACATATAAAGTGTGTTATAACTTAGTTAGTTTTACCTACAGTTACAAAACTCAGCGTGTATATTCTTCTTTTCAAGCCGAACAACTTTCTAATTTAAAGTCATTATCTCCGACCCTCAGAACGTCAGATATTGTGGTTTGAATGTGGATTTCTTGAAATGGTATCTCTCTGTCTCTCTCTGACAGAGAGAGGGCCCCCTCCCCATTCTGTGTGTGTGTGTGTGTGTGGCTGTCTGTGTGGGGAGGGAGGGAGGGAGGGAGGGGGAGGGAGGGCTGGTGTCTGTGTTTATATGTGTGTGTGTGTGTGTGTGTGTGTGTGTGTGTGTGTGTGTGTGTGTGTGTGTGTGTGTGTGTGTGTGTGTGTGTGTGTGTGTGTGTGGCTGGCTGTCTGTACAGTGACAAGAGATTAAGCCTTTCATTGCTGTGTGATTTTTCCTGCATTAAAGGATAAATAAATCTCTAAGGCCTTGTCTTTTTGCATAACAATTTTGTATTTTTTTAAATGACAAAATATGCATAGAACCCAGATCTTTTAAATGTATAGTTTGCTTTAAATACAATTAAGATTGTATTGGTAATTGAAGCTGAATGAATTTTAAATGAATGTGCTATATTTCAGAACAATATATTTGTTTTCCTTAAAAATGTAAAACACTAACTTTATTCTCATCTGAATTACAAATAATTTATTTCTGTATAAAAAAATACTATGACTAAAAACATATTTGATGTTTCTTTTTTAATCAATGTAGAATGTGTAACTTTTATAAATAGATTAGTGTTCTGTTTGAGGACAATAAATTAAAACCAATGCAATATGATGAATGATGTTTTGCAAATCCAGCCTCTACATTTGTACTTACTCCTTTTAAGTGGTTTATTTAATTCCCACCAGACTTTTTCAACATGATGAAAATACATTAAAGATGCTATATTGTGAACGGAAATTGAATATCTCAAATTGTTTTGCTATGGCGAGGGATTAAAAATCATGTCAAAAAAGGAAACACTAAACTAAACCCATTTTATTCTTGTTTTCAATTTAAAAATAATGTACAAGTTTTAAAACAGCCAGAATGCGCTATTCAGTCAAAAAATAAATACATCAAGTAATACATAGGGCTATACTGCCCTCTTGTGTTCAAAATCAGGTAAGCCAATTGTATTTATATATAAATATATTAGGTATGCCCGTGCAGAGGTGAGCATTTTCGTTTAATTTTAAATTTCGGAGGCGGATTGCTTGAATTTACTTTACAAAAGCACAATGTTGTGCTTTGTTGCGAGTGTCCACAAATATAATTAAACACTTTGCAGTTTGAATTATGTCCTCTATGAACAAAATGACGGAGTAGCCTATGTTCTGTGTGTGTGTGTGTGTGTGTGTGTGTGTGTGTGTGTGTGTGTGTGTGGCTGTCTGTGTGGGGAGGGAGGGGGAGGGAGGGCTGGTGTCTGTGTTTATGTGTGTGTGTGTGTGTGTGGCTGGCTGTCTGTTACAGTGACAAGAGATTAAGCCTTTCATTGCTGTGTGATTTTTCCTATATTAAAGGATAAAGAAATCTCTAAGGCCTTGTCTTTTTGCATAACAATTTTGTATTTTTATAAATTACAAAATATGCATAGAACCCAGATCTTTTAAATGTATAGTTTGCTTTAAATACAATTAAGATTGTATTGGTAATTGAAGCTGAATGAATTTAAAATGAATGTGCTATATTTCAGAACAATATATTTGTTTTCCTTAAAATTGTAAAACACTAACTTTATTCTCATCTGAATTACAAATAATTTATTTCTGTATAAAATAATACTATGACTCAAAACACATTTGATGTTTCTTTTTTAATAAATGTAGAATGTTTAACTTAAAAATAAACAGATTAGTGCTCTGTTTGAGGACAAGAAATGAAAACCAATGCAATATGATGAATGTCCAAAAGATGGCACTCACAGACTGTTTTTAAATGAGGTTGGATAAATATTTTTTTGTTTTTAAACTGCGTGCGTGTGTGTGTGTGTGTGTGTGTGTGTGTGTGTGTGTGTGTGTGTGATTGTGCCTTGGTGTCTGTTACAGTTACAAGAGTTTAATCCTTGTTCAAGTTTAAGGCCTTGTCTTTTTGAATCCATTTGCAGCTTTTTATTAAGAATGGTCAAGACAGGCAGGGTGAACAATGGCAAACAGGGCAGAACAGAAAAGGCAGAGACAAATCAGGTTGACAGGCAAAGGACAAAGACTTCCTGATAAATACTAGGCTTCTGGATTTACACATTTAAGTGCTACAAAACATATTGACATATGACATCCTATGACATTAAAAAATATTCTAAATTTAAATTATCTCATATATGTGGCTATTGTGGTTCACAATCATAGGCTCTGTCCCAAATGGCACACTTCATATGAATTTTCGGTCTTGTGTACTTATTTCATGTGTCTGTTAAATCCATGAGACCGTAGGGTGTCTCATTTTTCATTTTAGGTTTCAGAAGGTTGCTCACGCATACTTTGTGGTTGATATGTGCCCTCGATGCGGACTTTTGCAGAGCCCACACTGATGCAAGCTCTACAGCACACTTCTTTTCGACAGTCAAAGCGGGGTTACGTTTTTGCACGTTGTGCACAATAACCCCAAAGGCACCGGGGTGGCGGTGCCACCGGGCTGTTTATATATATATATATAAATATAGCTGCGAGCAGCGATGAAGGGCCAAAGCCGGTGGAACCGCCACCCCGGTGCCTTTAGGTACTAAAGGCACCGGGGTTGCGGTGCCACCGGCTTGGGCCCGTAATCGCTGCTCGCAGCTATATTTATATTTAGGGCCCGAGCACCGATGGTGTGAGGACCCTCTTGGAATTGCTCTGTTTATTATTATTATTCTTCTTCTTCTCCGCAATGAATCGCATTTTTGAGGGCCTAAACATGCACGAAAACTCACGAAAATTTGCACACGCGTCAGAACTGGCGAAAATTTACATCTGATATGCGTTTCAAAATTGGGCGGGGCAAAATGGCTCGATAGCGCCACCTATAAAGGTTCAACGGAGTGCGCCTCGCGTTACGTTTCACGTACGTGTACGAAATTCGGTACATACCTGTAATGGCCCAATACCTACAAAAAAGTCTCTTGGAGCGTAGCCCTAAACACAACAGGAAGTCAGCCATTTTGAACTTCCTCTCAGATTTTTGTGCAGTTTTTGCCATTTTCAGGCCTCGTACTTTAACGAACTCCTCCTACAGTTTTAATCTGATCATCTTCAAATTTGGTGAGTCTAATCTTAAGGCCTTTGCGACGTTAAATTGCGAAGATCTTGAGTTTTCGTCGAAGGGCGTGTCCTCGGCGGCCTGACAAATTTTGATGTTTCGCCATGAAACAGGAAGTTGCTGTAACTCAGGCAAACAATGTCCAATCTGCCCCAAACTTCACACGTTTGATAAGAGTTATGTCCTGAACACATGTCCATGCTCATATTCAGTTACAGTCATAGCGCCACCTGCTGGCAACAGGAAGTGACATGTTTAACACTGTTGTGGACTCCTGATAACATATAAAAAAGTGCCAGCAAGTGTTAAACATGCTAACAACATACTTGAAACATGCTAAAACATGCTAGCAAGCACTTAGCTAAGTGCTAAAGCATGCTATTACTGCAATTCAATAGGAATTTGCTGTAACTCAGGTATGGAATGTCCAATCTGCCCCAAACTTCACACGTTTGATAAGAGTCATGGCCTGAACACATCTACATGAGAATATTCAGTTATAGTAATAGCGCCACCTACTGGCAACAGGAAGTGACATGTTTAACACTGTGATGCAGTACTAGCAACATATTAATTATGTCAATGAGTTATAAACATGTTAGAAACATGTTAAAACATGCTAGCAATTCTTAGCTAAGTGCTAAAGCATGCTAATACAATGAAACAGGAAGTTGCTGTAACTCAGGCAAACAATGTCCAATCTGCCCCAAACTTCACATGTTTGATAAGAGTTCTGTCCTGAACACATGTCCATGCTCATATTCAGTTACAGTCATAGCGCCACCTGCTGGCAACAGGAAGTGACATGTTTAACACTGTTGTGGACTACTAATAACATATAAAAAAGTGCCAGCAAGTGCTAAACATGCTAGCAACATACTAGAAACATGCTAAAACATGCTAGCAAACACTTAGCTAAGTGCTAAAGCATGCCAATGCAATGAAAGAGGAAGTTGTTGTTACTCAAGAAGGCAATGTCCAATCTGCCCCAAACTTCACACGTTTGATAAGAGTCATGGCCTGAACACATCTACATGATAATTTTCTGTTAATTTTCTGTTATAGTAATAGCGCCACCTACTGTCAACAGGAAGTGACATGTTTTACACTGTGATGCAGTACTAGCAACATAGTAAAATATGCCATTGAGTGTTCAACATGTTAGAAACATGTTAAAACATGCTAACAATTCTTAGCTAAGTGCTAAGGCATGCTAATGCTATGAAACAGGAAGTTGTTTTTACTTAAGAAGGCAATGTCCAATCTGCCCAAAACTTCACAAGTTTAATAAGAGTTCTGTCCTGAACACATGTGCATGCTCATATTCAGTTACAGTCATAGCGCCACCTGCTGGCAACAGGAAGTGACATGTTTAACACTGTTGTGGACTTCTAATAATATATAAAAAAGTGCCAGCAAGTGTTAAACATGCTAGCAACATACTAGAAACATTCTAGCAAACACTTAACTAAGTGCCAATGCATGCTATTACTGCAATTAAATAGGAATTTGCTGTAACTGAGGCATGGAATGTCAAATCTGCCCCAAACTTCACACGTTTGATAAGAGTCATGGCCTGAACAAATCCGCATTACAATTTTAAGTTAAAGTAATAGCGCCACCTACTGTCAAAAGGAAGTGACATATTTGACACTGTGATGCAGTACTAGCAACATAGTAAATATGCCATTGAGTGCTAAACATGCTAAAAACATGCTAGCAACACTTATCTGAGTGATAACGCATGCTATTATCCCCACAATAAAGGACATTTTTGTAACTGACTTTGACATACTCCCACTATATTTATCTACTTAAATGCACATTGCCCACCGTGCTCTGTCTTCCTAAAGCCACCGGGTGGCGATGGCACGTGTGCGAGGGCCCTTTCAATGCTGCTTGCAGCTTTAATTATTATTATTATTATTCTTCTCCGCAATGAATCGCATTTTTGAGGGCCTAAACATGCACGAAAACTCACGAAAATTTGCACACGCGTCAGAACTGGCGAAAATTTACATCTGATATGCGTTTCAAAATTGGGCGGGGCAAAATGGCTCGATAGCGCCACCTATAAAGGTTCAACGGAGTGCGCCTCGCGTTACGTTTCACGTTCGTGTACGAAATTCGGTACATACCTGTAATGGCCCAATACCTACAAAAAAGTCTCTTGGAGCGTAGCCCTAAACACAACAGGAAGTCAGCCATTTTGAACTTCCTCTCAGATTTTTGTGCAGTTTTTGCCATTTTCAGGCCTCGTACTTTAACGAACTCCTCCTACAGTTTTAATCTGATCATCTTCAAATTTGGTGAGTCTAATCTTAAGGCCTTTGCGACGTTAAATTGCGAAGATCTTGAGTTTTCGTCGAAGGGCGTGTCCTCGGCGGCCTGACAAATTTTGATGTTTCGCCATGAAACAGGAAGTTGCTGTAACTCAGGCAAACAATGTCCAATCTGCCCCAAACTTCACATGTTTGATAAGAGTTCTGTCCTGAACACATGTCCATGCTCATATTCAGTTACAGTCATAGCGCCACCTGCTGGCAACAGGAAGTGACATGTTTAACACTGTTGTGGACTCCTGATAACATATAAAAAAGTGCCAGCAAGTGTTAAACATGCTAACAACATACTTGAAACATGCTAAAACATGCTAGCAAGCACTTAGCTAAGTGCTAAAGCATGCTATTACTGCAATTCAATAGGAATTTGCTGTAACTCAGGTATGGAATGTCCAATCTGCCCCAAACTTCACACGTTTGATAAGAGTCATGGCCTGAACACATCTACATGAGAATATTCAGTTATAGTAATAGCGCCACCTACTGGCAACAGGAAGTGACATGTTTAACACTGTGATGCAGTACTAGCAACATATTAATTATGCCAATGAGTTATAAACATGTTAGAAACATGTTAAAACATGCTAGCAATTCTTAGCTAAGTGCTAAAGCATGCTAATACAATGAAACAGGAAGTTTTTGTTACTCAGGAAGGCAATGTCCAATCTGCCCCAAACTTCACACGTTTGATAAGAGTCCTGCCCTGAACACATGTCCATGCTCATATTCAGTTACAGTCATAGCACCAGCTGCTGGCAACAGGAAGTGACATGTTTAACACTGTTGAGGACTCCTAATAATATATAAAAAAGTGCCAGCAAGTGCTAAACATGCTAACCTCATACTAGAAACATGTTAAAACATGCTAGCAAACACTTAGCTAAGTGCTAAAGTATGCTATTACTGCAATTAAATAGGAATTTGCTGTAATAGCGCTGCCTACTGTCAACAGGAAGTGACATGTTTTACACTGTGATGCAGTACTAGCAACATATTAAATATGCCATTGAGTTCCACACATGCTAGAAAAATGCTAAAGCATGATAGCAACACTTCCTCTTAGATTTTTGTGCAGTTTTTGCCATTTTCAGGCCTCGTACTTTGACAAACTCCTCCTACAGTTTTAATCTGATCATCTTCAAATTTGGTGAGTCTAACCTTAAGGCCTTCGCGACAGTAAATTGCGAAGATCTTGAGTTTTCGTCAAAGGGCGTGTCCTCGGCGGCCTGACAAATTTCGATGTTTCGCCATGAAAGAGGAAGTTGCTGTAACTCAGGCAAACAATGTCCAATCTGCCTCAAACTTCACACGTTTGATAAGAGTTCTGTCCTGAACACATGTCCATGCTCAAATTCAGTTACAGTCATAGCGCCACCTGCTGGCAACAGGAAGTGACATGTTTAACACTGTTGTGGACTCCTAATAATAGATAAAAAAGTGCCAGCAAGTGTTAAACATGCTATCAACATACTAGAAACATGCTAAAACATGCTAGCAAACACTTAGCTAAATGTTAAATTATGTTATTACTGCAATTAAATAGGAATTTGCTGTAACTCAGGCATGGAATGTCAAATCTGCCCCAAACTCCACACATTTGATAAGAGTCATGGCCTGAACACATCTACGTGACAATTTTCAGTTATAGTAATAGCGCCACCTACTAGCAACAGGAAGTGTCATGTTTAACACTGTGATGCAATACTGGCAACACATTAAATATGCCATTGAGTTATAAACATGTTATAAACATGTTAAAACATGCTAGCAATTCTTAGCTAAGTGCTAAAGCATGTTAATGCAATGAAACAGGAAGTTGTTGTTACTCAAGAAGGCAATGTCCAATCTGCGCCAAACTTCACACATTTGATAAGAGTTCTGCCCTGAACACATGTCCATGACAATTTTCAGTTATAGTAATAGCGCCACCTACTGTCGACAGGAAGTGACATGTTTTACATTGTGATGCAGTACTAGCAACATATTAATTAAATATGCCATTGAGTTCTAAACATGCTAGAAACATGCTAAAACATGCTAGCAACACTTATCTGAGTGATAACGCATGCTACTATCCCCATAATAAAGGACATTTTTGTAACTGACTTTGACATACTCCTCCTATATTTACCTACTTAAATGCACATTGCCCACCGTGCTCTGTCTTCCTGAAGCCACCGGGTGGCGGTGGCACGGGTGCGAGGGCCCTTTCATCGCTGCTTGCAGCTTTAATTATTATTATTCTTCTTCTTCTTCTCCGCAATGAATCGCATTTTTGAGGGCCTAAACATGCACGAAAACTCACGAAAATTTGCACACGCGTCAGAACTGGCGAAAATTTACATCTGATATGTGTTTCAAAATTGGGCGGGGCAAAATGGCTCGATAGCGCCACCTATAAAGGTTCAACGGAGTGCGCCTCGCGTTACGTTTCAAGTACGTGTACGAAATTCGGTACATACCTGTAATGGCCCAATACCTACAAAAAAGTCTCTTGGAGCGTAGCCCTAAACACAACAGGAAGTCAGCCATTTTGAACTTCCTCTCAGATTTTTGTGCAGTTTTTGCCATTTTCAGGCCTCGTACTTTAACGAACTCCTCCTACAGTTTTAATCTGATCATCTTCAAATTTGGTGAGTCTAATCTTAAGGCCTTTGCGACGTTAAATTGCGAAGATCTTGAGTTTTCGTCGAAGGGCGTGTCCTCGGCGGCCTGACAAATTTTGATGTTTCGCCATGAAACAGGAAGTTGCTGTAACTCAGGCAAACAATGTCCAATCTGCCCCAAACTTCACATGTTTGATAAGAGTTCTGTCCTGAACACATGTCCATGCTCATATTCAGTTACAGTCATAGCGCCACCTGCTGGCAACAGGAAGTGACATGTTTAACACTGTTGTGGACTCCTGATAACATATAAAAAAGTGCCAGCAAGTGTTAAACATGCTAACAACATACTTGAAACATGCTAAAACATGCTAGCAAGCACTTAGCTAAGTGCTAAAGCATGCTATTACTGCAATTCAATAGGAATTTGCTGTAACTCAGGTATGGAATGTCCAATCTGCCCCAAACTTCACACGTTTGATAAGAGTCATGGCCTGAACACATCTACATGAGAATATTCAGTTATAGTAATAGCGCCACCTACTGGCAACAGGAAGTGACATGTTTAACACTGTGATGCAGTACTAGCAACATATTAATTATGCCAATGAGTTATAAACATGTTAGAAACATGTTAAAACATGCTAGCAATTCTTAGCTAAGTGCTAAAGCATGCTAATACAATGAAACAGGAAGTTGCTGTAACTCAGGCAAACAATGTCCAATCTGCCCCAAACTTCACATGTTTGATAAGAGTTCTGTCCTGAACACATGTCCATGCTCATATTCAGTTACAGTCATAGCGCCACCTGCTGGCAACAGGAAGTGACATGTTTAACACTGTTGTGGACTACTAATAACATATAAAAAAGTGCCAGCAAGTGCTAAACATGCTAGCAACATACTAGAAACATGCTAAAACATGCTAGCAAACACTTAGCTAAGTGCTAAAGCATGCCAATGCAATGAAAGAGGAAGTTGTTGTTACTCAAGAAGGCAATGTCCAATCTGCCCCAAACTTCACACGTTTGATAAGAGTCATGGCCTGAACACATCTACATGATAATTTTCTGTTAATTTTCTGTTATAGTAATAGCGCCACCTACTGTCAACAGGAAGTGACATGTTTTACACTGTGATGCAGTACTAGCAACATAGTAAAATATGCCATTGAGTGTTCAACATGTTAGAAACATGTTAAAACATGCTAACAATTCTTAGCTAAGTGCTAAGGCATGCTAATGCAATGAAAGAGGAAGTTGTTGTTACTCAAGAAGGCAATGTCCAATCTGCCCCAAACTTCACATGTTTGATAAGAGTCATGGCCTGAACACATCTACATGATAATTTTCTGTTAATTTTCTGTTATAGTATTAGCGCCACCTACTGTTAACAGGAAGTGACATGTTTTACACTGTGATGCAGTACTAGCAACATAGTAAAATATGCCATTGAGTGTTAAACATGTTAGAAACATGCTAAAGCATGCTAGCAATACTTAGTTAAGTGTTAAATCATGCTATTAATGCCATGAAACAGGAAGTTGTTTTAACTCAGGCAAGGAATGTCCAATCTGCCCCAAACGTCACACTTTTGATAAAAGTCCTGCCCTGAACACATCTACATGACAATTTTCACTTATAGTAATAGCGCCACCTACTGTCAACAGGAAGTGACATCTACAATGTGATGCAGTACTAGCAACAAATTTAGATATACCATTGAGTTCCAAGCATGCTAGAAACATGCTAAAACATGTTAGCAACACTTATCTGAGTGAAAACACATTGTATAATCCCCATAATAAAGGACATTTTTGTAACTGACATTGACATACTCCTCCTATATTTACCTACATAAATGCACATTCCCCTCCGTGCACGTTTTACACTGTGATGCAGTACTAGCAACATAGTAAATATGCCATTGAGTTATACACATGTTAGAAACATGTTAAAACATGCTAGCAATTCTTAGCTAAGTGCTAAAGCATGCTAATGCAATGAAACAGGAAGTTGTTGTTACTTAAGAAGGCAATGTCCAATCTGCCCCAAACTTCACACATTTGATAAGAGTCCTGCCCTGAACACATCTACATGACAATTTTCAGCTATAGTAATAGCGCCACCTACTGGCAACAGGAAGGGACATGTTTAACAGTGTGATGCAGTACTGGCAACATAGTAAATATGCCATTGAGTTATAAACATGCTAGCAATTCTTTGCTAAGTGCTAAAGCATGCTAATGCTATGAAACAGGAAGTTGTTTTTACTTAAGAAGGCAATGTCCAATCTGCCCAAAACTTCACAAGTTTAATAAGAGTTCTGTCCTGAACACATGTGCATGCTCATATTCAGTTACAGTCATAGCGCCACCTGCTGGCAACAGGAAGTGACATGTTTAACACTGTTGTGGACTTCTAATAATATATAAAAAAGTGCCAGCAAGTGTTAAACATGCTAGCAACATACTAGAAACATTCTAGCAAACACTTAACTAAGTGCCAATGCATGCTATTACTGCAATTAAATAGGAATTTGCTGTAACTGAGGCATGGAATGTCAAATCTGCCCCAAACTTCACACGTTTGATAAGAGTCATGGCCTGAACAAATCCGCATTACAATTTTAAGTTAAAGTAATAGCGCCACCTACTGTCAAAAGGAAGTGACATATTTGACACTGTGATGCAGTACTAGCAACATAGTAAATATGCCATTGAGTTCTAAACATGCTAAAAACATGCTAGCAACACTTATCTGAGTGATAACGCATGCTATTATCCCCACAATAAAGGACATTTTTGTAACTGACTTTGACATACTCCCACTATATTTATCTACTTAAATGCACATTGCCCACCGTGCTCTGTCTTCCTAAAGCCACCGGGTGGCGATGGCACGTGTGCGAGGGCCCTTTCAATGCTGCTTGCAGCTTTAATTAGGGCCCGAGCACCGATGGTGTGAGGACCCTCTTGGAATTGCTCTGTTTATTATTAGGGCCCAAGCCTGAAAAGGCGAAGGCCCTATTGTTTTCCTAAGGATTATTATTAGGGCCCAAGCCTGAAAAGGCGAAGGCCCTATTGTTTTCCTAAGGATTATTAGGGCCCAAGCCTGAAAAGGCGAAGGCCCTATTGTTTTCCTAAGGATTATTATTTAGGATTATTATTATTATTATTATTATTATTTTACTACCTTTTGGGCACTTTTGGGGGCCTTAACGTGCTCGAAAACTCTTGAAACTTTGCACACATCTCAGAACCCGCGGCCATCAGGGCCGGGCTGAAGCTGGTACCCGGGCGTGGCAGGGGGGCTCGACAGCGCCCCCTGGAACGGGGTTTGAACACTTGGTCCATAAATCAAACACGCTTGCATGTAATAATATGAAACTCAGTACACATATAGATCTCATCGGTTCATATATACTTCATGCTCTTACTTTTTACCCCAGCCCAACAGGAAGTCGGCTATTAAGGCTTGTTTGGAAAACGCATGCAATGGAATGTGAAATACTCCTCCTAGAGAATTCAAACACACGGCACGAAACTCGGTCAGCATGAAGTCAAGACACTGAGGATGAAAAGTTGCCAGGGGATTTTTGATATCTCGAACGGTTTGGCCGTGGCGAGGAAACGAAATTATGGCGAGAAACATGAAACAGGAAGTGTGTTATAACTACTGCATACATTAACTGATCTTGATGAAACTTCAGCAGTGTGTTCGTTGTAAGAGCCCGATCACATGGATGTGACTATTGTGAGTCAAAGTTATAGCGCCACCAACTGGCAGCAGGAAGTGTGTCACTTTCAAAATGCTTTTAAATCACCCTCTTATTTTTACCCGATTTGCTTCAAACTTCATGTGCATAATGTAGACACACGCCAGATGTAGACCTGTGAAAGGATTATTGATATCTTTGATACTGTTGCCATGGCAATGCATCAAACATTAACATTCCTTTTTTTAAGCTTTTTCATGCTTTTTTATGCTTTCGGGCACTTTTGGGGTTCTTAACGTGCTCGAAAACTCTTGAAACTTTTCACACGGGACAAAACCCACGGCCATCAGGGCCAGGCTGAAGCTGGTACCCGGGCGTGGCAGGGGGGCTCGACAGCGCCCCCTTGAACGGGTCCGACAATTTGGTCCATGTATCCAACACGCTTTACCCTATTTGCTTCAAACTTGATGTGTATAATGTAGACACAAGCCAGATGTAGACCTGTGAAAGGATTGTTGATATCTTAGATGCTGTTGCCGTGACAACGCATCAAACTTTAATATTCTTTTTGGATACTTTTGAGATTCTTAGCGCACTTTTGGGGCCCTTAACATGCTCAAAAACTCTTGAAACTTTGCACACGGGTCAGAAACCGTGGCCATCAGGGCCGGGCTGAAGCTGGTACCCGGGCGTGGCAGGGGGGCTCGACAGCGCCCCCTGGAACGGGGTCCGAAAACTTGGTCCATAAATCAAACAGGCTTTACCCGATTTGCTTCAAACTTGATGTGTATAATGTAGACACACGCCAGATGTAGACCTGTGAAAGGATTGTTGATATCTTAGATGCTGTTGCCGTGACAATGCATCAAACTTTAATATTCTTTTTGGATGCTTTTGAGACTCTCAGCGCACTTTTGGGCCCCTTAACGTGCTCAAAAACTCTTGAAACTTTGCACACGGGTCAGAACCGGCGGCCATCAGGGCCGAGCTGAAGCTGGTACCCGGGCGTGGCAGGGGGGTTTGACAGCGCCCCCTGGAACGGGGTCCAAAAACTTGGTTCATAAATCAAACACGCTTGCATGTAATAATATGAAACTCGGTACACATATAGATCTCATCGGTTCATATATCCTTTGTACTTTTACTTTTTACCCCAGCCCAACAGGAAGTCGGCTATTAAGGCTTGTTTGGAAAACGCATGCAATGGAATTCGACATACTCCTCCTAGAGAATTCAACCAATCGCCACGAAACTCGGTCAGCATGAAGTCAAGAGATTGACGATGAAAAGTTGCCAGGGGATTTTTGATATCTCGAACGGTTTGGCCGTGGCGAGGAAACGAATTTATGGCGAATAATGGAAACAGGAAGTGTGTTATAACTTCTGCATACATTAACTGATCTTGATGAAACTTCAGCAGTGTGTTCGTTGTAAGAGTCCGATCACATGGATGTGACTATTGTGAGTCAATGTTATAGCACCACCAACTGGCAGCAGGAAGTGTGTCACTTTCAAAATGCTTTGAAATCACCCTCTTATTTTTACCCGATTTGCTTCAAACTTTATGTGTATAATGTAAACACACGCCAGATGTAGACTTGTGAAAGGATTATTGATATCTAAGATACTGTTGCCGTGACAACGCATCAAACGCATCAAACTTTAATATTCTTTTTGGATGCTTTTGAGACTCTTAGCATGCCTGAAATTGCTTAAAATTGCATGAAACTCGACAGACAGATCACATTTATTAGCCAGTAGACATGTGCAAAGTTTCAGAAACGGGCGTGGTGCAGGGGCTCAGTAGCGCCACCTTTTGACAAAAGTGGGCGTGTTAGCTATATAGTTTTACCTACAATCATAAAACTCGGTACGCATATTGTTCAGATCAAGCCGGACAACTTTCTAATTAACTGTCATTAGCTCCAAACAACAGCAAGTCAGATATTTAAGTTTGAATGTGGATGTATCTGAGAATTTTCTCTCCCTCTCTCTCTGTCTCTGTGTGTGAGGGATTTGTCTATTGCTTTTAATGGATTTCAAGGTTTCAGGGGCTTTTGGGGCTCTTAACGTGCTCAAAAACTCTTGAAATTTTGCACACAGGTCAGAACCCACGGCCATCAGGGCCGGGCTGAAGCTGGTACCCGGGCGTGGCAGGGGGGCTCAACAGCGCCCTCTTGAACGGGGTCCGACAATTTGGTCCATATATCCAACACGCTTGCATGAATTAATATGAAACTCAGTACACATATAGATCTCATCGGGCCGAACATCTTATCCCCGGTCAAATTTTACGCCAGCCCAACAGGAAGTCGGCTATTATGGGTTGTTTGGAAAACGCTTGCTGTGGAATTTGAAGTACTACTCCTAGGCAATTCATTCAATCATCGCCAAACTCGGTGTGCATGATGTCAAGACTTTGAGGATGCTAAATTGCGGACGGACTTTTGATATCTCGAACGGTTTGGCCGTGGCGAGGAAATGAATTTTCATGGCTTAATAAGGACATATAAAGTGTGTTATAACTTAGTTAGTTTTACCTACAGTTACAAAACTCAGCGTGTATATTCTTCTCCTCAAGCCGAACAACTTTCTAATTTACAGTTATTAGCTCCGAACAACAGAAAGTCAGATATTTTGTTTTGAATATGGTCATTTTCTCTCTCTCTCTCTCTGAGCCAATATGGCAAGCCGTCTTAACATTTAATCATTTTAACCTACTAGTCTCTATTTTCATGCTACTAGTACTTATTTTTTAGATACTAGTATCTATTCCATTAAGTACTAGTACTTATTCATTAGCGACTAGTGCTTATTCTTTAGGTACTAGTGCCTATTCTTTAGATACTAGTGCTTATTCCTTAGGGACTAGTACCTTTTAAAAGATACTAGTACTTATTCATTAGATACTATATTAGTATCTAAAAATACTAGTATCTAAAAAATAAGTACTAGTAGCATGAAAATAGAGACTAGTGGGTTTAAATGATTAAATGTTAAAACGGCTTGCCATAAGCCTACGTCTCTGTGTCTGTGCCTGTCTGTGTGTGTGTGTGTGTGTGTAGGGGGAGGAGGGCAAGATTAACCATTTCACTGCTGTGTGGTTTGGCCTGCATTAAAAAGGAAAATAAATGTCTTAAGCCTTGTATTTTTTAAATAAGTTTTATTAATAAAGTAAAGGAATCACAGACTGTTTTTAAATGGGGTTGGATAAATATTTTTTTGTTTTTAAACTGTGTGTGCGTGCGTGCGTGCATGTGTGTGATTGTGCCTTGGTGTCTGTTACAGTTACAAGAGTTTAATCCTTGTTCAAATTTAAGTTTAAGGCCTTGTCTTTTTGAATCCATTTGCAGCTTTTTATTAAGAATGGTCAAGACAGGCAGGGTGAACAATGGCAAACAGGGCAGAACAGAAAAGGCAGAGACAAACCAGGTTGACAGGCAAAGGACAAAGACCTCCAGATAAATACTAGGCTTCTGGATTTACACATTTAAGTGCTACAAAACATATTGACATATGACATCCTATGACATTAAAAATGATTCTAAATTTAAATTATCTAATATATGTGGCTATTGTGGTTCACGATCATAGGCCCTGTCCCAAATGACACACTTCATATGAATTTTCGGTCTTGTGTACTTATTTCATGTGTCCGTTAAATCCATGAGACCGTAGGGTGTCTCATTTTTCATTTTAGGTTTCAGAAGGTTGCTCACGCATACTTTGTGGTTGATATGTGCCCTCGATGCGCACTTTTGCAGAGCCCACACTGATGCAAGCTCTACAGCACACTTCTTTTCGACAGTCAAAGCGGGGTTACGTTTTTGCACGTCGTGCACAATAACCCCAAAGGCACCGGGGTGGCGGTGCCACCGGGCCGTTTATATATATATATATATATATATATATATATATATAAATATAGCTGCGAGCAGCGATGAAGGGCCAAAGCTGGCGGAACCGCCACCCCGGTGCCTTTAGGTACTAAAGGCACCGGGGTTGCGGTGCCACCGGCTTGGGCCCGTAATCGCTGCTCGCAGCTATATTTATATATATATATATATATATATATATATATATATTTTATTATTCTTTTTATTATTATTATTCTTCTTCTTATTATTTTACTACCTTTTTGGCACTTTTGGGGCCCTTAACGTGCTCGAAAACTCTGGAAACTTTGCACACAGATCAGAACCCGCGGCCATCAGGGCCGGGCTGAAGCTGGTACCCGGGCGTGGCAGGGGGGCTCGACAGCGCCCCCTGGAACGGGTTTTGAACACTTGTCCATATATCAAACACGCTTGCATGTAATAATCTGAAACTCGGTACACTTATAGATCTCATCGGGCCGAACAACTTTCGCGCTCTAAGTTTTACGTCAGCCCAACAGGAAGTCGGTTATTATGGGTTTGGAAAGTCATTTTCTATATTTTTCTTACGACTATTTGGGCAATTTTGGGGCCCTTAACATGCTCAAAAACTCTTGAAACTTTGCACACATGTCAGAACCCGCGGCCATCAGGGCCGAGCTGAAGATGGTACCTGGGCGTGGCAGGGGGGCTCGACAGCGCCCCCTGGAACGGGGTCCGAAAACTTGGTCCATAAATCAAACACGCTTGCATGTAATAATATGAAACTCGGTACACATATAGATCTCATCGGTTCATATATCCTTTGTACTTTTACTTTTTACCCCAGCCCAACAGGAAGTCGTCTATTAAGGGTTGTTTGGAAAACGCATGCAATGGAATTCGATATACTCCTCCTAGAGAATTCAACCAATCGCCACGAAACTCGGTCAGCATGAAGTCAAGAGATTGACGATGAAAAGTTGCGAGGGGATTTTTGATATCTCGAACGGTTTGGCCGTGGCGAGGAAACGAATTTATGGCGAATAATGGAAACAGGAAGTGTGTTATAACTTCTGCATACATTAACTGATCTTGATGAAACTTCAGCAGTGTGTTCATTGTAAGAGCCCGATCACATGGATGTGACTATTGTGAGTCAATGTTATAGCGCCACCAACTGGCAGCAGGAAGTGTGTCACTTTCAAAATGCTTTGAAATCACCCTCTTATTTTTACCCGATTTGCTTCAAACTTTATGTGTATAATGTAAACACACGCCAGATGTAGACTTGTGAAAGGATTATTGATATGGATGTTTCTGAGAATTTTCTCTCCCTCTCTCTCTGTCTCTGTGTGTGAGGGATTTGTCTATTGCTTTTAATGGATTTCAAGGTTTCAGGGGCTTTTGGGGCTCTTAACGTGCTCAAAAACGCTTGAAATTTTGCACACAGGTCAGAACCCACGGCCATCAGGGCCGGGCTGAAGCTGGTACCCGGGCGTGGCAGGGGGGCTCAACAGCGCCCCCTTGAACGGGGTCCGACAATTTGGTCCATATATCCAACACGCTTGCATGAATTAATATGAAACTCAGTACACATATAGATCTCATCGGGCCGAACATCTTAACCCCGGTCAAGTTTTACGCCAGCCCAACAGGAAGTCGGCTATTATAGGTTGTTTGGAAAACGCTTGCTGTGGAATGTGAAGTACTACTCCTAGGCAATTCATTCAATCATCGCCAAACTCGGTGTGCGTGAAGTCAAGACATTGAGGATGCTAAATTGCGGACGGATTTTTGATATCTCGAACGGTTTGGCCGTGGCGAGGAAATGAATTTTCATGACTAAAAAAGGACATATAAAGTGTGTTATAACTTAGTTAGTTTTACCTACAGTTACAAAACTCAGCGTGTATATTCTTCTTTTCAAGCCGAACAACTTTCTAATTTAAAGTCATTATCTCCGACCCTCAGAACGTCAGATATTGTGGTTTGAATGTGGATTTCTTGAAATGGTATCTGTCTGTCTCTCTCTGACAGAGAGAGGGCCCCCTCCCCATTCTGTGTGTGTGTGTGTGTGTGGCTGTCTGTGTGGGGAGGGAGGGAGGGAGGGAGGGGGAGGGAGGGCTGGTGTCTGTGTTTATGTGTGTGTGTGTGTGTGTGTGTGTGTGTGTGTGTGTGTGTGTGTGTGTGTGTGTGTGTGTGTGTGTGTGTGTGTGTGTGTGTGGCTGGCTGTCTGTACAGTGACAAGAGATTAAGCCTTTCATTGCTGTGTGATTTTTCCTGCATTAAAGGATAAATAAATCTCTAAGGCCTTGTCTTTTTGCATAACAATTTTGTATTTTTTTAAATGACAAAATATGCATAGAACCCAGATCTTTTAAATGTATAGTTTGCTTTAAATACAATTAAGATTGTATTGGTAATTGAAGCTGAATGAATTTTAAATGAATGTGCTATATTTCAGAACAATATATTTGTTTTCCTTAAAAATGTAAAACACTAACTTTATTCTCATCTGAATTACAAATAATTTATTTCTGTATAAAAAAATACTATGACTAAAAACATATTTGATGTTTCTTTTTTAATCAATGTAGAATGTGTAACTTTTATAAATAGATTAGTGTTCTGTTTGAGGACAATAAATTAAAACCAATGCAATATGATGAATGATGTTTTGCAAATCCAGCCTCTACATTTGTACTTACTCCTTTTAAGTGGTTTATTTAATTCCCACCAGACTTTTTCAACATGATGAAAATACATTAAAGATGCTATATTGTGAACGGAAATTGAATATCTCAAATTGTTTTGCTATGGCGAGGGATTAAAAATCATGTCAAAAAAGGAAACACTAAACTAAACCCATTTTATTCTTGTTTTCAATTTAAAAATAATGTACAAGTTTTAAAACAGCCAGAATGCGCTATTCAGTCAAAAAATAAATACATCAAGTAATACATAGGGCTATACTGCCCTCTTGTGTTCAAAATCAGGTAAGCCAATTGTATTTATATATAAATATATTAGGTATGCCCGTGCAGAGGTGAGCATTTTCGTTTAATTTTAAATTTCGGAGGCGGATTGCTTGAATTTACTTTACAAAAGCACAATGTTGTGCTTTGTTGCGAGTGTCCACAAATATAATTAAACACTTTGCAGTTTGAATTATGTCCTCTATGAACAAAATGACGGAGTAGCCTATGTTCTGTGTGTGTGTGTGTGTGTGTGTGTGTGTGTGTGTGTGTGTGTGTGTGTGGCTGTCTGTGTGGGGAGGGAGGGGGAGGGAGGGCTGGTGTCTGTGTTTATGTGTGTGTGTGTGTGTGTGGCTGGCTGTCTGTTACAGTGACAAGAGATTAAGCCTTTCATTGCTGTGTGATTTTTCCTATATTAAAGGATAAAGAAATCTCTAAGGCCTTGTCTTTTTGCATAACAATTTTGTATTTTTATAAATTACAAAATATGCATAGAACCCAGATCTTTTAAATGTATAGTTTGCTTTAAATACAATTAAGATTGTATTGGTAATTGAAGCTGAATGAATTTAAAATGAATGTGCTATATTTCAGAACAATATATTTGTTTTCCTTAAAATTGTAAAACACTAACTTTATTCTCATCTGAATTACAAATAATTTATTTCTGTATAAAATAATACTATGACTCAAAACACATTTGATGTTTCTTTTTTAATAAATGTAGAATGTTTAACTTAAAAATAAACAGATTAGTGCTCTGTTTGAGGACAAGAAATGAAAACCAATGCAATATGATGAATGTCCAAAAGATGGCACTCACAGACTGTTTTTAAATGAGGTTGGATAAATATTTTTTTGTTTTTAAACTGCGTGCGTGTGTGTGTGTGTGTGTGTGTGTGTGTGTGTGTGTGTGTGTGTGTGTGTGATTGTGCCTTGGTGTCTGTTACAGTTACAAGAGTTTAATCCTTGTTCAAGTTTAAGGCCTTGTCTTTTTGAATCCATTTGCAGCTTTTTATTAAGAATGGTCAAGACAGGCAGGGTGAACAATGGCAAACAGGGCAGAACAGAAAAGGCAGAGACAAATCAGGTTGACAGGCAAAGGACAAAGACTTCCTGATAAATACTAGGCTTCTGGATTTACACATTTAAGTGCTACAAAACATATTGACATATGACATCCTATGACATTAAAAAATATTCTAAATTTAAATTATCTCATATATGTGGCTATTGTGGTTCACAATCATAGGCCCTGTCCCAAATGGCACACTTCATATGAATTTTCGGTCTTGTGTACTTATTTCATGTGTCTGTTAAATCCATGAGACCGTAGGGTGTCTCATTTTTCATTTTAGGTTTCAGAAGGTTGCTCACGCATACTTTGTGGTTGATATGTGCCCTCGATGCGGACTTTTGCAGAGCCCACACTGATGCAAGCTCTACAGCACACTTCTTTTCGACAGTCAAAGCGGGGTTACGTTTTTGCACGTTGTGCACAATAACCCCAAAGGCACCGGGGTGGCGGTGCCACCGGGCTGTTTATATATATATATATAAATATAGCTGCGAGCAGCGATGAAGGGCCAAAGCCGGTGGAACCGCCACCCCGGTGCCTTTAGGTACTAAAGGCACCGGGGTTGCGGTGCCACCGGCTTGGGCCCGTAATCGCTGCTCGCAGCTATATTTTAGGATTATTATTATTATTATTTTACTACCTTTTGGGCACTTTTGGGGGCCTTAACGTGCTCGAAAACTCTTGAAACTTTGCACACATCTCAGAACCCGCAGCCATCAGGGCCGGGCTGAAGCTGGTACCCGGGCGTGGCAGGGGGGCTCGACAGCGCCCCCTGGAACGGGGTTTGAACACTTGGTCCATAAATCAAACACGCTTGCTTGTAATAATATGAAACTCAGTACACATATAGATCTCATCGGTTCATATATACTTCATGCTCTTACTTTTTACCCCAGCCCAACAGGAAGTCGGCTATTAAGGCTTGTTTGGAAAACGCATGCAATGGAATGTGAAATACTCCTCCTAGAGAATTCAAACACACGGCACGAAACTCGGTCAGCATGAAGTCAAGACACTGAGGATGAAAAGTTGCCAGGGGATTTTTGATATCTCGAACGGTTTGGCCGTGGCGAGGAAACGAAATTATGGCGAGAAACATGAAACAGGAAGTGTGTTATAACTAATGCATACATTAACTGATCTTGATGAAACTTCAGCAGTGTGTTCGTTGTAAGAGCCCGATCACATGGATGTGACTATTGTGAGTCAAAGTTATAGCGCCACCAACTGGCAGCAGGAAGTGTGTCACTTTCAAAATGCTTTTAAATCACCCTCTTATTTTTACCCGATTTGCTTCAAACTTCATGTGCATAATGTAGACACACGCCAGATGTAGACCTGTGAAAGGATTATTGATATCTTTGATACTGTTGCCGTGACAATGCATCAAACATTAATATTCCTTTTTTTAAGCTTTTTCATGCTTTTTTATGCTTTCAGGCACTTTTGGGGTTCTTAACGTGCTCGAAAACTCTTGAAACTTTGCACACGGGACAAAACCCACGGCCATCAGGGCCGGGCTGAAGCTGGTACCCGGGCGTGGCAGGGGGGCTCGACAGCGCCCCCTTGAACGGGTCCGACAATTTGGTCCATATATCCAACACGCTTTACCCTATTTGCTTCAAACTTGATGTGTATAATGTAGACACAAGCCAGATGTAGACCTGTGAAAGGATTGTTGATATCTTAGATGCTGTTGCCGTGACAACGCATCAAACTTTAATATTCTTTTTGGATACTTTTGAGATTCTTAGCGCACTTTTGGGGCCCTTAACATGCTCAAAAACTCTTGAAACTTTGCACACGGGTCAGAAACCGCGGCCATCAGGGCCGGGCTGAAGCTGGTACCCGGGCGTGGCAGGGGGGCTCGACAGCGCCCCCTGGAACGGGGTCCAAAAACTTGGTCCATAAATCAAACAGGCTTTACCCGATTTGCTTCAAACTTGATGTGTATAATGTAGACACACGCCAGATGTAGACCTGTGAAAGGATTGTTGATATCTTAGATGCTGTTGCCGTGACAACGCATCAAACTTTAATATTCTTTTTGGATACTTTTGAGACTCTCAGCGCACTTTTGGGGCCCTTAACATGCTCAAAAACTCTTGAAACTTTGCACACGCGTCAGAACCCGCGGCCATCAGGGCCGGGCTAAAGCTGGTACCCGGGCGTGGCAGGGGGGCTCGACAGCGCCCCCTGGAACAGGGTCGGAAAACTTGGTCCATAAATCAAACACGCTTGAATGTAATAATATGAAACTTGGTACACATATAGATCTCATCGATTCATATATCTTTTGTACTTTTACTTTTTACCCCAGCCCAACAGGAAGTCGGCTATTATGGTTTGTTTGGAAGCATATGCCCCTGGAATTCGATATACTCCTCCTAGAGAATTCAACCAATCGCCACGAAACTTGGTCAGCATGAAGTCAAGACACTGAGGATGAAAAGTTGCCAGGGGATTTTTGATATCTCGAACGGTTTGGCCGTGGTGAGGAAACGAATTTATGGCGAATAATGGAAACAGGAAGTGTGTTATAACTTCTGCAAACATTAACTGATCTTGATGAAACTTCAGCAGTGTGTTCGCTGTAAGAGTCCAATAACATGGATGTGACTATTGTGAGTCAAAGTTATAGCGCCACCAACTGGCAGCAGGAAGTGTGTCACTTCCTAAAGGCTTTGAAATCACCCTCTTATTTTTACCCGATTTGCTTCAAACTTGATGTGTATAATGTAAACACACAGCAGATGTAGACCTGTGAAAGGATTATTGATATCTTAGATACTGTTGCCGTGACAACGCATCAAACTTTTATATTCTTTTTGGATGCTTTTGAGACTCTTAACGCACCTTTGGGGCCCTTAACGTGCTCAAAAACTCTTGAAACTTTGCACACGGGTCAGAACCTGGGGCCATTAGGGCTGGGCTGAAGCTGGTACCTGGGCGTGGCAGGGGGGCTCGACAGCGCCCCCTGGAACGGGGTCCGAAAACTTGGTCCATAAATCAAACAGGCTTTACCCGATTTGCTTCAAACTTGATGTGTATAATGTAGACACACGCCAGATTTAGACCTGTGAAAGGATTGTTGATATCTTAGATGCTGTTGCCGTGACAACGCATCAAACTTTAATATTCTTTTTGGATACTTTTGAGACTCTCAACGCACTTTGGGGGCCCTTAACGTGCTCAAAAACTCTTGAAACTTTGCACACGCGTCAGAACCCGCGGCCATCAGGGCCGGGCTAAAGCTGGTACCCGGGCGTGGCAGGGGGGCTCGACAGCGCCCCCTGGAACGGGGTCCGAAAACTTGGTCCATAAATCAAACACGCTTGCATGTAATAATATGAAACTCAGTACACATATAGATCTCATCGGTTCATATATCCTTTGTACTTTTACTTTTTACCCCAGCCCAACAGGAAGTCGGCTATTATGGTTTGTTTGGAAGCGTATGCCCCTGGACTTCGATATACTCCTCCTAGAGAATTCAACCAATCGCCACGAAACTCGGTCAGCATGAAGTCAAGACATTGAGGATGAAAAATTGACAGGGGATTTTTGATATCTCGAACGGTTTGGCCGTGGCGAGGAAACGAAATTATGGCAAAAAAAACGTGAAGCAGGAAGTGTGTTATAACTTAGTTCGTTTGTTGCTGGTACCCGGGCGTGGCAGGGGGGCTCGTCAGCGCCCCCTGGAACGTGGTCTGAACACTTGGTCCATAACTCAAACACGCTTGTGTGTAATAATATGAAACTCGGTACACATGTCGATCTCATCGTTTCATCTATACCTCACACTCTTACTTTTTACCCCAGCCCAACAGGAAGTCAGATATTTGCGGATGTTTTTAAAACGCACGCAATGGAATTTAATATACTCCTCCTAGAGCATTCATCCACATACAACGAAACTCGGTCAGCCTGAAGTCAAGACATTGAGGATGAAAAATTGCGAGGGGATTTTTGATATCTCTAACGGTTTGGCCGTGGCGAAGAAACAAATTTATGGCGAGAAACGTGAAACAGGAAGTGTCTTATAACTTCAGCATACATTAACTGATCTTGATGAAACTTCAGAAGTGTGTTCGTTGTAAGAGCCCGATCACATGGATGTGACTATTGTGAGTCAAAGTTATAGCGCCACCAACTGGCAGCAGGAAGTGTGTCACTTTCAAAATGCTTTGAAATCACCCTCTTATTTTTACCCGATTTGCTTCAAACTTCATGTGCATAATGTAGACACACGCCAGATGTAGACCTGTGAAAGGATTATTGATATCTTTGATACTGTTGCCATGGCAATGCATCAAACATTAATATTCCTTTTTTTAAGCTTTTTCATGCTTTTTTATGCTTTCGGGCACTTTTGGGGTTCTTAACGTGCTCGAAAACTCTTGAAACTTTGCACACGGGACAAAACCCACGGCCATCAGGGCCAGGCTGAAGCTGGTACCCGGGCGTGGCAGGGGGGCTCGACAGCGCCCCCTTGAATGGGTCCGACAATTTGGTCCATATATCCAACACGCTTTACCCTATTTGCTTCAAACTTGATGTGTATAATGTAGACTCAAGCCAGATGTAGACCTGTGAAAGGATTGTTGATATCTTAGATGCTGTTGCCGTGACAACGCATCAAACTTTAATATTCTTTTTGGATACTTTTGAGATTCTTAGCGCACTTTTGGGGCCCTTAACATGCTCAAAAACTCTTGAAACTTTGCACACGGGTCAGAACCGGCGGCCATCAGGGCCGGGCTGAAGCTGGTACCCGGGCGTGGCAGGGGGGTTTGACAGCGCCCCCTGGAACGGGGTCCAAAAACTTGGTTCATAAATCAAACACGCTTGCATGTAATAATATGAAACTCGGTACACATATAGATCTCATCGGTTCATATATCCTTTGTACTTTTACTTTTTACCCCAGCCCAACAGGAAGTCGGCTATTAAGGCTTGTTTGGAAAACGCATGCAATGGAATTCGATATACTCCTCCTAGAGAATTCAACCAATCGCCACGAAACTCGGTCAGCATGAAGTCAAGAGATTGGCGATGAAACGTTGCCAGGGGATTTTTGATATCTCGAACGGTTTGGCCGTGGCGAGGAAACGAATTTATGGCGAATAATGGAAACAGGAAGTGTGTTATAACTTCTGCATACATTAACTGATCTTGATGAAACTTCAGCAGTGTGTTCGTTGTAAGAGTCCGATCACATGGATGTGACTATTGTGAGTCAATGTTATAGCGCCACCAACTGGCAGCAGGAAGTGTGTCACTTTCAAAATGCTTTGAAATCACCCTCTTATTTTTACCCGATTTGCTTCAAACTTTATGTGTATAATGTAAACACACGCCAGATGTAGACTTGTGAAAGGATTATTGATATCTAAGATACTGTTGCCGTGACAACGCATCAAACGCATCAAACTTTAATATTCTTTTTGGATGCTTTTGAGACTCTTAGCATGCCTGAAATTGCTTAAAATTGCATGAAACTCGACAGACAGATCACATTTATTAGCCAGTAGACATGTGCAAAGTTTCAGAAACGGGCATGGTGCAGGGGCTCAGTAGCGCCACCTTTTGACAAAAGTGGGGGTGTTAGTTATATAGTTTTACCTACAATCATAAAACTCGGTACGCATATTGTTCAGATCAAGCCGGACAACTTTCTAGTTAAGTGTCATTAGCTCCAAACAACAGCAAGTCAGATATTTAAGTTTGAATGTGGATGTATCTGAGAATTTTCTCTCCCTCTCTCTCTGTCTCTGTGTGTGAGGGATTTGTCTATTGCTTTTAATGGATTTCAAGGTTTCAGGGGCTTTTGGGGCTCTTAACATGCTCAAAAACTCTTGAAATTTTGCACACAGGTCAGAACCCACGGCCATCAGGGCCGGGCTGAAGCTGGTACCCGGGCGTGGCAGGGGGGCTCAACAGCGCCCTCTTGAACGGGGTCCGACAATTTGGTCCATATATCCAACACGCTTGCATGAATTAATATGAAACTCAGTACACATATAGATCTCATCGGGCCGAACATCTTACCCCCGGTCAAGTTTTACGCCAGCCCAACAGGAAGTCGGCTATTATGGGTTGTTTGGAAAACGCTTGCTGTGGAATTTGAAGTACTACTCCTAGGCAATTCATTCAATCATCGCCAAACTCGGTGTGCATGATGTCAGTACTTTGAGGATGCTAAATTGCGGACGGACTTTTGATATCTCGAACGGTTTGGCCGTGGCGAGGAAATGAATTTTCATGGCTTAATAAGGACATATAAAGTGTGTTATAACTTAGTTAGTTTTACCTACAGTTACAAAACTCAGCGTGTATATTCTTCTCCTCAAGCCGAACAACTTTCTAATTTACAGTTATTAGCTCCGAACAACAGAAAGTCAGATATTTTGGTTTGAATATGGTCATTTTCTCTCTCTCTCTCTCTCTGAGCCAATATGGCAAGCCGTCTTAACATTTAATCATTTTAACCTACTAGTCTCTATTTTCATGCTACTAGTACTTATTTTTTAGATACTAGTATCTATTCCATTAAGTACTAGTACTTATTCATTAGCGACTAGTGCTTATTCTTTAGGTACTAGTGCCTATTCTTTAGATACTAGTGCTTATTCCTTAGGGACTAGTACCTTTTAAAAGATACTAGTACTTATTCATTAGATACTATATTAGTATCTAAAAATACTAGTATCTAAAAAATAAGTACTAGTAGCATGAAAATAGAGACTAGTGGGTTTAAATGATTAAATGTTAAAACGGCTTGCCATAAGCCTACGTCTCTGTGTCTGTGCCTGTCTGTGTGTGTGTGTGTGTGTGTGTGTGTGTAGGGGGAGGAGGGCTAGATTAACCATTTCACTGCTGTGTGGTTTGGCCTGCATTAAAAAGGAAAATAAATGTCTTAAGCCTTGTATTTTTTAAATAAGTTTTATTAATAAAGTAAAGGAATCACAGACTGTTTTTAAATGGGGTTGGATAAATATTTTTTTGTTTTTAAACTGTGTGTGCGTGCGTGCGTGCATGTGTGTGATTGTGCCTTGGTGTCTGTTACAGTTACAAGAGTTTAATCCTTGTTCAAGTTTAAGTTTAAGGCCTTGTCTTTTTGAATCCATTTGCAGCTTTTTATTAAGAATGGTCAAGACAGGCAGGGTGAACAATGGCAAACAGGGCAGAACAGAAAAGGCAGAGACAAACCAGGTTGACAGGCAAAGGACAAAGACCTCCAGATAAATACTAGGCTTCTGGATTTACACATTTAAGTGCTACAAAACATATTGACATATGACATCCTATGACATTAAAAATGATTCTAAATTTAAATTATCTCATATATGTGGCTATTGTGGTTCACGATCATAGGCCCTGTCCCAAATGGCACACTTCATATGCATTTTCGGTCTTGTGTACTTATTTCATGTGTCCGTTAAATCCATGAGACCGTAGGGTATCTCATTTTTCATTTTAGTTTTCAGAAGGTTGCTCACGCATACTTTGTGGTTGATATGTGCCCTCGATGCACACTTTTGCAGAGCCCACACTGATGCAAGCTCTACAGTACACTTCTTTTCGACAGTCAAAGCGGAGTTACGTTTTTGCACGTCATGCACAATAACCCTAAAGGCACCAGGGTGGCGGTGCCACCGGCTTTATATATATATATATACACTCACCGGCCACTTTATTAGGTACACCTGTCCAACTGCTCCTTAACACTTAATTTCTAAGCAGCCAATCACATGGCGGCAACTCAGTGCATTTAGGCATGTAGACATGGTCAAGACAATCTCCTGCAGTTCAAACCGAGCATCAGTATGGGGAAGAAAGGTGATTTGAGTGACTTTGAACGTGGCATGATTGTTGGTGCCAGAAGGGCTGGTCTGAGTATTTCAGAAACTGCTAATCTACTGGGATTTTCACGCACAACCATCTCTAGGGTTTACAGAGAATGGTCCGAAAAAGAAAAAACATCCAGTGAGCGGCAGTTCTGTGGGCGGAAATGCCTTGTTGATGCCAGAGGTCAGAGGAGAATGGCCAGACTGGTTCGAGCTGATAGAAGGGCAACAGTGACTCAAATAACCACCCGTTACAACCAAGGTGGGCAGAAGAGCATCTCTGAACGCACAGTACGTCGAACTTTGAGGCAGATGGGCTACAGCAGCAGAAGACCACACCGGGTGCCACTCCTTTCAGCTAAGAACAGGAAACTGAGGCTACAATTTGCACAAGCTCATCGAAATTGGACAATAGAAGATTGGAAAAACGTTGCCTGGTCTGATGAGTCTCGATTTCTGCTGCGACATTCGGATGGTAGGGTCAGAATTTGGCGTCTACAACATGAAAGCATGGATCCATCCTGCCTTGTATCAACGGTTCAGGCTGGTGGTGGTGGTGTCATGGTGTGGGGAATATTTTCTTGGCACTCTTTGGGCCCCTTGGTACCAATTGAGCATCGTTGCAACGCCACAGCCTACCTGAGAATTGTTGCTGACCATGTCCATCCCTTTATGACCACAATGTACCCAACTTCTGATGGCTACTTTCAGCAGGATAATGCGCCATGTCATAAAGCTGGAATCATCTCAGACTGGTTTCTTGAACATGACAATGAGTTCGCTGTACTCAAATGGCCTCCACAGTCACCAGATCTCAATCCAATAGAGCATCTTTGGGATGTGGTGGAACGGGAGATTCGCATCATGGATGTGCAGCCGACAAATCTGCGGCAACTGTGTGATGCCATCATGTCAATATGGACCAAACTCCCTGAGGAATGCTTCCAGCACCTTGTTGAATCTATGCCACGAAGAATTGAGGCAGTTCTGAAGGCAAAAGGGGGTCCAACCCGTTACTAGCATGGGGTACCTAATAAAGTGGCCGGTGAGTGTGTATATATATATATATATATATATATATATATATATATATATATATATATATATATATATAAATATAGCTGCGAGCAGCGATGAAGGGCCAAAGCCGGCGGTACCGCCATCCCGGTGCCTTTAGGTAACTAAAGGAACGGGGTTGCGGTGCCACCGGCTTGGGCCCGCAATCGCTGCTCGCAGCTATATTTATTATTATTATTATTATTTTACTACCTTTTGGGCACTTTTGGGGGCCTTAACGTGCTCGAAAACTCTTGAAACTTTGCACACATCTCAGAACCCGCGGCCATCAGAGCCGGGCTGAAGCTGGTACCCGGGCGTGGCAGGGGGGCTCGACAGCGCCCCCTGGAACGGGGTTTGAACACTTGGTCCATAAATCAAACACGCTTGCATGTAATAATATGAAACTCAGTACACATATAGATCTCATCGGTTCATATATACTTCATGCTCTTACTTTTTACCCCAGCCCAACAGGAAGTCGGCTATTAAGGGTTGTTTGGAAAACGCATGCAATGGAATGTGAAATACTCCTCCTAGAGAATTCAAACACACGGCATGAAACTCGGTCAGCATGAAGTCAAGACACTGAGGATGAAAAGTTGCCAGGGGATTTTTGATATCTCGAACGGTTTGGCCATGGCGAGGAAACAAAATTATGGCGAGAAACGTGAAACAGGAAGTGTGTTATAACTACTGCATACATTAACTGATCTTGATGAAACTTCAGCAGTGTGTTCGTTGTAAGAGCCCGATCACATGGATGTGACTATTGTGAGTCAAAGTTATAGCGCCACCAACTGGCAGCAGGAAGTGTGTCACTTTCAAAATGCTTTTAAATCACCCTCTTATTTTTACCCGATTTGCTTCAAACTTCATGTGCATAATGTAGACACACGCCAGATGTAGACCTGTGAAAGGATTATTGATATCTTAGATACTGTTGCAATGGCAATGCATCAAACATTAATATTCCTTTTTTTAAGCTTTTTCATGCTTTTTTATGCTTTCGGGCACTTTTGGGGTTCTTAACGTGCTCGAAAACTCTTGAAACTTTGCACACGGGACAAAACCCACGGCCATCAGGGCCAGGCTGAAGCTGGTACCCGGGCGTGGCAGGGGGGCTCGACAGCGCCCCCTTGAACGGGTCCGACAATTTGGTCCATATATCCAAAACGCTTTACCCTATTTGCTTCAAACTTGATGTGTATAATGTAGACACAAGCCAGATGTAGACCTGTGAAAGGATTGTTGATATCTTAGATGCTGTTGCCGTGACAACGCATCAAACTTTAATATTCTTTTTGGATACTTTTGAGATTCTTAGCGCACTTTTGGGGCCCTTAACATGCTCAAAAACTCTTGAAACTTTGCACACGGGTCAGAAGCCGCGGCCATCAGGGCCGGGCTGAAGCTGGTACCCGGGCGTGGCAGGGGGGCTCGACAGCGCCCCCTGGAACGGGGTCCGAAAACTTGGTCCATAAATCAAACAGGCTTTACCCGATTTGCTTCAAACTTGATGTGTATAATGTAGACACACGCCAGATGTAGACCTGTGAAAGGATTGTTGATATCTTAGATGCTGTTGCCGTGACAATGCATCAAACTTTAATATTCTTTTTGGATGCTTTTGAGACTCTCAGTGCACTTTTGGTCCCCTTAACGTGCTCAAAAACTCTTGAAACTTTGCACACGGGTCAGAACCGGCGGCCATCAGGGCCGGGCTGAAGCTGGTACCCGGGCGTGGCAGGGGGGTTTGACAGCGCCCCCTGGAACGGGGTCCAAAAACTTGGTTCATAAATCAAACACGCTTGCATGTAATAATATGAAACTCGGTACACATATAGATCTCATCGGTTCATATATCCTTTGTACTTTTACTTTTTACCCCAGCCCAACAGGAAGTCGGCTATTAAGGCTTGTTTGGAAAACGCATGCAATGGAATTCGATATACTCCTCCTAGAGAATTCAACCAATCGCCACGAAACTCGGTCAGCATGAAGTCAAGAGATTGACGATGAAAAGTTGCCAGGGGATTTTTGATATCTCGAACGGTTTGGCCGTGGCGAGGAAACGAATTTATGGCGAATAATGGAAACAGGAAGTGTGTTATAACTTCTGCATACATTAACTGATCTTGATGAAACTTCAGCAGTGTGTTCGTTGTAAGAGTCCGATCACATGGATGTGACTATTGTGAGTCAATGTTATAGCGCCACCAACTGGCAGCAGGAAGTGTGTCACTTTCAAAATGCTTTGAAATCACCCTCTTATTTTTACCCGATTTGCTTCAAACTTTATGTGTATAATGTAAACACACGCCAGATGTAGACTTGTGAAAGGATTATTGATATCTAAGATACTGTTGCCGTGACAATGCATCAAACGCATCAAACTTTAATATTCTTTTTGGATGCTTTTGAGACTCTTAGCATGCCTGAAATTGCTTAAAATTGCATGAAACTCGACAGACAGATCACATTTATTAGCCAGTAGACATGTGCAAAGTTTCAGAAACGGGCGTGGTGCAGGGGCTCAGTAGCGCCACCTTTTGACAAAAGTGGGGGTGTTAGTTATATAGTTTTACCTACAATCATAAAACTCGGTACGCATATTCTTCAGATCAAGCCGGACAACTTTCTAATTAACTGTCATTAGCTCCAAACAACAGCAAGTCAGATATTTAAGTTTGAATGTGGATGTATCTGAGAATTTTCTCTCCCTCTCTCTCTGTCTCTGTGTGTGAGGGATTTGTCTATTGCTTTTAATGGATTTCAAGGTTTCAGGGGCTTTTGGGGCTCTTAACGTGGTCAAAAACTCTTGAAATTTTGCACACAGGTCAGAACCCACGGCCATCAGGGCCGGGCTGAAGCTGGTACCCGGGCGTGGCAGGGGGGCTCAACAGCGCCCTCTTGAACGGGGTCCGACAATTTGGTCCATATATCCAACACGCTTGCATGAATTAATATGAAACTCAGTACACATATAGATCTCATCGGGCCGAACATCTTACCCCCGGTCAAGTTTTACGCCAGCCCAACAGGAAGTCGGCTATTATGGATTGTTTGGAAAACGCTTGCTGTGGAATTTGAAGTACTACTCCTAGGCAATTAATTCAATCATCGCCAAACTCGGTGTGCATGATGTCAAGACTTTGAGGATGCTAAATTGCGGACGGACTTTTGATATCTCGAACGGTTTGGCCGTGGCGAGGAAATTAATTTTCATGGCTTAATAAGGACATATAAAGTGTGTTATAACTTAGTTAGTTTTACCTACAGTTACAAAACTCAGCGTGTATATTCTTCTCCTCAAGCCGAACAACTTTCTAATTTACAGTTATTAGCTCCGAACAACAGAAAGTCCGATATTTTGGTTTGAATATGGTCATTTTCTCTCTCTCTCTCTCTGAGCCAATATGGCAAGCCGTCTTAACATTTAATCATTTTAACCTACTAGTCTCTATTTTCATGCTACTAGTACTTATTTTTTAGATACTAGTATCTATTCCATTAAGTACTAGTACTTATTCATTAGCGACTAGTGCTTATTCTTTAGGTACTAGTGCCTACTCTTTAGATACTAGTGCTTATTCCTTAGGGACTAGTACCTTTTAAAAGATACTAGTACTTATTCATTAGATACTATATTAGTATCTAAAAATACTAGTATCTAAAAAATAAGTACTAGTAGCATGAAAATAGAGACTAGTGGGTTTAAATGATTAAATGTTAAAATGGCTTGCCATAAGCCTACGTCTCTGTGTCTGTGCCTGTCTGTGCCTGTGTGTGTGTGTGTGTGTGTGTGTGTGTGTGTGTGTGTGTGTGTGTGTGTGTGTGTGTAGGGGGAGGAGGGCTAGATTAACCATTTCACTGCTGTGTGGTTTGGCCTGCATTAAAAAGGAAAATAAATGTCTTAAGCCTTGTATTTTTTAAATAAGTTTTATTAATAAAGTAAAGGAATCACAGACTGTTTTTAAATGGGGTTGGATAAATATTTTTTTGTTTTTAAACTGTGTGTGCGTGCGTGCGTGCATGTGTGTGATTGTGCCTTGGTGTCTGTTACAGTTACAAGAGTTTAATCCTTGTTCAAGTTTAAGTTTAAGGCCTTGTCTTTTTGAATCCATTTGCAGCTTTTTATTAAGAATGGTCAAGACAGGCAGGGTGAACAATGGCAAACAGGGCAGAACAGAAAAGGCAGAGACAAACCAGGTTGACAGGCAAAGGACAAAGACCTCCAGATAAATACTAGGCTTCTGGATTTACACATTTAAGTGCTACAAAACATATTGACATATGACATCCTATGACATTAAAAATGATTCTAAATTTAAATGATCTCATATATGTGGCTATTGTGGTTCACGATCATAGGCCCTGTCCCAAATGGCACACTTCATATGAATTTTCGGTCTTGTGTACTTATTTCATGTGTCCGTTAAATCCATGAGACCGTAGGGTGTCTCATTTTTCATTTTAGGTTTCAGAAGGTTGCTCACGCATACTTTGTGGTTGATATGTGCCCTCGATGCGCACTTTTGCAGAGCCCACACTGATGCAAGCTCTACAGCACACTTCTTTTCGACAGTCAAAGCGGGGTTACGTTTTTGCACGTCGTGCACAATAACCCCAAAGGCACCGGGGTGGCGGTGCCACCGGGCCGTTTATATATATATATATATATATATATATATATATATATATATATATATATATATATATATATATATATATAAATATAGCTGCGAGCAGCGATGAAGGGCCAAAGCTGGCGGAACCGCCACCCCGGTGCCTTTAGGTACTAAAGGCACCGGGGTTGCGGTGCCACCGGCTTGGGCCCGTAATCGCTGCTCGCAGCTATATTTTAGGATTATTATTAGGGCCCAAGCCTGAAAAGGCGAAGGCCCTATTGTTTTCCTAAGGATTATTTATTATTCTTTTTATTATTATTATTATTATTCTTATTATTTTACTACCTTTTTGGCACTTTTGGGGCCCTTAACGTGCTCGAAAACTCTGGAAACTTTGCACACAGATCAGAACCCGCGGCCATCAGGGCCGGGCTGAAGCTGGTACCCGGGCGTGGCAGGGGGGCTCGACAGCGCCCCCTGGAACGGGTTTTGAACACTTGTCCATATATCAAACACGCTTGCATGTAATAATCTGAAACTCGGTACACTTATAGATCTCATCGGGCCGAACAACTTTCGCGCTCTAAGTTTTACGTCAGCCCAACAGGAAGTCGGTTATTATGGGTTTGGAAAGTCATTTTCTATATTTTTCTTACGACTATTTGGGCAATTTTGGGGCCCTTAACATGCTCAAAAACTCTTGAAACTTTGCACATGGGTCAGAACCCGTGGCCATCAGGGCTGGGCTGAAGCTGGTACCTGGGCGTGGCAGGGGGGCTCGACAGCGCCCCCTGGAACGGGGTCCGAAAACTTGGTCCATAAATCAAACACGCTTGCATGTAATAATATGAAACTCGGTACACATATAGATCTCATCGGTTCATATATCCTTTGTACTTTTACTTTTTACCCCAGCCCAACAGGAAGTCGTCTATTAAGGGTTGTTTGGAAAACGCATGCAATGGAATTCGATATACTCCTCCTAGAGAATTTAACCAATCGCCACGAAACTCGGTCAGCATGAAGTCAAGAGATTGACGATGAAAAGTTGCGAGGGGATTTTTGATATCTCGAACGGTTTGGCCGTGGCGAGGAAACGAATTTATGGCGAATAATGGAAACAGGAAGTGTGTTATAACTTCTGCATACATTAACTGATCTTGATGAAACTTCAGCAGTGTGTTCGTTGTAAGAGTCCGATCACATGGATGTGACTATTGTGAGTCAATGTTATAGCGCCACCAACTGGCAGCAGGAAGTGTGTCACTTTCAAAATGCTTTGAAATCACCCTCTTATTTTTACCCGATTTGCTTCAAACTTTATGTGTATAATGTAAACACACGCCAGATGTAGACTTGTGAAAGGATTATTGATATGGATGTTTCTGAGAATTTTCTCTCCCTCTCTCTCTGTCTCTGTGTGTGAGGGATTTGTCTATTGCTTTTAATGGATTTCAAGGTTTCAAGGGCTTTTGGGGCTCTTAACGTGCTCAAAAACGCTTGAAATTTTGCACACAGGTCAGAACCCACGGCCATCAGGGCCGGGCTGAAGCTGGTACCCGGGCGTGGCAGGGGGGCTCAACAGCGCCCCCTTGAACGGGGTCCGACAATTTGGTCCATATATCCAACACGCTTGCATGAATTAATATGAAACTCAGTACACATATAGATCTCATCGGGCCGAACATCTTAACCCCGGTCAAGTTTTACGCCAGCCCAACAGGAAGTCGGCTATTATAGGTTGTTTGGAAAACGCTTGCTGTGGAATGTGAAGTACTACTCCTAGGCAATTCATTCAATCATCGCCAAACTCGGTGTGCGTGAAGTCAAGACATTGAGGATGCTAAATTGCGGACGGATTTTTGATATCTCGAACGGTTTGGCCGTGGCGAGGAAATGAATTTTCATGACTAAAAAAGGACATATAAAGTGTGTTATAACTTAGTTAGTTTCACCTACAGTTACAAAACTCAGCGTGTATATTCTTCTCTTCAAGCCGAACAACTTTCTAATTTAAAGTCATTATCTCCGACCCTCAGAACGTCAGATATTGTGGTTTGAATGTGGATTTCTTGAAATGGTATCTCTCTGTCTCTCTCTGACAGAGAGAGGGCCCCCTCCCCATTCTGTGTGTGTGTGTGTGTGTGGCTGTCTGTGTGGGGAGGGAGGGAGGGGGAGGGAGGGCTGGTGTCTGTGTTTATGTGTGTGTGTGTGTGTGTGTGTGTGTGTGTGTGTGTGTGTGTGTGGCTGGCTGTCTGTACAGTGACAAGAGATTAAGCCTTTCATTGCTGTGTGATTTTTCCTGCATTAAAGGATAAATAAATCTCTAAGGCCTTGTCTTTTTGCATAACAATTTTGTATTTTTTTAAATGACAAAATATGCATAGAACCCAGATCTTTTAAATGTATAGTTTGCTTTAAATACAATTAAGGTTGTATTGGTAATTGAAGCTGAATGAATTTTAAATGAATGTGCTATATTTCAGAACAATATATTTGTTTTCCTTAAAAATGTAAAACACTAACTTTATTCTCATCTGAATTACAAATAATTTATTTCTGTATAAAAAAATACTATGACTAAAAACATATTTGATGTTTCTTTTTTAATCAATGTAGAATGTGTAACTTTTATAAATAGATTAGTGTTCTGTTTGAGGACAATAAATTAAAACCAATGCAATATGATGAATGATGTTTTGCAAATCCAGCCTCTACATTTGTACTTACTCCTTTTAAGTGGTTTATTTAATTCCCACCAGACTTTTTCAACATGATGAAAATACATTAAAGATGCTATATTGTGAACGGAAATTGAATATCTCAAATTGAAATTGCTTAAAATTGCATGAAACTCGACAGACAGATCACATTTATTAGCCAGTAGACATGTGCAAAGTTTCAGAAACGGGCGTGGTGCAGGGGCTCAGTAGCGCCACCTTTTGACAAAAGTGGGGGTGTTAGTTATATAGTTTTACCTACAATCATAAAACTCGGTACGCATATTGTTCAGATCAAGCCGGACAACTTTCTAATTAACTGTCATTAGCTCCAAACAACAGCAAGTCAGATATTTAAGTTTGAATGTGGATGTATCTGAGAATTTTCTCTCCCTCTCTCTCTGTCTCTGTGTGTGAGGGATTTGTCTATTGCTTTTAATGGATTTCAAGGTTTCAGGGGCTTTTGGGGCTCTTAACGTGCTCAAAAACTCTTGAAATTTTGCACACAGGTCAGAACCCACGGCCATCAGGGCCGGGCTGAAGCTGGTACCCGGGCGTGGCAGGGGGGCTCAACAGCGCCTTCTTGAACGGGGTCCGACAATTTGGTCCATATATCCAACACGCTTGCATGAATTAATATGAAACTCAGTACACATATAGATCTCATCGGGCCGAACATCTTACCCCCGGTCAAGTTTTACGCCAGCCCAACAGGAAGTCGGCTATTATGGGTTGTTTGGAAAACGCTTGCTGTGGAATTTGAAGTACTACTCCTAGGCAATTCATTCAATCATCGCCAAACTCGGTGTGCATGATGTCAAGACTTTGAGGATGCTAAATTGCGGACGGACTTTTGATATCTCGAACGGTTTGGCCGTGGCGAGGAAATGAATTTTCATGGCTTAATAAGGACATATAAAGTGTGTTATAACTTAGTTAGTTTTACCTACAGTTACAAAACTCAGCGTGTATATTCTTCTCCTCAAGCCGAACAACTTTCTAATTTACAGTTATTAGCTCCGAACAACAGAAAGTCAGATATTTTGGTTTGAATATGGTCATTTTCTCTCTCTCTCTCTCTCTGAGCCAATATGGCAAGCCGTCTTAACATTTAATCATTTTAACCTACTAGTCTCTATTTTCATGCTACTAGTACTTATTTTTTAGATACTAGTATCTATTCCATTAAGTACTAGTACTTATTCATTAGCGACTAGTGCTTATTCTTTAGGTACTAGTGCCTATTCTTTAGATACTAGTGCTTATTCCTTAGGGACTAGTACCTTTTAAAAGATACTAGTACTTATTCATTAGATACTATATTAGTATCTAAAAATACTAGTATCTAAAAAATAAGTACTAGTAGCATGAAAATAGAGACTAGTGGGTTTAAATGATTAAATGTTAAAACGGCTTGCCATAAGCCTACGTCTCTGTGTCTGTGCCTGTCTGTGTGTGTGTGTGTGTGTGTGTGTGTGTGTAGGGGGAGGATGGCTAGATTAACCATTTCACTGCTGTGTGGTTTGGCCTGCATTAAAAAGGAAAATAAATGTCTTAATGTTTATTAATAAAGTAAAGGAATCACAGACTGTTTTTAAATGGGGTTGGATAAATATTTTTTTGTTTTTAAACTGTGTGTGCGTGCGTGCGTGCATGTGTGTGATTGTGCCTTGGTGTCTGTTACAGTTACAAGAGTTTAATCCTTGTTCAAATTTAAGTTTAAGGCCTTGTCTTTTTGAATCCATTTGCAGCTTTTTATTAAGAATGTTCACCCTGCCTGTCTTGACCAATGGCAAACAGGGCAGAACAGAAAAGGCAGAGACAAACCAGGTTGACAGGCAAAGGACAAAGACCTCCAGATAAATACTAGGCTTCTGGATTTACACATTTAAGTGCTACAAAACATATTGACATATGACATCCTATGCCATTAAAAATGATTCTAAATTTAAATTATCTCATATATGTGGCTATTGTGGTTCACGATCATAGGCCCTGTCCCAAATGGCACACTTCATATGAATTTTCGGTCTTGTGTACTTATTTCATGTGTCCGTTAAATCCATGAGACCGTAGGGTGTCTCATTTTTCATTTTAGGTTTCAGAAGGTTGCTCACGCATACTTTGTGGTTGATATGTGCCCTCGATGCGCACTTTTGCAGAGCCCACACTGATGCAAGCTCTACAGCACACTTATTTTCGACAGTCAAAGCGGGGTTACGTTTTTGCACGTCGTGCACAATAACCCCAAAGGCACCGGGGTGGCGGTGCCACCGGGCCGTTTATAAATATTATATATATATATATATATATATATATATATATATATATATATATATATATATATAAATATAGCTGCGAGCAGCGATGAAGGGCCAAAGCTGGCGGAACCGCCACCCCGGTGCCTTTAGGTACTAAAGGCACCGGGGTTGCGGTGCCACCGGCTTGGGCCCGTAATCGCTGCTCGCAGCTATATTTATTATTATTCTTCTTCTTCTCCGCAATGAATCGCATTTTTGAGGGCCTAAACATGCACGAAAACTCACGAAAATTTGCACACGCGTCAGAACTGGCGAAAATTTACATCTGATATGCGTTTCAAAATTGGGCGGGGCAAAATGGCTCGATAGCGCCACCTATAAAGGTTCAACGGAGTGCGCCTCGCGTTACGTTTCAAGTACGTGTACGAAATTCGGTACATACCTGTAATGGCCCAATACCTACAAAAAAGTCTCTTGGAGCGTAGCCCTAAACACAACAGGAAGTCAGCCATTTTGAACTTCCTCTCAGATTTTTGTGCAGTTTTTGCCATTTTCAGGCCTCGTACTTTAACGAACTCCTCCTACAGTTTTAATCTGATCATCTTCAAATTTGGTGAGTCTAATCTTAAGGCCTTTGCGACGTTAAATTGCGAAGATCTTGAGTTTTCGTCGAAGGGCGTGTCCTCGGCGGCCTGACAAATTTTGATGTTTCGCCATGAAACAGGAAGTTGCTGTAACTCAGGCAAACAATGTCCAATCTGCCCCAAACTTCACACGTTTGATAAGAGTTATGTCCTGAACACATGTCCATGCTCATATTCAGTTACAGTCATAGCGCCACCTGCTGGCAACAGGAAGTGACATGTTTAACACTGTTGTGGACTCCTGATAACATATAAAAAAGTGCCAGCAAGTGTTAAACATGCTAACAACATACTTGAAACATGCTAAAACATGCTAGCAAGCACTTAGCTAAGTGCTAAAGCATGCTATTACTGCAATTCAATAGGAATTTGCTGTAACTCAGGTATGGAATGTCCAATCTGCCCCAAACTTCACACGTTTGATAAGAGTCATGGCCTGAACACATCTACATGAGAATATTCAGTTATAGTAATAGCGCCACCTACTGGCAACAGGAAGTGACATGTTTAACACTGTGATGCAGTACTAGCAACATATTAATTATGCCAATGAGTTATAAACATGTTAGAAACATGTTAAAACATGCTAGCAATTCTTAGCTAAGTGCTAAAGCATGCTAATACAATGAAACAGGAAGTTTTTGTTACTCAGGAAGGCAATGTCCAATCTGCCCCAAACTTCACACGTTTGATAAGAGTCCTGCCCTGAACACATGTCCATGCTCATATTCAGTTACAGTCATAGCACCAGCTGCTGGCAACAAGAAGTGACATGTTTAACACTGTTGAGGACTCCTAATAATATATAAAAAAGTGCCAGCAAGTGCTAAACATGCTAACCTCATACTAGAAACATGTTAAAACATGCTAGCAAACACTTAGCTAAGTGCTAAAGTATGCTATTACTGCAATTAAATAGGAATTTGCTGTAATAGCGCCACCTACTGGCAACAGGAAGTGACATGTTTAACACTGTGATGCAGTACTAGCAACATATTAATTATGCCAATGAGTTATAAACATGTTAGAAACATGTTAAAACATGCTAGCAATTCTTAGCTAAGTGCTAAAGCATGCTAATACAATGAAACAGGAAGTTGCTGTAACTCAGGCAAACAATGTCCAATCTGCCCCAAACTTCACATGTTTGATAAGAGTTCTGTCCTGAACACATGTCCATGCTCATATTCAGTTACAGTCACAGCGCCACCTGCTGGCAACAGGAAGTGACATGTTTAACACTGTTGTGGACTACTAATAACATATAAAAAAGTGCCAGCAAGTGCTAAACATGCTAGCAACATACTAGAAACATGCTAAAACATGCTAGCAATTCTTAGCTAAGTGCTAAAGCATGTTAATGCAATGAAAGAGGAAGTTGTTGTTACTCAAGAAGGCAATGTCCAATCTGCCCCAAACTTCACACGTTTGATAAGAGTCATGGCCTGAACACATCTACATGATAATTTTCTGTTATAGTAATAGCGCCACCTACTGTCAACAGGAAGTGACATGTTTTACACTGTGATGCAGTACTAGCAACATAGTAAAATATGCCATTGAGTGTTCAACATGTTAGAAACATGTTAAAACATGCTAACAATTCTTAGCTAAGTGCTAAGGCATGCTAATGCAATGAAAGAGGAAGTTGTTGTTACTCAAGAAGGCAATGTCCAATCTGCCCCAAACTTCACATGTTTGATAAGAGTCATGGCCTGAACACATCTACATGATAATTTTCTGTTAATTTTCTGTTATAGTATTAGCGCCACCTACTGTCAACAGGAAGTGACATGTTTTACACTGTGATGCAGTACTAGCAACATAGTAAAATATGCCATTGAGTGTTAAACATGTTAGAAACATGCTAAAGCATGCTAGCAATACTTAGTTAAGTGTTAAATCATGCTATTAATGCCATGAAACAGGAAGTTGTTTTAACTCAGGCAAGGAATGTCCAATCTGCCCCAAACGTCACACTTTTGATAAAAGTCCTGCCCTGAACACATCTACATGACAATTTTCACTTATAGTAATAGCGCCACCTACTGTCAACAGGAAGTGACATCTACAATGTGATGCAGTACTAGCAACAAATTTAGATATACCATTGAGTTCCAAGCATGCTAGAAACATGCTAAAACATGTTAGCAACACTTATCTGAGTGAAAACACATTGTATAATCCCCATAATAAAGGACATTTTTGTAACTGACATTGACATACTCCTCCTATATTTACCTACATAAATGCACATTCCCCTCCGTGCACGTTTTACACTGTGATGCAGTACTAGCAACATAGTAAATATGCCATTGAGTTATACACATGTTAGAAACATGTTAAAACATGCTAGCAATTCTTAGCTAAGTGCTAAAGCATGCTAATGCAATGAAACAGGAAGTTGTTGTTACTTAAGAAGGCAATGTCCAATCTGCCCCAAACTTCACACATTTGATAAGAGTCCTGCCCTGAACACATCTACATGACAATTTTCAGCTATAGTAATAGCGCCACCTACTGGCAACAGGAAGTGACATGTTTAACAGTGTGATGCAGTACTGGCAACATAGTAAATATGCCATTGAGTTATAAACATGCTAGCAATTCTTAGCTAAGTGCTAAAGCATGCTAATGCTATGAAACAGGAAGTTGTTTTTACTTAAGAAGGCAATGTCCAATCTGCCCAAAACTTCACAAGTTTAATAAGAGTTCTGTCCTGAACACATGTGCATGCTCATATTCAGTTACAGTCATAGCGCCACCTGCTGGCAACAGGAAGTGACATGTTTAACACTGTTGTGGACTTCTAATAATATATAAAAAAGTGCCAGCAAGTGTTAAACATGCTAGCAACATACTAGAAACATTCTAGCAAACACTTAACTAAGTGCCAATGCATGCTATTACTGCAATTAAATAGGAATTTGCTGTAACTGAGGCATGGAATGTCAAATCTGCCCCAAACTTCACACGTTTGATAAGAGTCATGGCCTGAACAAATCCGCATTACAATTTTAAGTTAAAGTAATAGCGCCACCTACTGTCAAAAGGAAGTGACATATTTGACACTGTGATGCAGTACTAGCAACATAGTAAATATGCCATTGAGTTCTAAACATGCTAAAAACATGCTAGCAACACTTATCTGAGTGATAACGCATGCTATTATCCCCACAATAAAGGACATTTTTGTAACTGACTTTGACATACTCCCACTATATTTATCTACTTAAATGCACATTGCCCACCGTGCTCTGTCTTCCTAAAGCCACCGGGTGGCGGTGGCACGTGTGCGAGGGCCCTTTCAATGCTGCTTGCAGCTTTAATTAGGGCCCGAGCACCGATGGTGTGAGGACCCTCTTGGAATTGCTCTGTTTATTAGGGCCCGAGCACCGATGGTGTGAGGACCCTCTTGGAATTGCTCTGTTTATTATTATTATTCTTCTTCTTCTCCGCAATGAATCGCATTTTTGAGGGCCTAAACATGCACGAAAACTCACGAAAATTTGCACACGCGTCAGAACTGGCGAAAATTTACATCTGATATGCGTTTCAAAATTGGGCGGGGCAAAATGGCTCGATAGCGCCACCTATAAAGGTTCAACGGAGTGCGCCTCGCGTTACGTTTCACGTACGTGTACGAAATTCGGTACATACATGTAATGGCCCAATACCTACAAAAAAGTCTCTTGGAGCGTAGCCCTAAACACAACAGGAAGTCAGCCTTTTTGAACTTCCTCTCAGATTTTTGTGCAGTTTTTGCCCTTTTCAGGCCTCGTACTTTAACGAACTCCTCCTACAGTTTTAATCTGATCATCTTCAAATTTGGTGAGTGTAATCTTAAGGCCTTTGCGACGTTAAATTGCGAAGATCTTGAGTTTTCGTCGAAGGGCGTGTCCTCGGCGGCCTGACAAATTTTGATGTTTCGCCATGAAACAGGAAGTTGCTGTAACTCAGGCAAACAATGTCCAATCTGCCCCAAACTTCACACGTTTGATAAGAGTTATGTCCTGAACACATGTCCATGCTCATATTCAGTTACAGTCATAGCGCCACCTGCTGGCAACAGGAAGTGACATGTTTAACACTGTTGTGGACTCCTGATAACATATAAAAAAGTGCCAGCAAGTGTTAAACATGCTAACAACATACTTGAAACATGCTAAAACATGCTAGCAAGCACTTAGCTAAGTGCTAAAGCATGCTATTACTGCAATTCAATAGGAATTTGCTGTAACTCAGGTATGGAATGTCCAATCTGCCCCAAACTTCACACGTTTGATAAGAGTCATGGCCTGAACACATCTACATGAGAATATTCAGTTATAGTAATAGCGCCACCTACTGGCAACAGGAAGTGACATGTTTAACACTGTGATGCAGTACTAGCAACATATTAATTATGCCAATGAGTTATAAACATGTTAGAAACATGTTAAAACATGCTAGCAATTCTTAGCTAAGTGCTAAAGCATGCTAATACAATGAAACAGGAAGTTGCTGTAACTCAGGCAAACAATGTCCAATCTGCCCCAAACTTCACATGTTTGATAAGAGTTCTGTCCTGAACACATCTACATGACAATATTCAGTTATAGTAATAGCGCCACCTACTGGCAACAGGAAGTGACATGTTTAACACGTTGATGCCCTTTTAGCAACAGGTTAAAAATGCCATTGAGTTCTAAACATACAAGAAACATGTTAAAACATGCTAGCAATACTTAGCTAAGTCCTAAAGCATGCTAATTCAATGAAACAAGACGTTGTTGTTACTCAAAAAGGCAACGTCCCATCTGCGCCAAACTTCACACGTTTGATAAGAGTTATCTCCTAAACACATTTCCATGCTCATATTCAGACATAGTCATAGCGCCGCCTGCTGGCAACAGGAAGTGACGTTTAACACTGTTCTGGACTCCAAATAGGTACATACATGTAATGGCCCAATACCTACAAAAAAATCTCTTGGAGCGTATCCGTAAACACAACAGGAAGTCAGCCATTTTGATCTTCCTCTGATTTTTGTGCAGTTTTTGCCATTTTCAGGCCTCGTACTTTAACGAACTCCTCCTACAGTTTCAATCTGATCATCTTTAAATTTGGTGAGTGTAATCTTAAAGCCTTTGCGACGTTAAATTGCGAAGATCTTGAGTTTTCGTCGAAGGGCGTGTCCTCGGCGGCCTGACAAATTTTGATGTTTCGCCATGAAACAGGAAGTTGCTGTAACTCAGGCAATGTCCAATCTGCCCCAAACTTCACATGTTTGATAAGAGTTCTGTCCTGAACACATGTCCATGCTCATATTCAGTTACAGTCATAGCGCCACCTGCTGGCAACAGGAAGTGACATGTTTAACACTGTTGTGGACTACTAATAACATATAAAAAAGTGCCAGCAAGTGCTAAACATGCTAGCAACATACTAGAAAGATGCTAAAACATGCTAGCAAACACTTAGCTAAGTGCTAAAGCATGCCAATGCAATGAAAGAGGAAGTTGTTGTTACTCAAGAAGGCAATGTCCAATCTGCCCCAAACTTCACACGTTTGATAAGAGTTATGTCCTGAACACATGTCCATGCTCATATTCAGTTACAGTCATAGCGCCACCTGCTGGCAACAGGAAGTGACATGTTTAACACTGTTGTGGACTACTAATAACATATTAAAAAGTGCCAGCAAGTGCTAAACATGCTAGCAACATACTAGAAAGATGCTAAAACATGCTAGCAAACACTTAGCTAAGTGCTAAAGCATGCCAATGCAATGAAAGAGGAAGTTGTTGTTACTCAAGAAGGCAATGTCCAATCTGCCCCAAACTTCACACGTTTGATAAGAGTCATGGCCTGAACACATCTACATGATAATTTTCTGTTAATTTTCTGTAATAGTAATAGCGCCACCTACTGTCAACAGGAAGTGACATGTTTTACACTGTGATGCAGTACTAGCAACATAGTAAAATATGCCATTGAGTGTTCAACATGTTAGAAACATGTTAAAACATGCTAACAATTCTTAGCTAAGTGCTAAGGCATGCTAATGCAATGAAAGAGGAAGTTGTTGTTACTCAAGAAGGCAATGTCCAATCTGCCCCAAACTTCACATGTTTGATAAGAGTCATGGCCTGAACACATCTACATGATAATTTTCTGTTAATTTTCTGTTATAGTATTAGCGCCACCTACTGTCAACAGGAAGTGACATGTTTTACACTGTGATGCAGTACTAGCAACATAGTAAAATATGCCATTGAGTGTTAAACATGTTAGAAACATGCTAAAGCATGCTAGCAATACTTAGTTAAGTGTTAAATCATGCTATTAATGCCATGAAACAGGAAGTTGTTTTAACTCAGGCAAGGAATGTCCAATCTGCCCCAAACGTCACACTTTTGATAAAAGTCCTGCCCTGAACACATCTACATGACAATTTTCACTTATAGTAATAGCGCCACCTACGGTCAACAGGAAGTGACATCTACAATGTGATGCAGTACTAGCAACAAATTTAGATATACCATTGAGTTCCAAGCATGCTAGAAACATGCTAAAACATGCTAGCAACACTTATCTGAGTGAAAACACATTGTATAATCCCCATAATAAAGGACATTTTTGTAACTGACATTGACATACTCCTCCTATATTTACCTACATAAATGCACATTCCCCTCCGTGCACGTTTTACACTGTGATGCAGTACTAGCAACATAGTAAATATGCCATTGAGTTATACACATGTTAGAAACATGTTAAAACATGCTAGCAATTCTTAGCTAAGTGCTAAAGCATGCTAATGCAATGAAACAGGAAGTTGTTGTTACTTAAGAAGGCAATGTTACTTAAGAAGATGCAGTACTAGCAACATAGTAAAATATGCCATTGAGTGTTAAACATGTTAGAAACATGCTAAAGCATGCTAGCAATACTTAGTTAAGTGTTAAATCATGCTATTAATGCCATGAAACAGGAAGTTGTTTTAACTCAGGCAAGGAATGTCCAATCTGCCCCAAACTTCACACATTTGATAAGAGTCCTGCCCTGAACACATCTACATGACAATTTTCAGCTATAGTAATAGCGCCACCTACTGGCAACAGGAAGTGACATGTTTAACAGTGTGATGCAGTACTGGCAACATAGTAAATATGCCATTGAGTTATAAACATGCTAGCAATTCTTAGCTAAGTGCTAAAGCATGCTAATGCTATGAAACAGGAAGTTGTTTTTACTTAAGAAGGCAATGTCCAATCTGCCCAAAACTTCACAAGTTTAATAAGAGTTCTGTCCTGAACACATGTGCATGCTCATATTCAGTTACAGTCATAGCGCCACCTGCTGGCAACAGGAAGTGACATGTTTAACACTGTTGTGGACTTCTAATAATATATAAAAAAGTGCCAGCAAGTGTTAAACATGCTAGCAACATACTAGAAACATTCTAGCAAACACTTAACTAAGTGCCAATGCATGCTATTACTGCAATTAAATAGGAATTTGCTGTAACTGAGGCATGGAATGTCAAATCTGCCCCAAACTTCACACGTTTGATAAGTCATGGCCTGAACAAATCCGCATTACAATTTTAAGTTAAAGTAATAGCGCCACCTACTGTCAAAAGGAAGTGACATATTTGACACTGTGATGCAGTACTAGCAACATAGTAAATATGCCATTGAGTTCTAAACATGCTAAAAACATGCTAGCAACACTTATCTGAGTGATAACGCATGCTATTATCCCCACAATAAAGGACATTTTTGTAACTGACTTTGACATACTCCCACTATATTTATCTACTTAAATGCACATTGCCCACCGTGCTCTGTCTTCCTAAAGCCACCGGGTGGCGATGGCACGTGTGCGAGGGCCCTTTCAATGCTGCTTGCAGCTTTAATTATTATTATTATTCTTCTTCTTCTTCTTCTCCGCAATGAATCGCATTTTTGAGGGCCTAAACATGCACGAAAACTCACGAAAATTTGCACACGCGTCAGAACTGGCGAAAATTTACATCTGATATGCGTTTCAAAATTGGGCGGGGCAAAATGGCTCGATAGCGCCACCTATAAAGGTTCAACGGAGTGCGCCTCGCGTTACGTTTCACGTACGTGTACGAAATTCGGTACATACCTGTAATGGCCCAATACCTACAAAAAAGTCTCTTGGAGCATAGCCCTAAACACAACAGGAAGTCAGCCATTTTGAACTTCCTCTCAGATTTTTGTGCAGTTTTTGCCATTTTCAGGCCTCGTACTTTAACGAACTCCTCCTACAGTTTTAATCTGATCATCTTCAAATTTGGTGAGTCTAATCTTAAGGCCTTTGTGACGTTAAATTGCGAAGATCTTGAGTTTTCGTCGAAGGGCGTGTCCTCGGCGGCCTGACAAATTTTGATGTTTCGCCATGAAACAGGAAGTTGCTGTAACTCAGGCAAACAATGTCCAATCTGCCCCAAACTTCACATGTTTGATAAGAGTTCTGTCCTGAACACATGTCCATGCTCATATTCAGTTACAGTCATAGCGCCACCTGCTGGCAACAGGAAGTGACATGTTTAACACTGTTGTGGACTCCTGATAACATATAAAAAAGTGCCAGCAAGTGTTAAACATGCTAACAACATACTTGAAACATGCTAAAACATGCTAGCAAGCACTTAGCTAAGTGCTAAAGCATGCTATTACTGCAATTCAATAGGAATTTGCTGTAACTCAGGTATGGAATGTCCAATCTGCCCCAAACTTCACACGTTTGATAAGAGTCATGGCCTGAACACATCTACATGAGAATATTCAGTTATAGTAATAGCGCCACCTACTGGCAACAGGAAGTGACATGTTTAACACTGTGATGCAGTACTAGCAACATATTAATTATGCCAATGAGTTATAAACATGTTAGAAACATGTTAAAACATGCTAGCAATTCTTAGCTAAGTGCTAAAGCATGCTAATACAATGAAACAGGAAGTTTTTGTTACTCAGGAAGGCAATGTCCAATCTGCCCCAAACTTCACACGTTTGATAAGAGTCCTGCCCTGAACACATGTCCATGCTCATATATTCAGTTACAGTCATAGCACCAGCTGCTGGCAACAGGAAGTGACATGTTTAACACTGTTGAGGACTCCTAATAATATATAAAAAAGTGCCAGCAAGTGCTAAACATGCTAACCTCATACTAGAAACATGTTAAAACATGCTAGCAAACACTTAGCTAAGTGCTAAAGTATGCTATTACTGCAATTAAATAGGAATTTGCTGTAATAGCGCTGCCTACTGTCAACAGGAAGTGACATGTTTTACACTGTGATGCAGTACTAGCAACATATTAAATATGCCATTGAGTTCCAAACATGCTAGAAAAATGCTAAAGCATGATAGCAACACTTCCTCTTAGATTTTTGTGCAGTTTTTGCCATTTTCAGGCCTCGTACTTTGACAAACTCCTCCTACAGTTTTAATCTGATCATCTTCAAATTTGTTGAGTCTAACCTTAAGGCCTTCGCGACAGTAAATTGCGAAGATCTTGAGTTTTCGTCAAAGGGCGTGTCCTCGGCGGCCTGACAAATTTCGATGTTTCGCCATGAAACAGGAAGTTGCTGTAACTCAGGCAAACAATGTCCAATCTGCCTCAAACTTCACACATTTGATAAGAGTTCTGTCCTGAACACATGTCCATGCTCAAATTCAGTTACAGTCATAGCGCCACCTGCTGGCAACAGGAAGTGACATGTTTAACACTGTTGTGGACTCCTAATAATAGATAAAAAAGTGCCAGCAAGTGTTAAACATGCTATCAACATACTTGAAACATGCTAAAACATGCTAGCAAACACTTAGCTAAATGTTAAATTATGTTATTACTGCAATTAAATAGGAATTTGCTGTAACTCAGGCATGGAATGTCAAATCTGCCCCAAACTTCACACATTTGATAAGAGTCATGGCCTGAACACATCTACGTGACAATTTTCAGTTATAGTAATAGCGCCACCTACTAGCAACAGGAAGTGTCATGTTTAACACTGTGATGCAATACTGGCAACACATTAAATATGCCATTGAGTTATAAACATGTTATAAACATGTTAAAACATGCTAGCAATTCTTAGCTAAGTGCTAAAGCATGTTAATGCAATGAAACAGGAAGTTGTTGTTACTCAAGAAGGCAATGTCCAATCTGCGCCAAACTTCACACATTTGATAAGAGTTCTGCCCTGAACACATGTCCATGACAATTTTCAGTTATAGTAATAGCGCCACCTACTGTCGACAGGAAGTGACATGTTTTACATTGTGATGCAGTACTAGCAACATATTAATTAAATATGCCATTGAGTTCTAAACATGTTTTGTAACTGACTTTGACATACTCCTCCTATATTTACCTACTTAAATGCACATTGCCCACCATGCTCTGTCTTCCTGAAGCCACCGGGTGGCGGTGGCACGGGTGCGAGGGCCCTTTCATCGCTGCTTGCAGCTTTAATTAGGGCCCGAGCACCGATGGTGAGAGGACCCTATTGTTTTTGCTCCGTTTATTATTATTCTTCTCTAATAAGAATCGCTTTTTAGAGGGCCTAAACATGCTCAAAAACTCATGAAACTTTGCACACGCTTCAGAAGTGGTGAAAATTTACGTGTGATGTGGTTTTCAAAATTGGGTGGGGCAAATTCGGTAAATTATTGCCCCCACATTTTGCCCCGGCTCTACGTTTCACGTACAGGTATGAAATTTGGTACATACATGTAATGACCCAATACCTACAAAAAAGTCTCTTGGAGCATAGCCCTAAACACAACAGGAAGTGAGCTATTTTGAACTTCCTCCTAGATTTTGTGCATTTTTCGTAATTTCCTGATGTTGTACTTCAACGAACTCCTCCTAGAGATTTAATCAGTTCCACATCATATTTTGTCAGTCTAATCTTAAGGCCTTTGCGACGTTAAATTGCGAAGATCTAGAGTTTTCGTCGAAGGATGTGACCTCGGCGGCCTGACAAAAATGTAGAAGTGCAAATCCAATTTCAGCCTCTGGGTAAAATATACATCATCAGATAACTTCTGTGTAAATGTTGAATGCAGTTCCGGTGTTGCTAGGCAACCACAGACAGTCTGCAGTAACTCAGCCATACAATGTCCGATCTGCCCCAAACTTCACATGTTTGATAAGAGTCCTGTCCTGAACACATGCCCATGCTCATATTTGGTTATAGCAATAGCGCCACCTGCTGGTAGCAGGAAGTGTGGCAAATACAAATACTTTGACATAGTCCTCCTGTATTTATTATCATTACATACTGCCCACCGTGCTCTGTCTTCCTAAAACGGCCGGGTGGCGGCGGCACGGGTGCGAGGGCCCGCTTCATCGCTGCTTGCAGCTTTAATTAGGGCCCAAGCCCTGAAAGGGCGAAGGCCCTATTGTTTTCCTTAGGATTATTTTTTTTTTTTTTCTCTTTTATTTTTCTTACGACTATTCGGGCACTTTTGGGGCTCTTAACGTGCACGAAAACTCTTGAAACTTTGCACACGGGTCAGAACCCGCGGCCATCAGGGCCGGGCTGAAGATGGTACCCGGGCGTGGCAGGGGGGCTCGACAGCGCCCCCTGGAACGGGGTCCGAAAACTTGGTCCATAAATCAAACACGCTTGCATGTAAGAATATGAAACTCGGTACACATATAGATCTCATCGGTTCATATATACTTCATGCTCTTACTTTTTACCTCAGCCCAACAGGAAGTCGGCTATTTAGGGTTGTTTGTAAAACGCATGCAATGGAATTTAAAGTACTTCTCCTAGAGAATTCAAAGAAATGCTACGAAACTCGGTCAGCATGAAGTCAAGACATTGAGGATGAAAAATTGCCAGCGGATTTTTGATATCTCGAACGGTTTGGCCGTGGCGAGGAAATGAAATTATGGCGAGAAACGTGAAACAGGAAGTGTGTTATAACTTCTGCATACATTAACTGATCTTAATGAAACTTCAGCAGTGTGTTCGTTGTAAGAGGACGATCACATGGATGTGACTATTGTGAGTCAAAGTTATAGCGCCACCAACTGGCAGCAGGAAGTGTGTCACTTTCAAAATGCTGTGAAATCACCCTCTTATTTGAACCCAATTTGCTTCAAACTTCATCTGTATAATGTAAACATACGGCAGATGTAGACCTGTGAATGGATTCTTGATATCTTTGATACTGTTGCCGTGGCAACGCATCATACTTTAAAATTCTTTTAGGATGCTTTTGAGACTCTTAGCATGCTTGAAATTGCATGAAACTCGACAGACATGTCATATTTATTAGCCAGTAGACATGTGCAAAGTTTCAGGAACGGACGTGGTGCAGGGGCTCAGTAGCGCCACCTTTTGACAAAAGTGAGAGGGTTAGTTTCATAGTTTTACCTGCAATCATAAAACTCGGTAGGAATATTGTTCAGATCAAGCCGGACAACTTTCTAATTTACAGATTTTGGCTCCGAACAAAATAAAGTCAGATATTTTGGTTTGAATGTGGATGTTTCGGAGTAATCTCTGTCACTCTCTCCCTCTCTCTGCGTACCTCTGTGTCTGTGGGGGAGGGGGATGTGTCTGTTTGAGTGAGAATGCTTTTAATTATTGTTGTTCAAGGTTTCAGGGGCTTTTGGGGCCCTTAACATCCTCTAAAACTCTTGAAACTTTGCACACGGGTCAGAACCCGCGGCCATCAGGGCCGGGTTGAAGCTGGTACCCGGGCGTGGCAGGGCGGCTCGACAGCGCCCCCTGGACTGGGATTCGAACACTTTTCCATAAGTCAAACACACTTGCATGTAATAATATGAAACTCGGTACACTTATAGATCTCATTGGGTTGAACAACTTTCGTGCTCTAAGTTTTACGACAGTCCAACAGGAAGCCGGCTATTATGGTTTGTTTGGAAACGCATACCCCTGAAATTCGATTTAATTCTCCTTGGGAATTGATCGGATTCCAACCAAACTCGGTCAGCATGAAGTCAAGACATTGAGGATGCTAAATTCCAGACGGATTTTTGATATCTCGAACGGTTTGGCCGTGGCGAGGAAATGAATTTTATGACTAAAAAAGGACACATAAAGTGTGTTATAACTTTGCTCGTTTTACCTACAGTTACAAAACTTGCCACGGATATTGTTCTCATAAAGCCGATCAATTTTCTAATTTAAAGTCATTAGCTCTGAGCAACAGAAAGTCAGATATTGTAGTTTGAATGGATTTCTTGTGCCCCCTGCCATTCTCTCTGTGTGTGTGTGCGCGTGTGTCTGTGTGGGGAGGGGAGCAGAGGGGAGGGGAGGGAGAGAGGGTTGGTGTCTGTGTTTATGTGTGTGTGTGTGTGTGTGGCTGGCTGTATGATTTTTCCTGCATTAAAGGATAAAGAAATCTCTAAGTCCTTGTCTTTTCGCATAACAATTTTTGTATTTTTTTTAAATGACAAAATATGCATATAACCCCCATCTTTTAAATGTATAGTTTGCTTTAAATAAAAGTAAGATTGTTTTGGTAATTGAAGCTGAATGAATTTAAAATCCATGTGCTATATTTCAATATATTTGTTTTCCTTAAAATTTTAAAACACTAACCTCATTCTCATCTGAATTACAAATTTTTTTTTTTTCTGTATGAAATAATACTCTGACTAAAAACACTTTTGATGTTTCTTTTTTAATCAATGTAGAATGTGTAACTTAAAAATAAACAGATTGAATGCGTTATGTTACGAGTTAGCATAGCATACATAGGCGAATTGCTACAGACAGTGAATAAAATGTGTTGACACTGGGCGTGACTTATAAGTTGAACCAATCAACGTAGACCTAGAGGAAAGGGAACTAAAAAAGTCCTCGCTCTAGACTAGGTACTGAAAGAGTTATAGGAACTACGGTCTGAGGAACTAAAAAATCCCCAACTTAGTCCGGTCGGAACACGCGAAAAAAAAGGTTATAGGAACGTTAGGTTCTAGGAACTGCAAAAGTCCCTCCGGTCGGAAAGCGGCTAATGTGGGGAGGGGGAGAGGGGCTCTTCGAGTGATAGTTTAGTTTAAACACAAAATTATACATAGGGCCATACTGCCCTCTTGTGTCCAAAATTATATTTATATATACATTATACATATATTTGGTATGTGACTGGGGACCGAGAGCTTTTAAATACGGACGTCCACACGAACATTGATAATGGTGGCGCGTGCAGAGCGCTCGAGGGAATTCCTATGGAAGTAGGAATGAACTAAAAAACGTTCTCTCTGTTCTGCCGTGGACGCGCACCGTTATGAATGCCCGTGCAGCCGTCAGTTTCATTTCAAAATTAGCGCCTTTTCTGGGGCCGATTGCTTGAATTGTGAGTTCAATAGCCTATTATTCTTCATGGAAAACACAACAACAAAAGAGTATAAAAGTTTGGTGTGAGCGCGGATATATTGGTGTGAGGCGCGTGCGCGACCGAACTGTGTGTGTGTGTGTGTGTGAGTGAGAGAGGCATGGGCGCGATGGAACCACATGCCGAAGCAGAGTAAACCTATATGTTCATAAAATATGATCTGGTTTTATGTACGGAACAGACTGAATATGAATAAATGCTATTCTTTTCAAATCATTTAATTTATTGATTGTTGATATCCGGTATATATGCAGACATGTTGTCCTCTTGATTTTTAAGTAGCCTATACAAAGCTTATTTAAATAAGCTTTTAAAGGATCTTTTACCATCTTAAAATACCACATGTGAATAAGCTAAACCTGGATCTTCCCTGAAGTTTACAAGAACATGTTATTATTGATTTACTATACTATTGATTGACGTTTATAATTAGCCTAGTGGATGGATCGGATAGTAGATGTTGCCTGGTCTGCCAGAATTGCCTCGAAAATGTGCAACGATTATTTTAAATCCATTTTTTTATTGAAAAAGATAACAGAACAAACACGAATCACCCGTGCTCTGATACATTTAGTGGCGCCAGGTTGAACTGCGACATTGACCATGTAAGGCAATAATGTTCACACAGCTTATATGCAAATGTCTCCTTTTGTATAGAGACAAAAGAATGAGCTTAATCTCTGTCTACCACCGACTCTAGTTATTATTATTAGGGCCCAAGCCTTGAAAAGGCGAAGGCCCTATTGTTTTCCTAAGGATTATTATTAGGGCCCAAGCCTGAAAAGGCGAAGGCCCTATTGTTTTCCTAAGGATTATTATTTAGGATTATTATTATTATTATTAGGGCCCAAGCCCTGAAAGGGCGAAGAGCCCTATTGTTTTCCTTAGGATTATTAGGGCCCAAGCCTGAAAAGGCGAAGGCCCTATTGTTTTCCTAAGGATTATTTATTAGGGCCCAAGCCTTGAAAAGGCGAAGGCCCTATTGTTTTCCTAAGGATTATTCTTTATTAGGGCCCGAGCACCGATGGTGTGAGGACCCTCTTGGAATTGCTCTGTTTATTAGGGCCCAAGCCTGAAAAGGCGAAGGCCCTATTGTTTTCCTAAGGATTATTTATTATTCTTTTTATTATTATTATTATTCTTCTTATTATTTTACTACCTTTTTGGCACTTTTGGGGCCCTTAACGTGCTCGAAAACTCTGGAAACTTTGCACACAGATCAGAACCCGCGGCCATCAGGGCCGGGCTGAAGCTGGTACCCGGGCGTGGCAGGGGGGCTCGACAGCGCCCCCTGGAACGGGTTTTGAACACTTGTCCATATATCAAACACGCTTGCATGTAATAATCTGAAACTCGGTACACTTATAGATCTCATCGGGCCGAACAACTTTCGCGCTCTAAGTTTTACGTCAGCCCAACAGGAAGTCGGTTATTATGGGTTTGGAAAGTCATTTTCTATATTTTTCTTACGACTATTTGGGCAATTTTGGGGCCCTTAACATGCTCAAAAACTCTTGAAACTTTGCACATGGGTCAGAACCCGTGGCCATCAGGGCTGGGCTGAAGCTGGTACCTGGGCGTGGCAGGGGGGCTCGACAGCGCCCCCTGGAACGGGGTCCGAAAACTTGGTCCATAAATCAAACACGCTTGCATGTAATAATATGAAACTCGGTACACATATAGATCTCATCGGTTCATATATCCTTTGTACTTTTACTTTTTACCCCAGCCCAACAGGAAGTCGTCTATTAAGGGTTGTTTGGAAAACGCATGCAATGGAATTCGATATACTCCTCCTAGAGAATTTAACCAATCGCCACGAAACTCGGTCAGCATGAAGTCAAGAGATTGACGATGAAAAGTTGCGAGGGGATTTTTGATATCTCGAACGGTTTGGCCGTGGCGAGGAAACGAATTTATGGCGAATAATGGAAACAGGAAGTGTGTTATAACTTCTGCATACATTAACTGATCTTGATGAAACTTCAGCAGTGTGTTCGTTGTAAGAGTCCGATCACATGGATGTGACTATTGTGAGTCAATGTTATAGCGCCACCAACTGGCAGCAGGAAGTGTGTCACTTTCAAAATGCTTTGAAATCACCCTCTTATTTTTACCCGATTTGCTTCAAACTTTATGTGTATAATGTAAACACACGCCAGATGTAGACTTGTGAAAGGATTATTGATATGGATGTTTCTGAGAATTTTCTCTCCCTCTCTCTCTGTCTCTGTGTGTGAGGGATTTGTCTATTGCTTTTAATGGATTTCAAGGTTTCAAGGGCTTTTGGGGCTCTTAACGTGCTCAAAAACGCTTGAAATTTTGCACACAGGTCAGAACCCACGGCCATCAGGGCCGGGCTGAAGCTGGTACCCGGGCGTGGCAGGGGGGCTCAACAGCGCCCCCTTGAACGGGGTCCGACAATTTGGTCCATATATCCAACACGCTTGCATGAATTAATATGAAACTCAGTACACATATAGATCTCATCGGGCCGAACATCTTAACCCCGGTCAAGTTTTACGCCAGCCCAACAGGAAGTCGGCTATTATAGGTTGTTTGGAAAACGCTTGCTGTGGAATGTGAAGTACTACTCCTAGGCAATTCATTCAATCATCGCCAAACTCGGTGTGCGTGAAGTCAAGACATTGAGGATGCTAAATTGCGGACGGATTTTTGATATCTCGAACGGTTTGGCCGTGGCGAGGAAATGAATTTTCATGACTAAAAAAGGACATATAAAGTGTGTTATAACTTAGTTAGTTTCACCTACAGTTACAAAACTCAGCGTGTATATTCTTCTCTTCAAGCCGAACAACTTTCTAATTTAAAGTCATTATCTCCGACCCTCAGAACGTCAGATATTGTGGTTTGAATGTGGATTTCTTGAAATGGTATCTCTCTGTCTCTCTCTGACAGAGAGAGGGCCCCCTCCCCATTCTGTGTGTGTGTGTGTGTGTGGCTGTCTGTGTGGGGAGGGAGGGAGGGAGGGAGGGAGGGGGAGGGAGGGCTGGTGTCTGTGTTTATGTGTGTGTGTGTGTGTGTGTGTGTGGGGAGGGAGGGAGGGAGGGAGGGGGAGGGAGGGCTGGTGTCTGTGTTTATGTGTGTGTGTGTGTGTGTGTGTGTGTGTGTGTGTGTGTGTGGCTGGCTGTCTGTACAGTGACAAGAGATTAAGCCTTTCATTGCTGTGTGATTTTTCCTGCATTAAAGGATAAATAAATCTCTAAGGCCTTGTCTTTTTGCATAACAATTTTGTATTTTTTTAAATGACAAAATATGCATAGAACCCAGATCTTTTAAATGTATAGTTTGCTTTAAATACAATTAAGGTTGTATTGGTAATTGAAGCTGAATGAATTTTAAATGAATGTGCTATATTTCAGAACAATATATTTGTTTTCCTTAAAAATGTAAAACACTAACTTTATTCTCATCTGAATTACAAATAATTTATTTCTGTATAAAAAAATACTATGACTAAAAACATATTTGATGTTTCTTTTTTAATCAATGTAGAATGTGTAACTTTTATAAATAGATTAGTGTTCTGTTTGAGGACAATAAATTAAAACCAATGCAATATGATGAATGATGTTTTGCAAATCCAGCCTCTACATTTGTACTTACTCCTTTTAAGTGGTTTATTTAATTCCCACCAGACTTTTTCAACATGATGAAAATACATTAAAGATGCTATATTGTGAACGGAAATTGAATATCTCAAATTGTTTTGCTATGGCGAGGGATTAAAAATCATGTCAAAAAAGGAAACACTAAACTAAACCCATTTTATTCTTGTTTTCAATTTAAAAATAATGTACAAGTTTTAAAACAGCCAGAATGCGCTATTCAGTCAAAAAATAAATACATCAAGTAATACATAGGGCTATACTGCCCTCTTGTGTTCAAAATCAGGTAAGCCAATTGTATTTATATATAAATATATTAGGTATGCCCGTGCAGAGGTGAGCATTTTCGTTTAATTTTAAATTTCGGAGGCGGATTGCTTGAATTTACTTTACAAAAGCACAATGTTGTGCTTTGTTGCGAGTGTCCACAAATATAATTAAACACTTTGCAGTTTGAATTATGTCCTCTATGAACAAAATGACGGAGTAGCCTATGTTCTGTGTGTGTGTGTGTGTGTGTGTGTGTGTGTGTGTGTGTGTGTGTGTGTGGCTGTCTGTGTGGGGAGGGAGGGGGAGGGAGGGCTGGTGTCTGTGTTTATGTGTGTGTGTGTGTGTGTGGCTGGCTGTCTGTTACAGTGACAAGAGATTAAGCCTTTCATTGCTGTGTGATTTTTCCTATATTAAAGGATAAAGAAATCTCTAAGGCCTTGTCTTTTTGCATAACAATTTTGTATTTTTATAAATTACAAAATATGCATAGAACCCAGATCTTTTAAATGTATAGTTTGCTTTAAATACAATTAAGATTGTATTGGTAATTGAAGCTGAATGAATTTAAAATGAATGTGCTATATTTCAGAACAATATATTTGTTTTCCTTAAAATTGTAAAACACTAACTTTATTCTCATCTGAATTACAAATAATTTATTTCTGTATAAAATAATACTATGACTCAAAACACATTTGATGTTTCTTTTTTAATAAATGTAGAATGTTTAACTTAAAAATAAACAGATTAGTGCTCTGTTTGAGGACAAGAAATGAAAACCAATGCAATATGATGAATGTCCAAAAGATGGCACTCACAGACTGTTTTTAAATGAGGTTGGATAAATATTTTTTTGTTTTTAAACTGCGTGCGTGTGTGTGTGTGTGTGTGTGTGTGTGTGTGTGTGTGTGTGTGATTGTGCCTTGGTGTCTGTTACAGTTACAAGAGTTTAATCCTTGTTCAAGTTTAAGGCCTTGTCTTTTTGAATCCATTTGCAGCTTTTTATTAAGAATGGTCAAGACAGGCAGGGTGAACAATGGCAAACAGGGCAGAACAGAAAAGGCAGAGACAAATCAGGTTGACAGGCAAAGGACAAAGACTTCCTGATAAATACTAGGCTTCTGGATTTACACATTTAAGTGCTACAAAACATATTGACATATGACATCCTATGACATTAAAAAATATTCTAAATTTAAATTATCTCATATATGTGGCTATTGTGGTTCACAATCATAGGCCCTGTCCCAAATGGCACACTTCATATGAATTTTCGGTCTTGTGTACTTATTTCATGTGTCTGTTAAATCCATGAGACCGTAGGGTGTCTCATTTTTCATTTTAGGTTTCAGAAGGTTGCTCACGCATACTTTGTGGTTGATATGTGCCCTCGATGCGGACTTTTGCAGAGCCCACACTGATGCAAGCTCTACAGCACACTTCTTTTCGACAGTCAAAGCGGGGTTACGTTTTTGCACGTTGTGCACAATAACCCCAAAGGCACCGGGGTGGCGGTGCCACCGGGCTGTTTATATATATATATATATAAATATAGCTGCGAGCAGCGATGAAGGGCCAAAGCCGGTGGAACCGCCACCCCGGTGCCTTTAGGTACTAAAGGCACCGGGGTTGCGGTGCCACCGGCTTGGGCCCGTAATCGCTGCTCGCAGCTATATTTATATTTATTATTATTATTCTTCTTCTTCTCCGCAATGAATCGCATTTTTGAGGGCCTAAACATGCACGAAAACTCACGAAAATTTGCACACGCGTCAGAACTGGCGAAAATTTACATCTGATATGCGTTTCAAAATTGGGCGGGGCAAAATGGCTCGATAGCGCCACCTATAAAGGTTCAACGGAGTGCGCCTCGCGTTACGTTTCACGTACGTGTACGAAATTCGGTACATACCTGTAATGGCCCAATACCTACAAAAAAGTCTCTTGGAGCGTAGCCCTAAACACAACAGGAAGTCAGCCATTTTGAACTTCCTCTCAGATTTTTGTGCAGTTTTTGCCATTTTCAGGCCTCGTACTTTAACGAACTCCTCCTACAGTTTTAATCTGATCATCTTCAAATTTGGTGAGTCTAATCTTAAGGCCTTTGCGACGTTAAATTGCGAAGATCTTGAGTTTTCGTCGAAGGGCGTGTCCTCGGCGGCCTGACAAATTTTGATGTTTCGCCATGAAACAGGAAGTTGCTGTAACTCAGGCAAACAATGTCCAATCTGCCCCAAACTTCACATGTTTGATAAGAGTTCTGTCCTGAACACATGTCCATGCTCATATTCAGTTACAGTCATAGCGCCACCTGCTGGCAACAGGAAGTGACATGTTTAACACTGTTGTGGACTCCTGATAACATATAAAAAAGTGCCAGCAAGTGTTAAACATGCTAACAACATACTTGAAACATGCTAAAACATGCTAGCAAGCACTTAGCTAAGTGCTAAAGCATGCTATTACTGCAATTCAATAGGAATTTGCTGTAACTCAGGTATGGAATGTCCAATCTGCCCCAAACTTCACACGTTTGATAAGAGTCATGGCCTGAACACATCTACATGAGAATATTCAGTTATAGTAATAGCGCCACCTACTGGCAACAGGAAGTGACATGTTTAACACTGTGATGCAGTACTAGCAACATATTAATTATGCCAATGAGTTATAAACATGTTAGAAACATGTTAAAACATGCTAGCAATTCTTAGCTAAGTGCTAAAGCATGCTAATACAATGAAACAGGAAGTTGCTGTAACTCAGGCAAACAATGTCCAATCTGCCCCAAACTTCACATGTTTGATAAGAGTTCTGTCCTGAACACATGTCCATGCTCATATTCAGTTACAGTCATAGCGCCACCTGCTGGCAACAGGAAGTGACATGTTTAACACTGTTGTGGACTACTAATAACATATAAAAAAGTGCCAGCAAGTGCTAAACATGCTAGCAACATACTAGAAACATGCTAAAACATGCTAGCAAACACTTAGCTAAGTGCTAAAGCATGCCAATGCAATGAAAGAGGAAGTTGTTGTTACTCAAGAAGGCAATGTCCAATCTGCCCCAAACTTCACACGTTTGATAAGAGTCATGGCCTGAACACATCTACATGATAATTTTCTGTTAATTTTCTGTTATAGTAATAGCGCCACCTACTGTCAACAGGAAGTGACATGTTTTACACTGTGATGCAGTACTAGCAACATAGTAAAATATGCCATTGAGTGTTCAACATGTTAGAAACATGTTAAAACATGCTAACAATTCTTAGCTAAGTGCTAAGGCATGCTAATGCAATGAAAGAGGAAGTTGTTGTTACTCAAGAAGGCAATGTCCAATCTGCCCCAAACTTCACACGTTTGATAAGAGTCATGGCCTGAACACATCTACATGATAATTTTCTGTTAATTTTCTGTTATAGTAATAGCGCCACCTACTGTCAACAGGAAGTGACATGTTTTACACTGTGATGCAGTACTAGCAACATAGTAAAATATGCCATTGAGTGTTAAACATGTTAGAAACATGCTAAAGCATGCTAGCAATACTTAGTTAAGTGTTAAATCATGCTATTAATGCCATGAAACAGGAAGTTGTTTTAACTCAGGCAAGGAATGTCCAATCTGCCCCAAACGTCACACTTTTGATAAAAGTCCTGCCCTGAACACATCTACATGACAATTTTCACTTATAGTAATAGCGCCACCTACTGTCAACAGGAAGTGACATCTACAATGTGATGCAGTACTAGCAACAAATTTAGATATACCATTGAGTTCCAAGCATGCTAGAAACATGCTAAAACATGCTAGCAACACTTATCTGAGTGAAAACACATTGTATAATCCCCATAATAAAGGACATTTTTGTAACTGACATTGACATACTCCTCCTATATTTACCTACATAAATGCACATTCCCCTCCGTGCACGTTTTACACTGTGATGCAGTACTAGCAACATAGTAAATATGCCATTGAGTTATACACATGTTAGAAACATGTTAAAACATGCTAGCAATTCTTAGCTAAATGCTAAAGCATGCTAATGCAATGAAACAGGAAGTTGTTGTTACTTAAGAAGGCAATGTCCAATCTGCCCCAAACTTCACACATTTGATAAGAGTCCTGCCCTGAACACATCTACATGACAATTTTCAGCTATAGTAATAGCGCCACCTACTGGCAACAGGAAGTGACATGTTTAACAGTGTGATGCAGTACTGGCAACATAGTAAATATGCCATTGAGTTATAAACATGCTAGCAATTCTTAGCTAAGTGCTAAAGCATGCTAATGCTATGAAACAGGAAGTTGTTTTTACTTAAGAAGGCAATGTCCAATCTGCCCAAAACTTCCCAAAAGTTTAATAAGAGTTCTGTCCTGAACACATGTGCATGCTCATATTCAGTTACAGTCATAGCGCCACCTGCTGGCAACAGGAAGTGACATGTTTAACACTGTTGTGGACTTCTAATAATATATAAAAAAGTGCCAGCAAGTGTTAAACATGCTAGCAACATACTAGAAACATTCTAGCAAACACTTAACTAAGTGCCAATGCATGCTATTACTGCAATTAAATAGGAATTTGCTGTAACTGAGGCATGGAATGTCAAATCTGCCCCAAACTTCACACGTTTGATAAGAGTCATGGCCTGAACAAATCCGCATTACAATTTTAAGTTAAAGTAATAGCGCCACCTACTGTCAAAAGGAAGTGACATATTTAGGGCCCGAGCACCGATGGTGTGAGGACCCTCTTGGAATTGCTCTGTTTATTAGGGCCCAAGCCTGAAAAGGCGAAGGCCCTATTGTTTTCCTAAGGATTATTAGGGCCCAAGCCTTGAAAAGGCGAAGGCCCTATTGTTTTCCTTAGGATTATTTATTCTTCTTATTCTTTTTATTATTATTTTACTACCTTTTGGGCACTTTTGGGGCCCTTAACGTGTTCGAAAACTCTTGAAACTTTGCACACAGATCAGAACCCGCGGCCATCAGGGCCGGACTGAAGCTGGTACCCGGGCGTGGCAGGGGGGCTCGACAGCGCCCCCTGGAACGGGATTTGAACACTTGTCCATATATCAAACACGCTTGCATGTAATAATCTGAAACTCGGTACACTTATAGATCTCATCGGGCCGAACAACTTTCGCGCTCTAAGTTTTACGTCAGCCCAACAGGAAGTCGGTTATTATGGGTTTGGAAAGTCATTTTCTATATTTTTCTTACGACTATTTGGGCAATTTTGGGGCCCTTAACGTGCTCAAAAACTCTTGAAACTTTGCACATGGGTCAGAACCCGCGGTTATCAGGGCTGGGCTGAAGCTGGTACCTGGGCGTGGCAGGGGGGCTCGACAGCGCCCCCTGGAACGGGGTCCGAAAACTTGGTCCATAAATCAAACATGCTTGCATGTAATAATATGAAACTCGGTACACATATAGATCTCATCGGTTCATATATCCTTTGTACTTTTACTTTTTACCCCAGCCCAACAGGAAGTCGTCTATTAAGGGTTGTTTGGAAAACGCATGCAATGGAATTCGATATACTCCTCCTAGAGAATTCAACCAATCGCCACGAAACTCGGTCAGCATGAAGTCAAGAGATTGACGATGAAAAGTTGCGAGGGGATTTTTGATATCTCGAACGGTTTGGCCGTGGCGAGGAAACGAATTTATGGCGAATAATGGAAACAGGAAGTGTGTTATAACTTCTGCATACATTAACTGATCTTGATGAAACTTCAGCAGTGTGTTCGTTGTAAGAGTCCAATCACATGGATGTGACTATTGTGAGTCAATGTTATAGCGCCACCAACTGGCAGCAGGAAGTGTGTCACTTTCAAAATGCTTTGAAATCACCCTCTTATTTTTACCCGATTTGCTTCAAACTTTATGTGTATAATGTAAACACACGCCAGATGTAGACTTGTGAAAGGATTATTGATATGGATGTTTCTGAGAATTTTCTCTCCCTCTCTCTCTGTCTCTGTGTGTGAGGGATTTGTCTATTGCTTTTAATGGATTTCAAGGTTTCAAGGGCTTTTGGGGCTCTTAACGTGCTCAAAAACGCTTGAAATTTTGCACACAGGTCAGAACCCACGGCCATCAGGGCCGGGCTGAAGCTGGTACCCGGGCGTGGCAGGGGGGCTCAACAGCGCCCCCTTGAACGGGGTCCGACAATTTGGTCCATATATCCAACACGCTTGCATGAATTAATATGAAACTCAGTACACATATAGATCTCATCGGGCCGAACATCTTAACCCCGGTCAAGTTTTACGCCAGCCCAACAGGAAGTCGGCTATTATAGGTTGTTTGGAAAACGCTTGCTGTGGAATGTGAAGTACTACTCCTAGGCAATTCATTCAATCATCGCCAAACTCGGTGTGCGTGAAGTCAAGACATTGAGGATGCTAAATTGCGGACGGATTTTTGATATCTCGAACGGTTTGGCCGTGGCGAGGAAATGAATTTTCATGACTAAAAAAGGACATATAAAGTGTGTTATAACTTAGTTAGTTTTACCTACAGTTACAAAACTCAGCGTGTATATTCTTCTTTTCAAGCCGAACAACTTTCTAATTTAAAGTCATTATCTCCGACCCTCAGAACGTCAGATATTGTGGTTTGAATGTGGATTTCTTGAAATGGTATCTCTCTGTCTCTCTCTGACAGAGAGAGGGCCCCCTCCCCATTCTGTGTGTGTGTGTGTGTGTGGCTGTCTGTGTGGGGAGGGAGGGAGGGAGGGAGGGGGAGGGAGGGCTGGTGTCTGTGTTTATGTGTGTGTGTGTGTGTGTGTGTGTGTGTGTGTGTGTGTGTGTGTGTGGCTGGCTGTCTGTACAGTGACAAGAGATTAAGCCTTTCATTGCTGTGTGATTTTTCCTGCATTAAAGGATAAATAAATCTCTAAGGCCTTGTCTTTTTGCATAACAATTTTGTATTTTTTTAAATGACAAAATATGCATAGAACCCAGATCTTTTAAATGTATAGTTTGCTTTAAATACAATTAAGGTTGTATTGGTAATTGAAGCTGAATGAATTTTAAATGAATGTGCTATATTTCAGAACAATATATTTGTTTTCCTTAAAAATGTAAAACACTAACTTTATTCTCATCTGAATTACAAATAATTTATTTCTGTATAAAAAAATACTATGACTAAAAACATATTTGATGTTTCTTTTTTAATCAATGTAGAATGTGTAACTTTTATAAATAGATTAGTGTTCTGTTTGAGGACAATAAATTAAAACCAATGCAATATGATGAATGATGTTTTGCAAATCCAGCCTCTACATTTGTACTTACTCCTTTTAAGTGGTTTATTTAATTCCCACCAGACTTTTTCAACATGATGAAATACATTAAAGATGCTATATTGTGAACGGAAATTGAATATCTCAAATTGTTTTGCTATGGCGAGGGATTAAAAATCATGTCAAAAAAGGAAACACTAAACTAAACCCATTTTATTCTTGTTTTCAATTTAAAAATAATGTACAAGTTTTAAAACAGCCAGAATGCGCTATTCAGTCAAAAAATAAATACATCAAGTAATACATAGGGCTATACTGCCCTCTTGTGTTCAAAATCAGGTAAGCCAATTGTATTTATATATAAATATATTAGGTATGCCCGTGCAGAGGTGAGCATTTTCGTTTAATTTTAAATTTCGGAGGCGGATTGCTTGAATTTACTTTACAAAAGCACAATGTTGTGCTTTGTTGCGAGTGTCCACAAATATAATTAAACACTTTGCAGTTTGAATTATGTCCTCTATGAACAAAATGACGGAGTAGCCTATGTTCTGTGTGTGTGTGTGTGTGTGTGTGTGTGTGTGTGTGTGTGTGGCTGTCTGTGTGGGGAGGGAGGGGGAGGGAGGGCTGGTGTCTGTGTTTATGTGTGTGTGTGTGTGTGTGGCTGGCTGTCTGTTACAGTGACAAGAGATTAAGCCTTTCATTGCTGTGTGATTTTTCCTATATTAAAGGATAAAGAAATCTCTAAGGCCTTGTCTTTTTGCATAACAATTTTGTATTTTTATAAATTACAAAATATGCATAGAACCCAGATCTTTTAAATGTATAGTTTGCTTTAAATACAATTAAGATTGTATTGGTAATTGAAGCTGAATGAATTTAAAATGAATGTGCTATATTTCAGAACAATATATTTGTTTTCCTTAAAATTGTAAAACACTAACTTTATTCTCATCTGAATTACAAATAATTTATTTCTGTATAAAATAATACTATGACTCAAAACACATTTGATGTTTCTTTTTTAATAAATGTAGAATGTTTAACTTAAAAATAAACAGATTAGTGCTCTGTTTGAGGACAAGAAATGAAAACCAATGCAATATGATGAATGTCCAAAAGATGGCACTCACAGACTGTTTTTAAATGAGGTTGGATAAATATTTTTTTGTTTTTAAATTGCGTGCGTGTGTGTGTGTGTGTGTGTGTGTGTGTGTGTTACAGTGACAAGAGTTTAACCCTTGTTCAAATTTAAGTTTAAGGCCTTGTCTTATTGGATATATATATATATATATATATATATATATATATATATATATATATATATATATATAAATACATATTTTAAAAAAATTAAAACCCATATGTATTGTTTGCTTTAAATTAAATTTAAGATTGTATGTTTGGTAATTGAACCTAAATTAATTTAAAATGAATGTGCTATATTTCAGATCAATATATTTGTTTTCCTTCATTTTAATCAACACTAACTTTATTCTCATCTGAATTAAAAATAACTTATTTCTGTATAAAATAAAAAATCCAGAATAATCCAGACCAACCAGAGCGCACTATTCCTACAACATCATCAGTGCTGAAGAGAAACTACCAGAGCCATTTGGCAGATAGCGAGCAGATGCAGCATATGTGTTGTAACGAGGCAGGGTCAGGCCAGGGGAATCCATTTGCAGCTTTTTATTAAGAATTGTCAAGACAGGCAGGGTGAACAATGGCAAACAGGGCAGAACAGAAAAGGCAGAGACAAACCAGTTTGACAGGTGCTGCAAAACATATTGACCTATGACATCCTATGACATTAAAAATTATTCTAAATTTAAATTATCTCATATATGTGGCTATTGTGGTTCACGATCATAGGCCCTGTCCTAGATGGCACACTTCATATGAATTTTCGGTCTTTTGTACATATTTCATGTGTCCGTTAAATCCATGGTAGGGTGTCTCATTTTTCATTTTAGGTTTCAGAAGGTTGCTCACGCATACTTTGGGGTTGATATGTGCCCTCGATGTGCACTTTTGCAGAGCCCACACTGATGCAAGCTCTACAGCACACTTCTTTTCGACAGTCAAAGCGGAGTTATGGTTTTGCACGTCGTGAAAAATAACCCTAAAAGCACCAGGGTGGCGGTACCACCGACTTTATATATATATATATATATATATATTTATTAGTGCTGTCAAACGATTAAAATATTTAATCGCGATTAATCGCATTAATGTCATAGTTAACTCGCGATTAATCGCACATTTTTATCTATTCTAAATGTCTCTTGATTTCTTTTTGTCCCATAATTTTTTCTCATTTTAATGCTCTTATCAACATGGAAAAGTGGATCGGCTTGCTTTGTGCAAATGTTTTTTATTGAAAACAATATTGGCATATATACTGTTCAATTTCACACTAAAACATTCTCACTTGGAGCAAATAATCTCTCACACAATGTAACACTGTCCATCAATAAAAGGGTGAAAGAAATACTGACGAGGTCCTGATATTGACGAGGGGGCGGAGAATTCGCATCAGCTGTGTGTGTGTGTGTGTGCTTGGCCATCATCAAGTGGTATTTCAGACTGGACGTGCTGCGATGATCATAGCTCAGTTCACAACGACAAAACACACAGATCACTTTGGTCTTGTCAATGGAACCATTTGGCAACTTTTTAAAAGTAAACTTTCAATTCAGAATCTTATTGGCATCCATTTCGGCGTCTCGCGCTCGTCATCCACTCAAAACTGGACGTTTTGAACGTTCCTATAACATTCAGCATTCAACATAAAAAGCAGAGAGATTCGCACTCGCGCATCCGGCTCGCAAGCCCAAACAAGTGTGTGCGGCGTGCCTGTTGTTTTGTTTCCGGTCTAGCTAGATCCGCTTGCGCTTTCAAAACGTCCTCGCGCGGCGCAAGCCATTGAAATGAATGGGTTTCATAGCGCAGCGCCGCGCATGCCACGTCATGGTGCAAAAGCATGTGAAAAAAAACTACAAAGTTTGCTAGGCCAAAAAGACCGTTAATCGCGCGATAAAAAAAAATTACGCCGTTAAAATGGGTTTGCGTTAACGCCGTTAATAACGCGTTTAACTGACAGCCCTAATATATATATATATAGCTGCGAGCAGCGATGAAGGGCCAAAGCCGGTGGTACCGCCACCCCGGTGCCTTTAGGTAACTAAAGGCTCCGGGGTTGCGGTGCCACCGGCTTGGGCCCGTAATCGCTGCTCGCAGCTATATATATATTTATTAGGGCCCAAGCCTGAAAAGGCGAAGGCCCTATTGTTTTCCTAAGGATTATTTATTATTCTTTTTATTATTATTCTTCTTATTATTTTACTACCTTTTTGGCACTTTTGGGGCCCTTAACGTGCTCGAAAACTCTGGAAACTTTGCACACAGATCAGAACCCGCGGCCATCAGGGCCGGGCTGAAGCTGGTACCCGGGCGTGGCAGGGGGGCTCGACAGCGCCCCCTGGAACGGGTTTTGAACACTTGTCCATATATCAAACACGCTTGCATGTAATAATCTGAAACTCGGTACACTTATAGATCTCATCGGGCCGAACAACTTTCGCGCTCTAAGTTTTACGTCAGCCCAACAGGAAGTCGGTTATTATGGGTTTGGAAAGTCATTTTCTATATTTTTCTTACGACTATTTGGGCAATTTTGGGGCCCTTAACATGCTCAAAAACTCTTGAAACTTTGCACATGGGTCAGAACCCGTGGCCATCAGGGCTGGGCTGAAGCTGGTACCTGGGCGTGGCAGGGGGGCTCGACAGCGCCCCCTGGAACGGGGTCCGAAAACTTGGTCCATAAATCAAACACGCTTGCATGTAATAATATGAAACTCGGTACACATATAGATCTCATCGGTTCATATATCCTTTGTACTTTTACTTTTTACCCCAGCCCAACAGGAAGTCGTCTATTAAGGGTTGTTTGGAAAACGCATGCAATGGAATTCGATATACTCCTCCTAGAGAATTCAACCAATCGCCACGAAACTCGGTCAGCATGAAGTCAAGAGATTGACGATGAAAAGTTGCGAGGGGATTTTTGATATCTCGAACGGTTTGGCCGTGGCGAGGAAACGAATTTATGGCGAATAATGGAAACAGGAAGTGTGTTATAACTTCTGCATACATTAACTGATCTTGATGAAACTTCAGCAGTGTGTTTGTTGTAAGAGTCCGATCACATGGATGTGACTATTGTGAGTCAATGTTATAGCGCCACCAACTGGCAGCAGGAAGTGTGTCACTTTCAAAATGCTTTGAAATCACCCTCTTATTTTTACCCGATTTGCTTCAAACTTTATGTGTATAATGTAAACACACGCCAGATGTAGACTTGTGAAAGGATTATTGATATGGATGTTTCTGAGAATTTTCTCTCCCTCTCTCTCTGTCTCTGTGTGTGAGGGATTTGTCTATTGCTTTTAATGGATTTCAAGGTTTCAAGGGCTTTTGGGGCTCTTAACGTGCTCAAAAACGCTTGAAATTTTGCACACAGGTCAGAACCCACGGCCATCAGGGCCGGGCTGAAGCTGGTACCCGGGCGTGGCAGGGGGGCTCAACAGCGCCCCCTTGAACGGGGTCCGACAATTTGGTCCATATATCCAACACGCTTGCATGAATTAATATGAAACTCAGTACACATATAGATCTCATCGGGCCGAACATCTTAACCCCGGTCAAGTTTTACGCCAGCCCAACAGGAAGTCGGCTATTATAGGTTGTTTGGAAAACGCTTGCTGTGGAATGTGAAGTACTACTCCTAGGCAATTCATTCAATCATCGCCAAACTCGGTGTGCGTGAAGTCAAGACATTGAGGATGCTAAATTGCGGACGGATTTTTGATATCTCGAACGGTTTGGCCGTGGCGAGGAAATTAATTTTCATGACTAAAAAAGGACATATAAAGTGTGTTATAACTTAGTTAGTTTTACCTACAGTTACAAAACTCAGCGTGTATATTCTTCTTTTCAAGCCGAACAACTTTCTAATTTAAAGTCATTATCTCCGACCCTCAGAACGTCAGATATTGTGGTTTGAATGTGGATTTCTTGAAATGGTATCTCTCTGTCTCTCTCTGACAGAGAGAGGGCCCCCTCCCCATTCTGTGTGTGTGTGTGTGTGTGGCTGTCTGTGTGGGGAGGGAGGGGGAGGGAGGGCTGGTGTCTGTGTTTATGTGTGTGTGTGTGTGTGTGTGTGTGTGTGTGTGTGTGTGTGTGTGTGTGTGTGTGTGTGTGTGGCTGGCTGTCTGTACAGTGACAAGAGATTAAGCCTTTCATTGCTGTGTGATTTTTCCTGCATTAAAGGATAAATAAATCTCTAAGGCCTTGTCTTTTTGCATAACAATTTTGTATTTTTTTAAATGACAAAATATGCATAGAACCCAGATCTTTTAAATGTATAGTTTGCTTTAAATACAATTAAGGTTGTATTGGTAATTGAAGCTGAATGAATTTTAAATGAATGTGCTATATTTCAGAACAATATATTTGTTTTCCTTAAAAATGTAAAACACTAACTTTATTCTCATCTGAATTACAAATAATTTATTTCTGTATAAAAAAATACTATGACTAAAAACATATTTGATGTTTCTTTTTTAATCAATGTAGAATGTGTAACTTTTATAAATAGATTAGTGTTCTGTTTGAGGACAATAAATTAAAACCAATGCAATATGATGAATGATGTTTTGCAAATCCAGCCTCTACATTTGTACTTACTCCTTTTAAGTGGTTTATTTAATTCCCACCAGACTTTTTCAACATGATGAAAATACATTAAAGATGCTATATTGTGAACGGAAATTGAATATCTCAAATTGTTTTGCTATGGCGAGGGATTAAAAATCATGTCAAAAAAGGAAACACTAAACTAAACCCATTTTATTCTTGTTTTCAATTTAAAAATAATGTACAAGTTTTAAAACAGCCAGAATGCGCTATTCAGTCAAAAAATAAATACATCAAGTAATACATAGGGCTATACTGCCCTCTTGTGTTCAAAATCAGGTAAGCCAATTGTATTTATATATAAATATATTAGGTATGCCCGTGCAGAGGTGAGCATTTTCGTTTAATTTTAAATTTCGGAGGCGGATTGCTTGAATTTACTTTACAAAAGCACAATGTTGTGCTTTGTTGCGAGTGTCCACAAATATAATTAAACACTTTGCAGTTTGAATTATGTCCTCTATGAACAAAATGACGGAGTAGCCTATGTTCTGTGTGTGTGTGTGTGTGTGTGTGTGTGTGTGTGTGGCTGTCTGTGTGGGGAGGGAGGGGGAGGGAGGGCTGGTGTCTGTGTTTATGTGTGTGTGTGTGTGTGTGGCTGGCTGTCTGTTACAGTGACAAGAGATTAAGCCTTTCATTGCTGTGTGATTTTTCCTATATTAAAGGATAAAGAAATCTCTAAGGCCTTGTCTTTTTGCATAACAATTTTTTATTTTTATAAATTACAAAATATGCATAGAACCCAGATCTTTTAAATGTATAGTTTGCTTTAAATACAATTAAGATTGTATTGGTAATTGAAGCTGAATGAATTTAAAATGAATGTGCTATATTTCAGAACAATATATTTGTTTTCCTTAAAATTGTAAAACACTAACTTTATTCTCATCTGAATTACAAATAATTTATTTCTGTATAAAATAATACTATGACTCAAAACACATTTGATGTTTCTTTTTTAATAAATGTAGAATGTTTAACTTAAAAATAAACAGATTAGTGCTCTGTTTGAGGACAAGAAATGAAAACCAATGCAATATGATGAATGTCCAAAAGATGGCACTCACAGACTGTTTTTAAATGAGGTTGGATAAATATTTTTTTGTTTTTAAACTGCGTGCGTGTGTGTGTGTGTGTGTGTGTGTGTGTGTGTGTGTGTGTGATTGTGCCTTGGTGTCTGTTACAGTTACAAGAGTTTAATCCTTGTTCAAGTTTAAGGCCTTGTCTTTTTGAATCCATTTGCAGCTTTTTATTAAGAATGGTCAAGACAGGCAGGGTGAACAATGGCAAACAGGGCAGAACAGAAAAGGCAGAGACAAATCAGGTTGACAGGCAAAGGACAAAGACTTCCTGATAAATACTAGGCTTCTGGATTTACACATTTAAGTGCTACAAAACATATTGACATATGACATCCTATGACATTAAAAAATATTCTAAATTTAAATTATCTCATATATGTGGCTATTGTGGTTCACAATCATAGGCCCTGTCCCAAATGGCACACTTCATATGAATTTTCGGTCTTGTGTACTTATTTCATGTGTCTGTTAAATCCATGAGACCGTAGGGTGTCTCATTTTTCATTTTAGGTTTCAGAAGGTTGCTCACGCATACTTTGTGGTTGATATGTGCCCTCGATGCGGACTTTTGCAGAGCCCACACTGATGCAAGCTCTACAGCACACTTCTTTTCGAAAGTCAAAGCGGGGTTACGTTTTTGCACGTTGTGCACAATAACCCCAAAGGCACCGGGGTGGCGGTGCCACCGGGCTGTTTATATATATATATATAAATATAGCTGCGAGCAGCGATGAAGGGCCAAAGCCGGTGGAACCGCCACCCCGGTGCCTTTAGGTACTAAAGGCACCGGGGTTGCGGTGCCACCGGCTTGGGCCCGTAATCGCTGCTCGCAGCTATATTTATTATTCTTCTTATTATTTTACTACCTTTTTGGCACTTTTGGGGCCCTTAACGTGCTCGAAAACTCTGGAAACTTTGCACACAGATCAGAACCCGCGGCCATCAGGGCCGGGCTGAAGCTGGTACCCGGGCGTGGCAGGGGGGCTCGACAGCGCCCCCTGGAACGGGTTTTGAACACTTGTCCATATATCAAACACGCTTGCATGTAATAATCTGAAACTCGGTACACTTATAGATCTCATCGGGCCGAACAACTTTCGCGCTCTAAGTTTTACGTCAGCCCAACAGGAAGTCGGTTATTATGGGTTTGGAAAGTCATTTTCTATATTTTTCTTACGACTATTTGGGCAATTTTGGGGCCCTTAACATGCTCAAAAACTCTTGAAACTTTGCACATGGGTCAGAACCCGCGGCCATCAGGGCTGGGCTGAAGCTGGTACCTGGGCGTGGCAGGGGGGCTCGACAGCGCCCCCTGGAACGGGGTCCGAAAACTTGGTCCATAAATCAAACACGCTTGCATGTAATAATATGAAACTCGGTACACATATAGATCTCATCGGTTCATATATCCTTTGTACTTTTACTTTTTACCCCAGCCCAACAGGAAGTCGTCTATTAAGGGTTGTTTGGAAAACGCATGCAATGGAATTCGATATACTCCTCCTAGAGAATTTAACCAATCGCCACGAAACTCGGTCAGCATGAAGTCAAGAGATTGACGATGAAAAGTTGCGAGGGGATTTTTGATATCTCGAACGGTTTGGCCGTGGCGAGGAAACGAATTTATGGCGAATAATGGAAACAGGAAGTGTGTTATAACTTCTGCATACATTAACTGATCTTGATGAAACTTCAGCAGTGTGTTCGTTGTAAGAGTCCGATCACATGGATGTGACTATTGTGAGTCAATGTTATAGCGCCACCAACTGGCAGCAGGAAGTGTGTCACTTTCAAAATGCTTTGAAATCACCCTCTTATTTTTACCCGATTTGCTTCAAACTTTATGTGTATAATGTAAACACACGCCAGATGTAGACTTGTGAAAGGATTATTGATATGGATGTTTCTGAGAATTTTCTCTCCCTCTCTCTCTGTCTCTGTGTGTGAGGGATTTGTCTATTGCTTTTAATGGATTTCAAGGTTTCAAGGGCTTTTGGGGCTCTTAACGTGCTCAAAAACGCTTGAAATTTTGCACACAGGTCAGAACCCACGGCCATCAGGGCCGGGCTGAAGCTGGTACCCGGGCGTGGCAGGGGGGCTCAACAGCGCCCCCTTGAACGGGGTCCGACAATTTGGTCCATATATCCAACACGCTTGCATGAATTAATATGAAACTCAGTACACATATAGATCTCATCGGGCCGAACATCTTAACCCCGGTCAAGTTTTACGCCAGCCCAACAGGAAGTCGGCTATTATGGGTTGTTTGGAAAACGCTTGCTGTGGAATGTGAAGTACTACTCCTAGGCAATTCATTCAATCATCGCCAAACTCGGTGTGCATGAAGTCAAGACATTGAGGATGCTAAATTGCGGACGGATTTTTGATATCTCGAACGGTTTGGCCGTGGCGAGGAAATGAATTTTCATGACTAAAAAAGGACATATAAAGTGTGTTATAACTTAGTTAGTTTCACCTACAGTTACAAAACTCAGCGTGTATATTCTTCTCTTCAAGCCAAACAACTTTCTAATTTAAAGTCATTATCTCCGACCCTCAGAAAGTCAGATATTGTGGTTTGAATGTGGATTTCTTGAAATGGTATCTCTCTCTGTCTCTCTCTGACAGAGAGAGGGCCTCCTCCCATTCTGTGTGTGTGTGTGTGTGTGGCTGTCTGTGTGGGGAGGGAGGGAGGGAGGGAGGGAGGGAGGGAGAGGGAGGGGTGGTGTCTGTGTTTATGTGTGTGTGTATGTGTGTGGCTGTCTGTCTGTTACAGTGACAAGAGATTAAGCCTTTCATTGCTGTGTGATTTTTCCTGCATTAAAGGATAAATAAATCTCTAAGGCCTTGTCTTTTTGCATAACAATTTTATATTTTTATAAATTACAAAATATGCATAGAACTCAGATCTTTTAAATGTATAGTTTGCTTTAAATAAAATTAAGATCGTATTGGTAATTGAAGCTGTATGAATTTAAAATGAATGTGCTATATTTCAGAACAATAGATTTGTTTTCCTTAAAATTGTAAAACACTAACTTTATTCTCATCTGAATTACAAATAATTTATTTCTGTATAAAAAAATACTATGACTAAAAACATATTTGATGTTTCTTTTTTAATCAATGTAGAATGTGTAACTTATAAATAAATAGATTAGTGCTCTGTTTGAGGACAAGAAATTAAAACCAATGCAATATGATGAATGATGTTTTGCAAAACCAGCCTCTACATTTGTACTTACTCCTTTTAAGTGGTTTATTTAATTCCCACCAGACTTTTTCAACATGATGAAAATACATTAAAGATGCTATATTGTGAACGGAAATTGAATATCTCAAATTGTTTTGCTATGGCGAGGGATTAAAGTCATGTCGAAAAAGGAAACACTAAACTAAACCCATTTTATTCTTGTTTTCAATTTAAAAATAATGTACAAGTTTTAAAACAGCCAGAATGCGCTATTCAGTCAAAAAATAAATACATCAAGTAATACATAGGGCTATACTGCCCTCTTGTGTTCAAAATCAGGTAAGCCAATTGTATTTATATATAAATATATTAGGTATGCCCGTGCAGCGGTGAGCATTTTCGTTTAATTTTAAAATAAGCTACATTTCGGAGGCGGATTGCTTGAATTTACTTTACAAAAGCACAATGTTGTGTTTTTTTGCGAGTGTCCACA